>CM018042.1:24211808-25471808 GCA_008638375.1 Nyssa sinensis
ACCTAGTGCCTAGGCTTGGGATAAAACTACTCTTCATAAGGTCAGAATAAGATCTCTTAGGATAAAAGTTGGTTTGGTTGAATGGTGTGACCAAATTTTTAATGTTTAGATTGATGACAAGGGATTAGGACTAGGAATGGCAACGGGGCAAGTGCCCCTTCCTCAACTCCGACCCCATTTATATTCCCTGACCCTGCCCTACCTAGAAATTCAGCCTGATCTCGACCCCGACCTCGACCCCAACCTTGACCCTGAACCCCGATATTTTTTTTCCAAAGTAAGTTAAATTTTTTTTTATAGGTAAATTGAAACTTTATTGCTAAAACAACCAATACAAGAATGAGAAATCTTAAAACTAATTTTATATAGTGTAGTATATTGGTAAAACTAGTGTACATAGACATTTTAAAAAAAGTAATATATAAACGGAGTGGGTTCAAGGCGGGGCAAATTGCCATTCCTAGGTCAGAGGTTCCTAGTTCAGATGTTGTTATAGGATTGCTGCAAGGGAAAATTACTTTGGAAGGTATGGGATAAGGGAAATATTTAACAGTTCAGGGAAGGCAAAAATGAAATGGTCATTCTTTCTCAAACTTTTGTCCACCATTTTCAAATCTCTCTCAATACATTTATCCTATTTTTAGAACCCCGACTGGTGAGTAATTTTTGAAAATATTGGGGGAAAATGAAACTTGCTGATCAGTGTGATTTTGTCAGAAAGTTTTGCAGCTCTTCCCTTCCCCTTCCCCTTCCTCTACCGTTGTGTGAAGCCCTTTGAAGTAGTTTTCTGCGCTCATAACAGAATCAGGGACTAGAAGTTTGTGAAAACAACAAAGGCAAAAGTTTGGCACACGTCATTTTAGTTCCCCCGGAAACTTTACCTTGGTAATTTTCCCTTGTGTCAGTCTGAGATTGTGTATCGGGTTAACACCTTCTGCAAGATTGTTGGATCATTTTTTCTGGCTCACTGCTTGCTCCCTACACCCTTTTAATTCATCCATTAACAAGATGTTTAGTATGTTTCACTTGCAATTTTCGGTTGACCAAAGGATCTCCAATTTTTTATATGGTGCCAACTTTCTTAGGTTAATGCCTTCTGGAAGAATGTTGCATCAATTTTTTATTTTATTTTTTTGGTTCGCTGCTTGCTTCCTACCTCCTCTTCTATTTCTCCATTAACAAAATGTTTAGTATGTTTTTGTTGCAATTTTCTGTTGACCAAAGTATCTCCAATTTGCCAGCATTCTTAATTCCTTACATGGCTATCCGTTTAAATGAGGCCGATGCGCCGTATACTCCAAGAAAGCCCTCTCAACTAGGTTCTGTGATGACTAATGGTGCACCCGTCGTTGGACTGATTGGTGGTGCTGCATGTGTGATATCTACATTGTGGGCACTATTTGGCCGATCTGATGGTAATTTTGGGACCGTATTGGACAGATGGGAATACTTGTTAAGTTTTCTAGGATCTGAGAGGCTGGCTTATGCCTTCATTTGGGATATATGTCTCTATATAATCTTCCAGCCTTGGTTGATTGGTGACAACCTACAAAATGTTCAAGAAAGCAAGGTTGATCTAGTGAATTACCTTAGATTTGTCCCAGTTGTTGGCTTAGTTGCATACCTTCTTTTTTTGAATCTTGATGAGGAGCTATAGACGTATAGTACATGTATTATTGATTGGATCAGTATATGATCAATTACAATGATCTTATATATTCTAACCCAAATCAAATATGTAGCCATCAAAAATGAAAATTTTGTGCTCAGCCTTTTTCTTTGGAGTAGATGCATTAACCATTTCATACACAAGTAGAAACTTGGACAGGGGCTTTTTATTAAAGCAAAAGCCATATTTATTAGATGTCTGCTTTAATATATGAAGCTTCAATAGCTTGTTTAGAAAAAGTAGATGCTAGAAATGATATCTAGCAAGGAACATCTTTGATTTCAATTGTGGCACAAGAGTATGAACACTTTTTTGGTGGCAATTCTGTATAGCCAAAATGTTGGGTGTGTTAAGACATGAAGTGGGGTAAATTTTAATTTCCTGTTATATGTACAGTTGATTGGGATTTTAAGAGACAAAAAGTAATTTTTGTAGTACTTGGCAATTCTTGATTAACTGGAATTACTGACTTGATTATTGTTCACGGATCATTTAATAATTTTTTCATGGAATGTTCTCAACCATTTAGCTTTTTTAATCTTTTTTTTACCCCATTGTGAAAGGATCAGAGATTAATGTTAGCACTAGTCGTGAGTATTCATATTCGTAATTTGAGTGACACGTATATTACACACATTTATTTTATGCTCGATTATGTATTTGCGTATAATACACATATCAATTAAATTAACACTCACAACTGATGACGCTAATATTTCTCAAGAGTCATAGTACTAATTTTCCACCGAAAGGTAGAGGACAAGTGTCTGTCAAGAGAAGTCAGCGGAGATGGTTACGGCGTACTGGGTCCAAATTTCCCACTCGTGACAAGCTTGAATAAGCATTCCTTTTTCTATCTGTTTCTCATCGGACTTTATTAAAAGTGGGTCACAGAGTTCATGATCTACAGCCTACGGGGGTTGCCAAGGAGGCTCAAAACGGTGTTTCTCACTAAAAGGAACTTCATCTGCTGCATTGTAACAGACCCGGATATAACGGGACTTGGGGTGGCTTGTTAAATCACCAAAGTTATAGAGGGTGCAATGTTAATATTATACTCTCAAATTGAGTCTACACGTGCAGATTTTATATCATGAGGATGAGGTTTGAATACAAGATTATTTTTATTTTTTTGTCTATTATCATATTATGTTAAATCATCAATTTATTTAAAAATTTAAATTGTTAGAAAAAAATGTAATTTTAACATCTCATAATTTGATTTTTATTTTTATTTTATATATATATATATGTATAAAAATTAGGAATTACACTCATAAGAGGACTCTTAAATTTTTGGTGTATATGTATTTGAGGGTTGATCTTTTTTCTTTTTTTTTTTAAGGACGTGATTGTTTTTTTTTTTTTTTTGTAGTGGGATATTTGATTAATTAGATATATCATTTTGACATAATTATTTTTATTAACGAGACTCACAATTTAGCCCATACTTAGATTTATGTTATTAATTAGGCGCATGATAAAATGTTTTCACAAAAGATTATATTCAATTCAAATAACTCAAACTAGTTTATATTATTAAAATGAGGAACTGTTTTATACAAATATGAATTTTTTTAATAATTTAATTGAATAATAAAATAATGTAACGTGCATTTAATTTTTTCATGAATATTTTTATTTTTTATTTTTTCTTCCTAATCAAATTTTTAACAAATTTTAAAATCTTTTTCCTTTTTTTTCTTTTCATCACTACCCGTCTAACCAGACGAAGCCCATATTTAGACTATTAGGTCCCGATCTGTTGAAAGGGAAACAAAAAAGCAATAAAAAAAGGAAGAGAGAGAGAGTAAAAAGCAGGCAAAAAAAAAAAGGCATTTCTATCCATACCGATATGATTACTCGTGCAGGGAGGAAAGATGCGGGCACTCGCTCCCGCATGTGATATGACAAGTGGCTCATTTGAACTTGGTCCCACAGCCACATTTTTTTGTTCATAGAGCCCGGATTCTACTGTTTACGTTCCTTCGTGACGTGAAATTATCCTATGACTAATGATTTATTGTGGCCTTCTATGTTTATTTATGTGTGGGAGAAGCTCTCACTTTTTCTCCATTTGCACTTTTTTCTTATGTGTATTTATATTAGATTTTTAATTATTGATGATTTTTATTCAATTTTAGGATCATGCATGATATCAAAAATCATTAAATAATTACTTGTGTCACATTTTTTTTTTGCACAATTGCTCTTGTATAAAGTAATTAAAATGATCACTTAAAATCCGTCACAGATAATATCTCAAATTTAAATATATCAATAATTAGTTAAAAGTCGACGTGCAAAGTTTATCCTTATTTCTTACGCAAAAAAAATGTTATAAATATTTTAATCAATTATATTTTATACCTAAAAATAAAAAAAATGGAAGTCTTGAAAACTCAACCGTGTGTAGGCTTGTAAAAATTTAATCATTTCTAAAAAAAAAAAGGCTTCATAAATATCTTAACCAATTATATTTTATATAATTGATTATATAAATATATTATATTTTTTTTATATAAAATATAAAATAAAAAGAGTCTTAAAAACTCAACCGTTGATCTACTATTTTAATACTTTTAATACAATCTATTATTTTACTCTATATCTCTTTTACTCTCCTACGTTATCTAAATATTTATTTCCCTCTCTCCTTCTCGGCTCTCTTTTTTACTCGAGTTTTTCTAATCTCTTTAATCAAATTGAAAAACATACAATATTCTTTCAACTCACTACATTAATTCAATTGAGATAAGCTGTTAATATATTTTTTAATATTTTTATTTTAGACCTCAAATTATCACATACCGATCCTGTTCTTCGACCTTATCCTATGTTAGAAATGGATTTGAATTCTCTTTGATCATTTTATTTTTTTTTCTCTCACATGAGATAAACATGATTTACTTTAATAATTATTTATGAAAGTATATCACTCATATTATGTGAGAGAACAAAATGACTAAAAAAAAATGAATAAAAAAAAAAGAAACTGAAGAAGAGTATATGAAGAACTTCAGGCTTACCTCTAGGCTTGCATAAATAGAACTCAAGTGTCCTTGAGTGGTAATGGCCGACAGTGAATTCATCAACTCGTTATTTAGTGCATAATGCTTTCTTGCATTTTACTATAAGAGAACAGGCTGCTCTGAGCTAGTCTCATCTCGTCACCATCCATGATTTTGATCACAACTCATCGTATTACAAGAGATATTGCCCTCAGATCTGTACATTTCAATAACAAGGTAAAACATGCGCAATGATTGCAGACCAAATCCATATCTGTCATGCTTTATATATAATCTCCAGTAAGATGCAGTTGCTGGATTACAACGAAAGGGTGGTAATGACGGCTATACCAGAGTGAAAACTGCTTTTATATATATATATATATATATATATATAAAGATCCTTTATCATGACGTGAACCCTGCACTCATAGAAAGCACAATAAGAACGAAATGATTTTTACTTAATGTGCTGAAGTTTTTTTTTTAAGTTAAGCCGAGGATTGAATAGATTAAGCTTAATTTATTAAGATTAATATGTTTTAATTTGTGTTCAATATCGAATCAATCATAAGTTTTCACATGAAAATTTAAAAAAATATTACTTTATTAAACTGAGTTTAATGAATTAATAAACTTTAAAATATATTAAAATTTGATTTGTTTATTAAATCTTCCAAACAAGCAATTATGAAGTGGAGCTCGGTTTGTTTATAACGGCTTGATTTATTTACATCATTAGTTCTTGTTAATGGAAAAGAAAATTAATCCTTGAATCATGCAATGAGCATAGAGCTTGCCGGGTCAGGCTCTTCTCCATTTATTTTTTTCTTCATTTTCTTTTATTCTATTTTTCTCTTTGACATGAGTTGGAGCTTTCTTTTCTAAATAATTATTAAAATAAATGAAGCTCATATCATGTGAGAAAAATAAAATAAAATGAAAGAGAATGGAGTGAAAAAACAGAATGGAGAGAATCTAAATCTGAAGTCACCGGTCTACAATTCAGCTAAGTGTTGATAGAGAGTGGAGGAGAAAGTTTGCTTTGTGCTATCCATTATTCAACTCTTTTATAATTAATAAACATGAAAAATTTTAAAAATAATTAATTATTAACTTTCTCATATTTTCACTAACCAATTATTATTTTTACATGTAAATAATTTTTAGTAAAAAAATAAGAACATACATACAACTTTTCAACGATATTTTATTCTTCCATAAAAATTACATATAATACTCAACTTTAGACAAAAAAAAAAAAAAAAACTCGTAATGTCCTTTTCAAATAAAAAAATTGTGTTTCTAGATATCATAAATTTTTTCACTTACAATATTTTTTACTTCAATTATGTTGAATTAATAAATATAATTATCAAAACATGTTATAAATGAGTTCTATATATATATATATATATATATATATATATATACACACAAATAAGTACATATAAAAAATATTTTTTCCTCTAATAATTAATATTATAAATATTTTTTTTGAAAATAATATTAATTATTGAGTGATAAAATTATTAATTATTTATCACAGAATTATGTTAATTTCTTAAAATTTTATTAATTATTAAAAAATTATGAGTTTATTAAATATTAATTATAAGAGGATTGATTGTAGTTAGATTTCTTTGGTTGAATTTATATTCAAATTGACAAATCTAAACTAATATCATATTAATTTTCAATTCAACCTTTCTGTACAAGAAAAATGTCAAAGTCTATAAATATGTTTCTCAACTTTAAAAAAGGTGTCTCTTGTACAACTCCTTTTACTTCTATTTGATGTTTAAATTGAAAAATCTAAATTAATTAATATCATATTAATTTTTAATTCAACCTTTCTGTACAAGAAAAATGTCAAAGTCTATAAATATATTTCTCAACTTCAAAAAAGTGTTTCTTATACAACTCATTTTACTTTTATTTGATATTTTTAAGAGTTATTAGTGAAAAGAATCAAATCTGAGAGCTTGAAATGGTAAGTCTCTAAACTTCTAAGAGTTGCTAATTAGAAGAATCAAACTTGAGACCTTGAGATGGTAAGCCCTTAAACTAACAGTCTAATACTATCTCAACTAACCGCTAGGGATTGTGTTTTGAGGAGTTTATTAAGTAATTAATTGATAATAGACTCTTTGGGATGAAATTTTAAATTGTTGACCACGACATTTTTAATTAAGTGTGGTTTGAATTAAGTTGATAAGTCTAATTTTTTTTTAAGGTCGTTTAGCCTTAGGTCCATAAAAAGTAACAAAATTATCAACAAGTCCAAGTTCAAACTTAATTACCAATTAAGTTCCCCATCTTTTATTGGACAAAAATGTCCTTTCGTGTTTTTCTCTGAAAATAATGAAATTGAATGCGTATAACTTCTGCCAACTTTCTTGAAGCGTTTTAAAATTTTAAAATTCAATAACTCAAAATATATAAATCTGTTTTCAATAAAATTTATATATTTAGACTCTCAAATTCGATCTATAAAACAAGATCCATATGTAATATGAAATTTTTAAGGAAAAAAAGTACTTCTCAAACCATAAAATTTCATATTTATAAAGAAGGTAGTAAAATTTTTAATTTCGCAATGAGTTTTTTATTTGTTACCAGTTTTATTTATTTTTTTGAGTTGTATTTTGGATGTCAAAAAGAGTTTTATAAAGTAGTAAAAATTACAATAACAAAAAATCAGTTTAGACATTAAAGTAGTAAGAGAGTGAAATTTTACATTTGCACTACTTGTCAAAAAGAGTCTTTTAAAATAATAAAAATTACTAGAAAAAAATCAGTTTAGACATAAAAGCAGTGAAAGTGTAAAATTTTACATTTGCGTTACTTGTCAAAAAAAATCTTTTAAAGTAGTAAAAATTAGAACAAAAAAAAATTCAATTTAGACATAAAAGTAGTGAGAGTGTGAAATTATAATTGGAATAAATACACTTTAACACAAATTATAATTAGAATGAGCGACTTAGATTGCAAGAAGGCTGACAAGATGGACTTCACTGCTTAAAAAAAGTGAAAAAGAATCAGTGAGAGAGTGAAAGGGAGAGTAGTGAAAAAAGTAAAATTTTACATTTGTGTTGCTTTATGAATAACCACACTTCAACATAAATTATAAGTGAGAGTCAACACAAATTATAAGTGAGAGTGTGAAATTTTACACTTGCGTTGCTTGTCAAAAATAGTATTTTAAAGTAGTAAAAATTACAACAAAAAAAATTCAGTTTAGATATAACACATTGAGAGTGTGAAATTATAATTAGAATAAACACACTTTAACACAAATTATAATTGGCATGAGTGACTTAGATTGCAAGGAAACTGGCAAGATAGACCTCACTGCTAAAAAAAATGAAAAAGAATCAATGAGAGAAAAAAAAAAAAGAGCAGTGAAAATGTAAGATTTTACCTTTGCGATGCTTTATGAATAAACACACTTTAATATAAATTATAATTGGAATGATGGACTTAGATTGTAAGGAAGTTGACAAAACGGGCATCATTGCTCAACAAAAGTGAAAAAAAATCAACAAGAGAGTGAAAGGGAAAGACTGTAAAATTTTATAGTATGTGAGACCAATGTAGAATTTCACAAAACAATCAAAAGTGCAGCTCTAGTTCAACCTTAATACCTCACTGCCATCATAGAATCACCCTCTATCACCACCAAGCCATCACATAGAACCACCACCGCTGCCATCTTCGGCACATCATAAAACAAGCCTTCCATCATCATTGCAAACTTAATTATCATTAACAAGAATTATGTTTTTCTCTTTCTCTCTCTCTTTATATATATATATATATATATATTAAACCACTCACCAATTTGTTAGAAATTATAATAAATTGTTTGTAGATGTAATTGGCGGTGACGATTAGGTTAGGAAAAAGTTAGAGGAATAAATGGTGTACAGAGATATAAAGGAATGAGAGAGTGAGAGAAGAGAGATAAGTGATTGAGTGAGAATTTATTCATTTTTACTTGTTCAATAATGGAAGATTACGAATTTCGACGAAGAAGAAAGAATCGTGTGAGGGTTTCATTAATTTGAGAGTTTCCTATTTTAAACGAATGTGTTATTGGAGAGTTTCTATTTTGGATGAATGTGCTATTGGGGTATTAGTGTCATTATTAAAAAAATTATAAGTTACATGTTATTAGGTATGGATCTGAGCTAAAAAATAAAAACAATCAAGTCTTTTACCTTGAATTAAAAACATTCATGAATCTTATAATAATATAGCAACCTATTTAGGGACTCAAAGTTGATTAACCATTTTTTTATTTTGTTAAGTCTATTAATGAATGCTCTCATTTGATAGTTGTTAAACACTTTTTAATAGTTTATTCAAATACTTAACTTCTTAATTCAGACAATACTTTTAAAAATTACTTAATTCAAACAATACTTTTTTACAGCTTAAGCTTAACCAAACGAGTACTTAGTATTAGAATCAAGGGTGAAGCGAGAATTTATATTGAGGCGCTAGAATCAAGCCCAAATATAATACAACGAAGTTGAAATTTGACATCATAAATATATTTATTATTAATAATATATAAAATATAAAAATATAAATATTTTTATTCAATAAAGTGGGACGATTGAAACAATTATTCAGTAGCTCCTCAATTTCTTTTTTTTATGAATCGATAAGGTAGGAGATGTGCACCAGACTAGGCTACCCTTTAAGCTCTAGTAGTCAACGTTTGGTGTAGAAGATACTCGAATTCGATGCGCTTGAATTATATTTTTTACGTTTTTATCGATTAGCCACACCTCCGAATAATCTCAAATTAAAAGTCACATATATAATATTATATTACAAGTGCATATATGATTTATTATCCAACTATCGTGACACTTGAGTGAATAATTTTTTGGAAAAATTGAGGTGAGACTAGTGGGTCTGCTCCTGTAAAACAGTAGATTACAATTAAGGTGAGACAATTGAAATTTATTAATTTAGTTAAATTATAAAAATAAATATTTTTGATAAGGTTTTTAATGGAGTAGTTTTAAATTGTTAACTGTTAAGTACAAAATATTAAAATATTTTTGTGTGAGGTTAAAGTACAAAAGATTAAAATATTTTTGTGAAAGGTAGTTATAATGTGATATAATTGAGATGAAATTTATATGGTTGTCGATGTTTATCAGAAGTTGGGGAAAGAGCCGTGATCTTTGTTTCTGGCTTTCTTTTCGAAAAAGGTTGTGTGTGACTAGCTGTTGTAAATATCCGACGCCCTCCTTCCGGTCACGAACTGAGCTCCCAAACAGCGGATGTTCTCGTTTTCTTAGTGCCCAACAGCCTTTCAAACCCTCCCCACCGTCCCTTCTCTCTCTCTCTCTCTCTCGATCGATATATATATATATATATATAGTACTAGCCAGTGTATCCTAGCTCCCGGTATTATATATCCTTATCTAAGTATGTTGGCCCTAAGGACATGCATATTTTTTATTCTCCTTTATTCGTCCAAAATGTTCTCATCACTCGGATTGTTCTGAGCTCTTAATTTACTATTTTGTTTGTAGAGCACGAATAAGTTAGTGTGAGAAGAATATATTCTTAACGTTCATTTTTTTTTGGGTTAGGATTCTGAGTTATTGTTCCTTATTCTTGTGGGAAAGCAATGGCGTCCAAAATTGGGTCAATCAAGCACATCTTTGCTGAGAAAAGCAAAGAAAGGTTACTTTCGAGAAAAGGGTACTCAGAACTTGGGCTTGGAAGCTCAGGGGATGACAATGAAAGAACACAATTCGGGTGCTTTCATTCACTAAGAGACTCCATTACCAAACTTTGGAATGGTTTGCAGGACACTGCTGTTAAGTTCTGGGAGATGGGTCGGTCTGATCCAAGAAAAGTATTCTTTGCTGCCAAGATGGGATTATCGCTAGCACTTGTATCTGTGCTTATATTTTTCAAAGAACCACTCCAGAATGCTAGCCAGTACTCTATCTGGGCAATTCTCACTGTTGTTGTTATCTTCGAATACAGCGTAGGTATTGATTATCATTATACTCATCTCACTGTTTCCATTCAAATCAATTTGCTCTGTCTTGTTTATGATTCAGTTATCTTGAATTAATGAACACAATTTTCTATTCTCTCTTGTAGGAGCAACCCTTAATAAGGGATTCAATCGCGCATTGGGAACATTATCTGCAGGAGGGCTTGCTCTTGGCCTCGCAGAGCTACTTCTCATGACTGGAGAAATGAAAGAAGTTTTCATTGTAATCAGCATTTTTATTGCAGGCAGGGAATTTAGCATTCCATATTAATCTGTACTTATATATATATATATCATGTTTTATCTACCTCCTATATTATTTTTAATCTGTTGTGATGTTCTTTTGCTGTGTTTAGGATTTTGTGCAAGTTATGCAAAATTGTATCCACCAATGAAGCCATACGAATATGGGTTTCGGGTATTCTTGTTGACTTATTGTATTGTAATGGTGTCTGGGAGTTCATCATCAGAATTTTTCCAAACGGCTTTCTATCGGTTATTGCTTATTGCAGTTGGTGCTGGCATTTGTTTGGTTGTGAATATTTGTATCTGCCCCATTTGGGCTGGTGAGAACCTGCACAAATTGGTTGTGAAAAATTTCAAGGGTGTTGCTACCTCTTTGGAAGGTTGGACATGAAATGTTTGTTAAATTGCCTCTGTTTTATGATTTGCTAGTTTGATATGACATGCTTAATTAATTCCTTGGAGGTTTTGTTTAGGTTGTGTAAATGGGTATCTTCATTGTGTTGAATATGAGAGGGTACCTTCAAAAATTCTTACATACCAGGCTTCTGATGATCCAGTGTACAATGGCTACAGATCAGTTGTACAATCTATAAGCCAAGAGGAATCCCTTGTATGCTTTATCATAATTGTGCTATATATCTGTGCTCTTCAAAATACCAAAAAGGTAGGTGGAGTTGAATTTAGTGGTTTTTATTTTTGCAGTTGGACTTTGCAATATGGGAACCTCCTCATGGCCCTTATAAAACATTTAATTATCCTTGGAAAGACTATGTCAAAGTAAGCGGTGCGCTGAGACATTGTGCTTTCATGGTTATGGCAATGCACGGATGTATGCTATCTGAAATACAGGTAACTAAATACGCCTTTCTATATCTGGGTTTTTAATATATATATATATATATATGTATGTATATATATATATGTATGTATGTATGTATAGATAGATAGATATAGATATTACCAGTGGCATTCTTTTTTTTTTTTGTTCTTATGCCATTACTTTACGATTCCTATACATACATTTATAAATACATGTAACTTATATTTGAGTTGGGGGAGGTAGTTATTTGATATTTACATATGGTACACTGGAGATATGTTTGCTTCAAAAGTTTAACACACTATCATTCAAGTCTATTGTTGCAGTATTAATTAATCATTAACTTCTCTAAAGTTCTTTTTTTTTTCCCCTTCATGATCTGGTTCCTATATTTTGTTCCATAAATTCATGTAACTTTGAGTCTTGACTTGCCCATCTTTCCACATTTAATTTTAATTGATAACCACCCAACTGTTGCATATAAATTGCCATTGTTTCACCATAATAGCCTCAATAATCTAGTTCCAAAGAAATTGTTGCTTCTGGTGTGATGCCAGAGTGGTTACTATGAGTGGTTCCAATTAATAATCTGGGGTATTATCAGGGTAGAGAATAAGAAAACCCCAAAGAATTAATGAGCTCAAAGACACAATAGTCTTAGCATGTGTCTGCTTGTATCTCTGAGATTTTCACCCGTGCCATGATTTATCAGAGTACAACCTTGACAATATATGTATATATATAGTTTTCATGCAAGAATTCACATTGATTTCCCTTGTTCTTGCTTCCCATGTCATATTAAATGGACATTCACATTTCCATTACTCTGTTTCTGTTTTTTTACCGGTAGGGTTGTCATTCCACTCCCTCTTAGGCCGCCTCAAACTCATGGTTTGGATGGCTTATGTGGAAGGAAAGAGAGAAGAAATTCATTTCCATCATCCATGTATTAGTCATTGGTTGTGTCGGTGTTCATTTGCTTGAATTAGTTAAGTAGAGATTTGTAACACCTCTTGCACAAACTTTTTGGTATTTGATTCTACTACTTTAGGGCATGACAGGGAATAGATCGTGCTGAATAATTTAGGGTATATATAGGGTCTGATATGGCTATGCAGGAAGTATCATAAAGAAAAACGAGTTTCTGCAGAACATGATTTTCTGAATTTGAATCCTATTGGTGCAAGTAAAATATAACCAAATTTCTCATGAAAATATTGTTGCCACATTAGAGTTATTGTAATCATTATTGTCCTTTGCAAATATTTTAACACCCTTAGATAAATGTAAGGAAATTCCACCAATTATAGACTAGTAATCCATGTGATGTGATTTGGAGTTGTAGTAAAATATGAGAAGCATTGCTTCATTTTAGCCATATTTTAATTATGATAAATTTTCTCCTTTCAAATATCTACATATTAAGTTTTGCGCATTTATGTTGATAGGCACCACCAGAGAAGAGAAAAGTTTTTGGAAGTGAGCTTCAGAGGGTTGGCACTGAAGGTGCTAAAGTGTTGCGAGGAGTTGGAGACAAATTAGAAATGATGGAAAAATTGAGCTCTGAAGACATACTTTTTGAAGTGCATCAGGCAGCAGAAGAGTTGCAAATGAAGATCGACAAAAAATCATATCTTCTAGTCAATTGGGAGAGCTGGGCACCCAAAAGACTTGCCAGAGAATTTGAAGATCCTCAAAACTTTCTTGATGACAATGATAATGACAAAAATGAACCATTAGTGACTAAATCCCACAGCGAAACAATTCTCGATATTGGACCTGTCCCCGTGTTAAGAAGCTGGGAGACTCACAATCCAAACATGGACATCAATCCATCCCTGTCAGAATGGATTTCCTCAGAAACTATACTCAAGAGAGAGACAGTGTGGCCTTCACGCATCTCACTCAACGCCGATTCCATGTTTAATGAGCAGGAAGCAAAGACATATGAAAGTGCCAGCTCACTGTCGTTAGCAACCTTTGCTTCACTTTTGATTGAGTTCGTTGCAAGGCTTCAAAATCTTGTAGATTCATTCAAAGAGCTTAGTGAGGTTGCAAATTTTAAGGAACCAACCGACACACCAGCAGAAGAAAAAAGGGTTAGGTTTTGGAGCAGACTTCTTTCGTGCTTTAGATTAAAGAATTGACATCTTGGCTTTGATCTAACGATACTAGCTTGAGAAATTGAAACTAAAACTTAAAATTTCTTAGATTGAGTTCTGAAATGCAATGGGTAGATAGGTGGCACTGTGGCAAGGCTAAAGGAAGATCATCTTTCATCTAGATAGAACATGAGAGCAGCTATTGAAAAGGGTATGTAGATCTCTTATTTAAATTACTAAATTTGAGTTAATTGGAGGGAAGCAAAGCTGAAAGTCCACAAAGCTGGGAGTTCAATAACTTGTATAGATGATAGAAATAAAATCTCAAGAGTATATGGAGCTGAGAACAAATCAAGAAACTGGAACAAAAAAAAATTAAGGTGTGTTACTTATAACGGAAGCATCCTCAAATCAAGCAACTGCAAATCAAGACAATTTCTTAAATCAAGCAACTGCAGATTCCTAGCCTCAATTCAAGGATGTAACTCTGTAGCTGATAGCCTTAATTCTAGAATACTTACTTAGTATAGTCTGTGTAAAACATGTATTTATTCCATTCAAACTCTTATAACCAGTGTGTGTAATATTTCTTTTGAAACAGAGCAGTAATATAAAGTGTGCAATTTTTCAAACCTCAACATGGTATCAGAGCAGCCTTCCTCTCACGAGAACTCGATCCCATCCCTAACCGCTACCTCCCTTATTGCCCTAAATATTTCTACTCACATCAATGAAAAGCTCACACCATCAACCTTTCCTCAATGGCATGCCCAGTTTGAAGCCCTCCTAATTGGATATAATCTACTTGATTATGTCACCAGCGACAATCCTTGCCCACCTCCAAGTGCTTCCTCCACCACCAATCTACAGAAAACCCACTGGATAAGACAAGATAAACTTATTCTAAGTGCCCTTCTGGCATCCACCACCCCCACCATCACCCCATTTATTTCCGCTGCAAAAACATCCCAACAAGCATGGCAAAAACTGCATACTCTGTATGCGAGCAAATCTCGCACTCGGGCCATGCAATTGACGGAGGCGCTCACCATGGTTACAAAAGACAATCAGACGGTTCCCGAATACCTGCACACTGTCAAGGCTCTTGCCGATGAACTCTCTCTCATTGATTATCCTATTTCAGATGATGATTTAACCCTGTATATCCTCAATGGCCTGGGCAGTGATTTTTGCAAAATCGCAGGGCCCATCCGTGCACGAGAACGACCCCTCGCGTTCGAGGAACTTCATGATCTTCTTGTTGGGCATGATGCCTATCTCCGCCATCTTGAAACCATCATTCAGCCTATAGTCGCATCGGCCAACTACTCACATCGGCGCTCTGCGTTCTCCTCCGACGGCCAGATCCCCCTAGGACTCTTCAAAAATTAGTCTGGCCGACCTGGTGGCTCTTCACGCCCAGCCTCTCACCCATGCTCTTATATTCCCTCTAGAGGCCCACCTCACAACAAAAGGCCCAATGGGCAGCGCAAATACAACCCTCAATGCCAACTTTGTGATGCACTGGGCCATACTGTAAAATATTGCCCCCGTTTGCTTATTGCTGAGCCCACTGCCAATTATGTCGCCACTTCCCCTACCAAGGAAAAAAAATGGCTTCTTGATTCCGGAGCTTCACACAACGTCACTGGTGATTTGGCCAATTTACCTGTTCATTCTGAATATGACGGCATTGATGAAGTTGTCATCGGTGATAGTTCAAGTTTGCATGTCTCACACATTGGTTCACTGGTTCTCAAATCACCCACATGCACTTTCCATTTAAATGACACTCTTTGTGTTCCTAATATCCGCAAAGATCTCATCTTTGTCCATCACTTTACCTCACATAACAATGTTTTGGTTGAATTTCATCCCTTGTTTTTCCTTGTTAAGGACCAGCTCACGGGGGCGATTCTACTCAAAGATGAGTGTGAAAATGGTGTTTACACTTTCCCGGCATCACTGGTGTAAGCTTCTCCAACAATGGTTGCAAATGTGTATGAACAGACATCAATCAATGGGTGGCACAAACATCTTGGACATCCGTCTCATAAAATTGTTCATGTTAAAAATTTTTCACTTCCCATAATAAAAGCAGACCATGGTTCTCATCTTTGTACCTCTTGCTCCATCAATAAAGCGCATAAACAACCATTTCGGACAAATAGCTTTCAAAGCCATGCACCACTTGATTTAATTTACACTGATGTTTGGAGTCCCTCCACTACAATTGGCGTTGATGGCTCACGATATTATTTAATTTTGGTTGATCATTTTACCAAATATATCTGGCTTTATCCAATGAACACAAAATCCGGGGTTAGCACGATATTTCCTCAATTTCAACGTCTTGTTGAAAATTGATTTCAATCCAAAATTAAAAGTATCTACTCGGATAATGGTGGTGAATTTGTTGTTTTAAAACAATATTTTTCCCTACATAGAATAAGTCAGTACACCACCGCTCCTCACACACCCCAACAAAATGGTGTCTCCGAACGCCGTCATCGTCATTTGGTTGAAATGGGCCTTACCCTTTTACATGATGCATCTTTACCTTTCTCATATTGGCCTTATGCCTTTTTAACGGCCGCCTATCTCATCAACAGACAACCAACACCCCTCCTTCATAACAAATCACCCTTTGAAGCATTATTTCTTCAGCCCCCCAACTACCTCAAACTCAGAAAATTCAGGTGCATATGTTTCCCTCTCACCAGGCCCTATAACACCCATAAGTTGTAGCCCAAGGCAACCCCTTGTCTGTTTGTGGGCTATTCTCTCACCCCAAAATGCATACAAATGCCTTGACCTTACCACCCAAAAACTTTATATCTCTCAGCACGTTATGTTTGACAAACATCAAACCCATTCTCATCTCCATTCGGTCACAACACCGGTTCCAGCTTCATCCTCTTTGTCTGCGACGACCGTGCCACCCATCCCTCTGTCGTCTCTGTCGGAAGCCTCGCCAGCGCCATCGCGAGACAAACACCATTTTCGCCTCATCTCCAAGTAATTGCTCCGACTCCTCTTCTTCTAATTTTCAAGATTTGCAATCCCTACCTTCAAGCCCTAATCCCTCTCAATCCCCTACAAATCTACCCTCTCACTTGCTTCCACACACCACGCCTACTTCCGAACCCACGCTCGTCCGAGATTCCCCTCAACTTGCTCCACCTCTGCCTCCTCATCGAATCCACACAATGACCACTCGGTCCATGAATAACATTCATAAACCCAAATAATTCAATTCTGTGACCACTCATTCACTCCCACCAACCATTGAACCCACTTGTGTGGGCCAAGCACTCCGTGACCCTCATTAGCGCCAAGCTATGTCTAATGAACTCACCGCCCTCATGCATCATGGTACATGGGACCTTGTTTCCCCACTTCCTAATTGTTCTCCTGTTGGGTGCAAATTGGTATTCCGTGTGAAATGGAAATCAAATGGGTCCGTTGATCGCTTTAAAATGAGGCTTGTTGCTAAAGGTTTTAATCAACGCGAAGGCTTAGACTACAAAGAAACTTTCAGCCTGGTTGTGAAAGCAGCCACCATTAGAACCGTCTTGACCGTGGCTGTCATGCATGGGTGGTCCTTACGCCAATTAGATGTCAACAATGCATTCTTGCATGGTACATTGACTGAGAGAGTGTATATGATCCAACCACCGGGCTTCAAAGATGTCACCAAGCCCCATCATGTGTGTCGGTTACGAAAAGTCATCTATTGTCACGACCCGAAACCCACCCTATGCGGATGTCGTGTCGCGGGGCCGACCCGAAGGCCGTCCCTACTTTTTCCATTCCTGTATCATAGTACTAATATGCAATGTACTAAAATTTTAACAATGAACAGCGGAAGTCTTTATCAATTACAGTAATCCAGCGGAAGTCTTTTAAATAATTTAAACAGTGGAAGTCTATTAAATACATGACATAGTTCTACATAAGACAAAATGAGAACTAAACGTAACCAGCACCCGGGGGTGGTGAATACATGGGAGAACTAACATAGACTGGTACAGTACTTCAAAATGTCCCCCTACGCTCTCAGACTCCTACTGGGGTCTCGCAGCGTCATCACCTGAAATGGGGGGTAATTGGGGTGGAATGAGCTACAAAGCTCAGTAAGTAAATGCAGATCTCCAACACTGGTATCGATGATCAATAAATCCATGAATAAGATTATGATAGCCAATCATAAGAATAAGATGCTGTGATAGCCAATGAGAATAATTGCCACGAGGGCCAATGGAAACACTTGCCACGAGGGCCAATGAACAGTAATCACAATACACAATCAGAAGTATTGGTGTAATAGTGATATGAAGAAATCCAATGATAATATAACAACAATGAAGTACTGCCACAATGAACCGATCACGATCTAATCAATCAATGCAAGTCCTTCGAGACTTGAAGAATCATAAGAGATAGTGCCATTCAACAATCAAGTTCTGTCATTCATAAGAGATGCTTTTATTCTGTAACATGCCAGTGAATTTGCAAATGAAATGCCAGTGGAAATGCAATGAAATGCCAGTGATCATGCCAGTCAATTGCCGGTGGAAAGCCTTCGAGGAATTCATTCCTGCCACCTGTCCATTCATGGACTTGACCCTTAGGTCTCCAGTCAATACAGAAGCATCGGATGGATCTTGTGACTGAGCACAAATCCGGTATTCATAACATATCATGATCATTCGTGATTCCATAGAAGTATAAAATGGAATATCATAGATTCAGTGAAAGCATAACAGTACGCCTTTCAAGGCATGGTTCAACATGATAACAATGATACAACAGTCAATCAATGTCCACAAGATAGAACAATATCACATTGTGGATAGCAATAACATGTGGTACTTTTAAGGTACAATGAAACATGATAACAATGATACATCAGTCAATCAAATGTCCACAAGATAGAAAAATATCGAATTGTGGAACACAAGGATATCAATACATTCAAGAGTACGAGTTTGGCAGTAAAAGAATGAACTCGGCTTGTGGAAACACCACATGTAAGAGAGAGTGATCCACTTACCTCTATCGTGATTCTAGATCAGGAATCCGTGAGTGTACCCTTGCCTTTGGAGTTCCCTATATATCAGTGAATACGTTTCAGAATAAATGCTTTTCATCAAATTTTATGCCTTTCTATCATAAGTATTTCAAATACTAATTTAGACTTTACCATTGAGTCCGGAATGCCGAAGAAAGTCGGTTTAGGCTTTCGCGGAATTCCATTTGGACTTTTGTACTTAAAAGGGCAAAATGGTCATTTTGCACTTTCATGGTATTTATCCTTCGGGATCCCATCTCATAAAACGGACCCCACCATTGGACTCAGAACGTCCGAGATAATAAATTTTGACTATTCATTTGCCTCGTTTGGACTTCGTTTGACCCATATTTGAAATAGGGGCATTTTTGTAAAAATTAATATTTTATTAATTTTCCTGTTTGGGCCTTAGTGAGATTTCTTAAAACATTTGGGGCAGGTTCAAAATTCCCAAAAGCTGCGGTCTGAACCAGTTGGTTCAGAACCAGAAACCCTAAACCGGTCTGCCCCTCCCCTGAACCAAACGGTTCAGTTTAATTCAAGAACCGGATTCCAATATCCTGGTTCCTACCCTATCCCAGTTTTGGTTAAACTCAAAACCCAATTTCAATTTTGTATCCCTGTTACCAAACAAGCCCAATTCATTTAAAATTCAAACATAAAAACGACACAGTATTACTTACCCATTTATTTTCGGTCAGGTCCCGACCTAATTGGAACCCGGATTCGGTTCTTCTTAACCCGATAGCCCCCACGACATTCCGGTTGTCTTCCCTACTGCTCCGGTAGGGTTCTGGTGGTGAATAGTCGTCTTCTCCGGCGACTGTCACTAAATTTCAGTCAGTTTTCAACCATTTTAAAATGCTATTTCCTTCCATTTTTCATGTAGATCTTATTTCTAACCTTGGTTTTCAACTTGACCCACTAATTCCTCACGAAATAGAGAAAAACAGTGGCTCCGGCCAACTGTATTTTCTCAAGTTCATGCTTGTTTCTCCACTGTTTTGACCCCTATTTGGTTCTAATGATTTTCTGCACTTCATAGGGTCATGCTTGGGTCATTTAAACAAAGTTTAATGCATGAAATGTTAAGGTTCCGATTATTCTCCACAAACCTGCAACTGTGAATTTCTCTTTGGTTTCTTAACCTTTTTCTATCATTCCTTTTGCATTTAGTTCCATATTTCATGCTTGTTTAGACCCTATGATCGGAATGAATCGAATCATGCTATAAAATTTTGAAACAGAAACAGTGGCTCACCTATACTTTCGGTTTTCCTTTGTTGTTGAGCCCCCCTTCCTCGCGACCCGTTCCTCTCTCTAACCTTCTCTCTTTCTCATTCTGCTTCCCTCTCCCTTTTAATTCCTGATCTTTCCTTTGATTTCCTTTTCTCCCGAGAGTGAGAGATCACATGCATTTAATAAGTTTTTCCTTCTCTCTCTCTCTCTAGTCAGACCTAACCATGCCCTGAGATCTCCTTACACACTCCAACACCCACTTTCTGTCACCACCACTCCCTATTGAGTGTTATACACTCAACTTATTACACACACACCTACAACCGTACACACACCTCTTGATACATATATATATATATATATATATATCCACCTACTCACACACACTTGCACGGCTAGTAGCAACCCCTTTTGCCCACTTTCTTTTCCTTTTAAATTCTTATA
Organism: Nyssa sinensis; assembly: GCA_008638375.1. Lineage (NCBI taxonomy): Eukaryota > Viridiplantae > Streptophyta > Magnoliopsida > Cornales > Nyssaceae > Nyssa > Nyssa sinensis. Next base: position 24,232,448 of record CM018042.1, read on the forward strand.
CATAAATATATGTATAATACATTATGTTATACATATATATTTATACACATAGAATACATGTTTTATACATGTATATACATTCATGGGTAGGCGTATAAATCTATTTTTAATCATATATACATACATTCATTTTGATCGGGCTACTCACCTATGTTCTCGTATGCATGCATGGGAATACGTGCATGCACGCATTACGATGCGATGTCCCGGGGTGCTCAGGTGTTACCCAGCACTTGTTATACATTTCAATCATTTACAGTTTTCAGTCATTCATTCCCATGAAATACCATGATATACATATCTTACCGTTCAAGTTACATATTTTAACCGACCTACCTCGGTATACGTGACGTATCCCGGGTCGGGATATTACATCTATGGCCTCAAACAAGCCCCACGAGCTTGGTATTCAGCTCTTAAATTGGCAATTATAGGTCTTGGGTTTCAGAATTCAAAAGTTGACTCCTCTCTTTTCATATACAGTCAGAATTCTGTTATATGTTATTTCTTAGTCTATGTGGATGATTTGGTTCTCATTGGTAATAACTCTTGTTTTGTGTCTGAGATTGTTGCCCAACTTGGCCATCGGTTTTCTTTAAAGGACATGGGGCAGCTTCATTTTTTCTTGGGTATGGAGGTTATTTCCACCCAATCTGGAAATTTTTTTTGTCTCAATGCAAGTACATTCGAGACCTTTTGTGCAAAACTCATATGACTGGTGCTAAAGATGTCTCTACCCCATTGTCCACCAGCACCTCTCTCAAATTGGTTGATGGTACTTCATCCACTAATAGTACAGATTTTAGAAGTGTCATTGGTGCCTTTCAATATTTGTCACTCACCCGCTCGGATATCTCGTTCTCAGTAAATAAACTTTCACAGTTTATGCACAAGTTTACAGTGACCCATTGGATAGCTGCCAAATGACTTCTTCGTTATTTAAAGCACACTATCTTTTATGGCATTCACATCCGCAAAAAAATCCAGCTTTGACCTCCTTACATACTCTGATGTGAATTGGGTGGGAAACTATGATGATCGGACCTCCACATCCGCCTATATCAGCTTTCTTGGTGTCAATCCTATCTCTTGGAGTTCCAATAAGCAACGGGCAGTAGCCCGTTCTTACACTGAAACTGAATATCGTGCCCTTGCCAATGCAGCCTCTGAGACATCATGGCTTCTCTCATTATTCATGGAACTTGGCCTTCCCTTATCTAGACCACCCAAGCTGCTCTGTGATAATTTGGGTGCGACCTATCTTAGTTTTAATCCTGTCCAACACTCTCACATGAAACATATTCAAATTGACCTTCATTTTGTTCCCGATATGGTTCAACGTGGAATTCTCAATGTTCATCATGTTAACACACATGACCAGCTAGCTGATCTTTTAACAAAAACTCTCTCCCGCCAACGGACAGAAATTCTCCGAGACAAGATTGGCTTAGCCGATGGCAGCTCCATCTTGCGGGGGCGTATAACGGAAGCATCCTTAAATCAAGACAATTCCTTAAATTAAGCAACTACAAATCAAGACAATTTCTTAAATTAAGCAACTGCAGATTCCTAGCCTCAATTCAAGGATGTAACTCTGTAACTGATAGCCTTAATTTTAGAATACTTACTTAGTATAGCTTGTGTAAAACATGTATTTATTCCATTCAAACTCTTGTAATCAGTGTGTGTAATATTTCTTTTGAAGCAGAGCAGTAATATAGAGTGTGCAATTTTTCAAACCTCAACATTACTGACATGTTCTATTTTAGAGTTCAAACTACTGGTTATTGTGGTATATCATATAACATTGTTTGTCAAACAATTTGCCTTATGAGATTGCATTATGAAGCCTAAGCAGATGACAGTTATGGGTAGTGCTCCATATTAACACAGCATTTACAAATGACAATTAAGCTAATTGTTCTTGGCTCAGTAAATAAATGAGCTTTTAAGTTTTTGTTTAAACTTGATTGTGTATGTTTTGAGTTGATCTTGAACGAACTTTTAATCAAACTAAACTTGGATAAATTTATTTTTATACAATATTAAAGCAACTATTATCTTATTGAATCGAGCAATAAGTTAATGAACTTTAAAATGTGTTTGGATTTGCTTATTTATCTGACAAATTGATTTCAAATAACCACCAATGGAACCGATCATGAGTTAAATTCGGGTAACTTGATTCATTTTATAGTTAACCAATTGTTAAAATTTCTTGAATTTTTTATAAGTTTCAAAACTTTTACAGTCTTTTAATATTTTTTAAATGTAAACTTAATAACAAATTTACTCTTATGAATTGCTACAAAATAACTATATAAATGGTGTTTAGAAAACTTAAATGGCTTTTAAGCCATCATGACTATATTCTTAGCCTATAAAAGACTAAGTGCATATCTCTTATGTGATATTCTTTCTTCGACATCTTTTCTTTTTCATATTATTTTCTATATCTATTTCTCATTAATCGGCTTTAATTTTAGGCAATTTGAGAAAGACTTGTTCACCTCTTCTTCCACTGCATGCGAATCCTGAAAAAAGCATCCTAGGTTTAATCTTGGAGTTGTTGTAGTAGTTTTCATCCTTCACATAAAGAGGTACAGTTATTTTAAGACAACGTTATCCCGTCTCACAAGTTATCTCTCTCCAATATATCTTCAATTTATATATATAATTTAATATGTTCACATATATTTTTTAGGGGAATTCGGTAGTAGAACCCTCATAAAATGTTTAATTAGTGTAAGACTCAATCCAAAACATTATAACTTAATGAGTCTCTCATTATTCTGCTGATAAAAATACCCATACATTCAAAAACACGGTAGATACCACTTTTTTGTCATGTGAGAAACCAATTTCTCCTACATTCATGGGGAGTGCGCCACTTGTCCCAATTTTTGTTTCCATTTTTAAAAATTAATAATTTACAAAATATAAATCTATTTTTAATAAAATATTAAATATTTGTACATAGCAAAGCAGGAAATCTGGTATTACGATAGAAATTTGGTATTTAAATAACTATCTAGAACACCTAATTAAGGAATTTAAGTTCAAAAATTCATGTCTAATTATTTATTAGATAGATTAATTATTTAGAGAATTAATTTGGAACTAGTTGTGTTATTCTGTGTATTAGTTAATTGATTAAATTAATTTTAGTTAATTAATTATAATCCTAAATCACTTCATCAAGGTTATACAATCATATCAATGAATGTGACTAATTTAACTCTCGTGAAGATGTTATGTTACGAGAAACTTTAAAGATATATCATTACTCGAAGTAGTGATAATAGGTTCCAAATCCCTATGTAGCCCTTTGTATTTTTAATGTAATGTTCTATTTTTTAATATAATGTTTATTTTTAATGTAATATTGTGTTTAGTTTATGTGATGTGATAATTCATGACAATTAAATAAATTTCAAAAGACTTTAGATTAATAAAGAAAAAGAGTTGCATCTTAAAAATAGTTACATGTAAAATTTCATGATGAATAACCTACTTACCCCAAGAAACAAATGCTCATAGAATTTGCTACATTTTTTTATGGCATTGTCACAAATGCTTAATTAAGTCATTACGAAGGTTGTGATAGATATTCTTATCTCTAGTTTGTAAATGATGAGACAAGAATGATTTATAATCATTATTACGATCTCACGAAATAACTATTGATTGGTTATATTCTGATGATTCACAAATGGTATAACTATTTCATTCATTTTCAATGATTATATTATGCAAAATAATGCCCATTTGCATAATATCTTTGGGTGTGTTATGATCCAAAAATTGTATTGATCCACATAAAATTACAATTCGTGATTGGACAACTCCGAAAAGCTTGCTTCATGTCCTTTCTCATTGACTCTTGCATCATCGCTATATATATATATATATATATATATATTTGCTCATTGTGGAGAAGAAATTGTTTGAATTAACTAATGTTTAGTATCCCATATTATAGGTGTGTCCATTTATAGAGTAATTAACTGAGCGAGCTTGTCCTTAGATGAGCTCGAAAAATAAAGAAGAATGGTCCAACACATTAAGATTATTGTGAGACCTTGCCATTCCAAAAAGGGCATGCCAAATCTACATATCATATGAAGCAACAACTTTAAGAATAATAGTAATTTTTTTTTTTTTTGCATAACCATAATACTGATCTTGCCATGTTGTTGGACAATTCTTCCACTCCTAACGCATACAATTCAAGTTTACTAACATTCTGAAAAACCCACGAACCTACCTAATAACAAGTAATCTAGTAATATATATTCCTTCGGAGATCTAAGATACTTATCTCGAAATTTTTTTATTACGTGTCAATAAAAATATTTTAAACTTTCCATTACAAAACTTTTTCCAATTTGTACATAATCGCCCAACATGTCTACTGGCATTTAATGCTCAAACATTTTGATGGTAGATATCATCTTTTGAAGAGGGAAAAATCTAAAAACTTTATTTGCATTTATTTTCTGAATAAAATAAGAAGTGTGTTTTTCATAGCATTAAAATAAGCAAAAGTACCTCATGCATCATTCCAAAGCATTCCCAAAACATTGATGGTAGGTAAACTCTGCAAAATAATTAGTGAATAGTCAAATATGAGAACCATCATATTTTTTTGACTGTGTTACTTTTGTTCTTAGCATTTCTATCATTGCATCAATGGTCACTTGATGAAAAGTCATAAATGATGCCGTCAAGATGAGAAGAAGAAGATGGTGATGATGAAGAAAGAGAAGTAGTTAAAGCAATTTTTAAAGAATTCATTTTATAGAGACCTTTAGATGATGAAAATGATACTTGTTTTCAGAAAATATTTGGAGGGAATGTTTTGGAGATTTTGAAATATAGAAAATATTTAGGGAAAATTAGCAAAAGGAAAATTCGAAACAAAAAAGAAAATATTTAGGGAAAAGAAATTCGAGAGAGAAATGAGATTTTTACTCAAGATTTGAGGAGAAATGAAATAAAGAAATGCAAATTGGGCTGCTTGTTCATGGTCCGTAGGAAGCCCATTCTTTTAGCCGGTCCAGGCCCACTCTTCTCTGCACAAGACTAAAGTCGGCCCACCTTTTAATCTATGGCGAAGAGGGGACAAAAGAAACGTACCTCCGAATCAGAGAAGCCGGCGGGAAGCCAATACAAGCTGTAAGACCACTTCAATTCTCTATATGTATTTGTCTCCAGAACATAGTTTAGAATCGATTGATTTTATTTTGAACTATCAATAGAACTAATGCGAATTCCCTAGGGCATTTTTTGGGTTTGGTTTCGCAATTCGAGTTTCGCATCACCTTCTTTTATTTCCTAAAATTTTCCACTTTTTTTTTTCTTCATGGATTTAGATTCTAGGTTTCATTCCAGATCTCAGACTTTTGGCCGATTCATTATTTGAATTTCCCTCCGTTTGGTTTCTGAGAAAACGCAGAATTCCAGAAATTGCATGACTCATCTCAAACTAATGACGCTCAGTTGACTAAAATGTTTCCCTCTCATTTACCATATAATGAAATCTACTGAAACCAAATGGAGCTTCGGTTGTCTTTATATATTTTACTCTGGAAATATTTTTCTAATGACTACTTCAGATCTTGCTCACCCCTTTTGTAATTTTTTTTTTATAAATTTCTTCATTATTTTAAATCTCATCAGATATGTGCCAACGCATTTATTCAATCCCTATTATGTCAGAGTTTGTGGCATGGATATTTAGTCTTGCTTTATTTCAACATTTACAATAAATTTTAGGTTGTTTTCATGTGATGTTTTTTTGATTTCTATGTTCCTGAATGTGCTATGGTTTACACTATAGAACATGTTATTAACTGATTCTTTTTTATAAATTGTTTGAAGCTGTGAGATACGATGTCTAAGGTTGATGAGCCGCTGTACCCGATTGCTGTTCTGATAGATGAACTGAAGGATGACGACATTCAATTGCGGTTGAATTCAATTAGGAGGTTATCGACAATAGCACGAGCTCTTGGGGAGGAGCGAACCTGGAAGGAATTGATCCCATTTTCAGCGAAAACAACCATGACGATGATGAGGTGCTTCTTGCTATCGCCAAAGAGTTGCGTGTGTTTATTCCGAATGTGGAGGTGTGGAACATGCCCATGTTTTGCTCCCGCCTTTGGAAACCCTTTATACTGTTGAGGAAACTTGTGTGAGGGACAAAGCTGTTGAGTCATTGTGTAGAATTGGATCTCAGATGAGGGAAAGTGATTTGGTTGATTGGTTTATTCCCCTGGTGAAGGTTAGATAATTGCTTTCCCATTATTTTGGTTTTTGTTTATTCATGCATGCAGAACAATTATTCTTTGTTTATGTCTCCACTTGAGAGCAGTGGCAGATCCAGAAATTTTAGTTGGAGGGCTAAATTATTGGTATAAAAATTTAAGAAGTTCATATGAATATATAAAAATTTTTTGGAGGGGCCAAGTCCTATTTCGTTCACAAATTCTAATAAAATTAGTGGTAAAAAATATAATATCTAAATTTTTAGAGGGTCAAATAACATGTATTAAAATTTAGGAAGGTTCATATGAATAAATTAAAAAATTTGGTGGGGCCAAGTCCTATTTTGTTAAAAAATTCTAACAAAATTAGGGATAAAACATACATTATGCAAATTTTTAGGGGGGCCATGGCCCCCTCCTGCCTCCTTTGGATCCGCCACTGCTTGAGAGCTGCTGTATTCGTTGGAAATTGCCACTATGATAAATTGTTAAGCATGTGCCTGAGCACCTATTTTTTCCCCCACTTGTTATATGCTTATCTCTTTATGCTAAATTGCTTATCCCTCACGATAAAGCCAGATTGACTATATTCAGTTTGGAAATGTTAGCAAAACTTAGAGGAGATGTAGTAGATTTGAAGAAACTTGAAACGTTGATGTTGCTTATTCAACATTATTCAATTGTACTTCTAAATGGGTTGTTGCTTGACGTTCGTAAATATTTTTTCAAGCTGAATCGCAATGCTAAACCTATATATATATGTTGGAAGTTGAAACATTGATGTCAAACAATTACAGGGGCACCTTTTGCATGTGCCTACTATAAACAAGTGAACAAGGTACATGATTAATGCGTCAGGCCATGTGATTCTCATGCGTATATTACACCAATTTTGCTTTCTTTTCTCTTCTCCTCTCATGCTACATAACACTTATTTTTTTAACCAAAAAAAATAATCATTTCAACTTTAAAGTATACGTTAAAAAAAATTATTTTTACTTTATATACTTCAAAATTCAAATATATTTACTCTAAGATAGCATATTTGAAGGACATATTTGACTTTAAAAAACTACTTTTACTTTTGTCATGGGTTGTGAAGGACATCTGATGTTTCACTTGATATATAACTAAGCATGCATGGATAGAGTGGAGACATTGTCAAGTCATTTTCAGCTAGCTTGAACACTTTTTAGAGCAACTGAGCGCTTAACATGGTATCATTGCTAGTTGTCATAGGTATTGAGTTCAACTCTCTCTCTCTCTCTCTCTCTCTATATATATATATATATATATATATATCCTTCCATAATTAGAACTTAAGTGTCCTTGAGTGGGAATGGCTAACAGTGAATTTATCAACTTGTTATTTGGTGCATCATGTTTCTTGCATTTTACTATAAGAGTACAGGCTGCTTTGAGTTAGTCTGATCTTGTGAACATCCATGATTTTATTGCCCAACCTATCTGTGATCACAACCCATCATATTACAACACTTACAACCCGTTTGGATGGAAGGAGTTGAAAAGAAAGGGAAGGAGAGGAGAAGGAGGGGGAGATTATTTCATGTTTGGTTTAAAAATTGGGAAGAAGAGGGAGGGAGAGCTCTAACATTTATTTGACTCATTTTACAATCCATCCAAAAGTGGACGGAAATGGAGGGAGAGGAGACGGATCCTTAATGAATTTTTATAATACCAATAATACCCTTAAAATTGTAGAGTTAAAAATAAAAATAGACACCTCCGTCCTATGATAAAATAATAAATTAATATCAAACCCTTTCCTTTCTTTTCTCTCTTCTATTATTTCTAAATAATATGGAAGGATTATACTATCCTCTTCTCTCTCCTCGTTAGTTATCCAAACATGAAGAAGGTATTACCCTTTCCCCTCCTTACTTCTCACTCCAACTTATTCAAATGGACTGTTAGAAATATTGCTATAAGAACTGTCATTTCAATAACAAGGTAAATCTTGTACTATAATTGCGGACCAAATCCACATCCATCATGTTTTATAATCTCTAGTAAGATGCAGTTATTGGATTACAATGAAAGGGTGGTAATGACATTGACACATATAGCAGAGTGAAAACTGCCCTTTTTTTTAATTTTTTTTAAAAAAGGTCTTTACTAGGATGTGAGCCCTGCACTTTTACTTCAAAAACGCAATAACAATGAAACAATTTTTACTTAATTTGAAGCTAGAGTTCTCATTAGGATTGTAAACAAATCAAGTCAAGTTAAGTAGTGAGTTGTTCAAGCTTGACTAAATGAGTTTTAAATTGTGTTTAAGCTTAAGTTGTTTATATCTTGAACTAATTTCGATTGAGTCTCTAATCGAATCAATTCTAACTAGTTGGATTTTTTATATATGGAATTAGATAACTTATTTCTTTATTCAGTTACTAAACTGGGGTTAGCACAGTTGACCACCATGTGCTCCTCATTAGGAGGAGGTCATGAGGTCAAGTTTCACTTCCCTCATTAGGGGATGTGAGCATTATTTCCACCCAGCCATAGGTTAGGCTGGTTTGTTTGTCCAAGATTCATATTTGAGAGACTTTTGTTGCTATTAGGTTTGGTTTATCTGTTCTAAGTTGTGTGTTCTTTGTAGTTATGTAATACTATACTTGTACTATTGAATTGATTGATTGTAATATGCCCATTGCTTCCATAAAAAATACTTTATTAAGCCAAATTCAATAAATTAACAAACTTTAAAATATATTCAAGTCGAGGTCAAACTGTTTTTAAGCGGCTTTGTTTATTTTCACCTCTAGTTCTTGTTAATGCATGAAAGATAATTAATCGGGCTGCTCCTGCTATTGATGTCATTGTGAAGAGGCCTTATATATATCTATTTAAATGGAATAAGATAGACCTAAAGAGGAAGGGGGGGGGGGGGGTGAATAGGTCTATATGACAAAATAAAAATTTCTTTGACCAATTTTAATTTGCTTATGATGATTAAGGTTTTCAGTTCAATTAAGTGAGAGTTATGTTCACGTGCGTACAATCAACAATTGGTGGCATGCATCAACATATAATAGTAATAATACTAAAGCAATAATAAAGAGTAGAGAGATGACAAATTGATTTTTGTTGACGAGAAAACTGCTACAGAACAATTGTATCTGTTTTGGAAAACCTTGGGGCACTTACCCAGATGCACACAATCCACTATAATAGCTTTGGAGATTACAGACTCCTCAAGCCTTGCTCTTGATCTGAATCTCCGCTTACTTGAATCCTCAAGCACTTTTCAAGTAGATCTCTGCTTCAAATACACGAACAGACAACCTCAATCATAATTGCGAATCACCACGCAACGTTGATTTCTACCATTCACACTCATCTTGAAATCCACAAGCTTGAACTTTAAAGATGTTGTAGAAAGTATGGTGGGATTCTTATATCAATTGGCCTTTAAATTATGTAAAAATGTCAATACAATTGAAATCCTTTTGGAACTAGAAGAATGAAATAAGTTGCAGTAGCCAAAAGTCCTTTTAAAATTGTTTCAAAGGCTATATATAGTCCTAGGCTAAAAAAGAAGTAGCTTCCTAAACAATTCTTAGAAATTTGCACAAAATCCTGATTGTTCGTTCGAAGGAGACCCTTGGTCGTTCAAATGAACTCTAATATGAGTTCGGTTTGGAAGATACTGCTTTGGTCATTTGACCAAGCATTCCCAAGAGATCCCACAAAACCTTATTGTGAAGTCACTAGTCTAGTCACCAAGCCCAAGAAATCCCACAACAAGCTTTGCACAACCTCATTGTACTAGTCGTTTGAACGAAGCCAAGGCTCGTTCGAATGATTGAGGCAGAATGCTCAATTAAACAAACTATCTTGCTATTAAAAAATTGACTTGAATTATTGTGGAAATCCCGGATAATTAAGTGGGATTTATTTTTGAATGTAATTATGATTTAGAGAGGATTATGGTAAGAGATTTAGGTTGATTAGGTGACATATTTTTTATTTCCTTTTTTCCTTGGTTTCCTTTTCTCTGTCGTTTCTATATTCCAATTCTCACTGTATATTATATATAGAGTCATTGTATGTAACACATGATATTGAATAGAAAGAGAAATTGATTCATATTGTCTTCATGGTATCAGAGCAGGGATACGAAAAACCCTAGCACAATATGGCCGCCAGCCATGAATCTACCCAGTCGGTAACTCAGGAAGGAGAGTCAGAGACCATCACTTCCATGAGTTCGACTGTAGCAATTGAGAATCCCTCATTCCATCTCACCATAGAGAAATTGAATGGAAAGAATTACCGAGAATGGGCCCAATCCATCAAGCTGGTTATTGACGGCAGAGGCAAACTGGGATTCCTGACAGGCAAGATCAAGCAGCCTCCCTCCAGTGACGCAACAGCTCTCCAAAAATGGCGTTCCGAGAATTCATTCATCACCTCGTGCCTGATCAACTCCATGAGACCAACCATCGGCAGAACTTACATGTTCCTCCCGACTGCCAAAGACGTTTGGGACGCTGTGAGAGAGACGTACTCAGATGCCGGAGATGCGTCACAGGTCTTCGAACTCAAAACAAGGCTGTGGCAGTTGAAACAGGGAGATCGGGAAGTCACAGAATTCTACACCGAGATGCTGGGACTGTGGCAAGAACTCGATCTTAGTTGCGGTAAAGACTGGGAGTGCACGGGTGACAGTGTTCGATTCCAGAAACGAATGGAAGCCGAGAGGGTGTTCGAATTTCTGGCAGGGTTGAATCGCGACCTCGACGATGTTCGCAGCAGAGTCCTGGGTCGACGACCACTTCCCTCCATCCGTGAAGTCTTTGCCGAGGTGCGACGGGAAGAACAGAGACGGAAGGTGATGTTGAAGGAGAAAGCAGAGACAGGATTTGAGGGCTCTGCCCTTGCGAGTCGAGGGACGGTGACGACTGGCAGATCTGGTTCACGGTCGAATCTCGTCTCTGAGGGAGAAGATGTTGTATCGCGTGGGTCGTCCAACGGGTCGAGACAGACCCATATACCTGGCGGATTGGAAGCTCTTATAAGCCGTGGGCTTCATGGGTCTTATAATGGATCCGGCCCAAAACAAAATAAACGTCCCTTTTGTGAGCATTGTAGAAAATCGGGCCATACCAAAGATACCTGTTAGACTTTACATGGCAAGCCTGCAGATTGGAAGCCCAAACAGTCCAATAAATCTCATGGATACCAGGCCTCTACTGAACAACCCTTTAGTGGGGGTTTTAACCCCGAGCAACTTGAGAAACTTTATGCTCTGTTTTCAATCTTTCAAACCTCGGGTCAGTCCTCTAATCAACTGCCATCGGGTTCCTTAGCCCACAAAGGTACTTTTTTGTCAGCCCTTAGTTCCACTTTAAATCATACTCCCTGGATTATTGACTCAGGTGCATCTGACCATATGACTGATGCTCATCATTTATTCACTACATATTCACCTTGTGCTGGTAATTTGAAAATAAAAATTGCAGATGGTACTTTATCTCCAGTAGCTGGCAAGGGGAGTATCCGTATCTCTGAATTTATTACTTTGGAGTCTATTCTTCATGTTCCTAATCTTTCCTGCAATTTGTTATCCATTAGTCAGCTAACCAAACAATCTCATTGCTCAGCTACTTTTTTGTCTTCTCATTGTGTCTTTTAGGATCTATCATCGGGGAAGACGATTAGCAGTGCTAAGGAATGCGAGGGACTCTACTACTTTGATGATGTTCCCATGAATAAACAGTGTCGTCCTCCTCTTTGTAATTCTGCATTTAGTCCTAGGGATAGTGATCTTTTGTTATGGCATAAACGAATGGGTCACCCTAGTTTTCAATATTTAAAACAGTTGTTTCCATCACTTTGTTTGAATAAAACTCCTTTGGATTTACAATGTGAAGTTTGTGAACTCGCAAAACATCATCGTTCTTGTTTTCCCACATCTTCTTATAAACCATCACTGCCTTTTACCCTAATACACAGTGATCTTTGGGGCCCTTCACGAATATCTAATCGAACCCACAAAAAATGGTTTATAACATTTATCGATGATCATTATCGTCTCTGTTGGGTATTTCTACTAAATGACAAATCTGAGATTCCCTCGGTATTCATGAATTTCTACAACATGATTTACACCCAATTTCACACCAAAATCCAGATTCTTCGCACTGATAATGGCACAGAATATTTCAATTCTTCCTTAAGCCCTTACTTTCAAGACAAAGGTATTATTCATCAGAGTTCCTGTGTTCAAACCCCCCAACAAAATGGGGTTGCTGAAAGAAAAAATCGACATATTCTTGAGATAGCTCGTGCATTAATGTTTACCTCTCACATGAAATTTTTTTTTTGGGGTGATGCCATCCTGACTGCTGCATTTCTCATCAATCGAATGCCTAGTCGAGTTCTCTCATTTGCAACTCCTCTCCAAAAATTCCAGGAGATCTTTCCTAATTCTCGCGTCAGTTCCTCTCTTCCTCTCCGTGTCTTTGGGTCCACAGTGTTTGTCCACATTCACGCCTCCCAACGTAACAAATTGGATCCTAGAGCTCTTAAATGTGTCTTTCTTGGCTATTCCCCTACTCAAAAGGGTTACAAATGCTATGATCCTCTCTCACAGAAGTTATATGTTAGTCGGGATGTCACATTTTTTGAGCATACTCCCTACTACTCGCTTCAGGGGGAGTCCTTGAGAGAAGCTCAACATTCTGATATAGACTTTGATATGGCTATCTTTGAGTCTATCCCTCACAGTACACCTCCTCCTTCCTTGTCCAACACAGAAGGAATCTTGAACTCAGGGGGAGATGTGGAAAAACAAAAAGGCAGGGAGACACTTGTTTATTCAAGGAGACCAAAATCAAAGACTGATGAGATCTTCACATCCGAAGCACCAAAAGAGTCAGAACCGGTGATAGCTCCGACTCCTTATGAGCCAAAATCCAATCTTGACCAGGTAACAAATCTTGATGATCTACCTATTGCTCTTCGAAAACAACCTCGTTCATTTACTTCTTATCCTATTTCAAAATTTGTCTCTTACAAAGCTCTTTCAGCCAAATGTCGTGCTTTTACTTCTAACCTTGACAGGATCCAGATTCCTAAGAATATCCAAGAGGCTTTGGGCATTCCAGAATGGAGAAAAGCAGTAATGGAAGAAATCAGAGCATTGGAAAAAAATGAAACTTGGGAAGTAATGTCTTTACCAAAAGGGAAGAAGCCAGTAGGCTGTAAGTGGGTATTCACAGTGAAGTACAAGGCGGATGGTACAGTGGAACGATACAAAGCTCGCCTAGTTGCAAAGGGGTTCACTCAGACATATGGTATTGACTACACCGAGACATTTGCACCCGTGGCAAAGCTGAACACTATACGGGTACTCTTGTCCTTGGCAGCAAATCTGGATTGGCCACTCCACCAATTCGACATCAAGAATGCTTTTCTGAATGGTGAACTGGAAGAAGAAGTGTTCATGACGCTACCTCCAGGAGTTTACAAGGAAGGGGATGAAACCAGAGTATGTAAACTGAAGAAATCCCTATATGGACTTAAACAATCACCAAGGGCATGGTTTGATAGATTTGCAAAAGTGATGAAGAATCAAGGATATCAGCAAGGACAGTCAGATCATACGATGTTCATCAAACAATCCAATGATGGAAGCAGGACCATTCTGATTGTATATGTTGATGACATCATTCTTACTGGAGATAACAGAGGAGAGATAGAAAGATTGAAGAAGGTCTTAGCCACAGAATTTGAGGTTAAAGACCTAGGTCAATTGCGATACTTTCTGGGAATGGAAGTGGCCAGGTCAAAGAAAGGAATTAGTGTATCTCAGAGAAAGTATGTTCTCGACCTTTTGACTGAGACTGGGATGCTTGGTTGCAAGCCAAGCAATACTCCGATCGAGGCAGGAAAGAGAATGGAAGACGCTGGAAAACCAGTAGATAGAGAAAGATATCAGAGACTAGCAGGTAGATTGATATACCTATCTCACACCAGACCTGACATTGCTTTTGCTGTGAGTGTGATTAGTCAACATATGCATTCACCAAAGGAAGGTCACCTAGAAGCAGTATATAAGATTCTCAGGTACCTGAAAGGCTCTCCAGGGCGAGGTTTATTCTTTAAGAAAGGAGACAGTAAAAAGGTGAAAATTTATACAGATGCAGATTGGGCAGGATCAGTAGAAGACAGAAGGTCTACCACAGGCTACTGTACCTATGTTTGGGGAAACCTAGTAACATGGAGGAGTAAGAAGCAGAATGTGGTAGCCAGAAGTAGTGCTGAAGCTGAATTCAGAGCTGTTGCACAAGGGATGTGTGAAGGGTTGTGGTTACAGAAGCTCTTAGAGGAACTACACATCACAATAGAGCTTCCCATCAAACACTATTGTGACAACAAAGCCGCTATTAGCATTTCTCATAATCCGGTCCAGCACGACAGGACGAAACACATAGAAGTTGATAGGCATTTTATAAAGGAGAAAATTGAGAAAGGGACAGTTTGCATGACTTACATCCCTACAAGGGAACAATTAGCAGATATATTCACTAAGGGTCTACAGAGGTCCAGCTTTGAAGATTTTATCTGCAAGTTGGACATGATCAACATCTATGACCCAACTTGAGGGGGAGTGTGGAAATCCCGGATAATTAAGTGGGATTTATTTTTGAATGTAATTATGATTTAGAGAGGATTATGGTATGAGATTTAGGTTGATTAGGTGACATATTTTTTATTTCCTTTTTTCCTTGGTTTCCTTTTCTCTGTCGTTTCTATATTCCAATTCTCACTCTATATTATATATAGAGTCATTGTATGTAACACATGATATTGAATAGAAAGAGAAATTGATTCATATTGTCTTCAATTATAAACATTTTATCTCTTGAAACCTTGAGTTTATTTTTTATACCAAGAATAATTCACAAGGCCACACTTCAAAAAATAAAGCTTAAAAGCATGAAGTGTGTGTGAAACCCTAGGCCAAATTTAGCCAAATACATTACCTTACCTACCACTGTGACCATCGCCATTAAAGAAGAATCTCCATGAATCTCTGAATGCATAAATGACCACGAGGCTTAAGGAATTTTAACGGAAATAGATTTGAACACATTACAACACCATAGTTTTGTCAATCACAAATTTAGACTAAAAGTCTTAACACATTGTTCCTGATATTACAGTTTAATCTTATGTTTTTGTTGATTTCAACATTTCTTGTCATTAGGTTTTGCAATGAGGCAGCCCATGGAAGTTAGCAATTCTACACTTTAGTTGAGGGTTGATAGAGACTGTAGGGGAAACTTTTTTGGGTACATCCCTTGTTCATGACTATTGTAGCTTTATTTTAAGAAATTATCCTTATCTTGTAACGCAACATAGAAACACGAAAAATGGATACAACAAATGTCAATATAAAAAAAACGGGGAATCCTTAACTGAACGGGGAACAATCAACCCAACAAGAGAAATTGTTTTCTAAAATTCGTAATTAAATATTATTAGTAAAAAAAACTTAACTATGAAGACCTATTACATCATATTTATAGAGCTAGAATACTAATATTTTGACTAAGAAATCATAAATCCTATTTTATCCTAATCCTTATATTATAAAGACTCTTATTTTGAATAGAAAAAAATAAAGATAATAGATAATTTATCTAAACTAATTGTTTGGAAACTAAAAAATCTTAATACAACTCTGAAACAAATATCCTTATTTTTAGAGCACCATATCTATCCTACATTAGTCTCTCACTTGGAAACAATTCATCTTCGAGTTAATTGAATGTACGTGACTACGAACTTATCCATTACCCGGAAATAACAGTTGAATATTATGAAGAACAATTAAATCTTCAAGAATTTCGTCTATCACATCTTTCATGAACTTTGTAATTTCAGGCCATTTTTCTGATGATAATAATGTTTCTGTCATAAAACAAAAATTACCTTCTTGATCCACTACAAGTTCAATCTTCTAAGAAGCATCATAATCATCTTTCACAAGTTCAAGTTTATTCTCATTTGCAATATTGACGACTTACATAGAGATTTTCTTCTCCTTCTCTTCCATAAAAGAGCTTGTGGAATTAATCGGTGCCACTAGATCTATTCTTTGAAACGCATGACTTCTGTAGTATACATCGCGACTTTTATCATGTATGTCACTTCTAGATCTATCAACAAGTTGGCCTCGGGCAAATTCTCTAGCATGATTATTGTTGATTGGAGAGTCTTTGTTGGCTTTGAGTCTGATTCTGATAAGTATATCACAAATTTTTCTTGACTGCCGTCCTCGCTCATTGATCGCCACCAACACATCCTCGATCCCATGATCAACATCAATGCATCTTTTAATTCCATCTCCACCAATTGTCATCCAACCTGGCAAATTCTCGCTTTGATACCAACTAACACAACACAGGAACGCGATCAGTGGATACGACCAACATCATGAGAAGGAATGGAAAAGATCATCACTTAGGAGATATATCTTTTGTTGTGCAATGGAAGTGAAATGAAATAACGAAGTGAAAAATAAACAATCATAGCAAGAATAAAAGAACACCAAATATACATGGTTTAGCAAATAGCTTATGTCCATAGGCAAAGTACAACAAAAGATTCATTCTCAAAGATGAAGAATACCAAACTAATAATAATTTGAGATGACATCATAATAATTTGTTTGGTCAACAAATCATTGACTAACAGAGGGGTTTTTTTGTTATCGACATTAAAACGGAGGGGAGGTCAATGTAATCTCTCAAACGTGATGGGATCCTTGTGTAATTTGACTAAACTACAGGGGAGGCAAGTGTAATTTATCCAAAATTTATAATCAGTAACATCAAAATTTGACATATAGCATATATTTCAAAGTATGAAAATTAGATGACATTACTTATTTTACATGTCAAATTTTAATTTATAATATAATTTTTCAGATTTTTTTTTCTTTAAATTCAATGGCTCTCAAAAAAAGAAAGAAAGAAATATTTATCACATGTGGGTAAGTGTGCGTGATCTCTTTTTCTTTTTAAAAAAGAAGAATAAAAATGGATGTCTCACCTTAATTGTTCCACCTTGTAAGAGCATCTCCAATGATGCCTTCAATTTAGGATATGCTAACTTGTTCACATGGACACTTTAGCTGCCACCTAGACATGTTATATAAGAAGTTAACTTTAACAAAGATTCCCCTCTCCAATGAACACGTTAACTCCTTCCCCTAATCGGGTCTCGCATTCCTTTTATTGTCTCCTTTTCTCTCTTTCCTCTCTCCCTCTAAAAAATTAAAGAAGTATTTCTTTTTTGCCATTGTGGCCAGGCTTAGCAAACACTTTAGCATGTGGTGTGGGGCCCTCATGCTTAACATACTAGATAAATTATCCAATGGAGCATTTTTTTCAATACATTAACTAGCATATGACACTAGAAATGACTTTAACTCATAGTTACTGCAATTCGTTCCTCCGCTAGTGAATTGCGAATTGGGATTGCACGATCCAAAATATGGATCATTAGCGATTTGGAACGCAAGATTTAGCGTTCTAAATCTAAAATATCAAAAAAGCATACAACATACAAAAAATATATATACACACATCATTGGAATTTTTTTTTTTTATTGACTTGGATTCGTGAAAATTTTTATGGTGTATATATATATATGCATACGAATATTATTACAAATACCATAAAAAAATATATCACATTCAAATAAATGTATTTCGTTCCAACAAAGCGATTCAAAGAAGCCTACTCCGTTCTACAACAAAGTGACGATTTATGTTCCCGTACCCCTTTTATGTACCAAAACGATTCACGTTCTAGGTAACGTTGTTTAACTTATCCATTGCTGATGCTCTAACCCACTCTTACGGGGGTGGGACCCACCATCCATGGGCCCATCAATGAGTCTCACTCCTTGCGAGAGAATACATAAAGTCAACCCTTTTATAGTTAATAAACATGGGAGATTGAAAATTTATTAATCATTAGAATTATTAATTATAAAATTTTCTTAATACTTTCAGTAAACAAAAGTATTTCTTATTTGTAAATGATTTTCACTACAAAATATGACCTTACGTGCACTTTTTCAAAGACATTTCAGTTTTTCATAAAAAAATACATATAATGCTCTATTTAAAGTATAAAATACTCTTAATATCCTTTTCAAATAAAGAAGTTGTGTATCTCGATGTTGTTATTTTTCTCACTTATAATACTCTTTGACTTCAATTATATTGAATTAATAAATATAATTATCAAGGCATGTCATTAATGGAATTTATATAATTACATATATAACTATTTTATATCTCTAATAACTAAGATTATAAAGAAATTTTTCGAAATAAGTATTAATTATTAGGTTATAGAATTGTTAATTATCCACCCTAGAACGAAGTTGGTTCCTTCAAAATTTATTAATTATTAGATATTATTAACTTAATGAATATTAATTATAAGAGGGTCAACTATAATTGTTATAAAAATATGATGAGAGGGTGGGACCCACCATCCATGTGGCTATCAGTGAGTCCCACTCCCTATGAGAGGATAAACTCTTGTAAGAATCAAATGCCCTCCTACCAGTCATGAACTAAAACTTCCAAACAGCTGATGTTCTCATTTTTTCAGCACCCAACAGCCTTTCGGACCCTCCCCCGACGTCCCTTCTCTATCTCTATCTCTCTCTCTCTCTCTCTCTATATATATATATATATATATATATCTCACATGTTCTCGCCATTATCACCAAGCTCTCGATATTACATATCCTAATCTACTCCTAACATGTGGCCCCAAAGGACATTCATATTAATTATCTTTTCATTCTTCTTTTCTTCGTCAAATATGTTCACTGGTTGAATTTTTCTGAACTCTTAATTATTTACTATTTTGTTTCTGCTGCACAAATTAGTGTGAGAAGAATGACATGAATGTTTGAATCGCTTCTCAACGTTCTTTTTTTCCCTCTGTTTGTTGGAGTCTTGAGTTATTGTTTCTTATTCTTGTGAAAAACCAATGGTGGCCAAAATTGGGTCAATCAGGCACAGTTTTGCTGAGAAGAGCAAAGAAAGGCTACTTTCGAGAAAAGGGTACTCAGAACTTGGGCTTGGAACCTCAGAGGATGACAATGAAACAATACAATTCGGGTGCTTTTGTTCAATAAGAAACTCCGTTACCAAATTTTGGAATGGTTTGCAGGACACTGCTGTTAAGTTCTGGGAGATGGGTCAGTGATCCAAGAAAAGTTTCTTCGCTGCCAAGATGGGACTATTTGGCCAATTCTCACTGTTGTTATGTTCGAATTCAGCGTAGGTATTGATTATCATTATGCTCATATCACTGCATCCATTTAAGTCAATTTGCTCGGTCTTGTTTATGATTCAGTTATCTCGAATTGTTGAACACAATTGTCTATTCTCTTCTGTAGGAGCAACCCTTAATAAAGGATTTAATCGTGCATTGGGAACTTTATCTGCCGGAGGCCTTGCTCTTAGCCTAGCAGAGCTATTTGTAATGACTGGAGAAATGAAAGAAGTTTTCATTGTAATCAGCTTTTTTATTGCAGGTTGGAAATTTAGGAGTCCATATTAATCTGGACTTATCATAGAAATATAGTTGTACATATATGTATATCATGTTATATCTAACTCCTATTTTATTTTTAATCTGTTGTTGTTTTGTTCTTCTGCTGTGCTTAGGATTTTGTTCAAGTTATGCCAAATTGTACCCACCAATAAAGCCATATGAATATGGATTTTGGGTATTCTTGTTGACATATTGTATTGTAATGGTGTCTGGGAGTTCATCATCAGAATTTTTCCAAATGGTTTTCTATCAGTTATTGCATATTGCAGTTGGTGGTGGCATGTGTTTGGCTGTAAATATTTTTATCTACCCCATTTGGGCTGGCGAGGACCTGCACAAATTGGTTGTGAAAAATTTCAAGGGTGTTGCTACCTCTTTGGAAGGTTAGACATGAAATGTTTGTTAAATTGCCTCTATTTTATGATTTGCTACTTTGATATGACATGCTTTACCTAATTCCTTGGAGGTTTTGTTTAGGTTGTGTAAATGGGTATCTTCATTGTGTTGAATATGAGAGGGTCCCTTCAAAAATTCTTACATACCAAGCTTCTGATGATCCAGTGTACAGTGGCTACAGATCAGTTGTACAATCTACAAGCCAAGAGGAATCTCTTGTATGCTTTAACATAATTGTGCTCTATATATGTGCTCTTCAATGTATCAAAAAGGTTGGTGGGGTTGAATTTCATGTACTTCTTATTTTTGCAGTTGCATTTTGCAATATGGGAACCACCTCATGGCCCTTATAAAACATTTAATTATCCTTGGAAAGACTATGTCAAAGTAATCGGTGCGCTAAGACATTGTGCTTTCATGATTATGGCGATGCACGGATGTATGCTATCTGAAATACAGGTAACTAAATATGCCTTTCTATATCTAGGCAATTTTTTTTATTCTTATGCCGTTACTTTTGGTTTTCTAAACATAAATCTATAGATACATGTAACTTGTATTTGAGTTTGGGGAAGATAATTATGTGATATTTACATATGGTACACTGGGAATATGTTTGCTTCAGAAGTTTCACACACTATCATTCAAGTCTGTTGTTGCAATATTAATTAATCATTAACTTCTCTAAGATTCTTTTTTCCCCCCCTTCAAGATTTGGTTTCTATATTTTGTTCCAATACCTTCATGAAACTTTTGAGTCTTGACTTACTCATCTTTCCGCAGATTAATTTTAATTGATAACCACCCAACTGTTGCATATAAATTGCCTTTGTTTCACCATAATAGCCTCAATAATCTAGGTCCAAAGAAATTGTTGCTTCTGGTATGATGTCAGAGCAGTTACTAGGAGTGGTTCCAATCGACAATATGGGTAATCGGGGTAGAGAATAATAAAAACCCAAACCATTAATGAGCTCCGAGACAGAAGAGTCTTAGCATGTGCCTGCTTGTATCTCTTAGATTTTCACCTGTGACATGGCTTATCAGAGTACAACCTTGACAAAATATATTATATATAGTTTTCACACAACAAGTCACATTGATTTCCCTTGTCCTTGCATCCCATGTCATACTTATTGGACATCAACGTTTCTGTTACTCTGTTTCTGTTCTTTACCTGTAGGATTGTCGTTCCAGTCCCTCTTAAGCCACCTCTTGCTTGAATTAGTTAATTGGCGATTTGTAACACCTCTTGCGCAAACTTTTTGGCATTTGATTCTACTCCTTTAGGGCATAATGACGAGGAATTGGTCATGCTGAATAATTTAGGATTATATATTGGATCTGATATGGCTATACAGGAAGTATAAGAAAAAAAAGAGGTTATGCAGAAAATGATTTTATTAATTAGAATCCTATTGGTGTAAGTAAAATATAACCAAATTTCTCGTTAAAAGATTGTTGCCATGTTAGGGATATTGTAATCAATATCAACCTTTGCAAAAATTTTAACACCCTTAGATAAATGCAAGGAAATTCCACCATTTATAGATTAGTAATTCATGTGATGTGATTTGGAGTTGTACTTAAAAATATGAAGTGTTGCTTCATTTTAGCCATATTTTAATTATGATATACTTTCCCCTTTGAAATATCTACATATCAAGTTTTGTGCATTTATGTTGATAGGCACCACCAGAGAAGAGATAAGTTTTTGGAAGTGAGCTTCGGAGGGTTGGCACTGAAGGAGCTAAAGTGTTGCGAGGACTTGGAAACAAATTAGAAATGATGGAAAAATTGAGCTCGGAAGACATACTTTTTGAAGTGCATGAGGCAGCAGAAGAGTTGCAAATAAAGATAGACAAAAAATCATATCTTCTAGTCAATTGGGAGAGCTGGGCACCCAAAAGACTTCCCAAAGAATTTGAAGATCCTCAAAACTTTCTTGATGACATTGATAATGACAAAAATGAACCATTGGTGATTAATTCCCTCAGTGAAACAATTCTCGATGTTGGACCTGTTCGCCTGTCAAGAAACTGGGAGACTCACAGTTCAAACATGGGCATCAGTCCATCCCTGTCAGAATGGATTTCCTCAGAAAATATGCTTGAGAGAGAATCAGTGTTGCCTTCGGGCATCTTACTTGATGCTGATTCCATTTTTAATGAGCAGGAAGCAAAGACGTATGAAAGTGCCAGCTCACTGTCATTAGCTACCTTTGCTTCGCTTTTGATTGAGTTCATTGCAAGGCTTTAAAATATTGTGGATTCACTCAAAGAGCTTAGTGAGGCTGCAAATTTTAAGGAACCGATGGACACCAGCAGAAGAAAAAAAGGTTGGGTTTTGGACCAGATTTCTCTCGTGCTTTAGATCAAGGAATTGACATCTTGGCTTTGACGTAACGATAGTAGCTTGAGAAATTGAAACTAAAACTTAAAATTTCTTAACTTGAGTTCTGAAATGCAATGGGAAGATAGGTGGCACTGTGGCAAGGCTATAGGAAAGGCATCTTTCATCTAGATAGAACTTGACAGCTGCTATTGAAAAGGGTATGTGGATCTCTTATTTAAATTACAGAATTTGAGTTATTTGGAGGGATGCAAAGCTGAAATTCCACAATGCTGGGAGTTCAATTACATAATCGGCTTTTGCATATCTCTATTCTTTAGAATTCAGACTACTGGTTATTGTGATATAAGGTTGTTTATCAAACAATTTGCCTTTCTGAGAATGTATTATGAAGCCTAAGCAGATTACAGTTATTGGGTAGTGCTCCATATTAACACAGCATTTGCATCATTATCCATTTATCCAAATTATATATCCTTAAATTGGATTGCATATGCTCCTACATCAATAGCACTCCCTACACATGGAGAGTGAGAGAGAGAGAGAGAGAGAGAGAGAGAGAGAGAGATTCATTTTTACCCACTTAAACTGCTTCTGTGTCTGTTAAACCCTATTTGTAACAGTGGTCGGCAAGGCTCGTCTAATCAAGAGATTAAAACATCATCATTAAGTTTCTTGTTAACATCTCCTAAGAATTTTGATAGAGGAGGTTAGTATAATATAAAAAATTATCGAGAAGATTTTTATAATTGTTAAATATTATAGGAGAAGGCAATACAATTATTCTTAAATATAACTATTAAAGTTACACTTTTTAAATTAAAATAGAATAAAATAAATGTACTACTAAATTTAATAAAAATGTCCTTTTGTTAGAGTTGTGAATAAGTCGAACTGAGCTACCAAGAAGGGAGTTGTTCAAGTTTGATTCATAAATAAATTGTATTCCAATTTTATTTGTTTATGTGTTTACTCGATTTTGAATTAATTTTTAATCAAACTAATCTTGAATAATTCTCTTTTTAATAGATAATACTAGAGTAGTTATTATCATATTGAGTAGAAATTAATAAACTTTAATATGTGTATAAATTTGATTTATTTATATCACGAGTAAATTTCAAATGAACAACTAATCGAGCCAATTAATGAGTTGAGTTTGAGTAAATTAATTTATTATACAGTCCTACTTTTCATGAAATTTTAATCAGCAAAATAAACAAATGAGAACAGATGGAAAATAACTAAGTTCATAAAAAGAAAATACAATTAATCCTCTAATAATTAATAACTCTGGGAGATAATATTTTTTTATAGAATTATTTAGCGTTAATCTACTCTTGTTAATCGAGTTAACTTCCTCACGTTTATATGACTTCTTATGTTTAAAAAAAAAATTGCATAGTTTCAAGCATATTTTAAATTGTTTTATAAAAAAGATATATATTATTGCAAATGTATTACTCTATTTTAATAATTAAGGACATAAAGGTTAAATTTTAAAATTATTAGTTATATAATAATAAAATAATTAGGATAGTAGTCCTATCCAGAAGCTCTCTCTCTCTCTCCCTCTCTACATGCTTACTCCAGTTTCAAAGTCTTACACACAATTAGGTTAGAGTTTTTTCTGTCCCAGTCGTTGTATAAAAATAAATAAAATAATTAATTTTTTAGCATAAAATGTTTAAAAAAATTCACTTTATGAGTATTATTATTAACTTATTAAACTTCAATTTAGTATAACTATGATTTTGCGATGAACAAGTGCGTACGCTATGACTTTTTTTATTATTTATAGTTTGACTCTCTTATAATTAATATTTAATAAGTTTATAATCTCTAATAATTAATAAATTTTTAAAAACCAACTAGATTTTATGATAAATAATTAATAATTCTATCACTTAATAATTAATATTTTTTTAAAATCTTTTATAATATTTATTATAAGAGAGATAAAATAGTTATATTTATACATTTATATTTTTTATTTATGACACGTCTTGATAATTATATTTATTATTTCTATATAATTGGAGTTAAAGTGCTACAACTAAAACAAATTATGACATAATAAGTATAAAAATACAACTTTTTTAGTTCCAAGAGATATTATGAGTGTTTTTTTAACTTAAGGTTAAAAATTACATGTATTTTTTTTTTTTTTATGAAGACTGAAATGTGAAAAACTTTATATAAGATTTTATTTTTGGTATTGAAAGTTATATACATATAAAGAATATTTTTTACATAATAAAAATCATAAAAATATTTAATAATTAATAAATTTTCTATCTCTCATATATATTAATTATAAGAATGTTGGCTCTGTATATTTCACCTTCTTATAATTAATATTCAATAAATTAATAATCTCTAATAATTAATAATTTCATTACCTAAAAATTAATATTTTTTTTCTTTCAAAAAACTCTTTATAATATTAATTATTAGAGGAATAAAATATTAATATATGTATTTATATAAATCCCATTTATAACATGATTTGATAATTATATTTATTAAATCTACATAACTAAATTTAAAAATATTATAAATGAAAAAAATTATAATATCAGAAGACACGACTTTTTTATTTGAAATGAATGTTAAGAATTTTTTATATCATAAATTAAATATTATATGTATTTATAAAAAATTAAAATATAATTGAAAAAATCCATATAAAATTTTATTTTTGTTTACACGAAAAAATTCTTATTGATTAATTTAAGTATGAGAAAATTTAATAATTAATAATTTAATTAATTTCACATGGGTTGACTTTAATTCGTCTTTGCCAGTTGGGCTGCTTGTTCTCAGGTCCAGAGGAAGCCCATTCTTTTAATTGGTCTAGGCCCAGTCTTCTGTGCTACTACATTACAAAATGAATACCACCCTCGGTATCTCTCTCATAGTGCCGTAGTGGACGAAAGAATTCAAAGAACACACCTCCGAATCAGAGGAAGCCGGCGGGAAGCCAACACAGGCGGTAAGAGGACTCCAATTCTCTCTCTACATATATGTGTATATATATATATGGATTGCTTCTACGGATTTATTACCACAACTTAGTTTAGAATTGATTGATTTTATTTTCAACAAACAATAGAACTAATGTAAATCCCTAGGGCTTTTTTTTTCTTTTGCTTCGAGATTCGAGTTTCGCATCAATTTCTTTCATATCCTAAAAATTTCCATATTGACTTTCTGGATTTAAATTCCAGGTTTCATTCCAGATCTCAGAATTTATTCATGATTTCAATTTCCCTTCGGTTTCTGAGAAAAAAGCAGGAAAAAATGACTCACCTCAAACTAAGGACGCTCAGTTCACTGAATTTTTTTTACCTCGTGTTAAATAACAAAAATCTACTAAAACCATATGGATCTTCGGCTGTCTTTATATATTTTACTTAGTTGTAGGAAACATTTTTCTAATGACTACTTAAGATCTTGCTCTCCCCCCCCCCCCCCCCCCCCCCCCCCCTTTTTTTTTAAATTTATTTCATTATTTTAAATTTCGAATTAGGAATCTCTCCATTTCATCCTCCCTATTATGTCAGATTCTGTGGCATTGATATTTATTATTGCTTTACTTAAACATTTACAATCATTTTTAGGTTGTTGTCACATGATGTTTGTGTGCTATGTTTTACAATCTAGAACATGCTATGGGCTGACTTTTTTTTTTATGAATTGTTTGAAGTTGTGAGATACGATGTCGATGGTTGATGAGCCGCTGTACCCGATTGCTGTTTTGATAGATGAACTGAAGAATGATGACATTCAATTGCGGTTGAATTCAATTCGGAGGCTATCGACAATAGCACGTGCTCTTGGGGAGGAGCGAACCCGGAAGGAATTGATCCCATTTCTCAGTGAAAACAACGATGATGATGATGAGGTGCTTCTTGCTATGGCCGAGGAGTTGGGTGTGTTTATTCCGTATGTTGGAGGTGTGGAGCATGCCCATGTTTTGCTCCCACCGTTGGAAACCCTTTGCACTGTTGAGGAAACTTGTGTGAGGGACAAGGCTGTTGAGTCATTGTGTAGAATTGGATCTCAGATGAGGGAAAGTGATTTGGTTGATTGGTTTATTTCTTTGGTGAAGGTCAGATAATTTCTTTCCTATTATTTTGGATTTTGTTTGTGCTGTTCCTTCTTATTGCTATTTATCTTTCAAGTTCATACATGCAGAACAATTTTTCTTTGTTTATGTGTCCACTTGAGAGCTGCTGTATTCTTTGGAAACTCTGCCACCATGATAAATTATTAAGGTTGTGCATGGGCGGCCATTTTTTTTTTCCCACTTGTTACATGGATATCTCTCTATATACTAAATTGCTGCTTATCCCTCACCATAAAGCTGCATTGACTTTATTCAGGTTGGAAATTTTGGCAAAACTTTGAAGAGATATAGTAGTAGATTTGAAGAAACTTGAAATTTTGATGTTGTTTGTTCAGCATTCTTATTCAATTGTACTTCTAAATGGGTTGTTGCTTGATGTTCATAAATATTTTTTCTCCATCTCTTATTTTACTTTTGCAGTAAGCTTATCTTGTTTATCCTTGATCTTGTCACTGTTATTTATTTTTAATCGATCTGCTGCAGAGACTGGCAGCTGGTGAATGGTTTACTGCTCGAGTTTCTGCATGTGGACTGTTTCATATTGCTTACCCTAGTGCCCCGGAGATGTTAAAGACAGAATTGCGATCAATATACAACCAGTTGTGTCAGGATGACATGCCTATGGTGAGGAGATCTGCCGCAACAAACTTGGGGAAGTTTGCTGCAACTGTTGAACCTGCTCATCTCAAGACTGACATCATGTCAATATTTGAGGATCTTACACAAGATGGTAAATGTCTTTCTATATGTTGGTTCTAATATGTCCTAAGTTTCCCACTTTGAGCAGAGATACATTTAAATGGGGGCATGGATTTGTTAAAGTTGTAAAAATTGGGCAAGCATGGAAGGTAAAGATGCCTACTAGCTTAGCTGAGATTGGTAATAATATAAAGTAAGAAAGTACATCTTTTGGTGAAGATGCCTACTAGCCTAGCTGGTAAAGTCTTGGCAAAAGGATTTCCATGCATTTCTCAAGCTCCCAAATGTGAACCTGCAACTCACACGCTGCAATACATTTGAGGGTTATGCATTATGTTTTCTAATTGTACATCTATTGGAATCATCCATTCTCTATTTCTTGATGATCGGATGGTACATTGTTCATCTTGCTTGAATCTTGAGCACTGGGCAGTGAGATATGGCTGTGAATAGTCCTATTATTAGATGTTTAACAGTATGGGTTTGTGATTTGGTATGGCTGGCCCATTATCTGACATGTATCTCAAGTAACATAAATATCCATGCTGTTGCCTAGGTTTCTTGACAGTGAATTGGCACTAAGCTGGCTTGAGATAAGGACATAAAACTTGTTACCAACAAAAACCACCACGCACACGCGTGCACACACGCACAAAAAAAAAGGGTGGGGTGGGGGGCGAAGCGAACCAAACCAAAATATAGGTAGGCTTATTTGTCTATAGCTTGAAACTTATTTTACACTATAAGAATATATAAGAAATGAGCGGGTCAATAGAAAAAAAGAGGGAAGACCAGAGGTTAAGGTAAATGTTGGGATGGTATCTCTAAGTTAAATCACAATTAATAACTTTCACTTCCCTTCCAAATCATACTTTTGATGACATTTACAAACTAGTAGAGAATAGCAAAACTTGTGGTTATTGCCATTAGTCCTGAAAAACTCATGATTAATTTACTCTTTCAGAACAGGCTCAAGAAAATTGCTTGTGACCAATAATCATTTTTATTTTCTTCAAAAAAGGAGTAAAATACTTAGCAAAAAAGGAGAGAATAGAATATGTTTTAAGATGATGGCTATTTGTTCAGTTAAGTGGTTTACCATTATTTTCAATTTCATTTTTCTTTGGATATGATTTTTCCAAGTGTATTATGTCTTTGGCCTGCTAAGTAAGAGGCTAAATTATCTCCATTTCAGATCAAGATTCTGTTCGTTTATTAGCTGTTGAGGGCTGTGCTGCTCTTGGCAAGTTGTTGGAGCCCCAGGATTGTGTTGCACATATTCTTCCTGTCATTGTTAATTTCTCTCAGGTGCACTTGACGATCTTTAATCCCTTTCTAAATTTAAATATTAGATCTACTGTCTTTGGGCATAATTTTGTGGACTTTAGATCTGGTAATTTATGCTTTTCAAGTAGTTATTCTTTTAGATAATAAATATCGTTTTTATATTTCCTATTAAAACATATTTCCATTCTTTCATGAGCAAGCTCTTTACCTTCTTCAAGGTGTATTATCTGAAAAAAATGTTGATGGATTTTGAAGTAAAATTCTTCCATATGTGAAAGTAATTTTGGTACAAGGTGTAGAGAAACTGACATTGTAGAGATGAAAGGGGGATAGAGGATCCCCTTGTCTCAACCCCCTCGAAGATGGGAAGAAGCCTGCTGGTGAGCCATTCACCACAACTGAGAAGGAAATAGTAGATATGAAAAACTGGTTCCACCTCCTCTATCTCTCCTTGAAGCCCATAATTGTCAACCAAGAAGTTTCAATTTAGTTCTTTTCTATATCAAGTTTGCACACTAATCCCCTTTATTTTCTCTACCTCTTTATGTCAATACATTCATTTGCAATCAGCACAACATCCAAAATCTGCCCCCCCCCCCCCCCCCCCCCCCCAACACCCAACAAAAACATTTTGTCTAAGAGAGATGATACTAACCATTACCTCCTTGAGCTTCAAAGAGAGGAATTTTACCACAAGCTTGTATAAGCATTCTTCAAGTTAACAAGCCTATATTTTAATATTCTTTGCCCCCTCCTCCTTTGGGATTAATGCTACAAATGAAGCATTGATGCTCCTTTCAAACGTGCAGGCCTCATAAAAGTGTGCAAAGGCTGCCATGAATTTGACGTGCTCAATTCTTTTCACGTTTCCGTGCTGTGTTATTTTTTAAAAATGAAGGATAAAATGGAAAAAAAAACTGATTGAAGAGAGGAGAATCAACCCGTAGAGTGGTGTATGTGGTGGTTGTGTGAGATTGCAACAACGGACACAAATTGGAGACCCATGGCTGACAGAATCAAATATGTGGTACTTTCGTCAAAACTTTCTTCCACCAGAAATCTCTCTATCTATTTAATCGAGAATGGTTTCTTGACTCTCCCTTCTTCCACATCAATGGGTTTCCGACCCCCACTTAACGTGTCCTAGTCGAAGGGGATAACTCTCCCCTCCCTCTCCCTCTCCCTCTTTTTTTCTTTTGACATGTGCTCTTTTTTACTTTAGACGTGTCAAGTTGGTGGATTCTAAGACCGTAAATATGGATTAGTAATGTTAATTTTTTCACTTATTTAATCTTTTAAATTGGTTTAATTTATACTTAACTCATTTTTTAAAGATTTTTATTATAAACATAAAAGTCCCTTGCGTGTACCACTTTATTTTTCATTATTTGTTGGATCAAATAATAATAATAATACTTTATATGTTTAATTTTTAACATGTACTTCACTAATATACTTATTTTATTTCACTAAATTAGTCCAAAAAATTGTATAAATTTTTAGTAAATTAACTTAATGAAAGCATTCATAAAATTGGTTTTTATTATTAATATTTATTTGTGATAGGTGGTCTCGAAATTGATTGAAATAATGTTAAAATTAAATTATATGATCATATATATAAACCAAATATATATTATTCAATGTATCCGTGTCTTACTTTTTTTTGAAAATTTTGAATCGCCGTGTCCCGTGTCCATGCTTCGTAATATAAAATTTGTAAAATTAATCAAAGTTATTTATTTGTCTAATATAATAAATGCATATAGATAAAATTTTATATCTACATATTGTTGTGTCCTCGTCTACTTTTTTAGGATTTTTTGTTGGTGAATCCATATCATGTCGATGTTCTGTTTCCATTTTGGGCAACTGACAACTGAATTTGACAAAGTTTGAGCGGTACCCTCCAGAAATATTTGTCCATTTGAAAGGAAAAAGTTTTAGGAAAGATCATTAGATTCTTTACCACCTAGGGATTTTATATTTGTATTCCTTTTCTGCCCTTGTGTGGCTTGGCATTATTTATGGTCAAGATATAATTTACTTTTTTTTTAAGTAAGATATAATTTACATTTTAATGAAGGATATGGTGGAAAATTGAGCAATAGTTAATCATTGACTTTTAACCATGACAATAATTTTGGAACACGGGTAATTTGGACTACAATTTTGGATGGAGGGAGTACTAGTTTACTTTTTTATTTTTTAAAATTGAGAATGTTTCTTGGGTGATCCCTATTACTTCCCTGCCTTTCCTCTCTACTACTTAACAGGAAAATTGTCAAACCTTTTGCCCTCTTCTCTTTCTATCTCCAAGTTTTGTTGTCTTTTCTTCTTTAAAATTGACACAATAAGTGGTGTTTTTGTTTGACTGTGTAAAGGCCGCGTTATATCTGGGAAGTTAATTGTGATGTTTTGCACCGTAGTTATTTTCTGAGTGGCTCCGTACTCTGTAATTGGTTATCTCTTTTGATGATGTTATTGAGAATCGGTAATTTTTCTGGATTGGCTGCTCTGCTGAGAAAGTTATTTGATCTTGTGACGCCTTTGTAACCTGATATTCTATGTTATTTTGTAAGATATTTTAATTTCTGATCGATTTGGTTATTTTGTAAGATATTAATGTTCTGCTTGTTCTTAAACAGGATAAGTCTTGGCGTGTTCGGTACATGGTTGCAAATCAATTGTATGAACTTTGTGAAGCTGTGGGGCCTGAGCCTACCAGGTATTAATCTAATGTGAAGCTACTATATCTCCTCACTTTTGTTGCACAGCTGCCGTTCTTTTGCTGTCTATTGGAAATTGGTGTGCATTATGTTGGCCACTGGTTACATTTTATTTTATTCACTATGTATTCTATTTACCATCTTGGACAATCATGTGAAATATAATTTAAGAGCTTTAGTGGCTGTTTTTTAATTATTTAAAATGGGCAAGGCTGGGTACACTCTATTTAAGTTATCTGGCTCTGGTCCGACTTTGTTGCTTTTTAGGAACAAATACAAACCTCCATACAATTAAAAGATTACCAAATGTTAAAGATTTAAAACTAGTTCATTTGTGGTATAATGAGCCAGTTTTTGCCAAGGTTTGCCGAAACTTGTTTTGGAAGGCGTATCATTTTTCAAAAAATATGTATCTTATCGTGTATCGTAAGACACATGCAATTTTTTAATATATGTGTGTGTGTGTGTGTGTGTATATATGTATTTAGATATATTGTTAAAAATGATACAAATAACATTTTCAACTCACTTATAAAACAAAAATTCAACTTAAATCCCATAACCCATAGTCCATACAATTCCAAAACAAAGTTTAACAATCCAAGTTCCAACGTAGTTAATCAACATCAAATTGAAAGACAAAGTCCAAAACAATGCAAATTCCATCTCAATCTTCACATTCAATGGCATCTACATTCATATCATAATCATCATTGGATGCCAACAATTATTCACTTCTTTTTCGTCTTCTTCTTTTATCTCCTCATTATCCCCATCCTCATCTAAAAGTACTTGTTTTCCTTTGTTCTTGTTCAAGGAAAGATTCATTAGCAAGCAGCTACATCATTATGAGTGCCCACTAAATGATTTTTCATTCTTGAAACGCCTCCCCAATAGGCATTTTCATAGTGAATGCATTTTAGCTTGAACCTATGGTCTTTCCCATCAGTCACTTTTTCACAATGGTCCGAAGTGGGATCATTGCCACTGGTTTTTTTTGTAGACTTTTTCATCATGTATTCAAAGATGCAGAACTGAAATATTATCAAACAATGCAAGAATTTGGATACTAATATATTCAGAAAAGCACACAACACAAAAACAGAACATTCCACACGAATAAGAAAATAATCTGCAAAAAAGTTCAACAGGGGGCTGCCAATTGGACAACAGATAGCAGCACAAACAAACACAGATAGCAGCAAAAACCAACAAACCAAGGAGTAGACAGCACCAATAGAAGAACGAAATATGCAACCACAATGCAAACAGAGGTCACAATTCACCGGTCTTGAAAAACAACATGCATTCAAAGGTCTTCTGGAACAATCAACGGTTGAGAACAGAAAAAAATAAAAAAGGAAGCTGAATATAATTATTGAAATACCTCAAATAAGAACAGAGGTCAATGAGCTTGAGCTTCAGAACAGGGCTGGGAGAGTCTACAATTGCAATCATCTAGAACAATCAATGGAAGCTGTCATCACACCGGGAGGAGATTTCCGGTTGTCGTCGCACAGCTGCAATGCACAGGGGAGACCGAGAAGCTGATTTCTAGTGGTTGTCACCAGTCTTGAAGTCTTCTCACGTCTCATAATCTTCGATTGATGCAATCAACAGAGGCGCAATTACAGTTCGTCGATGAGATTGAGAAGCTGTTGTCGATGGTTACAATCAAGGGAAAGGTTGTCGTTGACCGTCAATCGAGAGATAGAGGTGCATTGCGGATCAGGGTTTGTGCCGTTCATCGAGAGATTGGGAAAGAAAGATGGTTTGGGGGCTTAGGGTTGTGTCGATTGCAGACAATTGGAGATTGGAGACTGCAATTGTCTGGAACGAAAATAGCATTTATAATAACCCACACATGACATTGTTTTCTTAAGGCAAAACTGAAAAAAAAAGACTCTTAAGACGTTTTAAAAGGTGCACGTATTGTCTGATATTTGCGATACGTATCGTAACATATTGCAACCGTATTGTACGATAAGGTGCAAAATGATACAGATTATTGATATGTATTGTTTTCTCTCTGTATCAAGACATATCATACGATACGTATTGCATATTGTACGTTTTTAACTACTATGGTTTTTTCCTTTTACAAACAGGCCCCTAATTTCTTGTTTTTATTGGCCACTTTCTTTCTTTTTTGTGATTCTGGATATTATTTTCTTTGACTTTAGTTCAATTCAATAAATTTTGGTGTTGCATTAATGGTTGTCCTTGGTGTCTCTTTTGAAATGCTCAATTGATTGTGATCATAATGTTTTAAGGATGGATTTGGTTCCCGCATATGTTCGCTTGCTTCGAGATAACGAAGCTGAAGTACGTATAGCAGCTGCTGGCAAAGTCACTAAGTTTTGCAGGATTCTTAATCCAGAACTTGCAATTCAGCACATTCTTCCCTGTGTGAAGGTAAATTCATATATTAAAAGCCCAGCCCATGCAGAGACAGACACTTGATATTAACTGTTAGTTTATGAACTCATGTGGCCTTTGCTTCAGCCATCTTATCACTTTGCAATGACATTTTGTAGGAATTGTCATCAGATTCTTCGCAGCATGTTCGTTCTGCTTTGGCTTCAGTAATAATGGGAATGGCTCCTGTCTTAGGAAAGGTAAGAATATTCTATAATGGTCTATGCAGTTACTGGAGTCAAGGGCAGTATTCATCAGATTTTTGCATGTTTGGGTTCATTTGCCATATTTTGAGTTTTTGCCTTTATTGCCTTTGTTGTCTTGCTTGCTTTCATATGTGCAAATTTAAATTCTGAATTTATTGGTAAGTAGACTGCATTTTTGTTAAGATTGCCCTATCTGCATCAAAGTTTTTTTACTTTGGTTTAATGGTTAATGCAGGATGCAACAATTGAGCAGCTTCTTCCAATTTTTCTCTCACTTCTGAAAGATGAATTTCCTGATGTACGCCTAAATATTATCAGCAAGCTTGATCAAGTTAATCAGGTTTGTGACCATTTAAGGCTTTGGTCCACATTTGGCTATGCTTTTACTTCTTGTATTTACTCCTTTAAATTGTTTTTTGATTCCCCCCTCTTGACCCAACATAGTTGGAAGTGTTTCCTGAACACTTTGGCAAGCTTACAAGCACAGGAGTTCCTCTTGCCATTAAAATTGTGACTATCTGATGAATTTATCTTGAAAACCAACTAGAGAACCTCCAGGAACATTTTTCCCTTCTTTTTTTTTTTTCATGGTTTTATTGTCGTTGGATAGCTAGACCCACTGGTTTGGTAATTACTGTGAACCTTTTGTTTAGTTCCGCGACTTCCAGTGCTGTTCTTTTTCTCAGTTATTTGAGAAATGTAGCTGGTTGGATGGACTTACCAAGCATGTGCACACGTACAGTTGTTTTCTTCACTACTTTTCACTTTTTCAAACGTTGCTGTGCATAATCTTTTGATGTTTCTAGTTATAGATTGTTATTAATTCTGCTCTACTCTCTTGAAAACTTTGTACAATTTTCACATCATGTTGTTGTTCTTATCTTATATTGCATCTTGTCTGATAGCAATCTATGATTTATGCAGCTTTAACACTGCACATGTTATATGTCAAAATTTTTAGGTGTTCGTGTCTTCTTAAAATTTTACCATATACTCTGCTTAAAATTGCATTTGTAGCTTCAACATTTGGTTGTCCTTTCCAATCACATTGAAATTTTCTATTCTTGCAGGTTATTGGAATCGATCTTCTGTCCCAGTCTCTATTGCCAGCCATTGTTGAGCTGGCAGAAGATAGACATTGGAGGGTTCGGCTTGCAATAATAGAGTACATACCTCTATTAGCAAGTCAGTTGGGTGTAGGATTTTTCGATGATAAGCTTGGTGCTCTCTGCATGCAGTGGTTACAGGACAAGGTTGGTGATATTTCATCTTGTTTGACATGCAAGCAATTGGAAATGTATATGACATTCTTTTTATTTTTTTACTTGTGTGTTTTCTATATTTGCTTCTTTATGTATCCTGCAGTTGTTCTGTTATTTGGAGTGTGCTTGTTTATTATCTGTTCGGTGATCACCATTAGCTATTGAGTAGAGCGCCAGATTATTTGGATAAGCGATTCAAATAATGCTGCAAGTTTAACACAGGACTGAATGTGAACTCTATGATTGAGATACTCGATTACCTGCTAGTATTTATCTTTTCATCTTGTACTGAAATTGAATAGAACATATGTAATAACTCCACCATGATTAGCTGAATATTTGAACCAGTGATTTAGTTGCATGTTTTCTAGTAAATCAAGAATTATTTTCAGTTTCCTACTTCAAGAAGATATTTCTTTTTCTACCAGCAAGTATGGAAGGCTTGACCCGAGTTTGTGATAAAATTTTTGTTCATATTCTATATCAATCATTAATTCCTAGTTTAAGAGAAATACATGATGCCTGTTCAAAACATTCATATATCTAAATTTGACGACAATTCTTTGGCTTATTGTTTTTGGGTATTTGGTCCAGGTTTACTCAATTCGAGATGCTGCTGCTAATAACTTAAAGCGCCTTGCAGAAGAATTTGGTCCCGAGTGGGCAATGCAACACATCGTTCCACAGGTTTGTTTATATTCAGAGTTGAACTCTTGGGATCAGTATGTGACTTTTCATTGCAATATTTCTGTAAATGCCTAGGCTTTTGGAAAAAATATTTCAAATTTTATTGATATATCAAGTGCAGCACACTTCTTGTTTTTGTATGATGATGACTGCTGCCTATAAAAATTGAGAGGTTGAATGGTTTTGGATGGAATCAGCACACCTGCAAGGTTAAGGGTTTCTGTTCTTTTACAGTGGTGAAATCTCAATGATTGGCTGATAGGTTAACAAGTTTTCTCATGCCATTTTATTATAAACCGGATTCAAATAAATCACAGGATACGGATTTGTTTAGATTATAAATTTCTTTTGCTTCAGTTTGTTGACTTGCCTGTTTTAAGTTTCTTGACTGTGCTATATATATATATATATATGTATTGTTTATGTTCTGTCTGGATTCTAATGGTTTGAATCCCATTTATGAATTGTTTCATCCTGTCGCAATCTTTGTGATGTATTTTCTGTTTGCCCAAGGGATAACCATTGATTTGTCATCTGGGCAGGTTTTGGATATGATTAACAATTCACATTATTTGTATCGGATGACCATTCTTTCGGCAATTTCTTTACTGGCCCCAGTCATGGGCCCAGAAATCACATGTTCGAAACTACTGCCTGTGGTCATTTCATCATCAAAAGACAGGTAATCCGACTTTCTTCATTCATTCAGCATATTGTATTCGTCTTTTATGGTTTTGAGCTGGACCTAAATTTTTTCTTTGCAGAGTCCCGAACATCAAGTTTAATGTGGCGAAGGTGTTGCAGTCTCTCATTCCTATTGTTGACCAATCCGTGCGTAGTTGTCCTTTTCCTTCCTTTTAAATCTCCCTTCCCCTCCTCCCCCCCCCCCCCCCCCCTCTATAAATTTTATTTTCATTTGTTGTCTGGAATTTCTTATACAATTTAGGTTGCGGAGAAGACTATTCGGCCGTGTTTGGCTGAGCTCGCTGAAGATCCAGACGTGGATGTTCGTTTTTTCGCCAACCAAGCACTTCAGGCAATTGATCATGTCATGATGTCAAGCTAAGGATTCACTACTGGAACTGGTATTTGCATTGAAGGCCCTTTGCCAGAGGTGCTAAAATTCCGATATATTAAATTTGTTGTATCTTCTTTCTTGTTGCTTTGGGTGGTAGTATTTTGTGACTAGCCTGTAGGCCATATGTTTACTGAAGAAATGTGCTTTTATTGTTAGGGAAATGTCTCCAATTTTTGCCTCTTTAGCCGTAGTGTACTTTCTCTTTTTTCTTATTTTAATTGGCTTTTTTCACAGCTAAGAAGATAGTCTTGAAAATGAGAAAGATAAAGTGAACAGTCTCGGTGATTGTTCGAAAATGAAATTTTTTATTCCGATGATAATATAGTTCATTAGTATCAGCACATTAATCAATGAGTAGGAATATCACAAAAAATGTATATTTTGGCAAGTCAAATAGCATCTCATTGGTTTAGTAACTTTTATATCAATGCCAAATTTTTATCTTGCCCATTATGTCACTGCACGTTGCTATTGCAGTTCAGTTCTTTTTTTTTTTTTTTTCAGATTTATTATTTAATAATTTAAAAATATTTGCAAAAATGTTTCATTAGTTCTCCTTGAATTGTTTTTACAGTAAATTATTCAAAAGCCAAACTGACTTGGAGAGTTCTATCAATATTGCTGCTTTTCTCGCATATGTTTCGAGTAACACTAACAGGTACCAAAGAAGATTTAACTTTGAGCCTAGATGAGTTACCTAGATCAATTTATTTATTTTTTAAATAATTAATTATTGGACCATGTTATGCTTAGCCGTGCCCACACGAAGACTAATAGGCCAAAAGAACAGGCCTCACGTAGCATGGCTCGCATTTCTTGCTGTGTTCGCCCCTAATCATGCCATGGCATGCTTCATCTAATCGTGTTGTGTGTTGTGTTTAAACTTGACCTATTTTCCACTCGTCATCATGGGATCTCTAAAGATCACGTTCAACGTGCCGATTAATGTAGTTAAAGGCAAAATGAGACCTTTGAGCTAAGGTTTCACATTGCCCGAAAAAACAAGTTGATAAAAAGCGCTAACAAGAGTGAATCAAGGCGCTAATGTATAAAAATAATAATAAAAAAAATATAGTAGTTATTAAAAGTTAATCTATTCTACATAATGTCTTATAGTTATTATAATTATCATGTAATACTAAAAGCTCAATTCATAACTTAAAGCATATTTCATTGTAACATATTCAATAATCAATATTGTTACTGTTTTACTAACAACTATTGAGCACTAATCAGCTACACTATCATTAATAAATACGATTGTGCCAAAAGTCCCTTTCATCTAAGGATATATTTAACAGTTCATTTATATTGAGAGATTTAGAGAGAAAAGAAAAGATTGAAATGGAGAGATAAACAAATTTTATCTTGTTTGGATATTTAAATAGGAAAGAAAAGAACAGATTTGGAGAGAGAAGAAATATTTTTAATGATTTTTTTTAAAAATACCAAATATACGCTTAAATGTTTGTGTTAAAAATTAGGATTTTAATAATAAAATAGATTTAATTGTCAAATAATTTATACACTTTCTTTTCTTTTCTTTCTTACTAATTATTCAAATTAGAAATAGTTATTTTCTTCTTATTTTTCTCTTAAATATTCAAATAAATTAACGACTAATACTTTATTTTCTTTTCTTCTCATTTCTCTTCCATTTTAATTTATTCTTTCTTTTATTTTCTGTCCAAAACTTCCGAACAAATTATAAAAGACCAAAAAAGGATAGATTTGCATTCTAATCTTTAAAACATTACATGGGACCAAAAAAAAAAAAAGAAAATTAAATTCCTAATCCAACTCCAAGAGTAGCTCTAAATATAGGTAGATTGATTAAAAAATTTAATTATTACACTGTAATTGGAATGAATCTTGTCTCTTTAAAAAAAATATATCAAATGATATAGGGAATTCATTGCTACACTCCCAGTAATAAAAGAGTAATACTATTATTTATAAAACAAAATCTCAAATTACCTGACAATATTTTATTTACAGCACATCAAATTATAAAATGATGTACATTAAATACAATTTTATCACATCATTCGATGAATTATTTTTAATAAGAAAATCTTATAAAAGTAGAATTATTCGTAATAAAATTTCATTTATCACCTCATTATTTCTGCCACCCAAACAGGGAGGGTAGGTATTTTTTAATAAGTAACCTACCAACACTTCCTTAACACTTTGCTTGTCAAGAAATTATAAAGAAATTGAGAAGATACATCTTTACAAAACCAAGGGCAATATTGACAGAAGAAATCTTTAGTGAAACAAGGTCAAGGGTCTTACTTGAAATGACAAAGTTTTTTTTTTAAACAGATGTAGCCCAAGTTCAAGACTTAGTGTATATGCACATACACCTAGCTAGGTAGAATTTTCCCTGTCTCCCATCATTGTACTTAAAAAAAAAAAAAGTATTTAATCCAATGTTGAAGCAAATGCTTTTGATAATTTTTTTTTTTTTTTTGAGTGAAACTAACCTACCATTGTGGCTATGTTTCTTTTTAATGATGTCATACCATGTATGTTATGGTCCATTTTTTTCGGTATACCATAACACACGTAGTAAAATGTTATTAAAAAGATGCACTGCCATGTCGTGATCTAGTCCCACTAAAAATGCCTCTTGTATAGGAACTCACCTAACTAGCTTGATTTTCCCTAAAGAGTGAAAATAGATGTTGTAGTTTTGATAATCCACCTTAATTTGTCCCACCTATTGCACAAAAATGGATCCACCGGTAGGTTTCATGGTGGATCTCAGTTTTGTGAAGGAGGTAAGACAAAAGTGGATTACGAGAGAGCTGGGATATTCCATTACATTTTTTCTTCAATTTTTTTTTATGTGATTTTAGATGTATGTCACATCATGTATCTAAATTTAAATAATAGATGACGTGACATGTATTTAAAGTATCTAAAAAAGAAATTGAAAAAAAATAAGAATAATATTTTATAGGATAAATTACACTGAGTTCTCTATAAATTTCTGAAATTACATTGACTTTTTTTACTTTATTCGATAATATACATATACATTCCTCTAATCAATTTTTTTCAAAATGATAAAATTGTCCTTTTATATTTATTTATTTTTACTTTTTTTTTTCCTTTCAGTTTTGTCCATTTTTTTCTAACTTTTTTTTAAAGATCTGTTTATTATTTTATTTAAAAATAAACTTAATGTAAATAACTTATTTTTATTTTATAAAAAAAAATTTAAATTTTTTACCAATATTTATTTAAAAAATGAAAAAAATTGGTCAAAATTTTAAAAATTGAAAAAAAAAATGAAAGGAGAAGTTTATCATTTTGAAAAAAAAAAGTTTAATAAGAGAAAAATATCTGTATATTATCAGGTAAAATAGAAGAGATCAATACAATTATAAAAAAAACTCAAAAATAAAAAAATGGGGGTTGAGGCATGCATTTTAACCGGGGACTGGTGGCTCATTCCCGCGGACTCCAACAACCAGCTCGAAACATCACTTGCTTACGCAAGTGTTGATCCCTTTGGATCTTTTATAAATATGAGCTTAATAGCTTTGTGAAAACTTCATAGTAAGCCTTCATCTCCATCTCCATCTTCATTTCCATGCATCTCTTCATCTACGTCTCTATACATTTCTATCATCTTAACACTCTGAAAAGTGATATGGATAAAGAAGGGGAAGCAGAACCAAACTATATATACTTGGAAACTCAGGTAATTAATATTCTCCTTGTGAATCTTTGTGAAATTGTAATCTTGTTAGTGATCAGGGAGAATTGGCTAATTAAATGGGTTTTGCAGGTTTTCTTTAACAACATGAAGGGCACTCGTATTAAATATAGATTTCCAAAATTATCATATATTCATATCTTAGAAATTATTGAGTGAGACTGTCACACCACTTTACTATTCCATGTTATGTGCCGATGTCTCACAAAACGATTGAAATACACTTTTGTGGTAACCCCAAAGAGCTCCTACCAGCCGTAACATTCGGTTTAGTGTTTAGGTTGTAAACTGGAATTCTCACCGACCTTTAGGACTTTCTTATGATAGGTGGCTCCTAGAGGTTTTGTCTTTATTGGGATTTGAACTTGAGAAGTCATTGTTACAAATATCTATCTCACAATTCGTTATCACCTCGACTATCCTTGTGGGGTTCCTTTTTTTATAATTTTTTTTTATAGTTTTTTTAGTTGCAAAGAAATTTTTTTTTTGTTGATAATAATAACTAAGTACAAGAGGTACTAACAAAATCATCAACAAAGAAAGAGAAAAAAAAGAAAAAGAAAAGAAAAGAGAGTGCTATAAGCATCAAGGCAGATAATATTTCAACTAGATTAGCACATTATAATCTGCGAAATCATCTACAACACTACCCTATACAGATCCACCATCATAGTTATCTTCAATCGGACCGAATCGGCTGATTCAACCGAACATTAAACCGATTTGATTTGATTAATATACTGTTTTACCAAAGAACAGGGAAAAAATCAATTGAACCATCCGATTTTTTTAAAAACTGAGTGAACCGGCCAATTTTTTAAAAAAACTTGTTGAACCATCTTTTGTTTTTTTATTACCTACAACTTTTTTTTCTCACAATACTTCTTATATTTAATGATTAAATGTTAAAATTTGGTATAAAATATGATATTATTGCATGTATTTTTGTTATATATACAAATATATAAAATTTATACATTAAAATAATTTCAATGATTATGTTCATATTTTGTTATTTATCATTAGATGATAAATAAAAAAATGTATATATATTTTTTGTTATTTTCTTAATTTTTAATATATTTATGTATATTTTTAATATATTAATTACAAAATCGATTGAACCGGTTGAACTAGTGAACCGTAAATCAACCCCTTCACCGATTCATCATCTGATTCGATTATGATAATTATCTCCACCATAACCCCAAAACCATTACAGATAAAAGGCTTAAAACAGTAGGTACACTAAAACTATAACCTCTTAATAAACGGCCAGATTACCACTAAAACAACACCACAAAAAACCATTAAAAAAAACCACCACAAAAAAAATTTCCACCTTTTTTAATTATATTTTTTTATAGTGAAGTAGCAGTTTGATGTGATTTAGTTCTGTTTTCTACTCTTCCATGAAAAAAGCTTCTACCCTTCATATTCTTCAACACCCATGATTTCACACACACATGAATACATAGAGATGTGAGCTGCTGATGATCACGACGTCAAAATTTAGATGAATGCTAAAACTTTCTTTTCCTCTTTTTGCAGGAAGATAAGATGCTATAACAATTTTCTTATGAGATTTTGTAAAATATTTTTACACTCTTAGTATGTTCGGGTGCTAATTAATGAAATAGTTTGGTGCTAAGCAATGCAGCCATGTTAGGTGAGTTTAAGAGGCTTCATTGACTAGTAGTAAGAGACTGAATTAACTAGCATTTGCACATACCAACAGATTACATTTACTAACACTTGAATAATCATGTCAAAAAGTGAAGAAATTTAATAAAATGTTATGCTAAAAATAACATTACTTTTAATAAAAAAAACTCTATAATAATACATATTAAAATCTCAAATATGAAATAAGTGATATGATCTAATCGTTATAATGTAAAACCTATGCTACATTTCAAATGCCTCTACGGTTAAGAATGCACAATTTTTTCTTTTGTGAACTCGATATATGAGTTTTAGGATTGTATATTCGAAGTTTTTCTTGAAATCAAGTATTAAAAGGACTCATGACTTGTATTTCTTTAATTATTGTCTTCCAGAACAAACAAAATGTGAATTTGTATGTATGTATGTATGTATGTATGTATGTGTATATACACGTTTTCTGCATGCTAAGATGTGAGTGAATATTGATATTCTATATCTATCATATATGACTATTTTTACGAATTTATCTGTCATTATTTAAACCAAAAAAAAGCCTATTAAAAAAAATATTGAGTTATTATTACTGTCACCACAGTAGAAAATTAAACTACCTACAGGTTTCTGTGTGTTGATTAGTAGATGCAAATCAGAAAAAAGCATATAAAAGTTCGTCATAATCAATGCATACAAACAAAAAATCATTTCTTCAGTTCTTCCTCTGCATGCCATCCTGCACTGCCGGAGGCGCCGCTACCCCTCGTTTTCGCCTTTCCATATTCCCATGCCACCCTATTCCATTCAATTCAAATCAACAAAGTATTGTCATAACTACTGAAAAATAGTGTCATCCCCCTCTTTAAAAACAAAATATTTGGGGTCCCGGGACACCATGTTCCAGGCCATCTTTTAGTAATTGATGATTGACATATGATCTATGTCTCAAAATATTATTCAATGATTCTGGTTGAATAGTCAATTTGACTCTTAAAATTATCATCTTAAGTAAACATTAAATATTTATATTTGTCTAATGAAAATAAGTGAAACATGGTCCACATGACATCCATCAGCCCCCAAAAAATGACATCTTCCAGTAATTATTTGATGGCATAGTTTCTCGGGACTCAGATGAATAGTTACATTAGTAGTAACAGCGTAAATACACATGTGACTTACCATCTAACTACTATTAGAACTATTATATCGGCACCATTGAATAATTTTTCAACATGTTCACACAATTTTTTTACTAAATATCTAAAGTAATACAAAGATCAAAGAAGAGGGAGGAGAGAGCAACCTATGGACATATCAAATCCCTGGTTCTTGAGCTCCCTATATTCTTGACACAAAGCACATTCCTCGCAACAACAATGGACGCAGCAATCTGTACAGGGGCTCTCCTTCAAGAAATACTGTCCCCTCAGTTTGGATCGATAAAAACAAGAGTATAAGCATGAGCAGCCGGTCACGCACATTATCAACATGTACAATGCTCCACTCACTCCACATGCTGCAATCACAGGCCATTTCAACATTCAAATTTCTGGCTCTCAACAAAAACAAATTAATCAAATATATATATTTGGGACTTACAAGTTGATCCTCTGTCAACAATTTCTGCTATTCGACCAAATACAACACATGGACACCAGCAAGTCAAGCAACCTGCGGGACAACATCAATTAAATCATAAAACAACATATATATATATATATATATATATATATTCTTGGATTAATGACTTGATCTGTCTCTACTACTGCTACATATATAGTGTTACATAAAGTGCCTGTGATGGGAGGAAGCAAAGAAAGATCACTTACAACTGCTAGTATCATCGCAGAAATTACAGAGACCAGTCGACCAGGCAACTGGAAAATGAGGAGGGAAGTTTGAGCGGGCGGGAGGGCATGGTGGAATGTTTCGATTTACCATATTTACTGGATTGCCGGTGGTGGTTGTGGGGTTCTCAAAATGGGAAGGAAGTGGTGTTGACGGTGGAGGTCGTAGTGGTGGTGGCTGAGGGGGCGCTGATGGCGCCGGAGAGGACGACATTTTCTGAAAGTCATCTGAACTTGAAGGAAACATGGT
Source organism: Nyssa sinensis (assembly GCA_008638375.1). Classification (NCBI taxonomy): domain Eukaryota; kingdom Viridiplantae; phylum Streptophyta; class Magnoliopsida; order Cornales; family Nyssaceae; genus Nyssa; species Nyssa sinensis. Next base: position 24,277,078 of record CM018042.1, read on the forward strand.
TGATTAGAGAGAGGAAGAGAGAATGGCAGAGAAGGGAGTTATATTTTGGAACGGTGCATGTGAAGTGCCCTTTAACGGTTAGCCAACCGTTTAATAGATTGCGTGGGAATTTGAGAACCGTTTGATAGATGTGTGGCAGTTTGAGTGGTCCTGGTTTACCCGAAGATTTCGATGGATGATCTGGCACGGATGATGTGGCAAAGAATAATGTGGGTTTGTATATTTTAAAAATGTTATATATTTTTAATTTATATTACCAATTGTACGCATTAGAATTAATATGGTAATTTTAGATTTCACATGTTATAATTTCTAAAATCACTAATCTGACATATAATATTGAAGATATAAATTAAAGATTTTTAGCACTATTCATATAAAGTAATGCTTTACTATATTTGTTTTGACCTATTCATCGTACTTAAAAAAAATTTTAAGTTTAAAACAAAATTTTTTAATTTGTTAAATATTTGGTTTGATTTACATACCGCATTTAATAACTTTTTCAAGTTCAAAACAAACTTTTTTAATTTGTTAAGTATTTGGTTCGGTTTATTGGTCACACTTAATTGATCTACACTTAACATATAACGAAATTTTTCAGAAATTAGTCTCAGTTAAATTTTTTCAAAAAGTAGCTTAATGATACTTATTAATAACTAATCCAAACACTACAATATCATTTAAACACTCATCAAATACATTCATCCAAATATTAAATAACTTAACTCAAATAACACTTTTACAAAACTACTTATCCAAAACATAACTTAACTTAAATCGTACTTTTTTTTACTGCTCATCAAAATGAAAACTACATATCCCAAATTTTTGTACCAAAACTTGCATCTCAAATGGTGTGACAGTAAATTATTAAAAAAAATTTAAATAATTATTTAAAACGTCACCAATAATTTGAAACATATTATTTGAGATACAAATTATGATACTAAATTTGGAGACACTAAGCATCATTAATTATCATCAAATCCATCTTCATAGCTGCCAAAGAAACCATCCACTCCATTTCACTTCTGAATGCCATTTGGCTTATTGAATCTTTGCTAACAAGACACACAAGGCAAGTCTATTCTAATTAGAGAAATGTTAGCGTCAATTGTGAGTATTTATGCTCGCAATTTGATTGACGCATATATTACATGCACTCATTTTACGCTCGATTATATGTGCATGTAATGCACACACTAATCAAATCGTGTGTGTGTCTAACACTGGTGATTGACGTGCTACCATTTCTCTTCTAATTAAATTTCTCATTCCATTCATTTGTAATTTTCTCATAGTACATATAAATATAAAGTTTATTCACGGTCTTCAATCCTTTTTCCTATAGCAAGATTATTTATGTGACAAATAAATTAATCACAAACACCTAACTTTGCAAAATTAACTAGAATCATGCACCACGAAAGAGTTGTGAGACAAGGAAGAGAGAGATCTAAAGCAAATAGGATTCTTGAAAAGAAAAAAAAAACAGAGATTTAAAGCAAATAAAACTCTCGAAAGAAGGGTCAATGCAAATAAAAAGTAGGAAGTACAAGAGATAATGAAGAAGAGGGCAAATTTGATATCTGTTATAATTGTTTTTTAAAATTTAAATAAGAAAAATGCTTAATTTATCGGTTTGATTTACGGATGATGTGTTAATGATATTTTTGTAATTAATATATATATATATATATTTAGTTTTTTTATTTAAATTTTAAAAAAGAGTTATGAAGTATGATATTATTTGATGAACTAATTCGGTATACTTAACATTAAAATTTTAAATAAAAAGACAAAATACATTTATTAATTATAAAAATATTATTAACACATAATCTGGAAAAACAAAACTGATATACTAAGTATTTTTTTTAATTAAATTTATACTATAAATATTGCAAACATGTTTTTGTTACATTAGACTCTAAATCAATGCCATATTGGATTCCACCTCAGCTGGTAAATTAAAGCATTAAACATTTGGAAAATGCTAAAGCTACCTATCAATACTAATATAGCTTGTGTGGTCTCTCCTTAGCTTAAAGCTCAGCTTGGTTTGAATATAATTAGAACTTTGACTGGCTGCACTTACAAACTGTTTATTCATTAACCATGATTAATTAATGCGTAGATTACCTTAAAAGAAAACTATAATCATATATTATTAGGTATCTTGTAATGTAGATTCCTAGTCTCCCCCGAAACATTCAAAGCATGTTTGGCCAAACGCCCTAATGCGAAAATCGCATTTGGACCAAAAGCTGTTGAGAAGAGTTTTTACTTCATACGCGATTTTTAATTAGTGTTTCTGTTACTCTCCCAAATGAAACTCAACTACGTTATCGATCCTTTTTTTATTCAGGTCCCTAGACTCCAACCCTTATCTTTGAGGGTAGACTTAATTAAAGAACTATCCAAGAATCCATGCATCTGTCATTGACAGTTCTCAAATAATCACTTCAAATTTATATCATAGTCAAGCTCATGAACCAGTCTTATAAGCCTTGTTTGGTCAGTCATATACACAAGAAAAAAACATGCAGTTTCCAAGCAAATGCACCGCAAATAAAAATGTCAACGCTTTCAGAGCCCAATTTGCTACCTTATATAAGAACCAGTTGCACAGACTTTTTTGCAACCAAAGATAAAATCTCCCTCATCCTCTAATCACCAGTTTGATATGACAACAATGTATCTAAAAAACCCTGAGACCACCCATCCAAAGTTGGTTCCACCACCCCCAGCTTCATTTCGTCCATCTGGGAACCGATCTCCTGTAGGCCAGTGGTCTACTGGTCTTTGCGACTGTCGAGAGGATACCGCTAATTGTACTTGCGTCTGAGAATAAATAATTTTTTCTTTATTAATTTCATTTTGATTAAACTTGTTTTTTTTTATTACTCTTATTGCTAACGACTTGAACTTCATCTCCCTTTTGAAGGTCTCATCACTTGTTGCTGTCCATGCATCACCTTGGGGCAGATTGTTGAGATTGTTGATAGAGGGGTTACAAGTAAGCATGCCCAAGTGACTGTTTTTTTTTACTATATATAATTGGTGGATTGAATATAAAAACTCTTTATTGATCATCTATTTATCATGTTTTAGTTAAAACCCCATGTTCCATCTTTGGGCATCTTGTGCCAGTCCAGGTTTGATTTTGCTTTTTATTTTTAAAAAAAGAGTTCAGTAGAAATGTCTTATGTTGGTGTTGTGTGAGACTCGTGGAAAAAATTTAATGGGAACGTCTCATGGTGATATTGTTATTTAAATTTGAATACTCATATATGAAACATGAATTTTAGACAATGCTCAAATCTAAGTATGATATTATTAGGTGAGACTTTTTCATCGGACTTCTTCCAGATTTTGTCAAACATGACTAGAACTGTAAAACTAGTTAAATTATTTGAACTCGACTCGTTTGAAATCGACTCACAAGATAAGTAAGTGAAGCTTGAACATATTTTGAGGGTCATAATTTATTGATCAAGTTCGGCTCGTGAAGTCAAAAGTAGTCAAATATTATTTAAAAAATCAAGTTGTTCGAGCTCAGCTCGCGATCAGTTAAATTAGAAGATCATTCAATATCATTTTAAAAAAATAACAAGCTGTGCTTGAAACTCATTTATTTTAATAAACAAATTGATGTTGGGTTCAACTTAACTCATTTACAACCCTTGACATAGTCAATAACCTGACCAGAGGACCAAAGTCTTATTTGAATTGTGCAAGTAAGTTAAGTAACTAATCTCTACCCAGTTAGCATGAATTCAATCTTTTATAGCATTCCCCTCCCTATCATTGTGTGTGTGTGTGTGTAGGCCATATCAGGAATTTGTTGGCCCGGGCATCCTCACACAAAATGTTAAACTTGTTGACCTTAATCTTCCCTTGGTCCTGATTGTTGCAAGTGCAGCTTGCGCAGTTGGCGGTCTCATGTACCTGGCTTTCGCCTGCGTTGGCTGTGGATGGCTGTATGCATGCACGTACCGCTCCAGATTGCGTGCACTTTTTTCATTACCAGAAGCTCCATGCGCAGACATCTTGGTTCATTGTTGCTGCTGCGTTTGTGCTCTTTGCCAAGAGTACCGAGAACTCAAGAATCGCGGTGCTGATCCCTCCATAGGTAACGATCAATCAAGCCCCACTTCTATCTGATCTCTTTCAATTAAACTACCTCTTCATGTTTTTGTAGCTATGAAATTAGTCTAGGCTTTGGGTTTGGGCTAACATTTTAAGCCTAGGGCTAGAGGTGTCAATCGGGCTACATCGGATCAAACACAGCACGGCACGGTCTAATGGGCTGGGTTGGATTTAATAGTTTTGAACATGGGCCGGCATGGCATGGCCCATTTGGTGAGCCGAACAGGCATGACACGACTCAAATGGGCCGACTAAAACGAACTGACCCGTTTGACATCTCTGCCTAGACCCAAACCATCTAAGAGATCATCCTTATATATATTTACAAATATCCTTGAGAATTCTGACAATGATATTAACCCCTCTTAATTTTACTCACAAATTACAAATACTTCTTATCCAATCCTTTTTTTCTTTTCAAAATGACAAAAGTGTTCTTTTCATTTTAATTTTTTCTTTTGTATTTTTAAAATTTTGACCAATTTTTTTTTCTAACATTTTTTTCTTTTTTAAATAAATATTAATTACAACCTTCTTTGGCTAAAAAATATAAATTATTTGTCTTAAATTTATTTATATATAAAATGTAAAAAAATCTTTAAAAAAATTATAAAAAATGTCAAAATTGAAAAAATGCAATAAAATAAAGGAAAGGAAGACTTTTATCATTTAAAAAAAAAATGATTGAAGAAGCAGGATTTATAATTTGTCAATACAAATAAGAACTGTCAGTATCATTTCAAAAACTTCGATAAATATTTTTATAATTGTTAAAAATATGAGAAAAGATAAATGTAATTTACCTATTCATACATATATATATATATATATATATATGGATAGATCCATGTCTTTTATACCACATTATGAAGGTATTTTTGTGGAAATAATGAAGTGGTGATTAATGTACAAGGTTGGCAAGCCAATGTTGAGAAGTGGAATAGAGAAGGAGCCACAGTGCTGCCGCCAATTGTTGCACCAGGGATGGCTCGTTAGGCCAGCCTCTTCCTCTCTCTAAACAGGCATGTGTGCTTCATTAGTATATTCGATCATCAATTTGTATACACTCTTCAGTCTTGTATTAATAATTTAATACTTTTAAGTCTTGTATTAATAATTTAATGCCCTGCTAAATCCATCTCTCTCCTGAAAACTCAATTATCAAGAAAATTAATTCTATCTTTAGTGTGAGATCCGTACTATCTTACTGTCTTACACTATGTTTGGTACCGTAAAATGAGTATTGTAAAAATATTTATCCTAATTTTTTCATTTCATATTCATGTTTGGTATGATAAATTAAAAAAAAAAGATTGAGTAATAGGTTCCTTATAAAGTACTTAATTAGCACAAGATCTAACTCTAAAAATGTTAACCCAAAAAGTTTCTAAATATTTTATTAATAAAAATACATTTTTAGTGTAAAAATTCAAAATACATGGAACATGAACTACAGGCTATTCCTACCACATCATTACTCAATTTTCCTATAAATTTCAAAATTAAATAACTTGCAATATATAATTTCGTTTTTTATAAAAATTATATATTTGGATTCTAAAAATTGAGATTTATCAAACAAGATTCATATTGTATAAGAAATTTTGTTAAAAAAAATCGTGTTTTTTTATAAAGAATTTTCTCTATTCACAGAACTAAGACAGAGAATATTCTTTGTCCTAGAAGATAGAAATGTTTGTGTCTCAGAAAAGAGAAATTTAAGAAATTCCTTCAATAAAAAAAGTATTACACATATTTTTAGCAATGCATCAAATAATATTTGTTTCTTAGTAAAGTGTTAATACTCCAATACTGATAAAAAAAAATAGAGAAAATGATACACAACTAAAAAAATATAGTAATAAAAAGATATTTATCGGAAAGAGAATTTTGAGAAATTTCTTAAACAAAAAAAAATATTACACATATTTTTAACAATGCATCGAACAATATTTTTCCTCAAGAAAGTGATAATGCTCCAACATTGATAAAATAAAAATAAATAAATATAAAAAATAATTTGTCCAATAAAAAATTCTCTATCTAACCAAAAATTCTCTATCTAAAATAAATTATAAAAATTTCTTAATTTTGTATTTCACACCTCACACATCACCCATTCATTGTGGATGGGAGGAAGATAAAATCTATGCTTATACAATTTCAATGGTTTTTCCCAATCCTAAAAGAATTAAATAAAAAAAAAAAATGAATTAGCAAGTAGCCCGAGTTGGGTCCCTTTGGGGAGGTTGTGAGAGATTAACAGGGGACCTTCATACTGAATTCACAAAGATCACTGTAGTTGCACAAGTCAATGACTTAGCAATATAAGCCACATCCGGTAAATGGCAGTGTACGCAATCTCTGGGCAGTTTTGCAATAATCCGAAGAAAAGCATAAAATTGTTTTGAGATTTTGCAAACCCTCACCTTGAGGTCAATCGTATTCTCAATACTTCAACCAATCAGCTTATCATTCTTGCAACGTATTTAGTACCCAGAGATCAGATGATCAGATGTCAAATCAATATTTAATAATAGATTCCTTTTTTGCACAGTTCGCACATAAGCAGTAGATAGAACATGAGAATTTACTTTCTTTCCAAGGGGTTCCTACATGAGCATTAGAATACAAATTCCACGAACCATTTAATCAAAGAATGCTCGCAGATCAGCCAAGAACGATGCTCCCTGGTGACTGGATATCCTCCATCGGCGAACTTGAGAGAGAAACCTTGGGAGAGGAGAGATGAAGACTGTTGTGACTCATGAGATAGACGAATAAAATAGGGTGTTTTTAGTTATTTAAAAAAATTTAAAATAGAAACGTCAGCATTATTAGACTTAAACTCAATTAATTTAAAAACTCAAAAAAATTTAAGATTAAAATATTTGTTTTTGAAATTTGTAGTTTGCTTGGATAAATAGGAGAAAAAGGAAAGAAGATGAGAATATTAGTTATGAGAGAAAAAAAACGAAAGGAGAGGAGAGAAGAGAGTAATTCTTCCTTTATGTTTAGATAACTAATGAAAGAAAAAGAGATGAAAGAATAATATAATCATTTCATCTTGTTTGATAATGATAAAAGAGAAAAAGGAAAGGAAATGATTTTATATTATTTATTATTATACCCTTTGGATGCCTTAGGATAAATGTGTCATTTTTATTTTAACTTTTATAATTTTAAGGGTAATATTGGTATTATTAAAAATTTATTAAATCCTTATTTCCTTTCCCTCCATTTTCTCCAACTTTTGGAGGGATAACAAAATTGCTTAAATGAAGGTTGAGCTCTCATTCCCTCTCCCTCCATTTCTCTCCATTTCCTTCATAATTTTTAAAACAAACATGATATAAGCCCTCATTCCTTCTCTTTTCCTTCCTTCCCTTTCTTTCTGATTCCTTCCATCCAAACATAGTGTTAGATTTTAAACACTTATTTTAAAAGATTTTTTAATAATTAATTCTAAAATTAATCTATATTGAATTTCAATAATTCTGCGCAAACATATATATAATATTTTTAAAAAAATTAATTTATATTGATCCTGCCAACATGTAAATATAATATTGTTGAATACAAATATATATACATATATATATATATATAAAGTATCAAAACTTTTTTTTATTAACATCAATCATCATATTAGTTATTATTTTAAAATCAAATAACTTAACCAAAAGTCTATCTTTATATCTCGAGCCCACACATAATATCTCTTTCTATAACATCACATATTTCATTCTTCATTTTATTCAATGGAATGATTATTATATTTTTACATATCAAATATGACCTTAGTTAAAATTGAGCAATTCTTTTTTTTCTTAAAACTTGATCTTGACTGTGTAGAAATATAAAAGTACAATACAAGAGTTAGTGAAAAATTCAGGTCTTGAAAATAGATAAGAAGCAAAGTAATTTAAAAAATGAACTAACATAATATTAAGGAACTAATATACCTAATGTCCGTTATTTTACATTTGGTATTTTGTGCTAACAAGATGAGAGGTGATTGATTATTGAATGTTTAATCCACAGACGCCTTTGGGACCAAGTACCCTTCAAATATATAAGCATGGTTTTTTTTGCTCTCTCTCTCTCTCTCTCCTCTCTCTATCTGTCTCTCCTTTTTATTTTTTAACTCTCGTGATTGACCCAATGAAGGACACTCCACAATCTCCACAAGTGCCTTGATCTCATCTTTTGATGCCAAGTAAAACTTTTCATACTGCAATGAGCATTTGAATTCGACTTTTATCCCCCAAATATAAATTAATTAATTAAATACATGCGTATTATTATTTAATATTCACATGGTATCATCTTTTGAAATTTCGGAGGAATATCTCTTTTATTATTCATGATTGATATAATTCAAGAAATTCAACATGTTTAAAATTGAACATGTGAGAGGAATAGAGCACATCAAATTTCTTGAATTAAATCAATCATAAGAATTAACCCCCAAAAAATAGAAATTTCTAAATTCGAAATTCGAAGTTATTGAAAAAAAAACTAAATAAAATTAGAAAACTACTACTCATATATATATATATATATTAATCTTAATAGAATAAAGAAATCTTATTAGAATAGAAAAAAATAAAAATATAAACTTTATAAAAAATAACAAATTTGAGATAAGCTCAAATTTAAAAACTAAAGAGTGATAACATAATTTTAAAATATATATCAATGTTTTCGTACCATATCTATTCTATCTCACGAACGATCAAGTGTGAGTCGTCTGTGGCTTAACTAAAATGATGGACCTAACATAGATTGAAATATTAAAAATAGAATTTATGCAATAACCTTCAAATAATTTGCAGAAGTCTTGTTGGTTGAATTGAGTAATATCAAGAAGTCATATCATGTTGCTGGAATTAGTATCTTTTACCACAATTTTTGTTCTCTTTTTTGGCAAAATCCTTCAAAGAAATAGAGAGTGAGGCATGTGTTAGATAAAATATGAAAATGGTTGAAGGGATGTAAAAATTTGACCAATCCCATGACCTAAAATTCACATTATGAAAGAAAATCCAACTAGTCATTCAAGAAAATGATGGTTTGAAAAAGAGATATAAAAAGCAATTCAAAGTGGAGCATGAGTCAATTAATGGCTGAGCCTCCAAATATTGGCATAGGTTACATGAATTTTAAGTGCTGGCGGCTCAATTGATTAGTCCAACTTGTGGTGGAGCACCAACAATTTGATCCCACTACTTGATTTTATTGTATTATTTAAGGTCAAAACAAGCGACTTCTATGTTGACAATATGCTGTCTTAGAAATGATATTGACACAAATCGAGTTACTTGTATATAGATATGTACTAATATATATATATATAGACACACACAAACACACACTAATGTACAAAACTAGACATAATTCTTTGGATTTGGATCCATTTGGAGAGCTCTCTCTGGACCAGCTTCTATGGACGTGGACCATTGACCCCAATCAAAGTACCTTCTTTCAGATGGCCTCTATATTTAATCCCAAATCATATCATCAAAAACCCAAAGTGATCGTGATCAGTTCAAGCTCTCATGGACTTCCAGTACAATCCTCATCCCATCATGGACATGAATACAGATTCATCTTATGAAAATGAAGGTGGTGTTGATGATGATGTTTTCTATGCCGAACTCACAAGGCAAATTTTACTTTTGACAGCAGATGATGAAGATGATGAGTTTTTCAAAACCAAAGATGCAAACTCCATGAGAGTCCCCAAACAAGGCTCAAAATTTGGTTGCACTTCTGCAGCAGCACTACCTGGAAGCTATTTCGATTGGCCAGAAAATGAGAATAACAATTCAGTACCAACCTGGCTCTTGAACTTGTGGAGAACTGGCAATGGAACTGGGGTGTTCATACCTCATATTGTCAAATCCAGAAGTAGAAATAAGCCGAGTACGCTATCCTTTTTATAGGAACAGATCATATTTTTTTGTTTTAGAGCTTTTTCAATCATTCATGAACTGATCTTTATTTCAATTTTGACATGCAGGAAGAAAGAAAATTGACAAAGGATCAAGAACATATAGGCCAGTGGAAAACAAGGATGAATGAATCTGCAACATTGATGGGTCAAAATATGTCAAAATTGTACCATATATACGAAAATGTTATGCTAATAATACTAAATAGATTGGTCATTGTTTTATTGAAATTTTGTAGAAAGTATTTGACGATGATTCAAGTGCAATCTCCTTAGAAGTCATTTGACCCTAAATTTACAGTTGGACAATACAACAGTTCATCAGTGAATGCCCATTTGAATATATATAGTTGAATTAATGCCATGGAGAATAGCACCAAAGGGTGGAACATTTTGCCTGATAATATGATTGAATATTAGCATCAAGCGTTCTTAGCATCAGAAATATCCAAATATATTAATGTTTACATTAGAAGGTTACAGTCATATCAGTGAGTGAATGTAGGACATGCCTTAATTACGATATGAAGAGAAGCAGATACCATTAACGACCTCATAGAAATTACCATTCAGTATATACGGCTCATAGTCAGATACAGACTTTAAAAAATGACTAGTATAGTACATGAGATTCTCGTCATTACAAGATTTGAGAAAGATAAATGTAAACAGCCAATTACCCTGTAAGCAGAAACTGTTTCTGCAGTATGACACAGCTTATTATCGATACCAAGCAAATTATGAGAGCAGCAGGAAAAGCAACAAGGGTCTTGCTGTCTCATGTTTGATTCTGCAGACACTTGAAATGGGTTTTTAATGGAGGTCAAATGGGTGATTAATTAACTCTGTTAAAAGCAATGCTAGAATTTTCTGGCATACAAAATGGCGTGCTAACCTTAAAGATTTGAGGGCCAGGAGGCATGACATGTAATCGCTGATTACAAGAATGGCAACGGCTGCTTGAAGTGTGGTCGAAATTTGATGCATTTGCTGCAAAGTTTGTTGCCTCGGAATTTCAGCCTAAGAAGAGGAAAAACAAATGATTTTGTCTTTTATATTATATATACTCCCATTATCTTGTGCAAATAAATGTGTACATGAAAAAATAATTTTTTATGGAATGCTAAATTATTTATTAATTTCAGTACATTTAATTTGGGTTATATTGAATATTTGATAAATAAGCAATTATGTCAGTAGAATGTATAAATTTTATTGATTTGTCAAATATTTGTTGAATAAACCTGAGACCAATGAATAATATCTCGTGTAAAATATAGAGGAATTCTTACGTGGATCGAACTTATCACGTGGCTCTAGACCCAGCAAATCACAACATGACATTTATACAATAAAACTATAAAAGTCATGTTTACTGTGAAAAAAAAAAACTCACATTTGCAGTTTTATTGTACAAATGTCATGTTGTGATTGGCTGGTTACACAGTCACATGGTGGACTGAGTTCATTCAAGAATTTCTTGTAAAATATCATATTTACTCAAGGGAGAAATTAGACATTTTTAGTAGGCTCGGGACATCGCGTGTGCCCTTTCAACAATATTTTATCATGTGTATTATGACTTATTGAAAAAGATACGAGTAATTTATAATACACATAACATAATATTATTAAAAATGTGAAGTTTATTGGCAAGTTTGTCCATTGCAATTGTCACTTGTTCCATGTAGTCAGTTACATTTTGAAATAGTGGCTTTTCATTCAATATTTGAAACCTTAGCCCCAAAGAATTATTGAATAATTATTCGTATTTAAAGAAGTGCAGCTAAGACATTTTCCAAGATTTTTGGACGTGTCTTACAATTTCTATCATTCTTTTAAAATTATAAGAAATTTTTTTTTATTGTAAATATTAAAAAAGTGATATATGTTGTGAAGGAAATCATAATGGGGTGTGACCCTCACACTAAAAAATTTCTCCTAGGAGGACGAAGCTTCCATAAGAGTAGGAAGCACTACTGTGGCTCTTCCAATCCTTAAGATGAGGACAGAGAAAAGGTTTTGTAAACGAGGACGAAACTTCCATGAGAGTAGGAGCTCCAATTGTGGCTCTCTAACTTCATGAGTCGCTAATTTTCGTATAACCAAACGTTTGATCTTAACATGGTGAATAGAACGATTGCCATACAAGAGGACGAAGCTTCCGATTGGTTATGATAATTGTCATACACAAGGAGGAAGCTTCCGAGTGGAGGCACCATTGTGGCTCTTTCAGATGGTGAAGTTGAGTACAAAAGATTGATTTGGAAATGCTTAATTGCATTACGCAATGAGTGACGCTATGTATTAGATAAAAGAATTCATTATAATAAATTCATAAGTTTTTTTTTTTTTTTTTTCGAGTAAGAAAATTCATTAAAACGAAATAAGTTATATATAACATTTTTTTATGTAATATTAGTGGGTAATTATTAGAATGAGAAAAAGTTTAGTGGAACGATTTTATCGGTGTATACATCGATGAAGAGGGACAACTATCCTAAGTGCGTGTGTGTGTGACATGTGACTCCAACTCAATTTTGTGTGAATAAAGGAATTTTAATCATCTCATCTCGATGTGTTTCTACTATTATAATTGAGATTTTGAGGAGTCCAACCGAAAAAAAATATATTCAATCAAAAGTTGGGAGAAGTTATTAGATTAGACAGTCACTTTATGTTATTATCAAACATGGTAAGACTCTCTCTTACATATTTGTCAGCTTCCCGAATTAATAAAAGAATTATTTATTACAAATTTAAGAAAAGTGATAAATTTTGTGAAAGATTGTCACATTATATCGAATAATGATGTAAAACAACGATCTTATTAAATAATTTTTTTGAACTTAGACCATGTTATCAAGGGTTTGAATTAAGTCATGTGTGCATCGTATTGTATTTTCATGCACACATAACTCAATCCAAGCCATTGAAATGGTCAAAAAAACTATTGAATAATTGCTCCCCAAAATGAATTTACAAAGTAGATTGATCATGTGGGTGTAACAGTCAACTTGAAATCATATATTTTGAACTGATTTAAAGTGTATTTAAAAGATAATCAGACTAATCTCAATAAAACCTATTAAGCACTCGATTCTGATTAGAATTGGAACTTTGGCATAATGGTGATTAGCATCACCTTTTCCAAAGGAAAAAAAATAAATTAAGGTACTCATGAGAACATCTTACAAACTTCTATTTAAGACTAGAAACTTGCATCTTTGCTCACATGGGTTGCCAAAGACTTTATAAAATAAATTTAGGAGATTAGAATTATTTAAAAAAAATTAAGGGATAATTTTTCCCTTGAGAGAAAAATTTAAGAGAATTATTTTAAAAATCAAACTAAGGGGTTATAGGCAGGCCAAGTCCAGCAGCGAGAAAGAAAGTAGTTTGATATTTTCAAAACCACATTCATGTGAGTAGTTGTACTATTTGTGTTGCAAAAATGTTATGCCACAAAATATTACTCTTTTACATATACCCAAATAAATAAATAATACAACGTGACTTTATGCATTGTTCAAATTATTTTGTGTGTGTAGTTAGTGGCCCATTTAAGATTATTTCATATTAATTCTTGTAGAATCAACTTATTAATTACATATTTGGTAAACATTATCCCAAAGTGATTATGAAATATAATTTTTTTTTATTTATCCTATATTTAATAAATATTATGTATATACATTTAAATATGTATTATATAGGTTATCTTTTAATAGGATTAAGAGGCAATGAAGGATCAAAATGATTTAAAAACATACGATATGAATCTTTATACGACTAACTTGTTAGATTGGTGTTTGATTTTTAATTTAAAAATATTAAAAAAAAACTTTATAGTAAAGCATATTTGAACTTTATAAAAAATAACAATACTTATCTCTAAATTAGGTAAGAAATTTTTTTTTCTATTCGAATATGCATTTTAATCACAATTTGTCACATATATAAAAAATGTAATTTTTTTTTATTAAAATTAAATAATCACACGATACTTATGTAATTACATAATAACAAAATGAGGTTGAAATATGTATCAAATTAAGAAAAAGTTTTTCACATGAGAGAGCCATGTCCTGAAAAGAATACTTTGAAAAGATAAAAAAAGGTACTTTATCCGTTATTGGGTTAGAAAATGGATAGAAACTTTGCCCGTCTATGGGTAAGAGTTCTCTCATTAAGCTACTTTAATTAGGAAATGTTTCAAAATTGGATTATATTAAGATGGGTAAAGGAATATCAAAAAGGATGAAGACAAAAGAGTTAAGAGCAATATTATGCTGACCTAATAATTCTATTAAAAATGTTTATACAGTTAATGTGACAGTATTGTATTGATTTTACATCACATCATAAAACCAATAGAATGTTGTTACATTAATTGTATAAATGCTTTTGATAAAAGTTTTAAATCAGCATAATATTACTCAAGAGTTAATCCCTCACGCCACATGAAGACAACGAAGAAAATAGTGCATAAGAAAGAAAAAATATCTTAATACAATCATATGTAGTTATCATGCAGGACAGATTTGGTTATTTTAGAATTCTTTAATTTTTAAATTTGATTTCTACTCAAAATTTTTATGTTTTGATAAACTTTTATTTTTTTTGGTTATTATTTCCTTTTTCAGATAGAATTTCTTTATTCATATTAAGATTTCAATTTTTATATATAGGATTGTATATTTCATTAAAGACATCTTTTATTTTTCAATTATCAATAAAATTTTTAAATTGAGCTTTTTCTTATTATCGGTGGATTTCAGATTTTGGATAGCGATTGTTTATATTCATCCCATCACATGCGTTAAGTTAATATGAAACTTTCCAACTTAACTTACATTTAAGTTGTATTTGGTTTGACTTATTTGATCGTATTTAATAATTTTTTTAAGTTTAAAATAAACTTTTTTTATTTGTTAGGTATTTGATTTAGTTTATTAGTCACACTCAACGGATCTGCACTTAATTCAAACGCAAGAAAAAAAATTCCAAAATTATTATTTGCAAATTCATTTTCTTGAATTTTGAGAACTAAGATTTGAATAAAAATAATTCTACAATTGGATTAAATAATTAAAAACATTTTTCAAAATAGTTTTTGTAAACTTTTGACTCATCAAAACTCAGAATTTTTTAGAGTCAAATTCATTATAGATATATTTTTTCTTGTAAATTATAGGAATTGTACATAAATAAATAAACAAACCCTTGTAAAGAAGATAAATATAACAACAACATAAAAGTCGATAATTTTAACTTGTTTGTTACACTAATAAAATGTTCCAACAAACTTTTAATATAAGACAAAGAGTTTATATGTGTAACAATTTTCTCGTACTTTCTTTTACTATTAAATAGTAGAATTTACGTATTTTTTTTATATTGTATTTTGTTATTTTGTGTCTAAAAATAAAAATAAAAAATTATGTGAAAAATAGTTACGTATAGCACTGTTCGGAGGAGTTTCTCCAAATTTAAGAAGAAAAAAAAACTTCTCTAAAATCATACGAAGGTGTGATCAAACAGTAAAGACGTTATTTTGAGTTCAAGTCATTTCTGTGTAAATTGTTGACAACTAGAACTTAAAAGTTGGACCAGAATACCCTTAACTGGTCATTTAAAAAAAAAATTGTTTAAAATTTATTTTTGTGTATTTTAAAAATTAAAATTTACTTGAAAATTATTTTAAAAACTTACCAAATAATTAAGAGTAAATTACACTGATATTCCTTAAAGTTTATGACAATTAAACTGACTTATCCTGAGATTTTTGAAATTACACTTACCCCTTATATTTTACAAAATAATATATAAATATCTCTTTTTTGTCATCTTTTTTTTTTTTTTTTTCAAAATAACAAAACTGTTCATTTTATTTAGTTATTTTTATATTTTTTCAATTTTGACTAATTTATTCTAACTTTTTTTAAAAGATTTTTTAATTTTTTTATTTAAAAATAAATTTAAGATAAATAACCTATTTTTATTTTATTCAAAAATAAATTTAAGGTTTTTATTAATATTTATTTAAAAAATGAAAAAAAAAACTGGACAAGATTTAAAAAGTTTTAAAAAAAAAATTGAAAGAGGTAATTTCGTCATTTTGAAAAAAAAAAATTGAATGAAAAAAAATATTTATATATTATTTTATAAAATAGAGATATCAGTCTAATTGTCATGAAACTCAGAGAAAAGGGAAGTGTAATTTACTCCATAATTTAATATATTTTTTCAAAATAATTTTTATTAACGTAAATGCAAAAACTGGGATATAAAAAAACTACCAAACTCGTCTGAAGAACATGAACGTGGAAGCAAAGCTTACATATATCGTTACATGTGTAAATATATATAGTCTCTGACTGACATTGCCTCTGGTCTCTGCAAAAATTTAGGACTCAGTTTCTCTCCGGCCAGACATGAGTCTCTCGGTTGCGCAAGTAACTACTGAACTCTGATTTTTTTATAAGCAATGATTTTGAACTTTTGGGGTGATAGTTTTATTGTTAAGTTACATGTATGTTTCTCAATTGCATTTTTTTGCCAGATTAATAATTAGTTCTGTGGGTGATTAGGGTTTCACCAAGTCCCTTGCCATGACTGTGCTGTCCGAGATCGGTGACAAGACTTTTTTTGCCGCCGCGGTTAGTGGATGATTGTAACTCGATGCCTGTGATTATTTTTTATGATTGTTGTGTAATTGTGTTTGAAAGTTGGAGTTGGTTTTGAGCCTGTGAATAGTTTTGCATTCCAATTTGTGCGGAATGACATTAACTTGTTCGTAGGAGCTCACCATAACATCAATATGGGGAGGGGCTGGCGAAGGTTCAAGTTCTAGCGTACATTATGAAACACTGACCTTTGGATTATCGTTTTTCCTTTCCCTTGGTAGATTTGTTTGTTCATAATTGGCTGTTCACTTACCTGCAATAGAGCAATTTGGATTCAGAGTAAACCCCTAAAAGGGGTTAGAAGGTGAATTAAATTCAGACAAGTATGAAAAGAAATAATGCATGCTTTATGCACGATTTTTTTTTTTTTTTTTTTGTGGGACGGGGCCAGCAGCGGTGGTGTAGTTTTGCTGAACATATTTCTAACTAACCTCTATAATGGTTGGTCAAAGATACTGAAGTGCGATGGGATATCTTTGATTCTACAAAATGGCTATTTTGTTACCATCATTCTGCATTTTATGTTTATTATTATTATTGGGTTTTGACAATCTATATGATCCTTAACTTTATTGTTTGGGGGAAAACAAGAGGTACTTCTGCTTCAGTGGCGAATATATTCCACAGGACCCTCATGGGTGAGTATGAACCGGGCTTGTTTACATATTGGAAGATCTTTTTCCTGAGCTATAAACTAATCTGCCTGGCTTTCGATTTCTGTTGTTATACTGCCATCCTCACAGAGTGTGCGTGTGTGTATATATGTATGAATATGTATATGCATTATAACGCTGACACCCTTTTCTCTACTTGCAATAGATTGTCCTTGTCTTTGTTGTTATTAGTAATTGGAGCTCTGCAAGTAAAAGTATTTAGGTTTCACAGTTTTGTAGCATGAGTGGGTGCACTTGTGCAATCAAAGAGTTTTTGGAGGAACATGACATGATAGTAGGCATTGGGATCACAAGAATATATTCAATGCTATTAACATGTATTATCACGAGTAACTTATCAAGAAAAAGAAGAGAGAAAAGGAAAACATGGATTTTCAATAGTTTTTTTCTTTCCTTGGACCCAAAAGTTATTGGAATGTTCAGGTGAGTTGAGGACCTACAAACACAAAGTACTTTGGTATGAATGAAGAACCTATCTAAGCAAGCTCATTGGTAGAGGGAACAAAAAATAAATAGATTTTATTTAGATTTTCTTTTCTTTTAAAGTGATGGTAATGTATCAAGGTGTGAACTATCATAGCTATTATCTTTTGGCTGTCACGCTAGATATCTTAATCTAGGGTCGAATTTCTCTGCTTGTTGGAGAATGGTTCTCTTTGATACCATTTAAAGTGAAGACTTGTGAGGATCTGGATGCCTTTTTCTTACTGGAAAAAAAGGCCTTTCCTCCATAGCTTCTCTTTGAGCATCATATCATATGCTTGTCAGACCAATTTCTTTCTTTTTCTTTTCTTTTCTCTTTTTTTTTTTGGTGTAAAGAACTGGGCATCCCATCATATTTAATTGTTTTATTGTCTCAGAATTTGTCACAAGAAAATCTAATTGAATCCTCCTTTCCACTTGGTGAATTCGGTGTCAAGCAAGTTGACTGTTTTCTTTAACGTCATCACCAAATGCTTTAATATGAATTAGTGCTTGAATGTTTTGAAAAAAAATCTTAAGGGTCTACTTAGGCACTTTCTTGGTCCAACAGAAAGGTCTACTACTATGCTCACTTATACATTTTGATAATAGATTAATTTTATGAGCAGAATGAGAACATGCCCGAGAACCCCACAGTGATTTGCTATTGTTTTATCTTATGCTTCTCTGTTTTTGGATTTCCTTTTGTCTGGTCCTATTGACAAAATCAAGATGCAGAGTATCTTTTCGCTTTGCTCAAAAACAATGTAAAAATTGATTCCATATCTTTATGTGACATTTTGATTCTTGTTTAGATCTTGGCAATGCGCCACCCTAGGAGGCTCATCTTGTCAGGCTGCCTGGCTGCTTTGATTGTAAGTCCCTTTTTTGCCCTTCTTGCAACTCATCCATTTTTGTTTACTTAGTTGTTGATCTTATCCCCAATATTTTGAGGCTGTACAATCACAGAATATATTTGCTGATTTCTAGGTGATGACTATTCTGTCTACTCTTCTTGGCTGGGCTGCCCCAAATCTGGTAAGATTGGTTTAGTTTGAAATGCTTATAAAGGACCTGATGCTGATGGTATATTGGATGAATTACATAGCTGTTACATGTGAGATTAAATCCTCACAAAATTGATAAATCTAATATACTTCACATTTATTTCAAAATTATTCTACGGTACGAGGATGCAAGGAGAGTTCCATAATCCATAGTACAGCTAAAAAATTATTGCTTTTATTTACTTATTTATCTAGTGCTCTGCATTTGGTAAGTTCACTCTTCTTGTACATTAGGTTGATTGGAAGATAATTCAATCAATCCATCTTGTTGCGCTAGTACCTTTATGACAGGTGATTAAGATACTTAATTCCATTTCACTTAAATTTTGCTCTGTAAATGCCTTAAATATGAGAGTGCTGTGTTATGAATGCAGTAAGATCTTGTTCCCTCATGGCATCCACAAAGCATTGCTTAAATCCTCTTGCAGTATGCTGTAACCAATGTAGTTTCATTGAAATTCTTATCTTTATGCTCAAACCCTGATCCCTAGGCTGGAACAACTTCAACATACATAATCATTGAAGTCTTTCTAACTGGATTGTCACCAGACACATTCTGTTGCCATTAACAGTTGGTGGGTCAATGGCTTTCCAATCCCCCCACGATCAACTCCTGAGCAATATGTGAACAGGCTGATATGCTATTCTGCCTGTATGTCGATGATATTATAATTCATTGATCCTACTGATCAAAAAAAAAAATGTTATGATTCATTGATCCTAACAAGATCAACATGGCAACAGGACATGGAAGGTTCATTAAGCTGCACATCTGATAATAATGCAGATGCAAATAGTGGCATAACTAAGCTGTTTTTGGATGTTTAGCCAAATATGTTCTAAAATAGGTGACCTGCAATTTGATGGTGTCGAGTGTAGCCTTTGAATTCCTCTTTTGTATACAGATATTTATTAAGCTCAAATTCATTCCTTGTTTGGTGGAATGGGCCCATTGCAATAGACATTGGGTTTGACTTGTGTGTTTGCCCAATCACTGAAAGTTCTCAAACACCTTAATCAGACACATAGAATTAGTACCACAGGAGCAGGACACATTACAAGACGGTTGCATGCTGGAGTTTGTTACTGCCATGAATCATCATGGTTATTTGATCTTGGTCCCTTTTGATATGGAATCTGGATGATTTTTTCTGTTATTCTTCCAAAAAATTTCTGCCGTCTAAATTAAAATCCTTCAAAATATTGCATCATCCCAATTTTCTTTTTTTTTTTGGATGTAACTCTTTGTTGCTGGTTGGCAAATTTTTTGTTGGTTTTCTTTTCTTTTTTTTTAAAGCTTTTTTCAGTTCCTTATCTAAGGTGTTTGGCTGTTTGCAAGGGTTTGATAAGTTAGATTGAAGAGTCCAAAAGTCTTAACTTTTAAGTGACATGGTCCTAAAGTTGGCTTTATATGTGATATTATGACGCTATGGAAAATGCAAAAGATGAGCACATAATTTAATAATGAATTCTTGTTTAGCAACCAATTATGTCTCGTAAGTCTTGAACTGACTCATGATGTTGATGGCGTTCTACTATGCAGTTGGCATCTTATGACAAATCATATTTATTTGTTGTTGGCCTCAAATAGATTATTTTTAGGTTGGGTCTTAGACCGTGTTGACCACCACCCCATCCAATTTGATTATTAATTTTTTAAAGATTTCTAAAACTTCCAATAGTTTGGATTAGTGTACTGATCTATTATTGACTCATCTGAATTCAACCTGATCCACATCTTTTTAAACGTATCTATTGCCAGCTTTGGTTAAGGTAGCTGTTGCTCAAATGATAAAATTCAAAAAAGTATAAGCTCCTAGTACATTCATGATTGTGCAATGGTTCTGGCTTTGTGAATATAAACTATTTTCTGTCAACCATGAGTCGGTGAATCCTATTTGCAGAACTTATAAGAGAATCTTTTTTATTTATTTTTATTTTTTATCATGGAGAAAAGTAACTTATAAGTGAATCAGCAGCCAGTTTATTGCATGCCCTTATAATACTGGTACCTTAGTTGAGTCATCGTGTATGATAGTCCCAGAGATTTTTTTTTCCCCTTAAAACATATGATCAAGCTTAGTTTTCTCAGGTGATATATTTATTGTTATGCACAATATGTGGTCATGGGCTTATACATTTCTAAAATTGTTCAGGACAGGCTATCATCTTCTTGACTACTTTTCTGTTCTTGTCTTCTTGTGACCTGCTTACAATTTCACTGTTATTGGAAACTATGCAGATCTCACGGAAATTTACTCATCACATAACAACTTTGTTGTTTTTTGGGTTTGGGCTGTGGTCTCTATGGGATGCATTTAATGATGAAGGGTAATGGTTTATTTCTTGTTTTCATTCCTACTTTTACTGTCTTTTGCATAGACCTTAGTTCTCCACATCTCAAATCTTTCAATAGAATGCGCTGTGCTTGTATTGGAATCTAATTCTGTTTCACCCAATAGGGAGGCTGAAGAATTGGCTGAAGTTGAAGCAAAATTGGTTGGTTTCTATTTCCCTTTCATGATTTACCCTTATGTCCTCGAATCTTTTCTTATTTTACCTCTATGGTGTGAATAGGATGCTGATTTAAAAGATAGAACGGGAAAATCCATAGAGATTAACAAGGTAAGAGGAGAATACAATATTGTTTTGAATGAAATTGTCCTTTCACCTTGAGAATGAGACAAATTCTTATCTTTTTTTCTTGATTGTTTTTTGTATTTCTCTCTCTCTCTCTCTCTCTCTCTTGCCTGGCTAAGTAGCATCAATGCCGTTTTGTTATTTAATATTTATCACTGTCATATAAATGAACTGTTGTAGCATGTTTTATCCAATTAAAAGTGTTAGTGATAAGTTGTTAGGAGCCTAGGAACTATCACAGGAACAATACTTGTATATGATTAGCTGTTTAAGATCATGAGCCATAATTATTCATCAATATGGTTACCAAAAAAATGCATTATGTAGCTTGCATCATTATAGTGTGCATTAGTGATATTACAACGCTAGACTTTCTTTTATGTTGTATTGTATCCTTAGTTTATTGAGTTTTGTAAAACATTAATTTTTTTATGGCTAGATGTTAGAAATGCATCACAATATAATGGATATGTTAGGTCTATTAGACAATAGTTGTTGGCTAATCCGTGTTAACAAAACTATCATTCAATTGTAATGCTATTGATTTTGTGAGTCTAGTATTCTCAAGCCTTGTGTTCACTCAGGCAATACAATGTTCAATATAGTATTCACAATGGTAAGTGGGTTGGTTGCTTTCGGTTTGAACTATCACACACACATTGCATGTATTAAAATGTGTTTTAATCATTTCAGTGTTTTGATTAAGTGTGAGTAGGTTAATGAATAATAACAACTCAATCAGTTTTGAACAATCATAAATTCGATTTTGGTTTTATTAGGCTATTATACTTCATTTAACGTTGGAATCACCTAGGGAAAAGCTCAGCATTCGTTCAAATGAACCTAGATTTGTTCGCACCAATACTTCAGTATACTTTTCGTATAACTATGACAAAATATTCGGTTGATTTTGGTTTCGCACAAATATTCCAGAAACCTAGTCGTTCAATGTTGGTTCGAACCAATTATCCAATGACAATTCCAGTAGGTGGTTCTCTATGATTCATTCGATCATTCGTTCGAACGAACCTGAGTTCATGCTAAGGAATGACCATTCGTTTGAACAAATTGTTGCGACAACAATTTCCTATTCTGTTTCTAATTGCTTCTTTTGGGTTTCCTAAACCCTACATATAAAAAGGTTTGATCGCATTTTTGCATTAGAACTTTTGGCTGCATCATTATAGTTTCTATATTTTCTTCCAAAAGGTTTTCTTTATGTATATCATGTTCACATAGATCAAACCATTGCACAAGAACTTGAAATTCATCTTATACATCGTTCTTGGAATGCAAGCTTGTGGAGTTCAAGTTTGTGCAATCAACGGAGTTCGAGATTACGTGGAGTGCGCAATTGTGATTAGAGTTTTCCGTTCACGGATTTCGGAGCAGCAGATTCTCTTGGAGAGAACTTGAGGATTCGAGTTCGAGAAGATTTAGATCATCAACAAAGCTTGAGGAACTAAGTCAAAGTTTGTACGAAGTCTACAATCATCAAACCTCTTTTAGTGGATTCACATTTGGGTCAACATCTCGGAGTTTTCTAAAGCAGATACGATTGATCTGTGACAATTTCATCATCAATAAATTTGGTGCACTGTCTCTATCTTTTACTATAGCTTTATTTATTATCGTTATAGTTAATCATATTGCTTGTCATCGAATTTGATTGCACCACGTAGGACATTAATAATGGGTGGGCTAAGTGTAGGCTAACTCATGTCTTTAGTTTATGTGAAAGAAGAGAAATTAGCACGTGTAGAAAGAATTGGGATTAAATAGGGTGGGTTTGAAAGAATGACCAGAAGATAAGACTGCCAAAATTTCTAAATCACAGTGTACTTTTATGAGAAATAATTAAAGAAACTTGAATGGGTAGATAGGAAAATAGATAGTTGGATTCTCACAACTCTTTTAATCAAATACCAGAGCTCACCAATCTATGAAAAAAGTTTTAGTGGACTCTCTCCATTTTAAGAGAGAGAGAGATCGCAATTCACATATCCAAGATAGCATGACTAGGACTAATTTATGCATAAGAATTTTTTTTTTTTCCTGTCGTGTGGAGACTATTATATGATATATTTTTCGTAATAGGTAAGACACACACACACACACACTAATTTTTTCCAATTGGGACAAACCCTCAACCTCTTCTTTGGGAGGTGGAGGAGATACCACTTAAGCTAGCGCATGGTGGTATTATAGGGTAAATAGGTGTTAAACCACCAACTCATCCAAAAGTTTAAGCTATTAGAGAGGTATAACTTTAATATTATATCCTTTAACACGCTCCCTCACGTGTAGTCAAACTGAGCCTACACGTGCACAATTCATATTTTCAGGGTGACAGTGAAGTTCAAACCCAGGACATTTTGCTTGATCTGATACCATGTTAAACCATCAACTTATCTAAAAGCTTAAATTGTTAGAGATAATGTAACTTTAATATTATATCCTCTAACAATAGGAACAATGATGCCTAAAGGAATTATAGTTATAACTTTCAATTTGGAATCAGGCCTTTGATTTCTTTCTGATGTCTAAAGGACTCTCCCACAATCCACAGATCCAAGATAGCATGATTAGGACTATTTTATGCATAAGAACACTTTCTTTTCTTTTCTTTTCCTGTTGTGTGAGAGACTATTATAGGAAAATATGAACAAATGACGTGTAGAGGAATAATAGTTATATCTTTTAATTTAGAATCAAACCTTTGATTTCTTTCCTATGTCTAAAGGACTCTCTCCTTAAGTCAACATGCTTTTTATATGTTTTATTTCCTGAATCCTTCCATATTTTCTGAATCATGGAAATAACTTTTTTTTTAAATGATGACATGAATCTTAGTTGAGCTTCCTAAGAAGCAAGGCATAGACTGAATTGTCGTGGCCTTGTGCATTGTTTCATTATCTGTGGTTCTCATTCTCCATTAAGAAATTGAATGTTTTATGTGTATGGTTTTGCAAGATACATTCAGTGTTTTGAGATATCCAACCATATTATGTTTATTCAGGCTAATGATGAATTGAAAAAGCAGCGGCAGCCACTTCTCACTCAGTTCTTTTCACCCATTTTTCTGAAGGTTCTAATTCCTAGAAATTATTTATTTCAGAACTCAGCAAAGCTAACATGTAGTTACTAATCATTTAATGAGATATATCATGCCCATTCTGCAGGCTTTTTCCGTTACTTTTTTCGGGGAATGGGGTGACAAAAGCCAGGTAACTGTGCAGGAATGGCATATATCTGCATATGCCACATATCACAATTACTGTTGCTATGTTGATGTTACATTGACTGTGACTACTTTCTCAGCTGGCTACCATCGGTTTAGCAGCAGATCAGAATCCATTCGGTGTTGTTCTTGGTGGAATCATGTAAGTTTACTTATCTTTCTGGTTATTTGTTGGAGCTATGATCGCTGGATCCTCTTCCTTCTTCTTTTTTTCCTTTTTCTCTATTGGCTGCTTCTAATGATATAACCCTTTTGTCTCATGTTAAAACTGCGATCACTCCCAAAAGAAAAGAAACACAGACAGTAGCAATCTTTCCAACCTCCCCCCCCAAAAAAAAAATAATAATAATAATAATATAAAACCCAAAAGCACACACCTTAAACTAGAATTGCCCCCATCATCATGTGTGGGACTTCTTTTGTTTGATCAGTTAATCCAAACTAGGGCATTAAATTGGACCCTTGGGGATCTATTGTGATTGGAACTTCCTAATTGATTGACCAGATTTTTCATAACCATAAATATTTTGGCTGATCCTGGAAGTGGCCTAATTTTGACAGTAGAAATACATTTCCAGTCTCCTCTCTTTCTTCCAAAAAAAATTCAGGCTTGGTCAATTATAATGATAGTGTTAACCTGTCTCAGCATTATTCCTAAATTGATGAAATGGTCTCATTAAACTCCTCCATGTTGCAATATAGAAGATAATTTGTTACTCCATCCCACAAAGATTGTCCATCTTAGGAACTTGAACTGTTTAAGGGGACATGCATTTAATGCATTCACACTCAAGTGTAAAGTACAAGTTTCCAAAATAGACCTCAGAAAATTTAAAGATTTGCTTTGTTAAATTGTTGGAAAAATCTTTAAAACTACACATTTAAAGGGATAATTAAGAAATATATATATATATATATATTTGTAATCTGACTATTCAAAATGAACAATTATTTTGAAAAGATGGACAATCTTTGTGGGATGGAGAGAATATGTACTGCCCTTTTTGTTTGCAATAAGACATCATTTATTTAATATTTTTATGGTAAATTGTATTGATATGTTTCCCTTATACAGGGGACAGGCTTTATGTACTACTGCTGCTGTCTTGGGAGGAAAGAGCTTGGCATCTCAGATATCGGAGAGAATAGTAATAAACTGCGCTTACATTTGCCTTTGCTTTTTTGTTACGGTTAATATCCTCTTTTTTTCCATTCAAGTTTGATTGTATTCATTTGCAGGTTGCACTCTCAGGTGGAGTTCTTTTCATTATTTTTGGTATCCAATCCTTCCTTTCAACAGTTGAGTCATGACATCTGTAACATTGCTTGGTGAGTCCTGCACCACCATTGCATTTTTGACACATCTTTTAGTAACACGTTTATTAGAATGCTAGAAAACATTTTTGACAGATATCTTCTATCAACATGCTTCTTAGAATGTAGGATGGGAATAAATTATTGCCTTTGCCCTGGTGACACAGAGGATATTCATCCTGCAAGTTCATGGATGGAAATAATGATTTTTGAACTTTCCCACTTAAAATATTAAGGCTTGATTGACACGCATTTGTGCTTAATCGTCTTCCCCTGCCTCTCTTCTCTTTCTTGCACATAGGCACAAGTCCCCCCCACCCCCCCACACACACACATAGGCACAAGTCCCCCCCACCCCCCCACACACACACATAGGCACAAGTCCCCCCCCCCCCCCCCCCTCCCACACACTCTGACACACATAATCATGAACTATACAGATGATGCTGGATTTTGCCTGCTGCATCAAAATCTAACACTGACTCTTCTCTGTGCCTATTGCTTGCATGCAGAGAATGAAAGATTGTCCAACGAATTATTGGACAAATACATTTTGACATTGTGAGAGTTCTCTGCCATGTTCTAAGTTCAAGGCATTATGATTATTATGAAGATCAATCGAATAATCAGAAGGAACTGACTTACAAAGCAATAATGTATTTTACTGGATCCAAGCTATGCCATATTGTTGGGATCTTTGCATTGGGTGCTGATGTTTTGCTTTTGCCTTTACTCTTGTTGTCAGTTTGTTTATTTCATAATTTTTTGCTGCATTTTTTTCTTTAAATGCATTATGATTATCATAATGAGCAATCATGTAATCAGAAGGAATTGAGTCAAAGAGCTATAAATTATCACCCACAGCAAAGATGCCAACAATATGGCATACCAGATCCAAGGTATGCCATATTGTTGGCATCTTTGCTGTGGGTGATAATTTATTGCTTTTACCTCTGCTCTTCTTCAGTATGTTAATTTCATAAACTCCTTTAAGCGGCATCTTTCCTTTGTAGCACATATTTACATATACATATATATATATATATGTGTGTGTGTGTGTGTGTGTATGTGTAATATATGTCTAATCTTTTGTAAATCCAATAGGATACACCAATATCTGGAGTTCATTTGGTCAGTGGATGGGTTGGTTCATCTTTGTTGCAGTTTCTTTTCTGCCTTTTACAGAGGTGAAACCACCCAATTGAGTTCATGTACCCAAAGTCTTTTGAAAACAACAAAGATGTTCTGGCATTAATATTTACCAAAGAATTTTTAGTCTAGCTACTGCAAGATAAACCATCCAAACACTCGGGGTGGATGCGTAGTTTTATTGGGAATGAGTCTAACTTTAAAACCAGGTTTTGGTAAATGAGTTGCTATATTACAGGAGGGAAGTACAAGACAAGATTAGGCATACCTTGCCATATTGTAGGTGTGTTACAGCATCTCTAATGCAAAATGTCATTTCAAAAAATGTTATCTTTTTGTCACAATTTACACTCTTAACTATGAAAATTTAAAAAAAAAAAAAATCATATAACATACAAAAAAATACATGCAATATCATTAAAATGTTATTTTATAATAGCTTAAATTCTTTGAAATTTTTTTAGTATATATTTATATATATATATATATATATATATATACACACACAAATATAATAAAAAAGTATATCACGTTCTAAATAAATTTATTTCGTTCAAACAAAATGACATAAAAAATCCTAACACTATCTCATTTTCTAACAAGTGACAATTTACATTCCGATTTTACATACCATAACAATCCACGTTCTCGTTTTATGTATCATAACGATCCATGTTTCAGGTAACATTGGTCAATACAAATACCAAAAAGCATGCCAACAAAAATGTGTACAGATAGAACCAGGCCACTCGACCTACCAAGCCAAAATGTTCTTTAGAGAATTCAGATAAAAGAATGACGGTCAAGCTGATTAATCCCAGTAAATTATAAATAAAATCTTATTTATTTATATTTGAAACTACAATAAAGGCGATGCACCCTGCATAGTTACTGCTATTTATGGGTGCTGGGAAGTTGGGCCATGGGATGACCAAAATTCATACATATGGGTATTAAAAACTTTATGTACACATCTAATGCTTTGAAAATTGAAAGAGAGACTTATAAACAGTAATAAAAGCCATTTTAAATTCTCTACAAACCCTGCCTTCAGCACCCACCACTTGCAGGTTCAATGGAACTCAGAAGTCCATTGCCCCTCAGCTGCATACAGTGTTCTTCAGCGTCAGCCTGAACGCAAATAATTACCACTGAAAGGCCATTGTTGTGTGCTTCTTGCATGATATTAATTGCATTATCTACGGTCATTCCAGGGATAACCTTCATCAGTACTTGCACAACATATTCCCGCTTGTTGTAGTCGTCGTTGTGCAGTAATACACGATAAGGTGGAGCTGTTTTTCTTGATTTCCTGAAGAATTTGGGAGATACCAATTATTAGAACTGCATTCATTTCACTGTTCTCTCTCAAAAACAGATGTTTCTAATAGAGTAAGAATTCAATTAGATCCAATGTTATAAAAAAAAAATCAGCAGCTGTTTAAGACAATTCCAATTATGAGGGATGCATGGATATCTAAATTGATTCCATGCTCATAAATTTTTTTGATCAATGATCCATGCTAATAATTAAACTTGACATGGCAGGAGGTACAGGTGCATGTTGGATAGCACCCTGTTTTTTAGGATAATTCTCGCTTGTATTCCAATAAATAGATCAGTAGCATCCAGTTAAGTACAAACAACACAACTCAAGGAACCCTTCTTTGTACAATAGGCAACCTCTAATGCCACCATAGCATACGGCCGAAGCATTCACCCCCCCCAACCCCAAAAAAAAAGGGAGCATCAAATTAATAGTTCTTTTTTTTTTTTTTGGGGGGGGGGGGGGGGGGGGGGGGGGGGGGGAGGGGGTAAGTATCATATTAATAGTTTACTTGAATAGGCATGCATGTGGGGACCACAATCAGTATCAACTCCATTCTTTTGTTACTTCCAACTTTAAGTGAAACAAATTGGCGATATTTGAGTACATTCGAATCTATTTTGAGGTAAAACGAAGAACCTTCTTGCTTCTTGATGTAACTACTCTGGGGTTCTTGAAAATAAGAAGATTATTTTCTTTTGATAAGTAAAGAGAAGATATTATAGACAAGGTGCAATTGGGGGCACTCTCATGTACAAAAGACGAGTTATACATAGCTTTTCCTTACAATATATAGAAAGAGAATAAATGGAGGAGAATAAGAAAGACAAAATGGAATCCCAAGATTAAACTCAATACAGATGGATGTGTCAAGGGTAAGCCAGGGTTGGCAGCATTTGGAGGCTTGATTCGGGATGAAAGAGAAACATGGATAAAAGGCTTCAATGGCAGAACTGGCGTCTCAAACAGCTTAATAGCTGAACTCTGGTGCATCAGAGAGGGTTTGAGCTTGTTGGTGAAACAGGGCTTCCAGAAGGCGGTCATAGAGTCTGATTGTGAGTCTGCCATCAAAATGTTGGTAGGCAACAAAGAGGTGGATCCTGCGTATGACATTCTGATGAATGATTGCAAGCACTATGCAGCTAAGCTTAACACTTGCATCTTCTGCCATGTCTTGAGAGAAGGCAACAAGTGCACTGAATTCCTGGTGAATGTGGGTGCAGGCCCAAGCTGAGAGATTGGTGCTGACCAACTCCCCTCCTCATGGGATGAGGGAGATCTTGCTAGGAGACCTGACGAGTGTTCCTCATGTGAGACCCTAGTTTGGGTTGCCTTTATTTCCCATGCAACAAAATGAGGGGAACACGGGGGAGCCCAAGAGGAAAGCCACAAAGTGACTTCCAAGCCTCTGGATTACAGAGAGGAAGAATGAGAAAAGGAGAGAAGAAAATATGTGAGACCAAAGCTCTTCAAAAAATTTATCAAGTCAAAAAATGTCATCTCCTTTACAGCCCTAATTTAAGCCTTCATATGTGCTTATTTGCTAACACTAAATGTATAATAGGAAGCCAAAACTAAATTTCATACATTGTAGAACCCAAAATTAGTATAGGACACCTAAAATAACTTCAAAAACAACACTAGCTCCCAAGGAAATTTTTATAAGAATTTTTGCAAAAAAAAAAAAAAGGGCAAGGAAATAAAAATATATTTAAATAAAATATGTGCTTACCAAAATTATTCAAATCTAGAATACTCTCTAAATTACAATTTGGATTACACATGGCATGGGAATTGAAACAAACCACTACTACATCATTCTCAACATGTGGGAAGAAAGCTTGACCTTGTGTTTCATGCTTGTATAGCAATCTCTCGATCATCAAATAAGATATTTGGAAAAACTAAAAACCCTCAAAATCGTCATGCAATTCTTTGATTCTAACTATTAAACATCATAGATAAATTACACTGACATCCCTTGAGGTTTATGACAATTACATTGATCTTCTCTGAGATTTCAGAAATTTTACTGACCTCTCCTACTTTACCTGAAAATATACAGATACCTCCCTCCTGTCAATTTTTTTTTCAAAATGATAAAACTGCCCCTTTTATTTATTTATTTTTTACATTTTTCTAATTTTGACCAATTTTTTCTAACTTTTTTTAAAGACTTTTTTTATTTTTTTATTTAAAAACAAATTTAAGGTAAATAACTTATTTTTATTTTATATAAAAATAAATTTAATATTTTATCAATATTTTTTGAAAAAGGATAAAAAATGGTCAAAATTTAAAAAATTAAAAAAAAAATATA
Source organism: Nyssa sinensis (assembly GCA_008638375.1). Taxonomy (NCBI): domain Eukaryota; kingdom Viridiplantae; phylum Streptophyta; class Magnoliopsida; order Cornales; family Nyssaceae; genus Nyssa; species Nyssa sinensis. The sequence continues at coordinate 24,308,072 of CM018042.1, forward strand.
TATATATATATATATGAAAGGGGTTGTTTTGTCATTTTGAAGAAAAAAATTAATTGGAGGGAGATATCTGTATATTATCAAGTAAAATAGGGGAGGTCAATATAATTTTCATAAACCTTAGGGGAGGTCAGTATAATTTACCCAACATCATATTATGGGAAGCTATCAATTTTCAAAATCAAAAGAACAATTTCAAGGTGTTTGTTTTCAGCAAGAAAATTAGAAATTGTAGATATTTCCAATTTGTCTTCCATAGACCCATTAAAAACTAGGATACTTCAAAGCTTGCCTTTTAGATACCCCTTCCTCATCCACTTCAATTGCCTTACCCACTCAAGTATTCACCATCTATAAAAGGTGACTCAATCAAATATTTGTTATTGGAATTTTTTAATATTTAATCGGAAATTAGTAGAGTCACAATCCACTAATCATCCAACTACGGATTTAACTTCTTTGACAAAATTTGGATCACCAATCCTCCATGTGACTAAGATATCAAGTTCTTTCCCAAAGATTCGAATTTAGCTAAAAGGGCCAAAAGAGCATTATCTAGTATTGGTCCTGCTTATGCAAGCTGCTGAGAAGGATAAATGAAAGACAAACCTAACCTTTCAGATTATTTTTTGCACAAGGTCCGCGTTCTCACGCTTGATAGACTGAGATATTTACCATCATACTCTGTTAACATTTTCTAAAATACAAATAATAAAAAGAATGTAAAGAGAAAGGAAAAAGAGTTGATGTAGAACCAGAAGAAAAGAGAAGAACGGGGGACTTTGATATTTCAATAATCAGTGTTTCAAGTCTGCCAATTCCATTACACACAAGACCTTTATATAGGCAAACAAAAATATGGAAACTAATTCAAATCCTAAAATACTGAATGAAGAAAAAACCAAAATTGGGCAATTACATAATTATGCTAAAAAAATATAAACTTCAAACCCTCTTCCAGTGCCTAAAAGGCTTGTGAATCCTGTGTAGTAGTTTAGGAATATGAAGAGAAAGATAACTCCAAAGAGAGAGAAATAAAGAAGAGGAAGGGAAAAAAGAACGAAATAGGAAATGTAGAGAAGAGTGTGTCGCTCTAGTAGAAAGTCTGATACCATATTTGGGGGGAACAAGGAATCCATGGAAAGGCCTTGATATACATGATTAGAACTCAACTTGATTAAAAGCTCAAGTTTGCAGGTCTTGGACTCAACAAGTATATTAGTCCTTCCTGGTCACACTAATTATCCAATATGGGATACCGAGCCTCACATGTTGTTTCAACAAACCTCCCCCTTAAAGTGTGAGCTATCACATCAATCACAACTCGCCCTTTTTTGTAAACCACAGCTCTTAAAAAGCCTCTACCAATATAACTCTTCTGAGCGCACCCATGCGCAATAGTGGCTTCTCTATCGCACTCCATAAAACACTCTTTCAAGAATATGCTCTTCCAAGAACCAACGCTCTCTAACAAACCAAGCCAGAGTCACCGCGTCACTACTCCTTTGAGAGCTGAGTCACCTCTAACATGGACAGTGGCATGACCCAAATGATTCTAAAAAGACCAATCAGTAATAACCAACTAATAAGCAAGTGATTAACCGTCTCTTCATCCACCTTGCACAAGCTACACCAATTTACAACAATTTGTCTTCTCTTGCACAACTTATACATTGCCAAAATCCTTCCTAAAGTTGTGTAATATCCAAAAAAAAAAAAAAAAAAGGCTACTTTGGCGTTCACTTTCCAAATTGCTTTTCAGGGGAACCCGCCCTACATTTGTCATGGAATTGTAATAAGTTTTACTTCAAACTCCCTTTTCTTAGACCTCATCCACCATAGTCTATCATCATCTTCCTCCTGGATGTGATGTTTGTAAAGCAATCCATAAAACTCCATAACCGCCTTCACTTTGCAATCCTGAAACTGTATGATAAATCAGAAGTTCCAGACCAACTCCCCTCTGATCCTCTTATAGCAATCTGCCACTTAGGCCTGTCTGGTTGAAACAATTCTGAAAATATGGGGGAACACATCAGTAAAGGCCCAATCTCACACTAGAAGTCTATCCAAAACCTAACCCTTCTCCTGTTGCCCACATTCCATCTGATATGTTTTGAGAACTCATCACACCCACATCTAATGCTCCTCCACACCCCTATCCAGAAAGAGCTTCTCACCTCCCTAGAGCACCAATCTCCCTTTTCGGACCCATACTTTCTATTACTCTCCTTCAAAGACTGCTCCTCTCTATCCCATACTTCCACAACTATTTCCCAAGGAGAGCCTTACCAAAGATTCTAAGGTATCTAACCCCCCCCCCCCCCCCCCCCCCAATTTATTGGGGTGTAGACCTTCTTCCTTTCTACCAAATGAAATTCGAACTCCTTCCCACTTCTCCTTCACAAAAGTTCCATTGCAGCTTCTCCAATTTGTCCATAGTTCGTTGCGGGATGGGAAATAACGACATAAAGTAAGTAGGTAGGCTGGATAAGGTACTCTTCATCAAAGTAAGTCTACCCCGTTTGGAGAGAGATTGGACCATAGAAGCGTTCTCTCAAATATTTCCACCATTGCATCCCACACTTGTGTGATTATTTAAATTATCTTTTACCTCCATAAAAGTTTCAATTCTACATTCTCCAGCTTGCATAAATGCACTTTATAAGAAAATTTCAAAAATTTTCAATGGAAAATTAACTTGGAAAAAGGACCCACGATAGTTTACTAACTTTGGGTACCAAGTTGAGATGACATGGTGTAAGGGACACGATGCACATAAGGTATCACTCATCCAAGTCAATTAATTTTATTCACAGTAAAATTCTCCTAGTGGCGTCGGATAAAATCAAGAAGTTGTTGTCTCTAGGAGGCTTAGGGGTGAAGGACTTGAGCATTTTCAACACAGACCTTTTAGGGAAATGGTTATGGAAATTTGGGGAGAGCGATACAAATCTGTGGAAGGAGGTCATAGTGTCTAAGTATGGGTGTGATAATGGGGGATGGTGTTCGGGCAGTGCGGATGGGCCTATGGATTGTGGCCTTTGGGGATGCATCAGAAGAGAATGGAGTGTTTTTAAGGAAAGATGTAGGTTTGTCATCGGAAAGGGAGACCGAGTGCATTTTTGGGATGATGCTTGGAGTGGGGCTGAGCCGCTGAAGATGAAATTCCCAAGGCTATATAGTTTGGCTACCAACAAGACGGCTTGGGTTAGCGAGTACGTGGTAAGCATTGGGAATTCTCTTGTTTGGACTCTATCTTTTAGGAGAGATTTCTTTGATTGGGAACTCGAGGAGGTGGCATCACTCTTACGCCACATCAACAAATTTCGGGCAGTGGAAGATAGGGAAGACAGAAGGATTTGGATGCCAGCTAAGTCTTCCTTTTCGGTTAGCTCTTTTCATAAGAGCTTGTTTGATTCCGATGGTCCTCTCTTTCCTTGGAAGCTCACTTGGCATTCAAAAGCCATTCCCAAAGCCTCCTTCTTTGCTTGGGAAGCTTCTTGGAAGGCTATTTTAACAGCGGATAATATGAAGAAAAGAGGCTTCCTTTTGGCGAGCAGATGTTATTTTTGTAAGACTAATGAAAAAGAAGTGGATCACGCTCTTATTCACTATCAAGTCCCTTGGAGTTGCTGGACCCTTATTTTTGCCTTGTTTGATCTCTCATGGGTCATGCCAGGCTCCACTAAAGACCTTCTAAGTGTATTTGGAGACTGGCCCCCATTTGCCTATTATAGTGCCTTTGGAAAGAAAGGAACAGTCGGGTTTTTGAAGATCAGGAGCTTCCAACTCCTTATCTAAAAGAGACATTTTTGCGTTTATTATTTTTTTAAACCAAAGAAGCTTTCCCTATAAATGTTTTTTCTCTTGTTGACTTTTTGAAGTCTTTAAGGCCGATGTAACGCTTTGGGGTTTTTTCCCTTTAGCCCTTCTTAATATATACTTCTTACTGATCAAAAAAAAAAAAAAAAATTTATTCACAGTATCTAGATAATAAGACAAATATTCCAATTTCTGACCACTAAAAAATCACATGCTATTAAAAGTTATTAACTTTACCATATATATCATTGTCTCTGGACCAAGGTATATGTTGGATATGACTCAAATCATATAAAGAAATGAATCTAAGTTTGCAAACACAATATAGTTTTAAGATTATAGAAGCATGCGCCAGTGTGCATATATTTGTGCACTTAGGAAAGTTATCAAGCAACATAAAGCAGAAATTAGTTATATGTCCCTTGTACCAAAGTTGCACCCTCTTTGGCGACTTTTAATGAATATTTTTATTTTATCTATAAAAAAATGTAGCAAGATCACGAGGATAAGGTAGATCTAGGATACGACAGCAGTGTTATGGTGATTTGAGAAAAACTGCTGCAAAAGCAAAGATTTGAAAAGACTAGGGACAGGAATTTGTGGATCTCAACTTTCTGAGTTTCTTTTGTCATAGATTGTTTCTGGACTTGATCATTATAATGAGAGAACATCTCTTAAGCCTGTTAATACAATAGCCGAAAAATATATTTTGATATACTTAATCCAACTTTTAGATTCAAATTTTTTTATTTTTTTGGATTGGTTATCAAAGGCAGTCCTATTCCGACGGATTTTTTTTGCTACATTCACTTAAATTCTATCTCAGGTTACCTATGAAGCAAATTCTCCTGCACAAATAGCAGTTTGCCCTCTGGATTAATTGAAATTTCGTGGGTTAACCTCAGAAGCTTAAAGCAGCATTCGAGAAATCATGAGATCACTACGGTTACCAGACAGGAAAGAATTTTTAACATATAATATTTCCACTAGGAAACATATCAAAATTTTTTTTAGAGCCTGTACCTCAAATCAAACTCCGATTCACGGCCTGGTGCGGTTTTCTCTATGATTGGTCTTTCCAGCAACCCACCTCCTTTACCTGGTCCTGTAGCTGACGCAGTCATAAGGATGCTACGATTGGTGCATGGTCCTCTACAAAGAGATTTCTTATTCCCTGCTGTACATATCATCAATTTATCATCATCCATGACAATCACTAGCATTTCTGCATATAGAAATCTCTACAGAACAAGCCAACTGATGCTCTACTCATACCAGACTGCAGGTCAATTAACAAGTAACAGAAAGTGAATTAGGCGAAGGAAGCAGAACTGGAAAATATGAAAATTAGAAAAAGGGCATTGGGTTGATATGGTAGTTGACCTCATCTTTAGGCTTAAATTATATAAAATACAGAATTTCCAAATCAGAAGTAATGTCAGAGAAACAAAAGGCAGAAGTAATACATTTTGAGCCTTCAATCATTTCCCTTTCTACAGGCCAGACGACCAGAAATGATATATTGTTATTGAGACAACACTGTACCCTTGATGAAGATATTGAAGTAGTGGTACAATTTCTTAACCTAACAGCCAGAAAACAAATAATGTCATTACCTTATTGAAATAATGGTATAATTTTCAGAGCTGAGTTATTTTATTCCCAGAAGGGACTCCACACATCAACAACTAAACTTACAAGAACAAAATGAAATCAACTTCAAAACAAATATAAGCCCTTCCTTGAAGCCCTAACACTTGTACATAGAGACAATCAACTTCAAATGCTTTCATTTATTGGTATTTTGTATTTTAGACTTCTTGCTGGTAACGGGTAAGTGTAACCTCTTCAATCTTGCCTTCACCAAGTATCTTTCAGTGCCCATTATCCAGCTGCCTATTCTCATTACTTCAGAGATGATGCTGAATAACAATAGCAGCAGTAGCAGCAGGATGACAAGGAGGAGGAAGGCCTGAATGAAGCATTGTACTCCTTACTCTTAGAATTGAGGGGGTTGGTTCCATGCTTCTACAGCATACGGGACCATTGATGAAGAAGAAGTAGAAGAAGAAAACAGGGGACATCAAGAAGGGTGTCATCCTCGAAAGTTAGCTCCTTCTGATGAAAATTACTGTGAGAGCTGCAACCGGCACACAGGAGAGTCTGTTGGCTATTTTCATCCCCTCCCTAGATGAACTCGCCACAACCATCTATAGCATAGCAACCAATAGAAGTTGCATGGTTCACATACAATCTTTGTACTTAAAAAATCATCATTGGCTTATCGTTGGATTACTGATAGTTCATGATTGGATTTTTGCAAATTTGCACACCTTCTAGATGGCTGTAAAGCCTGGTTTTGAGCATACGTGTGCAAGTCATGAAGCTCATGGTCTTGCCTCATGAAGTCCTTTGAATGAAATAGTATGAGTCCAGTGCCGAAGTTGCCACCAAACCAAGTAGAGCACAATGCTTGCTTCATAACAAAAGTACGTCAAATGGCCATTGTCTCTTACACAATCAAGTACTTCACTCTCACAGCTGATTATAATGTGGCAAGAAAATGCTGGTTCTTTTTAGTAGTGTGGAGTTTGTTACCCTCCACTCCAAATTCTAACTTGGACAGGTACACAATTAATTAGCATTGATTCACTCAAATCAGCAGGATGCTGCGCCCACAGGACCAAGCATTGACTGGGTTGTGTTCACTTCAGGCTCTGCCAACACATTTACTAACAATCACTAAGGGATCAAGGAGGGAGGGGTAAAAAGTCAATCCCATTATAGCCTGGTCTCGAAACTCTCTTATTTTTAACATTCACAGTGTTGTGCCATATGTGGTGCATTTGGAAGGATGAGAACAGTAATACTTTAGATTTTACAGTTTTGGCTTTCAAAGAAGTTCTGTGATCCTTTAGATTCTTTTATTGATATTATAGTAATTTAGATTTTTGGTGGACACCTAGCTTTTGTATGCCCGTGTACTTTGCGTATATGGGTTGCACTTGCCGATATTATATCAGCTTTGCCAGGTAGCTACAGGTTGGGAGGTGGGGGAAGTTTTGGAGATTTATGACATGCTTTATACTTTATAGGCAATGCATACCCAAGGAAGGAGAGAATGGGCTTTGGAGGGTTGGGTCAAAGAAAGGCGAGTTCAAGGTCAAATTTTTTAACAGGATTTTGAAGGTGAAGAGGCGACACGAGTTTCCTTGAAAAGTTATTTGGAAATTAAAGGTGCCTCTAAAGGCAGCTTTTTTTGAATGATTTGCAGATTTTTTTAAACCAAATTATTGTGAATTGGTTCTGAAGCTCACCAGCAATCAAAGGCATGGTTTAAGAAGGCCATTCGTAGCTTTCATTCTTTTGCTAACCTGTAAAGGTCGTCTTGCTACAAACGATAGGCTTAAAGAATGGGGATTGAATGTTGATGAAACTTGTGTGTTGTGTGGCAACCAGTCAGAGACTAAACTCAACTCAACCATCGTTTCTTCTACTGCCCTTTTTCTGCATCAGTTTGGTCCATAGTGCAGCAGACGTGTAAGAGCGCTTGAAATATTGATAATTGGCAGCAGACATTAGAGTGGCCCATTAACGATCTAAGGGAGATTCTTTTACAAAAGATATTCAAAGCTTGCTCTAGCATCCTCAATTTGCCATGTTCAGGCTGAAAGAAATCTGGGAACCATGAGGACTAAGAGCTAAGAAGGACAGATATGACACGACATTTCTCAACAAAAAAAAAGACACGGAAATGTTAGGGTCACACTGAATGTATATATTTATATTTATATGACCATATAATAAAAATTCAATATTATTTCAAATAAAAAAGGCATAAAAACAACAAATCACAAAAAATATATATATATATATATTAAGATATTAAAATAATAAAGCCATTAAATAAAAATTCAAGAATTTCTTCCATTAATCATCAACATCCATAATTCAAGTTACAAAACAAATTTACTAACTACTACATGAGCATATATATCCAAAAAGTAAAACAAAAAAAAAGTGTCCAAAACGTGTAGCAAACATGTTTAATAAAATAATTTGGAGTCTAGAACTCTTTTTTCACGTGTCTGAGCGTGTTAGTGTTTGACACGGACACGTGAGTCAAAATAGAGTATCCGTACTTCATAAAGTAAGAGGCATGATGCAAATTACATTGTAAATGAGATAAACTTTGCTATCAGGGCTGCTACTTCTCCATAGAAAAGCATCAAAAAAAACTACCCAATTGGGAAATTAGCTTGAATCTCGGATTACCAGGCTGCATTTTTAAAGTTTAGTGCTTTTTTGAATCTTGCTTGAGTTAGTTGGGTACTCTGATTTGAGGCCCCTGTTTCCTTACTGGCTGCAGTATCCCTGCTTATTCTTCCTCTGTTGCTAATTGTAGGGTTGAGTCTTGCTTGAGTTGTTTTGGCTCTTTGATTCTGGGTTGCTCTGTTGCAGTGGATTTGTTCTGTTGTGTTCATGTCATTTGATTTTGATTTTGCTTGTTTTGGATTCCTGTTGGTGAGGTTGATGTGTTAGCCCAGCTGTTGGAGCTTTTGGGTGTTTGATTGTATTTGTTTCTTTGGCCTTTGGCCCTCTCCTTTGGGTTCTTAATAAATTCTAACTGACCCAAAAAAAAGCAAATGAAAAAACAGTGAATCGTCTGTCAATTCATTGTCAGTCACTAGAGTGGTTTGAATTTTACTACTTGGTCTTTTTCGAGCCCATTGAGTTGTGCGTAAATTTACCTTAAAGGTGTTGCTTACATGGAGAGGAAACTTGGTTCATAGAAGGAAGAGGAGGTCTGACAAATGGCTCCTTTGTGCTTATGGTGAATCATCTAGAAGGAAGGGAATCATAAAATTCTTGAAGGAGGAGGGTCCCTCGTTTGGAGCATTAAGGTCATTGTATTGAGTACCATTTATTTTTGGATCTCAAGGGGCTTGACCATGTCTATAGATAATTTTGTTCCTCTTTTGAACACAATGAGATTATAATGTATATCTTTGGCTATACATGGGTACACTCCCACGGTGCATTTTAATATAATTTCCTTATTTAAAAAAATGAATTAAATGTTATCAAGTACTAGCCAAAAAATTACACAACGAATAGATAGAATCTCATTTCTTGATTTTATACATTTAGTTCATGCCCATCCCTATTTTTAATGCTGCAAATACCAAAATTCTCACAATATCTTTTCTTTTTTTCATGGGGCTATGCTCATTGTTTCATGTAAGCTCATAAAAGCACAGTGCAGTTTAGGTATCTCATGCCTAGCATAGAAGAACCGTAGTTAGAAAGGCTGTAAGACTAGTATAATGGGGACAAAATTATGCCTATCGTACATTTAAGAGTTGAATAGGAGTTGTATGAACTATGTCTTGTGAAAACACAAGATTATCGTTGGTTTGTTCATAGTTGAATCAAACCCCACCACTATTTCAAATTCACAATTTATCTCAATGTTAATCGAGCTATCAATTGGTTGAGTAATTTTATTACATGTATGAAGGAAAAAGGAACCTACAATACTGTAATATCAAAGAAGACCTACTAAAGAGAATGTTTAAAACACTTCACTTAATTAAACATGTTACATGAGGGAAAGAACCAAAAAAAAAAAGATAAAAAATTAAAGACACGTAACAACACCCAAAAATAGGTCGAGCAGCCGGCCAAGAGGCCCAGGACTCATGACAATTGCAGCATAGTTACCATTTAAAGAAACGAATATCTAGAAATCTTCTGAAAAAAGTTCCATCTATAGTTGTCGAAGTGTATGAAAGCACATTCATCCATCCTACATCAGTGACCAAAATATACCACATGGACATGGAACATGAATGGTAACTTGATAAGTCCCTACACTGAATAAGAACTACACGATCAATCAGTGTCTTCATCAGGTCCCTCAAACCTTAAGTTGATGAGAGGTAAAGAAGGGAATGGGTCATGTTCAGAATTACACGTTAGATGACCAGGACTGCCGAGGTAACGTGGAAGGTGAAAATTGAGGTAATTTAGAGTGAGAAAGAAAAGTGCAAAATAATATGAAAGCAGCTCAGTAAAGGACAATGGTAATCACGGTAGTGACTCCAGTACTTTGCGTATTTAAGAAGACAGTAGAAGGATATCTGTTTTTTCCAAAAGAACCTAGATCTACCATGGCACCAATGCGAATTAAACCTTGGTGAACCCATAAATTTATCCACCAAGCCACATAATCCAAGGAATCACATTAGAGAGATCATGACGCAACTCGTGAGCCACACCATAGCAGCGCACCGAGCTCAAAGAACTCCTCAGAGTTTGCCCCAAGTGTCGATTAGTTCATACCCAATGGGCAAGAATACCACAGGGGATCGAGGAATGGTGAACTAGACTGAAGAACTGGGAATTGGCTCGAACCAGGGAAGTATAGCTCGAGATGGTTTGACTCCGATGGAGAAGCTAATTTTTTGACCTCAAAAGAACTTCCTGCCTAGGTTTGGAGTAGGCGCAGCATATGTTAGCTCACCAAGGAATCAATATGATCAGCTCGATAATAGGACACATGTCATCATCTGGTTGGTCCACATGTCAATATGTTGGATGGCACAATGTCCATATTGTAGAATAGTCTAGCTCATAAATCCAATGAAAGATCAACAAGTGGCAAAGATGGTTCGCAGTGAATCAAGTACCAACACACCTTATAGTGGGTGCAAAACTGCTTGATATGGGGCTTTTCTTACGATTCAATATTCAAGTAGGTGAAGGATCTGTCCGTCATGCATGGTAATAGTCAGGCACGGTTTTACAGTGGGGGTAGTGGGGGCTCCTGCCCCCACTGAAATTTTCCAAAAAAACTAAGTTGATTTAAATATTTTATACATTTTTAAAATTTTCCACACTAAATAAATCTTTTAAACTTGCCCCCACTATATTTGTTTTATAATTTTTTAATTAAATAATATTGGGGATAAACATTAGAGAAAAAAGTGGATTGAATAATTTTTCAATTTAAATAGGTTTGGTATCCCATATAACCATTGTTAAATTTGTTTCTATTTGCTAAGGTTATAACAAATTGATATAGGATAGGACTAAAAAAACTTTGATCCTACATTGATTTTGTAGTGGACTTGTCAAAGAAAGGCTATAAATTGGGATTTTTACAACTGGAAAAAAAAAAATATTTATAGATGAAAAGTGGCTTCTTTTTTCGTTTTTTTGCTTTAAAAGTAATAGATACTAAGAAATTGAAAAAAAATGAGAGATAACTCTTCGCATTGGGTTGCCATTCTATCTAAAAGCCTAGTATAAGATTAAAATTCCAATTGCAAGAAAAACTCAAAAAATTTCAATAATTTACTGTTTACAGTCTTTTCGTTTAATTTTTTTTAAGCAGGATAATTTATGTATTGATTTGTTTTAATAGTTTTATCTATTATTTAGACAAAACGTCAAAAAATGTTTAATTTTACTGTTAGATTTTGTGAACTCTAAAAATCATATTCTTCCAAATCATAGAGAATATGATGATTAAAGGAAAATAAAAACGAGGTTTAAGTAAAACACTTCTACTTTTTTCCATATTGGTGAAATTATAGCATGATTATATTCAACTTTAATTTCACAAATATAGTAGATGTAGATAAATAATCATCTTCATTAATTTGTTTTCCTTTCAATTTTCACGTACATTACAAAATTACAAATGTTGGTTGAAATTTGCTTATATTCATATTTTTTATTCTTATTGTAGATTAGGATCTTAAATCTTTACTTTTACACTATGTTTGAATGGGGGATTTGAGAGAAAAAAAAAAAACATCTGACACTAAAAAGGGAATTGAGAATTTTCAATTTAAAAATCCTTCTCGATAAATTAATTTTATTAATGAATTTTAAGTTGCCCCCACTAAGATACAATCCTGGCTCCGCCCCCTGTAATAGTGTGGCATGGACCAAGTTACAAACTTACAACACATAATTTCTTTCCCTTTTTCTTTTTTTAAATAGATCAAGTTACTGCACAATTGTTGTTAGGAATTTCTGTAATTTTACCAATTTTCCTTAATAAACTACCTGCAGCAAACAGATTTTTCTTATTTCTTTTTCTATAAAAACTAGTGAACTTGTCACAGCTCGCTTCTACTTGAGTTCTTTTCTTTTTTAATGATGTGGGTAAAGATGAATAAACAAATGCTCTTTTCTATACAATAGTATTCCATGGTGACAGAATCTAATTGTCACTATACTTGCAAATAATTAACAGTCTGCGCCAATTACCATTTACACAATCAATTTTGGAGCTGCGGAACTCTTTTTAAGTGTAATACTAAACCTGCACTACCAAATCATATAATCAATTTCTCAGTAATCTATCTACTAAGAGAAAAAAAAAAAATAAGCGTGCGAGTTCGGCGCAATGCACAGCGAAAGCATTCATAAATTCAGGACACTTGAACATTTGAGCCTTGAATTAAAGGTATTAATATACAAGAAATTGAAAGGAAATCAAACTTATTTGATCGTTTAATGAGGCATTAAGAAGAAACAAAAAAAATCAATCACAAGAGAATAGCTTGAATGATTATACAAATGGTCAAACTCGATAGAGAAAGAGAAGGGGTTGAGGAAGGGCACCTGGTTTAGGGTTAAATATGTGATTGGGTGAGAGAGCAAGTCTCCCGCAAATCGCAGTCTCCATGGTCATGGCTGGCTCTCGTTTCCTTCGCTCTTGATGAAAACGGCGTTTTCTTGCTCAAACAAACAGCTCCTCCTACTTTCTCCCACTACTATTTCTCTCAGTCACGCATATATAGTACATTAAATTAATTGGTGGTAGTTAAGGAAAGCAAGCCACGCCTACCAAATGTACGTGACGTCGTTTTGGTTCACAAAGAACATAATGCGACGCCGTTTACACTTAATTTTTGGTGGGGGGGTGGGGGGGGGGGGGATTTTCCCATTGATTCCAATCTCATAAGTCACAACCTGACTTAAGGACAGAAGGTCAGTTGCCATGAAATATTTCTTGTGATTCTATTTTTCATGGTGGGTCCAATAAAGTTTGCTCATTATAATTCCACGGTTCATGGAATTAATATTGATATTGATATTGATATTGTTTTGATATCTCACAAAATATTATTCAAATAAATCAAAAAATATATATAATATTTTGAATAATGTCAATGAAAAAGATGTATCGAGGTCATGAAAATGCATTAATAAATATATCGCAAATATCACAGATATTTTATTTCATGCATGCATATTAGTATTTTGACCGAAATAATAGAAGTCCACTAAAGTGATTTGAGGAAAGGTTTTTATTTTTTTTTTTACCGGTGATTAATACTAATATGAGTTAACATAAAGGTTAGCCTAAGATAGAAGGTAGGTAATTTTTTGTATATGCATGGATTAAACATCGTTTTCAGAATTAGAAAGAGATCTATGCAAGTGAAGAATAATATATCTTACTTTCTCTTTTTTTAGTAACGACGACAAATCTCATTTATCTGTTTTAATTTTTATTACTTCGGAATTGATACTTATTATTATTTTACCAGAGTAAGACTGAGGAGGCAAATCCCATATGTGAGCACTGGTTCCTCAATACACACTAGGCAACTCCTCTATCTGTTTTAATTTTCACTACTTCAGAATTGATACTTATTATTATTTTATCAGAGTAATACTGAGGAGGCAAACCCCATATGTGTGCACTGGTCCCTCAACACATACTAGGTAAATCGTGGACTGTACATTGGTCCCTCAATACACAATAAGTAAATTGTGGACTCGCACAACGAAGATGAGTCGTACCCACACCCCAATCACGATATTAGTCATCCCTAGAAGCACGACCACCTACCTTTCTGCACTTTGTGCCAGGGAGGCTAGCTCGGGATTCGAACGCTTGCTTGACCATTAGTTTGCAAACATTTATCCTACCGAGCTCACACCTAGAGGGTTATCTTATTTCAAGTCATGTTATCTATTTATACAACACTTTCCTGTTTTTCTTATGTTGTATACACCTCAAGTCTTTTTCCCGCTAGATGCAGTAGATCTGTCACTATCCTTGAGTCACTTTCTTCTTTTATTGCTTGTTCCGCAATCAAGGCAAATGAGAGGGATGCAATTTGTAAATGGAAAATTAGGTAGAACCATTGAGATTGTTTAAGTGGTTCATTGTCTTTTGATCATGTTGATCTCAGATTTTCAAGATTGCAGTAGCTATGAATGAGTGCATTGCTATTCTGTCACATCAAGCATATTTTCTGGATTTTCAAACACAGAAATCATATAAGAATTGCTTGCCACCAAGTTTTTCACTATATTAACTCACAACTTGCTAGTTGATTTACCCAATTATGCTGTAGTGTGATCTTCCACTCTGAATTAAATATGCAGTAAGTGAAATCTGAGGACCAGTTCTTAGAAACATTTACAGCTTGCTCGAAAAAGTTCCCGCCTTCTTTCATCTATTGGGAGATTTGGAAGAGAAGAAACTTTCATTTTCTTTGATGGGAATAATGCTATTTGCCTTAACAAAGCTAACTACTGTGTAGTTGGTCTGAGGACACTTGAGCTTTATCCTCCCTTTCCTCAAGCTAAACATAAATGGAGCAAGTAGAGGTAACCGGGGCGACATTGGAAGGTGGAGGCCTGCTTAAAGATAATGTTAATTGGATCACTTCCATAATTGGATTGATCATTTCATTATTGTCAAACTAGCCTCCAAGAGTAAATCTGAAATTAGTGGATTTGATTTTTCAGAGCATTTATATTAGTAATTAATTCTCCTTATATGTAGTTAACAATGCTCAAAAGGGTTCTCAATGAATAACCTCATATCTTGTTTTTTTTCTTTTTTTCATTACAGTGACCATATTGTGTGTTGAAAACAGATTGGAGAGACTTCATTTCTGTGGAAAAACGCAATTCTCGCAAAAGAATCATCAATCTAACAGTGGAATCATAAAAAAAAAAAAAATCTGCTCTGAGATTTGCCAAGTGGGAAGAGAGGAAGTGTCAGTCATTTTCTGATTAGGTGATTCACATCCAAAATGACTGATTGTAGGAGAGGCCTAACTTTTAATTGTACTGGTCTTGATCAACTCCATTATAATGATTGTTTGCTCAAAATGACAGAGACTTATGAAAAAAACATAGGAAAATGAGTCTATTCAACTCAATTATAGCTTCCTCTTTATAACATGAATTATCATTTTTCAATAGTATAACTCATAGGTGGACGAATCAGCAATAATATTCCGCAACCCACCAATTGTGGACGCCGACATAATGAACATTTCAATGCATATGCAAGCCTGAAATACACAAAATTATATATATATATATATATGCATGAAAAAATGTGTGACATATATTGAAAAGCTCATTTCCTCCTTTTTTTCTTTTCTCTGCTTTAAAGAAGAAAGGAAGAAATGAAATTCATTGAGTACTGTTGCTTACCCAATTTATAAACCATGAGATGCTGAATCTCTTTGGTTGCTTAATTGCCCGCCATATTATACTAGGGAGCTGCAGCAACACTATAGATAAATTAGTTCTTTCCCTGATGCGAAACATAAAATTCAAAGATGAAAAAATAAATCAATGCACAAGGACATGGACATGGACTTACAAAATATGAAGTTGGAGCAAAACTAAATCCACCAAAGAAACCAAGAAGATCTCCAAAGAAGGGGAAGGTTACGCTTGTTGAAATGGAGGCCTAACCCATTCAACTCTTTAAAACTTAGGTGTTAAGGAGAGGGACAACCAACCATATAGATAGCGCAGAGGCGCTAGAGACGAGCGATGTGGAACAATTCAACACGCCTCCTGGATCACATTGCCCGCGGAGGGAGGCCAATTGAGCAGCCCCGTGCGTCTAGCCCAAACTTGGCTTTGATACCATGAAGAAATAGAGAGAAGAAAAGAATTTGTGAGAATATTTGTATGTATTTCTCTACTAGAACTGTACAATATGAGGCCTATTCATAGGTAGAAGGAGCAGGCCAAACAAAAATGAAAGACAATAAATACAAAGAATACAGAATATTTTACATGCTATATTCTATACTATATTCTAGAATATTCTATATTCTAACAACGCCACTGAATAGAGTGAAGGCTGCAAGAATTAAAGGTCTCCAGAGTGCTGATTACAACTTTGTGTCAATGGAAAAAAAATGTTGTGGATTCTCACTCTATCCCTCTCTCCCTTGAGGATTTTGTTTTACAGAAATTGTTTTGTGTTCAAAGAAAAAGAAACAAGAATCTCACCAACATAAACAGAACGAACGACGAGTCTGAGTGCAATTCCTGGTGGGAAGTTCAACTTTTTCTCCATTGTCTTTTCCAGCATGTCAAACACTGGCATTGCATAAACCTGGAAATCTCTTTTCATTATATCCACCTTAAATTTCTGCATCTGAGTGTAAATAGCTAGAAAACGAACCAAACTACTCAAACAATTGACTTGTGATCAATTCAATTAGAGACTCGTTCGAGCTAACTTGTAAGATAAACAAATCAAACTTGAATATATTTTAAAACTCATTAATTTATTAAGCTCGGTAAGTCAATCCAATACTATATAAAATATATATCAACCTTCTCGAGTTCGACTCTCAATCCGTTCGATTATAGGTTTGTTTAAGATTGGCTCGAGAAAAAAATAAGCTAAATTTGGTTACAATTTGAAACTCATTTATTTTAACGAGTCATACTTGAACAAACCACTGCTCACCCGTATCAATTTGGCTCGGAGTCATTCGCAGCCCAACAAATACATGTCTCTACTTTATATGCATACACGAACATGTATGGATTTACTTACAAATATAGATCATGCTGACTGCTAATCATACCTGATAACTTCCAATGACATGGATGACCACCATTAAGTTAGCTGAGGCAATGAGCCATGAAGGTTTCTTGAGTGCCACTAACACATTATCATCAACAATTAAACATCTTGCCCCATTGCCCAGTGTCCGATCAAAGAAACAGGAAAATAGCAAATTGCATGGATAAAATAGGCCCCAACTGATCCTTTCCACATTGGTACCTTTGAGGGCTTCTCAGGGGTGGATGGAATTGTGGCCTGAATTTCAAGGACAACTGCATGACCAGCATATGCAAATGAAATCTGAACCAAGGCATTAAAGACTCGAAACATGTAATCAGCTCCACTGGTTTTCTTGTATGCGTAGCTCACGTTCTCGATCTGACCTCGACTCAAGCAACCCACCCAAACTACAGTCGAAAAACTACAATCAGAACCCCATTTGATCACCGTGTGAATAATCAGTCCACTGAATCTATTGTCTAAATCATTGAGTTTATGTACAAAGATCTGTGCAAAAACTGCAGAAGAATAAATTATAATTAAGGATATGTTTTTCTTTCAACAAAGCTTTATCCAAATATTTTGGATCGGCTATCACGTTCGTATGAATTCTGACAGAATTTTAATTACGCTATCTAAAACAACTCTCCTCTTTTATCCAGGACCAACTATAGAATGATATGACACTAATGGTAACCTGTGATATGAGTTATGTTGAGTAATTACAGACATGGGGTCACTTTTAGAACCCCTCGTGAGTAGAGAGGAAAACAGTTGACAGTTAAGAAAAGTACCTTAGTGACAAGATTGCTGCCGCTAATGAAATGCCAGAAACACAATTAAAATTGGGGAGCTGAGATAGGAAGAAATGGATGCCACCAAAGATGCAAATCTAGTATGATTGCCTGAGTGTGGTGCAATTGGTGCAGGCTATATCCATGAACTTCTTGAGACACTTTCCCCCAGTGACCATGTAAACGATGTCACAACCAACCTGGACAATTAGCTGCTGTGGGAGCACTATCCATGGTCCAAGCTTTGGCCCGAAGGCATGTCTTCCAAGGTCATAGTACCTATCAAAGCGAATCCCCGACACGCATTCGTGAAGCTGTATCATCTGCCACATTGTGTTCAAGGTGATGCACCATGACAAGACCATCACCATTGTCCCTGGACCCCTGACACAGAGAGAGAGAGAGAGAGAGAGAGAGAGAGAGAGAGAATTAGCATACCAAAAGAAAGACATGGAGAAGATGACAACAACCCAGCCTGTGAAGTCGTTGGAAGGTTATGGATTGAGAGACTGGTTCAAGTTTTCCCATGAAACTTGAACTCCTTTGCCTACTAACAATTAATTAACAGCTAAACTGCACCCAACAAGAGAAACAGCTAGACTTTTTTTCTTCTTTTTTAGGTATTGATCGATGAGGAACTCGCAGGTAGTTTGCTCTTCGAACGAGTACCCTCAAAAGTGTTTTCACATAGTCTGCGTGAGGTGGTACCCGACCACTCGAACTAGTGACCTTTGCGTAGTACACTTACAGATATTCTCAGTTGAGCTACCCGTCGGTATTAAAATAGTTAAACTTTAACCAGCAAAGAGGAGAAAGGGAGTTAGTGCTAAATATACCATCCTAAGTAGGCCATGGCATAAGGCAAGCTGAGAACATGTTACGTGCCGTAGTTTGTGATCTCGTGGTGGGTTTATGAACGGGTAGAGAACAATGGTCATCTTTGCAGTTTTCTACTTATGATGGAAAGTTTGTAGGACACTTCGAGGGATCCTAGGCCTTCTTAGATTGGTTTAATTCGAGGAAAACCACGACTCCAAGTCAACCCTAGGTTGAGAGTAATAATCATGTGATGATTTTAATCATGACCTCAAGCTATTAAATAGCCGAACGACTTTTAATGAAATAGGCAACAACTTATTCTTAGGAAAATGAAAATTACACTTGCCTAATTCTAGCACAAATTTATTGAAAGTAAATAACATTTACTAAAAGGAAATAACACAAGGAAATATCATTGATTCTAATTGGTAAGCATCAATCACTCCCATCCCATGATCCTTGGTCTGTGACAACTCTTCCCTCCTTAAAAATTTCCTTGTCCTCAAGGAAAAAACGTGTCTTCAATTCTGCTAGATTCTCCCATGTGGCCTCAGCAAGAAAGAGATTTTGCCAATGAACAAGAACCTCAGTTTCTCCCCCTTTCATACGAGTTTCCAAAATGGCTTGAGGAAGTGGGTGGGGTGCAGATTTGGCTGGTAATTCAGGTAGAGTGGGAGAGATTTCTGCTGTATTTCCAATCCTTTTTTTTTAGGAGAGAAACATAGAAAAGTGGATGTAATTTAGATTTTGGGGGTAGCTCCAATTTATATGCCACGGTGCCAATCTTGGATAGGATTTTAAATGGACCGAAAAATTTGGGAGTAAGCTTGAGATTTTTTCGTTGAGCTAAGGAAAGTTGGTGATATGGGCGCAATTTTAGGTAGACATATTCACCCACTTGGAAAGTCCTCTCCATGCGCTTCTCATCATAATATTTCCTCATTCTCTCCTGTGCAATCTTCAAGTTGGTTGTGACATCCCTAATCACCACATTCCTTTCAAGTAAAAATTTGACAATGGACTCCACGCGCGAGGCGCCATGAACATAGGCGAGTAAAGTGGGAGGCTCACGCCCATAGACAATTTTGAAGGGTGTCTTCTTGGTGGAAGAGTGAATGCTTGTATTGTAACAATATTCCACCCACAGAAGCCAAACCACCCACTCTTTGGGCTTAGAACTCGTGAAACATCGCAAGTACGTCTCCAACGTCTTGTTGACCACCTCAGTTTGACCATCAATTTGGGGATGATAAACTGAGCTAAAATTGAATTTAATTCCATTTAATAGGAATAAATTCTTCCAAAAATAACTTGTGAACACTGGGTCACGATCACACACAATAGACTTGGGCATGCCATGAAGCTGGAATATGTTGGAAAAAAATGTTTGGGCAACGGTGGTGGCCGTGTAAGGGTGTTTAATGGGAATAAAATGACTATATTTGGATAATCAGTCAACTACCACAAAAATGGTAGAATTACCTCTAGATGTTGGCAAACCATCTACAAGATCCATGGAGATATCCGTCCACACATGACGCAGAATTGGAAGAGGACTAAGTAGACCGGAGGGTCTAACTTGGTCCACCTTAATTTTTTGACAAACATCACACTCTCAGATAAATTTTCGTTCGTGCCCCTTCATGCCTTTCCAATAAAAAATTGATTTGATTTTGTAGAGAGATTTGTGGAGCCCTTCATGCGTGTTAGAATGGAATTCTTTGATTATAGGAATAATCAATTCGGATGTGGGCACGAGATAAATTCGATCCTTAACGAAAACCAATCCTCCATTGAATAGCCACAGTCCCAATATATGCTTCTCCTTCCTTGATTTTCGCCACCAAATCCTACAAGTGGGGGTTAGCCAAAATTTCAGATTTTATGGGATCCACCCAATTAGGAATAGGAGAAGATATTGCATATGCTTGGATTTCAAATTTTTGGGAAAGGACACCTACAGCTGAATTTTCCTTGCCTTTTTTGTAGTGAATTTGAAAATCAAATCCCAAGAGCTTCACCAACCATTTTTGTTGAGCAACCGTAGTAATTGTTTGTCCCAACAGAAATTGCAAGCTTTTTTGGTCCGTCCGGACAATAAATTTGGCTCCTAAAAGATATAGACGCCATTTTTGGACCGCTTTAACCAAAGCCAACATTTCCTTCTCATATATGGAGAAGGCAAGATTTTTGCCATGTAGAGCTTGGCTAAAAAAAGTAATTGGTCAGTCTCCTTGCATGAGCATTGCACCCAAACCCACACCGGAGGCATCACATTCCATAATGAACGGTTGCGAAAAATCTAGAAGAGCCAATACGGTTCCGGATGTCATGGCCCTTTTTAATTCTTCAAAAGCTTGCTTCGCCGCAGTGGTCCACCTAAAGGAATCCTTCTTGAGCATATGGTTCAATGGTTGCACAATGATGCTATAGCGGTGGATGAATTTTCGGTAATAACCAGTAAAGCCCAAAAAACCTCGCAAGCCCTTCAATGTAGTCGGCTTGGGCCATGTCATCATTGAGGATATTTTTTTCGGATCCATGGCCACCCCACGATGAGAAATTAAATGCCCCAAGTAGCCAACTTCCTCTTGTCCAAATTGGCATTTTTTCCGCTTGACAAAAAATTGGTTAGCTTGCAAAATGTGTAGCACACACCGCACATGTAATAAATGATCCTTCCATGACTTGCTAAAAATAAGGATATCATAAAAAAATGCTAAAACGAATTTACGAAGAAATGGTTTGAATACCTCATTCATCACACTTTGAAAAGTGGCGAGTGCATTTGTGAGGCCAAATGGCATGACCAAAAATTCATAATGGCCTTGATGCGTGCGAAAAGCCGTTTTCTTGATATCGTCGGGGTGCATACGAATTTGATGGTATCCCGACCACAAGTCTAACTTTGTAAAAAATCGTGCCCCATGTAATTCATCCAATAACTCGTCGATGACGGGAATCAGGAACTTATCCTTGACTATAATGTTGTTGAGTGCCCGATAATCGCCACATAGTCACCACGAGCCATCGTGTTTTTTGACCAATAATACGAGCAAGGAATAGGGACTCATGCTAGGACGCACCACACCGGATGATAAGAGCCTCTTCACCATTTTGTTAATTTCATTTTTTTGGTAATGTGGATACCGATAAGGCTTGACCGAAATTGGATTGGCTCCCTGTAGCAACGGAATCTTGTGATCCTGAGAGCGCTGAGGTGGCAAGCCTTGAACCTCTTGGAAAATGGCCGAATATTGATTTAAAATGGTAACCAAATCCAGATTTAATTGGATAACTGCAGCTCCTTGCTTCTCTCCCAAATTTAAGGAATTGAGTTGCAATAAAAAAAGCTTTTTTTCCTTTCCACAACTGCTACCCCAAATCATGATCACCCATGATTTTATTGCTAGGCCCTTTTGTCCCATGTAACTCCACTGTTTTTCCCTCCCACCGAAACCGCATCCATAGGTTATTGAATTCCCAAATAATTAGATCCAATCGTTTTAGCCATTGAGTTCCAAAAACGGCATCACATCCTTCCACAGGTAAAAGGAAAAAATTCACGTGGAATTGAACCTTTTGCACTGAAATAGGGAGATTTTCACACAATCCTTCACTCTTTATTTTATTTCCATCCGCCACTTGCACAGAAAATTCTCCCTTTTTTGTGGGATAAATTCTCATTTTGGTAGCTAACTGCGAATTCAAAAAGTTATGGGTGTTACCAGAATCCACCAATATTGTAATTATGGAATCTCCAATTTTCCTAAAAAAATGCATGGTCTGAGGTGCTGCATTTCCCGAAATAGCATGAAAACTAATTTCGGGAATGTCCTCTTCCTCTTCCTCTTCCTCTTCCTCTTCCTCCTCTACGGTAGTCTCATCCAACGGCTCATCGATGGAAGAAAAAAATTCCTTCTATTAAAAATAACTTCTTGCAACGATGGTCTGGGGAAAACTTTTTATCACAATTGAAGCATAATTCACGCGTCCTGCTTTCTTGTAACTCAGCCGAGCTCAACCTCTTGATGGTAGGGTTACGAACTCAGGCAAGAGATGCCGAGGGTAAAGGTGGTTGTCCCGTGATTGATGGGGCCTTCCGAGGTTCCACGTACACTCCCTTCCGTTGGTCGTACATCTGATACTCATAGAGCCGTGCAAGACCGATAGCTAGTGGCGGACAAGGAAATTGGGTTACATGCTTGCACGTCAACTCATATTGCCTCCTTTAACCCGCTCACGAAGCACCCAACTTATTGTTCTTCTGATAAATGGCCAGCTCGATGTAACAAACGATCAAACTCCATTTGGTAATCACAAATGCTTCCTATTTGTTTAAGCTTGGTGAGATCCCCAAAAAAAATTTGGTATCTCGAAGGCCCCTAACGTAAATGCAACTCGTACTTGAAAACCTCCCAATTGACACCTTCTCGCCGATGTTTGAAACGTTGATACCACAACTGGACATCACCATCCAAGTGTTAACTGGCCATGGGAAGTTTCTTTACCTCTTCCGTGCGTTGGAATTCGAAGAATTGCTCCACCTGACAAATCCACATGGTTGGATCTTCCATGTCATCATAGCATGGAAAGTCCAACTTCGTGATTTTGGGTGCAAGAGAGCTTCAATTCCTCCCGAGGGGCTACGATAGGGCCCACAAGAAGACTCGGCATCATCATCATGTCCTCCACTGTGAGTAGAAAAACAAGCAAACATGTTCTCCATATGCTTCAAGAGGCGCTCTTCACTAGCCCTCATGGCTTGTTGTAGTTCCTTTTGGCCCGCAGCCAATGAGCCAAGCTCGTTCTCCACTTGCTCAAGGCGGTGGTTGGACATGCCTGGCTCTGATACCAAGTTGTTACGTGCCGTAGTTTGTGATCTCGTGGTGGGTTTATGAATGGGTAGAGAACAAGGGTCGTCTTTGCATTTTCTACCTATGATGGAAAGTGTGTAGGATACTTCGATGGATCCTAAGCCTCCTTAGATTTGTTTAATTCGAGGAAAACCACGACTCCAAGTCAACCCCAGGTTGAGAGTAATAATCATGTGATGATTTTATTCATGGCTTCAAGCTATTAAATAGCCGAACGACTTTTAATGAAATAAGCAACAACCTATTCTTAGGGAAATGAAAATTACACTTGCCTAATTCTAGCACAAATTTATTGAAAAGAAATAACATTGACTAAAAGGAAATAACACAAGAAAATATCATTGATTCTAATTGGTAAGCATCAATCACTCCCATCCCATGATCCTTGGTCTGTGACAGAACACCAGCACCAACCATGGCTGTGACAGTGTGAAAAGTTGAATACCACCATTTGGCTTCACGATGGGGGCCATCTTCCATCCATTTGTTGTCAGATGGAACTTCCTGCCAGAGTTAGAGAAAAATAAATATAAAAAGAAACAATATATATATACACACACACAAGAATCAAGCAGAAATTTTCAAGGTGGGTTTTAAGTTAATCAAGGTTAATCTTATGCTCACCATTGGAGCAATTGGAGGAGAAGCTGAAACCATCTTTGCAACCATAGAAAGGCACACACCTTGAATATGGTAGTTCAGTGATCATCATCGTGTATTTTAGTGGTTAGTGAATGGTGACTCAAATGTTTGATGGAATAAAGGTAAAGGAAAAAATAATAATTTTATTGGGGTTATCCATAATTTTGTATAAATTCTTGTTGCTTTCCACTTGTTGGTTAGCCTTTCCTTCGTATAAATTCTTGTTGCTTTCCACTTAAACTCATGTCTTCTATGGCTAGCTATAATCACATAAAATAACACAGAATGAGTGCATATACAATATTGTATATTGAAGACTGATGTTAGCCCACTACCCACAACTTGGAAAAGAGTAAAAGGTCACGGCAAGCACCATCTACAGAGCCCCTACCTAATAAACTTAAACCTAGTCATTAGTCTTTTCCATTTTATTGGAACTGCACGAAGGATATATTGTCATTGTTATGCAGTAATGGTTTACTTACTTGACGTTCTACATCGATGAGTCAGAAAGCCCTAGCTAGTACTGTCTCAAGACCATCAAGTTCATCGGGTAGCTCATCGGGTAGCTCTGGGTGTGCTATCTAGAGGTCCCTGGTTCGAGTGGTCTGGGAGCCACTCACCTGTGGTATTAAATGTCGTGCGCAAAGGTTCGTGAGAGTCCGAAGCAGTTTATGCTCGCACTTCCTACACAAAATAGGTAATCCTGTTCCATTACCAAAAAAAATTCAACTGTTGGTATCTAAAAAAGGTTATCTCAGTGTAAGAGAATCAGATATATGAAGTTTGTAAGAGAGTATTAGATTATGAAGTCTTATCCAATAAGAGGAGATGTTATTTTTGTAACTTTTTAACTCAAATTTATGACGTTCAAATTACAATATAACAAATCTACTATCGCACCAAAACCACGGAACAACTTGTATCTATCTAGTATTATTATACTTATGGCTTTGAAAGAGGCAATTGTTTCAGCAAGGAGGGTGCATGTATTTCCTCTAAGGTGGGAAGTAGGCATGTCAACGGACTGAGTATGGGTTGACCTTCTAATATCTAAATCTGGATCTGTCAAATTTTAATGGGTTTAGACTCGAATTTGGATCCGCTAAGACCCACTTCAACTAGACCCAGATCTGGATTTCTGACTCCAAAACTCAACCTGCTTGCAAAAGAAAAAAATTTGAGAGCTAAAATTTTCTATTTGGAATATATAGTCCAACTTGGCTTTATAAATAAAAGATTTTATTGACTCTAATTATGTCATTGTTGATTGAAACTATTTCATATGATAGCCATTATTTTGTTTGTATATTTCTTTCTTACAATCAGACACATAATAAATGGTAAAATGACAATAATTGTCATTTAGAAATCTTTTAATTTTTATCAAAAATTTAGGCCTACAAAAGATTCTCTTACTCCTAAATATAATAAGAAATGAAATAAAAATGACATAGAATGAAAATGTCATAAAATGAAATAAAAATTACTCATCCAAGACAAGAGAATGGTTATAATAATTTTTAATGAAATATTCATTCAATAAAATCGGGTATTGATAGCTAGATTCATTAAATAATTTGATAAAGTGATTTCTAAAATATTTTCATGGCACAGGACGGTGCTAGAAGATTAAAGACAACAATTTAACTGAGACTCTCTCCCTCTCTCTAACTTTTATGTATGTATATATATATATATATATATATATAGTAATTTTGTTAGGAAGTTAAACACTCTAACTTTAATATTGTATTAGAGAGAGAGGGGTTGTGTGTGTGTTTGTTAATAATTTAGCGGGTTGGGTTTTTAACAGGTATTATCTAACAAATATATACTCAACTCATTTAATTAATTTTAACGAATTCAAATCTTATGTAAACGTGTCCGAATCCTAATCGCATCCAGCCTGTTTACAGGCCTAATGGGAAGGGGGTCTTAATCTTTTATTCAGTATTGCAAGCAGGTGGCACGTGGGATGCACTTGCAAATGATAAACTAGCTCTCAATGGTTGTTTAAGCTTGTATACTTCGTTGCTATCCATGATTTATAGATATTGAGCTGTTTCGCCCTTTGTGAAATTGGAGTCGACCATCTCTGCTTAAAAAACCTTTGATGTAAAGAGGATGATAAGATGTGTCTTAAGCCATCTCCAATGGTTTTTAATAAAAACTTTATTGAAGTTTGAAGTTTTTTAATGATCATTTAGTTTTTATTGAAATCTTTTTAAAAAAATCTCATTATTTATGTGCCACCTTGAAGATGCCCTTTTTGGTTCTAGAAAAAAAAAAAAAATCATTAAACATTATTTATGAGATCTCACAAGATCTATAAATTCCATCCACTTGAGCTATGGAAAAAGTTAGAAGAGAAAGGAAAGGAAAATGAAATATAAGAGAGATCTAGAAAAGAAGGGGAAAAAAAATGGAAAGAAAGAAATATAACTAGTTTCCATGTTTTTTCACTATTCTACAAGGAAGTTCTGAGTTTCTTCCAAATTGTATTTACCTTGATATTTTCTTCTCATCACAGTTTTCCACTACATTATGGCAAAGCCCAACAATTCTAGAATAATTACGAGAGCTTGCTAAAACCTCAGTTACAATTGACCTTTTAATAATCAATAATTATTGAAGAATCAACCTTCATTCCCTCAAGAATAATTACAACCCAATTCGAGATCTTCTCACATTTGGTAGCTCAGTGATTCTACTTCTCAATAATTAATAAATTTTAGACAAAATCTCTTTATACTATAAATTATTGGAAATAAAAAAATACAAATACACATTTATATATATATATATATATATATATCATATACAAAATTATAAATTATCAGTATCATTGATTTTCATGTAAAAAATAAGAGAGTCCAATTTACGAAATCAAACCCCGAAAAATATAAACGGACAAATAGAATAATTTCAGTTGTGTCATAAGTGATTAATTAAACTATCAATTAAACTTTGATGACCTTAAAATTACTTACCTTAACATTTTTGGAGATTCTGAACCGAACGGTAGAATCCATTTTACGAAACGAAATCTCAAAAATATAAACATGTAAAATATAATAATTACCAAAATACTTTTAGTGACGCCAAAACTAATTAAATGCTAGAGATGGCCTGTTCTGAACTTTTTTGACAATCCGGACTCAATGGTAGAATCCATTTTAACAAACAAAATACAGAAAATATGACACGTGAAAGTATAAAATTACGAAAACACTCCAGGCTTAATATAAGCAATAAATATGCAAAATAAGATTCGGATAAGCCTAAATTGATTATCTTCAACACTCCGAAAATAACACTGACGTCTGTTTGAAAAAAACAAGACCCGATAACAAACTAAAAAATAACAAATACATTCTTACGACTAAATGAATTTACTAGAAGAGTATATAACATATTTCTTATAACTTTTTTGAAAAATATTTCTTTGAACTTAAATTAGATATAATACATATATTTTTTTTATAAAAATGTCTATCAACCTTAAGAATATGCATGCATGTCCTATTTTCATATTGAAAATTACACACTTCTGCAAAAGAGAAAATCCACATGGATGCAGAAAGTCCAAGTTACACTCTAGGACAATGTTTTGTGCCTGCAAAAGATGCTGGCACCAGCTTTACAGATATCAGTAAGTTTTTTAGATGACCAAAAAGGTGAATTTCCAGGGACAGAGAATTGCAAGCATTTGAAGATGGGTATAAAATAGAAATTTTATGTACCTGAGCTATGCCGCAAACATACGGTCAAATGTAATTAAAAAGTTATATCGATGAGCTGACATTTTGTTGATTATACATATACTTGTTTATATGCCGATTGTTTGTCTTTCCCATGACTTGTTAATTCATAAAACCCCCTCCGGACATGCTTTGTGGCACTTGTGATGAGACTTGTCCCTGAGATACTAACTGTGATGTCTTTCCCATGACTTGTTAATTCATAAAACCCCCTCCGGACATGCTTTGTGGCCCTTGTGATGGGACTTGTCCCTGAGATACTAACTGTGATCGGCTTGGAACTTGAACGTAAGCTTGACCCATTCCTGTCCCAACCATTTGTTGCTGCTGCGAAGGCTGCTGCAGTTGTGAAATTTGTTGCTGTTGCTGCATCTGTGAAATCTGCTGCTGTTGCTGCATCTGCGGCATCTGCTGCTGTTGCTGTATCTGCGGCATCTGCTGCTGTTGCTGTATCTGCGGCATCTGCTGTTGCTGCATCTGCGGCATCTGCTGTTGCTGTTGCTGCAGCTGCGGGAGCTGTTGTTGAAGCTGTTGATGTTGTTGTGATTGGAGCTGCTGATGTTGCTGCTGCTGCAACTGTTGCTGCAACTGCTGCTGCTGTTGTTGCTGTTGACTGGATATTTGTGGCTTAAACACTACCATATCCTAAACACACAGATCCAGCAAATGTAAGCAGAGTTTTTAAGCATGGAGAGTAAAACCAAAAGCGAAGTTTCATGAATGATCCATATTGAATTTAATGTCGGAGTAGAATTGGAAATGTGCAATAATATCTTACCCCAGGGAAAAGCATTCCAATCAAGCGGCAGGCTTTATCAGAAACAGACAGCAACAATGTCTGTGATGGTAACTGTATTACTGCACACTAAGATTCATAATGACAATCAACATTAGAAAAATCCTGTTAAAGGGAAACAGTCACAGGGTCACACTAAGAAATACTTAATAGAACAGCAAGAGAATATGTTCCCCAAAGCATTTGATGAAATATGGATGATCAAGATGAAGTGAATATTTCACGTGGTTGATTCACGAGTCTCAGGAAAAAACTGTCATCAATTTACACGTGAGGACACGTATAAACTTACATCAAGGTTTGATTTGTGAACCAATATGGTTTTCAATATTTATTCCATAGTTTTCTCAAATCTGCATGCATAATTTGCCAGTTTAAGTATTTCCATTCTTGACCTTAATAGAAATTGGTAATAGCGATGATGGTTTTGCCCTTAGTTAGCAAAAAACGCTAATACCCTAATGATTTTCATTTTAATACATGTATTCCAAAACATGTTCGGCTGCGTTTGAATAGTGATTCAGATATGATTTTCTGAAAAATGTTTTTGAAATATGTTTCAGAATTTTGTAATTGATTTTTTAAAAACTGTAAAAATGTGTTTAGTTATGCTAATCAGAATTCAGTTTCTGAGTTAAAAATTGTGAAAATGCGTTTGGATATAATAATATTTGAATTTATATACACAAAAAAAATTGAAGTATTATTTACCTCTGTCCAATCTCTAACTTATAATTTATTAAGTTTAAACAAATTTTAAAATTTATTAATTTATTAATTTAATTTAATAAATAAATAAATAATTTAATATTATATCTCCTCAATGTTAACCCCTCTCTCATGAACCATCACGAACCATCCATCACTAGTTTCATCATCACTGTACAAGATCCCAACCATACTCATCAATCCATCAATTATTTCTTCCATGGCTACTCCCTGTACAAGATGCCAACCATTGTCATCAATCCATAAATTCTCTCTTCCATGGCTACTCCGTTGATGAAGAAATACACAGACAAACATACACACAAACATATATATATATATATATGTGTGTGTGTGTGTATATATATATATATATATAGTTGCAAAGAACCATGAAAAATGGATTTTTAGAGAGATTTTTGGGTTCTTAGAGAGTAGTTAAGAGAGAGAATCATGGATAATGGATTTTTAGAGAGAGATTTATGGGTTCTGAGAGAGAGAAAAGAGGAAGAAAATTTTTGGGTTTTGAGAGAGAAAATTACAGAGCTCCCATGGAGCACATGGCTCAGTGCCGGTGCCGAGGCCTCGAGGACGGCGACGATGCAATCAACGGCAGACGATAGCAACGATACAATCGACGGTGTCGGTGCCGATTCCTCGATGGCGGTGACGATGCAATCAACGGTAAAGAGATTGAGTCGGCGACTAGGTGTTTCACGGTGGCGGCAGAGAGCTACGACGGTGGCGGTAGTGCTGGCCGACAATGGCGACGCCCAATCTCTCTCTCCAATGCCCGGTCTCTCTCTCTCTCTCTTTCACTTTCTCTAGTGCTTTCTCACACTTATGAGGGCCTCACCAACGGTGAGATGCATTTCAGAAAAGAAGAAAACTCATAGATGCGTTTCGTGAGATGCATTTCAAAAGTTGAAAACTCAAAAAATTATTTCAATTGTGTATCCAAACAACATCTCAATTTTTTGAGTTAAGAAAATTTGTTTTAAATATGTATCCAAACACAACCGAAACATTTACATTCCGGAACACTAAATTTAACGATTCGGAAAATTACTTCCTATTTCTCAATTTTTTTTAAAGAAAAAATTAATAGAGAAAGATGAACGCAAATCAAGAGATCAACATAAATTAGTATACTTAGTTCAATGCTTTTACATGTTTCATTCTAATGTAATAAATTTTTTATGACTATATGGACAACTTGTATTCTTAGTGATATTAATTCTTATTAAGAATATACTCATATAATTAAACCTATCCCATTATATTCCACCTATGTCATCTTATATAAGCCTAGAGGCACATTTAACCCAAGGAGTCGAAGAATCGGACCAACCCAATGTTTATGGGTTGGGTCGGTTCTCTGCCACCTTGGGTTTGGTTTGATTTTGAATTTTTTTAAACCTAACTTCAACGGTTTGGTTCTAGGTTAGAAGTTGGTTTACCCGAACCAACCCAAGAACCGAAATTTAATAATAAAACAATTTCTTTAACCTCCCCACACTGGAATTGTGTGACCAGAAATTTATAAAAAGTGGAACATTATTTTACTTTGCCGATGTGGGATGCCCCTTCACTTGGCATTCCCCCATCATCGTCTAGTTCTACAATCACATCGTTCCCATCTACCCAAGCTCGCATCTCCACCATCTTCGTCAGCACAAACTTCATCGGCACCTCTCTAACCTCCTTGCCATATGCAACCTCCAACTCTCCTTCCATGACCTTGGCATACGCAAGATCGCCATCTCCACCACCTTCTCTTTCATCAACATCATAATAAAAATTAATGCCATCGCACATAAAAATTAATGTTCTGTGCATCAATTACATACAAACACATCTAGCCACCGGTTAAAATGGGAACAACAAAAAACATAGTTATTTACGTTTGAGAGTCTGATCTTCACCAAAACTTGTATCGTTGTTGTTGTCTCTACTAAGAAATAACCATGAAAGAGAACTAGATTTAAAAATTTTGAGTAATGGAAGCGAGAATTGAACGAATTACAAAGAATATAAAATGAATTGTTTTCATCGATAGGACTGAGACCAAACTCCAGAGTTGAGGAAGAAAGACGATGAATGGTGGTGACGGAAGTAAGCATGGCAAAGAGTGGCGGTGATTTGTAGCCAAAATGGCACTTCTTCCATAATTTTGGGTGGGTTTAGTATCTTTATGAGAGAGAGAGAGAGAGAGAGATGTGAGCTCTTGGAGACGATGCCCTTTGTTTTACTTTTGGTTGTGATTTGATACTTTGATTCCATTTGTATTGCCTTTGCTATGGGTGGTTTTATAAACTAAACATTTGCTTATACAAATTAAGCATCTATGTACTGTAAATACATTTACAGTTCTTGGAGGAGACCAATTCGCCGTTTTCATTGTCGACGCCATAGCCATCCTAATGGCACTGCAAGGTCACCATAAATAAAACTCTTTGGTTTCTGTGGCAAAGAAAGCTTCCAATCTGACCTGACCTGACCCGACCCAACCCGACCCAAACCAAAAATATTTGGTTGGGTCTATAAGCATTGTGGTTTGGTTCCGACTCTTTTTTTAGAACCGTTCAAAGTTGGGTCCATTCCAATTCCACTCTAACTCGACCAGTGAGCACCCAGATGGGTCCATTTGAATTTCGAAAAAAATACGGAAGAGGGTAAGAAGTATGATAGGAAGAATCTAGAACTTGTGAGAAATGGAGGTCTTCAAGGCTTCGGCCATATAAATATAATCCATGTTGGGCCGCATGGTTTGGCCCAACCCCAAAAGAACATGTTTTACGCAAGAGGCTCGGGTCATGTTTATAAGCCTGGGGTTGGTCCTCTTGGGCCTCATAAAGGAAGACTTAGTTGGGCCCAAAGAAATAGAGGAGCTAAAGGAGGGAAAGGGGCGGCCCAATCTGAAACAAAGGAGCCCAGTTCGGGACGCAAGTCTGCACAGGGGACGGTCCAAAAAAAATGCACCCAGTCACAGTTTTGGGCGCAAAGCTTCGCAAGGAGCTTTCTCTATCTACAGCCCCTCCAGTTTAGCGGTAGACACAGACATTGGACAGGGAACGTTGGGGCCAAATGGAGACACAGCTCACGGATTCAGGGACGACCCCAGGGGACCGGAGTCGGGCATAGAAAAGTCATGAAAAAGTTCAAGGAAGCAGGTTGCGCAGACGGAGGACAGCTCAGAGTGGCATGACTCTGATCACAGTAGAATGGCAGATCAACGTGACTTCCTACAATATCTGGAAAGCAGCTACTGTCCAGATCCCCTCCAACACAATTTGACAGCAAGTTGCTCCTTTACCGCAGAAGAAGAATCGACTTCAAATCAAGGTATGAAGGCTTTGGCAGTCACACAGGGAGGTGCAGTGGAGCTGCGAAGTCTGGGATCCTCAGAGAATCTAGAAGACTATAACCCGTTAGCAGTAGTCTTGCCGGCTGGCTATCCAATTGACTCTCCTCAGACTCAAGAGGCTCAACCAGTTGAACTTCTAAGTCATCAACAAATAATATCGGATGGTTGGGTGCTCCGAAAAATGGGGAAAGTGAGTAAATTGCTCGGAGTCACTTGTGCAGGCTTTGAGGATCGCCTGCTGGAACTTTTCAGAGAAATTGTAATGTGTAATTCCCTGTCCAGACCAAGCTCGAGTACTGCCTCCGAGAAAAACAATGAGGAAAAATCAGCGAAAAGAATGAGAAGGGTAATGAAAGAATTGTCCTGCTCAGTAAATTATGGGGGCAACAAAGAGATGGTGGTCTTTGGGGAAGGCATGGAGAGGGTCTAATTTCTGTCTCATGCATCTAAAAATCTTATCCTGAAATGTGAGGGGCTTGAATGACCCAGACAAACGTGCAGTTATTAAAGGTTTGCTTCAGGAATGGAAGCCCACAGTCATCTGCCTTCAGGAAACCAAAATGAAAAATATCTCGAGGAGCATCGTTCGCCATATTTGGGGATCCAGATGGATTAAGTGGGTGGCATTGGATGCCCAAGGTGCTGCAAGAGGTATATTGGTGGCTTGGGATTCCCGAGTGGTCAATAGTATTGAGCACAAGGTGGAACACTTCTCCATCTCATGCAAGTTTAGCTTGGTTTCCAACTCTTATGTGTGGGGTTTTTGTGGTGTCTACGGGCCAGTGATTGATGGTGGAAGGGGTTTTTTCTGGAACGAACTACAGTCGACGATTTCCTCCTGGCAGGTTCCTTGGTGTCTTGGGGGGGGGACTTTAACTTAGTGCGGTATCCAGATGAGAGGCTTGGGGGTGGTAGGCTGACTTCGACAATGAGGGGTTTCAACGAGTTTATAAATTCTCAAAGTCTGGTGGATTTACATCTGGAGGGAGGGCGGTTCACTTGGTCCAGAGGAGGTCACCAGACGACTATGTCTCGTTTGGATAGATTCTTGGTTTCAAGCAACTGGGAGGATGTCTTCTCAGGTATCTCCCAAAAGTGTCTTCCACAACCTTGTTCATATCACCACCCCATTATGCTGTATTGTGGGGGGTTTTAGTGCAGGAAAAAGCCCCTTCAAATTTGAAAACATGTGGCTAGAATATGATGGTTTTGTGGAGTTAGTGAGAAATTGGTGGAATTTTTATGTTGTGTCAAGATCCCCTAGTTACTGCATTGCTAGAAAGCTAAAGCTTCTCAAAGAAGACCTGAGAACATGGAACCGTGAGGTCTTTGGTTCAATTCAGGCAAAAAGCAGACTATTCTGAATAATCTGTCGGAGCTGGATAGGGAGGATCAGTTGGAACCTCTCTGTGCTGAGAAAAGGAGTGAGAGAGAAGGTTTAAAAGACCAAATTGGACAGATTCTCAAGATGGAGGAAATCTCTTGGAGGCAGAAATCTCAGGCCATTGGGCTTAGACAGGATGACCGCGACACAAAATTCTTCCACAAAACAGCTTCTTCGCACTACAGGAAGAATAAGATTTCCTCCATTGTTATTGATGACCATGTTCTCACTGAGGACGAGCCCATCAGGAGAGGTATTGTTGATTTCTTCTCCCACCTTTATACAGAGCCACATAGATGGAGACCTGGGATGGATGATGTCTGCTTGGAAAGGCTAAACGGGGAGGACACTTCTAATTTGGAGATCCCTTTTTCGGAAGTTGAAGTGGTGAAAGCCTTGGATGCTTGCAACGGGGATAAAGCTCCAGGCCCAGATGGGTTCACCATGACTTTTTTCAAAAAATGTTGGGACATATTGAAAGCAGATATTATGGCAGTCTTTGGGGCCTTCCACAGGGAGGGGGGCTTTGAGCGAAGCCTCAACGCATCCTTCATTGCTCTCATTCCTAAAAAGGATGGCGCTAATAGCATCAAGGACTTCCGCCCCATAAGTCTTGTGAGCAGCGTTTATAAACTGATTGCAAAGGTTCTTTCCTTAAGGTTGAAGAAGGTTATGGGTAGTATCATCTCTCCCAGTCAAAATGCTTTTGTGGAGGGTCGGCAAATTCTGAATGCGGCTCTCATTGCTAATGAATGCATTGACTCTAAGATAAAGCAGAACAAGAAAGGGCTCATTTGCAAGTTGGATATTGAGAAGACCTTTGACCATGTTAGTTGGAGTTTCCTGATGGGTATGCTGGCTAAGATGGGTTTTGGGGGCAAGTGGAGAAAATGGATTCAGTCGTGTATATCCACAGTCTCCTTTTCGGTCTTTGTCAATGGCTCCCCTGTAGGTTTTTTCCAGTCTTCCCGAGACTTGAGACAAGGGGACCCCCTATCCCCCTTTCTCTTTGTGATTGCTATGGAGGCTCTGAGCCATTTTTTGTTCCGAGCTGAGGAGGTCGGTCTCATCAAAGGCTTTCAGGTGGGGGACGGAAGGGGTGGTGGTGTCGCCATCTCCCACCTTTTGTTTGCTGACGACACCACCATTTTCTGCGAACCTACAGTACGCCAACTTCATTTTATTCGTTTCATCCTAGTGTGCTTTGAAGTTGTGTCAGGCTTGAGGATCAAACTCACAAAAATCAGAATTTCTCCAGTTGGTTTGATTCAAGAGATGGACATGTTAGCCAGCACGCTAGGCTGCAGAGTGGGTGGTTTTCCCTTGGTTTATTTGGGACTTCCGTTGGGTGCTCCTTCACGTTCGACTGGGGTTTGGGATCCTGTGGTAGAAAGGTTTTTCAACAAGCTGTCAAGATGGAAGGACCAATTCCTCTTTAAAGGAGGCAGGCTCACCCTTATTAAAAGTACCTTGGCCAACCTCCCCACCTATTTCATGTCTCTTTTTTCCATATCGAGATCAGTTAGCAGAAGGCTAGAACAGATTCAAAGAAATTTCTTATGGGGCTACGAAGGGGAGCGCAAAAAGTTTCATCTAGTGGCTTGGGATAGAATTAAGAAGCCAGTGTCTCTCGGGGGGTTAGGGGTGAAAGACTTGCATACCTTCAACACAGCTCTTTTAGGAAAATGGTTATTGAGGTTTGGTGAGAGCAATGGAGAGCTTTGGAGAGACATCATTGTTGCTAAGTATGGGTGCGACAACGGAGGTTGGTGTTCGGGCAGAGTGGACGAGCCAAGGGGATGTGGTCCCTGGGTTTGCATTAGAAGTGAATGGAAGACTTTCAAGAAAAAGTGTAGTTTTGTTATTAGGAATGATATCCGTGTTAAATTTTGGGAGGACGTTTGGAGTGGTGACGAGGCACTGAGGGTGAAATTTCCTACTTTATACAATCTAGCTAACAATAAGGCGGCTTGGGTTTGCGAGTACCTGGAGAGAGTTGGGAATAAATTTGTATGGACTCCTCGTTTTAGGAGAAACTTTCTCGATTGGGAGTTAGAAGAGGTGGGCTCCTTTTTTGGACATATATGCAAGTTTCGTGCAACGGAAAGGAGGGAGGATAAGAGGGTGTGGCTACCGCATAAGAGATCTTTTTCTGTCAACTCCTTCTACAAGAGCCTGGTCGATTCTGAAGGCCCTCTAATCCCTTGGAAGCTCATACGGCACTCAAAAGCCCCCCTAAAGCCTCCTTCTTCGCTTGGGAAGCCTCTTTGAAGGCCATTTTAACTGCAAAAAATTTGAAGACAAGAGGCTTCAGCCTGGCTAGCAGATGCTATTTTTGTCAGCAGGAAGAGGAAAGGGTGGATGATGTTCTCATACACTGTCATGTTGCTTGGAGTTGCTGGAACATGGTCTTTGCTCTTTTCAATGTTTCTTGGGTTATGTCTGGCTCCGTCAGAGATCTTCTGTTAGCTTGGACAGGGTGCAACCTTTCAGAAGAGATTAAAAGAATATGGAGATTGGCCCCTATTTGCTTATTGTGGTGCATCTGGAGGGAAAGGAACAACTGTGTCTTTGAAGATATGGAGCTCTCCACTCCCTTCTTTAAAGACGCGTTTTTGCGCGTTTTATTTTTTTGGGCCAAAGAGGCTTCCTCTGTAAATGTCTCTTCTTTTGTAGATTTTTTGGAATCGCTAAGACCTTTGTAAAGTTTTTTGGGGTCTTTCCCTGTTGCTTTTTTTGGGCACATTTATAATATACATCTTACTTATCAAAAAAAAAAATAAGCTAAGTTTTGATTTCAAGTAACTCCCAAACCTTTTATTCAACTTATACCCGGAATGGTCATTCTCAAGTCCATTCCATTCATGCGTTACGTATAACAAACTCAACAAGAATGACCATTTCAAAGGAATGACTCTTCCACGAGAAGTAGGAATACCCATTCCTTCCCATAACCTAATGAATGTTTTCCATTCTAAGGGAATGGGATTAGAAAAATGAACACAAATAAAATTATATATGCATAATATATTTTATACATAGATACAAATATATAAATATACAAATAAATATATCTATATATATTAATAATATATATATGTAAGCATATACATACAAATATATACATATATATAAATAAAAATATAAATGAATAATGTATATATATAAATACATGTATTAAATAAGTATGTATAAAAATTAATGTATATATATTATACACAAATAAATAAATATATATAAATACATGTATATAAATAAGTACATATAAATATATATATATATAAATCTAAATATATATGTATACACATACATACATACGTATACTAAAATATTCAGACATATAAATACACACAAATATTTTTTTATATTTCATAGGCAAATCACACACACGCTTTTGCCCCTTAAGAAGACTTGAACCCTTAACCTCTCAAATGGAGAGGTGGAGGTACCTACCAAGCCAAAGCTTGTTGGTACATAAATAATTATATGAATACACACACAAATGTATATAAATATTTGTCTACATATATATACATATATGAACATATTATACTGAAATATATATATATATACAAAAATAATTATATATAATTATTTACATATATAAAAGTATAAACAATAATACATATACATTCATATATATAAATAAATAGATAAAATAAATAAACATATTATATATTGATTTATTTACATGTATGTATGTATGTATAAAAGTGTATATATATATATATATATATTCCTTAATACACATATACAACTAAAAACATACATATACAAATACATATACATGTAAAAAAAAAATATATACATAAAAAATATGTATCTAAAATTATAAATCAATAAATATTTATATATATATATATTTTATATTTATATACATATAAAAATAAATAAATATATTTATGTACGTAAATAAAGAAATACATAGACATTTACGTACTTACATATACTTAAATAAAGTTATATAAATACATAAATATATTTTAATAAGTAAATATATATATATACAAAAATATATTTATATCTATACATACATATATTTGATGAATATACACATACTTACATATGCAAATACATGTATATATATACACATTTATTATTGTTAATCAGCTAGAATTGTTACTCACCCGAGCCATTTAGTTCATTTCATTCCCTTGTCATTCCATTCCAACGTAACGTGACCTTAATAGATCATAGATCCATAACAATAATGCCATTGCCCTATACGAGAAGTGAATGTTACTCTTTTAACTTTTGACTCCATGCTTCCCTGAATAGTAATTTAGAATGACAATGATGTGGTTGCCAAATTAAAAAAAACGATTAATTTCATGTTCCCCTTCAGCCTATTGTTCATATTCTCGCTCTTCATACTAATGGATAATGATAATAACAAGAATACAATTGCCTACTACTACCGTGCCCTTAACATTAATTAACAATACCAACAATGCCATTGCCCCACATGTTTGTGTGCCTATACATACATGTAGTCAACTCTCTAATAATTAATCTCGAGGGTTTTAAAAATTATGTATTAAAAGAATTATTAATTATAAAATTTACCTATAATTTTTTATTAACGGAAAATTTTCTTCACAATTATATGATTTTAACATAAAAATAAGATATGCATTAATATTTGCATGAGTGACAAACTTTTTTCACATAAAATATGTATTATATCTAATTTTAAGTTACGAAAAAACTCTCAATCTCCTTTATTACTACTAAAAAGTTAATGACAAAT
Organism: Nyssa sinensis; assembly: GCA_008638375.1. Classification (NCBI taxonomy): domain Eukaryota; kingdom Viridiplantae; phylum Streptophyta; class Magnoliopsida; order Cornales; family Nyssaceae; genus Nyssa; species Nyssa sinensis. The sequence continues at coordinate 24,346,663 of CM018042.1, forward strand.
ACTTTATATATATATATATATATATATATATATACACACACACATATATATACACACAAGTGTATTTTTTAATTCAAATAATTTATATTAGAAAGAAAGCTTTTGAAAAACCATTAATTATTAATTATTTACCATGGAACGAAGTTAGTTCCTTAAAAAAATATTAATTATTAGAAATCATTAAGTTAGTGAATATTAATTATTAGAGGATCAACCGTACATGTAAATTGAAACCATACAAATATATATATATATGATACCAGTATTGACCTTCAGGAATTTTCTCATTTTTTTTATATATGTTGTTTTTAAAATTTAACTAATATGCTTTGTCTTAATTCTTTTTTATTTTTTACCAGTCACATTCAGTGGACCTTTGAGTATTTGAAAAAATATAAAGCTTAGCCACCAAACCACTTACAAGCTTCTTTTCTTGCAGCTGTCCAAGAAACCCATGTTGATTCATTGCCCGGAATACTAGGAAATCTGCCTTTCCAACGTACTGCCTAAAATGAAATAAAGTAAATGCAAAAAGTTTAGAATATATAACAAAGTCAGACCAGGTATATAATTACATGAACACATTGTCATACAAAATAAACTGTTTCACTTAGCAAAAATTACTTGTTATTCATGTGGTCTTGGGATATAAGCCGAACTATTTGCATTGTTTGTGGCCAATTAGCTGCAAGCCTGCGAGAAAAAGAGAGGAAGAACTCATCCTACTGGAAATTTATCCTAATGGGACATGTATGATATACTATCAACAATGCAACTTAAATAAACATTAAAAACAGGACCAAGAAAGGTCTTCACTATAAACCCAATAGTTAAAATATTACAGTCCGAAGTTGACATCATATACCGACTTTGACTATATTGAAGAAATGTAAGGAGAATTATATTTCAAGGCACTGTTAGCATGTAACAATTAGGAGATTTCAAACTGGATGTATTATTTCAAAGATCTGATACTCCCAACACTGCATTCTGCATATTTGAGTGTATTAAGATTAAGGAAAGGGGAGGGGGGGAAAGCTGCTACATCAAGCATATGGGAAAAAAATTAATAAATAGACTAAACCAAGAGAGAGCAGAGCATAAGATTAGCATAGAACATATATCTGAAATGGTAACATAACTTTTTTTTGGATAGGTAAGACACACACAGTGTCCTAATTGGGACTTGAACCCTCAACCTCCTCTTTGGGAGGTGGAAGTGATAGCATTCAAGCTAACACTTGATGGTGGCAACACAACTTAAATTTCAGGATTCAAAAGACTACTTTCTGGGAATGAGGAAAACAACATATGTTCTCATCAAAGAGTCTTTTTAAAATTGTACAGAGCTAGGTATTTGAGCATCAAGTGTAAATGGTTAAATGTGATAAAAATAAAAAAAAACATGACCAATCTCCTTGATTGAAGAGTAAACAAGAGATTAAACAATTCTTTTACAGCTTTATAAGGGAACAAATATTATAGCTCTTTGAGAAACTAACTGATGTTTCGTTGTACACCTTCAATTGTAAAGTGAAACCCAAACCAAAATTTCTTCTGATGCAGAATAATGCCATTGTTGAAGAAACCATGATTCTTAAGAGCGGTGAATGTTTCATAAACCCATGCCACTGAACCAATTTTCTGCCTTTTAATATCTTATTGAAACCAAACCTTGAGGTCCTCCAATAAATCATCAGTTTTTTGCGCCTTGGAAGGAATGCAAATTAAATTCAACATAACTCATTTTTTCTTAACTAATTATAAAGAACTGAAATAAATAACAGATTACAACCTTGCACCTAAGTAGACATAAAGTTTGTTATGTACATACTACTATAGTAGTAAACTTTTATGATGAAGCATTCTGTATATAAGAAACTCATAAGCAACTTCCCAAATGTTAGTGATACTCCCTAGACTTACGTTTCAGAAGCTGACGCACTCCTGTAACCCTGCCACAAATAAATAAAGCATAAGGTTACACAATCAGTAAAGTAATTTTGTAAATATTTATGTAAGAGATGATGAATATTGATATTCTGCAAATTACATAACATTAAAATTTGACATATTGAAGCAGCACCGTGTGAGAATAACTATTATTATTATAAGATCACTCACTAAAATGCACATAAAATAAAAATAATAATACAACAACAACATCTATGCCTTATAACCCAAACAAATCCTTGATCTTGTATGTGAAAACATACTTCCAGTCTGGTGATAAAAACAGGCTGTCCTTGTCTCTGCCCAGATAAGTTTCCCTGCATCATTTACATCATTCAATAAAATGTAAGTGATTGGATATATAGACATTGCAAAAATGAAGTATGCGGAGTGGGGACTACACCCTTCGTGTAGCCCATGCCATTGGAGTTGGACCTACAAACACACACACATGGTGTGTATTCACGAGTTGATTATTTGCTATTAATTTCAAAACACATGCAAACTTTATTATGAATAATTGGCCCAAAAAAAAATGATTATATTGAATAAAGAATGGCTCCCTCGAAGAGTGGAAATCTTGGCAGCGAGCATGCCAGTTTGCCATACATTTAAACAACTACCCGTAGATGAAAAGCATTAAATTAAACACCTATATATACTTTTTTTTTTGACGGGTAAATCTCGTACTCACCCTTAGCCCCTTAGGAGATTTGAACCCTCAACCTCCCCTATGGGGAGGTGGAGGAATTACCAACCAAGGTAGAGCTTGTTGGTAAACACCTAAATATACTTCAAACTATAATGAACATGAAAAACAAGGGCATGACAAGAGAAAATAGAAATGGAGTCAATTCTTTGATAATATTTCATACATTAAGAATTCAAACTTTTCTAAAAATAATTGTCTAAAAAACAAAAATACTTTATGCATATAATCATCTCCCTCCCGAAAAGAAATTTCAGCAAAAATTCTGCAAATTGGCAAAGATCTAAATCACACAATATAACTACCCCTAGGTGCAAAACATTAATTCAAATACCAATAAAATCCGTGTATTTTAAAAGAAACAAAAATTGAGGAGTTAATGTTTGATCCACCATCGGTGAATAGACAAGTTACATGGGCAAAGAATTATAATGTGTCACATCATTATTAGAGGTTAAAGAACCGATTCTCTACATTTGGCGAAGTTCTATACAAAATGTGATAGTTACCAATGTTTACTATTTATCGCATATGGAAAGATTATGTGCGTTCAAACTTCCTAATTACCTCATTCTTCTACCTCTTTCCTTCATCCATATCTCTCTCTCTCTCTCTCTCTCTCCACAACAAATTGTTGTTAAACCCTTTTACCAGTCCGTTACCAAAATCAGATTAAAGCACCTCCCAACATCCCAAAAATACTAATGGTGTGTAATGATTGATTGTCCATCTGCTTTTATTACACAGATACTGACTGTTCAGATGGAAAGAACTCTGGCAAAGAAAGGTGTAGACAAGCTACCATTTTGAATATTATAATTTATAAGTGGGAAAAGAGGTTACTCGTACAGTCCACCTACACAGTTGCCAAAATGTTCCCCAGCCTTTATATTATTTCAACATCTCTTGATTGTATTTCAACATTGGTTTATATATATATATATATATATATATATATCAGAGAACGAGAGCAACAGCAATTTATACAAGGAACACTACTCACAGTAGATGTTAAATAAAATCCGATACAGAAGAAGATAATTCCAGAACAACCTCCTCCCCCCTTCTAAAAAAGGATTTATTTCATTACCCCAACCACATCTTGATCTATGTTACAATCTCCTCTCATTATTCTTTTTAATGTAAAAGATGAATTAGTTAAACCACATTTTCCAAGAAAACAACCATAGCCAACCACTTGCACAAGTAGATTGAAAGCTAGGATCAACAAATTAATCATACTGCTAGAACTAACAATTTTTGAGTAGAGGAAGAGTTCAAATCATATTTTCCAGTAGAGACCTAAAAACAATAGACTAGTCACAACAGTAAGCAAGTTCTTGTCTCTGAACTCAGCAAAGAAGATTATTGCTCACCGTCTGGTGTGGAGAGAGAGAAAGAGAGAAATTTGGGAATTATCATTATTTTTTGATAGAATTTACCAAGCTTAATTATTTTTTGACAGAATTTACCAAGCTTAATAGGTCTTGGTGCCATATAATTCTCCACCTATGTAACTTGTCTTTCCACTGACAGTGGATCAAAACTTAACTCAAATTTAAATTATAGTCATGATTAAAAAAATTCCAAATTTAACACCCGACTATAATTTAGAAAGTAACAAATTTTACCATGGGTAACTTTTTGGAATCTGCAGTTTGCAAATTCAATTTCAATCCTTTCCAATAATTGTAGTGGTCTTACCTCCCAAACTTTTACATATTTTGATTGAGCTGATTGCAATGCACTTGATGTCTGTTGGGGCAAGGACATATTAGCTGCTGAATTGTTATTGACACCAAGTGATGGCATCCCTCCTTGTACTTGTTGAGTCATTCCTGGGGTAGGAATCATTGTGCCAGTTCCAGAAGACATACCAGATGGACCAAGGCCACTAATCATGTTTGGGTTCATGCCAATTCCACTTTGTACCATCTGTGTTCCTGGAATATTTCCTTGGCCCATGGCTGACACTGATTGACCCATACTGGCACCTCCTTGGAGATTACCCATTGGTTGAGATATGCCAGGGTTTGAATTCGCAGATACATTATTACTTGCAGAAGTGAATGACCCAGGAGCTGAGTTTTGTGCAACCTGAACAGTCCCCGCTAGCGTTCCTGACCCTGCAACTGAAGTGATGCCTGATTGCCCAGATGATAATACAGTTTGAGCAGCAGGCACAGAAGATGCCATTCCGCTGGATATCATGTTTGACATATGCATGGCCATGGAAGCTCCACCCATCGATGAAAGTCCTATAGAAGTTCCTCCAGTTAGGGCTGCAGAGTTCATCACTTGCCGTGCTTGAGAGAGACTGTTCAGAATGCTCACATTTGCTGCAGCAGGACCTCCAGGACGCAATGACTGTGACATACCACTAACTGTAGGTTTCAGATCTTGTACATTGTCATTATTCGAGATCATCTCCTGAGAAGCAGATATTGGTGAAGAAGTTTGCAAGCTTGGGACCCCTTGAGAAGTGGCACGAGGAACAGATGAAATATGTGGAAAGGCAGGTCCAGATGGCATGGAAGTTACAGTGCTTGGCTCCTGAACAAGTATGTCATGAAATCATGACCTCTCCCTCAATATTAAAAATCATGGTCTATAATCCAACCAACCTGGTTTCTACAGTAAGAAGAGAACTAACAATAGAGAATGTACGAGTCTTACAACTTTTACAGTTGCAGGGGTGATGTTTCCAACAGTTCCAACAGAAATTGGTTGCCGGTTCATGATAGATCCATTTACTGAAAAAGGAAACAGAAAATGTGAGTATTCCACCAAGCTTATTATTGTAAACAGATAATCCATCGGCATTAATGTGGCGAGCCTATTAATAATTTTACCACTGCTTCAATGTCAAAAGTGATCCCTTTGTTCTATGGCCCTTTTCTGATTTTTATCTTGAACTTGAACAAATTTGCTTCCCACAGGCCACTTTTAAATTTGAAATTTTTTTTATATAATTCTTCAAGTTGAATAAAATAATAGTTCTATGCAAGCCATTGCAACATCAAGCACTACAAATAGTTTCTCAAAAATATGTGCATATATTTATATATAGAAATTTTAAATGATGCCATTAATAATAGAGATTAGAGAGTACATATATCTACACACACACACACACACACACACACAGAGATTAAAGAAAAACCAAAGAGAATGATGCACGTCATCTTGATGACACCAATTGGGAACAAGATCAGAGAGTTGCTTCAGATGATTTTGGCCATGTGCAGTGACGAGTAGTAACTGCACCAGTAAATAGTGACAGCATTCAAGCTTAGGTGCGAGGAGGATGGGAAGACCTAAAATGACTTATTTGAGGTAGCGAGTAAGCAGCATGTAAGGGTCCAGAGGATTCATCTTGTCAATGGGTATAGGGACTAGTTGCAGTGCTCCAAACCTTAAAGTCACCAAGCCAGTGGATTTAACAAAAAGCATGGCCCTGAATAGAGCCATATGACAAAACAGGATTTATTTAGCTAACCTCAAATAGTTGACACAAATACTTGTCATCTGCTACCAAGAAAAAATTAATTTTTGTGCATTGGCCATGAAAGATCTGTGCCGCCATAAGAACCTTCACTGTAAGTTTAAAATGTGTTTTCGTCCCGACGTCCCTAGTCAATGTCATCCAATATGACATGCATTTTGGAGATGGCAGGTTAAAAATATTGGTTCTTCAGGTGTAAAAATAGGATGCTTTTATATTATTTAAAAAAAAAGAGTGCTGCAACATTTACCAAACTAGGGGAGCAAATTGGGTGCGGCGGGCTTGAAGCATTTTCAGGAGGCTCAGCCAGTCCTAAAATAATTAACCCAAGCCCGTCCCAAATCTGACCTGAAACCAGAAAATTTAAACCTGGGCCCAATCCAAGCTTAGTATCGGGTTTGCTCAGTTTGCTTGATTAATTTTTTAAAAAAATTGAACTACTTTTTTTAATTAATATTTTACACATGTCAATGCATTAGTTGCTATACAAATGAATAACAACTACTCAATTCTCAAAAAGGGGGTATTCCCACTTCTATCATAACGTTTCACTTTCATTTGATCCCCAACAAGTGTACAGAAGGGAGGCTTTCTAATCCATGACCAGAGTTTCCTGTTTGTAATACTCCGGTTTGCTAAAGACTCCTCCTCATCTTGTGACTCTTTAGGGTTCTAGACATTAGACTTGTGAGCGAGGTCGGAGCGATTCCTGAGAAGATTGTGGCGGAAGGGACAGAGGAAGGTGGGATCGAGCTAACCAGGTTTAATTTAGGGATAGCAGGTTTGGTAATGGTCGAGCTTCTTCTTCGGATTTCAGACAACCTTAATCAGGCATGGAGTTTTTCTCAGAGGTTGAGTGCACTGCTTAGTCTGCCTTACAATTTTTTTTTTTTTGATCGGTTAGTCTGCTTTACATAAAAATTTTATTTCACCACATATAAGCAGTCTTTAGATGAAAATTTTCCAGCATACATGAGTTGTATATATAACAATCAAATTTTAGTTCATCTTGGTATTTCATCTCTGACATCAGAAAGATAAAAGTAAATGTTTTCACCATTAAACAAAATTCCTGTTGGGTTTCAACAGACATCAAAGATTTTCGGAGGAAAATCATTTCACTTTCCCAATAACTCTTAGAATTTTGAATTTTATTTGCTCCTCAAAATTTGATCTAATAGATAGAGACGCCAGGAGTTTATGTCGATTTGAGAAAAGTGGAAAATTCCTGTTGTGTTTTGACATACGTCTAAGATTTACTCAGAAAATGAGTTTCAATCTTGCTCTCAAAACTCCAAATCCTATGTCCTCTAAAATTTGCTAATTGGATTTGTAAGAGTGGAGAGAGAATGGCTTCAATGAGTGGTGAGTTGTTGATGTCACAATACAACAATGGGATGCACAACACGGTGTATATGCTTGTAATTATATAAACAAGCAATCTTGTTGTCCCACATTGAAATCTCATTAAACATCAGCAATCTTTATAAACTGATACTCACAATCATATGAATATAAAATTAGCATGTGCCAGCAAGGATCAAAATTTCGTTTCTTTTCCATCGAAACGGCCGAAACGTTTCCGTTTTTCAAGGAACTGAAACGAAACACTAGTAGAATATCGAAATTCACATGTTTCCATGGACACAAAATTGTTTTCCTAGAAACATACCGAAACTAATGGAAACATACCGAATCAGAGGAAACATTTCTTTTGTATCAATAATAATTTTAGAAGTTAGTAAGAAATAATATCCATTTATTTTTTAAGGATTAAGATTCAAAATTACAAGAAGATTTTTCTATTATTTTCCTTAAAATAATAGAAAAGTAGTAGGAGAAATACAGTATAGAGAAATAACTATTTTAATAATAAGTTACTAATTATAATAGGTTTAAATCGCTATTTGTTTTACATTTTATTTTATATGTAATTTGTGTCAAATTATCTAATTCGTAGATATTACATAGTTTATCTATTATGTCATTTATCATGAATTAGTGTCATTTATTATGAACATGATTTATATGCTTTAAACATGCACAAATATTCAATAAATAGGATTAATTGTATAAATAAATAAATTTTAAGTTATGTTTCCACGTGTTTCCAATTTTTTCTCCGTTTCTATTACGTTTCCAAAACGTTTCCATTTTCGGACAAACCGAAACTATACATTGAAACGATATTTTGATCCTTGTGTGCCAGTGCAACATGAAAAAATTCTCATGTTTTTCACACATATTATATAAAGCACTCAGCACAGGTTGGGCTCAGGTTGATCAAGCCCTACACCTAGCCCAAGCCGCCCAGCCTGAATCGAGACTGGGCTTGCATATTTCTGCCCAGGGCCATCCCTAAGTATAAAAAATACAGCCCAAGCCCAAAAAAATGGGGCAGGCTGGGCTCATCACTGACGGAGCCAAGGGGGAACTAAGGGAGACCATGGCCCCCTCAAAATTTTTGATATTGTATTTTTTACCATTAATTTTATTAGAATATTTTTAAAAAATAGGACTTGGCCCTCCCAAATTTTTTTATATATTCATATGAATCTTTCCTAAATTTTAATACATGCACTTTTTTTAGTTCTGGATCTGCCACGAGCTCAAGTTAGGTTTGGGTTAGCCCACCTGACTTGCACCCCTATACTAAACTAAGCCAACATGCATCTTCTATGTTGCACATGTGAAAGGACTGAGTTGGTGGATCAATTTAGCTGATCCCTAATCAAGCAGAACAAAGATTTGAGGCTGGATAGATATACAGTTTAAAAATTCAAGCATGCAAATATGCAATTTAAGGGGTTGAACAAATAGTATATCATGTACAAAAAGGTTATTTGAACCAACTTATCCAAAAAAAAAATAAGTTATTTGAACCATTTTTTTTGTTGTCCTTTTTCCTTCCTGTACACACAATCTATTTCAGTATTGATTCACTTGAAAACTTTAAAAGGTAAGCGATCCAAAAAAATCATGCAAATTATCAACCACACTCAACGATCAAGTCAGAAAATTTCTTGTCTGGGTGAAATACTGTAGAAAAATGAGTTCAAAATGCAACCAACCTGAAGGAATAGAAGTTGAAGGAGGCCCTGAGACCGTGGGAACAGAAGCTATATCCATTTTCACAGGACTTGGATTCGATGCAAAATTTGTGACACCAGGCCGACTTAAAGCAGCACGAGCCTCCATGAAATTCTCTGAGATTAGAACAAGAAAATGAGGATTTTTGACGTTATCAACAGGTGGATCTGCTGCTCGAGCATTGCGTTTTCCCTACAATGACAAAAAAATTGAAGACACTTGCACACCCAGCAACAAATAAGCAAGTATTCTTTTTATTTAAAATAAAAAAAAAAAAGAGGCATCATAAACACTACGAGTTTCAAAACGACACTTAAAAACTATACACGTATACAAGTATAACCACCCCCACCCACAAAAAAAAAAAAAAAAACAGAAGACCAATACATATTAGAACTACAACAAAGTGAAAAGGCTCAAACAATTGAAGGTCTATAATAAGCATTTTCAGGAAACAAATTAGCAGCACATTAAGGGTGTGTCTCAATGGCAACTTCATGCAAGAATTACTTGTCCAAAATCCAAGGTAAGCATATGTGTTGAATTTTTTTCTTTAATTAAATAGATGGAAATTTGATGCAAGTCAAGTTTAAACGTAATTCTTCAAAAATGTATATCAACTATCAAGTCTTTTCATGGAGTTGAACAAGAGTGATTTAGAGTTTAAAAAATAAATTTTCATATAAATTTGTAGTGTTGTTTGTTTCTATTCACAAAATACTCTCACTTTCAGTTTTAATCTTTCAAAAATGAGACACTGAATAAAACTAGAAACCATTTCAGAGGCCAATAGAAACCCAATCTTATTATGAGCTACTCAAAATAGAAAGCAAATTTTCAGTTAATAATATCTATCAGCAAAATACACTTCTCAAATGGATCCCATGCTTTTATATAACAGCTGCATTTTTAAGTTAGATTTTTACAAAGTAATATGCTCATGGAGCCGTTTTCCACATGTCAATGATAGAATCTTGAAAAAGGTTCTCCACAAACCATGAGTCCTTGATGCACTATACATCTCAATAGATTTTTTTTTTTTGCGCCGGGGGGGGGGGGGGGGGGGGGGGCATTGGAGGCTTTGTTAATATTCAAATTTAGGAGAGGTCATTATTTTTATGATTTGACCATACTTAGAGTACAACGTACAACAGGCTGTACAGAAATCAGGTTCTAAATTTAGACCAACCCACCCACAGCACTCCAACTCCAAATTCTACTTCTTTATCTTCAACTTACTATCTGCAAAATGCATAAGAAGCGGTTCATAGCCAAATACTATCTATTGGGTGTTAATAACACGGAACACTTGCATATATCCTCAGTACAACCAACCTTATGGCCATCGAATCCAAATCGCTTTTCCTTGATTAAGTCAACATCACCAATTCAAATACAACAAACTCAAGTCTTTGAAACTTGTCCAAATTACTTTTTGTACACACACATCTATGGCATGGTGGGGTAAAGGGGATGATGGGTAAACCATTTTAAAAAAAATGTACAAATGTTGGGAAGTGTTCCCAATTTGTAGTTAATGATTGTAATCAAATGTGGTGAGTGCAAAAACTGAACCCAAAGAATATTCCTCTTAAAAAAGACTTGTAAGTTAGTGAATATGACTAAAGACTAAATAGAAAAGGAAGGAGCCGGTGGCAAATTGCCTAATGCTTAATCAATGTTACCTGGAAATCAACACATTTTCTTGTTTTGGAGTATATGGAAAGAAAGAAATCAACGCATTTTTTTTTATCAATATGAAATCAACACATTTTTTAAGGAAGGAACACGGATATATGTAGTTTCAAGGTTTTTTCTTTTATCAATAAAGTGTAAGATATATGTAGACTCAAGGATAGTTTTTTGAAAACATTGAATTTTTGGAATATGGAAGCATCCCCTCATATGTATATAGTTTTGTAGATTTTTTTTGACAATATGAGACAAATTTTTTTAGTCTCCTTTTGTTAATGGGTGTCCCCCTTGGGCGTGATTTATGAATACATTTACTTATCAAAAAAAAAAAAAATGTTACCTAGAACATGGATCGTTACAATAAACAGAACGAGAACTAGCAGTCTGGAACACAATACTCTTATGTACTCTAAATGTGGTACAACATGGGGTAAGCTTACGTAAGAGTGGAATACGATGAAGTGAACAAGTTGTCCATATTGTTACGTAATTTATTATATATTTTTCTCTTAAAAGGAAAATTAAGGAAAGAACTAAGAAGAAAATTCTCGAATCACTAAATTTAGTGCTCTACAACGGAAGTGTTCTCTGTTTTAGAATGTGTCTACTAAAATGGAGATCGCTGGGTATTTGTATTTTTTATGAATATCTCAGCTAATTATTGTAAATGCTAATGTTCACTTTTAGATTTTTACCTTAGGAACTTAAGAATCCTTTTTGTATGAATCTATCTTGTATCTACTCTCCTGGGACAAGGTTTATGATCACGAGTTTGACAATCATACTCTACGAGAATATAGTCTGGCCCATCTTTGGCTATAACAAAAGGTGGAGATCATTTAAAGGGATGAAAGCAAGGAAGCTCTTATGGAACTCATTTACTTCTTCATCAGGGGGATTAATCTCCAGAGATCTCCAGCAAATTTCACAAGTAAATTCCAAAATATAATTGGCAAATATGGCCTGGAAGGAAAGCGACTGAGGGTGTCTGCTGCAGATTTGTTCCAATGTGCTCCGAAGTTGCAACTTCTTAATGATGAAGCATTGTTCATTAATGTCCAAAAAGGATTTATAAAGGCATTGTACTTGAAAGACACGAAAACATTCAATACAAAAGATGATGAATGGAAAGAATATAATATTCTGACAGGAAGTGTCATAAGACTCGCCTTGCTGTGCTTAGAGTTACTCTCTCATCTACTACTTTGGAAGATGTTAATGAGCCTGTAAACGCTGGAAGCTCTTACCAACAACATGCTTATAGAAAGCCATTGTATGGGTTTGAGATGGAGGGACTGTACCTCATGAGAGACCTATATCTCTTTAAAATGATAATTAAGTGGCGACTTGGTGTGATTGTCAAGATTGATGAAAAAAATAGAGCAACACTTCAAGTGTTCTTCTCCTCATCATATGATAAATTGGTGATTTCTTTGCTGTTAGGAAAGATAGGTTCCTAAGAGATTAATCTTTTCTTTGACTTCTTGAAGAAAATAAATAACAAAAGAAACATTCAGCATTATACCACCATAATAAATGCAAACTAGAATATAGAATTTGTATTTCTATTCATGCACTGTGGTTTCTCTCTTATATTCTTCCTCTAAATTTAAAGCCACGGAAGATGGATTCATGATTTAGGCACTTTCTCAACCCATATGAGTATAATATCACCAAACAAAGCTACAAAATTATTCCTGTGGTGTAATCCTCTAATTCCAGAGGTTGCATGAACATAAAATGTTGAGCAAAATTTAGGAAAGTAACTAGTTCATAAAGATCAGTTCAAGTAAACATGTGGATCATGCTTCGGTACATTTGACAAGCCCGGCACAAAATATCACAAACAAATAATGAGCTAAACTGAAATTTGTGTTTTTACCGCACTGTAGATTGCTCTAAGTTTTGGAAGCTGTTTTGGACAAATGACTGACAGAGAAACAGAACACTGCATGCAAAAGTAAGGGTCAGCTGACTGGTGGTGTGCAACATGCATGAGAAGAGAAACATCATCAGCAAACAAGGAAAGCACATCTATATCAGTACCTGAGAAAATGATTTAGCAACTGACTCAGCATCAGATAGGCAACTTTCACTTTGAGTCTCAATGTTTTCACCCTGCTCCAAATTCTGCATTTGCGGTCGATAAACTGGTGTGGGCAAGGGATAAGGATTACTTGCAGCAACAAGAATGCAATGCCTTTGCCCATCCACATTTAGTTGAGTTTGGCTTCCATTTATAGTAGAGAACATCTGAATGAGGAATCAGAATAATATTAAATATAGATAAGAGTTAAAACTTGCATGGGAAACATGTCTGCCAAGAAGAAGCTGCATAGTTTGTGCACATTAACAATAAAATTCCTAACGTAAAACCTTCCCAAGAACTTATTTGTTGTCAGGACCCTATTTAGGGTCCCAGTCTTATCACTTCACCTAGATTCTCAACATCTACCTCTCCGATTTTATATAAATAAAGTCCAAGATTTATTTGAAATGACAGGATGATCTTAAATACAATAGCATGACGAGATAGGATTCATTTAGTCGACTCCAAATAGTTGGGAATAAGGCTGAGTTGAGTTAAGTATTTCTGTGAAATTAAAATCACATGTCAAAATATCAAAATCAATTACACATGGTTTTGTGCAGTGCCACAATGGTAAAGAGGAATTAATGTATGATCTTTCTTTCTTTTCATATATCAATTGTGCAAGTTATAGTTGGTGTCTAGTGTGATAATAAAGCCATAGAGTAAAGTGGACTAGTGGAGAAGAAGGAATTTATGTAGCCAATCTAAAACAGTTGGGATTGAGCCTTGTTGGATAAAGCATTACCATCAAACCACTAGAATTACTAGATTCTAGAACATTTAAGCACATTTAAAGGTGTGCAAAAGTGTGTGATGGAGAACATGAAGGACCCAACAGGCCTTTTTTTATCTTGGAGGATAATTTTATTTTTGTATTATCTATTTTATTTTAGGACTTATTTATTTTAGAACTTAATTTATTTTTAATTTTCAGAGCATATTTTATTTTGGCAAGTTTAATTTTAGGTTTTGCCTATATATAGGGTTTATAGCGTAATTGTCTAATTGAACATTAAGTTTTTGCATATTGAATACTGATTACAGAATATTGAAATTTCTCTCATTTCTCTTGATTTCTTTATCTTCTTTCTCTCTCCTTTCTCTCTTTTTGATCCTGCATCAATTGGTATCAGAACTCGAACCAGATCCAATACTTTTCATTGTTGATTAAAAAAAACAAATCTATTGTTCATTGTCACCGCCTCATTATCCTAGAGCCTTTATCGTCAGCATGCAATTTCATCACCAACTCCACCATCATAGAAACATCGTCAACAAGTTTCTACTCTGTTCACGTTGCTGTTCGATGACCGTCATGGAAAGCACATCATCATCATTGTTCACCAGATAGGACTCATTATTGCACTAGGCACGTCGTCGTTCATTGTCGCAAAGATTCATTGTCATTGTCTTTCCCTTACTTGGTCATACCCCTGATATAAAGTTTTGTTAAGGGCACGAGGGGTGACACATTTGTTTCCCCAACATTTAGGCAAAAACCTAGTTGTAGTCACTATGAAAGTTGTGATTTTTCTCCATAATCCAAGAATACATTGTGACCAATCAATAACAAACACCAAATCGAGGAGTAGAGTCAAAACTTTTGAAATCTTGTTTAATCCAGTTGTTGTTCCAAACCAAGTCGCCAATACCTTTCATACACTCACCTACTGCAGTAAAAAGTCTGAAAAGTTATCATTGATGAAAGTTCTCATTAACGTGGTTTCTATATAAAACTTAAAATTGAATCTGTCAGGTGTCGGACAAAGCCCCTCCATCTCTCATAGAGTGTGAACGCAATAAGAAGATTTTTGAAGGGCTGGAGAGGTGAATGAGCGGAAAGGGATATTATAGAACAATAATGTTCATCAGCAAAATGCATGTGATGTAAGGATTGAAGTTTGCATTCTTCTTGTGTACACGGGAGCAGCCCTTTTGTTGGTGACTTTAATGATATACTTTACCTATTAGGGGGAAAAAAAGAGTGAACAACATCTATAACCATATAAGGTAGCTTCGGAAGACAATTCTACTTTTCTTGTCTCAAAGAGGTGTCGGTGCCAATCCATATAAGTGATTTATATTCCGAAAACATTTGGTGTGATATCCTGCCCATGGATGTTGGTCATGTTCATCTTGGCTGTTCTTGGATTGAAGATTTAGAAGCAATTAATGGGGAAGAAAATACCTATATCATTAGGTATAATGGCAACACTATCTTGCCAAAACCTGCAAAACCCAAAGAAAAAGGTAGGGGCCCAAAACCTAAATCCTCCTCTTATGTGCCAAGTAAATAAAACCTCTATGTTTTGTACCAAAATGAGTCTGAGAAGAAAAGAGTGAGACTGACCAAGAAAAAAAAAACTAGTAGCTAAGGAAGTTCCTCACTATCTGTCAGAAGAAAGAGTTCTGAGGTCACTAAAATTTTGAAAGATTGTCAAGATGAGACACCAAAAAAATGTTGCCATCCTTAAAAAATGTTCCAAATGCTATTAATTTAGTCCCAACACCACATTTGCCTAATCCTCCATCTCATCAAATGAATCCTAAGGAACAAACTGAATTGGAAATATGTGTTGATAGCCGTGTCATTAGTAAAATCACAGTCAAAACACAAATTTTCTACACATTATAATTGTGCTTTTTGAGAGCATTCATGATTTTTCACCTCGTCAACCTATTGAACTTGTTCCTTTACCCCCAGATTCCCATCATATATCAATTGGCCTTGCTCCTTTACCTTTAAATTCTCATCCATTTGCATCAACAAAGGCCCAAATGAAAATAATATACTGTAGAAATTAACCACAGGAAATAGCAATCCATTAAAAGAAACTGTCACCACTTGTGTTCAGTCATGCGTTCACACTCCTGGATTTGTTTGTATATCCATAATTTCAGTTTTAATGCATGTTTACTTAACTTATAGTTGAAGATCAGTAATAAAATGGTTTTCATGTGGAGAACATGTTTTCCTGTAGAGACACCTTTAGGCCTTCTATATTGTCCGCAAGTGTTCAGACAAGTGGAGTTACTTCTTTAGCACCAGCAGTTATTTTTCCACCATTTCATTTACATAGCATAAATTAGTTTGTGGATGTTCTTAGTTTTTCTGAGCATGACCATCCTAACTCATAGGAGTAGAAATCTTCTCAGACGAGGAGAAATAATGGGAACAGGAAGGACACAACGGGCCATCTATTTATTAAGGATAATTTTATTTTTTGTATTTTCTATTTTATTTTAGAACTTATTTATTTTAGGACTTAATTTCTTTTTATTTTTACGAGCTTATTTTATTTTGGTAATTTTAATTTTAGGGTTTTCCTATATATAGAACTTAGCGTAATTGAACATTAAGTTTTTGCATATCGAATATTGATTACAAAATATTAAGTTTTCTCTCTTGGTCTCTCCTCTCTCTCTTCCCTCTCGGTTTGTTTCTCCCTTTAAAGGCGATATGGGCTAAGGTCCTATATTGCCCGAAAAGTGATGTGACAAAAAAGCGCTACCTTGGATGAAACGAGGAGCAAACATATAAAAATAATCAAAAATTATATTAGACATTAAAGTTTCATTTATTCTAAGTTAAATTGTATCTTAAACAATTATTATCATGTAACACTAATAAGTTTAATCTAAAGGATGACATATGATGAATTTAAATTTTAAGCAATGAGACCGTTCTAAACTTTTTCTTCCTATTTTGCTTCTTTTAAGTGTAGTTTAAGGCAAAAGGCACCATTAAGAAATCAAGATACTAAGGTCCTACATTGCTCAAAAAAACAAAGCAAAAACAAAGCGTTAACCTAAATGAAGAAAGATGTTAATTTATAAAAAATAATTAAAAAAACTATACTACTTAAAAAAAAAAAGTTCATTTATTTTAAGTTAAACATTATTTAAATAATAATTCTCATCTAACATTAAAGAGTTTAATCTAAAAAATGACATATGAAGAATTTAAATTTTAAGCAACGAAGCCATTCTAAGTTTTTCATTCGCTTTTTGCTTCTTTTATATGGTGCAAATATTATCCGAAAGGCAGAAAGAAATACCAATAGTCCTAAAACAAGAAGTCGAGATACAAAAGAACATTTTAAGTAATATAGATTTTATTTAATGTGGCTCTTGCTTCAACGTCTTTCGTCTTGATTGAGGCAATTGCCTAGGCAATGCCTCATTGAAGTTGCCTCGCCTAGAGTTTGCCGAGGCGCTGCACCTCATCCTTGCCTTATTGCCTAGGCAAGCGCCCAGTCGCCTTTGACAACACTGGTCCTGCATCAGTGTATCCCATTTGCACCAGTTAAAACTACTAATAATATTAGGACAAAGAATCTACTATACATTCACCATTATTATTAGCATCCACAGCCTATCCCAGGCTCCTATTGATTTTATGGCCACTTACCTAAAAGAACCGGTGAGACTTTTCAGCACAACTCAAGGTTAGGGAAGGAAATCTATTGAGAACCATCATGGCACATCTGCCTTGAGTTGCCACCATCATCACCCAAACCTTATTCCAGCTGATATGTACTGGCTTGTGCAGAGAAAATTACCAATAAATTAACCAGCTAATGACCCAATGCATCCCTCTTTTATCCAGGATTAAAAACAGCAATTAGGATACCCGTATAGAAACCCTAAACTAAGAATAAATCTATTCCAAGTAAAATGTCCTCATAACGAGGAGCTTGAATCAAATATAAAGGTGAAAGATGAATTATAAAGAAAATGGGAGTCTGGGACTAAGACACGCATGAATTCTCTATAAACTGGCAAATAAAATGTTAACACCATGAAGAAAATGAAGCATAATCAACAATGTGCACCATTAAAGCTTCAGCAAGCCCTTCAGCAATTGCAGCATCATTGAAACCACCACCAGCAAAGGGTAAAGCAGATAACCACTGTAAGAATATATCAACATCTTTTGTCCAGCCACTCCGTTGTACTAGACAGGCTGCAAGAAGAATGGTGAAATTGAGAAAGAAAAAAAAGGACCCCCTTTAAGTTAGCAAACTAAACTATAAGATTTAAAAATATTTGGTTGCAATGCAAATTGTCCATTCAAGTTTTACATTACTGTGGCAAAGATTAAAAGGAAGATAAAGAGAAGCGTGTGTGAATCCGTAGGCTCACAGTAAGTCAAATTTCATAACATCAAAGAAGGTTTAAAGTGTAATAACCGCAAGATAATCCTCCATTTACTAGCTAAATCCTCAAGGAAACTGCAAAAATCTTACTTCCAGAATTTGATGTCATTTATCAAACTCAAGAGAAAAAATTCACCACTTTAAAGGAGAAAATAAATTACTTTAAGTTAATGGAACCTCAAGGAAGGTTAAAATCCAAAAAATCGTCATCATGCAGGTGCATACAAAGTTTTAAGACTCAACTTTCATTGGAACTCCCGACCACAAAAGAATATTGGTTCATAAAAATTTGCGGAAAGACAAAAGTTCCAAAACATTTAAAAATCTATCAACTCAGCAAAGCATTATATCCCAACCACTTGGGGGTTGCTATTCTTTTGGAAAAGAAGAGGAGTGCATGCATTTGTTGGGATCACCGTGTTTTGTTTCTCAAAAAGTAGTTTAATCAGTAGCAAGTAATGCACATAACAATAATCAAGATTTCTTGTAACCTGGGTTATGAAGAACAAGGAAAAAATACATACCACTATAAGATCCGTGAGCATTAAACACGACCAGAGAGAGCTCAATATTAGCAGCAGATGGCTTCTGTAAAATAAAATAAAAAAATTTATTTTTTGATAAGTAAAAAAAACTAATTATAATAGTAACAAACATTAATATAATAAAATTAATGGAAGGCGATGATTAAAATGCTAGAGAGTATGATGCTACATTCGTGAAACCTTAAAAGCAGTGGCGGATCTAGACCTTGGACATAGAAGAAGCAAGAAGGGGCAAAAAGTAGACTCCATCTATCATCATCGTCCCCCAAACCATAATACCATATTTCTACAGCAAGCTAAGCTACTCATCCACATCCTCAACCTCCCAATCATGAAATGCCCTCCGAAAAATAATATCCCACACCACTTTGACACTCCTAAGATGATCCGCCATTGTCACCTCCGTATCTGCTGCTAGTCCTAAAAAAGGATTAGCAGAAGACACCTTCACAACAACCACGCATCAAATATCATGCCAAAAATAACTCAACAAAGTCTTATCCCAACTATTTAGGGTCTACTATATGAATCATGTCTCATCATTCCATTCTATTTAAGACCATTCATGTGGTTAGACCACACATTATTATATCTTTTTTTACTATCTCTAGACAAGTTAATTTTGATAGCCCCCGCCCCCTAGCACGGCCCTCGATATGAACCACATCGCTCTTCTTTACTGCTTTTCATTATACAAGCTCATACTACCTTAACCGGTTTTCTCTCATTTTATCTCTTATAAGTGTTACACCTACCATCTCACCAATGTGTTCATTTTTAATTCTATATTTTCTTATCTTACCGTAGATCCATCTCAAACATTTTAAAAAAATTATCCCAGCCAGTCCAAATTTCTTTCCACTAGCCTACACCATGCAGTCTCCTAACCTCCCAAGTAGTCCTTCATTAACCCCTATACAATAAATTGCTTTTTAATCATGTAGAACAGCTTTTATCATAGTGAATTATGGTATCATGGCATAATTTAATGTTATGTTATTGATACATGTCCTCAACCAAGTTATGCATCTTCATTCTCTATATCCACAAAAATGAGGTCGAGTCCCTCAAGATGTCTCCCAACAAAATAACTTCAGCTTCTGTAGTCACAAGGTCCAAACCAAGTTTACAAAAACAATCTTTTTCCACATCATTTGTTCCTAGGGATGGAACCAGCCTAGGCCTGGAGGGTCAACTGCAACCCCCCCCCCCCCTCTTTCACTTTTTTTAATTGAAATTTGTCTTATACTTTCAAAAAAAAATTCAAATATACCCCTTTATTTTAAGTTTTTGCCTCCACTGGGTTTAAAGTCTTTAACACTTTACCGTCATCTTAATTATTGATCCCCTCAATGGAACTTTTACCCATTTTTTTGGATTTCTTTTGTAGAGTCTAAAGTTTTTAGAAGGTTTCTTTCTTTGGCTGGACATCTTGTCTAACTTCTGAACTCCATTATATCAATGAATTTAGTTACTTATCAAAAATGTTATCAGTCTATATTAAGTTTTTATACTTCTTTATTTTTAAAATTTATGATCGAACCCCCCTCGCCCCCCCCCCCCCCCAAAAAAAAAAAGAGTAAATTCCCGGCTCCAACCCTATTTTTTTCCCTTGTTTAAACTATAAGAACATTATTTTGATCAATTTTTTGGCAAAACAAAGAAACTGAGTTATACACTAAGTAGTCTAAAATATATAAATGAGAAAAAAGAGATGACAATGCATATCACATCTTGAATCAACTTATTTTCCACAATGGAATTTGCAAAACAAATTGCATTTCTTGGCATATGCCATATAAACATAAACCACAGGCACAATACAAAATCTGGATAAGAAAAACCCAGCACCATTAAATTTCAAAAAACTTGAGGTCGAATGAAAAATGATTACCTGTCCTGCCAACTCATTACCACAAAAGGTCCTGCACAAATTAAACAATAAATCAAAGCCAAAACATATTAAGAGCCAAAATATTTTGAAACTAAAACTTCGTTTGCACATATGATTCAACAACTACTAATTAATGTATGACACCCCGTACATGGAATCCAATAATAAATAGATTAACCTAGAAGCCAAGTGCATTCTTGCATTAGTTATAGCCACTAATATGGACTAACAATTTGGTTGAGTTCAATCACGATGTTAGATAAAAAGTTGCTTCCCAAGTTCATTCATTTTAGATCTTTTCCAAGAAAAATCTATTACAATATCTACTATGTACCAATTTCCTAGCTAGATTTGTCCAATAGATCAATCCGACATGCCACCACATGCCTGGGCTAAAGCATGTATCACAATCTATCAATTAAAAGGGCTTCACCCAGGAATCAAAAACAGAATGCACCTTTTTTCTTCCTGTCACTAATATCACATGTTGTTGACATTGCCTAGAGTTTGAGAGATAAATGAAGCTATTGAAGAAAAGGTTCTTTCGGATTGTTGTACAAGTATGTAGCTATCAAATTTATAAATTTGATATCAGCTATTTTGATTAATGGGTGCGTTATGCGTTTGACATTAGCTATTTTTTCTAGTCACTACTACTCCATGCATTAAAGGTTAAGAAATGTATTTTGCATTCCTTTTTCCCATGCTTTCTTCAAGTCAATAACAGGAAGAACTTCTTCTTTCAACATTGTTCCACCAAGCACAAGTGAGAAAAAAACTATGGTGTCTAATCTCCCAGTATGAAACTACAGTATTTTTTTTTTTAAACTCAATAATCATTACTTTAATCCACGGTTCAATTACTCTGATTGAGAGTTCAGTAGTAAAAACTTTATACAACAATAGTTGTTCAACACCAAAAGCTCCATACTTCATCACAGACATCAAGATATGTTTTCCCATTCAGTTTGCATTTCCATAGCCTTTACAATCATGAGTTCATGCTTAACGAAGAAATCAATCAATAAATGTAATATCTCTTGTATAATTCCAGACCCTCAATGGCATAACATCCCGTCTTCATCTATCTAAGAATTTTCCTACTCTTGAAACCTTACTCTACAAAATTCTTATTATCTCGTCATCCATACAAAAATTACCTTAATGTTGTAATTATTTTGGCAAGCGAGCATCTATTTAGAATTCTTAAATTTTAATTTCCTCACCATCGATTAAGATGCTAAACTCAGGGACATAACATTCAAGAAGTCAAGTTCTGGATCTTGGCCATCAGATTTCTTTCTAAATGAGATGACCAATAGATTCACAATGTTACATTTTTTTTTTATAACTAGATATCTAATGCTACATATCATAGTAGATATTCAAAAGCTCTTGGCTCATCAGAGAAATCAACAAAAATTAATAAATTGCAGGACTTTGATCCACAAAATGACAAGAAGTGAACACAACTCACAAATTTTGCAAATAGGGGTCATATTCTTGCAGGCTAAGGAAAGACCATGGGAGTATGTTTGCATGAAGAATTCTAAACTAATAGAGATATTTAACATGAAGGAATTTAAAGTCCACATAATTTGGAATCCCTAAATTTAGAAATTTTAATGTTCACACATTTTCTTTACATTTCTTATCTAAGCCCTACTTAAAAGTTTAAAAAAAATGAAAAATTCCTTCTTCAGTCACCCATGCTTTATCTAACTAAAAACAAATGAAAAATATAACACCTGATTATTTGGTCTTCAATTAATTAAAATAAAAAAGGTAATAGAAGGCAAATATCTAATCAAATGGAACCTTCTTTGCAGTGGCAGAGTTAGAGGGGGCACATATAAAAATAAAAATTTTGGGGGGTTCGTTGTAAAAATATGAAAAATCTTGGGGGGCAACACCTAATTTCTAGAAAAAATTCTACAAAAAATAGAGGTTAACGTAGAACGGAAATGTGAAAAGATAGATACAACCAACATCACGAGGAACAATCAACCCAAGAGGAACCAATTAACCCAAAAAGAGAATGAATTCTCTAAATTTTGAAATTATATTAATATTGAAAAAAAAATGCATAATAAAGACTTGTTACATTATATTTATAGAACTAGAATACTAATATTTTTAGTAGGAAACCATAACTCATCCTAATCCTATTAAAATAAAGAATCCTGTTTTAAATAGAAAACAATAAAGATACTAGATACTTTATCTAAAATAACTAATTTGAGATAGGCTCAAATTTGTAACCTAAAGAATCCTACAATAACTCTGAAACAACATACATGTTTTTTTGTAGGTACCATATATATCGTACATTAGACTCCCCCACTTGAAAAGAACTCGTCCTCGAGTTAACTGGATATATGCAACCATCTAAGAAGCACGGATACGGACACGGGACACTGATACGATACGACACGGACACGCAGACAGGTTATTTCTCAAAAAATTAGGACACGGATACGTTAGGGACACGTTGAATATATATAAATGTTTTATATTTTTATATGACCATATAATAAAAACCTAATGCTATTTCAACTAAACTTGGCATAAAAACACACAAATTTTAAAAATATTATTAAGATATTAAAATAACAAAACTATTAAATAAAAATTAAAAAACTTCTTTATTTATTCATCAACATTCATGATTCAAGTGTCCGAACACGTGTCTGGGGAGTGTCCGAGAGTGTCGGTGTCCGACACGTATCCGACACGGACACGTGAGGCAAAATAGAGTGTCCGTGCTTCTTAGGCAACCATGAACTCGTCCGTAACCCAATAATAATGATTGAATCTCTTCAAGAACAATCGAAGACTCAAGGATTTTTTCTTTCACATCTTTTATGAAATCTATAATTTTAGGCTATTGTTTTTATGACAATAATCCTCAAATAATAAAACAAAAAAATTCTTTATCCATCACAAATTCAATGTTCTTGTAAGCATCATAATCATCCTTCGCAAATTTCAGGTTCCTTCTCATCTATAGTGTCGACTACCTCAATGGGAGTTTTTTGCTCCTTGTTTTCCATAAAAGAGCTTGTATCATCTATTGGTGCCACTAGATCCACACTTGACCTATTAATTTTGAACTTTCTTTTTCTTCTTCCTGCACAATAGGATTTTTAATCAGTTCCTCTTCTTTATCATCCACACCAACTATTTCAGCAGCATCAATAGAAATAAATTCAACTTTATTTTTTTCCAACTTGTTGTGATTGTCTTCAGAGATAAAATGACTTGATCTGTACTTTTCATGACAAGAGAGCCCACTGTAACGATGTGCATGTCCTTCAACGGTTCAATATATGCAACTTTATTAGTTGAAGTAGCCTTACCAATTTCATATTTCTCTCGTACTTTTTCCTTGGTGCAAAGAATAGGTTTCGAAGTTTCGTTTTTGTTTTCAAAGATACATTTTGAAACTTTAACATAATCTCAAGTTGGTCTATATTTATCTTCTAAAATTTACAAATAATCTCATGACAAAAATCTATTTGTCAACATCCTCATCATTCTTGAGCATGAACGAATGCACTTTTACCTTATAGTTGTCTGAACCTCTATAAATCAAACCACTACTTTTTCGGTAATCCAATAGGTTTATCTTCTGTCCAAAAATATAAAAGTCTCGTATCATCAAGACAATCGTCCAAATGATATATCCAATCATGAAAGTTTTCAAAATAAAAATTACCAACAAAGTAAGGAAGTCTTTTGTAATTGCGCATAACTTTCCGAATAAAAACGTGTCCATGAACAGGTTGACTGCGAGCTCCCTCGTCAATGCAATACCTATTATCTTCACAATTTTCTTGTATCTAAGACTCCAAACAAGTAACGAATTGCCTCCTATAAACAACATCGTAAGAAGCTCAAATTCCATCTCCACCAATTACCATCCAGCCAGACGAATCCTCTCTTTGATACCACCTAACGCAAAATGGAAACGTGAAATAATGGATACGACCAATGTCAATATCCACAACAGGTATAAATCAACCCAACGAGAACCAATCAACCCAAAAAGAGAATAAATTTTCTAAAATTCAAAATTTTATTAATATTAATAAAAAAAACTACATAATAAAGACCTATTACATCATATTTATTAAGCGAAAAAACCACTATTTTCACTAGGAAACCATAAATCTTATCCTTATCCTAATCCTAATAAAATAAAGAATCCTATTTTGAATAGATAACAATAAAGATAATAGATATTCTATCTAAAATAAATAATTTGAGATATGCTCAAATTTGTAAACTAAAGAATCCTACAATAATTTCTGAAACAAAATACATGTTTTTGGCAGATACCATATTTGTCCTACATCAGAGGTAAAATCACAAATTTTTAGAGAAGAATTTAAAAATCCCCATCTTCTTTTACCCAAACAAAGGATTCTTAAATCCCTTTCTAGCCTCTCAAATCCCTCCCCAAATCCCTTGCTCAAACACAACCTAAATATATTTTAATAAATAATAATAAGAATAAGACCTCAATCCCTCTCCAACAACAATTCAACGTCGCCAAACTCACCAAAACCTATAACCAAAAAGTAACTATAATTGCTCCTTATTCCACTAGAGAAGTTTGTGATTGTTATTTTGCCTGCATGAGTTAGGCCAACGGAGATCCTTTGAATACAATGACCCTAATCTTGCATATATGCCAATATTGGCCAACTCAACTATAGTCCAACATAAAGCTCCAAAAATGAAAAGATAACATGAAATTAACTAAAAAAAATTTAAAAGGAAAACTTATCATTTACATGTAAAGTTAAGAAATGTATCAGTCCTTGACTCGTACATAATCACTGTTCAGCATTGCTAAGCTCATCAAAAAACTGAATTCAATCAGCAAAATAATGCACAATATCTTTCCCTTCTCTTAATTCTACCATATATTCATATGACAACATCAATTGCCCTTTCCATTGCATGATCAAATTGATTGAAGATACTCCTAACCTTGACCTTCAACACCCCCCCCCCATACAAAAAAAAATCTACAACCTTGACATGGACACCATAATCATCAAAGCTAATCACAATACAATTGTAAACTTAATAGAACAAAAGGAAAGGCATGATGTTACAAAAAAAATTAATTATTGAAAAAATATTCATCTGTTATATGCAAGGTTAAGAAGAAAAAAAATACTTTGTTTTTATGCAATAACAGTTCGCCATCACCAAATCATAGAATCCCACAAGTCTGACAGATTAATAAACGAAAGAGGCAGTCCCCCTCTTAAATTTACCCGAGGACAAATTTCTGGTTGCTAATTTAATTGCATGATAAAAAACAATGGAGATCCTTCCAAATTTTCAATGTGAAACCTCACAGATATATAGAATGGTCCAAACCAAAGAAGAACCTTCAAATACAATAACCCTAGTTTTGGATAAGGCCTCATAATTTTGATAAATAAATGACCTCTCACATGCAAGGTTAATTGAAAAATTATGAATTCAATTCCAATGTGATGACTATTTCACCGTCGCCAAAGGCAGCAAAACCCAGAACCCAATATGATCGTCAAATGCAGCAAAACCCACAGCCCAATCAATGAATAAGAAAACATTTCGGAGTCTATTAATTCTAGCAGAAAACAATTCTCCAATTGACAGCTCAGCTGCGTGATCTAAATCCATGGAAATTCTTCAAATAAGGAAAACCCTAGCCTGGACAGTGGACATAAGTATACACGTCTATGTCAAACAATCACTACACAAAGATCATAATCATTCAAGCGAACAACAGTTAATTCGAAATTGCAGTTAACTGTGAAGCATGAAATCAGAAAACAAAAACAAAGAGACAGTGCCACGGAGAGGAGGTTACAACAGACGAAACAATAATTTTGCAAATAAAAGACCATAATGATAACAAACCTGACAATATCTACCAAGTAATCTCCTGAAATTGACTGCCAAAAGGGACCCAAGGCTGCAGTCCCTTCAACCGCAACAACCAGTTGTTTCTTTGCCATTTTTTCCCTTTTTGGCTCTGTGTTTGCGAATGTCACTGGGAGAGAGCCTTGACAAGTCTACTTTAGCTCTCCGAAATATATGTAGTGCTAGAACATATATAGCCTGGTATAAAATATTCATAAATATAACGATATATACTGTCAATATATCGCCATTTTTTGAAGTGATAAGCACATAACTGAATGTGAAAAAAAGAATCACACAATATTCATAATATATCACAATAAATATCGTAATGTAAAATATTGTAAAAAAAACGGTTTATCCCAAATTTCAAAAACGTTACTTAAATATTGCGATATCGATAGTAATTGTAATGTATTTATTAATTTATTCATATTTTTAAATTTACAATATATTTTTTTATTAATAATTTATTCATTGGTCTATACCAAGCAATCAGTAGCAGTGCCCCAGTACTCTTGATTTTATAGGTGTCGGTGCTTTTTCGTAAACTAAGAACAATTTTATATTTATATATATATATATAATAGTACAATTTTATTTTTTAAAAATAAGGATAATCCCTTTTTTAACCTTTCTTGAGTATCAATACACGGTATTAGTGGTCTGTTATGCTTTTGAGTTTAAGTCCTTCTTTGATGATACGTCATTAATTAAATATTTTAATAACAAATTTATTCTTATAATAGAGGAGGTTATCATTTGTCTAGTTATTGATTCTATTAGAAGCTTCCCACTACTTCAAAAAAAGATCACTCGTTCAACAAAGACTTTGCCTAGATATCATCGTAGAATTTAAAACCTATCAACTTATCCAAGACGAAGAATCTACCCCAAAGCATATTTCTTTCAATGTACACTTTTCTAATCCTCTCTTCCCATCTTATACCTCAGAAGCCTTATGAGAGGGTTTGTACATTGAGGAATCTAACAGTATTCCTACTAATTGATTTCAAAATGTTTTTAATAAAATTTCATGTTGATTTGTTCATTTGATCATAAAATATCAATTTAAAAAAAATGTTTTTTTTTCCTTTTCAATAATATTTTCGTATAATATTTTCCTTAAATCTTGATTTTCCTTAATTTAGAAACATTTTCGTAAGACTTGGAAGATATAAAATAAAGTCTTCTTCATTAGTTTTTGTCATAAGTTGATAGAAGTGTTAGAAATATAATCACTTAACCAGAATCGATGAGATACGAAAGCAAATAAGAAAACGAATCTAAAATCACATGCACATACAATAACATAAAAATTTACGTGGTTCATCCTCAGAATAGGGCTACGTCCACGACTGCTGACAGTTTTACCATAATTTGAAAAGAGTTAAAATGAGATATGGCTCATCAACTATAAATACATAGAATTAGGGCAACAAGGAAAACAATGTGAAATACAAAAAATACTTTCAAAAAAATTCGGCTACGGAGTAGGAGCTAGTGTACAGTACTTATTAGGATCCACAGTATCCTAACAATCTTCCACTTGGAACCTGATATACACAAGTTTAATATCCTATCATCACGTAGAAGAACACCGCAACAACTATCTTCATTCCTCAAGCTTGAAGACTAACTAAAGTTGCACACAACTTCAGTTTTTCAATAGTGATTACCTTGGTTAACATATTTATTGGGTTCTCAATGAATCTTCTCAAGAGACAATACTCCATCATCCACAAGAGAACGAATGAAATGATATCGCAACTGAATGTATTTCGTTCTAAAATGAAATGATGGATTCTTTGCAAGATGAATAGCATTTTGACTGTCATTGTATAAAACACTATCCTCCCACTTCTTACCCAACTCTTCTAGAAAACTCTTTAGCCAAGTCCTCTCTTTACCAACTTCAATAATAACAACATACTCAGTTTTTATTAGTAGAGAGAGCTACAATCTTCTACAACTGAGAAACTCAATTAACTGATGTACCACCTAATGTGTAAACATAACCAGTAGTACTTCTTTTGCTATCCACATCACCAACTAAATCTACATCAACATAACCATGTAATGCCATATTTGTCTGTCTAAAATAAAGTGTCACCTCTGTAGTACCACTTAAGTATCTAAGGATCCACTTTACTGCCTCCCAATGCTGTTTGCCTGGATTACTCATACACCTGCTCACAATTCCTACTACAAGTGCTATGTCTGGCCTAGTACAAGCCATGACATACATAAGGCTACCGATAGCTGAAGCATATAGAACACGCTCTATATATGTTTGTTCCTATTCGGTCTTTGGTGACTGTTCCTTGGTAAGTTTGAAGTGATTGGACAAGTGGGGTGCTCACCGGTTTTGCTCCATCTAAGTTAAATCTGTTTAGAACCTTCTTAACATATTCAACTTGTGACAACTTCAAAATACCATTCACTTTATCCCTGTGAATCTTCATACCAAGAATTTGATTAGCAACTCTAAGATCTTTCATTGCAAATTGATTAGACAACAGCTTCTTTAACTTATTATCTTATGAATGCTAGAACCTATAATTAGTATATCATCAACACACAAAAATAAAATAATATAATTGTTGTCAAACCTCTTGAAATAATAGCAGTGATCTATCTGGCATCTTGTGAAACCGCTGCTACACATAAAACCATCAAACTTATTCATTGCAAATTGATTAGACAACAAGCTTCTTTAACTTATTTATCTCATGAATGCTAGAACCTACAATTAGAATATCATTAACATACAAAAATAAAATAATATAACTGTTGTCAAACCTCTTGAAATAATTGCTAGTGATCTGTCTGGCATATTGTGAAACCACTGCTACACATAAAACCATCAAACTTATTCATTGCAAATTGATTTGACAACAACTTTTTTAACTTTTTTATCTCATGAATGTTAGAACCTACAATTAGTATATTATCAACATACAAAAATAAAATAATATAACTGTTGTCAAACCTTTTGAAATAACAGCAGTGATCTGCCTGGCATCTTGTGAAATCGCTACTACATATAAAACCATCAAACTTCTTGTACCTACTGCTTTAGGGCATGTTTCAAACCATACAAACTCGTCTTAAGTCGGCACATCGAATCATCTTTGCCTCATGCTATGAAACCATGTGGTTGTTTCATATAAATATGCTCTTCCAAATCAACATAAAGAAAATTGTGTTCACATTCATCTGCTCAAGATGCACATCCTTAGCAGCCACAATTCCCAATACAAGTTTGATTGTTGTCAACTTCACAACTAGAAAGAAAATTTCAGTATAGTCGACACTCTCATTTTGTTAAAACCCTTTTACAACCAGTTTAGCCTTGAATCGTTTACTCCCATCATGTTCCTCTTTGACCCTATAAACCTATTTATTATGCAAAGCTTTCTTGTCTTTTAGTAGTTCAGTCAACTTCTATGTCTAATTTGTCATGAGAGAATCCATCTCATCCTGCATAGTTGGCTTCCCACTTGGTTGAATCATCTACTTGTAAAGCCTCATCATAACTCTTTGCCTCACCACATTCAGATAACAACAAATAGTATAATGAAGGAGAATACTGTTGTGTAGGCCTAGACTCTCTAGTGGACCTTCTTGATGGAGTAGGAGTACGTGATTCAACTTGTAGAATAATATTTTTAGGATTATCCTGAACCTTATTATTCACACCACTTTTAGTGATTTCTTCTAACTCAACAAGTTGTTCACAATTATCAGATTCAACAATAAACTTATCATTATACATTACTTTCTCATTAAATACGACATCTCTACTTCATATTATTTTCTATTTTTTATCATCCCAAAAACGATAACCAAATTTATCAATGACATACCCAATAAAAGTACATTTAGTAGATTTAGGATCAAGCTTACTTCTACCTAGTAGAATCTATATGCACATATGAGACGCAATAAAAAAAACTTTCAAGTGTGAAAGATTTACCTCTTTTCCGTTCCTAGGCTTCCTTTGACAATTTTTCATCCAAGGGAATAGATGGACCACAATTTATCAAATATGCTGCAGTGTTGACTGCATCTACCCATAACATTTTTTGTAATGCAACGTGTATCCTCATAGCTCTAGCACATTCATTTAAAGTTATATTCATGCGCTCTGCAACGTCATTTTACTGGGGTATTTTTTGAACTGTCTTTTGTATTTTTATCCTATTATCTGCACAAAACCTTTTGAAGCTCACTATCTCTATGCTCTCCTCCTATTGTCTGATATCAAACACTTGATTTTCAAATTTGTTCATTCTCCACCAAGACTTTTCACTTTTTAAAGGTAGCAAAAATATTAGATTTATTTTTTAGAAAACAAACTCATACCTTTCTAGTTGAATCATCGATAAAAGTGACATAATAATATGATCCCCCAAGAGATGCAACTGGAAAAGGCCCCCATACATTAGTATGAATTAACTTTAATTTTTTTGTCTTCGATTTCTTACCATTTTTCAAAAAATTGACCCTCTTTTGCTTTCCAAATACGCAATTTTCACACAAATCAAGATCAATTGATTTCAAACCTAATAGTTTCCCTTTTGACAGAAGTACCTTCATCCCTTTCTCGTTCATATGCCCAAGCCTACGGTGCCACAAGTGTGAATCTTCCTTTTCATCAGTAACTGCTACTGCGTTTTTGTTGTTTGTTGTCATATAAAAAGTGTTAGTCTTCATACCACGAGCAACAACCATAGCTCATTTAGAGATTTTCCACAACCCACCGGTGAAGGTTACTACATGACCTTCACTATCAAGCTATCCTACAGAAATCAAATTTATTTTCAATCCAGGCACATATCTGACATTTTGTATCTTCCATACAGACCCCTACTTATCAGTATTAATTAACTCTAATTTTTTTGTCTTCGATTTCTTATCATCCTTCGAAAAACTGACCTTCTTTTACTTTCCAAATATACAATCTTCACACAAATCAAGATCAATTGATTTCAAACCTGACAGTTTCCTTTTTGACAAAAGTATCTTCATCCATTTCTCGCTCATATGCCCAAGCCTACGGTGCCACAAGTGTGAATCTTCATTTTCATCAGTAACTAGCTACTGCGTTTTTGTTGTTGTTTGTTGTCACATAAAGAGTATCAGTCTTTATACCACAAGCAACAACCATAGCTCATTTGGAGATTTTCCACAACTCACCCGTGAAGGTTACTACATGACCTTCACCATCAAGTTATCTTACAGCAATCAATTTTTTTTCTTCAATTCAGACACATGTCTGACATTCTATATCTTCCATACAGACCCTTTGGCAACCTTATTTTCACATCTCCTTTACCCACAATATTCAAAGGTTCAGCATCAGCCAAATAAATCTTTCCGAAATCACCACTTATATAGTTTTGAAGATGAATGGAAAGACATCTCAGAATCTAAAACTTCAAGACTCAAGAGGATTGTCAATGCTCAAAATCAAGGCATTACAAATATCTTCTGTTACAACATTCACAGACTTCTTATTTTGATCACCTTGTTTCTTCTTTGGTGCTGAATAATCTACCTTCAAGTGCCCTTTCTGTCCATAGTTTCAACAACTTCGTCCCTCTCTAGATCTTGACTTGCTTCTGTTCTTAGATGCTGATCTGTTACGATTTGAATTTTGTTGATTGATCTTCCTTTGGCTTCTGAATTCAGAGTAGACCCTGATGTTTCTCTTAATTCCCTTTTGCGAACTTCTTTACTCAAAATTAGGTCACGAACATCATTATAATTCAGCTTCGATTTGCCTAAAGAGTTGCTTATTGCCGTTATAGTACCATTCTAACTTTTTGGCAAACTGGATAGAAGAATCAAAGCCCTAACCTCGTCATCAAACTCAATCTCTATGAAACTCAATTGAGTTGTGACTGTATTGAACTCATTCAGATGATCCGTTACAGACCCACCTTCTACCATCTTAAGATTAAATAGTTTACGCATAAGATATACCTGATTCGAGGTAAAAGGTTTTTCATACATGTTCGTAAGGGCTTTCATCAGACCTGATGTTATTGTTTCTTTTGCGATATTGAATGCAACGTTACGAACCAACGTTAAACGAACAACTCCCAACGCTTATCTATCAAGGAGTTTCCACCCATATCTTTTATCTCTTCTGGTTTCAATTCTGTAAGAAGCTGATACAGTTTCTTCTGATACAGATAATCTTCAATCTGGATCTTCCAGAACCAAAAATCTGTGCCATTGAATTTATCGATTCTTACTTTTCATTCGTTTGCGGCCATCGCTCCCACTTAAACCTAATGCTCTGATACTAGTTGTTAGGAATATAATCACTTAATCAGGATCAGTGGAATATGAAAGCAAACAAGAAAATGAATCTAAAATCACATGCACACATAATAACACAAAGATTTACGTGGTTCACCCCAAAATAGGGTTATGTCCACGGCTACTTGCAGTTTCATTATGATTTGAAAAGAGTTACAATGAGATGCGGACTCATCAACTATAAATATATAGAATTAGGACAACATGAAGATAATGTGAAATACTAAAAATACCCTAAAAAATTTGGCTGCGGAGTAGGAGCTAGTGTACAGTACTTATCATGATCCAAATTACCCAACAAAAAGTTAATGAATAAGGAGAACTAATGATGACTCTGATTCGGCAATATTTGTGGATGCATAAGAAAATTTCAGTTCCGAGTCTAAAATCGTTTATCATTCTTCTCGTTTTAATTATCATATATTCATTATCCAATCTATTTGTTTATTTTTCATTATTATTTTACCATTTGTCTCACACTTCATATTCGTTACCAGAATTATCTTTCATATTTTAATGAAATAACATTGCAAATGAACAACGAGGCCAATCCATTTAGATTGGGTGAAACGGATGCCTAACACCTTTCCATTTCATACCTTAGCCCTCAAAACTAGGATTTTATAATTGTAATTGTAAGATTGGTTCCTTGTATATTCTCATCAAGTTATAACCCATTTTAGAAAATTTAGAATATAATTAGGACCAAAGTGATGTAATTTTTAGTTTATTTACAAAGTTCTTTTTGCATGTGATGCGGAATGGAAACGTGAAAAGGAGAATCAAATACGTCGAATTCTTTAGTAATAAAGTAACATGGGGACTCCTCACCAAGATACCAATTTTGTCCTACATGAGCATGTGTGTTTTCAACAGGTTGAAACGAGTTTGCTTATTTAATTGTCTAAAACAAATTGGTAACTTTTGCTTGACTATGCACGTCAAGGACCCTTTATTTGGAAGGGGGGTCTTTTGAAGTTTTATTAATGTATTTGAGTGAATTTTCACACGAAAAAAAATCGCGTGCCGCTCATAGTGGTGACTCCGCTGGAAATATCAAGGAATACACTCGTAAAGGTATTCATTTTCAAGGTTATTTTATTTTTTATTTTATCTTACTTTCTATTATTTATGTTTTATGTATGCATGGAATGTTTGGACTATTATTTTAAGACTAAGAAAAGTTGGAGGCTCAAAAATAGGGACTTTAAAACTTTAAATTCTAAGCAATTATGGTACCAAGTATCATTGCTTTTAGCCTATTAGCTACTTAGTCAAAATCCTTGTATCCTGATCAAGTTGACTTTCTTACTAGGTATACCTTTAAACAATTTTGGTAAGTTTAGAGACATTTGAGATCTTGTATTCAAGTTAAATTAGATGTCTTAGAGTCTTTCTAAGGTCATATTGAATCAAATGTTCAATCAAATAAAGCAACTTTATGAAAGGTAACTTAAACACCCAACCATACCTTAGAATAAAGATCTTTATGCTATTGCATTTGTTTGTTTGTTTTTGAGCTTTTAATCTTGATATTGATCTCATTTGATGTAAGTTTGTTATTAAACTCTTCCATTGAAGTTTGATGTCTTTTAGGAGTGAAGTGTGCCTTAAAAGCTCCCTTTAGAATTTAATACTTCATAATTGATGCTTCACTTATTTTATTTTTACAGTGAGTGCACCTTGTTTTGCATATTTTATTTTATTTAAATAATTAGCACTTCTAATTAATGCTTTACGATGAGTTTACCTCGTAGTTATTACAAGCAGTTGCTTGGGCACCCTAATATGAAAAAATTGCCTAAACGATGCCTTCCTGAACAGACAGTTGGGCGGTCGCCTGGGCATAAACTATTGTCATTAGTTTAAATTTTATATTTTAATACATAATTAAATTTTTACTTCATTATTATATTTTTTTATTATTTTTTGTTTTATTTGGGATTGAATATATCTACAAACCTTGAATACGTGAATAAATGCGGTGAATTAATGGAGGAATTGGAAATATTCCAAATATTAACTATTTGTACCTGAATCTCTTATATATAAAGTATAATCTTATTCTATTTACATGCTATTTATATACAATAGATAAAACTATTTTTCTTATAAAATTATGCTAATGTTAATTGATCCCATGTTTCCCACCCAAATATTTATTTCACACTGCCAAAGTAAAATAAATTACATTTATGACCCGTTTAATGGTCATTGCTTTGAATTTTTGTAACGCCCGTTAATGTTATTGTTTGAATTATCAACATATTCTATTATCTAATTGAGTTAACTTTTATTCAAGTAGGTTCTATTGCATTATTTATTCTATTTGGTTTATGTGCATAAGTTACAGTGTTTCTAAAATTTATACAATATTCTGTTTGCTGACACAAAATAATATTATTAATACATTATTGATGTTGTGTATTTTTTTCTTCATATTTTTATGTAGGAAAAAAAGTTATCTTTATTTATTTAATTTTCTATAAATAACATGAATTGTATGAAATTATTATCTAAAATAGTAATTATATTACTTTTGCATCATGTTTATTAGTTGGTGATCGTTTGGGCACCTGGACAGGCACGCAAGTCACCCAAGCATATCAACTTTCGATCCCCACGATATCTATATGAGAGTACAAGGAAAAATTATTGACGAAGCCCAAGCCACTTGTTGACACCGACATGGTTCCCATTCTAGCATCAAGGTAAACTCGATGCCTTCTCGAGTTTGCATAGTCAGTGAACTAAGTCTATTGCCTAAGATTTCCTACGGAAATTTGACAACTACACCATATTACTCAAAGGCAATTGAAAGGAAATGAGTTACTTTTACAAGTAAAAAAATGCAAGGACTTTTTGACCATGTGTCCATGAAAAAGTTAAAAATTGAGAATGGGTCTTATAGATCGATTGCAAATTATGTACCCTGATTCGCGTGTAATAATTTTTCATAGGTAAAATTATTATTTAAAAAAATTAAAAATGTGTCAATTAATCAACATGAGACCTTAACTCAAAGTAAGAGCATACAAGTGAATTTATTATGAAAAAATAATCTAATATATCATTACATTCTCAAAAAAAATTCATAAAAGGGACTTATTATTAATTATCCCAAAAAATAAAAGAAAAGAGCCAAGAAAAAAAAGTATTGAATCCAATAATCCTAGAAATATAATCCAAAGTTACTCCCACAAATATCGTAATTAATTATACTTTAGTATAAAATAATTAAGATTAATCCAGTTAACCATTCATTGTTCTCTTCCAATGTAAAAATCTAAGTTCGAGTCTCACGCACCCGACAAGGAACCCTTGGGTTGAGTTAACTTACATTCCAGCTTCCTTCCAAAAAAAATTGTACGTCAGCACGTGTGTATTTATCGACGTCTTGCTTCCGGATTCTGATCCACCGAGTGAATGAAAATGTTGTCCAAGCTCCACATGTTTTTATCAACAGACGGTCCCTGAATCTTTGATAAATCGTGGGTCAGCATTTGCCAAGTGGCGAAATCAAAATCGTTTCATTAGTAGATGAGTAGCCAAATTGAGAATTACACAGAAGAATTCGCGGCAATACAAAATACCGGAAATCTATAGAAAAAGTTGAAACGTTTTCAAAATATCCAACCCAAAAGAAGAAGAAGAACCTGTTTGTCAGTCTTCTTGAATCCCGACCATCCATGGCTGTTCAATGTAATTCTCTTCCCTGCTACACCTACAAACCCCATACAACCAAACCCATGTCCCGGTATTCATCCACCCATTTCATCTCAACCCATAGCAGTCCACTTTGTTTCAATTCTAACTCATTGAAACTCTCAACACGCAGGTCTCTCTCTCAAATGAGTTCAGCATCTTTGTTTTTGTTTTTGTTTTAATTCATTTCAAGATTATGAAGTCTGAGACACACCTTTTCAGGTTGGGCAGAGTTGTTTCTGCTGTGATTTCTGAAGAAAACACGGTGGGGTCGAGTTTATCTGGCACTGATGTGTTCAAACTGACTTATCTAGAGGTGGTTTATGATTTATTGGTCTGCGTTTTGATTTTTCTATGCTTTTATTGGCGTTTTGATTAACATATTGTTGAATTTTTGGTTTAGGGAAATAGTTGGTTGTGGGAGGTGGGTGGGTTGAAAATTTTGGTCGATCCAATCTTAGTGGGTAACTTAGATTTTGGAATTCCCTGGCTCTATGATGCTGCCAAGAAGTTCCTGAAGAATTTCCAGGTAGTTTCCTATTCTTATGAAGTGCCCCTCATCACACAAATTTTGACTTGTTCTTAATGTATATTTCACTTCTTTTTGGTTTTGTTTTGGGAATTACTTAGCTTTTCCATATAAGGAATTTTATTGCAGCTTACTGATCTTCCTGAAGTAGATTGCTTATTGATTACACAAAGTCTTGATGATCACTGCCACTTGAGGACTTTAAAGCCACTATCTCAGAAGTTACCAAATCTGAGAGTCATAGCAACTCCAAATGCTAAGAATCTGTTGGATCCCCTTTTCAGAAATGTAAGTAGTATGTTGAAATTTAATTCTTTCAATCTTTTCAGCAATGCAACAGTACATGGGATTTTGTCTTGAATTACATATATATCATGAAACAATGTACAGACTTTCTTTGTATATACCCATAGGAAAATTAGAACCTGAAAATTGGCATGATGATTGATAAAATAAAAATGATATGCTTTATTGATTGGATGATATCATGCTATGGTCTTTTAAATATTCTTTTAATAAAGCTCTCGTAGAGGGAGACATTGGTAGCTGATGGCTTTCTTTCTACCTACACTATACTCTTCCATGCATTAAATAATGTGGAGTGAGTGCAATCAATGCCTGTGAGGCTATGAACTATGGCCTCATAGATCGAGGAGACATTCTTAGATTTCTAATCCATTAGGTGCTATATAATGTAATATGACATCCTTTAAATGTTTTATCAAACTAGGAAAAGGTGGGTACCCTTTACCTGTTTGGGTTTTGTCCCAAAAAAATAATGACTTTTGAAAGTTTATATATTACTGATGTATTGTTATGGGAGCAGAGGAGAGAAATGCAGAAAATCTCAGTGCGTGGAGAGATTTTTTTCTCCCCCCCTACATTTGAGAGCATGCAATTGGGGAAGGGTCTCCATCAGCTCAATCATCTAAATCCTAATGGTTTTGGAGATCTGGTTGTAATGATAAGAGTCCCCAAGATAATATGTTAATGAATTTTAATAGAGTACAGATCAGAAGTCTAATGTGTGCTATTGAGGTTTTTTGGGGGTGCAGGTAATGTGTACTATTGAGGTTTCTCAGTGATGTTTCTTAATAAAAGAATTCTTTGAAGAAATATTTATGAAGCCCTTTGTAAATGTTGGTTATGCTGATACGAAGTTCTTTGATCTTTTATGCGAATATCAAGAAGAAATTAATGGCTTGTAAATTTTAAGCATAAGAATGTATATATTGGTATCATAATATAGAAAAATTACAAAGGAAAATATATTTGCTTGTTAAAAGGGAAAAGAGTGTGGAGTTTAATAACAATCCTTCCAAGGCAAATGGTGTGTATTCTAAATGCTCCCCCTTTTGAGCCCATATAGAAGTTACAAAAGTAAGAATTCCTAATACCAATTACAGACCCGTGTCATCTACTTCTTCACGAAATTAGTGAACATTGATTTTCCATTTTTAGAGTAAATTTGATTTAAAGCTCAGCAGAACATATAAAACTTTTGTGTTTCTGATAAAGATAGATGTGATTATGTAATAAAATATAAATGATCATACAATAAGTTTTTCTTATAGTTTGTTTGGTTAAGTAGGTGGGAGAGGAGAGGATAGTGTAATCCCTTGTTCATATTTGGATAACTAATGAGGAGAAAGAAAGAAAATGATAGAGTAATCCTTTCATCTTGTTTGGGACAGATAGTGGAGGAAAAGGAAATGAATAGATTGTTTTATTATGTGAGCAGAAATGGTAAAATGAGAATTCATTTATTTTAAAATATAGGGACAAAAGGATAATTACGACTCTCTAATCCTTTTCCTCCGTCGCCTCCCACTTTTGGAAGGAGACCAAAATAGGCTTTTAAGTCCATCCCTCTCCTTTTCCCTTTCCTTATTTTTAAATCAAACATAAAATAAGTTCTGATTCCTTCCCCTTCCTTTCCAACTCCTTCAATCTAAATGGACTGTTAGTAGTTTCAATTTTATTTAGAACACTCCTTTTTTTTTATCAGTAAATAGTAATTGTATTATATAAACAAGGTGCCCGAGAAAAGAAAGCCATTTATAAAAGAAAGGGACCGGCTACATAAAATCAAAGCCTATGATCCCCCCAAAAGTCTATAAACCTATGAATATATATAGGAAATTCTTCCCGAATCCAAAAAAATAGATTTCTTAAAAAAATTTCCTTAAACGTCCGAAGGGGGATTCCACCTTTTAAAAAACTCGTCAATTTCTTTCCCTCCATAGACACCAAAGTAGGCAAAGCGGGGCCCTTCTCGAAACAATTCTTAGCTCCTTTCTAATTCTACCATATCTTCATGACAAAAGCACCTCTTTGACCATGGCCGACATCACCCACCGGCATCCAAAGATAGAAAGGACGCATCTTGAGTGAATTTACAATGCACTAAAAGATGATCCACAATTTCTTCCTCCTCCTTGCACAAAGGACACCTACTTGACAATTAGAATCCTCTTCTCCTCAAGGTTGTCCACCTTAAAAATGATTCCCCATAAGGCTGCCCAAGCAAAAAAGGCTGCTTTAAGAGGCACTTTAGACTTTTAAATCAATTTCTATGGGAAAGATATGTCCTTGGCATTCACCAACCTTAGGTAAAACTGTCTTCATAGTAAGTGCTCCGTCATTTTATATTGCCTATTTCATCCCATCCCATCCCATCCCATCTCCTCTCCCACCCCTAACCTCCATTGAATTTAGAAGCTCCATCAGATTTTCATTTTCCCTCAATTCCCAATCAAAGAAATGTTTCCGTAATCTTGGGCTCCACACCTTTCTCTCTCTCTCCCCCCCCCCAAAAAAAAAATCATATCTATACAATCAGCCATTGCAATCTCTTTATTCGCTACAATGTTGAACAAGTTGGGAAACTTGTCCTTTAGAGCTATATCCCCCACCCAAATGTCCCTCCAAAACTTTACCCCTCAAACCCTCCCCTACTTTAAAGCAAATATGCTGAATAAAATATGCTTTTCCTTTT
Source organism: Nyssa sinensis (assembly GCA_008638375.1). NCBI lineage: Eukaryota > Viridiplantae > Streptophyta > Magnoliopsida > Cornales > Nyssaceae > Nyssa > Nyssa sinensis. The sequence continues at coordinate 24,386,798 of CM018042.1, forward strand.
CTAATTGCTTTCCAAGCCCCACACCCAAACACCTCCACACCTTCGCGAGAGAGCCATCCTCCTTCTTCACAACCATACTTTGTAGCAATGACATCCTTCCACAGCATCCTATCTTCATTGGCAAATCACCACATCCATTTAGCTAGAAGAGCTTGATTAAACGCTTTTACATCTCGTAGACCTAAACCTCCCTCCATTACAGGATGTTTAACTTTGTCCCAGCTCCCCAAGTGTATCTTCCTCGCATCCTTTTGGCCAACCCCATAAAAAGTTCCTTTGAATCGTCTCCAATTCCTGCCTCACTGAAGTAGGCATTGGGTATAACGCCATATAATACTTGGGCAAGTTCTCCAAAGTACTCTTGATTAGTGTAAGCCTCCCCCCTTTCGATAAATATTCCCACTTTCAACTTGCCAAACAACGTTGAGATCTTTCTACCACCGAATCCCATATCCCTTTTGGATTTCACTGAAGCACCCAAAGGCAAGCCAAAGTATTTCTTTTGAAAAATCCCCACATTGCAGCGCATCCCTTCCACCATTTCCCCTACTCCCTCTACCTTGCCCATCGGAATAATTTTGCTCTTATGCAAGTTTACCCACAACCCTGAGACTGCCTCAAAACAAATTAGAATACATCTCAGATATCTCAATTGAATCTCCTTTGCATCACAAAAAATAATGGTGTCATTTGCAAAAAGCAAGTGAGAGATCTCTGCCCTCCTTGCTCCCCCGTCCACAACCCCTACCTTGATGAAAAATTTCATGACATAGTATAACATCAAAGATTTGCGCTGACACAACAACAAATCAGAAGTTGATAGTAGGAGTTAAGATTTTTGCTTTTCCTAATTTTATGTGTCATTGTATTTCCTTTTTTCCTCAAATCTCCAATCATCTAATAAGGAATGAGGATATTTTAGGCATTTGAGGGATTTTCAAAAGAAACTCTTTAGCCAAATATGACTAGACATTTGAAGAATGTGCAAAAGTTTTTCATGTATTTGATGGGACATCATTTAGGACTTCATGATGTTTTTTTTTTTTTTTTTAAAATATGAAAAGAACCTCACGTGTTGAACATTGTTATAGTTTTGTCGGTGAGTAAATTCTCCGGCCCCCAAAAGCCTTTCGAAACAAGAGTTATGTCTTGCGGTGGGTGGCCCCAAAGGGTTTTTTTTTTTTTTTTGCATTTAGTGGGAGTCGAATTAGAGACTTGTGCTTGCAAGGCACTTACTTCTGTCCTTTCTGCGACTGAGCTACCCTCATGGGGTTAACTTAACGTTGTCATATGATGGAAGATTCTCAAATGGCCAAACCGGTTGCCCATGGACATCAAGGCAAGAAGAAAAATTAACCCGCAGATATGTGGCTCCATTAAGTCACATGTAGTTCAAGCATTAATTCATGTAGCACTCTTTAAAATTTCCGCTTGGGTGATCACGACTCACGACTATTGTACCATGTGGATCTCACCTATGAGACCACCAAGGTAAATTGTCTATGATGATCGATGACAATGACCAATGTATACGGTGTCTTGGCCTTGGACCTAGACACTTGATGTGCTAGCAAGGCTATCCTATACTTAGTGATATTCAACTCTAGCAAGTGGTTTCTCCAATACCTCGTTCCTCTCCATTTTAACATCCTAGTGTACCAATGCCTTCTTTTGTTAGTGGTAGTACCAATGGGAGTCTTTTTGAGCTCAATGCACGGTCATGGTGCAACTAGTGTGTCATGCTGTGATACTAGCAGTCACATTGTGGTCCTAGCAGTCACAATATTGTCTAAACACTATGTTATAGTCCAGTCTAGGATATATACTTGGGAGTTCATGGCTTGGCGGCTTGTGCCGAGAGCTAGTGGAGGTATGATTTTAAACCACACATGATGTGTACCGCAAGAACCAATGGTAGATGGAGGGGGGCTGGGGGGATGGTCCATGGCCCTCCTATTACTATTTTGTTAAAATCTTTCAAAAAGTAAGAGTATTTTTTAAAAAACACCCAAGGGGGGCGAACTCGTATACAAAAAATGTCTCACAAAAATTAGTCTCATATTTTCCAAAAAATATGCAAAATTTTATGCATAAGAGGGGTATGCTTTTATAATCCTAAAATATAAAACTCTCAAAAAATTATTCTTAAATCTACATATGTCCATATACTTCTCTTAAAAAAATACGTTGATTTATCTCCCTCCGAACCTTTATCCCTTTTCCTTTCCCTCCACCTCCCATCCAACTTCTCAAAAATTTCCAAAACCGAATAGTGCATCACCCAATGACACCCAGACAAGGAGAACAAAAGATCCCAAATCTCCTTCACAAAGGAACAATGAAGGAAGAGATGGTCAATCGATTCAACCTCCTTCAAGCACATGCAAACACATATCCGCAAGATGAAATCCCTTTTTTAGAGGCTGTCCATTGTTAATACTGCCCCTTTTTATATTATCATAAAGGTCTCATCAAAATTCTAATGCTTATACTTTTGCTTCCTATGCCCTCAAAATTTTAATGCTTATACTTTCCGCCTCCTAGGTATAATTTCTAGATTTGTCACGAACTCTCTCCTCCTCATATGACACATGTTGTGCATTGCCGATTGTGTATTGTCCAATCTATGGCTTGGTGGCTTAAGTTGAGAGCTACAAAGGTGTGATCCTAAACCACACATGATGTGCACCACAGGAACCAATGGCAGAAATTTTTTATTTTTTTTTGGGGGGGGCCCTCCCTCCTTCCCCAAACATTTTAGAAATTTACCATTCTATTACTATTTTGCTAAAATCCTTTAAAAATTAGGAACCCCCCCCCCCCCCCGGGTAGTAATTTCTAGATATGGAATTTATAAGAAATCTCCTCCCTCACGCTACACATGTTATATGTGACTGACTGCATTTTGGCCAATCTATTTTGAGATAGGGAGCACGTGATATATGGAGCACCCAATTCTTCCTCCAGTATTCCACATGATTCTATTGGTAGGCCCTAATGGTTTGGGATATGCTCCAGTTGTAGTCAGTTTTCCTGGTGTCCTTTGGGTTGGAAGACAGACTGTTAGGCCTGTATAGCCTCATTTCTCTCTCTCTCTCTCAAAGGACTTCTGCTTTTGCCCATAAAGCAATCTCCACTGACCCAGTCCTCATCTTACATGTGTTACTTTTACATCAAGAACCTATTCATACAAAAAAAGTCCAGTGGTAACTGGTAAGGTAGCATGAAAAAATTTCATGGTCATGTGTATCAGTTTCAAACATGTGTCATAAATAATGTCATGCTGATCCTCTAACTTAAAATATAAGTCATATGTCAGAATTTGATTTGCATGACCATGAAGTTTTTCCATGCTACCTTACCACTAGACTCTTTTTTTCACCTACAATGGCTTGCAAGAGAGTGTGCAAAAGAGGGACATATCCGAGATATAATAGTATGGTTATATCCCTTGAAGATATAAAGGAGATGGAATTTTGGTACTTGTTAGCCTTTCATGTAGGGGCTACTTTATAAAAAAACCAAACGAGAGAGAGAGAGAGTAGCAATGGAGTTCTAGTCTAGAGGTCTTTAAGGTTTAAGATTGTTCGGCCTGTTAGAATGGGTTGCAATTATATATTGCTCCCAGGGATATGGGGGCCAATCGGGTAGAGTGGCCCAAGGCTTGGGGCTGCCAGCCTGCAGGGCCTAAATCCCCAGACTCGCAAGCTTGTGCTAGTACTGTATTGTCAACTGACGTAATGTCGTTGAGGCAAATGCACAAGCAGTGTGCTGGAGATGATCTCTCTCCCTGCCTGGCCGGCCAAGATATATTCCACCCCCCTCAAGCAGATTACGTGTCGGGACTACCTCAGCTGGCCCCCAACTTTGGCCACCAAGCCAAGTCCTTTGAGCATCCTAGAGCCAATACCATGGTCCAGAGGCATTGTGTCAACAAGCATTGAAACACAGAAGCTCTTATCCTAAGCAAGTGTCAAGGGTTTTTTGGTAATGTAGGATATGAAAGAGAAATAGAAGAGAGGGAACAAAGACGAGAGAAGAGAGAAGAGAGAAGAGAGAGGAGAGAGGAGAGAGGAGAGAGGAGAGAGAAAGTGGAGAAGAGAAGAAGATTAAAAGAGAGAAGAAAGAGAAAACCGAGAGGGGAAAAGAGACGAGAGGGACAAAGAGAGTTTATAGAGAGAGAAAACTCCATATTATTCAATATTGCCCCAAAACTGATTATATCAGTACAAAATCCTGTTATAGGCAATTCCCAAAATAAATAAGATACCAAAATAAGATCCTTAAAGAAAAAAAAATTAGTCCTAACTCATTTAGGCCTATGCCTACACCTAGTATAAGTGTGAAACACTCTATCACGATCCCCATCAAATTTACTTGGTTGAGAAAAACTCGCCTCCAGAGAGTTATGGGACTGGTACTGCTAAAAAAGGTCAAGGTCAAGACACCTAAACTCATTCTCTGTTATCAAAGTAACATCTATATTAGATGATCCTTCCACTTGAAAGGATAATGCTAGTATCCATCATTAGGGAGATGCAATGGTTTGATCCTCGAGAACAATGTCTGTTGCATAGGTTAAAGCAGAGGTACTGGTGTGTGGGAGAAACGATGATAACATTTATAGGTACACCTGTGGGCAATGTGGGAGCTTAAGTTTGCCTTGGTAAAACTAGTCCTTTACATTAAAACTAGACTAATATGCATATTAGATGGTAAGTCAAGCAAATAGGCATTAAGTTGTAGCTTATGAATGATATAAAAAAACCCTAGTGGCCCTAATTTGCAACTTCTTGAAAGAGTGTTTTAAGGCAACGCTCTAGCATATACATACTAAAACATGAAACTCTTGATTCCTATGGTGACTGCAACAACAAATTTATAATTATACCAAATTTGATATAGGATAGGAAAGAGAGAGAAGAAAGAAAGGAAACAAAGAAGAGAGAAAATGGAGACAAGAGAAGAAGAGGAGAACAAAAAGAACAAAGAGAGAGAGAGAGAGAGAGAGAGAGAGAGAGAGAGAATATGTAGAGGAAGAAAAAAACTTAAGAGCCCAGAGGGGAAGAGAGGGGAAACCAAGGAAGGGAGAGAGAGTGTGTAGAGAGAAAAAAATTCCGTATTAATCTATATTGCACCAAAACTGATTATACCTGTACATCAAAGCCTTTATAGGCACTCCCTTAAATAAATACAATACCAAAATAAAATCCCTAAAATAGAAACAACAAATATCTCTAAAAATAAAAAATAAAAAATAAGTTCTAACTCATTTGGAGCTAAGCCTATGTGTAGTGTAGATGCGAAACACCCTATTGTGATCCCGATCAGAAGGTGTAGTTGTGTGGTAATCCCCAATTCCTGTGCCAAGGTTATGCACTTCGGCTCTCATCACCATGATTGGTTCAATGGGCCTTGTAGTTATTTTGTGGAGGGATGGTCAAGGTGAAGGGACCAGGGAGTTGATGTTTCCCTTCTGACCACTGCCATGTGACACCTGGGAGGCTTCAATGTAGGAGACACAGAATTTAGACTGTCTCAGTTCTTTTTTAGGAACTAGGAAACTATTGCCCAAGGTCAAGGAGGATTGCAGTTACACTCATGATTTCCATCTGCATGTATTTCCTCTGCTCTCCTTCACTGAATGTAAAAGTTCTTCTGAGTCTTCTAATTTCCATATGCTGCTTAATATGTTGGATGTGATTATGGATAAAATGAGCTTCTGTTTGGAAGCTCAAATGGGGCATAAATCTGTATTGCTAGCATTTGATAGTATTTCGGTATTTCTGGTTCAGTATCCAGTCCGACATTGACACATTAAGTCATTCTCACATCAATCCCAAACTTAGTTTTAGAAATTTGCAGGTCACTTATTTAGAACCTGGTGAGAGTTCTGAAATTGAAGCAAGCAATGGTTCTCAGGTTAAAGTTCAGGCTACTGCAGGACCAGTTCTGGGTCCTACTTGGCAGCGTCCCGAGAATGGGTAAATTTTCTTGTGCTACAACTTGTGAGTTTAACATTTTATATTATCCTCTGGCCTTCTCCATTTCCTGAGATGCTATTTATTTCCCTTACCAAATATGTGTTCCAGATATATTGTCATTTCTCCGCAAGGCCAGTTGGCACTTTACTATGAACCCCACTGTGTCTTCAACAATAATTTTCTGGAGAAGCAACGGGCTGACATTGTAATTACACCTGTTATAAAACAGCTTCTTCCAAATTTTACACTGGTTTCTGGACAAGAAGATGCAGTTCAACTTGCAAAGATACTCCATGCCAAGTATACAAATCTCATCTTGATATTTGCAGTTGAGTTGAATATATTTTATTGAATGGAGATCTAAGTGCTTGGCTTTCTTCCCGTGAATTGTAGGTTTATTGTGCCCATGAAAAATGGAGATCTTGACAGCAAAGGGCTTCTTTCAAGTTTAGTTCAGTCTGAAGGAACAATAGAATCATTCAAGGTTTGTTTCTGTTACTGTTGAAAACTAGATAGAGGTGAATTTTCTTTTAAATGAAGTTTAGGAGTTTTCAATTTCTCTTGGATGATCTGAATATTAATACAACAGTAATGATGATATTCTCACATAATCTGATGAATGAGACATGCAGAGCCACTATATATTATCAGAAAATAACTTGCTGCACAACATAAAAAGAATTCTTAGGATATATGTCCATATGTTGTGGCTATGAGTTTTACTTTGACCATCCTACCTAGGGGTGCACAAAATAACCGAGAACCGAGAACCGACCCAACCCGACTTCAATGGGTTCGGGTCAAAGCGAGTTCGGGTTATAAAACCGAAAAAATCGGGTTGGTTTGGGTTGAAAGTTCAGGTTATCGGATCCAACCCAAGAACCGAACCCATAAATTTTTTTTTATCAACTCTTTTTGTTCTAATTTTTTTTTTTAAAAAAAATATTGAAAAAAAAATATCAACAATATTTAAGATGAAAACAATTAGGAACAATAGGGTTGCTATATATATATATATATTGTTTAAAAATGGGGATGGTAACAAACAAAAAAAGAAAGGAAAAATAGAGTTGCTATGTTTACTCCCTTCTAATAAGCTTTCAGTATCTCCGCTAATTGATTCATTTTTTCTATCTCTTCTATGTCTTAATTCAAATTCAAACCAAGCAAAATGTAATACGACAGTGCAATAATTTTTTTTTAATTTTTTAGTGATCTCAACCGAAGTATTCTTTGTCACATACAGCATACCTACCTTCAACTCCACTGTTCCAATGAATTATTTGGTAGTTCTCATGGATCAAGACATTGTCAAAATTTCATAAATGCTTTGATAATTTAATTTTCATTGCACACACACACACACACACATATATATATATTAAGAGTTAAATTATTTTTTGTTTCTATATAAAAAAAAAAAACCTGACCTGACCCGAAAATGTTCGGTTTGGGTTGGGTCGGGTCCAATAGTTTACTGGTTTTGGTTCCGGTTCTATTTTTTTAGAACCATATAAGATTGGGTTGGTTCTGGTTCTACTACAACCCGACCCATATGCACCCCTCCTACCTACCACAACTCTCCTCATTTCACGGTTCTTGGGGTCAGCTGTGTGAAAGATGTTACGCTGAGCATGACATATTCAGAGTTACTGCATAAAGCATTCACATATCTAAATTTTGGTTAATTTTAGAATGTGTTGTCGACAAATTATTACATTTTCCATGTGATCAGTGGTAGCTTCCTAGATTCTCATCCATAAGCTTTATCTTCCCCGAATGAAAAATAAGTTAAAAATTCTAAACTTAATATTTTACATATGCATAATTTCTTTTTGAAGGTTGCCTTTGTGTAGAGTTTACCAATTACAATTTATTGCTTGAATGCAGAAATTATGATGGAAAAACATGTAGAACATGATAGGTCATGGGGAAGCATGATGCAAAAGTAATATTTATTAAAAAATAAATAAAACTTTTCGGGCTAAATCTTTGTCGGCTCACTCTTGGGCTTAGAAAGATATTTTGAAAGGTGAAAACAACATCAGGGGATGAATCAGACATGGCGAGCAATCTTATTTGAATAGATAACTTTATTTATCATAACTGTCCACTTCTGGGACAAAGAATGTTATCAGATGTTGTCCCTTGTGCATGAGAGTCATTATTTTGTGCATATTTGTTTCAATTCATGGGATTACTTCAGGCATTTGATGCCCAGGCCTGTAAGGCTTAGTTTTATTATTCTCTATGAAGGAACTAGAGATAAAATAAAGAGAATTTCTTCTTGGATATATTTACAAAGTTAATGATAAATTTCTAAGAGATTAGATTATGTGTATGTGAGTAGAAAAACCCTTAGTTATAAGGTGAATTCACTTATGATCGGCCTCTTGTTAGCTGGTTCACATAGGTATATGCTGAGTAGCTTCACTGGCTTCTATGTGATAACCTTCTACATGTACTTGGAAAAGATCTCAAATTCAAGTAGCATCTTGGATATCACCGCGATTGTAAAATTATCACTACAAAAACCCCCTGTTTAAGCTAATAATTTAAGAATAAATAATCTATATAACACAGTTTTAATTTCTATGTTCTAATTTTTTATTATGATTTATATTGTCACAATTGTATGCTTTTTTTTATATGTTAGATTCTTCCTTAAAAAGGGCATATATATATATATATATATATATATATGACAATTACTTGAGAATTTGTGGGGTTTATAATGCAGGGGCTTTTGTCAAAGGAACTACCAGATGCAGAGGTACTAGAGCCTACCCCTGGAGTACCACTAGATATTACAGCTGCGCTTATAAGTCATTCATAATGCTTATGCCTTCAACCAAATTACAAAGTATATTTCTGTATCAATCTATTATTTATCAATTCTCTGCTACCTGGTTGATTGCGTGTTTCTTGATTGTTCCAAATATTGGCAAGGCCCCTTTAGGAAGAGTGATAGCTAGTGACCCTGGTAGTGGCACACTTAAAACATCAGTTGATGTTTTTAAGTAGAACTGATTCTTGTCTCTACTTTTTTTAAAGGATCAGGTGCTTCTTGTAGGAAAATATATGATGGAATCATGGAAGAATAGTGTATTCACTTTATAGAAGATTAATGCAGAAAACTTTCTAAACAATTGTAGAATTTCTGGCCTTATCCCAGGCTGTGCGCTGGATCTGGGTTAGGATTGCCAAAAATATAACTATGCATATAACTATAACAGGATAGTCTATGGTAGGGGTTAAGAAGAAGCAGAGGAATCTCTTCTTGTCAGGGTGCTGAATCAACTTCTTGGCTTGGATGTGCCATCCAATGCTATAAAGTACTTCTTCATCACTGTGATTATAATATTGCTTATATTTGTTAGGCTGTGGGAAGTTTGATTGGTATATAAGACACCACAAGCTTTGTTTACTAACAACTTAGGTTTAAACTTTTGAGCCATAATATTGTTGCGGGCTTCTCAAGGTTGTTGGAACTACGAGCTTAGGACGTTACAAGTGGTGTAAGAGTCGACCTTCGTCCCATGACGGGTGTTACAAGTTTTTGTAGTGATTTTTTTTGCATAAATAATTGGTGGAATGAGGTTTTTTATTATGAGTTAATTGGTCATAAGTCTTTTCAAAAGATGCTTAATTATTATGAAGTCCAGGCCCTTTCATTTTTGAGGTGAAGGACAGTTAATTTATGCTTTTTAAGTTGAGATCTATTTTTGATGAGGTGACACTAAATTTTTTTTATATATGACAATAAAACCCTTAAAATAATTTAATGTCACACATGCACAACATTCTTTCCCAATTTTTCTGTGTCCTATCGTCTTATTCACCTTCTTCTCTTTTCTAATGAAACGGAGCCTTATAGTTCGTGGGTTCCATAATACGAGGAAAACTCTAGTCGAAATCAACGGGGAGAGAAAAAAGCAAGTTACTTTCTCTTTCTCTCTCTGTACAACTTTCTGCTTTCTTCTTTTTACTGTGGCAGTAACGAGTGAACTTGCTTTCCTTTTCTAAATTTGATATAATCAAAATCCATAGAAGTCAGTAAGTATTACAGGAACAACTAGTAAGATTCATCTTCCACTCTCTTTTAAATTTTTGTTTTTTGATTTTTGGGTCAAAACAATAAAAATGGAGGCAGTCTTAGTGATCTCGTTGGCTAATTTCCATCTGTTGTCTAGTAGAACTAATTGGATTAGGCGTTCTTTGATTCCAACTTAGAGCTCTAGTTTATGAATGCCATTGCTGGTACTTAAGGTTTTGATATGCAGGAGACAAGTGCACAAATCCACTCTACTGGTCAAATGAGTGGTTTTGTCCACTTGCATAACTGTTCTCATGCAAAATTCTTTGTGGCTTGTTGTTCCAAAATCTATATCAATTTCTTATGAATTTAGATTAATAAAAAATCCTAAAGATGTGTAAATTTTTACACTTTTGCTGATAGTATAAATTTTTATACTTTTCATAACTTTGTGAGTATTTATCACTTATTCTTTAAATATATATATTTTTAAATAAGTTTTCACAATCTTGAAAGTCAGTCTTAAACATCTAACATATGACTAAAAACTCAATAAAACTACTATCAATTAAGAGTTTTCTTTATTTTTATGAAATTGTAAAATTTCACACTTTCGCTTGGAACAGTCTTTTACTGGCAAAATGTAAAATTTCACTTTTGCTAGGAGATTTTTCATTGAAAAAGTATACAATTTTTACACTTTTGTTGTGACAAAATTTTATAGTTTTCGGAGTCTTTTTATCGAGTTTTTTGGCCTAAGGTCCTTAGGTTTTGCACTTTATTATTCAAAGGACGTGTGTAATGTGTTTAACGTGAAGGATAGATCATGCGACGAATTTACTGTGTAATCTCATGCGTTGATGTGGCAGGTTGTGAATTTTTTTAATGACGATTCTGTCTTATTTTGCAATTGTGTAAATTTTTACACATTTCACAACCAGTGAGTTTTTAATCACCCATACTTAAATATTATTTTTTGACAGATTTTCACAACCTTGAAAATTAGTACATCTAATATGTGGATAAAAGCTCTAAAAAACTATTAACAATTGCTAATTTTCTCAATTTTTAATAAAGTGTAAATTTTTACACCTTTGTTGGAGAACAATTTTTTAGTGCAAATGTGTAAAATTTATACTTTTCTTTTTTTTTTTTTTTTTTTGTTTTTAGATTTTCATATTCAACTAAATCTTGTTTGATGGATCTCGATGTGTAGAATCTAAATATATAAATTTTATAAAAAAATAGATTTCTAAATTAGAAGTTTTTTAATTTTAAAGTTTATCAAAAAATTTGGAAGGAAACTTCTAGATGTCACGGAAGTTTTTCTGGCTCAGTCCTTTTTTTGTGGTGTAAGGGATATTTTGGACAAAACACTTTTATTGAATTTAATGATATACTTTAATTAGTCTTGGACTGAAAATAATTAAGTTTGATCTCTACGACCGTTAGCCAAATGACCCTCTTCTTTTTCAATCGTTCCATTAATATTGGAATAGGATAACCTATCAAGATCACGTACCTGATGCAATTAAATAGAAAAGTTGGATGGTCTGCTTTTGAAGGGTCTGGGCGGCAGGTTAATTCACAATCATAGATGGAATTTTGCATCTATAACTCGTTTTTTTGCAAAGTATATGAGCCTGTATATCTCTTAGAATGATATTCAGGGTCTTATATGTATTGCGAATATGTATTTACGTGGAACCCGATCAGGTAACTTGATTGGGAGAGTTCTGGGATATCATAGTCGAAAGTATATATATGGATAAAATTAGGCTCCCAATAAGAAGGTGGAGGCAAGGCTAGTTCTAAGCATGTGGTGCTTCTGGCCGTCGCTGCGGTGGTGGTTGTGGTAGCAATTTATTTCAGGTGGCGATAGTTTTGTGGTGATTGTCTTATATAATGGTGGTGCTGCAGTTAGGTGTGTGGTGCGATGGCAGTGGTGGTGATGACCGATGAGAATGTTGGCGATAAAATGGTGGTGAATGTCTAATGATAGACTTCAAAGTCTTTTAACAAATGGCGAGTTGCGACAGGGCATGGCAAGTTGGTGCTGTTAGTATTTTTTAAATCGTTTCTCTTGGTTTTTTTTTTTTTTTTTGGGTACAATGAGAACCCATGTCGATTTTTGTGTACGGGTAAACTCTTCATCTTAGAAGGCGTTCGAAGAATTTTTTTTTTCCTTTCCAATTGGGTGGTCTTAAGGTTCGATCTTGAGACTTCATGAGACCTGTTGTGAAGCATCAATCACTTGGTCTACTTATTGGGATTGGGCTATCTTATTTTGTTGATTTTGGTACTCTTAAGATTATATAAAACAAGATGCTTGAGCCTTGTTCAGTTCAATTTAATTAAAAGTTTGGTTGAAATCAGTTTGAGAAATAAACAAGTTATGTGATTTAATAATGTTTAAATTTGTTACTTTTTTAATCAGAGTTTTACCAATTCACTATTCTGTTAGGCTCGATTTCAGTTCATTTTTTTTTTATACAAAGAGAATTCCACGAGTCGAATATGGATTAGAATCTTTGATTCCATTACGTATTTCGAAACAAGACTTACGATCTGCGATAGACGACTTTAATAGAATTTGTACTTAATAAGAATCGACTACAGACTTATTCTTATAAGACACTTATCTCCATCCATTTCTACCACTGAGCTACCCCTAGCTCAGCTCACTTACAACTCTCATCTTCACACATTTTCAATTAACTGGATATATGTTTATATGCATATATCTCAATATAAAAGCAACCAAATACTTGTATAAAAATATATACAGAAGCAACCAAATGACTGGCACAAAATTGGTGTAATGTGACTTAGAAATTTAAGTGCCCTAGCAATGGCACAATCATCAACCACAAATCATATGAATATGTCTTTGGTTAAGTTTAATAGATTTTAAAATGAGTATTTTTAAAATTTAAATGTTTTTTTTTTTTTTTTATAAATTAAGGGTTTGTTTGAAAAATGTCAGAACTAGTTTTATAGAATACAGATGAACTGATTTTAAATTTTTTGTTGTTTGATAAATACATTTTAACAATATTTTGGTTCATATCCAGGTCTTAAAAAAATACTTAAAACTTGAACAAAGTTAGACAAGAGAAAAGTTAGTTTTCTGAAAAATTAAAAAATTTAATGGGAGTGGTTCTGACTTGATTAAATTTAAAGAATTCCAAACAGAGTATTTGATTTATCTTATGAACTATATTTTTCAATATGGTTCAAAACAGACGCTTTAGTTAAGCTATTAAGAGAAACTTTTTTAAATCACACTTTTCAAAACTACAATAAATTCAAAACAGATATTTTAATCAAGTTGTTAGAAAATATTTTTTTAAACCGTATTTTTTTCATTATTCATCCAAATGAGCCTGAAACTTAATTTTTAAACCAATAATGTTAGGTTTACTTAAAAATTTTACCAAAAGTGTTTACCTTCATGAGTTGACAGTATTGTATTGGCTGTATATCACATCACGATGTGACATAATATAATATCTAGCCAATACAATACTGCCAACTCATGAAGATAAATACTTTTGATAAAATATGAAGGTAAGAATAACATTACTCTTTTTAAAATGTACTTACCACCGTGCACACAGAGAACATGCATAGTGCATGCTGTATATTTTCCATAATAAAATATATAATGTTGACCCAAGTGATATGCATCCCTTGATAGACTGCACATTCAAATATTAAATCCCATAGCCCCAAAAAGGATAATCATGACTTTGAACCATCAAACCAGGAAGGAAACACTTAACAGTATATGTTATGTTATAATTTTAATATTTTATAAGAATGCAAGAGACATTTGGCCTTAGATTCACTGAAAGGACACCTCTCTCTTATTAAAATAACAGAATAGTCATTCACTTTTATAAAATAATACTCTAAAAAAGGGTCAAACGGGAGAGGATAACTCTCTCAAAAACTTAAGTTTTGAGACAATTATTTTTTGTTAGATTTCACAAGTATCAATTTTTTAATACGTGTAAGATTAAATTGCATACTAACGTAATAACAAAATAGTTGAACCCATACTAAATTCTAAATACTTGTCCAGTCACTTAAAAATCTTTCTACCAATCAGCTGCCCTATATCCAACCCAATGCTCTTTCCAATGAGCTAACCCTTGGTTAAAGTAATACTCTACAATCCTATAATAGATCCTATAAATGCAAAAATTGAAACATGGCCTATATATAATTATACTCATCTGATCTTCAAACTTTCTGGAACAACAGGGTCACCATCTAACATTTCTAAACAATATATATATATATATATATATATATATATAGGTCATGTGGCAATTTGTGGATTTTGTTACTTGATAACTACTAGACATTAGTTTACGGATCGCAGAACTAATTTTTTAATAAATTAGCTGAGTCTTTCCAAACGAATTTTTTTGAGGATATTTTTAGTATTTTATATTATTTTTTTGTTATTATAATATTATATATTTATAATTAAAGAGTGGCATTTCTTTGTACTACAATTTTGTATCTTTTTCAAATTTAAAGAAATTGTAATAACTATAAACGTAGTCTTATTTTAATTTGTATTTTTGTATTTCCATTTAATTTAATTTTTTATTTTTATTTTTGCGTCTCACAAATTCTGATCATGTAGTTATATTTATAAGGGATTTGTCATATGGGACCCCCTCAATCACATGGTTGGTAGTTCCCACATACACCCAATAAGCCTTCTGATTTTATCAATGTTGGAAGGTACCAACTGGCAAATATATAATATGTGTAGATATATATACAAACGTATATATTAGATGCTATATTGGAGAAGGTTAGATGGAGGTTGAGAATATCTCAAATTTTATTGTGGTCCTGACCTAGAAGATAAGATAAACAAGTAGAGAATATACTTGACCAATGAGATGATTACATGCAATATATAAAATTCTTGGAATATTCGGATGCGAAACATTGTTTAAGTAGATTATGCAGCTTATAATTTTTTTTTTAAATTATTATTTTCACAATCAATCCATTAATCTAAGTGAGTTTTATCACATCAATAAAAAAATAAATAAAAAAAGACATGAAAGGTAACGTGGTTCGTTGAATCTATTCAGGTTTTGTCTTATATTTTTGTTGGCACAAGATGTTAAATGTTCTTCGAGCCTCCTTGTCCTTAGATATTGTATTCAGTTGCCGTCCACGTATTGCCATGCAAAACGACTCGTCACCTGCTATTACTCATCTCTCTCTCTCTCTCTCTCTCTCTCTCTCTCACACACACACACACACACACACATATTAAATGGAACGACAAAGCATAGAGTTAGAGTGGTCCAATCATTAGTTAGTGGTGAAGTTCGGAGTTTTGTAATGTGATTAGTGTGATGTGTGTAAGGTTGTAAAATGAGTTGAGTTATTCGAATTTAATTTGTAATCGATTTAGTAATAGGGTCGTTCGAAATCGATTCGTAAGATAAATAAATTAAACTTGAACATATTTTAAGACTTATTAATTTATTGAGTTCGGTTCGAATTTGACTTGTTAAGTTAAAAATATTACTCTAATATTATATAAAAAATCAAGTTATCAAAACTCGATCCATGGTCGGCTCAATTAAAAGCTCTTTTAAAATCAGTTCAAAAAATTAATAAACTGAACTTGAACACAATTTTAATCTCATTTATTTTAGGGTTCCGGATTTGAATAATTCACTACTGATTCGGCTCGTCTTGACACATTTACACAAGTCCTTGGATGTACGCACATAATATGCATGTACTAATCACATTATGAAATTTCAGAATTGATTCTATCAATATTTTTAAAGTAGTAATGCAATACCAAAAAATAAAATAAAATAAAATAAAATGATATAATAATATTTTATTACTTAAATATTGATGTGATGAGTAACCAATATAATGCTGTCACGTTATTTTCGTGACAGTTAAGTGAAGTTTTTATGTATTTCACGTGTGTATGTATCTAAATGTAAAAAAACTTCACGACAATTGTGACAATGGCAACCCTTTACAGCAGATTAATTATGCTATTTAAATGATAACTTGATAAGTGATTAGGTGAAATGGTACACCATGCACGTAATATTTATTATAAATTTATGAATAATTTTTTTATAAAATAATATGCAAGTATATATTTGTAGGCATAAATTAATTATTTGTTATAATTCGTTTGCCTGCCTTGACATGGAGTTATCCTACTTTTTTCTTCTCAATATATATATATATATATATATATATATTTGTAATTTTTTTATATTATAAATAGATAGTATCAAACTAATATGACTTTTAATTGTAAGGATTAGAGAAATTATCAAAAAGCATCACATAATATCTAAAAAGTAAGAAATTATCACCCTATATATATTATTTTTCATTTTTATTTCCAACAAATTACTCCATTTCCATATATTTATTTGCCCACGTTGTCATGTAATTATTTTCAACAAATTATTCAAAAAAAAAAAAAAACAATCGTTCTAAGTTTTACTTATAAAATAGACTTTAAATTTTACGTGTATATAATATAGACCAAATTAAAAGTCAAGATTATTAAAAGTCTAATGCTGCAAGTAACTCCACATAGAGAACTTCATAAAAATGTCAGAAAAATAAAATTCTAATAGAATTATTTAATTATTCGATTACGTAAGAACTTTACTATTAGAATTTTGTTCACTATTATATATATATATAATAATAATAATAATAATAATAATAATAAAAGGAAACAAAGCATAAAAAACACTTATATTTATTAGAGTTTTATAATATTAACATTAAATAAAAAATTATATTAATATTAATATTAAAAAATTAAAAAAATCTTATTTTAAATTATAATTTTAAATCTCAAATTATCTTAACCTGATTGACTCTTGCTTTCCCTTTAAGTAAAAAGGGGGTTGAGCCGCTCCAATTCAAAAACGATAGCGAATTCTGAACTTGCTCACACTCATCTAAATCAATGGTGAAAGTCAAAACATGAGACGTCTAAGTTTACGACTCATTTCATGGCGCAACCCTTTACCATTGGATCACCTGTCTGAGTTTATGACTTCCTGTTAAGAGAATTATTGTGAATGAATTGACTAACATAATTGAAAAAAGATGAAATAACATATAATTAGGATTACACTGTTAAAGAATTGTTTGATTAACTTCACCTTATTTTCTTTTGACATTGGTACCATACAATGATCAAGATTCCATATTTTAGCTATTTCCTCCGAAGTAAATACTGAGGGTAAATTACATTGATGTATTCTCAAATTTTTTATAATTACACTAATTTTTTTAAAATTTTTAAAAATATACTGACTTTGTTTATTTTTATTAACAAATTATAAATTCTACTCTATAGTCAAATTTTTTCTTCAAATAGAAAAAACTGCCATTTCATTTTTTTACTTTTGACCACTTTTTTTAACTGTTTTTTTTTATATAAAAATAAATTAAAAATTTTAATCAATATTTTTTTGAAAATAAAAAAAAAATCAAATTTGAAAAAAATGTATAAAAAAAACATAAAAGAATAATTTATTATTTTGAAAATTTTTTTGTTGCCTGAAATAAGATATTTATATTTTAGTAAATAAAATAAAAAAATTAATATAACTATCAAAAATTTCAAAAGAATTCATTACACAACGGAAATTTCAAGTCAATGACACCTATCATTGACTAGGAAAAGTATTTTCACCGTATTTGAAACTTTTTGATTGCTTTATTCTTTTACATATATTTAGGGAAGGAGATTGCTCAATTGTCAAGATTCTCATGCTTGTACATATATTTAAGGAAGACGATTGCTCAACAGTCAAGATTCTCATGCATGTTGTCATTGATTGCTTGGGCATGGGAGGATGTGGCTAGGTCTTCCCTGTTACTTGAAGGAAAGGGATAAAGTTCCTTTTCTTTTGTCAATGAAACTTCTGAGTTTCCTTTCCTTTCCTCCCTCATAAAGTGATTATCAAATACCTTCTTTGTGAAGGAATTACGAAACATGTGCACCTAATCTTACCAAACTCAAACTCTGCTACAACTCTAGAGAAAAAGTTTGGTAGGATGGTCTCACTTGTCACACCGTGCTCAAATGTGAGCATTATGTCAAATATATGCGAGTCTTACGCAATTTTTTAAATTTGAACCATTATTTCACTATGAGACTGACCTAAACTCTTTTCCCTGACTCAGGGCATCGTTTATGTCTCTGCATATCTTGAAATAATGAAATGTAAGATTGAGATCCTGTAAGAATGGTATAAGCACTTGCTTCTTATTCAGTTAGTGTGAATTGATCTCTTCTTCAAAGCAAAACACACTACTAGTACTTAGGTTTTCCTCCCCCGTAATCATATAAAATAATTGAAAAAGAGAGAATTAAATGTTTTCTACCTTCTTTGACTGTATATTCATCTCTGGCTGCTTATATATATATATATATATATATATTGACACAATGGATCTGGAATCAGGGTTTTCATGGAAAATAATCTGAACAGTGTGCGACACTATATAGTGCATGAAAAGATGAAATATTCGGCTCATATAAAAATGCTTAATCAGTATTATATATTATAATTATTTCTCATTCAAACATCCAGCATGGTGCAAACTATTATACTTGTACGTACAATTTCCATTTTTGAATGTCACTGTCAAATGTATCAAGACCCCTTAAGTGAAGAAGTGCTTCTGCATATTGTGGAATCGATGTATTCCTCTAAAATTAAAAGGTAAATTTACAAAATAATTATAAGACCAAGTAATTTGTAGGACAATTAAAAAACAATAAATTCATAAAATGAGTGTGACCAGCATGAGAATGTTAGGATAGATATATCATAAGATAAAAAATCACATGGTAGAAATAATATATATAAGAGATAAAATGAAAGAAAACTAATTAAGGTGAATTGAGCATTTACAACGAGAACCAATAATTTTTACTAATATAAAGAATAATGCTATACTGTCTAAGACTCGGATCCAAAAAGTGTTACTCAAATGATGTGACAAACACGAGTAGCTCCCATCGCATCAGATGAGTGATAGGCAGTCAATGAAAGACTTTCATATCATTTAAGCAGAACTGTTTCAGCCTAGATTAATCTGGAGCAATGTAACAGTTTTCACATATGATTAAATTAATGTGTTTCACATCGAAGAAAAATAAAGAGACCAAAATTAACTTTAATTGAGATAATAAGAAAAAAAGATATGCTTGCAAGTGGTTTAAGTGAGAGAATGACTTTAATTAAAGGCTAATGATAGGATTCATTGATCCTAAACCATTGGAACGAGACATTATTTGAGTGCCCGATCGGATGAGCTATTTAAAAGTACCTATTGAGATAACTAATGAGGAAAAACATTTAGATGTATAGTAAAACTTTTTGAAAAGTGATTACAGATTCCGAAAGGACAAAAAAGACAAGAACAGAAAGAAAGGAAATGAAAAAAAAAAAAGATAATTGAGAAATATTACATTATTTTCCATTAGTTTAACCAAATGTGACATTAAGAGGGAGGGATCTTAGCTATACACTTACAGACTTTCATATCTTGCTTGTAAGCTTAATTTTTCCCTTTTTTTAATTTGTTGTTTTTTAATACAAATGATAAATCACTAAACCAACTTCGTTTTTCAAATGAAACCTCAAGTTATTGAAGAAGTAATTGCTCTGTGCTCTCTCACTCTTTTTTCCTTTCTATGAATGAATAGCAAGAAAATGGATGGAACAACAATGGGAAAGAAATGAAACTAATAAAATTGCAATTCAATTAAAAAGAAATGAAACTAATATAATTGCAATTCAAGTGAAGTACTTTAATACCATGACTAATTTTCTTGAAGATATTAAATATAAACAACCAACAAAAATAAAAAACCCAATTCAGTAGGCTCATGTTCACAAAATTATTCAAAATTTCATTATTTTGTTAGGCTCAAACAATAGAATGATAATACATATCTCTATAGGCACATTTGAATCCTAGAAACATAGCTAGGATTGGTTTATCTATCACAAAGGATTGTAATGTATATCAGTGTCTCTAACAAGTAAAACTAAAATGACGAGGGGAGGCCGTGGTGGTATGCGTGGAGGAAGAGGTAGCCGGGGAATTAGAATGAACTCCGCCATCACTGTGGCTGCCGCTTTCATCCGGATGCAGTTGCTTGGATTGCTTATGGTGTTGCCTTTGCGTTTGAGATGCTGATGACTGTGGGCGGGGAAGTGGTGGTGGTGCAGCTATTGGTGTATAAATTCCATTAGGAGTAGAAACTCCAGAAGTTGCATATTCTGGTGTTGGAACCCAAATTCCTCCCACCACTACCAACTGTGGTGCTTGTGAGTTGTTGTGAATTGAGTGATTTGGTCTTCTTGTATGCAAGCGATATTTCTGTAAGAAATAGAAGTAATGATTTAGGCCAAACTTGATTTCACTACATTGTTCTCCAAACAATTGCAAAACTCTCATCAATCAAGTTTTCAAAATTACATGGTTAACTGTTTTAAGTCTTTTGGCAGAGGCCAATTCCATGCCGGTATATATATTCAGGGACTTTAGTATTATCAAAAGTAGAAATTCGTCCATGATGCGGATTCAAAGTTGAGTAATGCTACTTTAAGCTCAATCTTACACAAGACATGATTTTTTTAACCATTAGATGGTTTGAGAATTAAGTTTTCATTCATTCCAATAACTTTTTCTCTAGTTACTATACCATCTACTAGTTCAAAGACCCTGTCTTTCATAAACTCGAGTTTATAATAACATTGCCCTTCAAAGTTTAGCTACGAATTATAATTTTGGGTTATAGAGCCATACCCCTCGTATGTGAATAGTTTCGTAGAGTTTTTGGAGAACATGAGGCTGTATTTTTTTTTTTGAGTCTTTTTGTATTTGGGTTAGCCTCCTCTAGTGGTCTTTTGAATATATTTACTTGCCAAAAAAAAGGTTTAGCTATGAATCAGTGCATGAAACATTCAAATGTACTTCTTGTCATGAAAGTCCTTACCAAAGAAGAAATGATAGTGTTATTAAAATCTCGTTTGCATATATGAATGAGTTTTTTATCTGTTAGATTATATTTTTTTTATTTATGAATTATGTTTTTATTTATTTCAATCAATTAATATTTGAATAAAACTCTATCTCCAGAAAACTTAACGGATAAGAAGCTTGTTAACGATCTCCATTACCCCAAAAGAAAAAAAACGAACTGGTGTCCCACTGAATCCGAGAGATTCTTATTCAAAGATTGCAATCCCCACACTATTACCTTCTATCTTCCACTACACATAATTAATATGTACTGCCAAACTGAAAGTGACATATACCAGGTACAAGTTTGGTTCATCTACTCAAATTCAATGCATCCAACAGCAACATTAAAAAGAAATGGACGAAACAGTCATATAAACCAACCTGTAAATGGCTTTTTACTTCATCATTAGTAAGCCCATCAACCTTCATTAACTCCCTAATCTGCTTTGGTGTAGCAACTGCATAATTTCAATCAAAAATTCAATATCAATACAATTAACTCAATCCATTTCAAAACAATCACATTAAATTGCAGTATAATTGAAAATTTTACCATGACAACCACCGAGCTCTTCAAGGATATGTAAGAATCGCCTATGCAAATCAGGCGACCAGTTTCGTCTTGTCTTCCTAGACCCTTCTTTCTCTTCTTTCTTACTTCTATCACCTCCACACCCGCCATCTTCTCCAGTGGAACTTGCTGCAGCAGCTGATACTGCTGAGGGAGGTGAAGTACTGCCCATTAATGTGGGTGTTTTCCCAACATTTTTCTCTCTCGTAAAAGGATGAAAAGCACCACTACCATCCCTCTTCACCTCCATGACTGACACCTTTCCAGGTGATGAGTCCTGCACCAACAAAATTTTCAGACTTTAACCCAATAAGCTCAATTCAACTTACCCTTATTCTAATTATTTGGATTTAATCATCTGTCTCTCATATGTGTTTTGACAAAATTTTAACTGTGCCTCCTCGTTTTTCGGGCTTAGACAAACTAAAGGCAACAGATGAAATTATTTTAACCTAATAAACCAAAACTATAAATTTGATTATTAATGGATATATTGATAACTACCTCTTTGATGGGTTCATCTGGAGTTTGATTCCACAGCTGAACAGATCTAAGCCAGTCTGATTTCTTGGACAATTTGTCATTATTCTTGCTACTATTGTTCTTAGGTTTATGAGATTGTTGTTCATCTTCTGGAGATGGAGTCTTCTTTATAGGCATGAATTCTTCCAAAACAGGCCCATCACTTGATGTACATTCAGACTGACCAACAAAGTACTCTGTAGTCGTCCCAGACAATTGTTTCCTGCTTGCATCAATGGCTGCAATAACCAAAACCAACCAACTACAGACCCATCAGAAATCTAGAGAGAGAAACATTTTTCAGAAAGTGAAATTTCAAGAATTCCCAAGTGGGTATTTTCATACCTTGACTCACAAGCTCTAAACACAGAGGAAGCTCGCGTTGGAAGACCTGAATCTTGCGACGCTCCTCTTCAAGAGCTTCAATATATTCTCGACATCTCTGCATTTTCTCCGTACTATTACTGTTTTTCATGGTGGGTTTCTGCTTTTTCTATGATTGATACACTCTTGACAGATTGTTTCAACGAAGCCGAGAGATTAAATTGAGGGGTTTTTTGTCTCAGCATAGAGAGATCCGCAGATTGGAACGGGTTTGGAGGAGCGTAAAGGGATCCAAGTAGAATCAAAAGGAATAAACTTGAGATACAAGAAAAAAAAATTGTTTCTGGAGAGAGAAAGTAAGGGTGAGATGGGCTTGGGAGAGATCGAAGGGCGTGGAGGATAGGGAGGAGAGAGGGAGGTCGAAGTCGGGGCGTCGCGTCCGAAACGAATCTTTGATGGCTTTTAGAGAGAGAAAGTGTGTGAATGTTAGACAGAGAGAGAGAAAGAGGTAGGGGGGAATTATACAGAGGGTGTGTTGAATATTCGAGTCTAATTCGTGAGCTGGCAATGACGTTAGCCATTATAAGCAGATAAGATCGATGACCTTCTCTCTGTTTTGTGCATATGTGACTTTCTCTCTCTGTAGTTAATGCATCTAACTTTTTCTCTCTCTCTCTAAATTAGTGCGAATATCCTTGGGTTGGGGTGAAGAATCACGAGGCCGTTCAACTAGCGGAATCTTAAACAGACGGTGCTGTGACAACTGCCTACGCCGCGTCTGATTAGGCCTAAAAATGGACTGTTTTCTAATGTCGGCTTTTCACGCTCTTTATGGGCCGGGAAAAAGCCCAGTGGTAGTCATACGTGGGGATCTACATCAATATTAAGTATTTTTCACAAATTTAAGATTGTTTTAATTTTTTTTATTAGAATATAATTATTTTCAACTTGTTTATTAGATTAGGATTTTTTTTTAAAAATTATCTATTTAAAAAATAATTTTCATATAGAAAGCATCTTTTTAAAAATGTCTTTTAAAAAAATTTATTTATTTTTATATAAAACTTAATTTTTTTAAAATTTAAATTATTATATCTAAATACATTTTCACAATTTTTAAAAAATTAATTATAAAATCTTTAGAAATATTTAAAAAAAAATTATATCTTGAATCATTACCCAAGCGCAACCTTAATTTTTTTCATTTTCACTATATTACCCATAAGAGTTTAACATTATAAATATTTCCGTTGATAATGGTATTATTTGTAAAATAAATTTTTTATTATAAATATATTGTGTTTTTTTATTTTATTTTATCACTCTCATTTTTCTCATTAAGTTTATCATTTTGATAATTCTCAACAATCATCTAAGCTTAGGTGAATTATTTTTATTCCTCAACTTTTCCATCCAAATAGATTAAACAATTTTTTGCAATACAAATTTCAGAATCACCTCAGTCGTTTCCATCCTCTATTTAAATCGATTCTATAGTAAAAAAAACATGTGGTGATAATTTTGCCATTTAAATTTTAAATAAAATTAGAAGAATTTTAAATTATATATTTTAAAAATTAGAGGGAATTTAAATAAAATGAAACAAAATTAAATAATGTTAAAAAATAAAAAATAAAAAAATTTTGAAGAATCTTTTGGAGATGTTAGAGAAAAAATAACTTTTCAAAGTGTTACATAAATCAATAAAGTACAATTTTAAAAAATTACTCTAATGAAGCCACTTACCATAAGATGCAAGTCTTATTTTAAAAAGTTGAGAAATTGACCCACTTGTAAAATGGAATGTATTAATCCTACAATGTTTACTTTTCAAATTTTGTTTACAAAGATTAAGAAGATATTTATTTAAAAAAAAATTTTTTTTTTTCTTTTCAAAAAGTATAAAATAAAAAGAGTAATTGTAGGAAGATAATTGCTACTATCACAGCCCAAAAAAGTTAATAACATCCCTTTCCATTGTGAGTCACCTAAGATAGGACGTAGATGTGGTCCATTGATTAATCAATAGTTCAAATAATGGTTGATGTGATTTTAGATTTAGGATCTGTTTGGTTTATGATTTTGATGAGGAAAAATAAATTTTCATATATATTTTTCTCTTATTTAAATAAAATTAATAATTACCCTTGTGAATTTAGTGAGAGGAAAGAAAAAGTGATGTAATTTTTTATTTTCTAGCTTTATTTGCATAAAAGAGAAAATAGGAGGAAATTCGTTTTTTTTTTCTTCCCATTACCAAATCCGTGAACCAAATGAAATCTAAATTCACTTATTACAAATCAATTTTTTTTTTTTAAATAATCTTGCAAGATTAAATTTGATAAATTTTCTGAATTTTAACTTAGGAATACTACAACCCTTTTTTTTTCCCTAAAGGATGTGATGGAGTATTGTAATATATAAATTACAATTTACCAACCAACAAAGCACGAGTCATCTCATTTCACGTGCGCAACTTAAGTTTAAAATCTTAGTGTAAGTATATATATACTTAAGTAGAATATCTCCATCTTCCATCGATGTACTAAAAAAAAGTTAGAATCTCTCAAATATAAGTCCAGTAAAGTAATCCGACATAGCTCATGACTGTGTGAAAATAATATTCACACTCCCTTTGATAAGAGAAGTGAAACTTGAACTCGTGAGCACCCCTTTGAAGGATAGCATGAGTGGCCAACTGTGTTAGTAGAAATACTAAAACTCTTTTTTTTTTTTTTTTGTACAAACAATGTGGAGGAGAGGAGAAATCTTAAATATTATGTATATAATCAATGACTCGAATCAGAATCGTGTGTATAAAAAAGATGAATCTTTTAGCATTAAATAAACCAACTTTGCTTAAATACTAAAACCCTTTTGAAGAATAGAAATGTAAAGTTAGCCACTTGTGTCTTTTTCTTCAAGCCAAGGAAAAAAATCCAAAAAGACCTCAGTCCTGTGCTTTAGTCCAAAGTATGCCTTGAAGCAAGGGCTAAACCCAAGTCCATATAAATTTGGTGTGGGCTTAGTCCACATGGGCCAAGACCCCATATAACAAACAAGTCATTTGGCCCATTACTCTTGTGGGAAATTGTTCACGGTTAATATTGTTTCTAGTTATAGTATCACACCCACAGCTTCATTTGGTATTTACATGTATACCAAAAAATTGAGCAAATTTTGGGTCACTCTTGGAATATCTGTTAACTTTTAATAAAATCTTTTTAAAGTAAAGTTAGTAATTAATATTATTAACACTTGAAATAGGCAGGTGGGAAACAAGGAATGAAGACAACACTAAAGTTATTTTCGAGTAATTTTATGACTTTTTTGTTTGTTTGTTTTTGTTTGTATGAAAAGAATTCCGTGTTGATTTTCGGGAAACTCTACACCCCACAAGGCTTTTGCGAGAAATTATTTTTTTCTTGATGGGTGATTCCAAGATTTGACCTTCAGACCCCACGAGACCTGCCGTGAAATTTCAACCACTTGATCTATTTCTTGGAGTTGATTTTATCACCAATTTGCGTTGCCCACAGTTTACTGTTCATATGTTTTTGAAGTAATAATGAGATGATGGTCTTTTTTTTTTTTATTGTCAATGACAAGAATGTGAAAATTCTTAATCTCATTCTTACCTTTTAGATGTCATGTTTGCATTTTTTTCATAATTCTTTTTCAGAAAGTTCTTCCTCTCCTCTCTAGTGTGGCAATAAGCTCTCCTGTTTCTAACATTTAGCCAGAGCTTTGCTTGCTTCGTTTTCAACTTGGTAAAAGCAGGCCTGGAATTTTGGCCATATCTTTTCAAGCCTCCCTCCATTCGGATTATCAATTAGATTATTAGTTTGAGTAATATCTCCTCCACTCCCCTCTTTGCGTGCTTCAGATCATATCATTATACAGTTCGAAGCAAGTCTCAAAAAAGAGAAAGATTGTATGGTGTAAAATTTTATTAGATTTTTTATAAACACGAATCTTAAATTTAGAGCAGGATGATAAGGCATAATACATATTGTCAAACTAAAATAATTAAAATAAAGCTTTCTTGAATTAAATTGAATTTATTTCATCAGCAGAATGATTACAGACTTCTTCTAGTTTTACCGTCAAACAGATCTTCCTTTTAATCTATTTTTTTTTAAATGACAAAAATGTCTCATTCATTTATTTTATTTTTATGAATTTTTTAAAATTTGACCTTTTTTTAAACTTATTTTAAAGATTTTTTTTTATTTTATATAAAAAAAATAAAACTAAGATAAATAACTTATTTTTTTTAGTTAAAGAAGATTTTAATTGATATTTATTTTGAATATGAAAAAAAAAAGTTAGAAAAAATTAGTCAAAATTGAAAAAATGGCAAAAAATAAATAAAATGGACACTTTTATCATTTTGAAAAAATAAGGCTGGAAGGGAGGTTAATGTCATTTCAGAAACCTCAGGAGAAGCTCTTGTAATTGTGAGAAACCTCAAGAGAAGTCAGTGTAATTTACTTTTTATATTTTTAATTGTATTCTTAATATGATGTGTTCGAGTACAATAGTTAGAAAATTATATTTTGTGAGATTCAAAACTATCATATGATGACATATCACATTAAAAATACAATTAAAAATATAAATTAGGAATACATCATTTTTTTTTTTAAATACGCACACAAAAAATAGAGTACCAAAGATGCCTCCAAATGATTCCTCAATCCCTCCGCTCCGATGCTTAAGTAAGTAAAAAGGAATTGAAAGACTGTATTGAAAGCCAAAGAATGAGCATAAAAATAAAGCGTACTTTTAGGGTTTAATTTATAGATCGTGGCCTTCCTAAGTTGATTAGAATTTGATGCCATGAATATAGGGATTTGATCATCGGAGATTGCAGTTACCTTGTGGAGTATTGCCTAGAGATAACCATAGATGGTAGTTCCCTTGTTGAAGACTGTTTCTTTGTTTGAAGACTGTTTCCTTGTCGAAGACTGCTTCCTTATTCTCTGCTCGGCATCCGCTAAGGCGGTGACGAGGTCTGGAGTGTTGGTCTGGACCCTGTGATAAGTTTTGAGACCCTTGTCCGGATACGTGCGCTCTGAAGGCATAAGTTTGGTCACTTCCGACCTTTTGTGCTGATCTGGATGCTTGATCTTTCAGTCATTGGCTGAGTGGAAACCATGTTGGCAGAGCATGAGTTGGATTATGGTCATACGTGTCAAGTGCTGATTGGCCTGCTCTTTCATGGTATATCAGTTACTCCCCCCCAAGTCCTAGTTTGATGCTAGCAAGCAACTAGGGCTAAGCTTTTTTCGGAGAGTCATGTGTCCTGCATGTTCGCCTTTCAAGGCAACTGTTGGGGCGCCATTTATTGCGTAGCCGGAGATTAGGTCTTTTCAAAGTCATTATTTGTACTGGCTGATAGTTGGGTTTCCCGAGATCATCATTGTTCCGAACCATCATGGCGTTGGGGCTTGGTGGGTCCCCTCTGATACTGTGCTTATAAATACGGGGTGAGATTTTGAAATAACCTTTTTCTTGTCATTTTCACTGTGCTAGAAGACTTCATTCGCCATTGTTGGTTTGTGCGACTTTGCAGAATACCGATTTCCTGAGTTAGACCAGGTTCAACCGATTTTTCCTCTTTTCTTGCTTCTTTCTTCTTAAGTCTGGGAATAATGTCTGCCCCTTTTGAGTCCCCAATTGTAAGCGAGGGAGTAGGAAATCCTTCTGAGATGGTTGTACCGTCTCTTGTGGAAGACGTAGGTAACCCTGCTCCCAAAGATATTGGGGAGAAGCCTGTTGAACCTCCCCCTAGTCCTGGGGTTAGGATAGTCGATGCCTTTGAAGAGCCCCGAGACAGGGCTGGGGAGACCTCTGGTAGGTCTTTCCACAGAGAAGAGGGTGAGAGTGCTGTTACTCAGAGCCTTTTGGACGAGTGGAGGGTAAAATACCATTTTCCCCCAAATGTGACCTGCAGAGTTCCAGGCCCCATGGACCGTCCCCAAAATGTTGAAGCCGAGGAGATTTGTGTTTACCTTGCCTGGTTTGAAATAGGCTTGAGACTCCCACTGCCGGATTTAGTCAGGCAATTCTTTTGTTGGTTCAAGCTCTGCCCTGCCGACCTGAATCTCAACAACTGGCGGTA
Source organism: Nyssa sinensis (assembly GCA_008638375.1). Classification (NCBI taxonomy): domain Eukaryota; kingdom Viridiplantae; phylum Streptophyta; class Magnoliopsida; order Cornales; family Nyssaceae; genus Nyssa; species Nyssa sinensis. The sequence goes on from CM018042.1 coordinate 24,415,453, forward strand.
GCTTCTAGGGTTCATAGTATTGGGACACCAAAACAAGGTGGATGTGTCCTTGGACTTGATCCGTAACAATATGGATCTGAAGTTCAAGCAGGCCGAAGGCCTTTTCTATATGCCCTTTGAGAAGGGGTTCCAACCCCTGTCCTCCGTTCCTACTTCCAACAAAACGTGGAAGAAGTGGTACTTCTTCGTCGGAGAAGGATGGGAGCATGAAGACTTCTAGGAAGGAGAGGCCTCGCCATTCCCTCATGCTACGGGTCATAAGGGTGAGGCTTATTCCTTTAGGTTTGCCTTAGCTTTGTTTATGCCTTCGGAACTGATAAACTGATATATCATTCCTTACTTCTATGCAGTCAAGAGTGCTTGGAAGAGGCCCGATTTTACTAAAGCATTGCGAGATTAGTACCGAGTGCTGCTTTCGACTTCTAACCGGGCTCATTCTGTCATTGTAACTTCGGAGAACTTGATGGCTGCCCGTTCTGCAGATCTTAAGAAGAGGCTGACATCGAAGTGGGTGGTGCTGGAGGCCCAAGTGGTGGGGGAGGCTTCCTCCCGAGCCGAGCCTGATACTCCTCTCGAAGTGAAGAGGAGGAAGTTGATTTCCGGCTCTCCCGAGCCAGCCCCTGCCGAGGCTGAGATGGAGGCCGATCTTGCCGTTCTTGTTTCGGCTGCTCCTCCTGCCCCTTCTGGTCCGAGCAGAAGGACTAGGAAGGGGAAAGCACCTGCTGTACCATCCGAGCCATTTGATGAGCCGGACTATCAAATTGCCAAGAAGGCATTTGACCAAATATGGGCTCGGGGCCCTCACCGATACAGAGGGGACGACCCCTCAAAGCTGATGACTGAGATGATGAATCTCCAGATGAGGGTAACTTCTGAAGCTTTTCTTGACTTTTTTGTTTGTTCATTTGTTCAATCTAAATTGTCTGTCTTGCCTTGTGCAGAGTATGCATAGTTTGGCTGCTCTGATGGTGACCCCTATGGGCCTTGAGGAGGCTGAGAAGCTGAAGGCTGAAGTGGAAGAGATGAGGCTGGAGCTTGGGACAGCCCGATCCAAGATTCAGACCGCTGAGGATGATCTGAAGGAAGCTACCACCAACCTTACCGTGGCAGAGTCTGAGAGGGATATATATGCTTAGAAGGTTGAGGGGCTTCAGGCGGAGTTGGTTGAGCTCCGGGGTTCCTTTAATCAGAAGGTTCAGGAGGTAGCTGATCAAGCCAAGGTTGAGGCTGAGATGGAATTGAAAGGTGAAGTTGAACAGATGGGTGATGACCTGATCCGGTTTGGCTTTGAAAGCTTCCGAACTAGATTTCAGATTCAGTTCCCAGGTTTCGACGTGTCGTCAATCGTTCCTCCTGAGCCTGCCTCGTCTGGTCCTGACCCGTACAAGACGGTTGGGGCTACTGCTGTTAACTTGGAAGAAGACCCAGGCCCCTCTGACAAGGCTTGAGGCTTTTATGGGTCTTTTGATTTTTCTTCGTTTTTTGCCATTTCTTTTTGATGTAATGGGTGTATACTTTTGATCAATGAAATTGACTTTCCTTCAGATTCTTCCTGTGTAATTTTGTCGCAAGTGTGGCTGTTCCGAACCTCTTGCATGTTAGATCAACCGTCCAACAGTCAATAGTTGCTCTCTGAGCTTCGATACTCGTAACTGAATAATGAATGTAAATTAATTTCACCTGTCTCATCACAATAAGATAAGAAGGCAAACATAATCAGATAGATAAAGCCCAATAGAGTGGGAGTGAGCTTTTGTAGATCTCTGAGATAGACTGCTCTGAATCAAGAGCTTGTGAAGATAATCAGGCAGCTTGTGCTTGTCATTATGATGCTCGGCGTGCTGTTTTCGAGTACTCAGGATCAGGATATGTCCGAGCTGTTTTGGCCTTTGTCATGTGACTGGCCTGTCATAAAATAGTTAAGACTGTAAGTTCTGAATCTTGGATAGGAGGCCCTGTACATTTAGACGATGTCCCCCTCCCTTTATCAGTTCAGAAGCTCCAGTGCTGGGCTGTGATTTTCGTTCACAGAGCTCTGTACCCTGTCTCTTGGTATATCGAAGAGGCACATTTAATGCACCGCTTATTTATTCGATTGCCGTTTGGGATTTCGAGGCCAATCTCTTTTTCACCGTTGCGACGGTTCAGTTGGGTGGCTTTTGGACTTCAAAGGTCTATATATATGGGAACGAGGGCATTCGGTTGCATTCAACCCTTTTATTCTCAAACTGTTTCCTCGTAGGAGAGACTTTAGATGCTGCCGAAATTTTGTCACTCGCCCGGAGATAATGGATGATTTTCTGTCTGAGTTAGGAATGATTAAACTGTGGCCGAGATTTAACCTTCCCCCTTTTTCAGTCTCCAAGGAAGGATTAAAGGAGGCACAAGTCTTCTTGTTTCCTCTGGCCTCCGGTCGAGATTCCTCCGATTGGTGGTGTTCCCTCCCTGATTCAACCGAGGCTTGGAGCGCCGGTGATGAAGACGCAAGTGGGGTGCCTCCTTTTCTTCATGTTTCGTCAGAGACCCCTGCTCCAATCGACTGGGGTGTAACAACTGACGTGAGGAAGACGAATGGCGGTCCCCTGAGACCCAGAGCCCTCATCCTCCGTTGGTCGTGAGACCAGTGATAGTGATGATGAAATGGCCTGGGTACTTCTTGATGCGGATTGGGGTTCAGGGTTCCTTTCTTTCAAACGGAGCCGGCGACGGCGGTAATGGAAACTTTGGATCCTGTGCCCTTTTATCATCCCATGAAGAAAAGCCGTGATGTTGCCAAGTGTAGCTTTTGTAGTAGCTTCTGTAATAGCTTCTGTAATAGCTTCTGTACTAGCTTCTGTAATAGCTTCTGTTTTATTTCCAGTCTTTGTACTGATGTAAATCTTCTGATTCATCAACAAAATTGAGCTCCTTTTTCTCAAATCTGATGTTCTTTTTTGTTTGAGTGTGCCCTTTTGAGTTAGATTACCCTTTTGTGCACTTCTGATCAATAACTCCTCCGCATGTCTCGAGAATAGATCAAAGAAACTTAGAAAAATGCTTGAATAAAAATACTTTGCATCTGATCGGTACCATAGTACTTGTTGCTTGCTTGACAGATAAGCCAAATAATATAAATATCAGATCTGAGGTGTTCCGATCTAGGAAACTTTAGTTTGTAGATGCCTGGAACTTTTGTCTTTGGATGGACTGGATCATAGAATCTGCTAATTGAGGGCGGACCAGGCTCGAAAGGCCTGTGCATTAGGGTGGTCCAGGCTCTAGAGGCCTGCGTATAAAAAATGGACCAAGTATTTAAGACCTGCTTATTATGGACCAGGCTCCCGAGGCCTGTGCATTAATAGATGGACCAAGTGTTAAGACTTGTATATTTATGGACCAGGCTCTAGAGGCCTGTGCATTAATAGATGGACCAAGTACGAAGACTTGTACATTTGTGGACCAGGCTCTAGAGGCCTGTGCATTAATAGATGGACCAAGTATGAAGACTTGTACATTTATGGACCAGGCTCTAGAGGCCTGTGCATTAATAGATGGACCAAGTACGAAGACTTGTACATTTATGGACCAGGCTCTGGGGGCCTGTGCATTAATAGATGGACCAAGTATGAAGACTTGTACATTTATGGACCAGGCTCTGGAGGCCTGTGCATTAGTAGATGGACCAAGTACAAAGACTTGCACATTTATGGACCAGGCTCTGGAGGCCTGTGCATTACTAGATGGACCAAGTACGAAGACTTGTACATTTATGGACCAGGCTCCAGGGGCCTGTGCATTAATAGATGGACCAAGTATGAAGACTTGTACATTTATGGACCAGGCTCTAGAGGCCTGTGCATTAATAGATGGACCGAGTGTAAAAACTCGTACATTATGGACCAGGCTCTGGAGGCCCGTGCATTTATAGATGGACCGAGTGTAAAAACTCATACATTATGGACTAGGCTCTGGAGGCCCGTGCATTTATAGATGAATATTCTATGGAAGTAAAAGAAGCATCTCTACTGATAATACTTCCGTAAGTGTTCCACGTTCCATGGCCTAGGAACAGGCTTCCCAGTCATGTCTTCTAGCCAGTAGGTAGTAGGTCGAACAACCTTCGTTACTTTGTAGGGGCCTTCCCAGTTTGGTGACAACTTTCCCATAGTGGGATCCTTGGTGTTTTGAAAGACTCTTCTTAAGACATAGTCTCCGACTTGAAAGCTGACTGTCTTGAGTCCTACCTTGGATTTGTCGACCATTCTCTGTTGATAGGCTTCCATCCTGATGCTGGCTTGATCCCTTCTTTCTTCGAGCAAATCCAAGTTTTCCATCAGCTGTTGATCATTGGATTCTTGCTCAAAGGCTTCTGTTCTCAGGGTTGGCATACCAATCTCAACCGGAATTACTGCTTCTGTCCCATAGGCTAGTGAGATGGGAGTCTCAGAGGTGGGAGTTCTTCTGGTCGTTCTGTAGGCCCAAGGACTCCGGGGAGTTCTTCTGCCCACTTTCCTTTGGCCTGCTCCAACCTTTTCTTTAACCCGTCAAGGATTGTTCGGTTGGTGACCTCCGCTTGCCCATTTGCTTGTGGATGGCCTGGAGAGGCGAAGTGCTGCCTAATGTTGAGATTTTTGCAGAATGCCTTAAAGCCTTTACCAGTGAATTGTGTCTCATTGTCGAAGATAATTACACGTGGTATGCCGAACCTGCATACAATGTTCTTCCAAGTGAAGCTCTCAACTTCTTTTTCTGTGATATGTGTCAAAGGTTCGGCTTCGGCCCATTTAGAAAAGTAATCGATGGCCAACAAGAGATATTTCCTGTTTGGAGGTGCCCTTGGTAATGGACCCACAATGTCCATCCCCCATTGAGTAAAGGGCCAAGGACTAGGAATCGGGATAAGCTCATGATGAGGTTGATGTTGGTACGGGGCAAATCTCTGGCATTTGTCGCACTTCCGAACATATTCCTTAGCCTGTTTCAACATGCCAGGCCAGTAATAGCCCTGCGATAGAGCTCGGTGGGCTATAGTTCTGCCCCTATTATGATTCCCGCAAATTCCTTCATGTATTTCAGCCAGGACATATTGTGACTCGTTTGGAGCTAAGCATTTTAACAGAGGTTGAGAATACGACCTTCTGTAAAGCTTGTTGTTTAGGATCAGGTACCGAGCCGCTCTGATTCAGATTCTCCTAGCTTTGTTTTTGTCCTCTGGGAGGAGCCCGGATCTTAGATACTGGAAGATTGGAGTCATCCAGTTCTAGGGCTGTTCATCAACTTGAGCAATTTGGGCTTCCTCAATGCTGGATCCTGGCTGAAAGGAGATTTTAATTGTGGAGTTTGCTTCAAACTTGAGGTAGGAGGCCATGTTAGCCAGAGCATCTGCTCTGCAATTCTGGCTTCTCTCAATTTTCTGGATAGTAAATGTCTGGAAGGAATGCTTCAAATGGATCACCAGTTCGGAGTACCGGAGCATCCTATCATCTTTAATGGCAAATTCTCCCAAGACCTGGCTTACCACCAGTTGGGAATCAAAGAAGACATCGAGGTTTTGAGCCTCGCATTCCATGGCAAGCTTCATGCCTAAAATTAGGGCTTCATATTCGGTTTCGTTATTAGAAGCTTTGAATCCCTGAACCTTGATCGGTTGATGATCCATCAATGTATAGCAGCCAGGTTCCCGAAGTTTCGGTGAGTTGCTCTTTGTTCTGAAGTGCCGAGGTGAATTCTGCCACGAAATCAGCTAAGGCCTGCCCTTTGATGGAGTTTCGGGGTACATATGATATGTCGAACTCCCCTAGCTCCACAGACCACTTCACCAATCTTCCCAATACCTCAGGTTTCTTCAGTATTGACTTCAGAGGATAGGCAGTTGGGATCTCGATTGGATGGGCTTAGAAATATGGTCGAAGCTTCCGAGCTGATATGACCAAGGCATAGGCCAGTTTCTCTACTTCTGGGTATTTTTTTTCCGTGTCAAGTAGTGCCCTACTGACGTAGAAAATAGGCCTCTGTACTCTTCTGTCCTGTCTGATCAATGCAGAGCTGACTGCGTTTTCGGAAACTGCAAGGTACAGGAGTAACTTTTCTCCCTGTACTGGTTTTGACAGGAGTTCTGGAGAGGCTAGATACTCTTTTAGTTCTTGAAAGGATTTTTCGCATTGCTCCGTTGATAACTGGTTAAAAAGTGCTTATTTATGTTGTTAACCCTGGATATTCTTGCACTTTTATTATTTTAATTTCTCCAATCTATATGCATTTGCTAGTTAATTCTTATTTTATCTTTTTGCAGAGAAAGCTCGACAAAGTTGATGATTTAATGGTGGATTTGGAGTAAAAGGAAAATATTGGGCTTTGAAGTGCGAAAATAAGTGAAAAACAAGTGATTTTGGGTTAGAAGAGAGGCTTGGTCCATATGTTGGTGGACTAGGGCCTATTTTAGCATTATAGGCTTTATTTTGGAGCACTTTAGACTCCCTTTTTGGGCCCCTAATGTCTAATTACGGGATTTTATTCTTTTTCCTGAATTCTTATTTTGTGGGGGGCATTTTTGGAAAAGGGGGGATATTATTGTAAACTAGGGTTTTAGAAAAGAAGGAGGCCGTCTTGGAGATCTAGACGAATGGGAAGAAGGAAGGAGACAACTCTAAAGAAGAAGATGAAGAACTCTATGGCTATGGTGTTCTCTTCCACTATCATGGGCTAAGTTCTCCCATTCCTAGGGTTTAGATGAAACCCTAGTCAAGTAATATTGTTTTTTTTTTTTTGTATTTTTTTTTTTGGGTTAATTAGTCTTGGATGTTGATTGTATAACATTAGGATTTTATTAAAGCATTGATCGTATTATTCAGTTTCACATAATCAATTTCTGTGATTTTGTTTATGTGGTTATACAATAGTAATATGTGTACATACATCAAAACCGTAGGACGAGTCATAACTCAGGGAAAACAAATTGTGACTATGACCTTAGAATTAGCGTAGATAGTTTGTGTTGACCAAAGATGATTCGTGCTTAGGGTTTTGGTGCATGGTTTTCTTGATGATTGTATTGAGGCTTGTAGCCAAAATACGTCTTTTACATCCAAATTGAATGACCCAAGAATTAATACAATTGAAGCTAGTTACAAGATTAGTGGTGGATTCAACACCCTAGGAATTCTCTTTTAATTTGATTCATTATTAATTCAATTGAATATTTGCTTTAATTATAGTTCTCATTTAATTTTAGAAAGAAAATCAACAACAATCAATTTCTGTGAATTTGAATTAGAATTAATCTCAATTTAGGTTTTTAAACAATTAACAGTCTTTGTGGGTTCGACCCTTACTTCTCTACTATACTAGTAGTTTAGTTTGGTAATTTTATTGATTTCCACGACAGATCATCCGTCCACTGCAAAGCTTTGCTGCCCTTCAGAGCTTTGAAGAAAGGTAGGCAATGGTCAGTGGATTTGGATATAAATCTGCTCAGTGCCGTAATTCTGCCATTTAGTGCCTGAATTTCCTTTTTGGTCCTCGGTGAGGTCAGTCCAATTAGAGCTTGGATCTGAGTGGGGTCTGCTTCGATACCCCTTTGAGAGACAATGTATCCCAAGAATTTTCCCTTCGTAACTCCGAAGGTACATTTCGAGGGATTGAGCTTCATCCGGTACTGTCTGAGGATATCGAAGGTCTGGGCTAAGTGTTGGAGGTGGCTGCCTTTCTGAAGACTCTTTACCAGCATGTCGTCGATGTATACCTCCATGGTGCTGCCGAGCAGTGGGCTGAACATCTTGTTCACCAATCGCTGATAAGTGGCTCCAGCATTCTTCAAACCGAAAGGCATCACTCTGTAGCAGTAGAGCCCTCTTTCGGTTATGAAGGCAGTCTTCTCTTGATCTGGAGGGTACATCTGGATCTGGTTGTATCCAGAGTAGGCATCCATGAAACTCATAAGCTCATGCCCCGCAGTGGCGTCAACCAGTTGGTCTATTCTTGGCAGTGGAAAGCTGTCCTTGGGGCACGCTTTGTTGAGGTCTGTATAATCAACGCAGACTCTCCACTTGCCGTTTTTCTTCTTAACAAGCACGATGTTGGCTAGCCACTCGGGATAAAACACTTCCCGTATCATCCTGGCGTCCAGCAGCCTTTGGACTTCTTCATTTATAATCCGATGCCGCTCAGGAGCAATCGGCCTTCTCTTCTGTCTGACTGGCGGGTGATCCGGATCCACCATCAGTTTGTGAGTTACAAGATTGGGATCTATTCCCTCCATGTCTTTGGTCTCCCAAGCAAAGATAGAGAGGTTGTCTTTCAAGAACCTGACTATCTTTTCCTGCTCGGTGTGTGTTAGGTCTGGGCCGATGTACAAATAACGCCCCTCTGCTTCTGAACTGACCAGTACTTTGATGGGCTCGCCAACAGGTTTGGCTCGGCTGTCACGTCCCCTTGGGCTCAGGGGTTCTTCAATGCTGGAGGGGCAATCCTCCACCTTGGGAGAGTGAGTGAGAACCGGATCTGCACAGTCCCGAGTGTACTATAATTGCTATTTAGCAGCCTTCTCCTTGAGGGCAATAGCGTGGCATTCTCGGGAGGTTGGCTGACACCCTCTGACCGAGTGGACGCTCTGGTTGTGGACGTACTTCAGACACTGATGGAGGGTCGAAGTGACTGCTCTTATCTGATGTAACCAGGGTCTCCCGATTATGACGTTGTAGGGAGATTTCACGTTCAACACCATGTACTCCGAGATGGTGGTCTTCTGCCCTTCACCCTCTCCTACAGTGGTAGGAAGGTCGACTCTCCCCAAAGGGGTACTGAGGTTGCCATCAAATGCCGCCATCACGGCAGTGGTGGGCTTAACGTTGTATGGTCTATCTCCATCCGTTTAAGTGGCTCATAAAACAGTATGTTGACGGAGCTGCCAGTATCGACTAGGACTCTCCGGGTCTCGAAGTTGGCGATTCTGAGGGTGATTACAAGGGCATCACTGTGAGGGCAATGTACCCCTGCTAGATCTTGCTTCGTGAATTGAATCTCCAGTGTTGGCTTGAGCCTCTTTTCTACGTTGGAGATCTGTACTATGTTCGGGGCAACTCTGGCCTCCCGAGCATATCTCTTTCTTGCCCTATTGGACATTCCTGTGATAGGGGAGTCAGCATGGAGGACGTAGATAACATGGTTGTTCTGCCTCTGAGGCTCGTTTCGCCCTTCCCTCTGCTCCTGCCTCTGCTCGGGCCTTTGATCTGGCCGTTGTTGAGGCTTGTCGTCTTGGGGGTTTTGCCTTCCGTCCAGCTTGACGAACTCCCGAAGACGCCCCTTCTTTATGAGCTGCTCTATCTCATACCGGAGGGTCCTGCATGTGTTAGTTGTATGTCCATAATCTTTATGGAAATTACAATACTTACTTTGGTCCCGCAGGCTGGGATCTCCTTTGATTGGTTCCGGCCACCTCAGGTTCTCCCGATCTCGGATCTGCCGGAGTACCTGGTTCGGTGTGGTGTTTAAAGGAGTGAAATTGGTGAACTCCCTTGGTCCGGAGTTGTACACAGCTCTAGGTGCTGTCCTCTTCTCTGGGCTCCTGGCCCTCTTTTTGTTGGAGTCTCTTCTGTGATCCTCCTTCTTGTGGTCCTCCTTCTTCGGATTGTCCCTCTGGGTCGGATCTTTGCCCTTCTGGGATGTGCGGTTGGCTTCTTCCAGGTTGATGTACTTTCTGGCCCGATCCATTAATGCCGCCATATCGGCTGGAGGGCTCTTCGTTAAGGAATCTCTGAATCTACCTTGGGCAAGCCCAGCAGTCAGGGCTGCTACAAGGAATTTCGGGCTGCAGTCAGTGATCTCTGTGAGTTCGGTATTGAAGCGTGCGATGTAGGCTCTGAGGGATTCCTCCCTAGTCTGTTTGACGTTTGACAGGAACTCTGGACCCCTTCTGAGCCTCCTGTTGGTCATAAACCTGTCCAAGAACTGTCTATCGAGCTCGTAGAAGCTGGTAACTGAGTTTGGAGGGAGGTTGTGGAACCACTTCAGAGCAGTTCCCTTCAAGCTGGTGATGAAGGTGCGGCACATGAAAGCATCAGAGGCTCCGTGAAGGGCCATCGTATGCTGATAGTACGAGAGATGATCTCCTGGATCTCCAGATCCATCGTATAGGGTGAACTTGGGCACCATGAACTTTCTGGGTCTCTCTTCTGACATGATGGCGTGAGTGAACGGGGTGGCTAGTCTTCCGAGCAGCCTTGCCAGTTCGTCTTGCTCCGGAGGGTTCTGAGGTCCTCTTAAGGCGATTATCCGGTCCATAGACTCGGCAATCTCCTCTACCCTTCACGGATCTCTGAGTCTGACATCTTGCGAACCCTGCCTGACAGCCTCGGCTTCAGGATAGTGGGGTTGAGTACGCCCTTCGGACGGAGGAGGAATCCGAACTGGAGGAATTGGTGCTGCATGATGAGGCTCCTGCGGTGCCGGATGTACTCCCTAGGCCCTTGGAGTTGGGGCTCGAGTAGTGCTCCGGTAGTGGACGTCAGGAACGAAGGCGGATGTTCCCCAACCAGGGACTGTTGATGGCTGTGGATCTCGGCCAGCGCGAGCAACGCCCGAAGGGTGCCCAGGCTGATTAGTTGGAGCCTGCTCACGAAGTTTTTCATTCTCCGCGTCAATAGGAGGTTGCGTACCTGCGAAGAAATTGACCGGCGGGCTAGGAGAACCCGCTGCTTGGTTTTGCGTGAGTGTTGCCAGCGTTCTAGTGATGGCAAGCAACTGCTCCTGCACCAGTTCATTGTGTCGTTTTATTGCTTCGATCTCTTGTCGCATAGGATTGGCCGCTGGTCCCTTTGTACGAGGAGCAGGCGGCTGTCGTTGAGCATTTTGCGAATTCTGAGTATTCTGTCGTGGTCGGAGATTTGGTGCCATGGTTTTCCGGTGAGGAAAGAGATAGATTTATGAATAGAGCACTTGGAGATTAGTCGTTCCCACAGACGGCGCCAAACTGATGCTGCACTTTTCGGCTCGCAATAAGTGTGGACTCCGCGACCTGTAGAACACTCAGAAAGAGGATCAGAGGACCACCGGATTGGCTCCGGCGGTAGCCGCTCCGATGCTTAAGTAAGTAAAAAGGAATTGAAAGACTGTATTGAAAGCCAAAGAATGAGTATAAAAATAAAGCGTACCTTTAGGGTTTAATTTATAGACCGTTGCCTTCCTAAGTTGATTAGGATTTGATGCCATGAATATAGGGATTTGATCATCGAAGATTGCAGTTACCTTGTGGAGTATTGCCTAGAGATAACCATAGATGGTAGTTCCCTTGTTGAAGACTGCTTCTTTGTTTGAAGACTGTTTCCTTGTCGAAGACTGCTTCCTTATTCCCTGCTCGGCATCCGCTAAGGCGGTGACGAGGTCTGGAGTGTTGGTCTGGACCCTGTGATAAGTTCTGAGACCCTTGTCCGGATACATGCATTCTGAAGGCATAAGTTTGGTCACGTCTGACCTTTTGTGCTGATCTGGATGCTTGATCTTTCAGTCATTGGCTAAGTGGAAACCATGTTGGCAGAGCATGAGTTGGATTATGGTCATACGTGTCAAGTGCTGATTGGCCTGCTCTTTTATGGTATATCAATTATGTATTTTTATGATGACATGTAATGTGAAAAAGTGAATTTAATGAGACATCCATACAACGAACTCATGAGATAATTTTTTATGTGACGAGCTAATGAAATAATTTATTCAAATAACAACTTAACTCATGACAATTAATTTGAAAGTTATAGTTAAAATTTTAAATGAGCCTTTTCTCGTGAAAATACATTGAGATGATGTAGCTAAAACATCTTTCTTTTCACGGTAGATCAAAGCGAGAGTCTCATGACGCATGCATACACTTAGAATAGTTTCTCCTCCCCCGTCACTGTACTAAAAAAAGAGAGGTTTTTCTTATTAATTAATATTAATGTAATTTTTAAATTAAATACCGATATAATAGAATTCTAATAAATATATAAAGTATATATTAATGTTTTCATTGCTTTGTTTCATTCCTACATTGACACAACACGGAAATGGGAGAGGAATCAAACACGTTGAATTTTTAAATTTAACACAAGAATTACTCACCAACAAGAAAAAAATTGTCTAAAATTTGAAGCTATATATTAATGATAAAAGTTGTTTATTAAGAGTCTATTAGATCACATATTTAAAGTTAGAAATTGTTAATTCAAATAAAAAACTATTAATTACTATATTTTCTATACTAATTCTAATAGAAATAAAAACCTAAAAAATTCAGAAAAATACAAAACTGAAACTTTTTGCAATTGGGTCTGTATTAGGAGACTAGATGAGAAATGAAAAAGATAGTCACAAATGACACCTTATTCAAACTTTTTTAGGTGAAATAATTGACGATGTAAAACTTTTCATAAATAGCTAAAACAACTAATTAATGATCTTAACGAAGTAATTTGTCTAAAAAACAATTTCAATCATGACCGTAAAGTGATGAGTTTGGTTTGTCTCATCACTTTTTGTCGCTTGGCAAAATTGTCTTTACTAGTACTTTGACTTAAAATGAGACTTGAGACATTCTCATTGTTCCTGGAAGCCATCAGCTACTTATTTTGCATCTCACACACACATATATATTGTAAAAAATTGTAACAGTGTTCCAATAGATGAGATGTATATGTTAAATAAAATTCTAATAATAAATTTTTACATAATCAAATAATTGTGCAATAATCTTATAATAGAATTTACAAAAATATAAATTAGGCAATAAAAAATAATTATTTTTATTTTATTTTATCTAAACATATATAGTAGTAAAAAAAAGGACAATAATATAGAATGAATCTCTACTAATTAAATTTGATTTTTTTCCAGTAATCTTTATATGCTTTTTTTTTTTTGTTGTAAAGTTAGACTTTTATAGACATCACACTTTTAGTTTAAATTAGAATATAAACACATAAAATTTGAGATACTTTTTATAAATAAAATTTGAAAATATTACTTTGTTCACTTAATACTAGAACTACTAGGACCAAATAAGCCATTAAAATTCACTAAAACTAAAAGAATCTATACATTTTTATTTAACAATTCAATATTAGATAACTCTTTTAAAAACTGAGTCATCATGTCATCTCCAATAGTGAATTCAAATTTAAATTCAAATTTCACTTAAAATTTGAGTTTCATGTTCTCCAACTAGTCTAACTCAAATTAAGTTAGAATTATAAATTTAAATTTATAACAGATTTAAGTTTGAAGTAAAAACAAATTTAGTATAAATTTAATTTTACGATTGAAAAATAATTTATTCAAATTTAAATTCGAGTTTGAATTTGATTAATCGATATGCCTTCACAAAAACAACACCAAATAAATGGAATTCCAAGATTCCTTTTAGAAAAGTTTGGCTAATTAATTAAAAAACTTCCAATTTGGGCTGCGGTCAAAGAATAAATATTTGGCCATAAATTTTCTGGGTGAAAAATTTAAGAACAGGAGTTATGATTGCCCAGTGCACACTTGCACTGAAGTCAGTATTCTGTAGCACATCAGACAGGGCATCTCAAGGACTGTTGCCTTTCCAAAGTTTCCTTTTTCCTTCAAAACATAGATTTGGCAATCTTTGCCATTTATCTCCCAACTGCATCTCATACATATACCAAAATTACCGAGCAAATCATACGTGTGCTACAATATATAAATATATATATATATATATATCTCTCTCTCTCTCTCTCTCTCTCTCTCTCTCACACACACACACACACACTCTAGTTTCACGTGTTCAAACTTCAAAGTAGTGAATGTAGGAGAATCATAATGCAAGAAGTTTGATCGATTAAGTTGTGAGAGGCTTGATGAATGTGAGTTGCTTGGTGTCTAAATTGCTGTGCATAAGCATCTAGGCCACCTCCAACCACCATTTCGAATAATGGCAGCCACTTCAGTGTTTCTACTGCCGGTGGCGGAGGGAGGACGGACTATGAGGTCATGTGCCCACCCCCCGTTTGGGAAATATATTTTTTATCCTTAAGTTTCTTAATTTTTTTTTTTTTTTGAAAATTGAGGACTTGGTCTCCTAATTTTTTATTTATTTATATTTCCATAAAATTCCTTCCTAAATTTTAGTATAGATCTACACGTTTGCCTCCCCCTAACCTTAACATCTGGATTCGCCACTGCATACTGCCTAGAGCAGTCTCGCATGATTTCATCTCCCAAAAGGGTTTTGAGGGACCCTAAAGGGTTCCAATTATCAAACCATAGGTAGCTTTCAGGGCAGAAGATGTGGCACCATTGGGGCTTTATTAAGCTTTTTAACTGGGGTCCAAGCTTTTAGAGCAGATAAATCCCAAAAATTATTTCATATTTGTTTTATAGATTAGATAAGAGTGGATTAATTATCCCTTTCACTAATGATGATAGCATTTGTGATTCCGCTCCTCCTTTTTCATTATTTTATTCATGCAATGAGTCATTATTTACTTTCGATATTATTAGTGAGTCCATTCTATTTTTTTTAAATACCGATTTTACAAGGCTATAGGGATTAATTTATCTAATTGCCCTCTCAAACCGGCAAACAAACAAGATGTGACACCATTTAATCCATATGGAGTCCTTATATATAAACTATTGCCCATATGTGCTTAGACATCGTAACTTTGTTCCATTCATCCACCCTTCGAAGACTAAGCCCCCTTCTTGTCTAGATTTACAACCTTGAGCCCCTGCAACTTTAGCTCGTGAAGACTTGATGATAGAACCAAACCACAAGAAGTTCCTCAAAACCTATTCCACTTTCAATCCAATTGGGAAATGTGACAGACTCAATCTCTCTCTTTTTCACCCATAATTTTCTTCCCTTCCATTGGAATGCCACTACTCTTACTTTAATTCGTTAAACCCCCTCTGCTTCATCTATGAAAAACTTTCGTCCAATCTCTAGTTGTAATATCCTCGGCAAGTGCTTTGCTAAAATTCTTGCCTCCTTGCCCTTATATCTCTAGTCCAATCTGTATTTTTGCAGGGAGTATCTATATATTGTTAAATAAAACATAGAAAGTCAATGTAATTCTGAAAAAACTTTAACAGATGTCAGTATAATTGTTAGAAATCTCAAGAAATGTCAGCGTAATTTATCCAATTTAAATTTTTGTTTATTTGTTTAGTGTTTATAGTTTGGAATTGAGTTTTCTTTGAATTGGATAAAAATTGAAAACAAAATCTCAGATTTAACTCGAGCTCAAACAAGGTTTGTTTACGTATACGAGTCAAGTTGAGTTGAGTCAAACTCTAGTTTATCCCGATTATAAATGAGTCGAGGTCGACCTTGTATTTAAATTTGATTTGAATTTCAAGTCAACCAAGTGTAACCTTAAAGTTTTATGAGTTGAATTTGAACACTTGAAGTTTAATTTGACTTGGCTCCTCCCTCCTACGGTCCTACCTAATATTGGAAAAATTTTTGAGTGGATTTGATATAGTGGTATGACAAAGTGTCTTTTTAATAATACTTTGTCTTGTGTGATATGATTTACTGTTTTAAATAGAACATAATAAATATGATAGAGTATTATTAAAAATAATGCATTGAAACTAGGGTAATATGCATCTGTCCTTGAAAAATTGAAACATAAGACTGATAAAAGTTGAAAAAATTGTTGCATCATGAGATCATTAGACGAAGACTGTTCCTTGTTTGAGCTTTGGTTTGGCAAAGAATCATCACGTTTTTTTGTCACTCTCTTCTCTAAAGTTAACCTTTTCTACATCATGAAAATAATTCCACATATGAGTAGTAGTCTTGAGTTCTTTACCCAAAAAACAAAAAAAAAAAAAAAAGTAGTGTGAATTGAAATATCATGTAGAATACGCAGTTGAAATGCCATCAGTAAACCTTTTACAGTTCCTCAGGTACTTGGGACACTCTCTCTCTCCCTCTCCCTCCCCCTCCCCCCCCCCCCCCCCCCCCCCTTCTCTCTCTCTCTGGGTTGCTGAGCTATTTCCATCACATGACAAGAATTGCCAAAGCTTGCAAGCAGTCTAATCAGAGTGTGACAGTTAAGTAAAATTTCTCTCTATCATGTGACTACGGAGCGTTTGTTTGTTTTATGTATATGGTATTTGATGGAGATGACTTCATGGTTTGCATTCTGCAGTGCAACATCTCCGCCTTTATATATATATATATATATATATATATTTGCAGGACATGCATCTCTTCTCTATCATAATCTCCTTTATTGCGACAAAAGTTTTAGAGAGAGATTCACGCCTACCATTCTACTTTCTACAGTTTGCTTTGCTCCCTGTCTGTATACATATTTATCGATCCCAACTTTATGCTGCTGCTGTGTATAAATATCACGGGGTGCAGCTTTGACAGGTGAGCCAAATCAAACTCAACTCAAGCTTAGTCTATAATTTTTAGAATTTGTGTTTTATTTATTTACATTTTGAATTAGACTTGAATAAAAGAATTCAAATTTAACTTAAATTAGAATTGTGCTTAAAAAATTCGAAACCAATCTGAATTCAAATTTAATACTTTATATATTATATTTTTTATACTTTAGTTATTTACTATTAGATTAATAGAAATTTCTTATAAAAATTAGTATTTACAATTCTATAATTTTAAAATTTGTTGACCTTAAACAATTATTTAAAATTAAATTATATTGCATAAATTATTTTAACGATTTTTGATTTTTTTAAGAAGGAAAAATTGAATGAAATCATTGAAACTTTTACTGTATAATCAAAATAGGAAAAAAAAAAAAATTTATTAAAGAATTATATGTATGTGTATTTATTAGGAGTGCAACTCGGATGAGTTAGGCTTGGATTGAGTCTAGGAATTTAATATAGAGAGGCAAAATTTATTCTTAATATTCAATCATAATTTAAAATTTTAATATCGATTGATGATAATTTTACTAATTATATTTATTGATATATAGAATGTTACAAATTAGAGAATAGTTTAAACAAAAAAAAAACCCTAAAAAATCTATATGCTATACAAAAAAAAAATCATATTTAGATGTGTCTCGTACAATACATTCACAATTGTTTCCGATAAGTCTTCATATTTTGAAAACACTGAATAGCGATGATATTAAAAATGTCTCTTTCAATATATACAATTAATTATCATTTATTCATTGATCTCTTATTAGACTCGGTGTATGTGTCCAAGGAAGCTTTTATATTTGTGAAAGAGTCGCAAGCAATAGATGAGAATAGTAACACATAGTACCTTATTTCTTTGATAGAATAAAATAGATGATGTATTAAACTTTTAAGTGTACCCGTGTTTAGATTATATAATTATAAGTGAGACCCTCCTTAATTATACACAATAATTTTTTTTCAAAATAATAAACATAAAGCAGTAATATTGAAACTTTAGTAAAAATAATTATGAAAAAGTTGGATCTTGCCGCCAAAAGTTAAAGTAAAAGAATATGTTTGGAATTTTTCAAAAAATATAAAAAAAAATTAAATAAAAAAAGTTGAGAGGGACAATTGTCCCCTCAGCTTACATTGACTCAGCGCAGCGCACACACACACACACATATATATATATATATATACACACACACAAACATAGAGAGAGAAATGAAATAAGGAGAAGTGTTGGAACGCCATCCCGTGCATTTTTATCTCCAGCATCTCCTCAGCCGATGGCCTGTCTTCATTTCCAAACCCTGTAATCCAAATGCTTATTAATTTTGAGAAATTATTCAGTGAGCACTTCACGTAACAAACGTAAAAGAATTATTCTCTTTTACAAATTTCATCACATTTTTAAATTTATAAGAAAACTTTTTATGATAAATTTTTAAAAAACTGATAATTTATGTGAGATAGCATGACATTACATTAAATAATGATATAAAATAATTGTCTTTTTTCTCTTTAAATCTCCAAACAAAATCTTGAAAAAATCAAATTTCAAACCATTAACTTTTTAATAATTAATAATTCTATTAAATTTATATATAGTCTTTATTAATACTCTTTTTTCTCACAATGATTTTATATAATTTTTAACTTAAAAATAGGACAAGTGTAAATATTTATAAGAGGGTGTAAGCGGCTAATAAAAAAATGATAAAAGTTAAATTAATTTATCATAGAATTAATGCATAATGCCCTATAATAATTCTTTAGGTGAATTAATCCTGATTAATTAAAAATAAATTGTTAATCTTAAATAGTAAATCAAATAATCTAAAATTTCAATTAAATTATTTTTTTTCAATTATTTTAGCCGACTGTTGATATAAGTAATGGAAAAACATTAAATAAGTAGTAGAAGAAATATCAAATACATAAATCAAACATTTAAGTGGGAAAACCCTTTTCTTTGCTTGCCTTTTCTTTCTACGTACAACAGTGGGTATGCTCCCTATATTTGTACATTTCTTCCCCAATTATTCCATTTTATCTTCCCCGCTTAATTTTCTCTTGTCTATTTCTATTAGTCCTTTGTTTTTCTTTACTACAACAACACATTTTTCTGATCAGGATCTACAGATCCACTGCTCCATAAAAAATGCAACTCCTTGAGTAGTGATTTAAGTGTACCCACTGAAGTGCTCGTACCAATTTAACAAAATTCACATAAGCCTCTACGAAAGGTGACTATAGATAAGTAAATAATCCTAGTTAATGAAATAAGTCATCAATAGAGAATAATAAATATCTCAACAAAGTTATATTTTGATACATGATAAATGTTGATGATTGATTCTTTTAAATCTGTTTGGTCGGGTCACTTGATTAAAATCGGATTGCTTCCTTAATCAGTCCAATTAAAAATTAGTTCAATTTAGGGGTCGATTCATTGGTTCAACTAGCCGAGTCAGGCCGCTTCTAATAATTATGGTTCCTCAACTCTCCCCCCCCTCTCTCTCTCTCTCTCTCTCTTTCACTTATCTTCTCCATAAAGCAAAAAAAAATTAAATAAATAAAATTTTGTTATGAGATTGTTACATTATATCACTGTATGACGACTTCTTACCAAAAAAATAATCAAAATTGAAATTAAAAAAAAAATTTAACCACAAAATAAGGTAAAATTGTCTTAATATAAGAATTTGAAACAATGACTAAGTATGAAAATCTCAAAAAATAATTTTTCCGGGGGGAGAGTTACCCACCTGTGGAGGCCATGCAAATTCCCTCGTCCGCATACATATATTCCTGTGTGCCCTTTCGGAAGTTGATGTTTTAATTTGAACAGTACTACTCTATCTTTATTTATTGCCTTTCCGTCCCCCCCTTACGTTCTTCACCAATACCCAATCTCTCTCTCTCTCTCTCTCTCTCTCTCTTCCCCACCCCAATATAACTATCACCATGCAAACTCCCCCATTCCCATACATATCCTCTAGTGAGAGTGCCTGTTTGGAAGCTTGATGAAGAAGATGAAGACTCAATTTTACTTTCTCTAGGCCCCCCGGGACAACATTTCTCCAAACAACCCCATTGTCTTCACTCATCTAACCAGTCTGCAGGGAATGATCAAAACCATAATAGTGAAGATGATGATCTAACAGTTGCTCTTCATATTGGTCCACCTACTCCAGGAGCGAGCTCAAGCAACCCTAATAACATCAGCGGTCTTGCCGAAGGTCAATATTGGATTCCTACTCCAGCACAAATCCTTGTTTGCCCGACCCGGTTCTCTTGCACTGTCTGCAACAAAACATTCAATCGATTCAACAACATGCAGGTCTTCAACTATACAACAGTTTGATCAATTTATTAATCTTGGGTGACATGATTGTTCTTATATTTAGGACATCATATTTTCTATTCTATTCATTATATTTTCTGCCCCCCCCCCCCCCCGCCCCCCACACACACACAGTTACCAAGATACTTTGTAATATTAAAAATCAAATAGAAGACTAATAATTCTAAGATATACATTCATATTATGCTTTAGCTGCTTACGTTAATGTACTTGTCCTTATTTATTTTCCTTCACGGACACCCCCTCTCTTGTATGTGAGTGTGTTTGTCTATATATATAGATGCTTGTATAAGAAACCAAATGTGACAGTCATACACATATGTATTGTTAATGGATATATGTTATATTTGATTATGATTATATTCTTAGTATTGTTAGTGGTGTTTTTGTGTCTTGTATTTATGTTTCCAGATGCATATGTGGGGGCACGGGTCGGAATATAGAAATGGATCAGAGTCACTAAGAGGGACAAAATCTGCCTCTTCCATTCTGAGACTTCCTTGTTATTGCTGTGCTGAGGGTTGTAAGAACAACATAGAAAATCCAAGATCAAGGCCATTTAAGGACTTCAGGACGCTTCAGACACATTACAAGCGAAAGCATGGAGAGAAGCAATTCGGGTGTCGTAAATGTGGGAAGCCATTTGCAGTTAGAGGGGATTGGAGGACTCATGAGAAGAATTGTGGGAAGCTCTGGTTTTGTATATGTGGTTCTGATTTTAAGCACAAGAGGTCCCTTAAAGACCACGTTCATGCCTTTGGAGATGGCCATGCGCCACATAGTGAGGAATTGTCTATGGCTGAAGAAGATGCCATATACTAATTATGATGAAGAACCAGCTGGAAATGGATGTCATGGTTCTGTCCTGTTTTGAGGCATGCGAAGCCCTAAGTGTTTTTACTAAGATTGGTTAGTATCTATTTGTGAAATCTGTATGTGACAGAGAGAGACAGTAGTGAAAGCCATGGTTCTAGGCATTAATATTGGAACTGCCAGTTCAGTTATCTGATTTAAGTTTCCTTTATAATATAAGAGTAAAAACAATACAATGCTGATACATTAAATATTTTTGATAAAAGTTTTAAATCGCATTACTGATAATATAAAAGTAATATATATATATATATAGAGAGAGAGAGAGAGAGAGAGAGAGAGAGAGAGAGAGAGCTGAGTCACCACTCGGCATCTCCAAGGTGGTCAAGTGAATTCAGCCACCGCAGATAACAGCAGACGGGTACAGTGTAATCTCAGATTCTCCTGTTCATTAGCTTTGCGTTTGCCGTAGATATCGCGGATTCTCTATCTCTCTCTCTCTCTCTCTCTCTCTCTCCGCACTCAGGTTTCAGAGAGAGGGAGAGAGTGTCTCAGAGTGAGTCTTGCTCTGGGTCAGACTCTCTGAGCTTCGACTATCACTACTAACACTTTGATCGAGCCCTTTGTCAGAAGGTAACAATGGACCACTGAAAGTTTCTGTTTTTGGGGTTTCACCCAAAGTGTTGCCTTTAACCTTTTCAGACCAACAACAAACAGATACAACATAATTTGTTCAGAGCCTTGCACTTGTCTTCTTTAATCTAATAATGTTCATTGCATTGCATTGCCTGGCCTTGCACGATCTTATCATTGCCTTTTTAGTTTGCTTTTTTCCTTTGTTTGCTTCTCATCCTCCATTTGTGTCTTTAACTATGTGCCTTCCATGCATGCTTGCATGCATCAGACAAATTATTAAGATTGTTACCCTCATCAATTCATCATTATTATTGGTAGCTACCCAGTATCATTTTACCATCTTGTAGGGTTTTCAGATGATGAATGTTCCTCTTTTATTTTTTTGAAAAAAGAAAGATTACATGGTAGTGAAGTTTGAGTTCCAATGATGAAATTATATTAATTCTCCGGTAATAGATTTGGGATTTGGATTTGGAATTAAATGAAAATGTTCAAAATCTAAACAAATTTTTTTTCAATTTCAATTTCATTAAAGAAAACACAATAGAAGAATTTTTTTAGAAAAAATAGTGATTATGAAAAGCAAAATAAAAATCTGTTCATACATACATACACATATATATATATATATATATCAATGAATTTATATAACTGATTGTAGTCTTTTTTTATGAACAAAATTGCATGAAATCTGACGGTGGGTGGGTGGAGGGTGAGGGTAACGGTATAAGCCAGTAAACTTTTTATTTTCTGTGACATTATTGATTTTATGTTTTGAATTTACAAGTATTAATCTGCATATGATAGTTCTTATCATGTAAATATAACCTGTAGGAATAATAATAAAAAACGGTCTTGCTTTTGGGATACGTTGCAATCTAGAAAAGGACATTTTAAGTAGTGGGACACAACATTTCTTAGGATTCCTATCTCTATTCATTTCATATTAATTTTATACCATCAACTTCTGTTATGAGGTCAGCCTATAGGATTAGATAAGAGAAGACAGCCATAAAGACAGTTCATGCAAAGCCACCATATCTCAACAATGAAAAATTATCTGTATTGTATTGTCATGTAGAAAAAATTATCAAGAGCGCCATTGAAGCTTTTAGACAAACTGAAAAATCAATGGTCCTCGTCTCAACAATCCTCCAAGAGTAACAAAAACAAGATTTCTTGCAACCATGCCCAGACATTTACTGATCTTTGATTTCTTTTCACTAGTATATCATGAATCATCAGTTCCTTAATATTTAGGGTGATAAGTCAACACAGTCCATTACTCCTCATGTCAAGCTATAATTCTTTCCCTGATTCTTGGCCACAAATATATGGAAACCATCCTTAATTTATTCTGCAATTATGTGTAATATACACCACTCCAGTATATGTATATTCAATCAATCTCTAGGATTAGCTCCCCCCATTCGTTTCCTTTTCTGTCTCTGTAATTCACTTGTATAAATCCTTGTATTATTCAGAATCAAAGACAACAACAAAACATTAATTCAAATCATCCCTTTATGGTATCAGAGCCCTAGGCTCCTTCTTCATCTTCCTTCATTCTTCGGCCATGACTAAACCAAGTGAAGTCATGGTTATGTCCAGCAATACAAACCTTCCTCCATCACCTTCCTCTTCCCAGGTTGTCTCGATCAACACAACCACACTTCTTCCTAAAAAACTTGTCCTAAAGGAGGAAACTATTCAATATGGAGCTCGCAGATGACAAACCTTCTCCTTGGGTATGATCTCATGGAATTCATAGATGGAACTCATCTATGCCCACCAGCCAACAATCTAGAGTACAAAGCTTGGATTCAGTCAAGATCGACTACTGCTCCTTGCCATCGAAATAGTTGTCACTAGACCAACAAGGCCAATTAGTGTCTCGGAGTAAAAAAGCTGAGGAGGCCTGGCGCAAACTCAAAACTACCTATACCAACAAATCCAATACTCAGATGGTTGGCTTCATCGACTCTCTCACCAAGGTTAGTCAAGAAGGAAAAAATATTTATGAGTTTATGCAATCCATTAAAACTATTATTGATGACCTTGCTATGATTGGGCATGACTTGAGTGATGGAGAAATCGTAGTTCATACGCTCAATGGTCTCACCAATGACTACAAAGAGATTAAAGTTGCCCTACGTGCAAAAGAGTCACCCATCTAGCTCTTTCGAAGAATTGGTCGAAAAACTTCTAGACAATGAAACTGGTCTCAAGCACTCTGACTTCACAAAGGAAGACTTGACCATCACTGCTCAATACTCACATAAGCAACAACATAAGAATGGCAGAAATGGAAACTCTAATATCTCTCAAAAATAGTCAAACTACGGAGGAAACAACAATGGCTACCACGGGAACAACGGTAATCAATTCCAATAGAATTCTTATGGAAACTGTGGAAACCAAAATTATTCTAACAACTCATACTCTCAAGGATTCTCCTCCAACCAGTCAAATCAGAATTGGCGGTCTACCTTCAACAGGAGTCAACCTCGAATTGTTTGTCAATTATGTGATAAGCCTTGTCATGTTGCCAAAGTATGTCGATCGCATCCCTCACCTTCCGCCTAGCCACAAGCCAACTTCATAACTCGTGAGACTCCGAGTAATCAATTGGGTTGGATAGTTGACTCAAGGGCCTTTCATCACATCACCTCAGACTTGCAAAATCTCTCTATTCACTCTGAGTATGGCGGTAATGAAGATATCATGGTTAGGAGATGGTAATAATGTCCCTATTACTTATATAGGATTTACTGCTCTTAAATTTTGTGATTCCACTTTCAAACTTAATAATGTTTTGTGTGCACCTAACATCAAGAAGAACCTTCTCTTTGTTTCTTCAATTTTGTTCTCACAATAACACATCTATTGATTTTTTTCCCTGATTTTTTTCTTGTAAAGGATCTAACCACGGAGGCATCCTTGGTGCGAGGCCCAAGTAGAGGAAATATGTATGTGTGGCCGACTTCAGTTACCAGACCATCTTTTTCACCACAATACTCGGCACTCACGATAACCCGATCAAGTCCTCCCTCTCCAACCATCAACTTTTGGCATAGTTGTCTTGGTCACCCGTCCTCTAGAATCCTCCATCAAATTATTGCTTCTCATAAACTATCTTTATCTACGTCTAGCTCTTTTTCCAATTCTTGTAATGCATGTTTATGCAATAAAAGCCACAAACTTTCATTTGGAATTTCTTCGATAACTTGTTCTAGACCTCTGAAAATTCTTTTTATGGATGTTTGGGGACCTGCTCATCTCCATTCTTTTGATAGTTTTCGCTATTACATCATCCTTGTGGATTACTTTACAAAATACACACGACTTTATCCAATCAAAAATAAATCTGATGTTCCTTTAGTGTTTAAACGGTTTAAATCTCTTGTTGAAAATTATTTTTCTTCAACAATTCAAACTATTTATACAGACGTCAGTGGCAAAGCCACTAGTCTTGGCCATTTTCTTTCTCGAATCGGAATTCAACATCTCAAATCTCCTCCCCATATCCCTGAGCATGTTGGCATAGCTGAGTGTAAATATCGTCATGTTGTTGAAACTGCTCTTACTTTGCTTCATCATGCTTCTCTTCCGCTCAAATATTGGTCCTTAGCATTTCAAGCTGCTGTTTATCTCATCAACCGAATGCCATCTCCTGTCACAAGTCACAAATCTCCTTTCTTTCACCTCTTTAAGCAGTCACCCAATTATTTATCCCTAAAAATATTTGGTTGTCTTTGTTACCCATGGTTACGACCCTACTCCTCTCACAAACTCGAACCACGATCCCGTCCTTGTGTATTCAATTCGTTGGCTATTCAATTCCACACAATGCCTATCTCTGTCTTAATCCTTCCTCAAATAAACTCTTCACTTCTCGAAATGTGATTTTTGTTAAAAATACATTTCCTTTCCATACTAACACTTCCCACACTACGTCACCCTTACTTCCCTTCCTCGGACACATGGTTATCCAAACCAACTCCTGTCCCTTCCTTTGATACCTCTCATAATTCTTCACCCTTATTCTTGGGTACTGCCAATCTTCCTAACGTGCTTGTCTCTTCTCCTCTTCAAGCTTGAGACCGTGTCTTCTCCCCTTCATAGCCATCCTTCTAATTCTTGTGGTGAGTCGTCTTCTCGCCAATCTGACTCTCTGAACCAGGATACCTCATCCTCAAGCTCTTCCTCCATGTCTTCAGCTCGTGATGCCTCCAACCCTTCACAAGTCAGTGTCTCATCTCCTATATCCTTTTATTCTTCTCCCATCATAGCCGAACCTCACCCTTATAACATCTAGGCTACGCAATAACATTACAAAGCCCAAACGCCTCTTTAATATTCACACCATTATCATCTCTCCAAACACCAAACCCTCAACCCTCAAACAGGCCCAGCAACATCACGCATGGCGTCAAGCCATGAGTGATGAATACAATGCCTTACTTTGCAATCAAACCTGGTTTCTCGTTCCACGATCTCCCACACAAAACGTTATTTGGTGCAAGTGGGTTTATAAGATTAAGAGGAATCCTGATGGGTCCATAGCTCGTCATAAAGCTTGCTTAGTGGCTAAAAGTTTTCATCAATGACTTGGGATTGATTTTTTTGAAACCTATAGCCCTGTTGTCAAGCCCGCAACTATTTGGTTATTACTTGTTCTTGTTGTGACTAACAGTTGGCCTCTTCGCCAACTTGATGTGAATAATGTGTTCTTGCAGGGCTCTTTATCTGATGAAGTATTCATGGACCAACCCCCTGGCTTTGGCCACCCTGACCTTCCCAATCATGTCTGTCGATTATGAAAGGCTATATATGGGCTTCGACAAGCCCCTTGTGCTTGGTACCACAAACTTCGTACTTTTCTTATCTTCGAAGGTTTCACCAACTCTCACTCGGATACCTCATTGTTTATGCTCCACTCTCCTACTGCGGTTCTTTATCTATTGGTTTATGTTGATGACATCATCAAAAGTGGGTCCTCCACTATTCATGTGACTGCTTTTATCACTACTCTTGCTCGACGATTCTCTTTAAAGGATCTTGGTAATTTTTCCTACTTTCTTGGGGTTGAGGCTCAATTCACAGTCAATGGTTTGTTCTTATCTTAAAGGAAATATCTAAGCGACCTCTTGCATCGGGTTACCATGACTGAAGCCAAGCCTGCTTCTACACCTCTTGCTACTACTACTGTTCTCAAATTATTTGAAGGCTCTCCACCAGCTAATGCTACATTGTATCGCCAGACTCTTGGGTCTTTACAATATCTCTCGTTGACTCGTCGTGATGTTTCCTTTGCCCATCAACAAGCTATCTCAGTTCATGCACTGTCCTTCGATACTTCATTGGTCCGTAGTTAAACGATTGCTTCATTATCTCGTTGGGACTCTTGATTATGGCATCATGCTTCGCAAGACCTCTCATCGGACCCTTCATGCATTTGCAAATGTCGATTGGGCTGGTGATCCTAATGATCGGACTTCAACCTCTGCCTACATCATTTTTCTTGGCGCTAATCCCATTTCTTGGAGTTCTAAAAAGCAAAAGATCGTTGCTCGCTCTTCCACCTGAGGCAGAATACCGGGCCATTGCTTCTACTACCGCTGAAGTTAATTGGGTAATGAATCTCTTTCAAGAGCTATGTGTGCCTATCTCCCCCGCTCCGGTCATATATTGTGACAACGTGAGTGCTACGTATGTTTGTGCCAATCCTGTCTTTCATTCTCGTATGAAGCACATCGCTATCGACTTCCATTTTGTCTGGGATCAAGTTGCTTCTGGTCGCCTCCGTGTTTCTCACGTTCATACTTCTAACCAACTTGCTGATTCTCTTACTAAGCCACTGTCTTCTCTTCACTTTCTTACTCATCGGACCAAGTTGGTGTCCTACACGACCAGCAAATCTTACGGGGGTATGATAAGTCAACACAATCCATTACTCCTCATGTCAAGCCATAATTCTTTCCCTGATTCTTGGCCACAAATATATGGAAACCATCCTTAATTTTTTTGTAATTAATGTGTAATATACACCACTCCAGTATATGTATATTCAATCAATTTCTAGGATTAGCTCCCCCATTCGTTTACTTTTCCGTCTCTGTAATTCACTTGTATAAATCCTTGTATTATTCAGAATCAAATACAATAACAAAACATTAATTCACATTATCCCTTTATAGGGTACCTGGGTCAACTATATAGATGGGAGAGAAGGGTCTAGAGTCTGTTAGCTCACTACTACTAGTACTGTACAAACAAATGAAATGGATCTTAGAGAATTAGAAGGTGCAAGCTTTTGTAGTTTGCCAACTATCACCCATAGTGTCAATCATGAAGTTTCCCATGAAAACATGACAACGAACAATTAGGGTGTAGGATGCATCATATAATGGATCCCAATCGATAAAGGGGCTTCCTTGAAATGAATTCGGTTGGAGGATACAGAACTTAACATTAAGGTAATTATAACAAAGTCTGATCAGCTGCTGTGATATTATAAGAAATTAAAGGTCCAAGAAATTCCAGCTAAAAGATTAATAAACTAATGCTATAATGAATATTACTGTCACATCATATTAGAAGAGAATTCCTTATTCAAATTTATGCATCAATCACTAATCTTTTTTTTTTTTTTTTTTAGAGTTCAAGTCTATTTGAGTGGAGGTTATGCCCAATCGCAGTCAACTTTTTCGAATCCATCGATCAGCCCTAAGGCTCAAGTTTACTCACAAGATACATTCTACCAACCCCTTCATCTCATTTTTTATTGCATATGCATTATAGGGAGGTTTTCAACTTTGGAGTTTTATGAATTGGATTTTCTCAAACTTTATCTCTTAAAATCGTGATTTCTATAAATGATGTTCTTTTAAAACCATGGTTATTTAAAAGCATTGATGTTCTCTAAAAAGATTTTTCTTGAAAATCTTGATTTTGTTTAAAACATTCTTCCAAATCTTTGATATCTACAATTTTGAAAATCTTGATTCTTTACAAATCTTTTCTTTTTACTAATCCCCACATTTAGATCTGTTTTTATAAGGCATATGAAGCATAAAATGAAGTCTTTTTTATTGACTTCTATTACCAGTTGCAGGAGGTTTTAAATAAGAAGAATTATAATACTCTGATTTTGTACCGTCCATAGATACATACGAAGCCTATTGGCCCGAGTCCAATATCCCTTTTTCCTTTTTCCCATCTTTTATGATTTGTTTAGTATTAATTATCGACCACTTGCCTTTATTTACTACTTGATAGTTAGCCTTATGATGTATGATTTTTCATTGTTTGATTTTTTGAGGATAAAATAGAATTTAGTCTGGACATTGAGGCCAACCCTTTTGGGTTGGGCAAAATAAGTACTTAAAACCTTCTTCTTCCATACCTTACACCAAAAACCTAGGTTTTATTTCAAGTTGCAATGTTTTTAGTGTCTTGTAACTTGTTCTTATCTAGTTGTAAGTTTGTAACCCATTTAGAAAGATAGATTGTAACTAGGACTAAAGTATTCCAATCTTTATTTTTCCTGGTTGTATTCGGATATATTTTTCATATGGGTTGTAATTTATTTTTTATTAGCAAAAAAAGAAAAATTTTAATGATGTAAATAGAATATATATAAATAATACAATTATGAATACATCAAGAAAAGGATTAGTGCAGAAAGCATCAATACTATTTGTCTCATTTCAATTAGGTTGGTACCAAGCAAGAAGCTAAATCATGTGTCAGCACTAGGTCGAAAGAAGAAGAAAACTAGAGAGATAAAAAAGCCTAGGAAAATACACTAACAGAAGAAAAACCTCAAGGATTAAAGCTACCTGTCTTTCCATATGAGAGAAAGTTCGAGAGCATCCACAATTGAATCATACCTACGCCAATAGCCAACTATATACAAAATTTTGATTCTCAACCATCATCTCAAGCCAATTCATCCAAACAGAAAAAACTGCTGACTTATCCCATCACATTTTTAAGCACCTGCAATTATAGACAATGTCAATACCTGAATAACTTCCAAACATATCTTTATTCTTAGCCCATAAAGCGACTCACAAATTTAATTGTAAACCCCACCATCTGATACACTCCTGCTCATATATTCTGTTAATTAATAGAATGGACTCTGGGTTGTACTGATTTAATTACTTATTTAATTGTAAAAAATGAATTGACGACTTCTCTAGCTTTAATCCTACACATTAAGTGTCTAGGAGGTCTTTAGATGGTTGAATGTAACTGAGCAAAAATCAACCAGATTTACCGTGGCGCTTACAATCTCTTCTACACTTAGGTTATTAACTATTAAGAGTTTGTGCCTCTATTTACTGCATCTGGCATGAGAGAAATTAAAGAGTGATCATGGGCCGTCTGAAAAATTCTGATCAACTAAGAGAAGAGATTGTGAATGCTATTTCTGAAGTCGTTAACTCATGGAAAAAGGTTGAGAGGAATTTCAGTGAATTGGGACATAAGTATAAATTTTGGTCTCTATGATCAAATTTAAGGTCCCTTGTATTGTACCTCGATCCTTTGGATCTTGTATCCTCGGCCTAGGTTTTGCCTAGTTGTGTTTCTGTTGGCTTTGGCTTGTTTTTAATATATATCTTCTTCCCAAAAAAAAAAACTATAAGAGTTTGTGAAGCACTGCCATCCCTATTTGTTGAGCCAAGCTCTTATGTTTGATAGCATAATAACTTTTTAACTTTATTCCACATCATTTTTTGTGTTATTTGTCTTGTATGTTTATATGTAAACTATTCCTTATATTAAATTGGGTTTCATAAGATCATGTTGACCCATGGATTGAACCAAGCCGAAATGAGTTCTAACCATAAAAATGCCCAAATGATCTCTAGCCATAAAAACATAATGCGATGAAATTTTGCACAGTAACACAATTTCAACATGTGAATTCCTTTTAAATTGGAAAGAGAATCAGTCCTAAAAAAAGGTTGAATTATATTCTTAATGAAATTTAAAATGTCGAGTAATAGAGGCATACAAGGAACCTTTAAGATTAAAAAGAGAATAAGTTCATTACCTAAAAACGGGTTGAATTATATTCTTAATGAAATTTAAAATGTCAATGAAATTTTGCACAGTAACACAATTTCAACATGTGAACTCCTTTTAAATTATAAGGAGATCGAATTAGTCCTAAAAAATGGTTGAATTATATTCTTAATGAAATTTAAAATTTCGAGTAATGAAGGCATACAAGGAACGTTT
The DNA here is from genome assembly GCA_008638375.1 of Nyssa sinensis. Taxonomy (NCBI): domain Eukaryota; kingdom Viridiplantae; phylum Streptophyta; class Magnoliopsida; order Cornales; family Nyssaceae; genus Nyssa; species Nyssa sinensis. The sequence continues at coordinate 24,445,904 of CM018042.1, forward strand.
TAAATTAGAAAGAGAATCAGTTCATTACCTAAAAAAAGGTTGAATTATATTCTTACTGAAATTTAAAATGTCAAGTAATGAAGGCATGCAAGGAACGCAGATTTGTGTCGAGTAATGGAGGCATACAAGGACTGCAGATTCATCAAAGTTGTTGATGAATCTAGTAAAAGGTTTAATGGGTAAAAATAAGTTGTATGAAATTTAAAATGTCGAGTAATGGATTTGATGAATCTAGTAAAAGGTTTAATGAGTAAAAGTAAGTTATTTAGAAAGAGAATCAATGTTATTCATTACCTAAAAAAGGGTTGAATTATATTCTTAATGAAATTTAAAATGGAGAATCAGTGCTATTCATTACCTAAAAAAGGGTTGGATTATATATGTCAAGTAATGGAGGTATACAAGGAACGTAGATTCATCAAAGTTGTTGATAAATCTAGTAAAAGGTTTAATAGGTAAAAATAAGTTGTATGAAATTTAAAATGTTGAGTAATGGAGGCATACAAGGAATGCAGATTCATCAAAGTTGTTGATGAATCTAGTAAAAGGTTTAATGGGTAAAAACAAGTTATTGATAAATGATGCCTTTGCACAGTAACACAGATTCGACATGTGAGCTCCTTTCAAATTAGAAAGGGAATCTGTGTTGTTCAATTCCTAAAAAAAGGGTTGAATTATATTCTTAATGAAATTTAAAATGTCAAATAATGAAGGCAAACAAGGAATGTGAGCTCCTTTCAAATTAGAAAGAGAATCAATGTTGTTCATTACTTAAGAAAGGATTGAATTATATTCTTAATGAAATTTAAAATATCGAGTAATGGATGCATACAAGGAACATAGATTCATCAAAGGTGTTGATTAATCTAGTAGAAGGTTTAATAGGTAAGAATAAGCTGTTGATAAATAAAAGGAACACAGATTCATCAAAGTTGTTGATGAATCTAATAAAAGGTTTAATAGATAAAAACAAGGTGTTGAAAATGATGCCTTTTCATAGTAACACAGATTTGACATGTGAGCTCCTTTCAAATTAGAATCAAAGTTGTTGATGAATCTAATAAAAGGTTTAATGGGTAAAAATAAGTTGTTGATAAATGATGCCTTTGCACAGTAACACATATTTAACATGCATGTGAGCTCCTTTCGAATTAGAAAGAGAAAGTAACATAGATTCGACATGTGAGCTCCTTTCAAATTAGAAAGAGAATCAGTGTTGTTCATTACCGAAAGACATGTGAGCTACTTTCAAATTAAAAAGAGAATAATTGTTATTCATTACCTAAAAAGGGGTACATTCTTATAATTAATGAGTTTAAAATGTCGAGTAATTGAGGCATACAAGGAACTTCACCTATATGGACGTAGAATCAGTGTTGTTTATTACTAAAAAATGGTTGAATTACATTCTTAATGAAGTTTAAAATGTGTAGGTTTGCAAATTAGAAAGAGAATCAGTGTTATTCATTACCTTAAAAAAGGTTGAATTACATTCTTAATGAAGTTTAAAATGTCGAGTAATGGAGGCATATAAGGAACTTCACCTATATGGACGTAGAAGTGGTGCCGCTTCTCACGAGAGTATAGGTTTGCTCTTTGGATCATTCATGAAACCAAGAGTTAGCACATGGCCATTTTAGTGCTGAAGCAAATTTGAAATCCTTGTAAGTAGAATATTGTTATGTGTATGGTATATTTGATTTTTTCTTTATAAGAGTACTTGTTATGTGTATGGCGCTCACAATCTCTTTCTACACTTAGTTATTAATTATTAAGAGTTTGTGCCACTATTTACTCTTTGGATCGTTTATGAAACCAAGAATTAGCACATGGGCATTTAAGTGCTGAAGCAAAGTTGAAATTCTTGTAAGTAGAATATTGTTATGTGTATGATATATCTGGTTTTTTTTTTTATAAGAGTACTTGTTATGTGTTTGGCACTCACAATCTCTTTCTACACTTGGTTATTAACTAATAAGAGTTTGTGCCACTATTAATTGGATTTGGCATGAGAGAAATCAAAGAGCGTTCATGGGCCGTCTGAAAAATTCTAATCAACTAAGAGATCAAGAGATTGTGAATGCTATTTCTGAAGTTGTTTAACTCATGTAAAAAGGTTGAGAGGAATTTCATGAATTGGGACATAAGTATAAATTTTGGTCTCTCTGGTAAAATTTGTATTTAAGGTCCCTTGTATTGTACCTTGATCCTTTGGATCTTGTATCTTGTTTCCTTGGCCTAGGCTTTGCCTAGTTGTGTTTCTGTTGGCTTTGGCCTGTTTTTAATATATACCTTTTTCCCAAAAAAAAAAAAACTACAAGAGTTTGTGCAGCACCCCCATCCCTATTTGTTGAGCCAAGCTCTTACGTCTGATAGCATAATAGTTTTTAACTGTATCTCACATTAGTTTTTTGTGCTATTTATCTTGTATGTTTATATATAGAAACTTATTCCTTATATTAAATTGAGTTTCATAAAGTTCTTGTTGACCTATGGGTTGAACCAAGTCCAAATGAACTGGAACCCATAGAAACGCAACACGCAATAATTCACCCACGCCTTTCCACACCTTTGCACGCAACGTAGATTTATCAAAGGTAAATTAATTTTTTATTGATTTATTTTGGATTGCCTGATCAACGGTCCATATTAAAATATGATCGGATGGGTACATTGAATAGGTGTTTCATGAATAAGTGTGTCCAATGAGTATTTCAGAAAGATTGTGACTCCTTTCTTAAAAACATGTCCTTTGGAAATGTTATATCTTTTCATAAATAGACTGTGTCTTTTTATGAAAAGACACCATTGCATCTATAAATACAGCATGTACGAATTGAAAAAAAAAAATCAAAACTCTCTCTCAAAATAGAAATAATAATCAAAGGATTTCACAGGAAGTCCTTCAACTTTGCTGGTTGCAGTTCTTCAAACTGAAAACTTTGTTTTATCTTGGGAACGACTTTGCCAGTAACCCATCAGTAGACTCTACCGAGTGGGAGCAAATTACGTTCTAAAAAAAGTGTCTTTAAATACGCCTCAAAGCCTACAAATTTATTCATATTGTCCCAACACTATTAATTCTACTTGGACTTGAAGGAAAATCCTCGAGTTAAAGCCTGAGGTTAGAAAGTTTATCTCTAAAGATACATGGTGATGCAATGATTCTTTTTTATGGTTTAATAATTGGCACTCATAAGGCTCTCTCATAGACAAATATGGGGAACACATTTAGGGCTGTAAGCGGATCAGATTTAGACCGGATCAGAGGTGATCCTAATTCGATTCGATCCGATCCGTTTATCCAACAGATCATTCGAATGTTGATCCGTATCCGAATATGTTAATAACCAGATCTCCGATTACGTTAATCCAGTCCGTTCCGTTTAAAATTATAATACTTTACATGATTATTAATCTGTATTAAACTAAAATCTGCCTATTTAAATAATTATTAAAAATAAAAACTGCACTAGCCAACTATAATTAAATAATAAATCAATCATAAAATTATAATAAATAGTTATTTAAAAATTAAAATATAATATATATTAATTTTAATATATATTATATATATATATATAACGGATCGGATCGGATTGTAAACGGATCGGATCAGCCTTATATCATATCCGGTTTATTTATATTTGGTATAATCAGATTCGAATCAGATCGGGTGATTATTTCTAAAACCATATCCAGACTTAGCGGATCGGATAGGGTCGCGATCGCTCTATTGACAGCTCTAAACACATTATCTACCAAATTCATAGCTCTTCTACCGCAAAAGTTTCTGATGTCATTGTAGAAAACAAGTGGGTTTGGCCTCCCAATTCAGGAAGGAGAAGGGCCCAATATGCTATTCAGATTGCTGTTTATATTCAAAATTATATGGTGCCTAATATTCTGCTTGTCCTAGGTAGAGCTGACTATACTAGATGGACTCTCACACCCTCTGGAAATTATAGTTCTAAAATATAATGGGAAGCTCCTTCGTTAATTCTTTGGTTGCTAAGGAGAGATAGGCTCACTACTGAGGACAAGCTGCTTCTTTGGGGGATAAGCTCTGATGACCTATGTATTCTCTGCAAAACTACTTTAGAGAGCTCTAACCATTTGTTCTTTAAATGGCCTTTTCCAGCTTCTATATAAAGGGACATCATGCCTGCTCCAGCTTGCCTCCTACAAAGGAACACTGCTTCATGGAGCACTGAAATGGTTTTGGCTTGTTCTCAGTGTAAAGATTCAAAACTTTCTCTAGCCTCCACGTTGTATCAAATTCGGATTGAAAGAAACTCTAGAATTTGGAAGAATCAAGCCAATTTCTCTGGCTTCAGTGTTTCCTATAACTGTTATTTTTGTCTTGTTGTTTCTTTGCTGATTTGGCCTGGGTTTCTTTTGTATTTGCTTGCTGTGGCTTATGGGGTCTGACCCTGTGACAATGTACATTCTTCCTCTTGTTTATAATGTGTATTATTTACCTTTAAAAAAAATATTGTGAATATGATAAATGATTTGTTGATCTATGCAATAAGTATTAGAGAGAAAGAGAGAAATTGACACAGAAAATTTACGTGGTTCGGTAATGTGCCTATGTTTACGAGTGCGGTTATCTTTTACACTAATTAAAAAATAGGATTACAACGTATTTATATTGCATCGCAGTTAAATCTTAACCTTAATCGAATATATTGAAATTCTTCAATATATTCTTACCGTACTGTGGAAGGCAAGTCTCCCGTACCTCCCAACCTATTATTCATCCCTAGAACACAATTAGGATTAAATCGCATAATTATTATGTATTTTGCTACGCTCTACATATAATACTTATATACCTAATTTATTTGATACAATAATATAAATCATATCCCTAACATGATTAATTATACTTTTGTTCTTAGACTTTCTCCACCGACACCATTTGTCAAAAAAAGAAAAATAAACATGTACAATAAGAATTATAATACAGCATCATGTCATACGTATACAAGCCAAAAAAACCACCATTACCATTACCCTACTTGTAATGCTAAGAGTAACTCTAATGAATATGTCATTTTATGTATGTTAAATTTATATTTTAATATTATTTTAATATAAAAATGTCATATCCTCACAACTCTAAATACAAGATTAAAATATTATTTTTAACACTAACAACTATTTTTCCTTTTAATTAACATTCAATTTTTTCTTCTAACTACCATTCATAACAAGTATTACCAATCACTGAAAATCTAAGTAAAAGGGAATCATATGTTTGGCTTTGGAAAAAAGTAATAAAAAAAAGGTTGTTGCAATAAAAAAAAAAAAGTACAAAAAATGGAATCAAAAGGTATAGTTTCATGTTTTGCAAACTGCGTTTGTTGAAGAAAAATAATGAAAGACAATTATATTTCATTATATGACACGAAATGACACTAATTACTCTTCATACTAAACGTGAAATTACTATTTTTTTACAAGTCAAATAACATCTCACTCGAGCAATAGCGTTCACAAAAAAAAAAAGAAGAAAAATTGATAAGTGATGCAAGGACGAGGTTAAAAATTCATTTGAGGGGCGCAATATTTTTGCTTAATATTTAATCATAAATTTTAAAAATTAAAGAACTATAAAAAAAGTTAATATTAGTTTATAACTAAATTTATTGATATAAGAAATTTATAAATTACATAAAAAGTCCGATCAAAGAGAAAAACACTAATAAATCTTTCGGGTATATAAAAAAATTGATAAAAGTCCTAATTAAGAGTCAAATTAAAATTAAGATAAAAATAAAGTATAAAAAAAATTAAATCTATTAGGAAAAAAATTTTAAGTAAAGGAATATAATTTAAAAAAAAATTCACAAAATGAAAAATTGAGAGCGGCAGTTGCCTAACCTAGGCCCCATGTGGCCTTGTCTATTGTTAGAGAATATAATAATAAAATTACACCCTCTCTAATAGCTTAAGTTTTTAGATGAATTGGTGGTTTAACATGATATCAGAGAAGGTCAAAGGTCCCGAGTTTAAATATCACCGTCATCCTAAAAAATTATGAATTAACACGTGTAGGCTCAAACTGGCCATATGTGAAGGGATATAGGCTCAAACTGGTCACACATGAGGGGGTATGTTAGATAATATAACAATAAAATTACACACTTTCTAATAACTTAAGTTTTTAGATGAGTTGGTGGTTTAATATCTATGAACACATGCATTGGAATCGTTCTAATAGAAATGTGCTAATAGGGGTAGATTGGCTACAAATCTAAATTTGACATTATTTAGACAAAGTGACGTTTCGTTAGACTCGACTAATGTTTGTTACATTTTTCTATTATGGGGTGCATGAACCGATCGATCAGCGTACAGCTAAATTCCTCATCCAACATGATGGAAAGTATTGACATTTTTGTTGTTTGGTGACAAATGTTTCCACTGTAACAAATATATGTTAAAGAACAAACAGAAAGAAATTGCGGTGACTTCATTTCTCTATAGAGAAGGGTGTAAAATTGTTAAAGAGAAGTGGTTTTCTAATTCCTGTGTGAACTTCAAAGAAAAATTAACGTGAATCACGCCATGCAAAGAAATTGTGAGTCAAATATGGTGAAATATATGCTAGGCTTGAAGATTCAGTTGAATGGAAATAGGCAAATAGAAGAATTGAGCTCTAAAATCTTCTTGATAATTATCATGAAAAAGTGGACCATGAAAGGGCCATCTAGAATATCTAATTAAGTTTGGAGACCGGCACAGTTTCAATGTACTTATCAAGTATATATATAGTCAATCCTAACAGGATGGTCAAGTGGGCGGATGACAGTAGCTAAAAGGTTTGTCATTCAAGGTTGTTAGGTCGAAATTTAGCGAATGTTACTTTTTTTTAGGACCAGTCCATACCAGGTGTTACTCCGGATTAGTTGGCCCGAAAACTCGGATACTAAGTTATCAAAATTTTTTTATTATATATATAATCAATCTTTTTATAATTAATAAGCATAGAAGATAAAAATATATTAATTACTAAATTTTCAATATTCTTTATATGTAAATAACTTTCAGTGTAAAAAGACATTATATGAAAATTTTCGATAATATTTCATAAAAAAAAAATACATATAATATTTTAACTTAAGTTATTAAGAAAACTTTTATTATCCTTTTGACTTAAATAAGTTGTATTTTCTACAAGAGTAATACTAGGTACACTCGATTAGATTAATAGATGACATCATATATTATAATTCTTCTTTAAAATTTAAATAAAAAGAACAAACATATCAATTAATTACAAAAATACGTTGACACATCAATTGGTATACCAAATATTTTTCTTTCTACAATTGTTATGTTTTCCTAATTATAAACTTTTACCCTAATTATGTATAATTAATTAATATAATTATCAAGACATCTTATAGATAAAATTTAAATCAATATATATGTATGACTATTTTATTGCTCTCATAAGTAATATTTATAAAAAATATATTAATTATTAGGTAATAGAATTATTAATTATTCATCATAAAATTAAGTTGGTTTTTAACAATTTATTAATTATTAAAGATTATTAATTTATTAAATATTAATTATAAGAGAGTCAAATATATATATTATATTTCAAAAGGAGTACTTTGCTTAATTATGTGTGAATAAGAAGAAAAAGAAATCCAAAGAGTGACATTCTTAAAGATATTTTCTAGTTCTTTGCCAATAAAACTTCACTATAATCATGCCAAATAAGAAGGTTTTTTTTTTTTTTAATCTTCTTTTTCTTTATCTTTTTCTTTTCTAATGATGAAGAAGCCTTAAATCATAGGCTCAGTCAAATTCCAAATGTAAGAAAGTACCCCAAACCACGCATTGGTTAAGCCAAATATGAATTTACGAGTCAAAAATGGTGAAACAAATGTTAGGCTTGTAGATTTCAAAGCATATATATATATATATATATATATATATGCTTGAATGGAAGTACCGCTTAATATATCACATTTTTTGCACTTATAATATGATATTTGAATGTGATAAAAAATTATACAATATTCAAAATATTTCTTGATATATCACATAATATCGCGATAAAATACGACAAAAATATCAATTTTTTTTTTTATAAGATCGCTTATATATAATATTTTATTGAAAAATATCGTAATTGATTTGAACTGACAAATAACCCAGGTTACTTGTATCATTTGACATGACAAATCAATTATTTTGATTGTAGAAAAGATTGTCCTATAACCCTTGAAGAACACAATAGTTGCATATTTACATGCTTAAAAAAATTAATTCATTGTTAATTATAAATCAATTGTCACATGTGGATTCATAAATTTCAATTTATTTAAAAAAAAAAGAGAGCAAAAACAGTTGTTCATTGTCTTTTTCAAGAAGACCAAGACATAATAGTGCATATTTTAAATTTTCAATAAGTTATAATTTTTTTAAAATGTTTAATGTTATTAAATTAGAAGTACAAGTATTGATTTCATTGTGTAAGGTTAATTATTAGGTTGGTTATTTTATAAATGTTTTATATTATTATTAGAAATACTAATATTGATTTTATTGAAATTAATTATATTCAATAGCATTCATCCATTAATATTTTGTCATATAAATTACCTTTTTTGTGTACAAGTGCTTATTATTTTTTCTAGTAATTAATTAAGTTTTCTATTCTTAATCTTAATATAAATTATTGTGTTTCAAATGAATAAAATACTGATACTTCTAAAGTTAGAATACAATAGAAACTTAATGCATTATATTGTTAATGTAATAGACTGTGTGTATTTAAACTTTATTCGATAGGTATGTATATTTGACTTTTTTTATGTTAATATAATTAAAATTTGTATAAATTATAGTAATCAGTGTTTGTTAATTACTCATCAACATTCTTCTTTTTTTATTAATTTACATATCACATACTTATCAAATATATATTTTATTTGTAATATATTAACTCAAAATAATGTATTAGCATTTCAACTTATACGTATTTCAAATAAATTAATTTAAAATTTTCATGATTTGATATTAATATTCATCATTTTTATAAATAAAAAAAATTCAATATTAATATGAAATTGATATATTTATATTTTTGTTCTTGCAATATATTTTGTTTATCGATATTTTATTCTTGAATGGAAGTAGGCAAGTTAAAGAATGGAATACGCATATCCAAAAATTTTCTTGAGCACAGAAATATGATGATAATGAAAAAGTGGAATTGTGAGGCCATGAAGGGGCCATATATATATAGCATACCTGCCGTACAAGTTTCATGTGGCTGCATATATATATATATATTTATATTTATAATTCGATATTCAATTTTTCAAGTCGATTAATTCGAGAGATTAATTTCACTGTATACTAGCGGGGGAATCCAATTAAAATTGAAACGACATTCCGTATGGACTAATTTCAAAAGAAAATGGCATTCGCTGAATTTCGATTAGCGACCTTGAAGAGATAAGTCTCTTAATTATTATCTATCACCCACTTAACCAATCCCTTGAAGTTGGTTGGTTGCAGAAATATATTCGATGGGTCTAAATCATATGGGCCGGACATGTAATCAGAACTCTTAAATAAAACCAATTCTCAATGTCAAAAATAGACATGAAAGAAGTTGAATTTTGTTTTCAAAAAATGATTTCTCAAAGCATTATTTCGTAAGAAAACGTCTAGAAATGCTGAAATTAAAAGCAGAAATTTGGAAACATCACGGGGGGGAAGTAAACTCTATACTTGCCTAATTTCAAAGGAGAATGAATATACATTAACATAGAACTAAGATTGACCTGAGCTGGATCATCAATTCAGTATAATTTTTTGACATTTTGTTTTTAATTCATAGTCATCAATCCACCTTGAGATTATTTATTGAAAATGGAGAATCTCAATAATCTTGTATGGTTTAGCTTGATTTTGATGGTATTATTGTATCACTTATGATCTTGTATGATTTTGCATGATCTTGATGATATTATATTATAATTTTCTGTTAAACTTTCCCACTTTGACTTGTATTATTGTTGACATTTAGCAAAACATTTTGACATTTTTTTGTCAGTTCGCATTTTGCATAGATTGATTCTTAAGCTATGCAAAATATGAATGAAAATGCGAACTTCTATGGAATAGGTCAAGAAAGTGCAAATCTTACACTGAATTATTGAAATTGGCTAATATTTACAAGATTAGATTGTGAACTGTCATAGATTAAGACGAGAGAATACAAACTCTTACACTAAATTAACGGATGAGAGATTTGAACCTAAAATCTCTCAAAACTAAACCATGTTAGATCACCGAAAACTCAGTTAATGAATAAGCTAATATTTTATATCAAGTTATTTTAATAGAAATATTGTCATCATGTTAGGCAAATGCTTTTCTCGCATTGATATTTTTTATGTTACAATATATAGAATTGATGCTCAATTAATAAAAGGACAATGCTTGACTCCAAACCAAGTTGAAAGAATCTCTTTTTACTCACATACGTGTCACTAGTCTTAATAGATCACGTATACATTCACATTTATATTATGTGATTATTTAGTTTTAATAAAAAAAAATTAAATAAATAAATACATATGCATCACGTATGTAACAAATTATAATTAACACACGTATTTCGTTATGAGAAAATTTTTTTAACCAAATTTGAATCTGACTATTATTTTTAATAACATCACGAATAGAAATTCATTTTTGATAATAAATTGTCTGGTCTGGTGGCTGGGAGAGTACGGACGTGAAAGAAATGAAATAAAAAATAGATTTCACAGCTTTTCAAGATTAGGTTCTAAGATTCCAAATTTTCTTTAGTTAAATATTGTTTTGTATTTTCAGTTCATGAATCTGGAACTCGCAACTCCATGAGCATCCAATTCCCAGATGAATCACCGATATGATTCAGATTTACCAAATATCATAATTTGCTTTAGGTTGTAAAAAAGAAAAAAAAAATTGGATAAATACACACACACACACAGATATATATATATATATATATATATACATACAAACAGACACACCCATATAGGTGCTGCAGAAGCTAATACATGCATTGGATCTGAGGGATGTGTGCAATTCACAACTAGCATTAAAAATTTTAAAAAATTGAAAATAACAAATACAATATGATCTTAAAGTTCCTTGAATGAAACATGGCTCTTGATACTCTTTTATTTTAAAAATAAGTTAAAACATTTTGGGACGGCTTAATACTCTTTGTATATAATAAGAAACAAAATAAAAAATTACATTAATACTTAAAAAATCTTTTATTTTTATTTTAGACATCAAATTATGTAGGGCAGATTTAAGTTAAACATCCTATTTTCACATTTTTGCATGATTTTTTTATCCTCATTTTTATCTCACTTTATCTTGAATCACGTGTTAATTCTACATTCGCACTCTTTAATCTAAAAATAATATTATACACAATAAATGTTTTTTTACTGTTAGATACAAAATGACGAGACCCGTCATAATAAATGCATATGACAAGTGTAGGGCTGGAAAAAAATATCACGAGCGGCTAGATCTTTTAGAGAAAAAAATTTTAGGAGGAAATTTTTTTAAACTGAAATTGGAAGAAAAATTTTCACAAAATATGTTTCAATTCTTTAAAAAGCTTATTGGTAGATTGGATCAAAAGATCGAGTCCCTTAAGTTTAAGAGCAACTCCAATGATATTGTTAAAGTAGTTATTAAAGTTAAATTTTAGTTCGTTAATTAAAACATTATACTCTTAATGATAATTTTCATTAAAATTTTTATCAAATATAGCTTTTGTTTTAATAGTTATTATCCATTTAACATTTCAGATTACAAAATATCAAGATTTAAATTTGATGGTATTTTTTTTTTTAATTTTCAATGATTGAGAATAATAATTAAAAAATAATAATAATTATACCAAAAAAATATTTTATTATTAGACTAAAAACATCAAAATATAACTATTAGGTATTGTAACACTCTTAGAATTTAACTTTAACAAGACTACATGATTTTTACCATTGAAATTGGTTTGACGTATTGGCATGTTAGTCACATCATCTTATATTTAAGGATGAGAAAATAAGATAAAAAATTTATTATATGTAACATTTTTCTTATTTTAAAACAGTAACCGGTCAAACGTGAATGAACTTAAAAGAGTTAATTTTCCATGTAATGAATATGTGTCCAAAAGTACCTAATTTGTAAATAGAAAATTGCCTGATACCCGTGTGGGCTACGTCTTTGTGGACTACAGAGATCCCTTCATGCCGACCTCTCTCTCTCTCTCTCTCTCTCTCTCTCTATATATATATATATATCACATGACCATATTATTTATGTCAACATAGGGATATTTTAGGAAAGCACCAACACTCCAAAGCATACACCACTAACTAACCTAATAAGTAAGTAGTAAACAAAACACACAAGATGTTCAAATTGAAGACATGAACAGAACAAATTGACAGATTTTCCATTCTATTTCTCCTTTTTTTTTATGTATTACATTGGTCCCACCTAAAGTTGAGCTCTCTTCAGCTTTTCCCTAATCAAAATATACAATTCAACTTTTGCAACAACACCTCCCACCTTCCACAACATAAAAAACAAAATGTTACAAAGCCCCAATGGCCCTTTGTTTCTTACAACTCTGTACTGCCAATAACTCCATCTCTCTCATTCTCTTACCATTACAACTACCAGTGCTATCAACAACACCATTAACTGGTGCCTTAAATATGTTCACTCCAAACAGTCTAACCATCTGAACAGGTTGGGCCAGGTTCGACAACCCGGCTAAACCCGACCCGTTTCTTGATTTCCAGTCGACAAAAAGCTGCTTATCCGGCCCGGTCGATCTCTGAAAGCTAACAATGTCGCCGGCCTTCAAGTTCTTCTCCTTCACGAACCGGCTCCACCCTTTCGTCAGCACGTAACTCTGACTGCTATTCCAATACGAGTATCGAAACCTCCATACCTTCCCGTCGATATCCTCGAAATTCAACAGAACACCTTTGGAAGCGCTTCCATTCGGCAAAGGAAAGTGCTTTTCGGCATGTTGCTTCGGTATCACGAGCCGGTTCAGCTTGCCGACATCGCTCGGCGTCACCGCTTTCTCGAAAAGCTGTTCGCGTGCTTTTGAGATCCGGTCCGACCCGAGTGAATTGGCAAACCCCTTTTTACATCCCCGGTTGCCATTTTTATCTTCTCCGTAGCTTCGCCGGCTCTGCTCTAGCTCATCATTGTATGTATGTTTACGTAGCATGTCGACGATCTCGGCCTTGGAATGAGAATTCAAGAACGCGGTTTCGACATCGTCCTCTTCGGTTCCAGACAATGGTTTGAAGTTCGTGACGGCGTCGCGGCCACGGAAACGCTGCGCAGCGATATCGTATGCTCGAGCTGCTTCGTCTTCTTCATTGAAAGTGCCCAGCCAGACGCGCTGGTGCTTCTCGTAAATCTGAGCACCCCACCGCCCGTTCGGCTGCGGGACGACTCCTTTGAATCGGGACGACGGGAGCTTCCTAGACTCAGCTTCAACTCCACCTTCCAAGTCTAGTATCACGCTCGTTCCGCTTCCGACCCGGCATAGACTCTCCGGCGACTTAGTTGCCGGTAAAGTTGATATCGATGCTGCTGCAATCGATGTAGAATCACTTGTTGTGCTCTCATCTATGCAACTTCCGTCCATTTCTAGAGAGAGAAGACAAATTGCGTTTTAGAGAGAGAGAGAGGGGGTTAATATCTGATTTGGGTTTGATAGAAGACTGGATATACATATATATAGCCTACTTCTTTGTGTTATATATTACATATATGTATATATATAGATATATATTATGCTCCAAATTGTACATTTTTGGTAGAAAATACGGAGATATAAGATGTGGGAGTGGTGGGTCAACCCAAGCAAAGGTAAGTAACTAGGAAGATTCATATGGGCAGATATACATATACATATATATATATATGTGGAGAGAGAAAGAGATGGGACTTAGTACGTGTGCTGTGGGCTGTGTATGTGAGATGGGGCCCACATTACCAAGTTGATGGGATTCACATGACTGTGGACCGTGTATTAGTAAGTTCATCCCCCCTGAGTCTTGCTGCTACAGCTGACCATCAGCATGGCCTCCCCCCCCCCCCCCTCTCTCTCTCTCTCCAGGATCATATCTGGACTATAATTGTTGTATTAAAAGCAGCAACAAATAATAATGACGATTTTGAACAGCAGAATCATATAAGATAAAAGAAAAGAACAAACATACACATACACATACACATACATACATACATACATATATATATATATAAATATTATTTATGTTCGTATGCAGAGAGAATGGTAGCTTATTATCGAATTTTTTTTTTTTTTTGAATGCAACTGTTATAACTCGATGAATACGTTAAAAGTTCAGAATTGATGTATAATTATTTAATAGTATAATAAATCATTATGTTAATGAATTAATGTTTACTGCAGTATATTGATTTTGTTAATAACTTATTTTTATATTTAGTATTTATATTTAATGATACGACACTGTATGAAAATATAATCCTAACACATTTTAATAGAACTTATAAATTATTTTTTTCCGTGACTTGGACTTATAACATAGGGATTGATGAATACGTTGAACTTATGACATGAGAACCTACCAACTTTAAAATTAATAAAATATATAAAATTAAATTTTAATTATTTTAAATCAAAATAAAAATTATTAAAATAATTTATTCTTTCAAGAATATTATAATAACAAGGATAAAATGAAACGGAAAGAATCCAACTGTTCACATAATGATTCAGATGATGAGAAACATATGCTTATTATCTGCTTATCCGAGGACGGGGATGGGCCAATGTTAACGAGGGATGGATAGACATGAAAACAAAGCTCATCCAACCGGAAATTCCCATAAGTCTTAGCTGGCATGATTTGATTGGTCCTTTCCATCTTTGTTTTGTCTTATTGGCTAGGTTCACCTTAATATCCACAATTTCAGGACAACTTCCTTCTTTCCAAGTGGCCATTTCTTGTTTTATCTTACAATCCCAAATCTCAATCTAGACCGTTGGATTCGCATACTATAATCTTCAAGCTAATTAATCAATTGATAGTTGATTAGCTTGTCTTTATTATCTGATCTTGAGAATCATTGACTTGGTCATATCAACTGCCGGTGGTGCCACCTAATACGGCTTCTTTTGACGGAAAAGATTAGGTAGGAGCATATAATATCTGTGGGCTAGCGCAACTCGCTATCATTTCTAAATCTATAATGGAGATGAATATGGACTCGTGAAGAATATAATATGGTTGATTCTGTACGGACAAGGCCACGGGCCCACATGCAAGTTGATGAAAACCGAGCGCTTAAACGGTGGGTTTAGCCTTTTCAGCGAGCACTGGGTGTGGACCCGTGGTTTGGTTTTGCAAAGTGGGTCCTACTTGGAGATTCCCCTATATATTTTTTCTTTTTTTTTCTCGTGACTAAATATGATAATATCATCATCATTTTGCTTATGTCTAATATTTTTGTAATTATTATTTTAATTATATTATATATAAAAGAAGATTATGGATTTATAAATAAAAAAATAATTATACAAATCTCTTTTCTGTAATTTGAATAATACACTGACTTCTTATATTAAATTATTAGAAGAAAGAAGTTAAAATATATATATATATAAATTTATTATTTTATTTTTAGAAAATATTATATTAATGTTTCTTGTGATATTTGATAATCGTAACGAATTTTCAAATAATCTCTAACAAAATACAAAGTTCAGTGTAATATATAAGAGTATTTTAATTATATATAAAATTTAATTAAAATTTTAACATTATTAATAACGGACTTTATATTTTCAAGATAATAGAGAAAATGTTAGTGTAATTTTAGAGAACGGATTTAACAGAAAAACATGAATTTTTTATTTTATCCTTAAAGAACATTATATCGACCTTCTTTGTGATATTTAATAATTATAAGGATATTTTTTGTAATTTTAAAAAATAGAGTTTAGTGTAATATAATTTTTAATTTTTAAGATAATTAGGAAGAGGTGTCAGTATAATTTTAAAAAACAAATTTAATGAAAAATATGAATTTATTTTTTTATTTTTAAAAAATATTATATCGTTCCTTTTGTAATATTTAATAATTACAAAAATATTTTTTTTTACTACCTCTTAAAAAAAAAAAAGAATTAATATAATATATAAGATTTTAAGATGTAATTTTAAAAAACCATGAAAATGTTTTAAAGTAAGAGATCATAAATTAATATATATTTGTTTTCCAAAAACAGTAGACGTACGGTATAACTGTGTATTGATACGGAAAGTTAGTCTTTCTGTTATTGCCACTCCCCACAAGTGGGAACGGTGATTATGTTGGGGTGTCTCATCAGATAGACACGATGAGATGAGTATGATGTCTAATCACCAATGGACCCTCCCTCATACTCTTCCCGAGAGCTGATCATTTGGCGTTCAATTCTGTCTCATCAAATACACATGATGAGATTTTGATAAAGTTTAGCAAAAAACATTCCACCGTTTGATCATGTGTTGTCTCGGAAAATTGGTGTGACATGATATCCTATATGCATACTCGTAATTGTTTATGTCTTAATACTGATTATATAGACGATATGGAGTTAATATGAATCTATTAACATGCCGGCCCTATGGTTTGGTATTATAATTTATTGAAAATGATGTAACTAACAAAGCTATATTATGCATATATATATATATATAGAGAGAGAGAGAGAGAAGGGGGTGGGGAGAGAGATTTTAATGGAATAAAATTTTATATTTTAGTAATATGCTTGAAAACACAATTTGATGAGCAAAATACAGTCTTCATTATTAATCTCGAGTGACAATCACCAGTAATCTCAAGTAACAATGGTAGATCTAGACCATACATTTAAGAGGGCAAAAAAAAAAAAATTAAGAATTCTCTTATAAAAATATAAAGAAATTTGAAAGATGAATTCCAAATTTTAAAAAATATTTTATTAAAAATAGAATTAAAACGCTGCATTTTAATTTAGATATAATTTTTTAAAAAATTTTGTAAGTAATTTTTTAAAAATTGTGAAAATATATTTAGATATGATAATCTAACTTCTAAAAAATTAAAATAAATAACTTACTAAATACATATCTCGCATTTTAAAATTAAAATTTATTTTTAAAAATATAAACAAACGAAGTCTTAATTTTTCAAAACTTTGGAAGGTTCATGTCCTCCTTGACTCTTACTAGATCCATCATTAGTAAGGTTACATTTTTCAAAAGTTAATTCAAATCATAAAGAATATTATCTCGGTGATGTGATAGTTTTTCATTGGCTTAATTATATGATGTGATGAACAATTACTTTTAAATGTTCTCACACCATTTAAACAATTTTTTATTTTTAAATTTAAATTATGTATTTTGATTTATATCTTTAATTATATTTTTAATATAATGTGATATTGTAAAATATTTTTAACTCTCACATTGTAATTTTCGAAAATCATCATATAATACAGTGTTAAATATACGAGTTCTGGCGAATATACAACGGTTATGGGTATGGCGATTCCAAAAAATTAGTAAAAAATGTAATATTTTATTAAAAAAAATTATTGGGTACACTCTAAGTTTTTCCTATTTTCATGAGTCTCCTAAATTATTTTATATTTTTATACAAGCTACTTAAAATTTTAATTTATATTAGCATATGTAGTCATAATAATGAAAAGAAAATAGTGATGAGGTCATTTGTTAAACTACAATTTATTATTTCAAAGTATTGAAAAATCTTATATTATTTAGGTCTTTTATTTATAGGCTTAACGTAGTAATTAGAAAACAAATGAATTCATTTTGATATTAATAAAAGTACATTGACTTGAGTCAAATACAATGTAGCCTTAGAATAATTCAATTTTCTTCACGCGACATTAGGTATCCCATCATGTACGGTTGGACTTGGTCCAAATTCTATGTAATGGGAGAATAAAAACACCAATTAATGTTAGAATTTCATAGTCTCAATCAACACAAGGCATACCAAGTAAAACCTTGGATGGTTTATCAACTTTCCTAAAACTAGGGTTTATTCCTCTCTCTAAAATAGAAAATCTAATTGTGTATATGCATACATACGTATGCATATATATATATATATATATTACAAATTTGTCGGCAAACTTTCAATACGTCGATAGATATTTTAGTACGTAACTGTCTTAGTAAATTTTTAATATATAATTTTATTCTTAAAAATTCAAATCAAATAAGATAAGACAACGACCCAAACTAAAAACTTAGGATAATTACATTGATTTTTTTTATGGTATCAAACAATTACATAGGCCTGTTATGCGATTTTTAATATTACACGGATCATACTTGTGAGAATTGTTGAGAGAGATGTTAATGAAAAACATGAATTTACTATTTTATCTTTAAGAGTAGTTATACTAATCATATTTGAAAATTATAAGAACATTTATTCTAATCTTTAAGAATATAGAGGATGTGAGTATAATATTTAAAAATATTTTAATTATCTAAAAAAATTTAATTAAAACTATAAAAAAATATATGTATATAGTATCAATATAATAAAGAGATTATCAATAAAATTTTAGAAAACACACAAAAAAAAAATTCTTATAATTATCAAATAGCTTTTTCCTTAAAAACTTTTTTAAGGAAACAGAATCTTTTATTCGGTTTAGCAACAAAACTAATCTAGAGATTAAAATTAATTATATGTTAATTTGTTGCAATCCTATAATATGATAAGACATCCACAAATGGTGTCATCAAGTTGAAACCAATAGGGTTGTGGGGCCCCACCTGATTTGGCCATCACCCTACATCAATGATGTGTTTGAATACGTCTGAATTTATGGAATACGACAATTAACATGCATCATACATTAAGAACTCTTTGCGCCATTCTTCTTTTTAGCTTTATGAGACTAATTAATTTATTTATTAAGAATAATCTGAATTAATATTCTACATTATCTTCTAGGTATCTCTTGTTTGATTCCACTTGAGTAACTGTCAATTGGTCTAAACACTCTTAGATTAACTTGATAAATATGAGGATAATTCTTCAACTCGCATGTCCTTACTCCAACAGCAAGCCAATGTACTTTTTGATCACTAGATAAAGCTTAGGCCCTGTTTGGTGCTCCTGTACTCATCCTTTCCTTCTATTAATCATCAACATCATCAATTCATCGCCTACTGATTATTCTTTGATAATGGGTTTTGAAGTTTTCACTCATGGTCCAAGATCTATTCATTATGGTTTATCTCTTGGGTTGTCCATGACAATGCTTCTCACCTTACTTTCCTTCATTAACATGCACTTCGGTTGCTTTTTGAATCTTTTTTCACACCTAATTTGGGTGTGTGTATATCACTTTCTTATAAAGAAGTTTACGCTAATCCAAGTGAAGATATTTATATATGAATGATGTGTTAATGGTTTTTGTGTAATTAATAAATGTGTTTTATTTTTTTGTTTAAATGTTTAAAAAGAATTATGATGGTTGAAGTTATCCGATAAACCAAATTGATTTATTCAGCTTTACTCTTTATATAGAAGTGTCCAAAAATAATCAAGATGCATGATCGATTTAAGTCGCGTACTGATCTAATCACAAGTCCGAAAGTTAGAGTTACCAAACTTCTAGGACAGTCACCCAATCCTAAAGGATTAGTAAGAACATTCGAATCAATAAATATATGATAAATTAATAAAATATTTAAATTTTATTAATATATTAAATATTTATTAATACGAATACAATACACCAAAGACAAATAAATATCAGTTCATTTACATCAAGGTAACCAAACAAAATTTACAGAATTTGCCTTTATGTATAAGAGTAGTGATGAAGTGAGGAAGCTAGTTGATAAGTCATCATTAATCCCAATGAAAGTAGTGCCTAGTATGCCACAAAAGCAAAAGCATGTGCCTATCTATATCTATAACTTTTTACTAACATATCTATATCTATAACTTTTTACTAACATATATGATCTTTTATGAGTGTGAATTATCCTAAATGAATTGTTAATCAATCTATGTGTATGCTTTACATGTTCCCACTTTCCCACTCCCTAGGGATTTTCAGTTGGAGATGACGTAATATATGACTTAAGAAGGGTATGCCATGTCATACCCACATAGGCATATTCAACTACTACCCATCTTCCAATAGAAAATAGAAAAGGGTGGGCGGCCCGGGGGGGGGCGGTTTGGAGATCTTACTTGTTTGGTGATGACATCGCAAAAATATAAAAATCTTTGATTTTGGATGCTTTTGGGCATATAGATTTAATTAACCTTACTTTTCTTTAGAACATTTTTAATTAATATGATTATGATAAGAATATTTCATGGCATTAAAATCTTAAATTTGCATCTAGTTTGCTTCAAGAACATGTCTACTAGATGACGATGAATCTGATCAGCAAGATGGCTTTTAATCTTGTAGCATTAAATTATTTATATAGAATTAATTTTTGGGTGGTCCAATGATAAGGATGAATCATGGTTCACAGTCAATATGTGAGTTGATTGGCAACAAAAAAAAAGTCTTAAAACGCAGGTAAAAGTTCACCATCACTCATTTTTATTTGATCTCCATATAATTTAAAATTCAACTCATACACGTCTTCAAAACTTGCCCCACACAATGAGTTGTTCGTATTACTTGAGAAGGGTCATCGTTTTCGACTGTCTTGTATATGATTGTTGTTTTATTCAAGGGGAGCCCAACCCCGCTAATGTCAAGTTTTAGGAGTACAAACAGCTTTTGTTCCCTGGGAAATTAAATTGAAAATAGCAGTCATTATCTTTTCAATCCTAGACATATATGCTTACTTATCTAGGATCAAAGGATCATTTGCACCAAATTGGTGTTTCTGTTTGTGGAGATTTCTTTATTCTTATAAGATTAGGATTTCTAATAATTGTGTGTATGTGTGTGTGTGTGTATATATAGTATTGTATGTTTTCATTAAAGACATCTTTACACGTTTGAATATTGATGTTAATCATTTTTTTAATATTAATCATGTTATCACAATTTGTACTATGTCAAAGGATGAATGATAATATTTTCAAAATAGATATTTTACAATTTAGATTAAATTTTTTTTATATTAAATATTTGTTTCAATATTTTCGAAACACATATCAACAAAATATCAATAAATATTTTTTTTCAAACTCTTATTTCAAGAGTTCTATTTTTATTTTCAAAAATAAAAACACTTTTAATAAATCATCTGGATACTAAAATATCATTTAAATATATTTTAAATATTTTTATTTAAAACTTAATTCAAATTATATTTTTTTATTCATCATCCAAACGACTACTATAACACACAACATAAAAATCATTAAAAAAACACGTTGATAGACTAATATTCCCTTCAAGAATTTTCCATTAGCACTGAATCACCGCGGATTTTCCTTTCAGAATACATATGATGTGTTACACTCAGATAATCGAAGTCGGCGCCTGACCTTATCTCTGTCCTTGGGACAACAAATGGGAGATAGATTTTCTTTAAAGTCTGTAGAACCTTCTGCTGCGTCAACTAACACGCATTTACTCTGCGCCCCTTTTTTATATTTTTAATCTTTCTATGGAGTTGCTTCTTCAACCCGTTCACACACAAAAGATACATACAATTTATATATATATATATATATATATATATATATAAGCAGAGTGATGCAGGGAGATCCATGACTGTTGCTTGATTTTCTTCTACCGACGTGGACAGTGACCCACATTTTCGGGTTAAACCACGTGACTGTATCAGCTGTCGAACCTTATGTGATTTCATTTTATAATTAGTTTCAAATTAAAATTAATTAATCAATGACTAATAACAATGCTTATGCCTTGACCAGGTACATTGATTCTAAGGCACATATTAATCCTTCCTAAATTACTTAAATGTCTTCCAACCATCATTTATTTGGTATTAGCACATGTATTGAGTATTAGAAACGTGATTAAAATAACTATTTTCACCGTCAAAATATTTAAAAATTATAATTTCAAATGTTTTGAAAAATGTTAAGAAATGACTGGGTAAGATATAAATGAGTTGATTTTAAATATTTTAATATTTGATATGTAATTTTTAATAATATTAAATTTTGCATTTGTTCTTATTTAGTCCGATTTATTTTGAAGAATTCTCAAATAATTATTTAATTGATAATGATTATAAAAAATTATGTTAGCAATCTATTAGATGAGCGGTTTAATTCCTATCTAAAAGTATTATTATACGTTGTCTTTATAAGTCTATCATTAACATCATCTACAATTGATGTGCGATGCTAACATCTTCATCTCAGTGCACCCACGATCTTAATTCTGACAAAAGTGACCTAGTCTCCTCTTAAAAATATTATCCGTTTTGATCTATCATTCCACTTATAAGCCCTCACAGATTTATTCTTATGAGCCTTATATTTAAGAAACACCTTTCAAATAAAGATGTTCTGTATCATCTTTACAAATACATTATCAGAAAACGACGTGAAACTTTGACAAGTTAAAACAGTTTTAGTAATAGTTTATCAGTGTGGAACAACGGTTTTGACTTATATTGATAACATTTACATCATCATCTTTGTTTTGTTTCAAAGTTTTGAGTTTAATTAAGACCCTAAGTATGAATTAATTAGTACTTTCAAATGTGATGCAACCAAATGGAAACCTAACTTGTATGTCCAGCAAAAGAATATATATAGTCAAAAACAGCATTGTCAAGAGTATATATGGGAAGGTTCCATTGAGGAAGAAATATAGATCAAACCACAGCCAGCCCAAGCCATTGTTTGAAAGAACCCAAACAAAACAACAATAAAGAGTTTACTTTTGAGTCACTGGTTGTTAAGTGGGACAACCCTTCATGTATCTTTAAATATAAATAAATAAATAAATATATATATATATATATATATATATATAAGTTGCTTTTGTTGACTAGAAATGTAATCACCATTTGCCACAAATGGGACCCACCAACTCCTGTATCCCACATAACTCATCCCATTGGTTGAGAAGTTGTGTCAGAAAAGTCCTAATATGGGTGGAAGAATAAAAGTAACTAGAAAAACCCTAAAATGGGCGGAAGAACAAGTAACTGTTTGTCTTTCCCATTTCTTGGTTCACATTAGATCATGGCAGTGTATGATCTTGAATTTACATACAACTTTCCTATATATATTGTTTTTGAAAATTACCAAAAAAATCTTGATTAGAATTCCCTTCTAGACCTCATTCTTGGGACCCACAAATCAACTCAATAGGGTCTCACTTTTTTTGACCTGATCAATGGAATCCAAACCTTTGGCCTTGAAATATGTGGCCCAAATTACATATGTATCATTTGTTTCAACCAATTTTGGTCCTTTTTTGACAATTTTTTGAAGGGACCAAAATGGTAGTAGCTTCAATCATCACCCACAGAAATTAAGATAGAGATTGATCTTTCATATTCCCTTTATATCAAGCATGAAAACAGTTAATGTTGTGGAAGCAATTAATTTAAATGCTAAATTTTTTTATAATTATATAAAAAAATTTGAGATAAATTCCATTTTTATTAAAACTTTTAGAGTTTGTTGGAGTACAATTTTTTCCATCATATCTTGTAATTATTAAATTTTAAAAATAAATTAAATTGATAAATTAATTAAATATCATAACACGCCGTGTAATTTATTACAAATTTATGAATAATTTTTTAAAATATCTAATAAACTTTTAATTTTAAAAAGAAAAAGACAACCCCCTTTCTCCCCAAAAATTAAAAAAGAAAATAAGGTTTTAATAGAAGAAATTTGGACTAATCAAGTATTTTAATTTCTCTTAGCACATTCAATCAATCACATGGCCGGATAAAACCAAATAATATGATGGATTGTGACTTATGCTTTGTTTGTCCAACTCAAATGGGTCCTATATATACATATATACATACATACGTATATATATATATATATAGATTTATAAACAAAAAAAAATAAGGACTGTAGCTACGGTGGCTCATGAGAAGCTATGTTGCCGACATGGCACGCCTAAACGCGGCGTTGCCAAGACAAACTGGTTTGGCCGTCTCCTGCCCACTTGGGTGTTCAAGTTGGCTACCAACAGCTGGACATTTTTTTGTTTTCTTCTGTTGCAGATAAGCATTTATCTTCCTTAGTCAATCCACATCACTATTCTTACTACTACTACTTGCCTACCAACACACACACACACACACACATATATATATACATATATGTTGTATATATGTATGCATCAAGAAAGGACACCACTGTTTCTGATCTTTTTGGTTATTTTTACCGCCCGTTCCACGTGGGCATGGGTTATTGCGGTAAAGGGTGTTGGAAGAAAATCAATTTAAGATTATTTTTTATTAGGATTATAAATGAATTTTTATCTATTTATGGTAAGGATTATAAACGCATTGGGCAGAGCTAAATAGAAAATTGTTCAAATTTGATTCATAAAAATTTTGAAGTTTTAAATTATAATTAAGTTTAAATAATTAGTTCAAGTCAAACTGTTCGATTGATTTAATTATTTATATATTATTAAGATACATATTATTTATTTAATTATATTCAATAAATTAATAAATTTTAAAATATGTTTAAATATAACTCATTTATCTCACGAGCTTCAAATCAAATTATTTATACGAGTTTAACCCAATGAATATGGTTCATTTTATAAATTTTGATAAACGTATTTTATGGGACGAAATTAGAATCCTTTTCATCTTTTTCTTTAATCGTTGATAAGAATTCAGAAGTCAAGTTTCGTCCAAGTTAATTAATTATTTTGACTCGTCTTATTAGTTTTGTAACCTTATTTTTCACAAACCTACTTTTATAGGTTTTAATAAACAAAATTAAGATAATTTTAAAATTTTGACTAAATAATTAAATATACTTTTAATTTTTTTTTTTTTGTAAATATAAACTTAAAGCAAAAATGGTAAACAGAAAGTCATAAAAGACTGAAATAGAGAAGCCAAAAAAAAAAGGTCATAAAAACAGTGAAAATATTAGTGGAGAAAATGGAGGTCATGGGATTTGGGAGGAGACTTGTAGTTTAAATGGACATCAATCAAGTCAAGAAAATGCCAAGAATAGTTCCTTATTATTACGCGTTTACACCATTTTCACCTGTTTTTGAAACTTAAGAGCAGCCATTGATTTGTCTGCAAGTAGGAATTATTAATCACTTCTTCATATGCGGCTCAATTTGAGCAAGTCAACTTGTTGAATGCAAGCAATGAGCTAGGAGAAAAATTAGGGTGAGGTTGGTAAAAAAAAAATTAGGTGGATCAAAATTTCAGATTAAAAAATGAGAGAAATAATGAGTAAAGATTAGGTTTGGCAAAATTTTTTAGAGGTATGGTATAATTTTGAGTGAGAAATGAGAGAATTAATGGATAAAGATTAAGGTAGATTTAAATTTTGTAATGAGTTAGTTTAAAAATGACTAAAATTTTACATATGTAATTTTTTTTGCTAAAATTTGAGGGGATTGCCATGCCCCCTAAGTAGTTCCGCCCTTGATTGAATGCCGGGATATGCTTCAGCTAGGTTAATTTAGATTCGGGTAAATTACATGATATAAATTATACAAACTTTTTCTAAACTTTTTGAAAATTACATCGATTTTTTTTTTTTTATATTTTTGAAAGTACACTGATCTTTAATATTTTTACAAACAAATTACAAATAGTCTCTCCTGTTAGATTTTTTTTTTTTTAAATGACAAAACTGTCCCTTTTCAATTTTTAATTTTTTTTGTATTTTTTCAATTTTGACCAATTTTTTGTAACTTTTTTTAAAGAAATTTTTTTTATTTTATATAAAAATGAATTTATGGTTTTAATCAATATTTTTTTGAAAATAAAAAAATGATCAAAATTGAAAAAATGAATTAAGAAAAAACAATAAAAAAGAGACAGGTTTGTCATTTTGAAAAAAAAAAATTAACTAGAACAGAATATTTGTTGTTTGTTAGGTAAAGTAAAAGAAGTCAGTGTAATTTAAAAATTCTAAAAAAAAATTAGTATAATTGTCAGAAATTTCAAAAAAGATTATTATAATTTACCCTTTAGATTAATAACCAATCTATTGTATTTTGATTTATGATTTTTTTTTCAAAATTTCGAGTGTCTGAAACTTAATCCATCTAAATCATTAATGTGTTACAAGTGCAGTAAATCTAACAAGCGCGTGAAGCACACTAATAATTTAAATATATGAAACTCATCATCAAGGGAAAATAATTTTTTTAACAATTGGATAAAGATGATACTCAATTTCCATTCAATTATTAAAAAAGTTTGTTCTCAATAAAAAAGATCATTTTGTTGTCTAACCCTTTTCATTTTCCTTGCTGCTTCTAAAAACTGTTTTTAAAACACATAGTTAAAAAGGGTATTTTTGTGAAAACTTATATTTTCCTTTTTTATTTCACTTAGAAGTGTCTAAATAAGTGAAAATATTGTATTATGGAGAATTTTATTGTTTTTTGAAAACTCATGTTTGAAAATTGTTTCAGACCCATAATTTTTTTTTCTCAAGGAAATTTGTAAACCATTGACTTAATAAGTATTTAAAAGACTACAAAGAAAAAACCAATTTATTCAAAAACATAGATTTCTCAACCAAGATGGGTGATTCCAGTGGGACAACAAACATTATTATATTGCTAGGCCATGAGAGCGTGACTTGTTATGATTGATCAGATTTTATTTTATTTTATTTTTTATGTGGAAATAATTGATTCTATTGATAATATAAAAAATAAAAAAATTATTGAATGAACTGATCTCAATAATCCTAACGACAGTTGATAGGTCACATATGTATATATATATATATATATATAAAGAGAGAGAGAGAGAGAGAGAGAGAGAGAGAGAAAGTATATTGTTATTGACATAACACTCAATTTGACTGTTGAGACCATGAATAATTGTTCTAAAAAATGACCCTATCATCTTAGTAGAGATAGGTTATTCTTGGTTGGATGTCTTTCTCTAGCATCTAGAAAAGTGAATGCGGAGTTTGATATAAATTAAGTAAAACTTGCTACTAATAATTTATGCTTAAATATTTTGAGTTATAATATTTTGGGTTCATTTAAGTTATTAGGATAGTAGATTTGAAATATTACAAATGATATTAAAACCGATCCTGATCCCGTGACAATCATTGTAGTCTTGTGGGTCAGAATATGCAACAAGGACGCCTCATAATTAAGGAAAAAAGTTTGTAATATCCCATTTTACATCGTTAAATGTAAAAAGTTTAATTGGCTTCTAGAACACCACAAGCCTTGTTATTAATAACTTAGTCTTAAATTTTTTAGAAGGACAAGAAAGGACATTGAGCTTGAAGAGTAACCTATTTTGAAAAATAAAACTACTTTCACATTGATTTTACTTTCCAAAAGTAAGTTTGGAAGAACAATCTCAAATGCCCGAGAAAGAAAGAAACATTTGGTCCAAACAGAGCTTAGCTTGAATTCTAATACAATATAAATTGGCCATGTGATAGAGACAATAGTAGATTTAATGGTAATTAGAAGGACTACGTGGCTCTACTTAGCTCCTCTTATAATTGAACACTAAACTAATAAATTATTAAACCTGCTTAAGCACCAGATTACAACATGCAGACTCCACTAGTACAATTATTAAAGCACAATTGCTCTGTTGCCTTTTTACATTACTCTTCTTATTATTATTGAATTTAAATTCTAATCTTCTTCATAGCCGAAAAGGCATGTTCAAATTGCAGCTGGCAGTGGAAATATCTCATAGAAGGACAGAAAAAAAAAATAATTGAATTAATATCTTCACAAAGCCATTGATTTGATTTAAATATCTTCCAGATATTTATAGATTTGAATTATTGTGTATTTGCTGGAGTCAAAACTCTATATATGCAACTTATTAGTATGACTTGGAATAGTATTACAAAGCCATACATTGGTTAGGTGAAGTCTTATTAATGGGGCAGTGTTCTCATCTAAACAAAGATAGAGTTTGGGGCAATCACTAACCTTTATGTGTGTGTGTGTGTGTATATATATATATATATATATATATATATATATATATATACCATTTCGTAGAACAACAATTGCACTGATTTTTTTTTTTTCTAATTTAAAATATTTCAGATGATTGATTGCCTCTCTCAATTATTCGATTAGTCGTATATAACTTTTTAAGAATTAAAGCTAGTCAAGAATGAGTGACCATGATGGGAGAAGACACGTAAACTAAAGTAGGATACTAATAGTCATAGGTGTTTTACTTAGTTTAGGGTAAGTTTGAAGGGTTTGAGTCAAAAGGGGGTGTTTGGAGGAGTTTTTCTGATGCAATTCTTTATCCATTTGAAGAATTATTATTTTACAAATACATTTTTAGTATATTTTGAAAGACAAAATTGAAAAAAAAACAATTCTAAAACGTGGACAAATAATCGAACATGTTTCTTGAAACAACTTTTGTAAATACAAATAAAAAAAAATCTTCAATGTTTTAGTTATTTTAGAAGCATATGAGATTTCATGTCATCAAATGGGAAACCTTAGAGATTCCATTATTGGGTATAGTAGTTGTAGATGGAGTGGTATAATAATATAATCCATAGAAATCACATCATGCTCATTGTATTGATCCATCATTGACATGCCAGGGTTTTGACCTTTCTTGTTTGTCAACCTTTCTCTAGAGTATTCATTAACAAATGCATATTTTCCACTTACGTTTCTCTTTTCCCTTCATCTCCAAATGGAGCATAAGCATATCTCCATTTTCAGTTCCCAGAGAATACAGTGAAAGACGCGCAAGAATACAAATGGGTCTGATTCCGAATCCGAATTTGCCAACTCTTCCTATAAAAGTCAGATTCAATTGTTTTGATGGGATTCTGACTTGAAGGCTGGCGATTGATTTGTATGCGTATAATTTTGACCAGACCATAAACTGATTCACTGAAACTAATATCATGTTTAATACGCAGAATTAAAATAATTATTTTATAAAATAAAAATTATTCATTTAAGTTAAACGAGTATTTAAAATAATTTTTAATTATATCAAATAAGAATAAGAAACAAAAAAAATTAATCATTCTACTGTACCAAACATGACGTAAGTGTGTATTTAACTATTTATATAGAAATTTCTTCTAAGTCTAAGATCATCATCTTTTGATTAGACTTAACAAGTGTCCGTGACCAGGCCACTTCCAAGGAGGATACTTGATATTAAAGTAAAACAAGAAATGGATAATTACATTAATATCTCGGTAATATCTAGATTACAAAGACATTTCTTCTAATATCTAATATTACACGAACTTTTTTTGTCAGAATTATCAAAATACGGACAGTTAATAAAAAAATATGAATTTACTGTTTTATTCTTACATATAATTATATTAACTTCTCTTATGGTATCTAATAATTACAAAAAAAATTATTATATTCTTTGAAAAGATAGAAGAAATCAGTATAATATACAATGATATTTTAGTCATTAATTTTTTTTAATTAAAATTCTAATAACATAAATAACGAATTTTGTACTAAAAGTAAAATTTGTATATTGTCAATATAACAAAAGAAAAATCAATGTAATTTTAAAAAACATCAAGAAAATTCCTATAACTTAAAAGAGGTTAGTATAATTATCCCAATAAAAAATTATGATTTATTCTTGAAATATTCAGAACATATAGTCCATTCAGATTGAATGAAACAATAAACTATTCCATTATGTTTTTTTCATTTCTCCCTTATATCTTTTTACAAAACAAAATGAAATAACTACATTATTATTTATTTTCCTTCCCTTGTTGGTTATTCAAACATGAAAGGGGAATTATAATATTTTCTCATTCCTATTTCTTTCCATCATTCTCTCAATGCTCTCATCTCTTTCTCCCCCCAACCCCCACTTATCCAAACGAATTTTGAGGATCTTCTTATGAAAAAAAGCACGCAAGCCATAAAGGGTACAGTATTAAAAGCTATAGGACAATTCATTACATGAAAACACAAAGTACAGAGTTTACAGCTGATAATCAATCCCAAAGCTCAACCAGTCACCATCTGGTATAGAGATAAGGTTAATCATGCAGCCCTAATGTCCAGGGACCACTTCCATACAAATGTGGGGTGTCACCTATATGAATTGAAATCTGAACTTATATTCATCAAATGCCGAAAAGTGGGTATGATACATTTTGGGGGGGCAATGCCTTTTGTTCGATGATTCATGAATAAACTGAGATTCATTGCATTCTGCAGATAAATGTGGTTTTCCAAGAACCCATTTTGATACAAATTGTTGGGGAAAAGCCAAAGCAATCAAGTCACATCCTCCAGAAAGTGGTGCCACTACTAACAATCATATATCCTGTGCAATTTGTATCAACTCATTCAAGGGGTCCCTTTTCTACTATGCGCCCACTTGGCGGGCGGAACTCTATCGAAATCTATATTCTGAGTTCTGCTTTTCCCACAGACCGTCAACTTTAAGTATAATTAGGTATGAATCCTTTGGCATGTTGGCTTTCCATTTCAAGAGCCATTAAGGATTTCTGCCTGTGATATCTGTTTCTCTTTGCGGCAAGTGCTGACAAAAGAAATTGACAAATAAGAGCACGTAAGCACCATTGAGTTAATTGACTTATCAAAAATTTATATATATATATATATAAGAAGAATCACACACGTACAAATGCAAGCACACAATGAAGTTCCCTTGTAAAAAATCTATAAAGTTCATTTATTAAAATTTATTTAAAAAAAAAAATGTGTTCACATGTTAAAAATCTGATAAAGCAATCCCAAATAACGTGCACTAACATGGTATAGTATGAAAGACTATACATCTAGAGTTTTCAATTACAAAAGGAAAGTAACACCTAAAAAGAAAAGAGCACAAAAAGCTCATAATGCACAGAATTAGTATGTTATACTTTGGTCGGCAACTGAGTCCACCCTATTTTCATTTTCACAAAAAAAGACATACTACTGATACTAGTGCGCCGAACTCTTAAAATGATTTATTGCTGTAAGTTGTTACAAGGCTCAAATGAGATTGAAAATCAAAGAAAAAACACAACACAACTCAATTCAACTAAATCTTTATCCCAAATAATAATAAATTTAAAAATAATATATACTAAACCTTTCTATGTGGCATGGGCCTCATATTAGCTTAAGTTTGTCTCACGGGGGTGTGCCGAATGCCCTCAAGTTATACATGCCAGGTGACCGCCTCAAAGGTAAACCTACCATATATCAACTCAAATCAATCATTGCCCCAACCATTTGCAGTATGACACAGTTCCATTTCAACACTACTAGGGCCGTACAACATCCTTTTGATCTTTCCCCACGTTGTTGCAACACCCTCAATTTGTTAGATTTTCCTATATATTGCTAAAGTAACATGTTCGCACCCTATCAGAATATAATTTTTTTTACAGGTATGTTAATCCCCTAGGGTACATACTGCATTCAACTGCCAC
This sequence comes from Nyssa sinensis, assembly GCA_008638375.1. Classification (NCBI taxonomy): domain Eukaryota; kingdom Viridiplantae; phylum Streptophyta; class Magnoliopsida; order Cornales; family Nyssaceae; genus Nyssa; species Nyssa sinensis. The sequence goes on from CM018042.1 coordinate 24,477,617, forward strand.
AGTCAAACCAGTTATATGTCGTAAAAATTGAGGACAGTTTATTGATCAAATAATAGGCCTACCATTGGCCAACTCTAGAACCAAAAATCTTGGAAAGATACTGTTTCAAAAAGTTGTAAGTAATTCTAATGACCTCACTTATTCACTCACCTTTTCAATTCAGTCAACTACATATCTTATTAAAAAGGAAAAGAAAAAGGTGTTGAATGCATTGCAAGATGACTATTCTAGTATTCCCTTTCACCATTCTTTTTTTTCCCTTTTTATAGGTAAGTGGCCCTTGGAGTGGGAGTTGAACCTGGGACCATGGGGAAATTACCAAGCCTCATCCCAACTCATCCAACCCCACTTACCCAAAAAAAAAAAAACTTATCCAACCCCAAGGGTATTCCCTTTCACCATTAAAAAGAAGAGAAAAGAAATCAAGCTCTTTTATTTAGCTTCTAACATCAACAAGAAGAGCGCTAATCTCATCTCTAGTAGCAACTACTGCAGCATAAGCTTTTGAGAGGTAAAACTAATGTAAGCCTTGTGATCTTTCATGACACCCCCAACACCTAATATAACAACCATCATGATTTAGCATGTAGGCAAGGATAAAAATTTCTTTTTTTTCTATCGAAACGACCGAAACGTTTCCGTTTCTTAGGGAATCGAAACGAAACACTAGTGGAATATCAAAATTCACATGTTTCCATGGAAACAATTTTGATTCCATGAAAACATACCGAAACTAATGGAAACATACCGAATCAGAGGAAACATTTCTTTTGTATCAACAATAATTTTAAAAGTTAGTAAAAATTAATATCCATTTATTTTTCAAGGATTAAGACTCAAAATTACAAGAAGATATTTCTATTATTTTTCCTAAAATAATAGAAAAGTAGTAGGAACAATAAAGTGTAGAGAAACAACTATTTTAATACTAAGTTACTAATTATAATAGGTTTAAATCGTTATTTGTTTTACTTTTTATTTTATATGTAACTTGTGTCAAATTATCTAATTAGTGGATATTACATAATATATATCTATTATGTCATTTATCATGAATTAGTATCATTTATCATGAATATGATGTACATGCCTTAAACATGCACAAATATTCAATACATAGGCTTATTTATATAAATAAATAAATTTAAGTTATGTTTCCACATGTTTCCAATTTTTTCTCCGTTTCCATTATGTTTCCGAAACGTTTCCGTTTCCGGACAAACCGAAACTATACATCAAAACGATATTTTGATCCTTGCATGTAGGATAATGTTTAATCTAGGGGTGGTTAAAGAAGGCAATTCCATTCTTGCAATATCAAAGAAAGAAAAAAGTCCTTATAGAAGTTGGAGAAAGAAGACCAACAGGAAGCCAAAATTCCCTGGTTGTTTCGACATAAAACGTTTTACTATTTTTCATGAAAAAATTCATTTCCTTTCCTATTTACTGGAGTTTGGTTTTAGTTCTGAAAATGATTTATCAATTCTTGTAGAATTCATGATAAACATATATATATAAGCATGCATATGAAATTATGAATACAAATGTAGGCATTTTATATTGGCATACATACATATTGGTATATAGAAAATGTATATAAATAAGAGCATGTATATAAATGTGTATATATAGGCACATAAAATGTGTATATGTGTATTGGCATGTATAGACACATTATTTGTGTATATGCTTGTGTGTGTGTGTGTGTGTGTGGGCACACCCCTATTGTTTGTACATACGAGTTTCAAGTGTATATTCGGAAAATGACTTACAGAAAAAAGAAAAAACAAACCAAATCATGACATGTCAAGTTTTACAAGTTATTTTCATTTTTTTCAAAAATTACATAAAATATTTAACGGCCAACCAAATGCCTGAAAATGTTGAAAATATTATAAATATTTTACATCTAAAAAAATGGAGCCTTTAAGTGAACTTTTTTGGTAAGTGTGATTGCTTTTGTGGTCCCATATATTTTTTTCGTAAAATTTTTCCACCCTTTCAACCACAATGTGGCTAATACAAAGCATTTTCACAACCATCGACCAAGGGAACTCTTAAAGCAAGATAAATAAGAATCAATTATAAAAGGACATCTTTAGGAGGAACTAACTATTATTTACCAAGCCCAAGAGAGGTGAGGAAGATGTGGATTAAGTTATTCTTGTTATTTCAAGTCTATGATTATATCCAGATCAATTCTTGGTTTTTCTTCTGTTGGAAAGGAGATGTAGGGGGAGGCAAGTTACAAGGGTTTGGCATATGGCTCCCTCTGTCTTATCTGGCATATATGGAGATAGAGAAATATAAGGAATCTCGAAGTTATCTATTGGTTTTAAAAAAATTAAGCTCCACTGTCACTTCTTTTGGGTTAAAGGAACTTACATGTTGAGTTAAATACATTTTTTTTTTGTTTTTGTGTATAGGAGCTTATCAAGTTTCCAGGGGTTGCCCTGTTCTGGCACTTTTTCTAAATAGTGCATATCAAGTATGAACATTCTGTGAGCGGCATGGCAAAGCCTTTGACTTTAAACTTTGGATGACCAGAGCAAGTTTTTTAAGGGAGAGAAGAAAGATGAGTTCTGATAACATAATAATGCTTTAAGAAAGACAGATCTACAAGAGACTAGATTGAGGGACCAAATTCTAGCATCAAGGAACGAGTAGGAAAAAGTGAAAAACAAGAGTCTTTAAAAACAAGCGGCAAAGAAGGAAGAGGAAATCAACAAGATTTTTTTTTTTTTGGAGTGGGGGGTAGGGGGTGGTGTGACAGTAAATGCATGATAGGATAAACAGGCAAAAATTTTAATGATTTTACTTTTTTATTGCTCTTTTTTTTTCCAAAGGAGATAATGGGCTGCTGAACTAGGGTAATCCAGTAAAATTAACTCAAAGTACATTTTAGTTATAAAAATGACAGCAATTTTTTCAAACAAAAGATTTAGAAAATTACTGCTTAGAAAAACATATAATCAATTTTTTTGAATAAATTTGAAATATTTATTAAAGGGGTTTAGAATGTCACAATTAAAAATATAAATGAGTGAGCCATGGGTAGTATTCACAAAATATTATCTCTTTTTTTTTTTTTTTTTTTTGGGGGGGGGGGGGGTTCACTCCAAAAAATATTAAGGGTTTACATTTAAAAGTTTTTAGAAGAGCCTGTGGTTAGAGGGGATTTCCAAAACCTTCAGTTGGTGATGTAGGAGAAAGAAGGGAAAGAGAATAGAGAAGAAGAAAGAATAAGAGAAGAGGGGATAGAAGAATCCGAGAGGGAAGCGAGAATCTGAGAGAAAGGGAAAGAGAAGAAACCACGAAAAATCTGAAATTATTCAATAATCAAAATCTAAGTAATTTCATATAGGATATGCCTTTATATAGGCAAATTCAAAGCAATCAAATCCTAAAAACAAGGAACTAAATCTTATCCTAATAAATCCTAAATATAAATTAAATAAAAATAAAATTACATAACAATATAATTCCTCCAGGATAAAATACTAGGGGACCATGGGTTCCTTCCTGGTCCCCATCAGTTGGGCTTTTGATAGGGGAGAAAGAGAGAGGGGAGGAGGGGACATCTCTCTACCCACCCATGAATGTAGGATAAAAGTTGATGCAGAATATCGTAGGATCATTGCCACCACAAATCATACAGAAACTTGATTTTAGATCCAAACGTAAAACAGAGTTTTTGCATTTATACAGAAACTGATAAAATTCATTTTTATGGGTAAATTGATAGAATTTTAAATAAATAAAGGAGTAAAAATTGAGCCCATTGCTTCTGTGCTTTAACCCCCCCCCCCCCCCCCAAAAAAAAAAAGAAGAAATCACACAGATTTATTCAGCATGTAAATTCCAAACTGAGGAGAATTGTTTTCATGTTTTCAATTCTTTAAATTGATTTCTTCAACTCAGCCTACTCTACCTTAATGAGAAAGGTACTAGATATTTTGCCTCCAGCAACCTCTAAAACCATGTTGAACTTGTCATCACAAAACCAGAAGGTACTACCATAAAATTGCATAAGTTGTCACAGCTAATGCTGATCATATGGAAAATGTGCTTTTCTACCCCAATAACAAAATAATTGCAGAACATTTCTCCCTCAATGAAGAAATAATTGCAGCAACCAGCAGATCGTTGGCAGATCACATGATAGCACAACAAAATAGTTCCAAACAGATGCAGCAAATAGAAATAAAAGTAGAAAACAATTAACAGGTTGGTAGTTGTATAAATCACACTTACCCATCAACTCTTGAGGCAGACCAAAGTCATAATCATTGTGCCCCCTCCTGATGCAGCATATGTATATCACTAACAGCAGTATGCAAAAGATAACCAGACACTGCTACACCTATTGCAATTTTCCCACCAGTGGATAAGCCTCCATTTTCCCAAAAGAGAGGACAGTCCGGCAAAGAAGGTACACCACACAAGCCCTTATTACCAGAGAGACTGAATAAGAAATATTGCAGCCCATCAGATAGGTTAAAATAACAATAAAAATACACCAAAAGACTTAAAAAGGAAAACTACGTTTAACTGGCATGTAAAAAGTAAAAAGCATGGACACAGATACAGGACATGGTTACAACATGACATCAACACGCGAACATCACATTTCGCAAAGAAGTAGGACACGGATATGTAAAGAAAATGTTGAATATATATAAATTTTTTATATTTTTTATATAACCCGTTGACCATATAATAAAAACCTAACATTATTTTAATCAAAATTGACATAAAAACACACAAATCACAATAATATTATTAAGATATCAAAATAACAAAATCATTAAATAAAAATTCAAGAATTTTTTCACTTAACTATCAACATCCATGGTTTAAGTTCCGAAACAAATTTACTACACATGTTTGGGATTGGAAAGAGTCCTCAAGAGCCTCTAAGGGGAAAATCCAAACAGTCATTAAATATAGGAAAAATACTTTAAAAGTCAAATATTTTTTTTCAATCTAAAAAATCCATAATAATTTTTTTTTCTATCTAAAAGATCCAAAAAAGAAATTTTTAATACACAAAAGTCTAATTATTAACTTTTATCTAAACATTGTTAAAAAATTGTTAATGATTAGACTAAAATAACCTTTAAGATATATTTTAGAAAACAATAATAAATAATTCATAAAATAAATTCTTTAATCCAAAAAAAAACATAACATTTTTTATTTGTCTTGAAGGCCTAAAAAAGAAATTTTCACTTCATAAAATGTTATTATTTTTTTAGATTGAAAATTTTATTTTATATATATATATATATATGTTAGTATTTTTTTCTAAAATGTATCTTAAAGGCTATTTTAGTCCAATCACTAATATTTTTTAACAGGGTTAAGATAGAAGTTAACAATTAAAATTTTTTGTATTAAAAGTTTATTTTTTGGATTGAAAAAATATATCATGGACTTTTTTGATTGAGAAATTTATTTTAAGGACTTCTTAGTATTTTTCCCTTAAATATAAGCTGACTCAAGAGCAACAGAACTTGTTCACACAACCTGCAACTGATTCTGAAATTAGAAAATGATGGGGAACGTAAAGGCATTGAATGACTATTTGAATTGTAAATTAAGGTTTATGGTTTATTTTTAATTATTTTATATTTTTGTAAATTTTAGGGTTTTTTAATAATTTTGGTAGTTGTTACTATTTTTATATTTTAGGGTTTGCCTATAAATGTAGGCTTAATGTATTGGAGTAAGGGACTTTGGTATATTGATTTTGATTAAAAACAGAATATCAGAATTTTCTCGTGGTTTGTTCTTCTCCTCAAATTTTCTCCATTTTCTCTTAAGTTCTCTCTTCTCTCTCTCTCTCTCTCTTTCTTCTCTTCTTTATTCTTTCCCATACTGTCCTACACCAATTTTGGTATCAGAAAGCAAAATTCCTTCATCATGATGCCTAAGTGCGACCTCCTACTACAAAAGTCACAAAACTAAAAGAAGAGATGTGAAACAAGTAACCAAGGACTTATGAAGCACGGACACTCTATTTTAGCTCACGTCTGTGTTAGACACATACACTCTCGGACATTTCCCCGATACGTGTCCGGACACATGAATCATGGATGTGATGATTAAATGAAGAAATTCTTTAACTTTTATTTAATGGTTTTGTTATTTTAATATCTTAATAATATTTTTAAATTTGTGTGTTTTTATGCCAATTTTAATTGAAATAATATTAGGTTTTTATTATATAATCATATAAAAAATATTAAAAAATATATATTCAATGTGTCCCTAATGTGTCTGTGTCCTACTTTTTTGATAAATAACGTGTCTACGTGTCCGTATCCGTGCTTCTTAGCCAAGGACTATAATAATGAATAAACATTTAGGAAACACAAATCATTCTGGATGTAGTTAACTTCAAGATTCATAGATTCCTCGAAACTTGGAAGAAGTAAACTAAACAGTAAATAGCTAAAGCCATCAATTAAAGTATAACATACTCAATAGCTCCTCCATGGACACCAATTGAATAAAGTTCCTCTGTTACTCGACCTTCCAATAAGTTATCATTCAATAGCCTGACATATAAGCAAAGATACATTATTGAGAAAGGATCAAAAAGGCAGCCAAAACAATATTTAATGCTTAAATAATAGGACCATTAGCATATATTAGTAATGGATATCTTTTAAGTTCAAGGTCAAAGAGACAAGTCATCTTCCACTTTTCTTCTTCTTGTTCTTTTATTTCTTTGGGCAATTAGATAGCTCAGCGTTTCGTACATAAAATTGAAGCATTAGGCTACTATGTATTTAAAATCAATTAGAGATGATAAGTAAATCTTTGATGATATGTTAAAAAATCGTTACTAAGAATAAACTAAGAAAAATTTTAGTTGGCCAAGTGTGAATCTTGCCTGGAAAGTTTATGGAAGCACGGTAAAGTATGGTCTTTCTTGTCTAAACAGGGAACTAAAAATGAAAAAAAAAAAAAAGTTGAAGAACAAGCATACAACTTACACAAGCTGCAAATTTGATGAAGAAAGACTATCTGGTATGAACCCAGTAAGTCGATTGCTTGACAAATCCCTACATGAAACAATGAGAAATCAATAAATAATGATGGTGCCGAAATGTTAAGGCATGCACTAATGCTTGTGCCACCACTTGGTGAAACATTAAATAGATAGCATGTTTGTAAGACTAAGAAAAAGTGAAGAAAAAAAAGATAGAATTAGAATGAAAAGGCAGCAATCATGGCCCAAATCTCAGATGGGAAGTATGAAATATACTACAGGATTAAAAAGAAAAAGAACTGCCTGGTGTTGGGTCTGAAATAAATGTTAGACATTAAATTGATTTAACAAATGAAATGAAAAGACCAAGCAAAGAAAAACAAAATGTTAAAGCTAAGTCAGACAGGAAAATTGACAATCCAAGGTGCTTATTGGGGCATTCGAGTAAGCGATGCTGGATGAGTTCTAGGAGAACACTGAACAGAACATGTCATAAAAACTATGAAGCATGGACATAGATACACGATCAGATACGACACAATACAAATATACCAATACGAAAAATTCCTATATATAAAAAAAAAAAAGATATGATGTGTCAAGTCATAAAAATGTACATATATATCTATTTGTGTGTCAGAATGCATGAATATATAAAATTATAAAATAATTTTTTGGGCAGGCCTTGGAGCAACAGTATGGTTACTTTTATTGTGACCTAAAGGTCATGAGTTTGAGTCGCCAAAACAACCTCTCTTCTTGTGGGGGTAGGGTTGCATACATCTAACCCTCCCCAAACCCACAGTAGCGGAAGCCTCATGCACTGGGACTACCTTTTTCTTAATATATATCTTGCTATGATATGCACATATTATGAAAAATAATTTTTAATGCATCATTCGGGTACAAGTTCCTAATTATAGTACTAAAGTTGTGAGCAAATTAGGGTTACCTTTCGTGGACATGGGTATTGGACCAAATTCAACATAGCTTACCCTTGTTATATCTCAAACGTTTTTGTTTAAGAAACAATCCAATTATTGAAAATCTTGTTTTATTTTTTCTTACATTCATATGCTACACTATAAATGTCATACCTCAATATTCAATACATGTTAGACATGTCTGTGAGAATCCGAGAAGTATCGGTTATGTGTTAAGGAATTAAAAAAATTATTTTCAAATCATAGATACGTTTAAGGTATCGGACACATATCCGTGAGCAACTGAGTATCAGTATCTGGTATAGATACAGCAACATTCTAGAAGTATCCATGTTTCATAGCATACCAAGCAAGGAGCACTGGAAGCATAATGTAGTAAAAGTTCGCAATCTTACAGCTTTATAAGAGACTTTTGACCCAGGCCTGCAGGGTATAGTACCTCCCAAAGAATTAGAACTTAAGTTCCTGCAGTTGAAAAGAATGTTTCTAAATGGTTCAACCAATCCAAAAGAGCACAGACTAACATCCAGAGAAGCAGAAGTTGCATGAGAGCAAATAAAACTCTAATAGATGCATTGAGAACACTAGAAAAAAAAAATACAAATGCAAAACAGAAGAACCAAACAACCAAACAGAAGAACCTATTGATCAATGTGTAGCTTATGCTTGATGAGTATGCAAACCCAAACTAACATCCAGAGAAGCAGAATTGTTGCTATGTTAAACCAATGACGCCATATTCCATTGGGCTTATTGTGAGAGGTATTACCATAGATATTATACTCATTCATCTGGAGTGTTCTTGGTGCATTATGTGTTCTCAAAGTCTATATTGCTGAGAGTGAGAAGTTGGGGTACATTCTTTCGGTAAGCTCTTGTATAGGTATAAAGCAGTTGAACGAAGTGCATGGTATTTGCACACTTCTTGATCTACTCATGGTGGATCTAAGATCGTGATTGTAGTACGCGTTCAAGGCTCATGGATTCGAGGCTTCTTCGTTGCAGGTGAAGAAGCGGATTTGAAGATGAAGATCATACTGACTCGTATGATAATATGACAGCTAACGGTACTGCTCATGTGACTTGAGTACGTTAGTTTCCTTGTACTTGATTTTCTTGATAGTGGATAGACGAACCACGGGTTTTTTTCTCTTTGTTTTAAGGTTTTCCTACATTAACAATCGTGCCTCTTGATTGTGGGATTGATTATTTTATTTTCCGCACTCAATCATTTAATTAATCATATTTGAATTTTGGAGATATCTATTTAAATCGTATCAACTTGGATTACCAATTTAGGTCAACGACTCAGGTTCAATTCTCTGTTTGGGGCTATTTGCACTCTGATTGAAATTTTGTTTTAGACTAAAAACTTGTTTTTTCTAAACCCACCTCAAACTATAATACCAATTAGTGTGAAATTAGTACAAGATTTAAAGCCATTTGAGGCACACTGCAAAATTGTAAATATGTATCAGTAAGAAAAATAAGTGAAAAAATTAAAAGAAAAAAAACAAACAAACACAAAACATTGGGATTCAACACAGTTCATTCACCAATAGGGGTATATCCACAGGCAAAGATGATTAACAAACTTCATTGGAGTAAGAAGATTACAAATTCATGGATTTTTTTTTCTGAAAAAAGTATACAACCTAAAACCTAAAAGGAAGTTTGAAAGCCAAAACCTAAACTCTCTTAATTGGATACAGTATCTAAAGAAAAATCCCAAACAAGACACGTAAAACTGTTCACAACTTTTCACCACAAGACGTGCTTTAAAAGGCCACATGGAATATTAAATTCTCTCTCAACATGCCTTGTTCCCCATTAGCAAGGAACCCCTCTTTACCTGGAGTACTATCAAACTCCTATTACCAAACCTTTTTATTAAGCTCTCAACCAAATCCCTATTGGACAAGAAAATAGAAGTATTTCCCTCACAAGAAAACTTCAAAAAGGGAAATCCCCACAATATTAGCAAAATTACAACAGATAACGAGGAAACAACCAGAGATAACCATTTTTGTTACCTTAGATCAATTATCATAACCGGAATTAGGATGGCATCAGCATGGAAAAAAAAAAGTGTATCTTGGCCATAATTTACGAACAGGATGTTGGGTAGTACATAAACATGTTCATATAATGGTAGTAGTATAAATGAGAATACTGAGATTTAATACAAGGAAGAACAGAAATACAAATTATTTTGTTCAAGATAAGTTAGAGCAAGCATTGATTGAGGACAAATGAAAGCAACTGAATAAAATGGTTTAGTTATATGCAATAAAAATCAATTACAGCATCTTAGGGAGTGATATGGTCTCAATTGAAAGCACTGTAAAAACAAGAGTAAGCCAAAAATAATGTGGTTTCTAGTGAGGGTTTACAATGTTGACTTGTGATATAACAATATCTAAATAGAAAAAAATGCCAGAAAGAGATTCATTTAACACCATGTAGAATACTGCATTTAGTTATATGCAATAAAATTCAGTTAAAGCATTTTAGGAAGTGTTGAGTGATACGGTCTCAATTGAAAGCATTGGAACAACAAGAGTAAGCCAGATATAATGTGGTTTCTAGTGAGGGTTTACAAAGACATGGTGACTTATGATATAACAATATGAACGGCCCTAAATAGAGAAAAATGCCAGAAAGAGATTCATTTGACACCCTGCAGAAATTGCATCAAGAACCCATAAAAGATAAATTAGGTGTACATTAGTCACCAAAATGATTCAGGCACCTCACACAACAAACACTCATTTCGCTTGATTCATCTCTCCATATATCCGGATAAATTATTTCCAGTCAGAAGATAAAAGCTGTTAATGTAAAAAAAAATATAAGCTATGTCGTAATGTAAACGTTAAATGCAAAAGAAGGGATGGTACTTACAGGCTTACCAAGTTTGACAAAACAGCAATTTGGTCACTAATATATCCTTTCAAGCCTTGACTCCCAAGATCACTGTTGAAAAAGAGAAAAGGAGCATAAATAAATAATGTTTGAGGCCTTGCATTAAAGCTTAAAAAAAAAAGATGATACAGGTAGAAGGAAAAGGAAAAACAATCAATGCAAAATGAGAGAAATTCTGAAGGTGCTTAACTAATAGAATGGATATTGGCAAGAAATGATACAGCCTGTCATTAAAGGAAATTGACATAGTAGTGCATTGTAGTAGAAAACAATAGTCAAATTGTTAATCACTATACAAGATATAAATGAAATAAAATAATCCAAAAATGCTGGTAATAATTTGTCTAAATTCTTCAATAACATCTCTTAGTGAGTCCAGGTGTCCCAAAGTTGGAAAGATCTTCAAAAGCAATAAAGACGAAATTTTTTGTAGCATTTGGAAATGACATCCTAAAGACCAGGTCGGCATTTAGAATAGCCAAAGTGAACCTATTGAAGCCATTAAGAAGGCCACCAAAACCTATTTTTCTTTTTCTTTATTTTTTTTGTCTTTCCTTGATAAGTAAGAAGGCATCAATTACAATTTTAGGGAGAATGAATTGCAACTAACACTGAATTTGGTATCTACAGTGTTGAGAGCTTGATATACATTATTAGTCCATTTTCTAACAGTTTAAACTTTTGGAATAATCGGTTGCTCAACATGGTATCAGAGTCTTGGTTACAAGAGGTCTTAGGCTCATTGAGAGGGAGTGTTGAGAACTTGATATACATTGTTAGCCCATTTTCAAATAGTTTACTTTTGGAACAATCAGTTGCTTAACATACAGGTCAAGGTAAGATCAATCGAGGAGTTACAAAACATCCAAACAATGTGAGAGCAACCTCCTAACCAATGTTACCTGGAACATGGATCGTTATGGTACGGGGAATGGGAACGTAAATCGTCACTTGTTATAGAATATGGTACGTTAGGAGTAGGCGTTTTTTGGATCGCTTTGTTGGAACGAAATATGTTTATTTGAAATGTGATATGCTTTTTTATTGTATTTGGAATAATATTGGTATGTATATATTAATACCAAAAAGATTTCAACGAATCGAAGCCATTATAAAATAAAATTTTAATGATGTGTAAATATTTTGTATGATTTTTTTGAGAATTTTGATATTTTAAATTGGAACGCTAAATTTTGCGTTCCAAATCACTTATGATCGATGTTTTGGATCGGGCAATCCCAATTCGCAATTTGCTAGAGGAGAAGCGAATTGTGGTAACCATGCTCCTAACACTAGATGGAACCACCATACTTTTTGTCAAAACATGGTAAAGAAAAGCAGTAACAGGTAATACAAAGAGGAATTGTGAAGGCAAACATCTAATGCATTAGAAACTCCAACTTCGAAGCAAAGGCCAGAAACATAAGAGATGGTCGTGTTGTGTCTCTAGGAAATAGCACTAGAGGAACTCCATATGGGACACTCCATGGCAGTATGGGAAAGATAGACACTCCTTGGCAGTATCGGGAGGATAAAAACCTCAGGAAATAAGGTCCCTAATTAATGATAGCACACTCTTGCTCCACCAATTAAATGCAGTACAACCACATACATATTAAAGCTAATAGCGCAAATGATGGACAGTATTTCTTGGTGTCCTTGCTTTAGGAGAGATTTGTTTGACTGAGAGTTGGGGGAGGTAGAGAAGCTTTTGGCTATATTGAATAGGTGTGTGCTGAGAAGTGAGAGGGAGGATTCCATGGTGTGGAGGGTTGATAAGAAGGGGAGATTCACGGTGAAATCTTTCTTCCACTCCTTAATTAGGAAGAAAGATGAGGAGTTCCCTTGGCTATTGATATGGAAGTCTGAACTCCCAAAAAGGTAGCCTTTTTGGTTGGTCGGTGGCTTGGGGGGTGGTCCTCACCACGGACAATTTAAAGAGGAAGGGTTTCCACCTTCCTAGTTGGTGCATAATGTGCAAGTCAAAGGAGGAGACTAGGGATCATCTTTTTGTACATTGTACAGCAGCTCAAGATTTATGAAACATGGTGTTTGTGCTTTTTGGGTATAGATGGGTTATGTCCGCCTCTTTGAGGAATGTGTTTTGGAGTTGGCATGCTAGTAGAATGTGGAAGGAATTAAGGAAAGTATGGAGGATTGTGCCTTTATGCTTGGCTTGGAGCATTTGGAGGAAACGGAATGGGCAGATTTTTTACAAGGAGGAACTTAACTTGTGGGACCTAAAGGATTCCTTTTTAAGATTGTGATTTTTTAGGTGTAAAAAAGAAATTCCAAAGGATTTAGATTCCTTTGTGACTTTTTTGGGAGAGTTAAGGCATGAATTTTGTAAGCCTCTCTCCTTTTTTGTACACGAGTTAGCCCCCCTCGGGCTCCTTTGTAAATAATACTCTTATCTTACTGATTAAAAAAAAAAGTTTCTCTTCCATTCAAAAAGGGGTGGAAAAGGAAAGTAAAAAAAAAAAAAAACAAACAATGAAGTTCATGATGCTGGCCCTTGTTAGTTGTTAGTGTCTATGCATTCATAGGATATCAAAGTAATGTGTTCAGGGTTATATGTCATTTCACTTATCAATATTTATATGCCATTTCTGAATTCCTAGTCCAGTTATCTAGGTTTCCCTGATATATTCATGGTCAAATTGGGTTTAAAGTTTATCACTAGTAACAAAGTTCACAATGATCTGTCCCTGTCACTGTTGTAACGTGTTCAAATTTATGTTCCATTTCTGCAATTTCCAGTCTAGTTAACTAGGTCTCTCCAAAGAAAAGAGCTTAGCAATGTGACTATCATATCCAAAGTGCTTCTATATTTTCTATACAATTTGACTTTATATGTAACTTGACCGTATATTCATATTCTTAGATACTAGCTAATGAATACACATACATAATAAAAGAGAAGACAATACTTACATCTGAGAGACCACAAGGGTAGATTTGTCCTTATTGGGATGGCAAGTAACACCCTCCCAAGCATCCCAATTAGTAGGAGCACAAGGGTCACCATTCCAACCCATTCTATCCGGGACAAGAAGTGATTCTTTCAGTGCCCTCATAGCAACCACTGCAACAAAAAAAAAAGGTCCAATTGCCACAGATCACATTCAATGATTTCATTTCATTCTTGTTATCTTTTCTATTCACTTCTTAGCCTAAAATCTATAAAACATTTCATTTCATTCTTGTTATCTGGTAGCTTAAAACACACAGGAAAGCAATGAAGACAAATTTTGAATGCAAAGTTTTCTGTTGTTTTAGTTTCCTATACATAATGGCATAGCAAAGGGAAGTAGTTGTATAAAGCATAAGTGGAAGTATTTTTCTTGGATTTTAAATAATGAAAATTTCTAAGATTTCCAACTTTTTTTAAATTTTTCCTACATTTTTTCAACGACCAAACAGAATCCAAAAAATTATTAGTATTTTTCTATTCCCTATTGTTTGCATAGACAAATCATATGCAGATGATCATTATTTTCTACTCCCGGTTGCTTTATACACCTAGACATTCACTGAAAATCGAAATGCATGCCAATTATAATTTCATAGCATTTTGTATATATACCTTGATCTGGAACAGTAGAAAGATCGGCCGGAATAATAGCATAATTCTCGAGACCAGAAATTATAGGTGCACCGACGACTGAGAGAAGCTTCACGCTCAAAATAGGAGTACTCAAATTCTTCACCGTGTACTGCCAATTATACGCGGCAAAACTCCCAACCTGGTTATAGATATCAATTCGAGTCACATTATTGTCATTTATAAGCACATCAAACACCCTCTGCCCAGGCCTAGTCACACTCGATTCAATCTCTGCAAAATGAAACCACAGCAGGTAGTCCAACTTCGCATCCACCGGCAATTCGTACTCTAAAGCTCCATTTCCGGTCACAGTCAATGCCGTCTGATACAATTTCATTGGAAAATAGTTCGGACTTTGATCAGTACTGATTATGTTCCTTATTGCCGATACGGCTTTCACTCCAATTAAGTTCGGCGATCTGAATTTGACATCGGACTGCCACGATCGGCCGAACACATCAGTATCGTTGCTAAACCCCGGCCCCCAGTCGTTCGAACCACAAGTCAAACGTCCATAATTCACCAAAATCGAATCGTTTCCGATGGTGGCCGACTCGTACGACGCCGGATCAATCTGGACAAATTCGAGTGACCCGATTACCGGGGAATCAGTGGCAATGCTGTAAAAACAAACGTCGGCCTCCCCATCGGAAACGAAGGCGAAGAGATCGGAGTAGGCACCGAAGCGGCTGACCTCCTCCAGCCACGGCGAGCGCCAGCTGAAGACTAGGGTTCCCTCGACAGACACGTCGAAGCTCGGTGAGTGGGACTTGCCGTCGTAGTTGTCGTAGACATTGAATGTGCGTACATAGTAGCGGCCGTCGGGGACGGGAACGATGTAGCAGTTCTTTTTACCGGACGAGATTGGGAAGAACCGGACGGTTTTCTCTTCGACGTTCTGGAAATTAAGCGGCTCGGAGACGAGGCCAGTGGAGCCGGTGGTGTAGAAGCGGTCGGAGAGCCAGGTAGTGTTGAATTTATCGGTGAAGTTGGTCGGACCACCGCAGTCTATGTGGTAAGAAGTGTCTGCAAGGACTCAAAAGCAGTTAGTAATAATCAAAAAGTTAGTTAATGGATACACATTTAGAGAGAGTGAGTGGTGGAGCTTACCGAAGGGATAGGAGAGAGAAGGGGATGAGAGGAGAAAGGGGAGGGAGAGGAGGAAGAAGAGAGAAGACATGTTTTGTTACTGATGTTGGTTGAATGTTCGGACATGGGGAGGGAAAATGATATGACTAACTAGCAAAAATGCAGAGAGAGAGAGAGAGAGGGCGTAATTAGCGGAGTAATGACATTAAAAGAGATGATGAAGACAGGTCGAGCTAATTTATTGCAAGACTTGCGCTTTAGGTGAGCGTCGGAGTTTTGGGAGGGTCCTACTGAAATTTTCCTTACATGAACATACTTGCAGAGCATGCGAATTAGTATCTTTGAATGGGCATCAAATCTACAAGGATTCCAGCTCACAGTCCGCCACTTGGTAAATCAACAGCATTATAGGTATTTTGGGGGAATTACTTCAAATATAATTTTGTGAAAAAAAAATTATATATATATATCAAAGAGAAATGTTACAATAATTCATGACGGGATGATTGATACGTGTTATTTACGTCGTGCATGTGATATGCGTGCATGAATTATATACACTAATAATATTACGACAGTCTAATTGGGAGAATTCTTGCAAATATAATTTTGTGAAAAAGAAAAATATATATCAAAGACAAATGTGATAATAAGTCGTGACGGAATGATTGGTTCGTGTTATTTACGTTGCGCATGTGATGTGCATTCATGAATTATACACACTAATAATGTTGCAATAGTCTAATTCAACGGCATTATAGGTATTTTGGGAGAATTCTTCCGAATATAATTTTGTGAAAATATATATATATATATATATATATATATCAAAGAGAAATGTTACAATAAGTCGTGACGGGATGATTAGTTTGTGTTATTTACATTGCTCATGCGATGTGCGTTAATGAATTATACACACTAATAATGTTACGACAGTCTAATCATTGTGATTGACACTGAAAACTCTTGAATGAATCGGTATAAATAGATGACAATGTACTTATCTAATAATATTCACACACAAAAAAAAAAAGAACGTGTGAAGGAAATAAATCAGAAAAAAAAAATCAAAGGTTAAAAAGGAAGGCAAAAAGTAATAATAATGGGGGAAAAAAATTAAAGAATGTTTAAGCATATTAAAGAGAATCAAAGATTTTGACTTTTTAAATTATATCAATTTGAGTATAAAATATTTGTTTGCCAATATCATATTAATTTTCTATTTTATTCTTATTTTGTTTTACGTAGAAACTTATATTTGGCTGATTACAATTCAAATAATTTCTTAACAAAACTCTCACTTGTCTTTAAGGTTCATTTGGGTAATTTTGTATCCCACTTTTACATCGTTTCATCAAATTTTTAAAATTACTTTTGTATTAATTTTATTTTCTCAAACACATAAATGCATGCCTTGGAAACAAAATTAATTTTTTTTATTCAAATAGACTTAAAATAATACTTAACTTCAAATTAAGTAGAAGAATCTTTTATTCGGATACATGTTTTAACTATAATTTGTCAAACGTATATAATATATGTATATATACTTTTTAAATTTATTTATTTATTTTTTAATTAAAATTAAATAATTAAATAATATTCGTGTGATTTTATGTACGTAGTTTTATATGTGTTTTGAAACACAACTATGTACATCTGCTAACATGGGCAGAGCTACTCATTGCCTTGAAATTTTAAAATTTTATATTTTTACCACTAGATTTTATAGAAAAATTAATAATTACATTTCTAAAATTTTTATATTTTTATAAAATAAGTCTCTTAAATTTTAATTTATATTTTTTCCCCTTTAACTCTATTATTTTAGATAATTATACTCACTTTTTCTAAAGTTTTTGACAATTTTTTAAAATTTTTGAAATAATACTGACCTCTTTTATTTTTATAAATACCTCTTTTTTAATTCAAATTTATTTAAAAATGAAAAAAGTGTTCATTTCATTTTATTTTTTTATTTGCAGATTTTCATCAATTTTTCTAATTTTTTTTATTTTATATAAAAATATTTCTTTTAGTCAAAGAAGATTTTATTTAATATATATTTAAAAATTTTAAAAATAGGAAAAAATTATCAAAATTTTTAAAAAAATGAAAGCAATTTTTTAATTTTGAAAAAAAAAATGACTAGAGAGAAACTGTTTATAGTTTGTCAGTAAAAATAAGAGAAGTTAGAAATTTCATGAGAAATCTTTATAATTATTAGAAATCTTAAAAAAAATCAGTATAATTTACCGTATTATTTTTTTAGACGGTGTTTTATGGCCCAAATGTGTGCCCAAATAAGAGAGTCGTAGATTACTATCACGTCAACTGTGTTTTAAAAAAAATAATGTTTTGTTTTTCAAATTATGTGCTCAAATGATGAGAGTCATTGATTGATAAGATAATTTTTTAAAAACAATTAATGTAAAAATAATTAATGACTCTCATCATTCGAGTACATGAATTTAGACTATTAACCACTGTCCTTTTAAAAACTATCTCATCAATCATCAGTTCTCATTATTTAAATACAAATTTAAACAACAAAACATTGTTTTATTTTTTATCATTAAAATATATTTCATTTATTAAACTAAGTCTTTTCTCAAACTCCATCCCAGACATCCACACCAAGATGGCTACTAACATCACTTGATAAACTAATCTGATTAAATTAATTTGATAAGCAATAAGCATTGACTTTTGCCATATATTCTAAGAGTAAAGAGTGAGAGTTGTTGGGGAAGCACTCATCACGGCTAGGACGTGGCTCCCATGCCATGCCATGCCATGCCATGCCTACCATGATTTAATAGAGGACGACAAGGTCAAACATCCAACATTTATTCCCATCAGACAAAGATTAAAATGAGAGATGCCGACCATCACTCGCCTAATTTATTGACTTTTGTTTTCTTTTTTTTGTATAACGACATGTCACATACTCATCTTCATATCATTCATACTTGTCCCTTGAACTGCTTCTTAAAATATTATTTTTATTAACTAAATGTTTTCTTATACTTTATTAATTCCTCACTTGCTTTTGAGTGAAACTTAAAATTGTGACTTTTTCTTTATTTTTTTTTTAAAAAAAAATATGTAAATCATCTACAAAATTAGTTTGTAATTTAGATTTTGGTAAAAATTGTGTAATAGTAATTCTTTATTGTCAATTTATTATTTCATTCTCTATGTTAGTAGATATATGGGTAATGTGTAAATGGTAGGTTTAAGAATAAGAGCAATTTTAAAAGGAGTTGTCGTTTTGGGGTGTCAAATTATTTGTAACTTTGAACAATGTCATGACATTTTTGAATTATAAATTTGTTTTAATGACATGTGCCAAAATAGGATGCCATTTTAATATTTTTTTATTAAAAAATATAATTAAACTTAATGGTTATATTTTAATGGGTATAGTTTTCATGACGGTTTAATTTAAATTAATTTTTTGAATTAAATTTTAAAAATTAATTTAATTAAAAAATTAATTTAAATTCTAACAATTAACTAAATTAAAAAAATAATTTAATTATAAAAATTAGTTAAATAAATAAAATCATCATAAATTTATAAAATAATTTTCTGAGTTTTGGTAAGTTTTCTTTTCAACAACTCCCTGTATTTATGGAATTCTTTGTTAAAATAGAATTGTTGAAATGGTAACTGTTGTAACAGTAAAAATGAAAATAGTCTCAACCGTCGAATAGCACCTCCCCTTTTTCTTTTTTCAAAGTTTGTAAAAGTGGCACCTCAGAATGTTGGGTGTCATTTTACAACGGCAGATATCACTCCCGTTAGAGTAAAAAAAATTAAATTTGAGATGTCATATTAGTGGTTATGAATTTGATACTTCGAATAACATTCCGTGTTAGAGTTGCACAAAGAGTGATAAAAAGTTAAAATTATTTAAAGAAATAAAAAAATTTTAATCTCCACAAAGCTTTGCAATCATAATTTGATATTCGTCGCACACACGATCATATTTTGACAAGTACAAAATTATGTTTTAACAAGTCTCACGTACAAAACACTGCTTTTAAGAACGTAAAATGTCTCTAAACACATTCCAAAGTCATGCTTCAATTCTTTCCTAAAAAATATTAGCAAGAAGGTTTTTACATTTATCATAATATTTTAATTTAAAATACATGTCACTTATTTAAATTTGATTTTTATAATCATAAAGAAACTTCGCACTCCTTTCACCACTGAATTTTTTTCTCTTTTAGATTCATTCCCAATAATAAATATAGGCAGACTCATTTTCTAAACCAAACTTAAACCTTGCCTTGGAGCTCAAGTAGAGAAAGTGTCAAAGATTCCAACTTTTCAAATTAAATGCTTTAAACCATTTATCATCACTAATCAAGCCATGACTTTCATCACTGTTGATCGTTGACCAAATTGAAGGAGAAATATCCAAAAGATCAGTTTCAGCCTCTTTGACTTTAAAGAACAACCCTATTTTTTAAATCTCTCAAAGTAAACAAGAATTTCTCTCATGAAGGTTCTATGAAATACCAGCCAAGAGAATAACTTATTTATCAAATTTCATACAAATACAGAAATTATGCTTCAAAATGCAATTTCAAAGTTAAATTTGATATTTCAAGAGACCCTTTTAGTAGTCTTTTTTTTAAAAGAAAATTTTAAAATCATCACTTGAAATTATTGAATTTAAAATATTGAAAAATACCAGTCAATTAAATTGATGTTTATGATTCTCTCATAATTTGATAAATCCATTTGGATAAGTTGGAGAGAGGAAAGGAGAATGGATGAGAAGGTAATCCTTTTTTTTCATGTTTGGAGAACAAATTAGTGGAGAAGAGAGGAAATAGTATTGTAACCTTTTCATATTATTTAAAAATGATAGAGGAGAGAAAAGAAAATAAAAGAAAAGAAAATATAATTCATTAGTTTATATATATATATATATATATTTTAATTTATTTTTATCTTTATAATTTTAAAAGTAGTATTGATATTAAAAAAAATTATTAAAGAGTTATTTCCTCTCTTCTCCTCTCTTTCCCTGTGAGTTTACCTATAAACGGATTATAAAATGGGACAAACAAATGTTTTAGAATTCTCCCTTCCTCTTCCTCCCAATTTTTAAACTAAACAGATCAAGACGATACTCTATTTTTTTCGACCTGCCGGATTATGTTTAGGGAAGCAATAAAGACCAGAGAGGCGGAGTGCTTCAACAGAGGAACGCGATACTACAGTGGGTGTTTGGGTTTTGACTGGAGATGGTAGAGGTTCGGTGGTAATGGCCGCCGCAACTCCCATTGACGACCATTAATGGAGTCTGCGCTAAAAGGAGAGAGATTGTGTGGTTGTGCACGTGTTTTGATATTTCATGGCGATGAAAATGACTAATTAGGAAGTGAAAGCTATCTGGGTGTAGTGTGGGCTTTGAAATCAGATAGAAAATTGATGGGGATAGGGTTAAATGTGGGGGGGGTTTAATGGTGGTTGCCAACTTGCCATCAATGGAAGTTGGATGGGTCATTAATCTTGCAGGGAGTTTGTGGGTAAAATTACTCGTGTCACATGCCTGTGATGGTCATTGTGGGGATAAAAAGATAGCATGAAAGTTTTTCTTGCTCATTCAAATCAATATATGACATGTGCACTATATTTAAAATTAGAAAATCAGCTTGATATTATTTTTATCATATGCTTAAAATTAATTTAATCAAATATAAAAAAATTTCACGCTATCTTACCGCTAAATTTTTCTTCATTATGATATGATATGATATAAAACAAATATAATACTGTCATATCAATTATATAAATATTTTTGATAAAATTATTGGTTTAGTATAATATTACTTACAATCATAACAGCGTGTAATGAATTCACCAAATATTTTCTGTTGAGATTGGGTGCTAACAATAATGGTGTAACTGATGAAGTCTTTAATGGGCAACAGCCAACTTTTGGTGATTGTGGGCTTAGATGGTGTTTGGGTTGGTCGGTGTGACATAAAAGAGCACGTCTTTCACTGTAATCAAATGATAAAAAAATAATGGTAAGTATGAGAGGCCAAGCTCCAAGAGAATCTCCCTTAAAACTTGACCTCAGGGAGTATTTTTTGGTGGGTGATGCAAGGATAAGTAACATTACCCAATTTCTAATACCAAGATTAGGGACTTGGCATCTAGTGTTTCTTCATTTTAAATGAAATGAGATATTTCATTTATGAGAAGATATGGGCATCACGAATGAACTGTACGTGTAATAGATTAGATTTCACACATTTAAAATAGGAATCTCATTATTTTATTTGAAATTGAGAGAATACAAATTCATAAACTCGGACACATCTCAAAAGAATTTATAGATATCATAAATTTAAATGGTAGTTCCTATACTTGGAATATCTTTGAGGTCGAGGGGCTCTTTATTTTGGTATCTTAGACAATTTAGGAAGCAAAATGTAAAAAGAAAAAAGAAAAAAACTTCAATCGACTTTCTATCTTACATGTCAAAATAGGAGATGCCAAAATGACTCTCCAAATGTGAGGGGAGAGAGAGAGAGAGAGAGTCACCAATTTCCTCAACCCTACCAAAATTAGAATAGCGTTGGGACTTTCTTCTTCTTCTTTTTGGGTTTTCTCATCTTCTAGCCCTCTTTTTTGTTATTTGACTAGTAGGGAAAATTCTAGGGTTTTCAAATTTCATCAAAGAGTTATTTTCATATTTCATCAACAGGTAATGGGAACTCGATATGCCGAGATCCCTTCTTCCAACGTCTTTGGAGGACTAACAATTCTACTACATATCAACCTTCAGATTTAAAGTTTATCCATTTTAATTAAAATAGAGAAGGGATTTGGAGAACATGGTTAAAGATGCTCTTAGTAACGCTATTCATACCGATTTTTTATACTAACTTTTTTTTTTATTTCATATTTATTTATTAATAGAAGCTGGACTATAAATTCAAAATATATACTTTAGAAAACAGTGTATAACATTACTTTTTAATTATTATTATTATTATAGACATGTGCCTCTTGCATAGAGAAATCTCAAATTTGATAGAGGCTAAACTTGAAACTATTTAAGCTCTATGAATCCATTTCACTCTTTTTAGGGTTATAAATTCGGGGGGACATCAATGTTATCATGTCTTTGAAAAAGTGAGACAGTAATAAATTTGTCATCAAAACGTTAGGTTGTTATACCATCATTTTGTCACTATTTTTTCCCCTTAGATATTACTATTTAATAACATTTTTTTAAGTACTTTTTTTTTACCTAATTAAGTAAAAAAAATTAGAAGTATTGTTTGTTTATTTTTCTTTTAAGAGATTATCAAACACAATTTTACTTCCTACCTTTTGTTTTTACACACAAAAAAACAAAAAGTAAATTTGAAAAGTTTACTTTTTTACTTAATAAAAATACTTTTAAAAGAATTTGTTAATAGTACCTTAGTTATTTCTTCTCTATCTTTTTTTTATCATATTAAGTCAATACAAGAATTGCGTCCAATCAAGGATGGAACCACTAGTAGGCTCGGCCAGGTTATAGCCAACTTCCACCCATCCCTCCACAGAAAAAAAAAAAAAAAAATTATACATGTAAAATTTTGATTATTTTCAAATTAACCCACCTCAAAATTTAAATTTAGCATAATATTTACCTATTATTTCCCTGGTTTTTCACCAAAAACTATAATCCACCCCCCCCCATAATTTTGGCACAACTCAATCTTTAACTCATTTTTGAATCAGAAATTTTGGCCCACTCCAAGATTTTTCTAGCCCCAATTCTATTTTTTTTTCCCCGATTCTACCCTAGTGTCCAATATTTTGATATGAGAGTTAGAAGAAGAAAGTGAAAAATAATTAAAATTTTGTATAACATTTTATTATGTTACTCTTTTTAGCTTTCCTACTTAATTTCTCTTTCTCATGCTTGCACTTGGAGGGAAAATTATACTGTAGATGATAAAGCCCAAGTACCGTTGAGAGAAAAATTATTTCACTGATAGGATTAGTGTTAATTAATAACGTGACCCGTGTAATTAATAATTAAAGTTTATAGAGAAAGAGAGAAAAGTATTTATTATTTACCAAACCAGAAGCAATAAAAGTGGGAATCATATCATCCATAAAGGGAGAGGAAATCTACCCTACCATTATTATTTTGTTGAAAAGCTTCTTTTGAACCTAATGATTTCACAGTCTTTTCTTTCTTGCACAACTTGAAGTGCAACAAATGGGACTCTATAACCTGCAAAGGTAATGAATTGGTGAATGCAATAGCTCAACAACCAGCTGTTTCAAGTTTCTTGGGCTTACCTAATGTACTTATATTCTGCACTACTTCATATTTCACAGGAAGGGTCTTGAATGAAAATGTGTTTGGATCAAAACTAGGAAAGCATTTAGCTGGAAGCCATTATTAACTCTTATGGCCCATTTAGTGGGAGGAAATAATGGAAGACAGAAGGTAAAGGAGAAGAGGAAAGAAGAAAAAGTTGCTTTGTTTGGTTAGATGACAAGAAGAATGGAAAGGAAGAGGAGGAGGAATGTTTCCCTTGAGGCCCACTATACCGTTCAATGGTGGACCTATCCTTTGTCTGGGGGCTCTTTGCCTCCCAAAATTTAAAAAATTAGATTTTTTTAACCCTTCTTTGCTATAGAAATTTTAACAAAATTAAGTGTTTCGCCCCTAAATTTTTTTTCTTCTTTTAATATTTCTATAAGAAGCTCTCTTAAATTTTTGTACCCTTTCCTTCTAAAATCAAAAGGAAATGTGGCATGTCTTTCTCTTTAGAGAGATGCCTCTTTCATTTCTCTTACTTCTCCTTCCTTCTAATCTTCTATCAATTCTACCGAAATAAGCCTCGCCAACTCAAGTGTGAAGTACCGTTGGGAGGTTGTGGCAGAAGAGACAATTATTCACTGAGCCAGCTTTATGCAGCATATGATCGATCCTCATTAGCCAGGGACCTGTGGTCCGGGCTCAATGAATAATTTTTCCCTAGGGGAATGAATAATTTACTTTGCCATGAGTTCCTCTGGTTGAAGGTGTGCAATGCTTCCCCGTTGAATGGGTGAGTGGAAATTTTACACTCAAAAAAAAAGAAATACTAAACTATGAAGTTTGTATATTCCCATTTTACCCCCGCTCCAATGAGTCAAGTTTATAAGGTCACCTCCAACAAGCTGAGTAGATTTTGGTCAGTCCAAAACGAACTCACAACAATACTAGTGTATCCATTGGGTATTACCACCCTGAGCTCGTATAAGGTATTTGTAATTTGAACATGTATAGCAATCATGCAAAAATTGCTTTGATGTTAGAATACTCTTAATGATGAAGATCATATCTTTTCTTGCAGACCTAATGCTATTGTTAATGAGGGTACATGTAGATGGAAGCCACCCCATAAAGATTTTTAGGAATGAAGGGCCGATTTGGCCGCACATTCTTTAGCTAGAAGCGCGGGTTGAGACAAAATTTTGGTCCCGCTCCTTATTCTTCTGTCTCCAAAATTGTAGGTGCGACCCACCCTTTTGCCCCCTCTCCCATCCCTTCAAACACCCTCAAAATGGGCACATATCAAAGTCGAAACAATCAAACAAAAATGACTATAACTTCTAGCTCTATGAAGGAGTTTGATGATCAAAGCTTCTTGGGATTCAGTACGGGGCTGTGGAAAAAGCCATCTATACCATTTCAAATTTTTAAGCCATGATTTAAGGCTCCCCCAAACTGAAATTACCTCTTTCATGAAGTTCAAGTTCAAACTAAATTCAAACCTAAAAGTCATTGCGATTTTGTAACACAACTCGTTCTTTGTCCCATATTTAATGAGATGTCTTGAAATCTTACGATACTTTCACCTAACAAGTAGTATCAGAACAAACCTGATTCCGTATTCGGTGTCACATAAACCCCTCTTGTAAGATAAATGAATAGGCTGGATAGTTTGATACAACGACCAAATCCCATATTACAGCTTATAAAACGAATATGTTATCTTCACCTAACATAGTAATCTTTTGGGTTGTAAACCCGACCCATGACAGATAGCTATTCTGTTGAATGCATTAAAGCCCAATTTACATTCTTTCAAACTCTTAGGCCTATGAAACGGTTGACTATCATTTGGCCTCAGACACATGGAGCAATCAATCACTTAAGCAATTCGATTTGATCAAAGCCATATGCAGCAGTCGAGGTGTTGTCCATTAAGACATTCCCGCCTTCATGGAGACATTGTGGGCTAAGAGTCAAACATGGCATGATGATTTAGGACCAATTAATTTATGGACAATTAACACTTTAAGAAGAAATATAACGAGATTTCTTATATGTAAATGGCACAACACAGGATGATGGATTTTCACACTAAAAAATAAGACAAATTTTGTGAATGGAATCATTTAAATTCAAAGATTATCCAAACAGGCCAATATGTGTGTAAGGGTAAACTTTGATGCAATAATAAGATTATTTTATTATTACCTAGAATTCATAATTAAGTTACGAAAACAGGTTCTCACGTGGAATAAGACTACATAAATCTATCTCTCTCCAAATCTCAATGTTAGGAGTCTCGTGTATTAGGCTAATCCTTTATATGTGTATATTCCCAATCTTTCTTTAAAACCAATCTAACAAACCATAAAAAGTGCCCCCCCTCCAAAAAGAATTTCATTGAAATTGCATTGCATTCAATTGACAATCACCTTAAAATGTTATTATATGTTCGAGTTTATATGCATGTCAACTATTTATTTTAGAGCAATGCTATACTTATTAAAATTGTATCCTTAATTTCTATCGCAAATGATGTGACACTGAATTAATGGTCATACTTTAAATTATGTACTGTAATTAATATAATTCTGTCATATCAGTATCATATCATTTAGGATACTAATTTGCAAAACATAGCAGTTTTTCTTTGTTTTATTTTATCAAACCAACATCATGCTTTGTGGCATAAATTTTTGGAAAAAATACTAAAAAGTTCTTAAAATAAGTTTTTTCAATCCAAAAAAAGTTGTGGTACATTTTTCTATCTAAAAAGTCTGAAAAAAGAATTTTTTACTACAAAAAGGTTCAATTATTAACTTTCATCTTAACACCGTTAAAAAAATATTACTAATTATATTAAAATGCCCTTCAAGATACATTTTAGAAAAAAAAATACTAAAAAACATATAAAATAAAATTTTCAATTCCAGAAAATCATAATATTTTAGAAAGTAAAAATTTATTTTTTAGTCATTCTAGATAAATAAAAAAACGTTATGTTTTTTTTGGATTAAAGAATTTGTTGTATTTATTATTTAATATTTTTTAAAATGTATCTTGAATGTTATTTTAGTCTAATTAATAATATTTTTTAATGATGTTAAGATGAAAGTTACCGATTAAACTTTTTGTATTATAAGTTTCTTTTTTGTATTAAAAGTTTTTTTTTAGATCTTTTAGATAGAAATAATATAACATAAAATTTTTAGATTGAAAAAATTATTTTAAGAATTTTTTAATATTTTTCCCTAAGTCTTTTTGGTTTCACCAAAAGCGTAAATGCTTAATGGGCTTGTGCCTATCCAATGATAACTTATAATCTTCCTTGTCCAGGCTAAATTTATCCTCTCTCAGCCGACAATAGAGAAAAAGATTAATAATGCCCCAAGTATATACATTGCTCCTTTGTTGACAATAAGATATTGACCAAAAAAATAAAAGAATGACCATTTTAATATTTGATTAATGCTATTCTAGTGATGAGATTGTATTAAATTTTTTTATTTATTGATGTGGCTATTCGGTCACTAGTTAATACAATTTCTTAATATGTTCGGGTTAAGCCTATAAACAAATCGGATTCGGATCAGATTAGGAATGATCCGAATCCTATTTGTTAAGAAAATTATCGGATCGGATCGGATTTTTTGACTGATTTATAAATTCTTAATTCATATCCGGATTTGTTAAGTATAGGATCATATCAGAATTGATCCAATCCGATCCTATAACAATACTAATATATACTATGTATATAAAATATTATGTTATAATAAGTAAAATTTAAAATATATAAATTCAAGTCAATTCAATTTAATAAATTCTTATATAATTTAATATTTAACATATTATAAAAAATAAAAAATTATATATCTTAATTAATAATATATAAAATTAATATATATGTTATATTTAATAGGATCAAATCGTTAACGGATCAGATTTTCTTAATCTATATCCGATTCATTTAACTAAAACAATTATCGAATTCGGATTGGATCAACAAATCAAATTCTTTCAGATCGGATCATCGAATCAAATTCTTCTTACCATATCCAAATAAATGGATCGGGTTCAAATCAAAATTCAATCCATTAACAGCTCTAGTTCGGGTGTTAGTCAATAAAATCTTTTAGTGCGAGATAATGAAACGTTTTAGTATTATGAAATGTAGTTATATCGCTTGAGTATTTACTAGCACTCGCACATACTAAGAGACTACATTAACTAACACTCGAATAATTACGTCAACATGTAAAAAGTTTGATAAAATTTTTAGATAAAGATATCATTATTATTAATATTTTACAAAATTAAAATAGTAGAAGGCATCCCAAAATAGCGTAATATTCCATACATCGGTAATGTCAGTACAATAGAAATGCTAATAAATACCATATATACAAAAGAAATACTTATTATACGGATATGATTATTTATTTTTTCATCTATTCATATGTCAAGAATATTTTTAAAATTAAAAAAATATTTTTAAAAAAGATTATTATAATAATTCATTTAAGTAAATGAATAAATTCGATTATTTTTAAATAGATATAACATAGTATAACTCACACACACACACGCACCTAACAAAATTTTGAATTAAACCTATTAGTCTCTGCCGCCATCAGAGGCAGGTGAAGGCAGACACAACTATAGCCAGTGACCATTATGATACCAACGGTCCAAACATCACATAGTAGTATATTTTATTTTTATTTATTTTTAAAACTTTAAAGTTCACTAATATTTATCTCTTAACCGAATGACAATCCTACTATTTTTTATTCATTAAATTTTTTTTAAAAAAACTGTGTTATATTCAAATATTAATAATTAAAGTGATTAAAGTAGAATAATTAGAATGAGATAAACCCGACTTTAAAAAAAATTAATTGAAAAGGAACTCTTAATAATTTTAGCTTGAATAGGATATTTTCCAGGTAGGACCTTTTTCTATTTTCCTCTAGATATATTCTTTAATGCATTTTACATCATATGTCTGTTATTAAATAATTAAATAATAAATAATATGATATATTTGGTACTCAGGAATGAAGTGGCCATTTCAATTAATGAAATAGAAAATAAATACAAATAACATGAAATGAAATAAAGATTACTCATTTATGCTCAAAGAATGCTTGTAATGAGTTTTAATGAAATGTTTATCCATGAAAGAGGCATTCCCAATCATACCAAATAAGAATAAGGAATGAAAAAGTTAAAACGAATATTCCTAAAATGTTCAACCTATCATACTAAACATGGCGAATATTCTTAAGATTTCTAATAATTATAGACCCTGTCAATCTATTTTGACTAATTAAACTGCACTCCCACCAAATAAGAAAATTATAGTCAAGGACACCTGTCAATTTGCCAAACTTTGGTTGATTTGATACTCTTTTCGAAATGTGGGCATTGAACCAAAAAATGTTTGATGAAAGGGAATAGAGACCAACTTCATATACGGTAAGAGAAATATTTTCGTCCGATGTGACAATTTCAAATTTGTCACTTGATTGGTGTATGTGGTACCACACATCAATTAAACAATGAATTTTAAATCTTCACATATGACAAAAACAAAAGTGTGTGTTAGTTTTCTTGGACCTTAGCCCACTCCATACTCTAAAAGAAAAAAAAAAATCATTCATCAAAAATTTTAACTCCTTTTAAGTTAGTTTACTTTAAAATTTTAGTCCAACTCCTTTCTAAATTTTTTTTTTTAATTCCGCCCTCACAATGGACACTAACACTTCTCTACATGAGAATAAGCCAAAAGAGTTAACTAAAGGAGATAATTTGATACTTTGTCTCTTAATTATTTGCAGTTTTGGGCTTAACTTATGTTGCTAGGTAGTGTTTGAGGACGCCTTCTCATATTTATGGAAAAAAGCATTTGAAGAATACACAATATTACTTATATTAGTATAAAAGTAATTTTAATAATTTTTCCAGACAGTACCTAAAACGACGTATATATTACAGTGACGGAATATTGTTGGATCATAAACAGCTCTAAAACTTAATGCAATATTTATTTTTTTAGTAAAAAAATAGAAAAAAAAAAACACTAAAAAGTTCCTAAAATAAATTTTTTACATTTTTTTATCTAAAAATTTCAAAAAAGAAAATATTTAATATAAAAAAGTCTAATTGTTAACTTACATCTTAATACCGTTAAAAAATATTACTGATTATACTAAAATAGCCTTCAAAATACGTTTTAAAAACAAAATTCTCAATCCCAAAAAATCATAACATTTTATAAAGTAAAAATTTATTTTTTAGGTATTCTAAATAAATAAAAAATGTTATATTTTTTTTCGGATTGAAGAATTTGTTGTATTTATTATTTAGTATTTTTTAAAATATATTTTAAAGGTTATTTTAGTCTACTTAATAATATTTTTTAACGGTATTAAGATAAAAGTTAACAATTAGACTTTCTGTATTACAAATTTCTTTTTTAGATAGATAGAAAAAATATATAATAGACTTTTTGAATTAAAAAAATTATTTTTAAGACTTTTTAATATTTTATCATTAATTTTACAAAAATTGACTCACGATGAGTGTGTACTTATTAATTCATACGTTAATTGACTGAAAAAGTAATATGAATTTCTTAACTTTTTTGAAATTTATTTATTTAATATTTGAGAAAATTCATATTTCATTTTATGTTCAAAATGACCTTCAAAATAGCCTCAAAATGTCTATAAATATATCTTAGAACAATGGCCCAAATGGTTCTCAAGTGACCTAAAACATAAGGCCAAGAATAGGTAAAAAATTACACCTACGGTAGTACAAGGAAGTGGCCAAGCATGGCCTCATATGAGTAGCCAACATGGTCCAAAAGGATGACCAAAAATGGTTCAAATGGGTGGTCAAACTATGATCAAAAAATTAGTCAAAACATGACCCAATAGAGTGCTCAAACAGGACCCAAAAGAATGGTCATATGGAGTGAATATTCAAGAAAAATAGTTACAAAATAATGACGTGAAGTAAATGTCATATTGAATAACTTTTCATTATAAATGTTATAAAACATTGAAATATTACTTATTAAATCGTCCATATATTTCACACAAAGACATGTGAAATAAGAATGTGAATTACAAAAATAGTCAGAGACAGTGGCAGAGCCATAACATGTCTAGAGGCAATGGCCTCTCAAAATTCTACCACCCGGTCAAGGTTACATAGCATAACTCAACTACTGATTTACAGCTCGACTAAATCTACCCAAAAGGCATTAATTACCAATCCATCGTCGTATGGGCACTAATGCTAAAGTTCTCAATACTTTTTTATTTTTTTTATTTTTTAGTAATGCTATATTTTTTAAAATTGTATTTCAAAATTTTATTCTAAATTATGTGACATTAATGTAACACTGGATTACTAATCATAGTTTAAATCATATAATTAATAGGACTTTGTCACATCAGTTTTACATCATTTAGGATAGAAATTTGTGATACAAATTTGAAAAACATAACATTTATTTTTTGGTCATCAATCCATGAGTCTCTGGATAAGTGCATAATTGGTATAAGGTACGGCTCAAATTTTCATAACAAAAAAAATATAAAAAAAAATCCCTCATTTTTTACTTGACTAAAATAACCCTGTAAGTAAAAAACACGAAAGAAATGGGTGAAGTTCCCATTTCATGTGTCCATCACTACCACGTTATCACTCTTTTATTTTAGAAACTTTAAAATTAAATAACTTGTAAAATATAAATCTGTTTTTCAAAAAAATTATACATTTGGACTCTAAAAATTGAGATTTATCAAATAAAATCTATATTGCATAGAAAATTCTGTAAAAAAAAAAAAAAGTCGTATTTTTCGACAGAGAATTTTTGTCAAAAATTTTCTCTCCACATAACCAAGACAAAAAATATTCTCTATCCCGAACAACAAAATTTGAGAAATTCCTTTAACAAAAAAGATATTATACATGTTTTTAACAATGCATCAAACAATCTTTATTTCTTAAGAAAATGATAATACTCTAATATTGATAAAACAAAAAAAAAATTTAAAAATTTTGTCAAAAAACTTTATTTTTTCAACAGTGAGTTTTCTTAAATAAAAGAAGTATTACACATGTTTTTAATAATGTATCAAATAATTTTTGTTCTATGAAAAAATGTTATTACTCTAACATTAATAAAAATAAAATAAAAACAGATAATAAAAAAAAAGAATACAGAATTAAAAAAATATATAAATAAAGAAACTTCTATGTTAAAAAATTCTATGTCGGGTATTTGAAGAAACTTGAAACTAAGCTTGGCTCACTAACAAAACCCAATCAAAGACAAAAAGACAATGACCATCCCCATCACTATGCTTTGCAGTTATCTTTATTTCAAGCACTACTAACCTTGACTTTTGTCTCCACTGGAAAAGATCTTTGCTTTATATAACACACATTTATGTACGTATGTGTGTGTGTGTGTATATATATATATATATATATATATATATTATAATTTGTATCTAGCTAAGACACGTATCACTGAAATCAAAGTGAAAGATTAAAAAAATTTAAAAAATGGAACATATTTATAGTTTTAAGAAATTACCAACTTCTTCATGAGCAATGGTCGGTGATACACAGAAAGAAAAATGAAGAAGCATTTGCTTTGAATCTTTATGTTTTACCGCTAAATAGTTGCAGAAGAAAACAATTTCTTCACTCCACAAATGAAATTGAATTAGACACGGGGCAAGCTTCCATGACCTTTTGACATTTGTCATTGTTGGAAGTTGTCTCATTCAATCGTAGTTGTAGGGAAGAAATTTTATATCACTGATGATGATCACGAATTGGTTTTGATGGAAATTGATTTTCAAGGAAGGGTGAGTTTTATATTGTAAACTAAGTTTAACTACTTTATTTAGTGAGCAAGTTGTTGACAAAGACGATGGTAGGGTTGCGATTGTGGAAAAATAAGGATAATTTTGTTATTAAAAATAAAATGATAGTGTCGTCTTATCATTATTGGACTTGAGACCATATAATTTAAAAATTCAAAATTTTTTAGAGTTAACTTATTTTTCATTAATCTTTTTTCATTAATCTTTAACTTTTAGATACTTATTTAGAAAAATATTCTATTAATTAATTATTTTTTTTAAATCTCAACTTATGTGTCAATTTCTTATTAAATACAAATAGACGTTAACCTACTTAATAAATTCAATAATAATGATAGATACATAAAAAAGAGTATTAAAAGTTTTACCGGTACTCGTGAAAACATATCGAGATAAGTTATTTAAAACCTTTTTATTCATACAACAAGTGAGAATTCGAGTCTCATAGATTTAGAATAATTTCTCTTCCTTTATTTCTATACCAAAAAAAAAAACTTTAGTAGAACTTTTAAGTTGTACTTGGATAGTGATTCAGATATAATTTTTTAAAAGATTTTTCTAAAAATTTTGTAATTAATTTTTTAAAAACTGTAAAAATATATTTAAATATGATAATTTAAACTATAAAAAATTAAAAAAATTAAAATTAATAACTTTTTAAACGCATTTTAAAATTTAAATTCTGTGTGAGAAAACCTATCAAACAAACCCTTACTCTCTTACATGAAAAGTTCCTTAAATAATAAATAGATTTACCCAGGGAAACAAAAAAGTTGTATTAATTGTAGGGGATCGCGGCCTGTGGGCTCTGGCATGAACACTTGAACGGTGTCGTTGGAACACTGCTCTCAAACAGCTGTCCATTGAAACTTCGATTCATGGGTCCCAATTAATGAAACTATTAAAAGATCTTAACCGTTAATGCACACATCTCAATAAATATCTAACGGTGCAGATTAAAGAGTCAACTCTCACACACCATTGGGTGTGCTATTGGAATATGATATAAATCCACTTACTGCAATCCATTCATTACCAGAGCCAATGATACAACACATCCCAATACACCCCGTGTAACACTCCATCCAATCAGATTCGAGTGAGTGTACAGCAACATGGAGGCATTTTTATGGGCATTGGACCAACATGCTATTTTTTTTTTATGATATATTATCATATATATTATTATTCATTTAAAAAAAATCATAATAGATAGTATGACACCATTGTGCATCCTTTCAAATTAAGAGTACACATGGATCGGCAGATGGGAATACTATAGAATCAGAATTCATTTTTATCGAATCATAATACATATAATAAAGTTATTGAATAGATATACTGTCACATATTAAATTAATCTCGATGCGTTTATACCTTTGATTTTACTAAATACAATAAAGATAAATGTTTTATTTGTCTTAAGTAATTTTTGTTTAAGGGTGCTAATTTGTATTATCGTATCGTATTCAGATCGTATCAATGCATAAATATTTGAAAATATGTGTCAATTATAATCAGACACTATTAACTAATCGTATTAAGTTTCAAAATTCAAACTTAACTTATTTATTGAATAGGTTACACGTGTTGACACACTTAACTCATTTATTTTATTTTTTTATTTTTAAAATAAAAAACTTACCTATTTTTATATATGTATAAATAATTTTAAAGTTTAATAAACTTTGAATATAGAAAAAATCAAAGTAAAAACTAAGTAAAAAATTTTCAACCCTTGATAAACATTTGACGTGAGACGAATTATTTGATTTTATATTATTTTTTTATAATTAAACGTGTTAAGAATTAATACTACTAAAACTTAAACATGACTTGTTTATTAATCGTGTTAATCTATTTATAATCTAAACTCATTTATACTGAATCAAAACTCATTAATTTTATTTCGTATTCAATAAATAATGTCATATCTAAAATTGACACACTTTCTTTTGTCCTACCTCTCTCACAAAAGTTGATTTTACATTGCTTTCAATTTTACTAAACAATAATAATAGTTGCCTTAATTGTCCCATTTTGGTAGGACCCACAATTTATATGATCCATCAATAAATCATACCCCTTGCAAAAGAGTAGACTATAAGGAGAGACATCTATAGTGTAGGACCACTGTTTATATGATATACCAATAAATCATACCTGTTGTACGAATACCTGAAAGTCAAAATCATGAATTGTACTTATAATTTTTTAAGATACTATTAGTTACTATAATGACAAATATTTTATTTTTTTGAAAAGAAAATTAATAAAACAATAATATGATGCTATTATTATTATGATACTCTGTAATTTTAGTATCACAATAAACTTTACATGAGTCTCACATAAAATTTAAATCACAATAGAGACCATCACAAGGGACTATTTTTCCACCTCTCCTAATTTTCTATTATCCCACATTTCTTACTAAGGTGGGATTTACAGGAAGATTTATGCAAAAAAAAAGAAAAATGTGAGACCATACTACAGTGTTGTTGACATTATGGTGCATTAATTTTGTATTTTTTTTTTTGATAACGTGAAACTCTTTTAAAGATCTAGTCTAATAACAATCAAGGCCTTCGATCAAAAATTATTTTTAAAAAGTAAACTTCGAATGCACCAAATCATCCATAAATTCTGTGCATTAAATTTTGTGTATTTATGCAGGTCCAATTGCAATGTTAACATCTGATGAAAGGTTGGATCCCACCTTCGTGGTACGCTTAAAAATATGCGCTATTGAATGTCACTTGTACAGCCCACATTCTACTGTACACAAATCTGTCGATATAACCATGACCACAAGATTTTCACCCACACTTTGAAAGCTATCGCAGAGAAAAGACTCGGCTTTCCAGCCTGGCTTCCTCCAACATTTTTATTCTCCATGTATCTATCTCTTCTCACTCAATCCCATGGACCCACCCAAACACACCTTAACCCACTAAAATACCCAATATGCCCCTGACTACTCAATATTTTCCCATTTCACTCCCTTCGCTTTGATCTCTATTACTCTCCTTTATCCCCTCTGGCCACAACAAACAACGTTACGCCACCATGCTACCAAAATTCCACCTCCTAATCAACACATTCTTCCTCCTCCTAGCCTTGACCGTACAGTTTCCTGCTCTGGTGGCCACCGGGGACCTCCCGGAATTCAGGGAGGCCCCAGCATTCCGAAACGGCAGAGAATGCCCCAAAACGACATGGTCGTCCCAGCCCAACAACCCGTCAATTATCCACATAGCCATGACCCTCGACGCCACTTACCTCAGAGGCTCCGTCGCCGGAGTCTTCTCCATGCTCCAGCACGCCACCTGCCCTGAAAACATCGTCTTCCACTTCCTCGCCACCCACCGGCGGGCTGAGCTCCGCCGTACCATCCTCACCACCTTCCCCTACCTCAACTTCCACCTCTACCACTTCGACGCCAACCTCGTCAAAGGCAAGATCTCCTCCTCAATCCGCCGCGCCCTCGACCAACCTCTCAACTACGCCCGAATCTACCTCGCTGAACTCATACCCTCCGCCGTCAAGCGCATCATCTACTTCGACTCCGACCTCATCGTCGTCGATGA
Organism: Nyssa sinensis; assembly: GCA_008638375.1. Taxonomy (NCBI): domain Eukaryota; kingdom Viridiplantae; phylum Streptophyta; class Magnoliopsida; order Cornales; family Nyssaceae; genus Nyssa; species Nyssa sinensis. Next base: position 24,513,992 of record CM018042.1, read on the forward strand.
CATCGCCAAACTCTGGACCATCAACCTCAACTCTCACGTCCTCGGGGCGCCGGAATATTGCCACGCCAATTTCACCAGTTACTTCACCCCCAAGTTTTGGTCAAACCCATTGTTCGCCACCGTTTTCAGAGATCGAACGCCGTGTTATTTCAACACCGGGGTCATGGTGATAAACCTCGAAAAATGGAGAGAAGGAAGGTACACTGATAAGCTTGCGAATTGGATGCGAATACAGAAGAAATACAGAATATATGAATTGGGTTCATTGCCGCCATTTTTGCTGGTGTTTGCCGGAAACGTTGAAGGCGTTGAACACAGATGGAACCAACACGGGCTCGGCGGGGACAACCTTGAAGGGTTGTGCAGAGATCTGCATCCTGGTCAGGTGAGTCTGCTGCATTGGAGTGGGAAGGGAAAGCCATGGCTGAGATTGGACTCGAGAAAGCCGTGTCCGTTGGATAGCTTGTGGGCACCGTACGATCTGTTCCGTCACGCACTGTTGTTTTCAGACAACTGATGCACCTCATCCAAACCCAAAACGCAATAATTCGAGAGACGGTGGTCCGAAAAGACAAATGAGGACAAAAGAATACAGAGCATGTAACGCAGAAATAGTCAAGATGCGGAATTACCGCCGGTTAAACGTGAATTTAACGGCCCTGATCTTCGGAAGAGTTTATTGACCGCGGTGGTTGTGGTTGTGGTTGTGGCGGTGGCGGTTGCGGTTGCGGCGGTGATGAGGAGGATGAAGACGGTTGGTGCATTGTTGTAATATTCTATGTGCTGTATTTTGTAGTTGTTGGATTTGTGAAGATTCGCTTGGCTAATCGCTTTCATCTTGCTTTCTTTTTTGCTGTTTTTTGGGTGGGAGCTAAAGTGGTGCATTCACTTTTTCACCTAATTTGTCCTTCAATATTTGATGCTATTCATATTGTTTGATTTAGTGTTTGTTAGTCTGTGTCATATTTTTGTGTTTTTTGAAATTTTGTATGTGAATTGTTTTGGTGTAAATATTGCATTTGTTTGTGTGAAATAATTCATGAAAATTTTATCGAATAAATTATATTGATATTATCAACTTCTAATAATTATATTAATTTTTATTAAAATTTTTTAAATTATATTAACTTCTTTTATTTTATCTGATAATATATAGATATTATTTTCAATTAATTTTTTTTTTCAAATGATAAAATTGTCTCTTTTATTTATTTATTTATTTATTTTAAATATTTTATTTTTAAAAAGTAAAATAAATAATGTATTTTTATTTTATATAAAATAAATTTAAGATTTTTATTAATATTTATTCAAAAAATAGAAAAAAATGTTAAAATTTTAAAAATTGAAGAAAAAACTTGCAAGGGATAGTTTTGTTATTTAAAAAAAAAATTGACTAAATGAGATATCTTTATATTATTAGATAAAATATAAAATATCAGTGTAACTTATATTTTTTTATTTTTATTTTTTTTGAATAATACTATAATTTTGAATTTTCACTAGACATGAGACATGGTGTAGTGACTAGATAAAATAGTTTAAATAAACAAAAATTCAATTCATATATTATTAAATGATTAAAATATTTGAAAAATATTAAAAAGTACTTGAAATAAAATTTTCAATCTAAAAAATTCATGATATATTTTTTATATTTATAAGAATAAAAAAAAGGTCTAATTATTAACTTTTATCTTAATACCATTAAAAAAATTACTGATCTGATTAAAATAGCCTTTGAAACTCTTAAAAATATATAAAATTACTTCTTCTATCCAAAAAAATTATAACATTTTATGAAGTGAAAAATTATTTTTTAGGCCTTCTAGATAAATAAAAAAAAATTATTTTTTTAATTAAAAATTTTATTTTATAAACTATTTAGTATTTTTTAAAATGTGTCTTAAATGTTATTTTAATCTAATCAGTAATATTTTTTTTAACGGTGTTAAGATGGAAGTTAACAATTGAACTTTTTTATATTAAAAGTCTTTTAGATAATATATATATATATATATATATATATATCAAGACTTTTTAGATTAGAAATTTTATTTTAAGAACTTTTTAATATTTTTTTCTTAAAATATTTTGTCTCATATGTACTCAAATTTATAGAATCAATATTTTTTTTAAAAAAAAAATTACAAACTAATGGTATTAAAAAATTTAGTAATAATGATATTCACTTGCCCAAAACAAAAAAAGGGGGGGGGGGGGGTAGTTCTCGTCCTAGTGATTCTACATTTGTAAGATGACAAATAAAAGAGTTGGAACATCATTTTCTTCATGAAATCTTATCTTCTATAATGTTCTGTTTCTAATCTTGCTTGCAAGTTGCAACTATGCTCTTAATTTTAAATTATTTTTTGTGAAAAGTTATTTAAATATTAGAAAAGTCTCAAACTTGAATTCAAATTTAAGAAAAGAAAATGCATTTGTTCTATCCTTTCACATTACGACATGTTATCACTATGGAAGATTCTAGAATTGATATAGAATATTTGATCCTTAAATATTGGTTTTTTTTTTTCCACAAAAATTTCTAGTTAATTGGTAATAAAATTTTGAAATTATGTATGATGGAATTTCTAAATTTAGTTTTTCTTTCTCTTTTTCTAATAAGAATATTGAATTCAGATTAGATTAGGAGTGATTGAATGATTTAATTCAGTCGAAATTTTTAGTGTCCGAGTGACGTCTCAAGTTTCTTTTTAGAAAAAAGATTACGGTTTCAAATTTTTCCAAGTCAGAGTATGTAGTAATAAGTTTATTTTTCAGGTAGACTAAAATAACTCAATTTGGTTCCTAAGCAAGATTTGATTGTTTAAACAATTAACTGTATCTATGACGGGGTCATACCTCCATTGTATTTTTTTATGGGGATGAAAAGTATGCTTTCCCTCTTATCCATTTCGTTATTGAGGCCCGTTAAACGTGTTTAACGTGTTGGCCTTCTTTTTTATTAATCAACTAAAGTTTCTTTTATATTTTGGTAAGTTGTTTTATTTGAGATGAAAAGATTCATCTCTATTATATATATGTAGGATTCTAATTTGAGTCATTACACATACATTGTTGATACTGTACTTTTTCGTCCTACCACATGGTAGGCTCCGCGTGCATCATATTGTTCGCTTTGGGCTTAAGAGCTCTCACAGCTTTGTTCATCCTGGACGGAAAAGGCCTGATGCAAGGGAGAGGACGACTGAAGCTTATAAGCGACGTCAGTGCCCGATTCCTATTCGATGTGGGACTCAAAATGGGACAACAACTACTCCCCCCAGTCGGGACAACAACTACTCCCCCCAGTCGGGACTGGTCCGCGTGCACCATATTGTCCACTTTGGGCTTAAGAGCCCTCACGACTTTGTTCATCCTGGGCGGAAAATGCCTGATGCAAGGGAGAGGACGACTGGAGCTTATAAGCGACGTCAGTGCCCGATTCCTATTCGATGTGGGACTCAAAATGAGACAACAACTACTCCCCCCAGTCGGGACTGGTCCGCGTGCACCATATTGTCCACTTTGGGCTTAAGAGCCCTCACGGCTTTGTTCATCCTGGGCGGAAAATGCCTGATGCAAGGGAGAGGACGACTGGAGCTTATAAGCGACGTCAGTGCCCGATTTCTATTCGATGTGGGACTCAAAGTGGGACAACAACTACTCCCCCCAGTCGGGACTGGTCCGTGTGCACCATATTGTCCGCTTTGGGCCTAAGAGCCCTCACGGCTTTGTTCATCCTGGACAGAAAAGGCCTGATGCAAGGGAGAAGACGATTGGGGCTTATAAGCGATGTCAATGCCCGATTCCTATTCGATGTGGGATTCAAAGTGGGACAACAGCTACTCCCCCCAGTTGGGACTAGTGGAGCACAGGAACGAGGCACGTGGCCTAAGCGTTCCCACAGACAGCGCCAAATTGATTCTGCACTTTTTCGTCCTGGCACATGGTAGGCTCCGCGTCTACCATATTGTTCGCTTTGGGCTTAAGAGCCCTTACGGCTTTGTTCTTACTGGGCGTAAAAGGCCTGATATAAGGGAGAGGACGACTGAGACTTATAAGAGATGCCAGTGCCCGATTCCTATTCGATATGGGACTTCAAAGTGGCACAACAACTGTAATAAAGATTTCTTTTATATTCATCTTTTAGAGTCTCTCAAAAGGACAAAAATCAGTTTTTGTAAAATACAAATAAATTAATTTTATAATTTGTAATATTTGGTAAATACTTTTTAGTAATATATTGGTTATTATTTTTTCTTAAAAGATGTTTAAAACCTGAGTAAAATCATATCAAAGGAATGCTCAAATTAGAACTTTTTATGATTACATCAAGTGTTAATATAAGAACTTTTTATGATTTTTCCCCCAATGCAGGAAATAGAGCCTTGGAAGAAGGCAAGTGAGAAAAGGAATGCTCTGGTATCAATTGAGAAAGTCTTCAATACGTCTAGAGCATTACGTGGCAGTATATTTTTTTAATAACACTCTGCATTGGGTATTAGGGTTTACTAAAAAAGATGTGTTATAATACACATGTCATAATATTACTGAAATGGCATATTAAAACAGTGATACACTAGACCCATTAAAGAATTTTACCAATTCTTTTGCCCCAGATGAAGATTATAAGAACATTGAATCAAAAGCGAGAGATTATTGTATAGTTCAAGACTATTGAGTTGATCATTGATATGATCAATGATCTTGATCCATTGTGAACTATCATATATAGAGAAGTTGTTTTTTTGTCTCTTAAAACCCTAAAATGTTGTACACGTAACAGCTTATGATTAGTTATGAATATTGGTTCTTAAACATACAATAAATTCTCGTTGATAGAATAGCCGAATGTACCCTTTAATATAAAAAAATATTAAATAGTTCTAGACCAATACTCCTAATGGTGAAATCGATAGTTACATGTGTAGAAATAGTGGAAGTAGGGTACTCGACGAGTAGCCAAAGTTTACCTTTAATAGATTTAATAAAAAAAGGGCAAAATTGTTGGCTCAAGGCAGCTTCCCTTATATCGAGAAGTATTAATACAGTGTGCTTGTCAATTAGTATTAAGGCTTCTGATCTTTCAAGTCAGTCTAAGCAGCGTCATTAGCAGATATGATCGGACCTTATAGTGGTCTTTGTTGTGATTTACATGTAGTAACATTTGGGTTATACAGAAAATATCCTGCTTGATTTGGGTTAAACAACAGAATCTCCAAGGTGGCTTGGCCTTTCCATTGTATAGGAATCCGTATTCTAAAGAAGCTCACCATTTTATAGAAAAATGAGAATTTTTTTTCCAATTTCCAAAGTGATTTTTACTCAGTACTATTTTGCCCAACTTTCCTCACCCTTTATAGAAAGGAAAAAAAACAGTGATTTTCCAAAATTGAGAAATTTCCCCTGCTTTTCCACATAATTTTCCTTTCCTCTCTATTTTTCAAGACAACCAAATGAGGAAAAATAATTTCTTCTGCATCTTTCCTTTTCCTCAATCTCCGAACCAAAGTATTTACTGCATTGTTGATTATTGATCAATCAGTTTAGCACAAATTATCATATGTGATCACTTGGAGCAATATATCATATTTGTTTGATGTCACAAGAGAGAAATTGATGGTATTATATTCCTACTACCCTTCCATTCTCTTGTCTCTCTACAAGGACTTGAACCAACCTTCCATCCGGCACACCAAAATGCCGTGTTGCTATCCAAATGCCAAGAAATTCAAACATCTACTTAATAAGATAGTACTAGCTATTTTTCAGTGTATCTAACATTACTCGTATTATTCATATATAATTAGAAGTCAAGCTGATGCTCCATTGAGCAGGTTTCAGCCTCATTATATACATTTTTCAGCCTTTTTGGCTAAAAACCAACCTCATTTTACAGACTCACCATGTCAAACTGATATGTCCTGGTGCATGGACCTTGTATGTCTATGTCAAGCTGATGAATCCTCGTGTAGATGCTGCAACGAGGTCTCTCTCCCTTAGACATAGAGGCACCTGATGAATCCTCATATCCTGTTTTGATTAGGGTATAGAGATTTATAGCCTACCCATATCTATTCATACCTGAACCCAATTATAAATATCCAAGTCATTCATGGAGCCATCACACCAATCGGCAAGTATTACAATCAACTGTCCGCATGCAGCTCTCTAGCACATCAAATATTAGTATATAACTAGTGAACTTCTCTTATCGTGCCAAACTTTCATTCTAACATGATGCATAATCAGATGTAACAAAAATATCAGATCAAATATCTCCAAGAATATTTAACATAACCTAGATGCCTTAGAAATTTTCTTTCATCCTGGTCTTGAAGCCATACATGAACAAAAACCAGATAGAGTAGTGAATTTGTTCAAAGCTCTTCCAAGAGGCAAAAGGTATAGACATGGAATCTATTTCAAAAACCATAGTGTCAACATAGATCATGAGAACAAAAATTATGCCACCATGAAGAGCATTTCAAGTTTACCCAAAAATAATTAGACAACCAAGTGTTCACCAAAAAAGCTTCATGGGTTTTTCTGTCTGTGTTTAAGACGAATGAGGATGTTCAAACCAAGCTTAGTCAACAACCTTGCTACCGCCCCAAGCAAGATAACTTTCCTGTGATCCAAACTCCTACAGAAGTATTTGAGAATTTCATCAGAATTAAGTTAATTCAAAGGTATAAAATAATCCAGTAAGTTCTATAGAAAGAAAACAATGAGGCATAGAGGATAACAGAACATACGAGCTGGCTCAGTCGAAATTCAGGTGGTGTATCCAGTTCCTATGTTTGCTGAATCAAGGACCAAATTTTGGCACTCCTCTAAATCCTTCTTCAAATCCTCTGGTCCCAAATGAACATAATCAGAAAGTCGAGGTTTGCCATTTGCTTCTCCACCATTCCCATTTCCATTTCCATCCCTATTAGGGGACTGGCTCTGAAGAAGCTCATCACACAAAGACAGCCCTTCCACAAGTTGTTGTGAATCTAACAGATACTGAGACTCACTGTCCCACCACTTTGGGTCATCCCCAGCCTGATTTTCATTATTATCTACCATTTGATCACCATGATTTTCTGCCACGAGGTGATCTTGTAAAACAGGCTCTTCACATGCAGCTTGCACCTCATCTTCTACATATCCAATCCCATGATGCTAAGGTTTAAAAAAAAAAAGGAAAAATGGAAGGGGAAAAAGCAAAATATTAGTACCTCTTTTTTGCATAAAATTTGCATGAATTGTAAAAGGAACATGTTCTCCAAAGCTATAACTCATTTCTTGAAAATTCTTAAAGTGACCAATTACTGCCACATCTCTACTCACTTGAGCAGACACCCCTGTATTGCAGGGGAATGGCTACAGCTAAATGGCATTCCTTGATTCGCAATATAAAAATTGCCAAAAGGCAATATAATTGCAGAGAAGTGTGTCCAGAAGTGAATTTTAAATCTGATATTATTTATGAAAAAGTGAAAGGACGTGTACAGCCAGGATACTGGGGAAATGTTGTTTTACCTGATTAGAGGGATCTGTGCTAGTAGAATCTTTTCCCAGGTCATAATCAGAATATTTCTTTTCAGTACGAGGCGGTTCAGGAGTCACAGACTTCGGAGTGACTGGATCTACTTTTGCAGCTATGGTGTCGATGCTTTCAGGATCATCTTGTTCAATTTTGTCACTCTGCTTCACTTGTTGCTGCTGATAAAACACTTTAGAAATAATATTCTCCCCCTCCTTTTCATCTTCTTCTATGCCCAGGTGATACTGGTGCATGACCCAATTAGTTTTCTCTGGTTTTCCACCCTTGACAGGGCTCACATAAAGCACCATTATCTTCTTACACCCTCTTTGAACCCCATCCAAGATAACTGGTTTGGTTTTGCCAGTCTTGTGCCAACGGACATCACCAAAATCATCACCATGTACCTTTCGTCGCTTCCGGGCTCCACTGGCATAAGCCTTGATTGCTCTATGAAAGAAGTGAGATACACTTCCATCTTGCTTAACACCTAGAAACTTCCACTTTTAGAGCTAAAATTAACAAAGATATACAAGGATCAACAAAAACCATCCTGAAGTGTTGCACTGACCTGGTAAATTCTGAGGATGGGTATAACAGATTCCGTCATCTTCATCAACAGTTGTAATGAACTCATCAATGAAAGGATGTGGTTTCAAATTCCCTGCACCAACTTTTGAAAGCAAATGCCATATAATCTCTTGATCAGATGGATCAAATTTGACACCTCTAGGTAATCCTGGCCACTCTTGACTGACCTGAAAACAGACAGATTAAAAATACTCCAAATATTTACTAGGTGCAATAGATTTTATTCTAATCACAAAGGTCAAGCACATAGAAACTTTTGACTTTACTAATTGGAGCAGTTATAAAATTTATAAGCAAGATAGAAAACTCTATCTTGATTTTCTTTTTTTGAGAGGGGAATGGGAAAAATGAATTTTTTAATTCAGGTCCCTAAGAAAGCCCCGGAATGTATGCTATGACACATTTCAAGATTTCGAATGTTGATACAATTTCATTCAAGAATATAGTTGACATATTCACAATAAAGTGCAAGGAATAAAGTAAAGAAAACTGCTTGAGATGCTAATATAAGGTCTATGATGATTTTTATTTCAAATTGAGTTCAAAGGACGAAGAGAAGAATATATATACAAACTTAAGGGATAAGAAAACCAAAGATTTTAATCATACTAAATGCATAAGGAGTGAAGATTCAAGAGTCTTGATACATTATGATGAAATTAAAGGCAGGTGGAAAAGTTATTGAATGAAAATCATACAAAAAATTTACGTGTAGCTAGAATCAATAGAGAAAATATATTTTTTTCGTAAGATTAGAATGTCCAAGGTAAAAAAAAAATGTATTGAGGAAGATGAAAACCAATAGGGCTTTAGGACCAAATAATACCCCTATTGCAATTTTGAAGTATTTAGGCAAGGAAGACATGTTTTTGGCTAACAAATATATTCAATAAAATAATAATAACTAAAAAAATGGTTGATGAGTGGCGAAAAATCATTTTAACACTTATATATAAAAATAAAAGGGATATCCAAAATTTTACAAATATTGTGATATTAAATTAATAAGTCATCCTATGAAACACTAAAATAGAGTAATTGAGCACCTATTAAGACTTAAGACAACTATAACGTAGAATCAATTTGGGTTTATGCCAAGGAAGATCAATAGTGGAAGCTATTTACTTATTAAGAAGACTTGTGAAAAGATTAAAAAAAAAGAAAGAAATATCTTCATATGATATTTATTGATTTTAAAAAATCTTAAAATAGAGTTCTTCGAAATCTAATACAATGGGTTTTAGAAAAGAAAGAAGTTACAAACAATATATCGAAAAAATAAAAGATGTTTATGATGGGACCGTAACTATCGTAAGGACAAGTATTAAAGAAATAAGAAAAATTTCCAATTATAGTAGTTTTACATGATGGGACAGCATTAAGTCCTTACTTTTTTTCTTTAGTAATGGATGAGATAAGGACATATGGGATGAAGTTTCATAGCTTATGCTTTTTGCTAATGACACTATTTTAATTGATGAAACTAGAAGAAGGATAATTGCTAAATCAGGGTATCAAGAGAAGCTTTAAAAGTCACAAGGGTTCAAGATAAGTAGGACGGAAACTAAATATATGTCGAAGGATAAATTAATTTTTTCTTAATAATGTTCTTAAGAATTTCATGTAAGACAAATTAATGATAATAACATCTGTCAAGGATAATATCTTATCAATAATTGTATAGAATAATTCAATATAATGCAATTGATAATACTAATATATGTGATTTTAGCTATTAAATAAATATATCATTGACATCTGACAATTAATAATCTTTTAAGATTTTTAAACTATTAACTTATAAAATTATTAAATATTAAGTTTTTTTAGGATTGTCAATTATGTATAAACTTGCTCAAAAACACAAGTTTCTATTGAAAAATGCTTGCATACATTCTTTTTTAATATGGACCTTTTATTAAAAAAATATACCATTATATATAATAAGTTAATACTAATTTTACATTTCCTTATACATTACTCATAAAATTAGTAATAAATTATTGTGATAAATACTTGGTTTTTTTAAATCTTAATGATTAATAATATAAACAATTTAAAAAATTAATTGCCATTACTATGTAATAAACTTCTTCATTTTCTACAATGAAACAAAAAATTTGATGCAATAGGATTCCTCCTAGGGATTTATGGAATCATATTGGACATAAAAATCACATGTAAACATGTTAGAAAGACTAGTGTAGATAAGTTGCAGTATATTGCAATAAATCACAATATATCGCACTATAAAATTGATATGAATAGAATTTCTTGTGAAAAAGTAGCAATGTTATTTCCTACAATACTTTTTGTGATATATCCTCGATATTTAGTGAATTTTTATTCACATCAATATATCTTATCATAAATTAGAAAATTGCGATATATCTTTTATTCCACACATGCCAGCAAAAATGTCATAACTGTACTGCTTCCTACTTCCAGAGCACAATTTTGGTGAAACAAGACTCCAATCTCCAATAGGCTCTTCAGAAACTAAGTGATAGCATATATTTAGACAAGAGAAATAAGGAGGGCATCATTAGAAAAGGATAACAACAGAAAACATTCTACTCACATCAATGACTAGGTCTATGCTGAATTTATACTATTAAAGAGAGCTTCATCTTAAAATGAGAGAGAGGGGGCAGGGAGATTTGTTTATATAATAGAGTATAAATCCATACCCAATAAAACCACAACATAAGACTGATATATGTAATAGCACATGGCCAAAATTTACAAGGTAACCCAGTTTTAATCTCACTCCAACTAAGAAATATATATGACCTCTTGTTAGTCCATTTTATGTGCAAGCATCTAGTAGAACCTTTTAAAAATCATGTTTGCTGCCAGTATATCAATTACAGTGGAAATTTAAAATAAGATAAGAAAATCTTTTAAAAAAAAAATTTATTTCAACCAGTATCATATTTTCAATATGTGAATCTACATTACATACCATAAATTACACTTATAATGGAACATGCCATCCAAATTTCCAACTAGTATCATTCAATTAATTCAGGGTTATATCACAACACACAAGGAAGTAGGGATTGTACATCACTATTGTCAATTATATGTTGACAGTTTGGGCAAGCTCTGGTTGGATCACTTTTCCAATTAACTCTTCCAGGATCACATGTGCCAGAAGCACTCTTGATTTTTGTTGCAATTCTAGTACTGTCGACCAACCATGATGGTCTGCATAGTTTGCAGGAAATAATTTGTCACAATCATGAATTTGTTCCTAATTACAATATGGTTAACGATAATAAACATACTTTTCTAATAAATTGTGTTGCAAAATCAAGATAGAATACTTTAAATTAAGTTAAAATTACAGAAGCATGTAATGACATTATAAGAGAATGAGATAACAAAGTAGAGAGCCCAAACATGTTAAGAAAGAAGCCCATTAGATAATTCACTTGAAATCTAGAATGTGAAAATTTGTTACAACTACCAGAAGCATGTAACTAGGCCTGCAAATGAACCGAGCCACTCGAGATCAATTTGAGATCAGCTAGGTAAAAGCTCAATCAAGCTCATCATATAAAAAATAAAACTGAGCCTGAACTTAAAACATAAGCTTGTTTGTGAAACAAGCCAACAGTAATAAAACACTTTGTATCAGACATGTGAGATGACCCAACAAATTTTTTATTTTTCTTACTGAGATGACCCTGCTTCTGAGCCTTCATCCACCAATAGTAACAAATCAGAAGTAATCTTTTATAACTAGGATTTGTAAGTAACTGACTGCCACATACCCTTTGTTTAACAAAACTAAAAGGTGATAAATTGAGATCTTGTAGCTCATTTCTCCGGCGAGCCAGGCTTGAATACAAGATTTACATTCTTAGCCAAGCTCGAGCCAAGTTTGATCAACAAGCCTTATCATTTGAGCCAAGCTTGAGCAATGCTCGGCTCAGCCCGGCATGTTTGCAGGTCTACATGTAATGAAATTAAAACATCATAAAACATAATAAAGTTGAGACCCTAAACATATTAAGAAAGTAATGCCCATTAGATAATACACTCAAAATCTGGAATGAGAACACGACCAAGTATTGTCATGAAAAATATCAATTGAGCTTACCTCTCGTTGAAAAAATCTATGCCCTGTGACATCCCAAACATTATAAGAAAAACACAGTGACCACTTAATAATTTCATTGTGTCACATTCACTTCAAATGTAATTGGTTCACTGAAGGAACGAGATGGTGAGGATGCAAGACCAGTGATGAACTTTACTACTCAGGTAAGCAGTTGTGCTATGTTGAACCTTTTGCTTTAACAACCGTTTATCAAACATGCCCTTTGAATAACTCAATATCATAGGTCATAATCAGATTCTTCACATTCTTTCATTTGTCATTTAGTTTACTTCAATATCCACACCTTTTGCTTAAAAAAATACAAGATTGCTCAAGGATAGGAAGTCTATAATTCCCAGAGTACAATAGCAACTTCTTTATGGTCATCAATACAGTAACAATTTGCCGGTACAGAAGGGTAAAATTGCCAATCACTCCAGTGTATTTAATCAGGGCATGTTTGGTTGGTCAATTGGTCCCTTTAATTGAATTATATTATTCACTTTTAGAGAGCATTTTAGAGTAAAAATCCATCATCTTGAATGGATCCATATGAAAAAAAAATAATCATATCAAAATAATGTTTAAAATTAAGAATTTGGTCATTTCAAGGAATTCTAAAAATGATTTAGGAAGATATATGATGAGATACCCATCATACCCTATTTTTGTGAATGGTTCCTCAAAGGTTATCAAAACCATTGGTATTTGCTATTAATTTGACAATATATATGTGTAAAATAAATGAAATGATATATGATTGCTATTAGTATATTATGTGTTTACCTTCCAAAAATAAATGAATGCCTAGACCTTTGACTTATAAAGTGAACATATGGATCATGTTGGACAAATATTTGAAGACCTTGTAAATAGTGACCAGTACTCATGAATGATGATAAGGATCAATCTTACTATTCAACTAAACAACGCCTTATCCCAAGTATTTAATATGGCTACATGAAACCTATTTTTCCAGCCCATTCTATCAAAAGCCATGATTTCAATAAAATCATAAGGTACCAAATTTTTTGTTACTATCTAATTCATAGTTTTAAATTGCGATATTGAGTTACTAGTTACAAAATGTGCATTATTTAATATCATGATCTCAACATGTAATTCTAACCCTCGCCCCCCTTCCCGAAGTCCTATCAAGTATCAATACCCTCAATGTAGATCACTTCACTCTTCCTTGCTAGTACATTTTTTTTATAGGTAAGTGGCCCAGCGATGACAGTTGAATCTAGGACCTTAGGCATATTATCCTTCCTTGTTAGTGTAATTATTAGTCTTTCTTGCTCATAGCCAAATCATATTACTCGACTTTATCTCCAATTGGTGATATTTCAAACTTCTAACAAATGTGTTAATTTCTAAATTTATCCTCTGTTGTCTTATAATATATCCATCTCAACATCCACCTTTCTTCCACACTCATGATATAGGCATCTTTTTTTAACTATCCAACATACTTTTACGGTTTCCCATTCCAAATCAAGCAAATTCATTGCTCTCTGAACCAAAGAAAGATAAAATTGTGAACGAATATGGTAGTTGAAAAAAGATCCATGTTCCTCTTTAAAAGATTGGGTGTGAAGATAAGATTCAAAATGCAAAGCTTATAACCATAAAATGAGAAAGGAGGCAGTGCAACTACTTTATTTGGACAAATACATTCATAATAGAGAAAACTATTTATCATGCTAAAGCAAGCAAAAGCAAGCTGATGACAAGAACCCTAATGTCCACAGTGAGATGATATGATTTTATATGATTTTTTTACTATTGTTTGAAATTAGTTACAAACATTATTATTTTTTCCTCCTTTCTTTCTTTTGTTAATGTTACAAATGATTGAAATTATTTTTCCCAAATTTCTCATTATGGAACTAGTTATAAAAGAACCAATATTGACCTATCATGGAATTAATATATAGAACGCCTATGACAGCCTACAAGCAAACAAAGAATAACCTAAGAAGCCATGTCTCAAAATTAAGAATTAAGAATAAGCATGCAATTCTCAAGAGTAAGAATAAGAATACCCTAAACCCTAAATACCGACAAACCAAATTATCATCATTGATCCTCAAGATCAAAACTAGCATAATCAATTCCCTTCTCGGTGTCCGACACAGACACGTGGGTCAAAATAGAGTGTCCGTGCTTCATTGGTCCCAAGAAATAACATTAAAGAGCCTACAAGGCCAGGTCAAGCATAAGGCCAATAAAGCAATGACTTTAGGCCCCACCTACAAAGAAGGTCCCAAATTTTATGCCTATGTAAATTAATCTAAACTAGAAGTGTAAGGCTAATAGAAGTCTAATTATAAAAAGGTCCAATTTTATATCTTTATATGTTAATTCAATCCAAATTAGAAGTGCAAGGCTAATAGAAGTCTAATTACAAAAAGAAAACTCAAATTTTATATCTTTATAGGTTAATCCAAATTAGAAGCGCAAAGCCTAGAATTCTACCTAACAAAAAAGTTCTCAAATTTTGTGTATATATTATAATTCAAACCAGAAATTTAAGGTTAATAAAAGTTTAATCCTTAAATTGTGCTTTTAATTCTTCTTATGTCTCAAAAAAGTGAGAAAAAAAAAATTCTCATTTATAAATACTGCTTTAGGCCTCAAATGGTCTTAAGCCGGCCGGGCCCTAGTGTATAAACCTTGTTCAATATCCTAAAGCTCAAACAAGAAATACCTAAATGTTGTCTAAGCTTCTAGAACATTAAAAATAACGAAACCATTTCAACTCACTGTGCTGCCATGAACATAAGCACTCGTGTTCTGGTCATTGTCATGATGCATTTTATTATCATCCCAATATGGGTATTTGAACATCAATCAGTACATCAACGCAAATCAAAAAGGGTCACTGTTGAAACCATTTAGTTTGATCTTTTCACATCAATCAAAATGTGTCATCTTTTACACACACGGACTTTAGTAGCTCTCGCTATGAGTTCTAGTACCTACCCAGAGAACTCAAATGCAGAGAAAATGTTTCTTTCCTATGACAATCAGGAGGCAACCCATGCCAACATAAAGATTGCAATTCTTGTCAATAAAAGGCGCTTCTTCAGCATTCTTTTTAGAGAGAGAAAGATACGCATATACAAATCTATATACTAGAGAGAGAGAAAGATTCATACCCAGCCATGGGAGAGTGATGATGATCAGAGGATCAAAACCATCGGTTTCTGTTCTTCCCTTCTTTCCCCTTCGTGGTATCTTCCGATTTTGCCAAAAAAAATTGTCTTTCAATTTTCTTCTTCTATCTTTGCCCCTTTATAGTTTCATTCTGACCCGAGGTTTTAAATTTTGAAACTCTGTCACTGTTGGTAGTGGAACTGGAATTCTGGTCGTGCTGGTAAAAGATTGTACGACGCGTTCGTAACCCGGGCGCAGATCAGTGCGTATGTATTGACTATTGACTTCACAATCATCATTCATGTTTGAAACTATGTTGCAAATTTGTTGTTCGGAGTTCAAACTCTTCGAGTTTTCTCTCAAGAACAAATGTCGGGAAGTCATTGGATTAATTCTAGTAGTGGCTGTTCTAATATTTAAATTAGGAAAAAATAAATAAAATAGAGTGGTTTATTTATTTCACAGTATAAAATCCACGTGTAAATTTCACAATATGCTATAAATAAACCATTTTATTTTACTTTGAAAGAGAGAATCCAAATACATAATTTTCCATCCGAAAATGGCACCATTCATTTGAATACTTCAATTTATTACTATTAATATTTTTTTTTCCTTTAATTTATGAAAATGTTTCACTTATTAATAGAAGTGGGTCCCATGGATAGTGAGTCCCCATCTCTCAGTGAAAATTCATTTATAAACCTAATAAAATAATTGTTTTAAGTTCTACTAAGATTCTAAATTTTATATATTTATAATATAATTAAATTAAAAATCTAAAGTTAATAAAATACTAACTTTATAAAATACCTAAAATATTATAGAATAAATTATATTGACAGTCTTTAAAGTTTTTGATAAAAAGTTTATGAATTTATACTCATATTCTCTTGTTTTACTTGACAAAATACAAATAACTCACTTCAGTTAATTTTCTTCTTTAAAATAACAAAACTATTTTTTTCATGTTTTTTTTTCAATTTTTTAAATTTTAATAATTTTTTTTTATTTTTTAAATATATATTGATAAAAATCTTAAATTTATTTTTAGAAAGAATGAAAATATGTTATTTGCTTTAAATTAATTTTTAAAAAAATAATAAAAAATCTTTAAAAAGTTTAAAAAAATTAGTCAAAATTTTAAAAAAAAATCAAAATAAAAATAGACGGTTTTGTCATTTTGAAGAAAAAATTGACTGAAAAAGAGTATCTATATATTAACAGGTAAAATAAGAAATGTTAGTGTAATTTCAAAAATATCAAAAGACGTCAGTATGATTGTTAAAAATTTTAAAAGATGTCAATATAATTTACTTAAAAAAATGTTAATGTAAACACATTTTTAAAATTATAAAAATGTAAATAATGAACTTTTTAATAATTTAATCGTATAAAAACTAAAATATAAAAAATATAATATATAAAATATTAAGTTCGGACTCTAATATCTATAGTCTCAATTTAATTTTAACTGTAATTTAAATCAGACTTAATTTTTTTTTTTAATTTTATAGTAAAAAATAAAATTTAAATTCTAAAAAATATGGACCGAGCGGAATTAACTCGTTCAAGTTGCATTCTTAATCTTCAATTTAGTCGGGCCACCCAATGTGTATTATCTTTCAGAGTTTCAGGATTAAATTTGGGTTTAACCCATAACACGACCCAACCCAAAACATCTATGCTCACAGGCCCCAATCCTCTTTTTTGAATTTCCCTGTCTCTCTCTCTCTGTCTCTCTGTCTCTCTCTCTCTCTAACAGGTAGGGTTTGAAAAATAATTGATCAAATGCTCTTATCTCACTTGCCATTCTGCAACTTTTACCAGTTTTTCCTCTGCAGTCGCAATTTGTTCGAATAATCTCACGATTTGATATTCAATGAAACTTTGAATTTTGTTTGTTTAGATTGCGAGGTTTACCAAAACCTCAAATCTCTCTCTCTCTAAAATATACACAAATCAATAGAAGTGAGGGATCATGAGCTTCACGGATCCATCAATGGCGCTACTGGCGGCAAGTGGAGGTGACACCGTGAAGCTGTTCGATGTCTCCATCGAGCCTGGCGATCCTTGCACATTGAAGCTATACACCTTCACCGGGTTCCCAAGTCAACTCGGTCAAGTGGAACCACACCAGTAAGTCACTCAGATTCTTGAGACACTATGTTTACCGAATTAATTTGATTAACTTTGTATTTATATGCGCATTTCTCAAATTTTTCTGGATTGGATGACCAAATTGAGATGGGATTGTTGTAGATTTGGTTGTGGCCAGTGCTGGAGATGATAAAAAGATATCATTATGGCGGAAAAATGGGCAGAGCATGGGGACCATTCCAGTTGCCGGCACCGATAGGTGGCAACAACATTGAGGTTACTTTTACTCTAACCTGTGTCTTTCATGGCTAAATTTTTTTCAAACAAATATATTTTCAAGGTATGCCAAATTGAGTCACTACATTGGTGCATTTTTTTTTGAAAATAATTTCGTGGGTAAACTGCGCCTTTTTTTGCATCCCTTTGTGTATTTATCTATGTTTGTACATGTGCTGGCTTTTAGTTTTGGAGTAAACTATATAATAATTCGAATATTTGTTTTCAAAGCCAATCGAATAGACATGTTATCGGTATATTTCCCCTAACTTTGTAAAAAAAACATGTCATCAACGTAATTTGAGCCACAATACAATTCCCCCCCCCCCCCCAACAAAGCATTTCTAAGATCCATTTGTTGCCGGAAAAAAAGAAAAATTCTGAGTTACAAATTTGGATCTAGATAGCCAAGTGTATACAAATATTTGAATGATCTTTCTGTTTCATGTATGGTGCTTTGGCTACTGAACCTCCTATTTGATGATAGTGAGGGTTGGAAGTGAGAGCTCATTCCAACGGGCTCTCCAAAATGGCTCCTTAGTTGAAATAGAGATGAGCAGTTCAATAACAAAGCTCCAACGGGCTCTTCAAATTGCTCGCTATTTTGGGGAGGCCACTATGGCTTTCTCAATTTGATGTGCAGGAGAGGGGAGAGAGACTCCCCAAATCTGTGTGGTACACAAAATTGCGACTAAATTTGAAACCCATTGGTAACCAACAGTGATTTTCCTAAAAGAATTATCTAAAATAATGAGCATAGTTGGAGTAGCCACTTCAAAAGTGTCAGGCTAAAAAGTCATTTTAGCTAAAATTTGGGGAGCACGGTTGGAGTTGCTCTTTGAGTTACATTTACAGTTTATGTGGACGGGATGATGTGAAGATGTGAAGGGAGAAGAAAGGATTCAAGTGGAGTGATACCAAAAAATCTGTCACTTTAATGTTTTATGAGAAAGAAAATAAGAAAATTTAAGAGAATTAAGAGGCAAAGATTAAACCATCAGGATTACTTCTTCAATCCGTCCAAAATTGGATGGATTTGGAGGGAGACTAATATCATTTAATAATTTTTTTTTATATTATCAATAATTCCCTTCAATGCCATTGATTTCCATCTCAAAATTCATAACAAAAATGGTATAATTGTCAAATAATTTATATGCACTTTCTTCTTTTCTTTCCTCGTCCTACTAACTATCCAAATAGGATAATAATGACCCTTTTTTATTTTTTTCCATTTTCCCCTAAACGTTGATAGGTAAAGATGATCACAGTCTTTTCTTGTCTACTCGCTCTTGTTTTAAGTTATCTTCTCTTATCCTTTCAATCCAAAACTTCCAAACATACCATTAGTGCCAAATCTTTTACTTCTTAAGCTATGAACTTGAGTAGATACATAACCAGATACTACAATATACAGTATATGCTATGCAACTTTGTTTGTCACTCTTAGTATTGTAGTCTAGTTTGTCCATTTCTGGGTAAATTTGTATTTATTTTTTTAAAATTTGTTGTCTTCAGGAATCTATAATGACGATCAGCTTTAGCAACAAGGGATCTAGATACATCTGTTCTGGGGGAAGTGGTCAAGTTGTAAGAATTTGGGATTTGCAGAGGAAGCGCTGTATCAAATGGTTGAGGGGTCATACTGATACGATAACAGGTGCAATGTACAATTGCAAAGATGAACACTTGGCTTCCATTAGTCTTAATGGGGATCTTATTCTTCACAACCTTGCTTCTGGTGCAAGGGCTGCTGAACTCAAGGATCCCAATGATCAGGTTTTTATTTTGTTCAAACTTTGGTGTGAAGCCACTAAGCATCTGGGTAATGCTTTTCTGGTGTTTATAACTTATATACTTTTGTTTTCTGATATGCTAAATGTCTGTCTGCTGATTCTTGTGTCCAGGTGCTGAGAGTGCTTGACTATTCTCGTATTAGCCGGCATCTTTTGGTGACAGCTGGTGACGATGGGTCTGTACATCTGTGGGATACAACTGGTCGCAGCCCAAAGGTTTGCTGTATAATATTTTAATGTTTTAAGACGTGGAAACTCAGTCTGATCACATAAGCTATTTCTTTCAATGGTACTATGTGCATTGACCTCTTGGGGATGTTTAGGCCGTGTTTGACTACCTTGAAATTGTAAATCCAAAATATCTCATAAAAACCCCTACTGCTTCTCATGTTTGTGTGGTTTTTCCTATTGAAGTACTGCAAGAATGTGAGATGAATTGGAGGTCCATAGCCAGCCTGTAGTCTACACCTAAGTGCCCTAATTTCCTTGGGGCCCCATGCTTCCACTATCAATTTGCAGAATTGCAAATTTGGAGTGAATCTATGGCCAATTTGTTTGTGAATTTATAGCTGGTCTTTGGACTCATATTCTTGGGAGCACATATCCTCTGCAGTTGGCATTCCCATGAGCTTTAGCACTTCTTGGCACATTTTATTCACCTTGTGTTGTGGTCTACTTGTGGGCATCTAATTAATGTAATGTGTTTGCCAACACATGACTTATGCAGCACAAACATATCTTAAAAGGAGCCATGTTTGACACTACCAAATTAGCTTGTGTGGTATCACTTCTACCAATCAAAGAGGAAGTAAGTCATGTTTGACAATCTTGGAAACAAGATGAACACACCACGAAGTGTCCTATCTGTCTTTTCCCAAATAAGATTTGACTTTGTACATATGGCTACAGGCTACCAAACTCAAGCATGCAATGGATATTTAATAAATGAGAAGATATAATTGTAAAGACAGTGCAATAGGAGAGCACTTCTATTACATATAATATAATAATCTTTATGATATATGTTTTGCTTAATCTTCCATCCTGTGCCGATCTTAGTATTTAAATTAGAAAATTAATTAAACTTCAATACTTATCTTTTATAATATATGTATATGTATAAACATTTATATTTACATTTTCCATATCTTCACCTTGTTTGTATCTCAGTTTTTTAGATTTGTCGTGTCAGTGCATCTGCGTTGCATTGTGTCCTTGTCCTGCGTTTGTGTCCTTGTCTATGCTATTTCACTTGCCTACTTGAATGCTCAACCTATCTAAACTGTAAGGAGCACCGTCAACCAGTGGAGCATTTTTTCTGTTGTTAACGTGGTTATTTTTTTTATTGCTTACCTATTACATAAATCAATATAGAAGGCTCCCACACTCAGCAAGGTCTGGGAGAGGTGGACGGTAAGTGACCTTGGTGGAGACTGATTTTCAGGATTCGAACTGCGCTAGGTGGACTGGACCTTACAATCACACTAGGTGACAACCTTTAGATTTCTTAACATTATCAGAATAATATAATTATTATAGTAATAATAAGTTATTTTTCGTTTCTAAGATATAAATAATATGTTATACCAAGAAATAATATGATATATTTGTGTATATATATTGTTGAGAGCTTGATATACATTGTTAGTCCATTCTTTAACCGGTTAAGCTTTTGAAGCAATTGGTTACTTAACATGGTATTAGAGCATCGGTTATAAGAGGTATTGGGTTGAAGTCTCTCCATTTGCATTTATTCATCATTTGCATTTGCACTGTGTTCTACTTTGCATTTGTTTGTGATTTATTTTTCTCTCGATGTGCGAGTCCTGTCACACGTGAAGGGGAGCGTTGAGAGCTTAATATACATTATTTGCCCAATCTCTAACAACTTAAGCTTTTGGAGCAATTGGTTGTTTAACACATATAATCATAATTATATGTGCATATTTATACATGTTTGTGTAGGTACTCTGGCTGTACTATGCACCCTAAATATTTGCAAATGTGATGTTCTTATTCTCTGTTCTTGCTCTCATTTCCCCTCTTTCTCTGCATTCTGGGGTCCAGAGACCACTGAGCAAAATGCAGTGATTCTCCTTCATTTTGCACTACTATGGAACTCCTTTACGAGTTGGTTCAATTCTCTTATGCTCCAAACAAAATAATAGAACCTTGAGGCTTGAAACCATTTTCGGGTGTAAGATGCTATATACCAATGGCAACATTAATTTAGACACAATGCTTGAATTTGTAAAATTGAACTAACCCATTTTTTTCACTTCATCACCTTTTCGTCTTCTTCAAATAAGATCGTTGCTGTGGTTTTGCTTCTTCTAGGTGCATGTTTTATGTTCTAGATGTGTTTGGCTTTTTAATTGGTTACCTTTTGCTCTACACAGGTTTCTTGGTTGAAGCAGCATTCTGCTCCAACTGCTGGCATTAGTTTCTCAGCCTTCAAATGATAAGGTCGCATTTTGGTATATTAATTTGGCTTATTTATATTATATGGAAAAGGAAACTGAATCCTTTCAATGTCCGTGAACGCTGAAATTTCTAAGGTCAAAATATGAATATAGCATTCTGTTCTAACTTATATTTTATTACTCCCATGGCAGGTAATTGCTAGTGTTGGTCTGGATAAAAAGTTATACACTTTTGACTCGGGGACTAGGAGACCCTCCTTTTGCATTCCTTACGAGTCACCTTTCTCTTCATTGGCATTCAGAGATGATGGTTGGATACTGGCAGCGGGAACAAGTAATGGCAGGGTGGTATTCTATGATGTTCGTGGAAAACCACAACCTTTCACTGTTCTTCGTGCTTATAGCAGTTCTGAGGTGGATTCATTTCCTTAAATTTTTTGAGTTGAATGTAGCAAGATCTCTAAGTTTGGAATTTTCTATTTTCTTGCTTATTGGCAATATTCTTGTTTGCAATAGCATATAACCATGTGTAACTAATATAATCTAATTTAAAAAAACTTGCATCTTCTAGAGAAAAATCAAATTAAACTGATTATCTTTTTCTTCTGAAACGACCATTTTTTTCCTCTTTTTTCGTATAACATTGTCTCCATATCTTCATTCCTTATCCATCTTCTATTTTCTGCTTTAAAAAAGGAAATATTTGCCTTGCCATTGATCATTTTCAAATGATATTCATTTGGAGAGAAAACACAGAATGCTTTAGGAGGAATGGAGGAAGATGCTCCTCATAACTCACTAACGTACATGTGCCCTCTTTGCCTCTTGGGGTGATTCAGTTGGTGGGCCACTTATAGCAAGAAATCACCCAGAAGTTAAATTTTGCTGTGAGATGATACACTTATGTGTTTCTAACGAGTAAAAAAATAAAAAACTAGTGGGTGTTGTCTATAACAACTGATTTTAGAAACATGTTCATTTCGTTGGTGGTTACATAAGCTTCTGTATGTCAGCGGCTCATCCATGTTCATCTCTTAACAAATGGTCAGTATTGATAATACAGGTCTTACTGATTTGTAGTCCAGATGGTGAATTACCTTAATAATCATTGTTTATAAATAATATTATATCATAATTTTTTTTGATAAGTAATAATATTGTATCATAATTCTTTTCAGGCAGTTACGAGTCTATGCTGGCAAAGGTCAAAACCTGTAATTGTAAATGAGAACAACTGCACAGCTGAAACTGCTCTTCTGGGAGGTGCTGTTGAAGATTCAATCCTTATGCCTGACCCACTGCCTTCTGTAACATCATCAAGCCTTTCGATATCCACAGCAGTATCTGGATCTCGAAATCCTGGTCGTTCAGGTCCCTCTGTAGATTCATCTTCCTTGTTAGCAACTGGTAGTGGATCTAAATCAAACACACTAAATTCCTTGGCAGAGGAAACACCACTTCGGAGCAGTTTGTGGACTGGTGGAAGTTTGGCAAGATTACATGCTCCTCGGAATTATAACTTCAAGGATGACATGGAGGTGTTTTCCCCACTTGTGGAAGTTCAGCCGATTACACCCTCACTTGATAAGCTGTGGGATGAGCAGGAGGGGGTAAAGAAAGATCATCTAGCTGTTGATAAGAAACCTTCTCTGCGGTTTCCTTCTTCTAGGAGATTCCCCCTCTCAGATGAAGTGTCGAATGATCTTCATCCAATTTTTGACTGGAAATCTAATTCAACTTCAAAACAGGTTTTGCTATTTGTTTACCTTAATCCCTGCTGTTTCTTTAATTAATTAGAAGGACGCAAATTATTTATTGTTATTTAATCACTAATTTAGAGGAAGAACATGAATTCATTACATCATGATGTACATGTCACCACTCAAGGATCAAATTTGACTTTTTGGTCCATGCTGTCCTTGTTATAATGCAGGTGGAGGTGGGGAAGTTTTAAGATCCTCGTACTTCTATGTAGTTCTCAATAAATTGCTTGGATTGTTTACTGTTTAGATTAACTACTTTCTTTCAGTAGGAGTTACAGTTTTGCCTCGTGTTCCCAAATGAACAATATCAATATACTATGGGTAAGGTTTTAGGCATTTAACCCCATCTAAGCAACATCATAATCAAATTGTTCAGTTACTTTATGACGTTTAAAAACAAGAAGAGAACATATATTAGCATAAGTGGAAGACATTAAAATGAAAACCACTAAAAAGGAACAATGAGATGCATAAAACAGACATTGCTACACAATATACTGAAGGAGTACATCTTAGGCACTACTGTTACAGTCTACTATATATACTAGTGTATCAGATTTGGATATCTAATATTTATGGTCCTTATATTGTCTAGAAAGCAAACATTATATGGTTGCATTAAGAATGTGGAATAATGGTTTGTGTTTCACCTCTTTCTATGCCTTCATCAACATCTTTGCTTTCAACATTAAGATAATGGCTTGTACTTAATCAAGAAGCGGAGAAAAATTAAAGGATTGGCTTGTGATGAATGAATCGAAAAATAACATGGTCTTGTTCTCAGTGTTGTCAAATGCAATCTCCCGGTTGCCTAGGCAACGGGACTAGCCGTTTTTAAGGCTCTGCACCTTTACTGTGGTCTAGGTGAGGCTGTTTGAAAAAGGTGACACCTAGTGGTCGCTTTACGCAATGCGAGGGCCGAGGGGTGTCAAGGCGAGTGCCTTGTTTAAGTTAGTGAATTTTACTTAAACTGCCGTTCCGCTTCTTCTATTCTATTTTTTTCTTTCTTTCATCACTTTTCTGTCATCGCTCTCCCTTTCTTAGAATCTTTTGCTGTATGGTTCTTTTTTTTTTTTGCTGCCTTTATCTTACATTACCTCTGTCTTGCTGCACTCTCCCCCATAGTTGTTAGTATCTTACAATATGCAATATGTATCTTATTATATGTTACGATGTGGATATAAAATGATACGTATCTTATAGTTGTATCTTTTTGTACCGTATCGCACGATATGTTATATGTATCTTATGTTACGTTTCGATACATGCGATATGCGCAATCGGACTAAACGATGTCTCTTTGATCTCTTTTTTGTTGTTTTGTTATATACATGGAAACGTTTTTTTTTGTTTGTTTGATTTTATATTACTTTTTTGTAGCGTCTAGAGATTTTTCTTCAAACAAGAAAGCAAAATAAGTATTTTGAAAAGATGAGGATAAGGAGTGAGAAGTTGAAAAAGAAAAAGGAAGTGACAAATTGTTGGCATTTGATGATGATGATATTGATGCTATTGAAATTGGATATTAAGATAAAAATGGGATGGGTCATAAAAATGAATAATTTTGGATTTTGTCTTTATATTGATATTGATGAATTATGTTAGAAACTTGGATTATTAGATTTTAGTTTGAAACTCCTAGTATTTATAAATTTTGATTCTAGAATATCAATTCTCTTTTTTGGGCTTTGATATTCTGTTTTTAGCTATGTAGTCTGTTTTTTGTTGTTGTTGTTGTTGTTGTGATCTTAGTCAGTTCACATCACTTAGACATTATAAGTTGAACTTTTTTGTATTACATGATACTTAATACAACTATAAGACATTATTTGACTTTGAATAAATTATGAGTTGTGATTAAGTTTGTTTAAGTGGAAAGATATGTATTCAAATTTATGAGTTCATAGAAGTTTGGTCCAGGGCACAAGATATGTATTGCATCATTGATCTCAGTAAAATATATATCACCTATTCTAATTGAAAACTCATGTTGTATTGTCACTGATATATATCCATTCCTGACATACTATTTTCTCATAGATATTGTAGAAGTAATAGATTTTGTAAATGTGTTTTAAGTCTGTCCTTTTGTTGGTCCACACCAGAGAGTACATGTTATAATTTATTGAATGTTCTTATTGCACTTGATGTCAAAAGTTTCAAAATCACCACCCCCCCCAGATGGGAATATTTTTTTTTTTTTTTTAGAGTTTTTAATTTCATCAGCACCTTATGCAGGATGACACCCGTTCTCTTTCGCCTTTGGGATCTACTCCTACTATGTCTTCCAAGAGTGACTCCTCCTCCTCTATCACTCCTCCAGAAGCTTGGGGTGGCGAGAGATTATCTGATAAATTCATCCACCATCGTCAACCAGTTACTTTGCCTTCTCGTTTTTCAATGTTGACATCTACTAGTCTAAGTTCAGGATCAATGTTTTCTGGATTACAAGATCTACCTTTGTCAACTGGCCAGACAAGCATGAGCTCCATTACAAATTCAAGGCCTGAGTTTGGTGAATTTGCGCACCAGAGACACCTCCAATCCAGAGACTTCCGTGGGATTTTCAGAACACGTTCCCTTTAGTTCCACATCTCTTTCTCTAGGTACAAAAGGTATTACAGGTCAGGCTAACCTTGAATCTCTGGGACCGGCATTGACCCTCCCACGAAGATTTTCCACTTATGCAGAGAGAATAAGCACTACTCCATCCTTCAGTGATGGAACATCGCTCTCAGTGGGTTCACCAAAAACTAAGAAGACAGGAGCTGAAACAAGGGAAGAACTTTTACATAGCTTGTTGTCAAGGTCTGACATGTCATCTGCCATGGAAGGAGGGATTCTTCCATCTACAAATGTATGAAATATCCTGAGGGTTTATATTACTCATAATTTATTTTTGCCTGCGTCTGCATCTGACCATTAGAGGTGTTTGCCCGTGAAAGATGTGAGCTTGACAAATCACTTGTGATGATTCATCATGATACTCTTTCACCAAAATGCTTTCTTGAAGTGGAAGAATTGTGTCAGTTGTGCTTGATCAGCCAGCTTCGCTTAATTGTTGTATAAAATGCAAGGCAGGTGAAGGTGTCGTTGATGATGAATCATTGCAAATTTCTAGATGTCAGCTTTATTCTTTGCTTATATGACTCAAACTGCTTAAATGACTTGTAATATAATGACAGGGTGGAATTACTCAACCCCAGAATGCTCCGTCTCAGACTGACCCACAGCAGGGAACTTCCTTTACGCTTCAGCTGTTTCAACGCACTCTTGAAGAAACCCTTGGTTCCTTCCA
This sequence comes from Nyssa sinensis, assembly GCA_008638375.1. Taxonomy (NCBI): domain Eukaryota; kingdom Viridiplantae; phylum Streptophyta; class Magnoliopsida; order Cornales; family Nyssaceae; genus Nyssa; species Nyssa sinensis. The sequence goes on from CM018042.1 coordinate 24,541,049, forward strand.
GAAATCCATTCATGAAGATATGAGGAATCTTCATATAGAAATCTTAAGACAATTTCATATGCAGGAGGTATATATATCTTGTACAATTCTTTGGTATTTTTAACACTGCTGTTCTTTCGAGTTTTTTGCTCATAAAATCAAATTGCACAGATGGAAATGTCAGGCGTGATGAGCTCAATCTTGGAAAACCAAGCTGAGCTGATGAAAGAAGTGGAGTCACTTCGTAAAGAAACACAGCAGCTCCGTCAATTACTATGAGCATCAGCAGAGATATTACTCTTTTATTGTTCTTTTCTTTTTTTCACTTTTCCCAAGACGTTTGGGACTTGCTGTTGTTTCATTTTCTGAATTTGCAGTTTTTCTGTGGCTTTGTTCAGTAGAAAAAAAAGGGTTTTAGTGTAGTGCTCTAGCTCATTTGCTAGGGTAACTCTTGTAGCTAAACAGGAGAGAGAGAGCGAGCATGTCCATGTCAACTGGGTTCAAAACATGTATAGATGTGATTGATTCAGCTAGAATGAATCATTGTTATGGGGAAATTTATGTATAGAATATGCATTTGGAATGGTGCTTTTGAGTTTGTCAGCAGTTCTTGTTGCAAATTCTCTTTCAGCTTTTATCTTTAAATGGTGTCAATGTCGTTCTTTGAGCTTATCTTTATCTTGTGAGTTGTAATATTTCATGTTTAAGATCTTATATTCTCCAGGGACCATGATCAACATTTTAAATTGTTACGAGTGATTCATTTGACCCATCTGGACCTGTAAGCAATTTTGCTCTTGCAACATCAATTTTATTAATATTAATCTATTAATCTATATCTATATTATATATAAATGTATGAAAGATTGTGGAATATTTTACAATTCTATTAAGATGACAAATATTACTATTTCTTAAATTACTTATTATTAGATAAATATACATAAGGTCGTGTTACTATTAGTATTATTGTTGTTATTGTTATTTATACCAATTCGAATGGTAGTGGCTTCAAAATGATGTTATGATTGGGATTATAAAATTTTCCATTTTCATCCATTAAATAATATTTAAGTACTTAAAAAGTCTGTTTCAGATTGTCAAGATGCAAATAATAAGTTACCAAAATATGATTATGAGTTATTAAATAATAAAATGAATAAAAATGTGCAATTTGAAGGGCTGTTTCTAAAAGGACCCAACGAATTCCTAATTGGAAATAGGGGTCTTTTTTAATTGATTCTTTTATGACTGTGATATTTTACATCATTGTTTAATTGGCCCTTAAATAGATGTTGAATTCATGTTAAATTGATGCGCTTTTTAATTTTGAGTCAGGACATAATAAATATTTGAACAATGAATATGAAGAAAATCAATATCCAAGAACAGAAATTATCCCATCTAAGCATAAAACAAAATCTCTTGAACTCGAATTAAGATTAAATCACAAGCTCTTATTTTTATCCTTATCCTAATTTAATATAATGAAATAATCATACTTTTGAATAGAAAAATAATAAATATAATACTTATTTTTTTAATTTAAAATAACTAATTTAAAATAAATTTAAATTTAAAAACTAACAAATCTTACAATAACTCTGATACAAAATATATAATTTTAATAAATATCATATCTATCTACATCACTTAAACAATTACATTGTGGTTCTAGATTGTCAAAATTATTGTGCTTGTCAATTTATCAGTCCCATTATATATATATATATTCTTTGTCAACTTCAGCTCCAGGTTTAATGTGATTTACAAAAATAAAAATAAAAAAATTTGAACAAGTACATATCTAATTGAATAACCTAAAACAAATAACATAGACTATAAAAGGAAACCACAAAAACAATGGCCTATTAGCTCAGCTGGTTAGAGCGTCGTGCTAATAACGCGAAGGTCGCAGGTTCGAGACCTGCATGGGCCAAATTTTGCTATATAAGTAGTTGAATTTTTTCAGCCGATCAAATTTTACCAATTCATCGTTTAACCACCTTATAAGTTATAATTGTGCTTTTAACCGTCATATTGTCTTGCCTTTTCATTTATACCCTTACACTGCCACCCATCGATTTAGCTATATTTCGTTTTTGCAAAACTTCTTAGCATTGTTATCTTGATTCTTTACATTTGTACCCTTAAATGACTCTCATCACCAATGAACCATCTCTTATCTTAAACTTAAGAGTGAATTTGCAGCATTTGATTTGCTAATTTTTCAATGAAAGTTGAATGAGCAAATTAATCATGTATTTTGCCTGCAAACCCAAAGTTCACCAAATTCATTAATGGGTTCAAGATTATAGAAATTAAATGTAAAAATTCTATAGCTTGTTATATGGGAACAAGTGATATTGAAAAAGTGATTCTATTAGAATTAGTTTAGTATTTAGATTGATATAATTGATAGTGATTAATTATAATGATAGAAGTGATTCTTACTAACCCTTTAATTTATTTTTTCATTACACTTGAAAAACCATTCTAATTCTCAAAACAAATTTAACACGTCATTCTATTTAATTAAGTTTTGGTCAAATAATAAGAAACAAATATGTACAAAAAATTAAATTTTCTCACTGCAAATACTCTTTCTAGATCGCCATTCATTTATGGAAATCAAACATAGCCTAATGGAGAGAAGATTCATAGAGCATAAAGGGGTGATAAAGTTTAATACTTGAATTGGTATCGCAACCATAAGGCAAGTTATATAAGATAATAGTTTTTTTTTTTTGCGTCGATTGTTAGCAACTAAAGTTTAAAGAGTGTGTCTGACTGTTATGAAAAATAAGATTTAGTCTGGTGCTCGTAAGCTGATCTTCGTTAGCAGCTAGAGTTAAATGGGTGGGTTTGACTGTTACAGGAAGAAAGACTCCAGTTTAATACGCGTAAGTTGACCTAAGATAACCCTTAACTGATCTAACAAAAAAAAAAAAAAAAGAAATAGATAATATTCAACTTTGAGTTAGCTGAGTTGGCACTGACTTTAAGGATAAAATATGAAGTAGAACAATTGATCTTTCTTTCATCGATCAATTGAAGCCTGTTCTAAAGCAAAGTACTACCCGGATCCTTGATGACCGAAGTGAACTGATACATTTTTTGATCTGTTTTTGATTTATTAATTTTGTTTGGATTAATATTAATAGTTTCTTAATCGAATTAGTAGTCTCTTATTTGAATTATTACTCCTTAGTCTTATAAATATGATGTATTAGACTTTTATTATTCAGATTATTATTAACAAAAAATAGTTTCGAGTTTAAAAAATTTTCTCTTATTAGATGAATAATCTCCAAATTATTTGATTTTTAAAAAACTCAACTTGTTTGATTCTTTTCATATTTTCATTCTACGTTAAAAGATCATGTTTTTAGAGATTTTTAGTTTAAAGCATCCCAAAGATGTACTTTGTCTTACGGATATGTCAAGAAATAAAAGATAATAGTCCTGTAGATCTTGTCAAAGGGTATCAAGTGAATCCATATGTTCCTCAAAATTTCTTACTCTGTGTGATTGGCTTGGTCCACCATGCTTAACAAACCATTGTAGGTAGGAACCAGGCCAAAAATTTTGGTTATGAGGGCCAAATCTCTTATTTAATATTCAATCATAAACTTAAAAGCTAAAAAAAATATAAAAAAGTTAATATTGATTGATAATATTTTTAATAAATAACTAAATTTATTGACAAAACAAATTATAAATTAAACAACAATCCAATTAAAGAAAAAAAAATACTCAAAAAATTTAGGCTATACAAAAAAAAGTTTCCAAAAGATTCATTAAAATCTCATTGAGTCAAATTAAAATTAAAATAATAATAAAGTTTGAAAAATTTTAAGGGGGCAACAACTTAAATTAAAAGAGTGTATTTAAAAAAATTAAAAATATATCTAATAAAAAAAATTGAGTGGGAGCCATGATTATAGCATATATTTCCACCCTATATTTTTCCTCTACAAGCAGATTTAATATTGATTTGCTTACCTTGGATTACAGTTCAATCCTGTCCAAAGGGGCACTTTTATTTGCAAAGTTCCCGATTTGGACACTTGATGTGGTTGGCAATGAAATAATAAAACACAAAGATCAAAAGGTAGGATACCATATATACCACTACTATACACATATATAAAAATCTTATCAGTTCCATTTCCCAGGTAGATATTGCTATGTAGGGGTCTGCGTATCTTTTCATATCTCAACTAGCTAGTTGTCCTTCATGTTGCCTGAGTAATCCAATTTGCCCATGACCCACAACCACAAGAGACAATAGAAAGCTTTGAAATTAATTGATAGGAGAAAAAAAATGGTTGAGTTGAAAGTTTGAAACCATACATGTATGTATGTATATATATATATATATATATATATACATATTTTGATGGGTTTACAATATGGACAGGGAACACCTATTGGATCCTCCTTTGTCCTCCTGCACTTTAACGCGCGAGGATAAAAGTCTTCAGTGTGAATAGGGTCCATTAATTATATATAGGAATAATGTAATATATCTCTAATTTAGATATGAATAATATTACATATCTTTAATTTTTATATCTAATGTACTGCATCATCATTTGATGAGTTTAAAAATCAAATTGTGTGGAGTTCGCATTACAACACATCACATTGAGATATAAACCGGGGATGCAAATTGAATATATACCATTTTCCTATATATATATATATATTTATGGCCATATATATCATCACCATCACAAGCATCACCTGGTCATTGATGTTACTCTTTAGTGCTAGTGAATGCAGATGAAAACTTTATGATGTGGCCTGAAAACATATATAACTACGCATTTAGACATATATATCCATGCATGGATCCACATACATACACATAAACCTCGGCAACAATATATTCGACACACCAGATTACATGGTAATAGTTATAATTAGGGAAAACCAGGCAAATCCAGTCAACAAGTGCATTAAAACACGCATGGTAACACTCTACATATATATATCAAACCCTAAACCAGCAAACGTACGTAGTATCTTATGAACCACATCAGACATACATTAATACTGCAGAGTGGAGACCAAGCTAGACCTATCAAAACAAGAAGAAAATAACACGAAAAAAAAAGGTAAAATTATAAATATGTTAATATATTAATTCTCACAATCAATCCATCACAACCTCTCGTGACTCTGAACTTGATCGAGTGGCCCCATTAAGTTATTTTTTTCTTTGTTTTCCTTAGTTACAGAAGAGAAAACCAGAGCTGAAAGCCTTGAAACAACATTGTACGGATTGGCAGATGGTTGTGGTGGGGACGTAGCAAATACATGACCAGAACTATATCGTCACCATTCTTGTCATTATAATGCCACTGAAGTACTCTGACGAGAGAGATAGAGATAGAGATAGAAAGAGAGAAAGTCAGTACAAAACAAACCCCGAACTGCATGTTTGCGTCCGAACGGGATAAGAAGAGCAATCAAACTTCACATTTTCTATCTTAGGGTTCGATATAAGGTTTCTCTCCTCACGAAAAAGATCCTTCACTGTTTTCTCCCTTTGCATCTCTCTCTCTCTCTCTCTGCCATTGATCTGCACAGCCAAAACAGACACAAGAAAATTGGAATACTCACCAACCATAATCAACAACTCTCTCTCTCTCTCTCTCTGACCCACCCATATCCTAGTTGTCTAGAGAGATAAAACTACTGCAAACACACCCAAAAAGTGCACACAAAAAAGAAGAAAATAAGAATGAGGTCGTAGTAATTTAAAGAGATCTGTGTTCAAGGATATATATTCATATTGGTTCTTTGTCTCTTAACACTCCCCGAAGAAGACTCATCACCATTTGTTTTCTCCATGACTGCTTTAAGCGCTTCTTCTATTGAACTTATGGAGTATTGTTGTTGTTGTTGTTCGCTGCTATTCGACTCTTCTTCGCCAGAAATGAACAAAACATTCTTAACACGTCCACCAAGTGTAGTGATCTCAGCTTTTAGTGCTCTTAATCTTAGAGCTTTCAAGGTCTTGATAAGGTCAGGGAAGAGATCAGACCTGTCTTCACAACACAATGAAGCTTTGATAACAAACCTACCATCCTCATCTGATGTATTAACAGTTAACTCGTCTATCTCGGTCGGGACAGGACTCGATTCGGCTATCAGTGAAGTCTGGCGTTTCAGCTCCTTAACATGTTGTATCACTTCAGCTAGCAACGAAGCTTTGTCCGTCTAAATCATAACCAAAACACCAGAACAAGAACACAATATGAACGCCAAAATATAGTTAGTAATTTCATAAACACGCATTAACACACACACACACACACAGATATATATCACAAGTACTGTTTGTTAGATAATGTGTGAAAAGAAGTGATGGGGTTTGAGGATATTGCTAGTTTGATCATTCAAAACTTGAAAGTTGGTGTAGTTAATGGTGGGGTTAGTAGGCATGCATGGGGATGTAATGGCTGACAAGGATGAATGTTTTGTCTGTCTTTATATATTCTTTTCATTCTCTACTCACTTTGACTGCAAATCCGGCAAGAATTTTCCATGGAAGCTTTTAAACTGCTCTGTGGTTTCTCTTTATCATATCAACTAAGCGCATTAACGCTTCTACCTTTTTTGTTTTTCTTTCCTCGGAACTACCACAGCACTAAAGAATTAATATACCAAATAAATAGATCGAAACAATAGAATATGAATGGACACGAAGAAAATGAGATTATACTTTGTGTTTGTGTTATATGTAATCTACTCTTTACACCTAAACCCTTGCTTATACTAAAATTTCAAGTATATCTATCAGCGCATGAGCCATCAAAGTAGAATCTAAATAAGATCTGTAGAGATCTTTGAACCCAAAATTCAATATAATACAAAACATAAAGGGTGTGACGAAAACACTATAATATATAAAAATAGACCATGTTACACGCGTGAGATTTATGTAACTAGATAGTAAATAACTATATATATGTGTGTGTATATATGCACTAGGGTTCTCTTCTTAATTTTTTTTAATGAAATTTGGAAATGTTGATGGTTGTTTGTTGCTTACTTTGGTGGTGCTGGGTAGTAAGCTGCGTAACTTGGCAAGATGGTTGTTGATTCTCTCTCTACGCCTCCTCTCAGCTTCACTGTGGCTCTTGGAAGCAGCAAGAGCTTTAGCATCCATAATCTCTTGAGCGCTCATCTTACCCAACTCGGCTTGGAGACCAAAGGGGGCAGAACATGGTTGAACCATCTGACCAATTGTGTCAGATATGAGCCTGAGGTGGTCTGATGATGATGGCCCCTCGTATGCAAACTGTAGACCGGGAGGTCTTCTGTTGAATAAACTCTCGTATGGTGATGGTGGAGGTGGAAGAAGAAATGGCTCGTGCTCACGAACAGGATTGAAGGTGTGAACAGGAGGGAAAGACCATGTTTGGATTGGAGAGACTTCAGGGAAGATCATCCCTGACCTACCTCCACCTCCACCTCCACCTCCACTCATATATGCATCAATACTGTTTTGCTGTTGCATCTGTTGGTGATGTTGGTATTGAAGAATTAATTGTTCTTGGTAGCCTTGTATGCTATGAAAACTTTGAGAACACTCTCCTTGTTCTTCTTCCTTCTTTCCACACATCTCTATTTATATATATCCCCCAACCCACCTGTTTCGCTCTCTCTCTCTCTCTGTCTTTCTGTCTTTCTCTCTCTATGTATATATTTTTATACAGTATCTTGTATCTGAATCTACAAAACCAGCTCAAATTCGAGAACTTTAAGATAATTCCCTAATCATCTCTTCTTTCTATCATATAAAGATGAAAAGGGGAATATAAAGAAGAAAAGGATCAAATACTTGGATTATACTTCCTCAGCAAATATGATAAAAGGGATCATATCAAGGAAGAAATATAAAAGAAGCAAAGATAGACCTTGCTTTGATATCTGATGGTGGGTCTTTGCCCCTATCTCTCTCACTCTTCTCTAAACCTTGTTTTTTCTGCCACAGCCTTTTGGGTGGGGGTTGTGATGACCCTTTTATCCTACCTTCAACTAAGCTTTCCTTTTCTCTTCTGCTTTTTGATCAATTTTTTTTTTTTGGAGTCCCTTACAGTCTGCCTCTCCCCACCCCACTCCTAATGAGGGGTATAAGTACTGTTAGTCTCCTTTCCTTTCTCCTTACGGCATCCTCTTTTTCTCTCGCACTATCCATATCTGTAGTTATCAGACTGGGTATCTTTTCATATATATAAATTATATAATAAAAATATATGGTACAGTAGTAGAATATATGTTGCTTTGTGGTTGGTTCAAAGTGTATCATTACTCTGTGAGTGCGGGTGCTGCTGGGAGAGAGAGAGAGAGAGAGAGAGAGAGAGAGAGAGAGGAGGACGGGGGAAACACAAGCACAACACAGTGAACAGACAACCCACACACATGTCGACCGACCAAAGACAATATTAAAGCACAGAGAGAGAAGAGAGAGATATGTATGATGATAAAAGGTGCTTTTTAGCTTTCCTTAAGCCTTTGGTACCCGGTCAAGCCCTCACGTTCTTCCATATTCTCCCTCTGGTTATCTCCACGCCAGCCCTTTCTGCTTCCCCTAGACCCATGTAATCATTTTGTCTTGGAACGCACTACACCCTCACTCTAGCTACTCTCTCCCTCTCTTTTTATGGTCACTCTCTCTCTCTCTCTCTCTCTATATATATATATATATATATGTATAAGTTCCTTGATTTCAGTTGCATATATTCGTGAATTGTACTGGTTCTTTTGGAATTAATGGCCTTGGAAGGACTAAGCAGATTTTGGCACTTGTGTGGCTCTTTTTAATTTAGCGCTTTAATTCTTTGATTTTCTCCTCATTATGTAGAGCATTGCACTGGTTATTTTTAATTTGTACGTTTAAAGTGAGTTGATTTGAAAAATGTGGTAAATAAAAAATTTTAAATTTAATTCATGCTTGTAGATTAATTTTTTTTTAAAATTATTTCATAAATAAAAAATAGATTGATTCACCTGAATGGTAATACCACTTTATCTAAAAAAAAAAATATAAAGCATTGTAATTATTTATAGGGGTAATATTGTATTTACTGAAGAATGGGTGCCTGATGTCCCTAAAGAAGACAACCTCTCCACGTAATTGTACAAAGAGTAATGTTATGTTAACTTAAAATTTTTATCAAAAGTTTTTGTACAGTTAAAGTGATAATATTATATTAGTTTTATATTACATAATGTGATATAAAACTAATATAATATTATCATATTAATTGTGTTAATATTTTTGAAAGAATTATTAAATTAACATAACATTACTGCTGTAGAAACCACTGGCATGCAGCAGCATAACTAACAAGTGCTTTCTCCGAGTGGAGCACTGTGTCACTGTTCTCCTCATCGAGTCATTGTAGCTAGAATTGACCCCTCCAATGCTTCAAGCAATTCTTGAGTGGGTGGTTGAATTGTCTCGTGGACTAGTTTTATGAAACAAATTAATTATATTCTTTCAACTGATTGAAATTTTATTTTTTTCTTAAGATTATATAAAAATATTATTTAAATTAAATAATCGTATAAAAGTTATATAATTGGTAACCAAAACACAGAAGAAATAATATGACGTAAAGGTGCATACGCTTCTAGTAATTAGCAAGCGAAAGAGATAAAGGGCCACAATGCCATGGAATAAGTGTTTCCAATTCACTTCTAATCACATAAAGTATCTTGAGCTCGAAGAAGCAGCTCTAGTAGTTCATGCTGCTATTTGTTGGGTGGTTGAGCCTAAACAGGTTTGGAATCCCTTTTAACCTATGCTGTGTCTATGGCAAGGAAGAAAAATCACTAGAGAGAGGAAATTAGGAAAAGTTTTCAGCTTAAAAGGCCACTGAGCCCAGATTCATTGGTGTCCAGGATGCATTTGTACCCGTGTTAATGAATACTTAATACTTACTATAAAAACCTACGACTCATCTAGTAAACTGATATTTCTGAAATTTATTGGTTTGGATGTATTACAAGAGGGCCAATGAATAATTTTTTCTCGACCAATAGAGTTAGGGAACTCACAGTTAATAAGAAGCTTGGCCGAGAAAAGCAGCACAAAAATCATTATGCTGGTAACCCTTTTATTTCCCTTTTTAGCACAATAATTTTCATGACTCATGAATGAGAGAGAGAGAGAGAGAGAGAGAGAGAGAGAGAGAGAGAGAGAGAGAGAGAGAGAGAGAACCATATTATTTCTATGGCTATATGGACAATAAAAATATTATCAAAGTCCCAACAAACTCATTTTTATTGTCTCCTCCTACCCTTAATTCTAAATTTCTTTGGTACGGACATACTCTTTTACCCCTTATAAGGTCGTCTATATGGACACTGTCCTTATTCTCTTTACCTGTGGACCTGTGGTACTATTTTACTTTGGGGCATGGAAGCTTGGAGAAGGGTTATTGTTGGACCCTTTGATGGTCACACGCATGGCTACTTTGGTCCCCCATCCTTCAACCTTTTTTCATCTCTCTTTCTAAATTTATACACACATACAGTTTGTGTCCTATTGATTTCTTATCAGTACAATTTGACCCGCTTGTTAGAAATTCGCTATATTTTGTCCTTAGTAAGTCGAGTTTAGGAAAAGGTAAATCTATTCGGTTAGAATTTAAGATGAGTTTGAGGTAATAGCATTCTGTCCCGATTGTATAAAATAAAATAATAATTTATTTTTGTACTATATAATAAAATTTATAATGATATTTTTTAGTCACTTATTAAAAATTTAGACAAATTTGATAAATATATATGTTTGAAACAGAAAATTATATCATTCTAAATCTATGTTAACAAACAAATTTCTTATTTAATACATATATATGTAATATTTTATTTGAAATGTATTAATTATAATTAATTTAGTATAATAAATACATAAATGTTTAAAATTATACAGAGAGTATGATGGAGACTTATTTCCATTTATCACGAAATTTATATGCACGAGTGTAGGGAGAATTTTTTTTTTTTCGCTGGACAAATTTAGGAAGGGTACTCTACCCCAAACCCGTCCGTTGGAATCCCTATTTCTTATTCAAAATTTTGATGATAGCTGCACCCACCCACTACCAAAACTCACCAGAAGCCTTGTCTATGTTTATGGGGTTTAAGATGACATCAATCCCACGCTGTCACGACGTTTGGTACCTTTGCATTAGTGCTTATATTTATATAGAGCTTATATATATGTATCTACCCATTAAGAAGCACTTTGGGGCTTTCGGCTTAAAATAAGTGCACCTTTTCACATGTTAGTGTCATGGCTTTAATTTATTTTTTAGCCCAAACAGTATTAAATATGTACATTAACATGAATTATTATAATTATTTTTAAATTTTTTTAAAAAAAGAACTAAATTTTATCCAAGGATTAAAAAAGAAATTTTTCAAAAAGGTACGTAGAATGTGTTTTGTAAATCTCATCTTAAAAAAAGATAGATAAGTAATCAATAGATTCAATACCAACTAAACAAGAATCTCTTGATGGGTCTAGTTCACAGATTTTGTCCGAGGATTAAAAATTTTCCATCAAGCCAAACATACCTACTTCATAATAAAATCAATTTTCCAAGCCATGCATTTTAGTCATGATGATATGATGCTCTCTATCAACCATAAATCCCCCAACCATAATATAGAAATTAATCTTTCAATGAACAGATTATTGACTGCTCATCTTTTTTTATTGGCATGAGTTGCTGGAAAATTTTTATATACTTTTATAAAGGATAAATTACACCTGGACCCCTGTTAGTACTGATAATTGCATAGCATTCTATTAATGCAAGAATTGTTGAAAAATTAGATGTGCAGTTAAAAGAGACTTAATGAAGGCTTATGACTCCATTTGTAGGGCATTTTTGATTGACCTTCTTAAGGTGATGGAACTTCCTGAAAATTTTGTTGGTTGGATTAATGCATATCACTATAGTGAAGTTCTCTATTAAGATGAATGGAGGTTTGGAAGGGTATGTTTCAAGCTCTAGGGGCTTAAGGTAAGGAGATCCATCTCTCCATAACTGTTTATCCTAGATATGGAAGCTCTAACAGGCCTTCTAAAGCATGCTATGAGCAATGATAGGTTTAAGTACCACCCCAGGTATGTGTCTCACCTTGTTACTTATTTAATGTTTGCTTATGATGTGTTCCTATTGGCTGCAGCTGAAAGGTTTTCATTGATAATTCTTAAACAAGCTATGCAAGATTTTGAATTTATGACAGGGCTTAAGGCAAATTTGCAAAAAAGTGCAGCTTATTTTGTAGGGGTCACAAATACTGAGAAAGAACAATTAGTGAATGCTTTGGGGATCATTGAAGGTACCCTCACAGTCACTTATTTAGGAGTGCCTTTAATCAAATTGAGATTAAAAACCACTGATTGTCACAAGTTAATTGAGAAGATCACTTCAAAGGTTCAACATTGGACATCAAAATGCTATCTTACGTAGGTCAGTTACAACTGGTTACTACTGTCCTTTGGAAGTATGCAAATCTATTGGTGCTCAACTTTCATCTGACCAAAAGCTGTTCTTAAAGGTGTATACAAAATCTTAAAAAGATTTTTATGGAAGGGGTCAAGTTTACAACAAGGGGGTGCCAAGGTCAGTTCGAAGACTGTATGCTTGCCAAAGTCAAAAGGAGGCCTGGGGCTTAAAAACAACATTGAGTTGAATAAAGTACTAATGCTTTAAGCATTTGTGGGCATTGTTCTCACTGAAAGACTCTTTGTGGGTTAAATGGGTGAATTACTATTATATCAAATGGAAATGATTTTGGACAATGATGATCCCTCAAAATAGAAGCTGGACTTTTAGGAAAATAATGTAGTTAAGACCTTTAGTTAAAGGAGGTATGGGTAAGGAAATTGGTAATGGCAAAAGAACCTACTTTTGGCACTTGTGGCATCCTTTTGGTATACTAAAAGATTGGTAGGATGGTGCATTGATGAGAACTTGTAATATCCTTGAAAATGCTTTGGTTGCTTCTTTAACCAGGCACAATGAGTGGAAATGGCCCAGCTGGAATAACAGTCAAATGAGATAGCTTAGTAATGCTGCTGAGACCATTGTTATTAATCAAAATGTTGAAGACAAACCAAAATGGATCCTTGATGGCAAATTAGTGTATTCTGCTATATCTGTCTGGACGTATACTAGGGATCAATAACCAAAAGTGGAATGGAGTAATGTAGTATGGTTCAAGAGAAATCAACCAAGACAAGCTCTCATTCTTTGGTTGGTATTCAACCAGGGTCTTACTACAAAGGCTAAGTTGAAGGATTGGGGTCTGAAATTTGATGACAGATGTAATTTTTGTGGCTCTTATAGTGAAACTAGAGAACATCTCTTCTTTGAGTGTACTTCTATAACTGAAGTTTGGAAAGAAGGTATGAGAAATTGCATGTTTCAAGAGTACCCTTCTATTTGGGATCAAATAGTAACCTAGACAATTACTCTAGTAAAGATCAAAATCTCTCAACTCAATTGCCCTTATCACCTTCTCCTCTGCAGTTTATCATATTTGGATTGAAAGGAATAGAAGATGTTTTACAAGTCAGAGGAAGGATATGGAACTCCTAGGAACAGAATTCAGAAAATCAATAGCTGAGGTTGTCTTTACTTTGGAGGAATGTCCCAAGAACTAGGAAGAATCGACTTTTAAGTCTTTGTGTTGGTGTTGCAAATAACATTTTTAAGAGGGAATCAGCTCCATAACTTGTCGTATCTTGATAAGTCTCTGAAGGTTCTTTGTCCCCAGCTCCTCTATGCAGGTGTTTTCCTCTATTGGTTCTGTGAATGGACGTCATTGATGCATAAGTCTTTGACTTGTTGGATGGGTAGTCTGTATTTGAATTGATTAAATTAGCTTGCTTCTTGTATTGGGGTGTCCCCCAGTTTTTTTTTTTGGGGTGAAACGAAGCTCATTTACCAAAAACACATTTATTTTTGGATAGTTAATGAGCAAAAAGAAAGAAAATAATATTACTATCCTCTTATCTTGTTTTAAAAAGATGGAAGAGAGAAAGAAAAATAGAAAAGATATTTTATTTTGTGAGTAAAAAGGGTAAAATACGAATTTACTTATTTTAAAAAAAAATAGAAGCAAAATGTGTAATTACTAACTTTCTAATTCTTTATTTCTAGTTCCTTCTACTTTTAAAAAGAGAGAAAAATAGATTAAATAAGAGTTAAGAGATCACTTCCCTTCCTTTCTTTTCCTTTTTTATTTTTAAACCAAACATGAAATATGTTATCCTCCCTTCCTCTTTTCTCTCATTTCTTTTCGGCTTCCTTAATCCAAGCAAGATGTAAGAGTAATAATGCTATTCTACTTAAAATTTGGAATCAAGAAGTGTTATCCAAATATGTATTTATGACTTCTAAGCTCACCACATTAGTTAATGAGAGGTTTTCACATTACTTGAATAAAATTTTTTGAATCCAAATCTTGAGAGCAAAAACTTGTTTGCTAATGAAAAGTCTAAAAGCTGAGATATTTTTTAGCTTCTTAATCTAATTGGGATCATATGAGTATTCCATAAGATTGTAGATATAAAAGTATTACACCAAATTTTACAATAAGACCCTATCAATATGCCAAAAGTCCTAGGATTGATGGAACACATAAAATTAAGTCTTTTAAGTATCAAACCATTACGCTTCCGAATTGATATCTACAGTAGCCCACTTTATCGACACTAACCCGATGATATTCATTTCTTTTGGTTATTCCATCTACGTACCTATCACTATTTAATAACTTAGCACCATGCCCATACATAATATCAAATCATTTTAATTTGACTTCTAAGTCACTCCTTCTAAATTAGACGTTTTAAGTTAGTTAAACATATTAAAAAAGACTCATAAACTTTACAAAAACTTGCCTTCAATTTCTACAATAACAGTATGCTTAAAAAAAATTGTATATAGGAATTTGTCAGTCATGTTTTTTAAATAAGAGGACCAATTTTCAAAAATATAATAATTAGAGTCAATTGTAAGAAAGTAATTGTATAAGATATGAACCAGGTGAGAAAAAGAGAGGACCAAGACCAAGCCATGAGTGTCCATCTGAATATGATGATCCATAAACAATCCAATTTTTTATAACTCTACTTGTAAAATAGCATAGAAAAACTCTATATTTATTTAATCAGTTTCGTATATATGATCTAAATTTAAAATTAGAGTATTAATATAACATTATTTATATCACATAATTGAGTTAACAAATTTTGAATAATTACAATCACTCCACTATGTTGTCATTCAATCAGGTGTGGGGCTCGAAAAAATCTGAGCTTTACATCCAAAATTCGAATTCTTTTGCCGGATCCATGTGATTAGAAAAAGATATTTGATATTCCTATATCCTTTTAAAAGTATTTAGGAGACATTTTTAGATAAGAAGACGTGATTATGAATTAAGTCTTTAAAATAAAAGACATAAATTCAAAATGTACTTTAACATGAAGGGTGCATTTAAAAATTGTGTCTTTAATGTGAAGATGCATTTAAAAATTATATATTTATTGTGAACATGCATTTAAAAAGTATATTCTGAAATGATAATTTTAAACTAAAAATATATTTTGTAATCATATTTTTATTTTTACTATGAATTTGAGTTTTCTAAATACTTTTAAAATGATTTGAGAGTACAAAATATTAATCTAAAAGACACGTGGGTGGCAAAAAAAAAAAAAAAAAATCCTCCAAAATTCCATAAGATTCAGCCAGCCAAGAAAGTAGCCCTGGTGCATTGACTTTGGAAGTGTTTATTGTTGCATCTGTCCCAATCAAGAATATTGAGAGAGAGAACCCAAATAGAACTTCCAAGAATCCAAGGTGTGTTTGTGGTTGTCAATGTACACTTCAATCATTTGCTAAAAAATATGCTCTGGTATTTATTTCTTGGGTTGCCGAAAGTGAAACTCCTAATAATGTCTCCAAACAATAAAGAAACTGCAATATGTACCCAGCCAGACATAGGATTTAGTTCTGGCTTGTGCATTACTCTAATTGATTTATTGTATAATAAGAATGATAAAAAGGATAATACTATTATAAACTCGAGTATATACAAAATTATGTATTTTAATTCTTAGATGATGTAAAAATTAGAAATAAAATGTTCGGGATAAATGATAGCTTAATTCTGAAATCATTTAAGAATTAAAATACTCTGTGTTATATGCACTCGAACTTACAATATAGCATTCCTCATGATAAAATATATGACTTAGATATAGAAGTTGCAGGCTTGCAGCTCCACTTCTCAAAATCACACATACATGTCTGCAAAGTATGTGTGTGGGTCTACTAATAACAAAGAAAGTGCATGAGCAATGGCATGCCTATTTTGAGTACAATGAGTTGCAGAAAACAACATTTTAAAGAAAGCAACAGAAAGGTGCTTTGAACCATTGCTTGCCATTGTATAATTAAATGATTATTTGCTTCATTATCATCATCATCATCATCACCACCACCACCACCACCACCACTCCTCATCTCTTCTCATTTGGCTAGGAATTGCTTCTGTGAAAGTGGATTAGTGGGCTGTAGTGCAAAATTGTGTTCCCAACACTGTTGACTAAAATAAATGGTGATGATATATATATATATATATATATGTGTGTGTATATATATGTAGATAATGGATTTTTTTACCCTTAAACACGAGTGCGGTCCACTAAAACAAACATATGTGGATTTCACTTCATTGTGTCTAAAAATAAAAAAATTTATTTTAAAAAACGTAATATTATTATAAGCTCGAGTTTATATGAGACACAACTTTTTTTGACCATTAAATAGTTTAAAAACTATAGATAATGTGATTAGTATAAATAAAAACTCAATATCAAAATTATACAATGATTAAAGCACTATATCTAATATGCATTTGAGTTTATAATAATATTGCCTTGTGAATCAGAGCCAATAACTCTTATGTTTATGTTATCTTTGGTTTAAATTGTTTTAACAATTAAATTATAATCAAGTCTCATACTCATTACTTTTTAAACAACTTCATGCTTTTAAAAAAGAATTAGGAATTTAAAAAGCAACTACATATGAAATAGCAACAAAAGATAATGTAACAGGAAAACATTATATAAATATTAATTAATTAAAATCAGTTTAGAAAATCTAAACCAGATATAATCTTAGCATCACTCTCACAATCAATTTTCAAGCTTTATTTAAAGATTCAAAAATGTGTCAAGGTTGCAACTGTGAGCTTCAATCTGTATCTCAATCTAGCTACATGCATGTTCAGTCCTCAAAATTTTGATATTATATATTTACTATTAATTTTAACAAAATAGGACTTAGCCCCTCTTCCTAATTTTTTATATATTCACATAAATCCTCATAAATTTTAATACTTTCAACTTAACACCCTAACTAAAATTTCGGGATCTATCTTTTGAAGAAAATTAATTTTTCTCTGGTTTGACTTTGTTTAGATTTTAAGTATTTTTTAAAATCAGATATGAACTAATATATTGTTAAAAAGTAATTACTTAAAAATAAAAATTTTAAAACCAATTCATCTGTATTTTACAGAACCATTCTAACATTATCAAACAAACCCTTAGACTTCAGTTAAGAGGAATGCTCCATTATTATGAGCCTTATAGCCCAGTAATATCTAAAGGCTTCCCAAGTGGGCCTCGTGATAGAGGTCAGGCGTTCAAGTAGTCTAATGTAACTTATTGGTAAGGAAAGAGTAAACCCATTTACTAACCCAACTCTTTTGGGCTGCCCCCCAAAAAAAGGCCTTAACAATGTTTTAGGATTATATTTATGGGGTCATTGCGTTTCCAAAAAATTTTGAATTACACATGGGAACCATATTTTGTAAATATATTTATAAAAACATCCATTTTTTACTCAAAGTTGTATTTTAATTTTTTTTTATAAAAATTATTAACAATATTTTTTAAAAATAATGATCTAATTACGAATTATTTCAATACCGAATAATTTTTAAAATGCTGAATTTGTTATTATAGAAGAGTAAGAAGATGGCAATTAATGAAGTAGGGGCAGCCATGTCTGTTTCTCCGTCCTCTCGTCTTCCTATTCCAGTGAATAGAGAGGCCTTTTTAGGTCAAACATTTAATGCTAGATTAGAGACATAACTAGTACATTCCATTAATGTTTGCCCTTGTTTGCTGCTATGGAGACTGTAGCCAAATCTCAATATGAAACAAAGATATCAATTTAACTATATATATATGTTTATATCTATATGTACATCTACATTGGATTAAATGCTGGTCAATTTATCAAATAACAGCTGTTTTCTATTTTAATAATCAATTCTCTTCACTGATCATAATAAGTGTTTTTTTAATATGATTATTATTATTTTTTATGATAGAACGGAATTACCTGTTTCGCATAGAAGATACGAATATAAACCATTATGACTTTTTCGAAACGTTTTTACATAATCTTTGACTATGCGCGGAGTAGCATCTCCGACCACTCGAATCAGGGATATATAAAAAATGTCTCTAGAACTCTCCTAGTCGAGCTATTTGATTAACTTAATAATAAGTTATTAACACGAAGGTTTAATAGTCCTGTTGGTATTAGACGAGACATTTTGTCATCTATGGTTAAGCTTCTAATAATTAATAATTTTGAGAAATTTTAAAACTATTAATTAATAAAAATATTAATTACTAAATTTTCTCATTATTTTTGAACGAAATTCTTTCTTGGAATTATATGATTTTTATCATTAAAATATGAAATGTACGTAGAATTGCAAGATTGATGAATTTTTTTAAATATATGTTATATCTAATTTAAATTATAAGAAACTTCTCTCTTTTTTTAATATAAAAATACTTATTGTTGTTATTAATTCTTACACACGCACACTTGAGCATGCCTATTTTTTCTACAAATTAATACTATATACATTTTTTTTTTCATAAAATTATAAATTAGTGAGTGATAAAATTATTAATTCTTTATTATAAAACAAAGTTAGGGCCTGTTTAAAAAAAAGATTAAAACAGGTTCTGTAAAATACATATGAATTGGTTTTAAATTTTTTGTTATTTAATAAGTATTTTTTAACAATATATTGGTTTATATTTGGTTTTAAAATAACTTAAAATCTGAATAAAGTCAGACCATAGAAAATTTGATTTTCTTAAAAATCAGATAACTTAATAGCGATAGTTCTCATCTGATCCAATTTGAATAATTTTCAAACAGTTTCTAGTTCTTTAAAAATTATTAATTAATAATATTATTAACTTATTAAATAATAATTATCCAAATTGTATGTCAGGTATTATCATATGACATGCCTGTCATTTGCACTATTTACAATGTGTAAAAAATCGGCTTTTTTTAATTATATTTCATAAGGTTTGGAAATTTGATTTTTTTTTTTTTTTCATAAGGTTTTGTATTTGGATTTTAAAATTATATTTCATAAGGATTCATCAGTAGATTGGTGGATGATACTAAGTTGATCAATAGTCCAAGTGAGTAATAGTCCAGTAATATTATCTACTTATTTTAACAAAGTAAAAAGAGAATTTAAATCTCACGAGCAAAAGAAGAAGAACTATCGATGATAATGATTAATTAGACTTGAAAAATAAAAAAAAATTAAGTCAATCAATGAATAGTTGGCTAACAAGGATGAGTCAGTCAATAAAGGACTAGAAGGACAATGAAAGAGATGGCATAATTTGGTAAAGAAAAAAAAGGGGGGAAGAAGGAAAAGGAAAAGGAAAAGGAAAAGGAAGTTGGGGAGAATTCCTCTTTTAAAAATTGTGCTCTTTCATTTTTATATGTTTTATCTTGAAAAAAACTCTCTCATTATCTTATAATAATATAGGGCAGAACCAGAAAAAAATTAAAGGAAAACTAAAAAATTTTTAGGTTATAAATGCGAAAAACAATGTATAAAAACTGGATTGATATAAAATTTTAAGATAAACTAATTTAAAAAATGTCAAAATTTGACAATTATAAAAAATATTTCTTAAGATTTGGGGTGAGTTAGTGCCCGATCTAGTCCACTTCTAATCCCGCCCTTGATAATAATGTCATAGTAATTCTTTCCATCCTCTTTTCTTCTTCCTCTAGCATATAAAATGAAAAAAATGATAGCTTATTAAAAAGGGTGGAATCAGGAAAAAAAAAAAAAATTAGGAGGAAATTTTTACAAAATTGATTAAAATCTTACATGTAATTTTTTCTCCCAAATTTTGGAGGGATTAGTTTTTTTTCCTCGAATTGTAAGAAAAAATTTCACAAAATTACTTTAAATATTACATAAAAAATTTTCCCAAAATTTGGGGGCTAGTCTACCTTATGATCCGTCATTGTTTATTAATATTATATGTTCTGATCTCTCTCTCTCTCTCTAGTATAAAAGATAAAAATTAGCAATTTCTTGATTATTATATAAAAATTCAATGGCATGCAGCGGCCTTTCAAACTGGTGAATTATAATTGGTTGATCATTTGTGTACACGTCATTTTGGTCTGCCTCTTAAATAGCCACCGTTATGGAAGAAATTTAATTAAGAAGATTTGACTCAAAATCTCCAGATCGTACATAATTAGATTTATATAGACTTATTTTGTACCTCGTTTTTTATGTGGCTCAAGTTTATATGAAATATGTATTTTAGTTTCTGAATAGTTTAGGGTTTAAGTTTTCATTCATTTCAGTTATTAATTTTTAAACCATATAATGTTATGTAATGGAAGTCAAAAATGAAACAAAGAAGTGTAAAATTAAGCAAACAAACACAACAAGATATAGACTACTAATGATTTTGTGATTCGATAAATTGTTTACGTTCACAGGAGATAATGATCAATTCACTATGTTATGAAGAGATTACAAAATCACAAATATTAAAAACTCAAAAACCCCTTTATATCCAAACACAACTCGCAAAGTGGTTGGTCCCTCACAATGATTTCTCAATCCCGCGACCTTGATAACACTCTTATATAGGTTTAGAAACTGTTAAGTTAATGCAATAATACCTTCATGCGTTCGAATGAAAAAACCTCTTCCATTCGAATAGGACACAAATCTTTGTTCAGACGGAGAATCTAATAGACAAAAATGGATTAAGATTTTTTCTCAAAGGCGTTGCCCCAATGACAATAGTGAGAAACCCACAGATTATCCCATTTTTGGGTTGTAAATGGATTACCAATAATCCAAGTGAATTCATGACACTTACGACAACATATAATGGTAATTAAAAGTCCATGCATCAAATAAGTTCGAGCTTATAATAACATTATTCTTCTAGAATAATGTTATTGTAAGCTTGAACTAAACATGAAACATGACTTTTTAATCCTTGGATAGTTTAGAAATTAAATTTTCATTTATCCCAAACTACTTTTTTTTTAATTCCTAAACTATCTATTATCTAATAGTTATAAGACCATGTTTCAGATCAACTCAAGTTTTTTTTTTTTTTTTTTTTTTTTTTTTTTTTTTTAATGAGGAGGAATTTTGCATGGAAACATATCGAGACGTGGAGGTTAAAATACCCGTCTTCACACGACATGCTAGAATTCGAGTCATATGTCCTGCACACACACTTAAAATAATTTTCTCCTCTGCCATCGTTGTACTAACAAAAATATGAATTTCATGAGTGACTTACACCTCTAATGGGTAGACCTCACTAAGCCCTTCAAAGTGTTTTCCCACAACCTTAGTTGTAGATAAAGTGCTCTTGATCACACGAACGAGCGAACTCTTACTAGTTCACTCATATATTCTCCTAATTGAGCTACCTTGGGAGTTAAACTCAAGCTCATAGTAAATTTACTCTAGAAAGGGTAACTTTTCAAAAGGTAATGCTACTTTAAAATCGAACTCATACGAAATTGAGCTTTTAAACCATTAAATAATTTAAGGATCGACTTCAACTAGTTCAAAAATAAATGCATTTGCTAAATACAAGCCAAAAAAAACCCCTTCAGCTTAATCCTTAGTTGATATGATTATTGAGTTTGTTAAACAGATCTTAAGAAACAAAAATAATGAAAGATGAGGAGAAATAAAATGAACTTAAAGGAGATATAAATAATACATGCATCATGCCTTACTAGTGAATTTTAAATGCATTAAATACCTTCCATTCTAACCAATTTAAATATTAAGATTCTAACTTTATGACAACGTAAATGGTAAATCTTCCTTTTCTAAAGCATTGGCAGTTATTCATCAATACGCTGAGAAGATAAGGTGTCTACTAAATACCAATGTTGTCCATGGCCACATATCAATCTCCACAAAGAAACAAACGGTTGTAAAGGAGGCTAGAGAGAGAGAGAGAGAGAGAGAGAGGTGTTCATAAATCATGTGAGAGGAATAAGTGAAGCCTGAGTCTTTCTCCCTATCATTACAGCTGGCTCTGCATCCATTTGAGCTGCTCTCTCTCTCTCTCTCTCACTCTCATATGCCTTTTATTTCTTCCCCTTTGACCATTAAGTAGGGAGTCCCCCATTCCATCTATAAGCAATAACTCTCTGACATCAATGGGAAATGGCTGTTAGGCTAAGAATGGTCAGTCTAAACCCACCCCTCCTAAACTTTTGCTAATTGGGATGCTCTCATCCGACCTAATTCCATACTTATTGAGTCGATAATATCACACTTATATTTGAACATTTTGTGAGAATTATCCAAGTATATACTTAAATGAATATTTAAATTTAAATAATTTATTAAACCGGATCGGGATTGGATTGAGTAAATTAACAGGAGATTTAAATAACTATTATTATTGAAAAGAAAAGAGAGGTTAAAATTCCAAAAGAAGCACATAGTGCGAAACAAAAAACAGCATCCTAGTGGGGGAATGGTTGACAGAAGTAGCATGTGGTCCTTGTCGTTGCGTCCTCATCCTTTCATAAAGTACTTGAATTTTTGAAACCATCTTCCATGACGACAAACCAATTTTTTCAGTTCGGGAATAATTTCTCTCAGCTATTCTCCTGGTTATCTTTTTTTATGATACGGACCACTTTTTTTATTTTATATATATATATATATATTTATATATACGAGGGTTGGTCATCTTTTTATTGGACGATCGATTTTATGAAACATGATTATTTTTATTAATGAGACTTATGATTATTTAAATATATTATTTTGACGTGATTGTTTTTATTGATAGGACCTGTGATACTTATGCTGTGCACGACTTACTGACTATATATCTATATCTATATGTATATATATATAATGGATTGTGGAAGCTGAAAGCACACTCCCAATGCCTAATCTTACCTTTAGAAACTAGAGAATTTCTTTAAAAATTATTATTTTTATAATTTAAATGATTGTTTAAGAAACAATTTTCAGCTATATCAATCTTATAAGGATGAGATAAGAAAAAAAAATCATTATGACTAAAAATAGCAATTGTTTTTTGTTATTTTCATAGTCATGATTTATTGCATTATATATATAAATGTATATACAGGAGCACGCACAAATATACCATAACTACTAGAAAAGACTTGTTAATTGTAATAACATGTTATAAATTTTAAAGTATCAAATTTCTTAATTAAGTGAATTCTTCCACAAGGGGTAGTTCATTCCTTACCCATAGGTCCTATTTATAATTCAATTATGATGTTTACATAGAAATGAAAGAATTCGGAGTGATTAATGAACAAAATATTGTTTAAATTCTTTCTCGAGGAGTAGTTCACTCACCCATAGGTGCTGATTCATAATTTAATTCTTAGTCTTTAGTCCTTGCGTGTGTCCCACATCGGTTATGGACAATGTCTATGAAAGATTTATTAAGATGGTACAAGACACCCTCATTAGAAAGACAATTTTTGAGTTTAAAGTCTAAAAGGATAAACTACCCACAAGGACTTTCTGGTAGGCTAGAAACTTGCGAACAATTCTTCTAAGCGGGGATTGAGCCACGCAAGTTCAGACGAATGAATATTGCTGGAGAAGGCATGATAGAACACCAAAATATTTTGTTAACTAAGCTAATTTAATCTCATTTTTATTCAAGTTAAGTGGTTTATGGGTGAAAAAAATACAAAAAATAAAAAGTTCTATAAAACTGACCAATACATTAAAGCCCTGAGATACTTTTTTTATATTGTTTTTTGGTCTCTCAAGTTCTTGAAATTAGATGAAATTCAAAATGTGGAAAAAATTACAAATGGATAATCCCCAACTAAATACATTATCCACACTTTTTCTTGGTGAAAATGGTGGATAATATCATACTGAAGCCATTATTCCTCTAAGAAGTTTCCAAGAGGTCTCTAAATTTGCTTTTTACTACAGAGTTTGTAGCAACTAACAAGTTCTTAAACTGGACTAGACATGGACCCTTGTTCTAATGATCTGCCTTGCTATATTAATTTGGTTTTCTTATTTTTGAGTATAATCACACTGTGCTTGAAAGAGAAAAATGAAACAGAATAAAGTTAGGGGCTCAATTTGCCCTCTCGTCCTTAATGAGACGAGTTTGAAAAGAAAATAAACAAGTGGGACGTGAATAAAAGAAAATATTAAAACTCGTCATGAGCTTGAGTCAGGAATGGAGGAAGGTACTCACACACCACCCAAGTCCCAGCTGATTAAATATTTAAATTATATAAATACTCTTTAATATATTTATATTACATTAAATACTGTTGTATATATAAATTTAAATGTGTATAGTATAATATGTGCAAATATATTATGTATACATTATTTGTGTGTATATACGTGTGTAAATATGAATTTATATTTTTAATAATATTAATTGATTAATTTTAATTTTTAAAAATTAATTTTTAGTCAAGATCAGGACGAAGCGGTGTAGAGACAGGATTTGGGGTTAGGGTTGGATGGGGATGAGAATGAAAGACATAATAAATATAACAGAACAAGAACGACGGAGACTATTTTTTAATAGAGCGAAGATGGCTCCGCTCCATTGTTACTCCTAAATAAAGTTCCAACTACAACAACCAAAAAAAAAAAATCATATGAGTAGTTCTCATTGAAGCTGAACAGAGTTATTTTCAGAGTCATTGAAAAACTTCCAATGTATTGATGAAGGGATATGTACATGTTTATATATGTTAGAAGTATAATAGTCTATATATAGTATTGTGTAATTCTAGTAGGATTAAGATTTCATGGTTTATTTCCTTTATTAATACTTTTCATGTACAACATTTCTTTTATTACTACTTTCCATGTACAACCTCATAACCCTCCTATATAAGGAACTATCTTGTTTAATTTCAGTATAATTCAGTCTAATACAATGTAGTCTTTTAGATTTTTCCCTTCTCTCTTTCTTCTCTATTTCTTGTATCTTTTATATTATTCCACCAAATCTAACATGGTATCAGAGCCACCTTGATCAGTGGCCTCCACCGTCTTGATCAGTGGCCTCCACCATCCACCGTGACTTGCACATCACCCCTCTCACTCACTCACTTGCTCACTCATTATTGTTCAGTTACAGATAGAAGGTCTCACTTACTTACTCATTCATTATTATTTAGTCACAGACCGAAGGTCTCACTCGCTCACTCACTATTGTTCAGTCATAAACAGAAGGTCTTACTTACTCACTCATTCACTATTGCTCAGTCACAGACTGAAGGTCTCACTCACTCACTCTTATTCGATCACAGACAGAAGGTCTCACTCACCCACTCACTGTTGCACCACCGGAATCTTCTCATCATCGTACAAAATCCTCCAGCCATGCCGTCATTTTTCCACTCTTACCATCACACAACCGCAACTCCCTATCTCAGCCTTATACCTCCGCCACATCTGCGAATCAACAATGCAACATTTCTGTTCATCATCACAAAATCAACCATCCGACTTAGTCGTGACTATGTCACTGTTCCTCACAATCACTATTCCTCGGCTATGCATACCATCATTTGTGCTTTCATGGGCCGCCTTTAGTTCCAACTCCGCGCTTTCATGCGTCATCATGAACTCTATTGAGAGTCCAGCTCTACTGCCATGTTAGCTTGGGTTGCAACTACATTTTAGCCATAATGCCACTAAGTCAACTAGTCCACGCCCAGATTTTGTTTGCAAACTCAAGTTGTTTCACCTCCCACCTTGAGTTTGAAAGGGGGTTTTAAAAGTATAATAGTTCACATATAGTATTATGTAATTTTTGTAGGATTAGGATTTCATAGTTTATTTCTTTTATTAATATTTTTCATTTACAATATTTCCTTTATTACTACTTTTTATGTACAACCTCATAACCCTCATATATAAGGAGTTATCTTGTTTAGTTTCAGTATAATTTAGTCTAATACAACGTAATTTTTAAAATTTTTCCCTTCTCTCTCTTTTTTTTCTTTCTTCTCTATTTCTTATCTCTTTTATATTATTTCATCAAATCTAACGGCATATATTTTTGGAGCAATTTCACTTTTATGCAAGCATTTGCTTCACGGAGAAGAAAGGATAACAGAGCCGTCATAGTTCTAAGAAGTTTCCAAGAAATTTCTAAATTTGCCTCTTTGTTAAACCGTTTGTGATAAGAAGTTCTTGAAGCTAACTATACATGGACCGTTGTTCTAATGATCATTGTTGAATTCATTTGGTTTCCTTCTGTTTATGTTTAATAATGATGTGGTTGGAAAAAAGCAAAGTGAAATAATTTTGCAAGAATATAATTTGACATTACTAGTATATATATATATATATATATATATATATATATATATATATGTGTGTGTGTGTGTGTGTGTGTGTGTGAAAATGGAATATGGATTGATTATTCCTTATTTCTTTTCAATTTTTTTTTTATAGTAACAACTAAATTTTACTTAATTGACAATATTATATATATATGTACATGTACATGCATATTTGTTATAATTATATGTATACATGTATTTATAGCCTTACATAATATTTATATTTATTTATTTTTAGACACTTAATTATATATATATATATATGTAACATATATTATATACTTGTGCTTTTATTTATTTTTATTTTTAGTCCACTACATTCCTTAGATTAATAGTCATTTCTATAAGATGACCGTTCTTGTTATATTTATTAAATCAAATACATGAATATAGTGAACGTAAGAATGATTATTTTATTTTGATTTATCAAACATGTCACCGTGAAATTGTTATGAAAAAGTATCCAGTGCCCTCAACAATGCTCTTTTTATTCAATAATTTTGTGGAAAATAAGGGATTAAAAAAAACTTGATAAATGCCCTTAAATTTGTTCTTCTTGCTGCCCCAAGTTAAAGGAAAGTGGCTCACTTGCCATTACTAGAGAAACAACCAAAAATCACTGGCACTGTAAATCATGTGAATGGAATAAATGAACATTTCAGACAATAAAGATGAGTCATTAATGGGCAGTACCAGTTGAAAAAGGTATGAAACACCTGCTTTTGACTTTTATATGGTTGGGAAGAAGCAAGAGAATTTATAAGATCAAATAAACATGGAGGCTTCTGAGTTTTTGTATAGCCAAACAATACTTTGCATAAACTACTAATGCAGAATAAGTAGAAGATCAAGTTTGATAAAAAAAAAAAAAAACAAAACAATTGGATCAAAACGACAATGTATGGAAAAAGTTCAAAAATGTTCATGTTCAATTTCAAAAGGCATAGGGATCAAAATTTGTTGTTTTTGGTGAAAATATATCGAGATAAAGTAATTAAAATCTCTAATGACAGATCCTAATTTAAGTCTCATGAGACTGTCTCTAGGGTAACCATGATCAACCCTTTGGTTTTGGATTGTGAAAATTACATAGACAATTTTATTAGTCGTGTCATATATGAGAATGTCTTCTCTAATGTTCTTGATTATGAAACTCATAACACAAGTTACAAGTTGTTTCATTTTTAAGAATTTAGACTACACGAGATAATTTTAAATTTGTGCTAAACTCGTATTTGTTATTTTTAATTTTTTTGTTTTTATTTTATTTCTTAATAGGATTTCTCTATTATTTATGTTTTTTTGATAAGAGTAGGCGTATAATTTCTATATATTAGATATAATCTGCATTGTAAAGACACCTTTAATTAATAATAATATTTAGTTCATTTAGAGAATTATTCTCTTTGATTTTGCAGCCATTCATATGCTTGATTTTAGATCTCTAATTAACTTGGACTGAATTTTTTTAACATTTTTTTTCTCTTGAAGTTTAACAATTTATTTGTATGACATATTGTGATCCGCCTCGTGTCCCATATAGGAATTTCCACCCATGGCAGTACTTGGATTGGCTGCACCGATGTGACCACAGAATGTTGTGCAATAAATATATATATATATATATATATATATACACACATACATACATACATAAAAGATTTTGAAAATAAAGGGGTCAAGATATGAATTCGTTTGATTACGTTTTTAAAAATAATCTTTTAATTTTAAAACGTGAGATACTTATTTGGTAAGTTTTTTATTTTAATTTTTTTAAATTTAAATTATCATGTCTAAATATATTTTTATAATTTTTTAAAAATTAATTATAAAATTTTTAAAAAATTATATCTGAATCAATATTTAAGCGCAGCTTACACTTTTAGACGTTTATATTACAAACACCATCCAATTATTTTTTGTCCTTTAATATTAATTATATATATTTATGTTTAAAATTATTAAAATTTTGTAGTAGTAAAGATAATAAATAAGTAAAAATATTAATTATTGATATTACCAAATCACATAAATTTTTATTGTCATAATTAAAATTACAAGTGGTCAATGAAACAAAATATCATTATTCTTTTATCTTATATACATATATATATATATATATATGTAAATATGTGGGTTAATTATACAAATACTTCTTATCTTTTTTTATTGACCCCATTAATTTAAAAATTGAAAAAAGCTTTTTTAAACTTTTTTTAAAATTTGAATTGAGTTTACATATACAAACACAAGAAAAAGTATATTTGCTGATTTTTAAATTATAAAAGGGATCAAATAAAAATAGAGACAACAACAGTATACTTTTCTTATATTTTTTTAAAAAAATTACACAAAACACTAATATACTTGTAAATTCACTAAGTTTAACTTTAATCCTTTATAGTTTAAAACTAAGAAATAAACCTCTTCATGTCAAAAATGTATTTTATATTTATCGACTAATTATAAGCTAATAGAATTATTTAAAAAAAATTAAATACCTTTTGATCCCTCAGGAGATGAAAGGAAAACTTGCGTAAAATTAAAACTAACTTGTTAACAAACATTGTCTAAATTTTACATTAATTCTCATATATCAATTTCTTTTTGTCACTTGCAAATATACCCTTTTAACTCCGTTCCACGGTCCGATTTGAGATAAAAAAAATTCATTAATTCTTTAAATTTTAAATACCAATTATTGATACAAAAAAAATTCAAATTCAAAAAATTTAAATTTTATTCTCAACATCTTTACCGTTCAATAATACCTCCGAATAATAAAAAAATTCAACTCTTTTATTTACACAAATTTGGTTTAAGTTGTTGCACACGTAGCATTAAGATTTATTTCAAAAAAAATCTCCAGCTCACCACAACCTAAAATAAGATGCTTTTACAATTTCCATTTCTCAAAAATCACCGTTTCAACACTACAGTTTTCACGTGAAAGCCAGAGAAACCAAACAGCAGCCAAAAGGTGACAAAATCATCACTCATTTTTCTTTTTCTTTTACTTTAGCCGTTTTTGTGTTTTAAAGGAGGAAAAAAAAAAAAAAAACAGGTCCAAACATCCAATACATATAATACCCGATATTAATTATTTGTAACAATCATTCACTGTAGTTTTGAGAAATTAAAAAAATGGACGTGGCTTGTGACTCAGTGAGTCATGGTTCGGCACAGCCATGCCGTGAAAAACCGAGTCGCGACTGGTCCTTATCGAACTCGAACAAGAACCCTTGTTGCATCAAGTTGCCGATGACTGAGAACCCCTCCGTCGGGCTTACGGGCTGCAATGCCAAACATTTGATGTCGGCAGCAGTGTCGACGAAGTAGTTCCTCGGCGGTGGTTTCAACACCGAGTCACCCACGAGTTTGAAACTCAGCCTAGGGAAACTGGGTCTTGACACGCCCGACACGTTGACACAGAGATCGAAGCCCATGGTCGGGTCGGCGGGTTTCGGTAACTTAACACGCCGTTCAAATGCGGTTAAAATCTGACGGTAAGCCGGTTCAGCTAAAAATGTCAGGGTCGTGCCCGAGTCAATGATCGTTCCACCATTACCCGACTCATCAATAGCCCAAACCGAAGGGCTTATCGGTAATTTAACACCGTTGACGGAAACACTTCGGATCCCAATATAGTAAAATGTTGGAGAGAGACGGTTGATTTGTAATGGCGTGTAACTCATTCTTGACTTTTGGCTGACGGCGCCGTTTTGTGCGCCGCCGATGAGGAGATAGCTTGTCGGCGTCGGAGAGATAGTGTGGTCCATAAGACAGTACGAGAACTTGTGATCAAAACGGCGGCCCAGTTGGGAAGACAACGAGATGGGCCCACGACCCAGACCCATGACTCCATGGGCTCCGTTAAAGCTTGGGCCGGTGACACTTGGCCCAGAGATCTGGAACCCACAACCGAACGCTAGGTTTCTGTGTTTCACCACTCCGCCGGAGCTGGTGTTGAACGTCGTCGTTTCCCGTGAGAAGAAGCCGCTGGTGAGGGATCCATCACTGTACAAGTACTCGTAGCGGCAGGGGCTGTGGAGGCGAGTGTGGTTACAGGGCGTGTGTTGTGGGTGGGGAACGAGTTGACACACTGAGTCGAAACAGTGGTGGGGAAAGAATGTGGCCGAGTGGCGGGCCAAGAACGCCGAATGAGGTGCGTGGTTGGTGCAGTTGTGGCACGCGGAGCACGTGACCCAGACCAGGTCACTGCCGGTGTCCGCCACGAGGAGGAGGCTCTGTGGCGGGGTACCGAGACTAAGATCGACGAAGTACTGGCCGGAGCCGGTGGATGCGCCGGAGGTGAGGGGAAGCTGGGGGGTTGGGGTTTTGTGGCCGTGCAAGGCGGAGAAGAGGGAAGAGAGGCGGTGGGTGTCGGAGGAGAGAGCTTCGGATGGGGAAGGAAATGGGTTTCTGTGGCGTAGTGGTAGCTTGAGGTAGTCGGTAGTAGTGGTGTTTTGGGTGATGGGTTGCGTGTTGCAGAGATCTGTGAATGTGAGGAGGAGAGAGAAGAGAGAGAGGAGAGTGAGTGATGAGAAAGGGGACATTAATTCCAGCATTGTGTTGTTGGGGAAAGAGAAAGTGAGAGAGGGGAAGTACTGATGCGTAAAGATAGACAGAGAGATAGAGAGAGAGGAGACGCGTTTCGAACTTCAAAACGGGATACGACGTACGTACGTGTGATGTTTGGCGATTGAGAGTATAAATACACAATGTATACGTATTTTATGTTATATATGTGTGTGTGTGTGTGTGTGTGTGAGAGAGAAGAGAGAGAGAGAGTGAGATTACATACAAATAAACAAGACAATAGAATCGGAGTGTGTGGTGTGGGGGAAGACGTAAAGTAGGGGAAGCAACGGGAAAGGAGTAGGGGGCTTTAATACGGTAAAGAAGAGATGTTTTCGTTAGATTGTTGGTATCGTTAGCATCCAATGATGTCCGACGACATGTGGAGCATCCCGATGTTGTCCGACTCAGTCTCAGCTTTGTTTTTTTTCTTTTCTTTTATTTGGTAGTATTAATGTAAATTGTATTGCATTTAAGATCTTATAAAATTATTTTAATTATGATGTAAGGTATATTTAGTATTTTAAAATTAAGAATATTAATTTGAGAATTGTATTAGAATTATTTAATTTTTAATTTTGATTTATTTTTAATATTTTTAATTTCTTTATTTTATTAAAATTAATATAAATAATATAAGAATCAGTAGTTTTCTATTAAATTATTATTGTTTTGTTAGGATTAGTATAAAAAATATAGAAATTAATAGTTTACTATTTAAATTACTAGTCTTTATTATAGTAGAATTAATATAAAAATAAGAGTTTTTATTTCCTAGTTAAAATAGGAGTATTTTAGCACTATAAATATAATGTAATAGTTTTTTATGGTTAACTATTTTTTAATATTAATTCAATTACAAATTTTAGAGAATTATTTTCTTTTGTTTGGGTGAGGAGTTCCCATGTGACTTGTTCTATAAGGAATTTAACATGTTCGATTCTCTTTCCACGTTTTCATTCCACATCATTTCATTTGGTATCAAAGTGAGGACTTGCCTGGTTCAATGGCAAATCGTGTAGATGGAATAAAAAATTCTATTGACGTTTGTCGTGAGATGGAGGTTGTAGTACGGGTGACGATTGATGAATAGGGGCAACAATTAGCACAGATCAATAATCAGTTCAATCTTGTGTAATAGACGCTCATGCGACTCAATCTTAATGCTCCTGGAGATCTTCCAATCAACATGAATCGCACCGAAGGATTTGCCTGAGGTCAGCCTTAAGACAGAGTTGTTCGAAACTATGAAAGACTTCTTCATTTTAAGGATAACTTTTATTTTGAAGACTTTCATGATTGGATTTATGATTTAGATGATTGTTCTTTTTTATTTAAGATTTTCAGAAGAAAATAAATATTTTTGAGCTGAAGATAAGCTTATTGGATTCGCAAAAACATGGTAGCTTGATTTACAAAGACGTATACAACTACAAAGAAAAAGATGTATTTGCTCATGACCAAGAATGATAAAATTGCTTATGAATAGATTTTTGCCCAGAAATTATTTATAGATTTTAAAAGATAAATACAGGCTAACATGGGAAAACACCAAGAAAAAAGCATAAGTAAAATCTGAAATTGACTTTGACTGATAAGGTTGCACATATTGAACCGTTGAAAAAATTCAACATTCCTATAGAAGACCCTCTTATCATAGGAGATGCAAATCCAATTATTTCATCCAATGAAGATGACCACAAAGAGTCAATAAAAAACAAAGTTGAATTTATTTCTATTGATGTTGTTGAAACAATTGGTCTGAATGATATAGAAGAAGAATTGCTTGAAAATCCTATTATGGAAAAAGAATAAGAAAATTCAGATTTAATAGATTCCATAAATTTTTTTATGGAAAAGAAAGTTGAAATTCTCATGGAGATAGTCAACAATACAAACCTGAATTCGCAAAGAATGATAATGATGCTTACAAGAAGATTGAATTTGTAATAGATCAAAAAGATAATTTTTGTTTTATTACAGAAACATTATTATCATCAGAAAAAGTGCATAAGGTTACAAACTTCATGAAAGATCTAGTAAAGAAATTTTTTGAGTATTCAATTATTCTTAAAAAGATTTAACAGGGTTATGGATGAGTTCATGGTCGCATACATTCAGTCATCGATAACAAGTTTTTTTCAAGTGAAAGAGACTGATGTAGGACATATTTGGTACCCTATAAAGAAGGATATTAGTTTTAGAGTTGTATTATGATTATTTAGTTTCTAATTTTGATTTATTCATAATTTCTTTAGTTTCTTTGTTTTATTAGGATTAATATAGAAAATATAGAAATTAGTAGTTTTCTATTCTAATTATTAGTTTTTATTGTAGTAGGATTAGTATAAAAATTAAAATTTTTATTTCTTAGTCAAAATAGGACTATTTTAACATTATAAATATGATATAATAGATCTTTATGGTTAACTTTTCTTTTTTCAATATTAATTCAATTACGAATTTTGAAAAATTATTTTATCTTCTTTGGATGGGGAGTCCCCATGTTACTTGTTCTATAAAGAATTCGATGTGTTCGATTCTCCTTCCACGTTTTCGTTCTCATCAAATTATTGAATGATTTAGTAATTGAATTTTTATTTATTTCATTAATTTTATATCTATTTCTTAGAACATTCAATAATTAAAATATAATGTTTCATGTGCACTCGCATTATGTGCGTTGAGATTATGATTTCAAAACTGAAATGAGGTATCACATGGTAAAAGTTCACCGTCATGGAATATTTTATGCAACCCACATTTAATTTCCTTCTTTAGGGCATCCCTGACATTTTATACGAGCCATAGATGCCAAGTAATAGTCACTACCAGAAAAATGACTTTTGGTGGCATAAGAAAAGTGCCTCTAAAAGTCTGTAAAAGCGCCACTAATAAGTTTTAGTGGCAATTTAGTATCATGTCATTTAAAGTAAGAATTTAAATATAAATTTAGTAAGTCTAACATTACGACTCTAGTTGCCCCAAATATATAAGCTGAATTGTCAAATTCATGGTTGATATTTCTTTTCATCATTTTTAGGTCTTTTGCTAGGTTTCGATTATTATACTTCATTTGATATGTGAGAGAGGTTTATATTAGAGCATTTTTTATGGTTAATCAAATTTCATACCGAATTTAAATTTGAGTAAAAATCATAAAAAAACACAACTCTAATGTTTTAACCAAATCAGTAAAATACTGTTTATTTAATCAAAATTCTAAAAGTCATATTAATTTTGGATGGAATCAAAGAGAGAAAAGGGAGAAGGAAACTTTCTGGTTAGAGAATGCAGGAGATGGTTGTTGCAAGTCGTAGCCGTATTAGATGCATGGTTGTTGTCAAAAACGACGGTGATATGTGTCCGCTCCTAGTCACTAAAGTCTTTGCCAAACAATAATTGTTCAATCAAGTGACTAGATTTCGTAGCACTTGATATACTATAAAATCTGGATATAAATTGTGTCTCTGAAATGGGTTTGTGTTTGTCAAAAATCAGAATATAAAGAGAGAATGCTATAAAGATGTGCATTTTGGGAGGGATTGAAAATTGAAAATGAAAGATATTTGGAAGAAAAAAATTAAAAGGAAAAAGATTTCAAGGGAGAAATGAAATAAAGAAGCTTTTGGAATAAGATGAGAATTTTTTAAAAATATTTAAATAAAAATTTAAGTGATTACCAAAGAGTTTCATACTGATACACCAAAAAATGCACCTTCACGTGAGAATATGACACGTGTCCGGGTTGTATCGCGCTAGCTGACTAACACTACCCATACCGATATGGCGTGATATATCGAGGTTTTGTCATCAGATGCCGCCATCCTCGTAACATCGGACTACTGAGGATTCCACTACTACGTGGTTCCCTACCCTTCTTACGATGACAGGAGAGTTGGTAACAAGTACAAGTAGCAGGAGTGGTTAGCACCGGAAAGGACGAGAATGTGAAAGGCCAACAGAGAGGTGGGTAAGAATAGTCATAATTACCACCGCCAGAATACAGTGAGCCCATACCCCTGGCCTGACCAACTCTCACCCACTCTGACAGGTGGTGAGCATATAAACATAAACTCATGAGGTACAAGGGGGGAGGATCTTTTTCCGAAAACAAAAAAGAAAATATTGGCATTATCATATATTCAAAAAAGAAAATCTGACACAACCATTGGAGTACTACCACCGGAGCCCTCCCCGGCGCATTTAATCCTTCTCTTTTTGCAGACTTGGCACGATCAGAGAGTACGAAGCGTGGTGGATCAAATAGCTGTAGCATCAGCTTGGCGCCGTCTGTGGGAACAACTACTGATCTCTCCTTCCATTCCTTTTTTAAACGATTCCGTTATGGCTCCTACTCTCCGTCCAAGACAAGTTTCTTGAAGCCAACCGCCTGTCGGAGAGCAGGAAGAGGAAACTCCCACTCCTGTGCAGATGCGGCAGCAACAACAGCTTGACCAAATACAAGCACAACTCTCGGCTATTTCTCAGGTCCTGGCTTCTCTAGCCCAGAGTCTGCCAAGCCACCCCAACGGTGTAGCTCCAAACACCCTTGAAAGCGGTCCGCAGCCCTTTCCAACCCTGGGTGGAGAACGTCGAAGAAACCAAGATCCCGTCGTTGGCCTTCCATGCAACCAGACGGACATCCATACTAGGAACGACCCTCACCAGCCTAATGGCCACGGCGCGGGGATGCCAAATCTCCACCCGACCATTCATTATCATGCAGGGACGAGGATCCTAAGCCCGGCAAACTCAGGAGCCAATCACGCGCGACCGGGTCCACAGCCGCGACAAGCATCGATCCCACTTTAGAGGCATTCAAACCATGCTGTTCCCAGCCAAGAGCGTCCCTTGCACATAGAACCGGGAGTCGCCTTGTCCGGAGAGCACCGTTCGATCCCATCCAGGATACTGTCGAGAGCAGAAGATATGGCAGATTTGGTTGAACCGGCAGTCCCTGCAGGGGAAAGTAACCTTCCCCCTAGGCAGGATGAGATCGCTCGGTTGCTTGGCAGATTCACCACTCCGTTCACCCCGGCGGTGCTGGCCAAAGAACGCCCCAAAAAGTTCATTGTGCCAAAATTCACCCCATACGACGGGTTGGAAGACCCAGGGGATCATCTCTCCCACTATCAGCACACGATGGCCTTGCATGGAGCCACCGACGCCTTCCTATGTCGTTCCTTTGTGACGAGTCTCAAGGGCGCCGCTTTAAGGTGGTTCCATAGTCTTCCTCAAGAATCAATCCCGAACTTCTACGAGCTAAGCAGGAGGTTCCTCGACAGGTTCCTAACTAGCCGGAGGCTCAGAAAGGGACCGAAATTCCTCCTCTCTATAAAGCAGCAGAAAGAGGAATCGCTTAGACAATATATCGCGTGGTTTAACATCGAGTTGACAGAGATCGCCAACTGTACCCCGGGTTTCTTGGCAGCGGCCCTTCATGCCGGACTGGGACCAGGTCGGTTCCACGATTCTTTAACGAAGAACCCTCCTGCTGACATGGCTTCACTTATGGAAAGAGCACGAAGGTACATAAATCTGGAAGACACAAAAGTATCTTTTCGCAAAGCTAAAGAGTAGGCCTAGAAAACGGACGCTAATCAGAAACGTACACCCGGTGGTTCCCAAAAAAGGACCAGAAGTCCCGAGGTG
The DNA here is from genome assembly GCA_008638375.1 of Nyssa sinensis. NCBI lineage: Eukaryota > Viridiplantae > Streptophyta > Magnoliopsida > Cornales > Nyssaceae > Nyssa > Nyssa sinensis. The sequence continues at coordinate 24,578,074 of CM018042.1, forward strand.
AAAACGGCACCCAGGTCTCGGAACGGACACAACTTTGGAGGCTTTGAGACACTCACGCCTCTGAATACCTCGCTCGCCTAAATCTACCACCAAGTTAGGACAAGTGAGAATTTGAGGCGCCCGAACCCATGCACAGCCATCCCGACTCCCGGGACAAAAGTAAGTACTGCGACTTCCACCAGATGATGGACACACAACTGAGACATGCAGGAGCCTTCAGCAAGAAATTGAGCTACTGATCCGAAGGGGGCGCTTGGGGGAGTTCGTCCAAAATGACGTGGGGCGGAACCCACGAAACTAGAGGCCGCTGCAGCCTAGACAGGAGCAAAGGCCTCAGCCTCCAAGACAGGCCCCCGAGCAGACGGAAGCCCTTAACGAGTAGCCGCACCAGGAAAACAATGTTATCCTCGTCCTTCATGCCGACTACTTGTTAGTTGGGATGTCCAACAAGGCGAAGAAGCGATATGTTAGAGAGGCGAAAGCGGAGCCTCACCCCCTCTAGAGCTCGACCGTTGATAAGAGATTGAAGCCCTTGCCAAACATCCAGTTTTCGAACCTGGACATGACAGGCGTGCACTGTCCGCACAGTGACGCCCTTGTCATCTCACTAAAGGTGGCGAACTTCGATATCAGGAGAGTCTTGGTGGACACAGGGTGCTCCACGAATGTCTTGTTCTTCGAGCCCTTCAAACACATAAAGCTCAGCACTGCCGACCTAAAGCCCACCACCGCAGTAATGGCGGGATTTGATGGCAACCTGAGCTCACCAATGGGGGGGGATAGATTTACCGACCACTGTGGGGGACGGAGACGACCAGAAGACCCTCATCTCCGAATATATGGTGGTGGGTTTCAGATAGCCTTACAACATCATCATCGGGAGACCGTGGCTCCATCAGATGGGGGCTGTCTCATCCATTCTTCATCAGTGCTTAAAGTACAGTCACAACGACAAAATTATCACCATCAAAGGCTCCCAGTCATTATCCCGGGAGTGCCACGTCGTGGCATTGAAAGGAAAGAACCCTAAATAGCAATTACAGAAGTCCCGTCAGGCCTCCAGACGAGGGCAAGACACTGAATGCCCGACCAAGATTGACGAACTGTTGAGCCCTAGAGGGAGAGAGAGCCTAGTATCGCCCATCAAAGAGCCCATCAAGGTACTGGTTAGCACGAAAGAAGAAGGACGTTATGTGCAACTCGGTACGGATCTGTCCCAGGCAGAGCGAGAGGAGATGACCGAATTCCTGAAAGATAACTCGTTAGCCTTCGCATAGGAAACTAGAGACATGGAGGGAATCGATCCCTCTCTGATGTGCCACAAACTGATGACCGACCCAGGCTGTCCCCCGGTCAGGCAGAAAAAGAGAACCTTCGCCCCTAAAAGACACAAGATAATCAATGAGGAAGTCCAGAGGCTACTAGACGCGAAGATGATAAGGGAAGTGTTCTATCCGGAATGGCTCGCTAACACCGTCCTTGTCAAAAAGAAGAATGGAAAATGGCGGGTCTGCGTCGACTATACCGATCTCAACAAAACTTGTCCAAAAGATAGTTTCCCGCTGCCTAGGATCGACCAGTTGGTCGACGCCACTACAGGCCATGAATTGATGAGCTTCACGGACGCGTACTCCGGATACAATCAAGTTCAGATGCACCCTCCTGACCAAGAGAAGACCTCGTTCATCTCAGAACGAGGACTGTACTGCTACAACATAATGCCCTTCGGGTTAAAGAATGCCGGAGCCACTTACCAGCGACTGGTGAACAAGATGTTCGAACCTCTCCTTGGTAACACCATGGAGGTTTACATAGATGACATGTTGGTTAAAAGGAAGAAGAGAGGAGAGCACATTCAGCATTTGGAGCAAACCTTCAACATACTGAAAGAACACAAAATGAAGTTGAATCCGTTAAAATGCACGTTCAGGGTTAGTCAGGGCAAGTTTCTCAGTTTTCTGGTTTTCGAACGAGGCATAGAGGCAGACCCCATGCAAATCAAAGCCTTGGCAGAACTGGAGCCACCGAGGTCCAAAAAGGACATCCAAGCATTAAATGGAAGAATCGTCGCCCTAAACAGATTCATCTCCAGGTCTATCGACCGCTGCCTCCCATTCTTCAAAGCCCTGAGGGGGAGTAAGTCTCTGGAATAGACCTTCGAATGCGACAAAGCCTTTCAGGAGCTGAAGCAATATCTGGCCTCCCCAGAGCTCTTACCCAAGCCAATGCAGGGGGAAAAGCTCTTCCTGTACCTTGCGGTCTCAGAAAATGCCGTAAGCTCCGCACTCATTCGAGAGGAGAAGGGAGTTCAGAAGCCGGTATTCTATGTTAGCAAAGCGCTTCTCGGTTCCGTGAAGAGATACCCAGAGGTAGAGAAGTTGGCCTTCGCTTTGATAATTTTGGCTCGAAAACTCCGACCCTATTTTCAAGCCCACTCAATCGTGGTTCCAACGTGTTACCCCCTGAAAGAAATTTTGCACAAACCTGACACCTCAGGACGCTTGATGAAGTGGTCAGTTGAGCTGGGAGAATTCGATATATCTTATACACCTAGGACCGCCTTAAAAGCCCAAGCCTTGGCAGATTTTGTCGCAGAATTCACTCCAACTCTGGAGGATAACCTCAGAATGAAGTCGGGCACGACAGTGTGGTAGCTCCACGTCGACGGCTTCTCTACCGACAAGGGATCGGGGGTTGGTGTTGTGCTCCGATCCCCTGACGGAGTGACGACAGAAAAGGCCATCACCTTAAGCTTCCGAGCATCCAACAATGAGGCCGAGTACGAAGCACTAATCCTCGGAATGAGACTAGCCTTAGAATGTGAGGCCCGCAGCCTTAAAGCATTCTCTGACTCGCAGTTGGTGGTAGGCCAGGTTCTCGGAGAATTCGCAGCCAAAGATGATCGGATGATCAAATACGCCGAGATGGTAAACTCATTAAAGGAGTCGTTCGCCGATTTTAGTATCCATAAAATCAAAAGAAATCAGAATACCCGAGCTGATGCCTTGGCAAACATGGCTTCCTAACTTAGGCCAAGCGAGGATTCCAAAGTCGGCATCTCTTGCCGGACAGCCCCAAGCATAATGGATATCCACCCCATCTGCTGCACGGAACAACTCATGGATTGAAGGACCCCAATATCTCGGTACTTACAGAGGGAGAATTGCCAGAAGAAAAGAACGAAGCTGGGAGCATTCGGATTAGATCGGCACGGTACCTCCTCCTAAATGACAAACTCTATCGTCGATCCTATACCCAACCACTCCTAAGATGCCTGTCTCTAACAGAATCGGAATACGTCCTGGCTGAGATTTATGAAGGGGTATGTGGGAACCACAATGGAGGGAGAATGATCGCGCACCGGGATCTTACTCATGGTTATTACTGGCTCGGCATTCTCAAGCACGCCACAGAGTACGTAAAGAAATGTGATAAGTGCCAGCGTTTCGCCTCGTACCAGCACCAACCGCATCAGGAGCTCACTCCTATTGCAAGTCCATGGCCTTTCACCCAGTAGGGGATGGATATCGTGGGTTCTCTGCCGAAAGCACCTCAGAATAGAAAAAACTTGCTGGTCGCTATTGATTATTTCTCCAAGTGGGCAGAAGTAGAACCCTTGACTCATATTACCGAGGTTGAGGTAAAAAACTTTACATGAAAAAACATTGTGTGCAGGTTCGGCGTTCCTCACGTCATCATCACGGATAATGGCACTCAATTTTTTGAAAACGTGTTCAGGAAGTTCTGTACCGACTTGAACATCAGCCACCACTTCTCTTCACCCGGCCATCCCCAAGCAAATGGACAGGCCGAGGTTACTAATTGAACCATCCTCGGAGCTGTCAAAAAGAGACTGGAGAAGGCCAAAGGAAAGTGGGTAGACGAGCTCCCGGGAGTGCTATGGGCATACCGAACTACGAGAAGAACGTCCACTACCGAGACCCCATTTTCACTTGCGTACGGTACCGAGGCGGTAATCCCGATAAAAATCGGTATGCCTACGCTGAGAACCGAGACTTACGACCCAGAGGCCAACAATCTTTACCTGGCAGAAAATCTCAATCTACTAGAAGGCAAAAGGGAGCAAGCTGGAATCAGAGCTGAAGAATATCGGAGAAGGGTGGCCAAAAGCTTCAATCAGAAAGTGAATCCCATGGTCCTAAAGCTCGGCGACCTTGTGCTAAGGAGAATCTTCCCAAATACCAAAGACACCACTATGGGAAAGCTATCTCCAAATTGGGAAAGACCATACAAGATTGTTAAAATCAACAGGCCCATGACCTTCTGTTTGGAAGACATGTCTGGAAAACCAGTGCCGAGGCCCTGGAATATAGAGCATCTCAGAAAGTATTATCAATAAACGCTTTTCCTTGTCGAATGCATGTTTCCCAAATATTTAAAAGACCCCTACGAGCAAGAACGCTGTAGGCCAGGTCCCAATGCACAGGTCCCCAGACCTGGTCCCTTTAAAAGACCCTTACGAGCAAGAATGTTGTAGGTCAGGTCTCAATGCACAGGTCCCCAGACCTGGTCCCTTTAAAAGACCCCTACGAGCAAGAACGCTGTAGGCCAGGTCTCAATGCACAGGTCCCCAGACCTAGTCCCTTTAAAAGACCTTTACGAGCAAGAATGTTGTAGGCCAGGTCTCAATATATAGGTCCCCAGACCTGGTCCCTTTAAAAGACCCCTACAAGCAAGAACGCTGTAGGCCAGGTCTCAATGCACAGGTCCCTAGACTTAGTCCCTTTAAAAGACCCCTACGAGCAAGAATGTTGTAGGCCAGTCTCAATGCACAGGTCCCCAGACCTGGTCCATTTAAAATTCCCCAATGAACAAGTGTTGTGAGTTAAACGTCTCCAAACCTAGTTCGCGTGAAGTCCCTGAGTATTGAACCTCGGTACCTTAGGAGCTTCCTCAGGGTCTACCGACAACAAGGTCGGAACGTTCATTAAACCGGCTTAAATCTGCACTAGAAAGGTTCAACTACCTTATGGGATTCGGCGTCTACGCACTAAAAAGAAATTATTATTAGAGATTTGGCGGCCTGATTGTTAAATGTGAAATTTGGCGAGAAGTCTGACAATGCTATCTTTCGTGATAGTTCATTTCGGGGCCCCAGAATAGAAAGACTCGCTCGGAGTAATATCAGGAACAAACATAATGGAAAAACTTTTTGCAAATATTATAAAATAATTAATCATTGTTCCATAAAACAGAGGCCCAAACGGGCTAATTTTTTTTTAAAAAATAATAATAATAAAAATACAGAGAGAGCATCTGCAAAAATCCTATTTTGGACCGATGGGGGGAGCGGAGGCGAGAGGCACCACGTCTTCCACAAAACCTTCTTGAACGGGGGACCTCGGCCTTGCCTCGTCGACTTCCACGTCGTCCAGACCAGAAATGTAATAACCCGAAATTTTTTTTTTAAATATGAAAATTTTCCTTGGTTATTAAATTTTTATTATCATTATTATTGTTAATTTTTTATGCATATGTATTATATATATGTATGGTATGTATGTGTAGGTGTGTGGGATGAAATATGTGCATGTATATGTATATATAACAGTGCATGTGTGCACTGTGTGTGGGTGCAACTGAACGGGTGTGTGTGTGTGTTTGTGACCGACTGAGTGTGTGTGTGAGGTGTCGACTAAGTGTGTGTGTTTAGTGTGTGTGTGTAATGAGTGTTATTTAGGTGTATATGTATAGGGCAGCTTTGCATTAAATGCAAAGCTGCCTTGTAGAGAAAAGAGGTGGCTGAACGGAGGGGAGAAGGTCAAGAAAAGGGGCTAGCAGTGGGAGACGTGTGGGAGTTGATGTGTGGAGTGTATAACTTGGTCTCGGTTGGGAGGAGAGAAAGGAAAGAAAAACAGAGAGCAAAGGGAGAGAGAGAGTTCTGGAAGGGAGAAGAGATTTTGGAGCTTGATTTAAACTTGGAACTAGAAGGTGGAGGAGGTGCACGGCTAGAGAGAGAAACCCAACAAAAACTGTGAGTGACTTCATTGCTGATTTTCTTTGTTTCTTGGCATGTTATATAGATTTGATTCTCGATTCTTATAGTGTATGAAATGTGGATTATTTTGCAAAAGAAATCACTTAAAATGGTTAGGAAATGAAATAGAAAACGTGAGTTGCAGGTCTCGGTTATAAGAAGTGGGTCCTTGACATTTTATGTGCAAAACTTGGTTTAAATAGGAGTAAAATAATCCTCTTAGGTGCAGAAAACAATAGGGAGTTGTTTGGGCCAAAAATAGTAAAGGAATAGGCATAAAAACCAAAAAGAAATGTTGGCCGGAAAATCGGCTACGACCGTTTGACCTTCTATTCGTAATGATCTATTGGTCTAAACCAAAAACGAAGGGTGGGAATGAAATCTACATGAAAAACTCTAGAAAATAGCGTTTTTAAAACCTTGAAAAGTCACTGAAAAAATCTCGCCGGCGCCGGAGAAGGCGCCGGAACCCTATTGGTGTCTCGCCGGAAAAACGGGGAAGAAGGGGGACTGTTCGGGTCGGGTTCGGGTCCGGGTCAGGCTTGGGCGAACCGTCCTTACCACGTGTCGGTCTAAGGTTTTAAATTAAAAACCAAATTGGGACTGTTTGGCTGCAGGTTTAGGAAATTAAAAATTTGAATTTAATTTGAAACAGGGATATCATATCCCTGTTCTCGGATTGGCCCCTGTTTGGTTAACCGGATTGAGAATAATAAATTGGACAAATTACAAATCTGACCTTGGACTTTTTGGAAATTAAACCTTGACCCAGAACTTTCAGAATTTACAAACTGACCCCCCCAACTGTTAATTATTATAATTTGACCCACCAGAATAAAATAATAATAAAATATTAATTAAATTAATTAATTAGTTTAATTATTTAAATATTCTAAAATAACCTGGAGTCCAAATGGGACAAGTCATTAGTGTATTTTGACTATCTCGACCATTCTGAGGTCAATGGTGAGATCCGTTTTATAAGACGGGGTCCCCAAAAAATAAAAGACCCGTAGTAACCTTTAAAATTACCAAAATGCCCTGAATTGAAACACAGTCAAACGAACTCCAAATTTAGTAAACAAATAGTGAAACTTTATTATCTCGAGCATTCCAGACTCAACCGTGGAGTCTGATTTGTGAAAAGAGGTCTCGAAATGTAAGGACCCGTGAAAAGTGCAAAATGACTGTTTTGCCCTTTTGAACCCAGATGTCTGAATTGAGTTCTACGAAAACCTAAACTTATTTTCTTCGATGTCCCGGACTCAATAGTAGAGTCTAATTTAGCAAAATAGAAACTTATAAAATAAAGACATAAAATTTGTTGAATAGCATCATTCAGGAAACAAATGAACTGAGTCACATGTTATGATTTTAGGAACACGAAAGGGCAAGGAGAAGGTGATCTGACCTTCGGTATTCTCACAGTGATCCTACCATACTACGCGTACACTTTTCCAGGTTGAGGTCGATTATCAGGTACGATATATTGTGCTAAGTAAGAAATAGAATTGAGATTAGGAATACTTGTTCTGCTGCCTTGATTGTTCACCTGTTTGCTTGATTGTTCACATGCTTATGTGCTTCATGCTGTCTTGCTGTAAGTTGGGTGATGATATAGATAATGATTGTTTGTATATCGCATGTGTTAGTATATTGTGTGTGAATTGTATTCCTTGAGAATTATTGAGACTATGAGATATGTGATTGAAAGCATACTTCATGTATGAATGAGATGCATCATTGAGATTACATTGTGGCATGAATGAATCAGAGCATCTTGGCATAGTGTGGTTCTTTGTGCATGGCGTGAATTGAGCACGTGGTGCTATGCATTATGAGGGTGCATGTCACGCCCCGAATTCCAGCGAACCCGAGGCGCGAGTAACGAGACAAAAGAAAATAAAATAATAAAGGAATAAAAGATAATTAAGGACGATTACATACTTTCTACATACTGTTCGGATAAATACATAAGGTCTGGTCCATTTCTTCACCACTTACAAAATAAAATACAGTCGCGGGCTTATGCCCTTACACAATATCAAAAGCGCCCCTTAGGCCTAACATAGTCCCTAATCAGTTCATCTCCGCGTCTCGTACAGTTGGGACATCATCTGAAATGTTTGCCCCACTAAAGGGGTCAGCTCAACATGCTGGTACAATATAATGCTAATGCAAGAAACAGAACTAAGGACGTGGCATGTGCAAGTGTACAGTTATTTCTATATGGCATTCAATGTCATGATGGCAGCATATACACAATATGCAGTATATGAGCAGTATGCGTGACACACCCATGCAACTCTATGCCACCCATGTCTCATGATACGGTCATTCTCCGCTGGCATGAGTACCGCCGCGTATGTCTCGCTTCACGGTCCAGAATCCGTCAGGCAGGCAAGTACCTATTGGCCGATTTTGGGTTTTTCACCACAGGATCTGCACCCTCATAATGCAAAGCACCAAGTGCTTACCCACACCATGTCCAAGGAATTACACTATGCCAATATGCTCTGATCTCATCATGTCACAATGCAATCTCAATGATGCATCTCATTCATACATAAAGCATGCTTTCAAGTACACAATTCATAATATCAACAGTTCTTCAAAGCATATTATTCACACACCACACTAACACATGCGATATACCCATAATCATCATCCAACTTAACAAGATAGCACGTAGCACGTAAGCATGTGAACACTCAGGCAAACATGTGAACAATCAATGCAACAAAGCAAGTATTCCTAATCTCAATTATATTTCTTACTTAGCACAATATATCGTACCTGATAATCGATCTCAACTCAAGAAGGTGTACTCGTGGAAGGGTAGAATCACAATGAGAATACCGGAGGTCAGATCACCTTCTCATTGCCCTCTCGTGTCCCTAAAATTCATAACATGAAACTCAGTTTAATTGTCACTTGAATTATGCTATTCATCAAATTTTATGTCTTTAATTCATAAGTTTCTATTTTGCTAAATTAGACTCTACCATTGAGTCCGGGACGTCGAAGAAACTAAGTTTAGGTTTTTGTAGAATTCAATTCGGATACCTGGGTTAAAAAGGGCAAAACAGTCATTTTGCATTTTACACGGGTCCTTACATTTCGTGACCTCTTTTCACAAATCGGACTCCACGGTTGAGTCCGGAATGCTCGAGATAATAAAGTTTCACTATTTGTTTACTAAATTCGGAGTTCGTTTGACTGTACTTTAATTCAGGGGCATTTTGATAATTTTATATGTTACTACGGGTCTTTTATTTTTCGGGACTCCATCTCGTAAAACGGACCTCACCATTGGCCTCAGAATGACCGAGATAGTCAAAATACACTAATGACTTGCCTCATTTGGACTTCGAATTAATTTAGAATATTTAATTAATTAAATTAAATTAATTAAATAATTAATTAATTAATTTAATTAATATTTTATTAATAATTTAATCAGGTGGGTAAAAGTGTAATTTCCAACAGTTGGGGGGTCAATTTGTAATTTTCGAAAGTTCAGGGTTAAGGTTCAAATTCCAAAAGGTTCAAGGTTCAAATTGAAATTAGTTTAGTTTAATTAGCTATTCTCAATCAGGTTAACCAAACAGGGGTTAATCCGAGAACAGGGATAGGATATCCCTGTTTCAATTAAATTCCAATTTCCTAATTTCTTATCCTCGCAACCAAACGGGCCAAATTCCATTTTAATTTAAAACAACCACGCGACACGTGGCAGGGGCGGTCCGCACCCGCCCGAACCGAACCCGACCCGACCCGGAACAGTACCCCTTCGTCCCCGATTTTCCGGCGACGAACCAGTAGGGTTCCGGCGCCTTCTCCGGCGCCGGCGACCGATCTCCGGCGAGTTTTCCCAGTTTTCAAAATGCCATTTTCTCCCCCTTTTCATGTGGATCACATCTCCAACCTCCATTTCCCCCAAAACCTCCTCCATCTCCACGAAATAGAGGGTCAAACCCACGGTCAACTCTCCGGCCAACTCCTCCCCTTCCATTTTAGTGACTGTTAGACCACGGTTCAATCCTTATTTTCATTCTAAACGGTTTCTACATCTCTTGGGTTCCCTTCTACATCATTTAGAGCAAATTTTTCACATAAAATCACAAGACCCATCTCTTAAAACCGTGACCTGCAACTGGGGAGTTCTCCCTCTCCCCTTAACCATTTCTTCTCATTCTTTTTGCACATTAATCCCTACATTATGCTCTATACGATTCTACAATTTAAATCAATTAAAATGCTTTAAAAAAAATCGAAACAGGAGCAGACCACTTACCAATGATTTTCGGATTTTTCCCTTTTTTTTGGTTTGCTTCCCTTCTCCTTCTGTTCCTCTTGGTTACTTCTGCTTCTCCAGAACTCTCTCCCTTGCTCTCAGTTTTCTCTTCTTTCTCTTTTCTTCTCCAACCGAGACCAACTCCCTTATGTCACTCAAACACCTTCATTTCTCTCCCTCGGTTCCTCCCCCTTCACAGCCCCTTTCTTTGACCCTTTCTCTCTACAGCAGCCACCTGCTTTCTTCCCCTCATGCAGCTTTGCATTTAATGCAAAGCTGCCTATACACCTATATATATACACATACATCACTTATCACACACACACCCTAGGCACACACACTACTCCACCGGCACACACACACACACACTCTCTCGGTTGCACCCACACACAGTGCACACATGCACTGTTTTACACACATACACACCCATATACTCTTATATATATATATATATCCATCCATACATGTACCCATGTATATATATACATATACTTAATATTCCACACACATACATCCATTATCATAATAATAATAATAATAATAACAATAATAATAATAATAATAATATTTACAAAGAATAAATAAATAATAAAGGAAAAAAAAATTTCATGTTATAACAGTGCAGATCCTGTGGTGAAAAACCCAAAATCGGCCAATAGGTACTCGCCTGCCTGACGGGTTTCGGACCGTGAAGCGAGACATACGTTGCAGTACTCATGCCAGCGGGGAAGGGCCGTATCATGAGACATGGGTGGGCATAGAATTGCATGGGTGTGTCACGCATACTACTCATATACTGTATACTGTTCATATACTGCCATAATGATATCTAATGCTATATAGAAATAACTGTACACTTGCACATGCCACACCCTTAGTTTTGTTTTTTGCATTAGCATTATATTGTACCAGCATGTTGAGCTGACCCCTTTAGTGGGGCAAACATTTCAGATGATGCTCCAGCTGTGCGAGACGTGGATATGATTTGATTGGGGATTATGTTTGGCCCGAGGGGCGCATTTGATATTGTATAAGGGCATAAGCCCGAGACTGTTTCTTATTTTGTATGTTGTGAACAAATGGACCAAACCCTATGTCATGTATCAGAACAGTATGTAGAATGTATGTGATTATCCTAAATTATCTTTTATTTCTTTATTATTTTATTTCTTTTTGTCTCGTTACTCGCGCCTTGGGTTCGCTGAAATTCGGGGCGTGACAAGAAATATCCAGATCTGGATATAGCTGGCGAATCCTCTTCCTGCAAAGCATGTAGCCGGAATCCACCAGCTCCCTTTCTATGGAGGTGGCCAAGCCCATCACCGCTACCTTGGTGGCCGCACTGGCCTCAGCTCGGGCCACCTCTATCTTCTTGGCCTCGGCAGCCTCATTCTTTTTCAGTTGGGTGCGCAAGGCTTCCAGATCCTGGCTGAGTTTGGTTCTTTGAATAATCAGGGATTCCACCCCACGCCTTGCTTCTGCACATTGGTCGTCTAGGGTCGCACACTTGGTCTCCAAGGTTTTCACGTCGGCCCGAGATGCCTCGAGGTCAGCTCGTGTGCTCCCCAGCTCGGCACAAGTGTCTTTCAGTTTGGACTCCGTTGTTCGTAACTGGACTTGCATGTCGGTGGCCTCCTCAAATTGGTCGAAGCGATCCATAAGGGCGCCCATCGCTAGAAGACCCTGCAAATAACAAGGCGAGGAATAAGAGAAGTTTCTTAAAAAAAAAAAAAAACTCTTACCCTTGTATGGCCCAGCATGAGTTCGCCGATAATCTGCCTCGAGTTCCTATTCTGGAAGCCTGGAGGCAGGGCCGCCTTCAGAGCAGACTTGATAGCCTCAGATCCTGAGGCCGCGTCAGCTGGGTGAGGGAGAACTGCAATCGGCCCCGTTGGAGAACTGCTTGGGGGCAGAGGACCAGACGCCTGCACTCCCGGAGTCTCAGCTAGTTCGACGGGCCTCGATGCTTTAAGTCGGGAGGCGGCGGGAGACATCGGAACCTGAGCTTGTTCAAGTTCGGCCCCTTTGGAGGGCCTAGCCTGTCGGGCCTCGCGGTTGGCCCTAGAGATAATCCTCCTCTTCTTCTGAACGGGAGGAGCCACAGTCGAGGAAGACAGAGCACTTGTCTTATTCTTGGACGTCGGTACGAAGCCTGACAGAACGTCCTTCTTGTACGCCGCGGCCTCTTCCTTGGTTACCTCGGCTGCCATAAGGTTCTGAGATGATAAAATCTTGTGGTGAGGTCGGATGGTAGGTTGTAGGAGGCGGCGGTACTTCTCTGCAAGTTCGTCACTAAAGGAAGGCCTCCTCCACTTTCTTTTGTCGGAAGAAACGCAAAATAAAGAGTTAGTCATCCGAAACAGAAGAAATAAATCAAAGAGCAAGGCACTCAGATCTGGGTACTCACTCCTCGCACCGGTGTGCCGAGGAAAGACGCTTAGATGATATTCTGCAAAATCTGCGCGCTCCCAGCCTCCCCCTACAAAGAAGTACCACTTCTACCAGGTTTTGTTGGAAGAGGATACCGAGGTGAGAGGTCTGAACCTCTGGTCGAAACATGTGTAATAAAGCCCCTCCGACTTAAGGAACTTCATATCCATCTGACAACGAATGAGGTCCAGATCCACTTGGACCCCATTTAGATGACCTAAAACTATGAAGGCCAGGAGTTGCCTCCAACTATTGACGTTGAGCTCGGCTGGGCAGATGTCAAAAAATGTAAAAAATTCTACTAGAAGGGGATGGAAGGGAAGGCATACGCCCAAATGAAACCATTCGAGATAGGCGCAAATCTCCCCCTTCCTACGTCAAAAGGTCGTTCAGAAGACTTAGGGACCCTACAAGTCACGTTTTTCGAGAAACCATACCGTTTCCTAATAGCCTTGATGACCTCCTTGGTCATGGCACTCGCCCCCTCCTCCCTTCGCGCCTTGCCAAATGAACTAGCCTCTCCGTCACCGAAGTCAGACTCAGAAGAAGAAGGTGGAACAGAAGAGGGATCGCCCTCCATTCCCGGCTCCGCCCTAATCTCTATGTCGTCCGCATTGGACATGGCGAAAGAAAGAGAAACGAAGATAGGGAAGAAAAAGAGGCAGAAGGAGGGTAGAGACTAGAAAAATTACCAGTAGAAGGGAAGAAGGACGAACGACAGTGGCCGGAAAGTCTCTGGGTCCCCGGGAATCGCCTGGAATGAAAGCACTCGAAGGTCTTTCGAAACGACGAAACTGGAGGAAGGTACGACTGCTCCCATTATTTAAAAGAGGCGGTAAAAGCGTCACTTGATGTCTTGAAAATCGAACAGGCATCCACGTGATGAGTGACGTTCATTACTGCAGTGGCGGCGCACATTTAATGCGCCCAAAATACGGCCGTTATCCCGTAGTGCATTAAAGGGTACGGCAGATGTTAAAGCACGCGACTCCTCGGGATATAAAAAGCGCATTGAACGCTTGGTCGTTTGAAAACATAAGGAAGCATTTACTGGCCAAGCGCGTGACTTTGACTAAAAACCTAGCCTGAGTTCTGAACGCGTCTTCAGAACTGAGGCTCGAAGGGGGAGTAGCTGATACACCAAAAAATGCACCTTCACGTGAGAATATGACACGTGTCCAGGCTGTATCGCGCTAGCTGACTAACACTACCCATACCGATATGGCGTGATATACCGAGGTTTTGTCATCAGATGCCGCCATCCTTGTAACGTCGGACTACCGAGGATTCCACTACTACATGGTTCCCTACCCTTCTTACGATGACAGGAGAGTTGGTAACAAGTACAAGTAGCAGGAGTGATTAGCACCGGAAAGGACGAGAATGTGAAAGGCCAACAGAGAGGTGGGTAAGAATAGTCATAATTACCACCGCCAGAATACAATGAGCCCATACCCCTGGCCTGACCAACTCTCACCCACTCTAACAGGCGGTGAGCATATAAACATAAACTCATGAGGTACAAGGGGGGAGGATCTTTTTCCGAAAACAAAAAAGAAAATATTGGCATTATCATATATTCAAAAAAGAAAATCTGACTCAACCATCGGAGTGGCTACCACCGGAGCCGTCCCCGGTGGCATTTAATCCTTCTCTTTTTGCAGACTTGGCACGATCGGAGAGTACGGAGCGTGGTGGATCAAATAGCTGTAACATCACATACCAAATGAAGCTTTTATTCAGACTTGAATAAAAATTTAGTTAATCATTAGAGATGATCTTATTACAGTTCATCTGATGTGTCTGTGTGTGAGAGAGAGAATAGAGAGAGTGCTTATCTTCACTCATCACTGTGGCATATACACATATATGTGTGTGTGTGCCAATATATATATATATAGTTCATCTTGTTGAGCCTTCGACGTTCCTACGAAATTAATGATGGTAGTTTGAGTCGTCCTATTGGAGCTATTTCGTGGGGATTTGTCCTGGTAATTGTTTGGTGAATGTTGTATGGATAGGGTACACGTATCCAGCTGGAGGATCACTTCATGTTAAGAGAGAATTATGACTACAAGTTAAAAAATTCTCCTTCTCCCCCCCCCCCCCCCCCCCTCCCTTTTTTTAAACTAACGAGTTAATTTTGAAGTAATAATGTTGCCTAAAAATCAATGCAAGAGGGGTTAATTGATTTGATGTCAAACTTTTGAAACTAATTGATTTGATGCAAGAGGGGTGAATTGGTTTGGTAGTAGCGTCAGTTCAACAACCATTTTGAACTTGGTATTTAATATTTGTAACCCTTTAAAGATTATAGCCATTGGAGTTTATTTTCAAGCTTTTGTATCCTTTTATCACTTGTGCTTATCCTCTATTTTTGCACCATATTTGATGACTCAAAAGTAAAAATTATTTTTTTATTATTATCAAAATTATCCTTATATCCTTGGATTGAAGCTTTGGGACTAACAATCATACTATGTGCAAAATCTTAAGAACATTCGAAATGATGCTGGTTAGAATACACATGTTAATTTGTTCACGGAGACAAATTAGCTTGTGTTAGTTACTTTTTGTTTTAATTAGTGAATAACTTTTTAATAAACACGTTAACTTGATATTAAGTAATGTCATTTGGCCTCACTAAAATGACTATTTTACCAGTATTTTTCTAACGGCTAATTTTTTCAATGGTTATATTTATAATGCTATATAAACTACTTTGTTACTGTATTTGATTGTCGGCTCACATAAATTATCGTAATTTCTTTTTAAAATTTAAATAAAATAATAAAATATATTAATTAATTTCAAAAATATTATAACATAATGGGAGATAAAAAAAAAAAAGTAAATATATCTAAGTCTTTCAAACATTTCTCCTTTTTTTTTAAATTGCATTTTGGATAATACTCTTACCAATAAAGAGGTTTCCATTGACGTTTCCTTGATGAGACCTTCTGTCTCCCGCACCCCCACTCACATTGGAGGACAGAGAGAACTCCAACAAGGCTTCCCCCACCATATTGCAATTGTCATATTGGAGAACAGAGAGAACTCCAATATGGATTCCCTCACTGTTTCAATCTTTTTGTTCGTGTGTGTATGTGATACGGGATATTTTAATTTTTAGATGATTTTAGGATTAGATTTCTTATTTATTTCAATCACTTTAAAATATCTTATTTTATATTTTATATACACTGGAACTTGTACTTATAATAATATTACCCAATTTTCTTTTTTAAAACTTAGTTAATTGAAAAGATCAATTCTCTCTCTTTATTGTTCCTGTGAAAACTTGAATCTTACTCTCTTTTTTATTTATAAGAAAACTTAGATTGTGTTTGGATGGACGGTAGAATCGTCTGTTTGGTCATTTTCACGTTTTAAATTGATTTTTAGAATAAGTAGATGTTTATTTAAATTTCTCGAAACGACCGTTTGAACATTTTTAAGATCAAAGTGAGTGTTTTGAAAAGATGTTAGTAAGTAATTTTTTTCAAAGCATCTGTTTCTAAATATCTATTGACGTTATTTAACAATAACACTTAAAACTCTTGAATGAGTTCAATAAAAACTATTGACGTTATTGAAGAAAAATCTTCTCATCCATTTAAATGAGGAGGAGATTCTTTTTTTCTTTCAGTAAAATCTTTTTTTCCTTGAATAACGTTAATAACAGCGGTTTCAATCTTCAACACCAAATAAATAGATTATCTTTATAGCAATAGGGTTTTCCTATTGCCATTTTCATATTTTTAATGAGCATGGATAGGTGCAACAATTATTAACATCTTGTTTTTACTCATATATATGTAAGTTCAAAAAAACAAAAAAAAATCTTTATTTTCGAGTTTTGATCAAAATAATACTATTTTTTTGAAAAAAAAGTCTTAAATAACATTTTGCAGAAACTTATTTCCACTCTTATGTCAATGTTTTAAAAAAAAAAAATTAAAACTTGTGTCCAAAAATCCATTTTTGTCCAATGAAAAATCAAGGAGATCTTCGAATATTAGGAGCATGTGTGCCTATGAAATTTTTGAAATTATATACTATCTTTAAGCCATTTTCTTTCTTTTTATATAGGTATTATTTTTATATATGAAAAGAGAAGTAGTGAAATATAGAAAATATGCTACATTGAAAAAAAAAATTAAATGAATTTCATGGTTTAAATATGGTCTGCATGCGAATAGACTCCCATTTAAATATTGAATTGGATTAGGATTGACTCTATATAATTGAATGTCTAAATTGAGAAAGTAATAATTTTAAATGAGATTTTTTTAAAAAATATTAATGTAATTTTTTTACTTTGTTTCTTATATTAATATATATATATATATATTTGTAATATAAAATTTAATTAATTTCTAACAAAAAAGAACAATATAGTGAATAAAATTTGTACATAGTTTTTTTTTAAAAAAAATCTAAACAGATAGGGAAAAAAAAATTACAATACGAATAAAACTCTATTAATAGAATTAATTTTTTTTCATAAAATTTTTATGAGACATTTTTTTGTAGAGTTAAATATTAATTTTAGATTTTTAATTAATTATATTATAAATACTTAAAATTTGAAACTTTATCTTAGAGTTTATCTTTAAATAGGGTCTAAAATAATTACTTTATTGGCTTTATATTCTAACTAATCCTGAGTTAGACTTGTTTATTTTAAGATTTTTATTAAAATAACCTTTACGAACAATATTGATATTAAAATTCTTTGATATGTGATAATAAATTCTCGATATTTTCATATGTTAAAAAGTTTGAAAATCTATAATATATATATAATGTAATAAAAAGCCCCTGAAATCTCTCTAGGTTTAATTATGTTTTCAAAATCGAGCTATATATTTACATTCTATATATATAATTATGAAACCATGATTGGTACATCTACACCAGGCCTAATCTGGTGTGTCAGGCCACTTAAATGGGACAAAGCAAATCATTGGTAGCCCATAGTAGAATGACCATGGGCCTAGTGAATGATCATGGACCTAATTCAAACTTCACAGAAGGCAGGCCCATGACCACCTCCATAGAAACCTGTGCCTTGGAAGTTAGATGTAAGGCCGAGTGAAATATATCAGAATTAATAAATATTTTTTTAATTCTAAAACCTCTCCGCAGAAGTGTTATAAAATTTCAGTTCCGTGAGAGAGAGCGAGTGAGAGAGATCTCCCACAGGGTTGGTTTAGGTACTACTATGACCTGACTCATGTGAATCTTTATTTTTAAATTTTTTTTTTTTTATCGAGCAGACTGAGTCTGATTGAAGTTGAGTTATGACCAAACTTATTTTAATCTTTGAATCTAAATCAAAACTCGAATTCGACTTGAATTAAAATTTATTAGTATTGAATTGAATAAACTTAAGTCGGACCTGATTATTAATTTCAAGTTTTAGATTTTATTCATGATTTTTTTAATAAATTGTTGTATTTTTTTTTTCTATTTTGATTATATACTAAAACTTCAATAATTTCTCATTCTAAAAAAAATAAAAATCGTTAAAATAATTTCTTCAACATATTTTTAAAATTATAAAAATATAAATAATAATTCTTGTAAGAAATTCTTATTAATTTAATGCTCAATAATTAAAATATAAAAAAATGTAATATATAAAATATTAAATTCGGATTCAGGTTTTCAAAGTATCAACTCAAGCTTAACCCTAAGTTAGATAAAATCGAGCCGGGCTCAGGTTAGGCGGCACAACTCGTACCTCTACTATCAGATGTAAAATGAACAGTAATAATTAAAAAAATAATTTCATATTATAATTAGAGAGGAACAGGTTAATATTTTTCTTTTCTAATCCGCAGTTAACTCTTGTCATATTTCTTTTTTCCTCCCTCAAAAATTGAATGGTTAGGGTTCGGTTAAACTGGCCCTTTCTGCTTGTGTATACTCTTTGTAGACTGAAACGAATGCTAGAGTTATGAAAGGAGGTCACCTCCAATGCTTTGGTTGCTGCATATATTGTCTTCTTGGAGGAACATTCCAAATAGTTTTGAAAACGGGAGCTAAAAGCCTTAGTACTTGTTTGGATATACTGAAAAAAAATGCGATTTGAATTAAGTAGTTATTTGTTTTAAGTAATTGTGAAAAATTATGATTTAAGTTAAATTGTTGAGTGTTTAGATAAATATATTTAATAAGTGTTTAAATGATATTGAAGTGTTCGGATAAGTTGTTAATAAGTGTTGAATGAGTATAAATTGTTTTTTTTTGTCATTCTATATTAAAATTTTGTATTTATAGTATTATAATTTTATAAAGATAAATATAATATTATTTATTTTAATATTAAATATAGTATTATATTACATCTATACAATATTAAATAAATATAATTTATTATATGATATTTAGGGTACATTACACTGATCTCTGTTGAGCTTCCTGACAATTATATTGACCTCTCTTAAAATTTCTAAAATTGCATAAATTTTCTTTACTTTTTATGACAACTTACACTGATCTCTCCTCCGGTCCAATTTCTTTCTGATAATGACAAAATTGCCCATTTTTTCTAACTTTTTTTGAAGAATTTTTTTTCATTTTATATAAAATTAAATTTTAAATAAATAATTTATATTTTTTAGCCTAATAAGAATTTAATTAAGATTTATTTGAAAATGAAAAAAAATAGTTAGAAAAACTAGGTAACAATTTAAAAAAAAAATACAAAAAAGAAAACAAACATAGAAAGGGCAATATCATCATTCTTTAAAAAAATTAGACTGAAAGAGGTCAGTGTAATTTCAAAAACTTTAGAAGAGATTAGTATAATTGTCAAAAACTTCAGGAAAAGTCAGTATAATTTATCTTGATATTTATTATATAATAAATTATTAAAACACATAAATGTTCTTAAGGACAAGGTTGCCATTTTAAGCGATGACATCAGTGCAATAAAATGAAGTTGAGGCTTCTGTTTTTAACAGTAATCCAAACGAGCTTGGGCGGCTGGGAGAAGTCTCTCTTGATCTGTTTCATGAGTAAGCCCGTTTTGAACTGAGTAAGTGCGGGCAAACGTCCAAACTTTTCAAAGAAGTCAGGTTTGGACTTTATTTAGCCATTAAGTGCTGGCCTTAAGTCCAAGATATATTACTTAAATGACAGGTTACATTTTTTTGTCCTATGGGTACTACTCCATTTTCCCAGCCTAGTTTCTTCTGTGTTGCTTTCTGGTGTATGCCGTTTGTAAATGTATATAGTCTTGTTTATTTATAATACATGCATCTTACTTATCTTTAAAAAAAAAGAAAAATTAGAAAGCTGCAGATAAATTGCAGTTGTTGAGAGAGTCTCAGGGATAATAAACGATAAAAAAGCTGCAGATAAATAGGGAAGAACTTAAAAAGGATAAAAAAGGAACACTAGGAATCCTGGGAGGGTGTGTTTTTTTGTGTATATGTGGGCGGGACAGAGGAAGTCTTTACAAGTGATAGACGAAAATGTCATCCAGTCAAAGAAGCACAGCCTTATCTATGGAGCTAAAGCAGGTTTAATTCAATATATTGCACATGCCTGCTCCACATTGAAATGATTGTCCTTCCCTGGGTTTAATAGACTTGGGGCGTGTCTAATAACATCAGGTTCTTATAGCTCCCAAGCTCCACCATTTCTCTCTCTAGGTCGGGTTACTATCAACCCCCTCACCTGCTCCCCACGTGAAGTGTCACAATACAGACTGTATTTGAGTGTTTCCCATTCACTTTCACTACTTCACACCCTAGCTGCACCAAAGTTCACATTCCAAAAGATGAAGCCAAAAGACAAGAAAAATCTCTTATATCCTTTATAAAGAACTAATTTCTGGAGATGATACTCCTATTCTTCCTCCACCACCACCATCTCCCAGCTCTAAGGCAGTCACGCATGTAGTAGCTGTCGGCATGTAAATCTCAAGTATTTCTTGCCCTTGTCCTACACAAAAATATCCAATGAACTTGTGAAGAAAGGGAAATAAAAGGCAACAACATTCGGTACAATCACAAACTAAAAATGCTTCCTTCAAGTGACAGATACAACCCCTTTTCATGCACCAATCAGACCTTATTTGGACAATCTTCTGTAAATGATGAAAACCCTAATTCAGGACGAGAAGAGCCTCCTTTTTGGTTCTCGTACTTCCCTTCACCTTTTCTAGACGACGATGACCAACTCCTAGGCCAACCAGTGCCACAACAGCAGTTCATGGTTAGCGGCAATGATCTAGCTGAGATTGAGGTCACTGGCAACACTGTCTCCAATCGGATGCCTTCAAGAGTACTACATTCGGAGAAGACAACTGATGGTGCAAGGAAACCAAATCCTCCAAGGAGAACTGGGAAGAAAGACCGGCACAGCAAGATTAATACAGCTCATGGTTTGAGAGATCGCAGAATGAGACTATCCCTTCCAATTGCCCGTAAGTTCTTTGATCTCCAAGATATGTTAGGATTCGATAAAGCAAGTAAAACCATAGAGTGGCTGTTCACTAAATCGAAGGTGGCAATAAAAGAAATCACCAGAAACCTCCCACAAATGAAGAACAGCTGCAGAATTGGTGGAAGAACTGCATCGTCGATGCACGAATGCTTAGCAGCATCAGGGCTAGATCAGGAGACTGCCAATGACGAAGCAAAAGAGATAGCAGCAAAAGGTGAGAGCTGGGTAGGTTTTCCTAGTGACCAAAATATCAAAAAATTGAGAAAGACATCATACAATCCTCAGGCAAAGGAATCTAGGGACAAGGCAAGAGCAAGAGCAAGGGAGAGAACAAAAGAAAAAATGATGATCAGAAGCCTTGAAAATTCAAAAAATTGTTTTGAAGCAAACCCTAAAAATTTGGAAAATTTAGGGTTTTATAGTCCCTTTGAAGCTGGGGAAGAAGAACCGAGCTACACTCGTTGTCAAGAAAAGGATTCTTCACTGGACCATCAATTGGCCATTGTGGACATCATTGAGACATTTTTGGGCACTCCAAGCTTGCCGGCATCATGTTCAATCCACCAGAACAATACTGAAGTCTCTGGCGGGATAGATTAATCCAACAACAGCTTACTGGGTCTTCTTAGGAATTGGGACATAAAAAATCCTAGAATGACTCTATGTACCCTGCAATTACAAATATGAATCCGCTGACAGGTAATGTCAATTATCAAAACCCTAGCTCAATTTCCATCGCCACCTCGAATCTTCATTACTTCCAGCCTTAGTTCCTGAAAAACCAATTCCTTCTGCAAGCCTCTGGATGGCAATGACAATAACAGTCTTAAGTTAATATGGATTGGTACTGTTTAATTCCTTTCTAGGGAATGAACTTCATGAACTTTAATTGTGTTAGTGGTGTTTGAAACTTGGAGGAATGAGAAAATTCCATGAGTCATTATAATTGAAAAATTGAGTGAATGCACATTAAAATTGCAGAAAAAATATTGTAGCATGTTCAGGGATTTGTTCCTGTTAGTGAAATCCACTAAGAATGCAAGTTCTCAAACACATGTTACATCAAAAGTGTATGTAGGTCACAGGTGCAAAACTATATATCCTAATGATTCACTTCACAACTTTCAGTGGTGGAAAATAATGGAAAATTTCAAGAAAAAAATCACTGCTAATTATACAAGCATACCTCTGATCAGATTTTGAAAACTAATATTTGTAGCTGCATTTGCTCTATATTTTCATCCTGGAAGGCATTCCCAAATTCTTATGAGAATTGGGAATTATGAATGCACATTGGTATTCCTGATGGGATATATATTCAAATAGGAGGCCAGTGTGCTTCTGCTTGTTGTAGATTTGGATGTTTCTTTTAGTTTTTTGAAAAATTAAACCTAATGATGATGGGTGATCTGATCAGACAAATCCCTGAGTTGCCATCAGATTTTCGTGGCACTACGGTCAAGAAAGAAGATTTAGGATGAAAAAAAAAATTACAAGAAATCAACAATTTTTTGGGGGGCTTACTACAAAATTATGTTAAAATAGCAGCAAAAAACTATTGAAGAGGAATTCACTGCAACTCAAATTAGAACCTCTAACCAGTGTCAGGTCACCTGCATTGCATTTGCATATATAATCTAGCAATACTAAAAAAATTACTATTTCTTTATTAAAATGTTGGTGTTAAATTGGTTTGAACAAAAATATTTCCTTTCATAATTAAAAATATTTTGTAATAACATCTCTTAAATTACTTCTTAATTATTCATATAATTAAAAGATTAAACTTTTAAAGTTAAATAGGGATATATTTTCTAAATGCACAAAATGAATGTATAATTTGCAATTAAAATTTTGACCTTTTTCTTCGTGTCAGATATGAGTTAGCATTATACATAAAAAATAGGTACATGAAGGAAATTAAAATATTTGTAAACATAGTGCGTGCACATAAAAATATTGACACACTGAAAATGTTCAAAAAAATCTTGATCGAAGGAAATTAAACCTACTTAATTTTATTGGACATGTACGTTTAGAGGAAATTTGGACCAGCCTCAGGAGCCTCTTACTTATTATATTGTAGTACATATCAGTATGGCTGCATAGCATATAATTGGGAGCATTGATTGTAACATTATGACTATGATATACTAGTAGTTATATATATTGAAAGGCTTTGATTCATATAATTGATATATAAAACAAATTAGAATTAGTATTGAGTTTCTGTATAGACCCTCCATAAGGTCATTGTATATCTATTTGTGTTTGGTGAAGAGTACTTGAAGACTAACCCTCGTCATTCATCCAATCAAATTAAAACAACTGATTTGGCATAGTAGTTTAAGAGTTGTAGTACTGCACATAAAATTATTGTGAACAATTCTGAGAAAGGGCAATGTTCTCTCTGCATTAATGCTTTATTTGCAACAACTTTGTTTCTCAAGAATGCATAACAATCCAACAGACGTATATTTATCACAGCGGGAGAAGGAGCTCCGTGACATTCTAAATTATCCCTATCGGAAGGTTTCTACAAGCAAAAAGTTAAAGAGTTAATAATATGTTTGGATGGAAGGAATTGAAAAGAAAGGGAATGGAAGGAGAACGAAGGGAACTTGTATCATGTTTGTTTTAAAAATTAAGAAGGAAAGGGAGGGAGAGGGAGGAAGAACTTAACCCTCATTTGAGCAATTTAGTTATCCCTCCAAAAGTGGGAAGAAATGGAGGAAAAAGAAACAAAGATTTAATAAATTTTTAATAATATTAATATTACCCTTAAAATTATAAAAGTCAAAATAAAAATGACACTTTTATCCTTTAGCATTTAAAATAATATAATAATAAAATAATATAAAATCATTTCACTTCATTTCTTTCATTTATCATTTCCAAACAAGATGAAAGTATTGTATTAGTCTTCCTCTCATTTCCTTTCTTTAGTTATCCAAACATAAAGAATGGATTACTCGTTTCTCTCTTCTCATTTTCTTTCCCTCATAATTAATACTCTTTTCTGCTTTTCTTTCCTTTCCCTTCTACTTATCCAAACGAATTGTAAATGATTGGCTCCAGGTGATTAGAATACAGCTTAATTCCATTAAAAATCCAATGGGAATAGGGCAAAAAATAAGATTCTAGGTATCATGAACAGTCATGGCAATAAGTTAGACAATCCCGAGGCAGTCAAAACAAAGATAGTTGATAGCTCTGGTGAACTGGCTCAAGATGAGATCTTTTGTGTGTTAATTGGTATGTCTCTAGATCTTAGTAGCCTGTGATGTTGTTTTTGGCTCTGCCCCCTGTTTGTGCGGTTTTGTTTGTCCCCTCCGGGGGTTTCGCTTCTCTTTTGTCCCGGCTGCGTGCCTTTTCTTCAATGAATTTTCAATTACCCAAAAAACTTATTGGGGACCTCTAAACCCTATTATCCTAATATGAAACAAAAGATTAACCAAATCCAAATTATCCGAGGAATAAAAGAGGAACCTGCTACTACCAATATCAAACACTGAAATTAAGGAGGCCATGTTTCCAATTGGTGTTGATAAGGCACCAGGCCTGATGGTTTTAGCTCCCACTTCTTCAATACTGGCTTCCTACTTCAAGGATGGAATTCCACAACCCTCTCTATCATTCCTAAGGCTGCTACCCCAGTAACATTAATGAAAGATTTCAGGCCAATAGCCTATTGCAACACTGTATATAAATGCATCTCAAAAGTCTTAATTACAAGACTGAAACAAATATTCCTACCCGAAATCGTCTGCCTAAATCAAGTTGCTCTTGTCTAAAGGAGGAACACATCTGATCACATATTGTTAATGCAAGAGTCAGTTACCAACTACCACAAGAACAATTTCCCTTCAAGATGTGCAATAAAAATAGATTTAATGACGGGTTATGATAGTGTCAGTTGGGACTTTTTGATGAATGTGTTGGATAAAATGGAATTTCCTCCCCAAATATGGAACTGGATCATATGTTTCCATTGTTAACTCCTCCATGAAGATTAATGAAGGCCTAACTAGAAGGGTACTTTCATAGTGGTGAGGACTTAGGCAAGGGGGGACTCCCTGTCCCCTTCCCTTTTTCTAATAGTAATGGAAGCTTTCACTGCTTGCTAAACCACAATATCTCAGTCAGGCCCTTCAAATTTCACCCAAGATGTGCAGCCCAAATAATCAGCCATATAGCTTTTGCAGATGACATGTTTGTTCTGGTAGCAGTTGATGAAGATTCTTTGACTACAGTTAAAGCTACAATCACTGAATTTGAGACCCTATCAAGCCTTACCCTTATTTTTCAATAAGAGTTTGCTTTCTATGCTGGCGTTGCGGGCCGAATGAAAGAAATTCTCAGAGATTCTGGGCATTAAGGAAGGTAACCTACCAGTAAGGTGCCTTGGAGTTCCTCTCATCTCCTCAAGGATCCATGTCAAGGATTGCAGGGTCCTTATTGACAAAATAACAGCAACAAGAAGGCATTGGACATCTAGAATGTTGAGCTATGCATGACGATTGCAACTGATTAACTCAGTTCTGAATACTATGCACAATTCCTGGGGGTCTGTATTCATACTTCCAAGAACAGTGGTAAAGGGTGTTAAGGAATTTCCTATGGAGTGGGCCTGAGTTGCAGAATAAAAGACCCAAAGTTAAATGGAAAGAAGTGTGTCTTCCCGAATCTGAAGGAGGGTTAAGCATCAGATCAGTGGAAAGTGTGAATAGGTTGTTGCTTCTAAAACATCTATGGGGCCCTATCTTCTCAAAAAGAGACCCTGTGGGTGCAATGGGTGTGTAGTTACTTCATGAAAAAGAAATTCTCAGGGCATGTAACTAAGAAACAACATAGGGCTGCACTTGGAAAGCCCTCCTTAATGTCAGGAATACTACTAGATTTGTGAGGACAACAAACATGGAAGTCGCAATTCCCAAACAACAAAAATAGTAAAAGGCCATGCATATAATGTTTGTAAATTGGAAACCTGTCCTAGCATCCTGTTATATACACACACACTCACACTCCATTTTAATTAGTTTTTGGTTGAGAAATTTAGGGCACTGGCTGTTTCCTTTCATGAGTAGTATAATGCCAGACCTAGACCAACCCAAGCTAGGTCACCCCTGAACTTTAGGAACATGGAAGCATAGGGGCAGGTATACGAACCAAGTTGCCAATTTGCAACTCAAAATTGAAAAAAAAAAATGGAAGAGCGAGAACTCCCAAAAAAATTATAAAAAAAACAAAAAGTGAGAAAGTGAAAGTAAATAAATATAGTGATCACAGTAACTTCATTTACTGCTGTTTTTTCAGCAGAAAATAAGACTTAAATGTAAGAATAAACAATGGTCTTTTTTTTTCTTTGTCATTTTCCTTTAATAGTTTAATGTGGTTGCAGGTTCAAAAGCCAAAAACTTTGGTGGCTTGTTCAATGACTATCAGTATTACCGACGCAGACAAACATGCGTGAAAAAGGAACTTTTTTTTTTCTTTTGTTAGGGTAAATGAGAATGCAGCAGAACAGAAATAGAAATGTGAAAAGAATAGATACAATCAACATTAATATATAAAAAAACAAAAAAACATTCAATTTAAAAAAAAATTAAAATATTCAAAATTGTATTATTAGTGATAAAAAAAACTACTTAGTATTAGTCTCTTACATCATTTTTATAGGCCTAAAGAGCTATTACTTTAAATAATGAATTATTAAATTTTAAGCTAATTCTAATAAGATTAAGAGACTAGAGAAATTTTAAAAAAAATTAAAAGTAAAAAACAAAATAATCTTCCAATAACAATGAAACGATTACATATTTTTGACAAGTATGTAAGAATATATTACAAAAGGAGAGGAGAAAAAAAAAGGAAGAAGCTAGCTACAAGGCATATCCGTAGAGCCTTACAACTGTAAATCAGCCGTATTCTGTTTTGCAGAGCTCCGACTGATTACATCTACCATTTTCTTTGTGACAATCTTGCACACACACACACACACGTGTGTATGTGTGTGTGTCTCGATTACGAATTTAAACCAGTGGAAACTCTAAGGTAGGAGAACCACGGATCGTGGATAAATTGGGTCCCCTTTTTTTTGTTCAATATGATTCCTATATTGGTGCAAGTATGAGGCCTGTATTACCATGCAGCTGTCCATGATGCACTTAAGCAAGCATATACTTAACAGTTGTAATGCCATTACAGAAATTTTCTTTTCACTGGTACCAATATTATCAAAACTACTATCCACAAAACATGGATATATATGCACACTGAACACATGTGTATATATATTTGCGCATAAATATATCTACATAGATATACATGCATATATATAGAGAGAGGGATATTCGAATGGAGAGGAAAATGAGTTATACTCACCAGGAATTCTTCAGCTAATCTTCTTCTATATTTGCCGGTTGCTTCGTTGCTATATCACCTAAACTTAGCCAGTTGCACAATTGCCAGCTGATTTGAGAAAAATAGAAGCTACCTTCTCCAAGCTAGAGAAACTATTACTCCCACAAAACAACAGCAACAGTTACAGTGGCATTAACGATGTAACAGTGACCAAAACAGGAAGGAGCAGCCAAAGGAAAGGGACTGCTCAGAAGACCGATATTATATTTACGATGCCCAGTACTGTTAGTCGTCTCTTAAAGGTGAAGTGAATGGTGATGGGTTGTACCAGTACCAGGCCATGGCCAGTAGAGACC
Source organism: Nyssa sinensis (assembly GCA_008638375.1). Taxonomy (NCBI): domain Eukaryota; kingdom Viridiplantae; phylum Streptophyta; class Magnoliopsida; order Cornales; family Nyssaceae; genus Nyssa; species Nyssa sinensis. The sequence goes on from CM018042.1 coordinate 24,605,981, forward strand.
CTAATCACTGACAGATGGATTTTGCTGTTTCTCTCATATCTTTAAGGTTCGTTACTTGAATTTGTTTGTTTTTATTCAGTTGCGTGCTGATATTGCAGTGTTAGGTGGGTTAAAGGCGGTAGGTTCATTGTTGATATATGAATCTTACGAATTGGGCGTGTATCTATTTCAAAGAGTCATTTTTTTTTTTTTTGGGTAAGTTATTTCAATTTGGAATGGAAACAAGTCAGGATCCAAATCTTACATTGCAGTGTATATAACAAAAATGGAGAAACGTAAATTAGCATTCCTCATATTTAAAAGAATAACAACACTTAGTTTTAAATTTGATAAGAGTTTTTTTTTTATTCGAATATGTGTCTTAATCATCGATGACAAAACTAAGAAAAAAATTAGAATGAATTATAAAATTTTTAAGAAAAATTTTGGGATGGCCAGAATTTTGGAGTAAAAATAGAGAAAAAAAAATGTATAAAGATTAAGTTGGGCAAAAATTTTGAAAGATGAGTTATAATTTTGAGTAAAAAATGAGAGAATAATGAATAAAGATCGAATTTGGTCAAAATTTTGAAATGAGTTAATTTAAAAATAATAAAATATTTACATGTATAAAATAAAATTCTAAAATTTGAGAGAACGAGAGCTCGGTCAAGCCTTCCACGTGACTACATCATTGTTAATTACAATCTGTTACATATGCAATAATCATGACTTCTCAAGGGCCTAGATCCACCACTGAATATAGCATTATGGTCATGGCAATCTCTCCTAAACTTCTTTATGTTTAAAGAGCCAAAGGCAGAACAAGGGAAACTTCTTTATGTTTTGGCAAGTAATGTTCTGCTAAAGAGCCAAAGGTAGCACAAGGGAGCAACCCAACAATTAAAGGTGTCAATCGGGCCAAGTTAGCATGTTAACAAGCGGTATGGTACAGTGATCGATGGGTCAGATCAGGCATAATATGACATGATGGACCATGCCGAGCTGGCCCTCTTAGGCACGCGGCACAGCTGGAAGACTGGCACGAGCATGATCCAAGCACGAGAACGACGACCTGTTGGCATGGTACGTTAGGCCCGATATATTTCTTATTTTATTGTCAATTACCATTATTATGTGAATATATTTCAGTAAAATATTAAAATAATTTTGAAAAAAATACAAATATAAATAAAATATTATAATAACAAATAATAAAGTGAATAATAATAATAATAATGTTAAACTAACAAATAACAAATGACAAAGTAAAAAAATACAAAAGTTAAACAAAATATTATAATTACAAATAATAAAATAAAAAATAGTAATATTATGTAAATAGAACAACAAAACATATAACATTTAAAAAAATAATGATCTGTATTAGTTATTAAAAATAAAAATAAAAAGCAAAAACAAAATATTGAAAAAAAAATTGAGTGGCCCGTGGGCCGGCAGGCACATTAGGGTTGGGCCTAGTAGTTTGGCATATGAGTCCGGTATGGCACGATCCGTTAGCCTGAATAGACCGGCTAAAACAAGCCGGATCAACCCATTTGACACCTCTACCAACAACACAAAACCAAAAACACGGGAAAGAGCCTAACCCACAAAAACAGCAACAAAGCTAATACAACCACAGCCAGCAGAGAAAATACAGCAGCAGGCACAGAGTAAGCAAACAGAGCAGCAAGAGGAAACAACACCAACAGAGGCACAGCAACCAGCAGCCAAAACAAAAGATTTTTTCCTATATACTGTTGAATATACTGTTGATTGGCGATATGATAACCAAAAGCACTCATTGAAAAGTGTGTGTGTGGTGTCATTGTAGGCGTACTTGCATCAATAGGTTTTATAATACTTCTTGGGCATGTTGATCAACAAATTAGAACACCTAATGAATTGAGAAATTGATGTACATGCCCAGTTACAACTCTCTTTTTAATTTGGATAAATTCTCCAGGTTTTTGACAATTTTATTAATTTTTTTAAAATTTTTGAAATTATACTAACATTTTTTTACTTTTTCTAATAAACTACAATTATTCCCTCCCGTCAATTTTGTCTTCAAAATGACAAAAATGCCATTTCATATTTTTTTTAACATTTTTTTTCAATTTTGACATTTTTCTTTTTTTAATTTTATTTTCAAATAAATATTGATTAAAAGCTTATTTTTTTATATATATAATGAAAATAAATATTTACTTTAAATTTATTTTTATAAAAAATAAAGAAATTTTTAAAAAAAGTTAGAAAAAATTGGTGAAAATTGCAAAAAATACAAATATATATATATATATATATATATAAAAGGACAGTTTCATCATTTTGAATAAAAAAAATGATTGAAAGAGAGTAATTGTAGTTTGACAAAAAATGTAGGGAGGTCACTGTAATTTTAGAAACTTTAAGAAAGATGATGTAATTGTTAGAAACATCAGGAGAGGTCAGTATAATTTACCCTTTTAATTTTGTGATCAATCTCATCTCTCAATCCTTTCATGTCTATATATATATATATATATATATATATAATATTGTCTATTTATAGACAAATTAAGATGGGGAAAAGTCACATGGATTTACAACAAATAGGTGCGGTACCTGATGTACAAAGAGAGAAATGATTTGGAGTATAATTAGATGAATAAATCCATCCATTATGCCTTACTAGATAGTATGTGATGGTTATTTAGAAAATTAGTGGAAATGATGAATCCATTTTATCTTTTGAATCCTCATAAAAGATGGTACCATTACTAGCAATTTGTGTTGCTTGATGTAGAGCATCTATTTTCCCACCTAACGAGGGACAGAAACATTGCAACTCAGAGCTCCAGTCTATTCTGTTTTGCGTTATCCCAGTCTTTTGCAGTGAAATAAACAATCTCCATTTCCCTCCCAGCATATAAAAGTATAACATTACTCATTTAACAATCAATAAATAATTTTTCCTTAACCAAGCGACGGGTTTTGATGTTTTGGCTAATTCTGATGAATCTAGCTTGGCAATGGCATTAGGGTTCCTGTTTCTTTTCAATTGATCATCTGGGAGATTTTGTCCATGTCCTCTTTGTTTTGTTGTTCATGTGTGATTTCTCTCTATTTTCAAATGACATCTTCTCATTTACAATAAATGAATATCTTATCAAACCATGGAAAGATGAAGCGAAAACTGATTACAAACATCCTCGACAAGTCTCCACATTCAGCAAACACAAACAGCAGAAACCAATAGGTAAGAGGCAAAAGCAAAAAAATGGAAAAGATACAAGGCAACAAGAAAGTTTAGAAAAGGAAAAATGAGTCCCCACTACAGTAATACATATGTACACAGAGGCTCTAGAGCCAATTTGAATAGCTCAAACGCAAACAGCAGAAACCACATTCTCACTGACCTTGAGCCTATTAGGTAAATAAGTTTCAAGATCCGTTGGGAAGTTGTGAGTAAAACACATCTCATCTCTACTTTATGTCCTCCGCCTGCTAGAAGAAACAGCACTTTGAGACCACGAGGATGGCTTGAATCCTCCTACCAGTAAGTTAGATGCTGTGGCTGCCTTAATTTTTCTTCTCTTGGCCTCTAAATCCATCCTTTTTTTACTAGACATGGATGAACCAGATGAGCCAGGAAAGATCGCAGCAGCCTTAATCAATGCTCGCTTCTCCTTCCTATTCCTCTCAAAATTTGAAGAGAACCTCACACGTGCTGCAGTGGTAGCGTCTTCTTCAGATGCTGGAAGCAGTCGTACACCAAGGCCTATTTTCCTGGAAGCAACCTCTTCTTCAGCAACTCGTTTCTTTTGATTCTGCGAAAATGGGAAATTGATGAAAACTGTGAATACTAAGGGTGAGAAAGGAGGAGGAAAAGAATTAACATAAGCTCAATTATATACCCTAAGTTTGGCCCGGAGAGCCTTGTTGAGGGCGTAATCATCTGAATGCCTAGCATCAGATACTCGCTGAAGGCGCACTAGTACCGGCTCGGCTTCTTTCTTTTTCTGCAAATCCTCTTCCTGATGTTCAAGACGGTAAAAGGGATCCACCAGCTTACTTTTTTCTGAAAACAATAAATTAGCTTATGTTACAATCTCAGTTCATAACAGAAGAAGAAAAAAAGTTAGTGGATGTCCAAGGGAAAGTGGTCATTGTGTTTATCATAACATGTCACACAGGAAAAAAGAAAGAGGGTGGGGGGGTTTATTTTAAAGCACATCCAAATACTGGCAAAAGCCTGATGCACTCATTTAAAAAGCTAGCATGACACAATGAGCACCCTATTTCCATAGGACTTCGAATAGTCATATATTATTCCATGTTTGATAACCACCTTCATCTACAGGAAGTACCAAAGTTTCTGCATCCTCAACATCGTAATCCTCAGTCTTTCGCTGGGCCCCACTGATAATCACATACTCACAATTTTTAGGATCTGTTTGAATAACAATCTCATGCTTGCAGCATGCAGATTTCATAGTAAAGCTCCATATCTGAAAAAAGAAGGTAGAAATTTGCAGTTAATTAATTATGAAAACCTCACCAAAAAGCAAACGAGACTTGAAGTTAACTTCTGCCCCTTCACAGATAAGTAGTTAAAAATTAAAATTGAGAAATAAGTCTGACATCAATGGAATCAGCATAGGATATAAGAGTTTACCACCTCAAGCACCCACATGTCAACAAAAAGAAAAGAAATATTCAATTATGCCATAATTTATAGAGTTACTGAGGAAAGTATGCAAACCACTTCGTATTATCACACCCACTGAGAATGAGAGAAAGGGGGAAGAGGGGGAGGGGCACATCCTTTGATGTTCAACGTCATGTTTGATGCCAAAAAGTGATCCCTGAAGCCTTTTCTTTACTGTTTGTGATCTCCTCCCCACCCCTGACCCCTTTTTCTCTCAATTTGTGGCCATGCACATGTCCCACCTCAACAATATTGTAAAACTACAGTCCTTACTTGCTAACTCCTAGAGTGCCACATAAAAGAGTCCGTCAAGTGTCTTTTATCAAGAATAGCTCACCTTTGTAGAATAATAGTTCCCGACTTGCTTTTTCTCTGCATTGAACCTCACACCCTTTGCAATCATAGAGTTGCATCCACCACACCAAATATTGAAAGGCATTTCGAACCTGGGAAAACAAATTTGAAAAAAAAAACATTAACTAGGATTTTTTTTTGGGAGAAATAAAGAGTATGTATTGTAAACAAGGTGCCAAAGGGAGAGCATCCATATAAAAAAAATAACAAGAGCTAAATTGATCCCTCAATATCAATACAATTACACACTCCCAAAAAACTTCAAAACCAAAAAGAGAAATGGGATATTTCCCAACAGCCCATAAATGAAGTGTGTGTAGAATACACTTTTTAAATATAAATGGGATTTCAATCCCCTCAATTTAACAACTAGGCATTTCAAAAGAAGCTCTCGACATGGTACTACTTCCCACAGGCTTCCACAAATAAGTTGACCAGTTAACCATACAAGAAGAAAATGAGAAAAGCAAAAATGGTGATGTTCTCCTTGGTAGCAAGGATTAAAATTTCGTTTCATAGTGTTGTTTCGGTCACATAGAAAACAAAAACATTTCGGAAACATTTCAGAAATATAATAAAAACGATGAAAAAAAGTAAAATGTATAGAAACACTTGGAAACATAAAGTAAAATATATGAATGTGTGAAGATAAATATTATAATTAATTGAAAATGTTTTAGGGTACATGTCCATCCTCACAAGAAGATATTATGGTGAAATTATAAAAAAAAACGTAAAGTAAATTAGTCATTAATACCAAATAACTATTTACTTATTAAAAATTAGTATAAAAGATTTATAGCTAATTTGTTTATGTAATATGAATTTATTATATATTTGCTATAAAATATATAAAATTATTATAAACCATAAAATAATAAATATATAATGTGTACTATCCACAGATTAGACAATTTGACATAAGTTACATATAATATAATAAATAAAAATATAGTAATTTAAATCTATTATAATTAGTAACTAAGTATTAAAATAAATTATTTATCTACATTTTATTTCTATTACTTTTACTTTTCATTTCTATTATTTTTTAGGAAAAATTGAAATATATCTTCTTATAATTTTGAGTTTTAATCTTTCAATCTCCTCCATTTAAAAAATAAATTGATATTATCTTTTACCAACTTCTAGAAGCATTGTTAATACCAAAGAAATGTTTCCACTGTTTCGGTATGTTTTCCACTAGTTTCGGTATGGTTCTACGGAAACAAATTTGTTTCCATGAAAACATGTGAATTTCGGCATTCCACTAGTGTTTCGTTTCGGTTTATTAGAAAACAGAAAGTTTTGGCCGTTTCGATGGAAACGAAACAAAATTTTGATCCTAGCTTAGTAGTAGTTTAATTTTTTCCCTTCATTTCATTGTACATCTTTCATACCTCATGCCTACACAGGATATTTTGAATTTTAAAAACTCAATACAATATGACACTTGTTACTTGTTAAAAGATTGTTTTACCTGATAAGTACTTGTTAAAAATGGTCTTAAACACAATAGAATAGCAAAACAGGATTCATCTAACCGACTCTAAATAATTTGGGATAAGGGTTTGTTGAATTGAGTTCAAGTAGAAATGAAGAGAAAAGTAAACAACTTATATCTCTTCAATGAAGTGTTACGGATTCAACTGTGGGAATTTATTTCTTGGTCCTCCTTTATAACCATTGGCTTAAGATTCATTTGACCCCAACACATGGTTACCTTCCTTATATTAAACAGTAGATCTAAGTTGGTTTTTAGATAATAAGGAAAGAAAATGAAAACAACAAGATTGATCAATATTTATAACTAATTCACAATAGCATTTCCTCAAAACCCTAACCTTTATGAAGCAATATTCTTTAATTCACATTTCTTCTTTTCCAATTTTCTAATTTAAGCGTGAACATTTCAATACATGATTGAAACAGAACCTCAAAGTCAAAATAAACCACAATAATAATGTTCTCCAGACTATCGTATGTGCTTTTGTCATTGTCATATATTGTATACAGAGTTCAGTGGTGAAGTATATTTCTCATAAAACAAATTTTGCTAATTTCATTCACCTCTCTAATCTCTATCTCTTTATGTGTTAGAGTTGATTTGCATTGAGTTGAATTGAGTAATCAATTCTATGATAAACAAAGATTATCTTGACATACATGACATGAATCACTACACATTACACATATTTTTTGCCTTCCCTACAAGAATATGCTTTTTTTTATCGGTCCTACAAGAATATAATTGCAATAGGTCAATGCTTAATTGCTTATGGCACATGAAATCAATGCATAAGAGCTGCATTTGCCACCAACAAACAGAGAATTAGGCAGCAAAATCACTAGTAAAATGCTTCCCTATAACACTATGAACTTCTAATGAAAGTCAAATCAAAGCCAAAAAAAAAAAAAAAATCTATTGATCAATACTAATTAGCTGCCTCCCAAAAACCTGACATCTTTCATAAAAATTAGAACAATCCAAGGCATCTTAATTCATTTTAAAGAGCTATAATCTTAGACATTGTAACACCCTGACCCAATTAATTAATAATTGGTCCGCTAATCATTAATTAGACACGACATAAAGAATAAATAAGAAAATTTATCGGGACTTTCCGGTAAATTACAATAGACTAGTAAAATGATTAAATGCACGAAGAAGCGATGCAATTTGTAAAATTGAATCGTTTGGAGCAAAATATAAAATTCCGATAACCAAACAAGGCCTTAAGATAAAAACATAGAAAAAAGGGCCAAAAGAGCAATGGACAAGTCTTGAACTCTTGACCAAGTGAGGCAAGGTTTTAAAGTCCAAAAAATTTACCACTTGGTCCATAAGCACTTTTATGCTATAATGTGCACAAGATATGTACATATGTCATGTAATGCCCCAAAATTCTGAATATCAAGATGTAGTGGCAGCCCCTCATTGGACCACCACACCCACCAATTGGCTTTCATGCACATCAAATCAAATATATGAAAAATATAATATATGATGTATAATTGTACCTCATGTTGCATGAGGCTAGGGCATATCAAAAATCAGAATTCAGAGTGGGGTGTGTGTGTGGCTCCAGGTGTTAGAGTGTGAGTGTTATATATTATATGTGTGTAAATATAAATATATACATGTACATAAAATAATATAATTCAACCAACCCCAACCTAATGGGCATGGTGAGGTAAGGGAAAAATCAGAAAAATAAGGGAGGCATGGCTGCTGATTTGATGGGGATGGGAGTGAAAGAGATGGCCATTAATTGCTCACATATACATACATATAATGTATACACCTGCCACACCCGTAGTGACACACGAATTAGAGAGGGAGAGTTCTAAGGAGAGGGAAGGAAATCTCAGAGGAAGGAGAAAGAGGAGAAAGCCATTGTTGAAGGTAAAAACACAAACTTTCCAAATTTTTCTCTCTCTAGAATTTTCCTATGTATGAACTACTTTAAGCTTTGAATTAGTATATATGATGCTTAGAACATGTTTAAATGATGAACAAGCATGAAATCTAGCCTTAAAAACACCTAAGAAATGGAAACCCGCGAGCAAACGCCATTGAAGACCTTGCTTACAGCAGGTCTGAATCCATCACCACACCTTGTTTGGTTTACTGAGACAAAAACTAGACCCTACAAGCATGCTAAAAATCCATGACCGCGATCAAAAAGCTCAATGGAAGCCTATCAAAAATCAAGTTGCAGGTTCTGGGTTGAAGACCCAACCTTTCAACCGTGACTTAAATCCCACTTTAATGAATGGGATATGAAACCTTAGGACAAGAGCATCACAACAGAACAAATCCCATTGAACTTGGCTTAGAAATGAGCATATACAACCGACTTACAGGTCAGATTATTAAGGCTCAAATCGAACTAATGAGTTCATTTTGAACTCCAAAACGAATGCCAAACTGATTAGTTATACTATAGGAACAATTTGGAATTAAAAGCAATAGAAAATCCGTACCTGAAACCCACGAAATTGAGTTTGAAAATCTGCAGCTTTAGGGTTACTGTTCATCGTCGTGAGGAAGACAATGAACAGTACCGGCCACGGGTCGAATTTGGATCGAGTTCGGGTTCGGGTCAAATCCGACCCACTCGCAAATCGGAATAACCTAAACGACAGCGTATTGGTTATGTTTAAATCAGTTTTAAAATTGAAATCAGACTGTTTGGGCGCATGGATAATAAATTAGAAATCAGACCTGGGCTAACCTAAACACGGATAAGGGACAAAATTGGGAATAACAAGGATAACATATTCCGGTTCTGTATAATTAAGTGAACCGGTTGGTTTTAGGGTTTTTTGAACCGGTTCAGCTAGTTGAACCCTAAACCAAACGGTTCTAAACCCTTACTTTAGGAAATTGGTTTTGAACCCCCCAAACTTCTTGAAATTATATTTGACCCCCAACAGTTCTGGATATTTGTACTCTGGCCCAGTTTCTGAAAAACTAGTGCATTTAAGCCCTTGAAAAATAATTAATTAATAAAATAATTATTTTATTTAATGGGTAAAATTACTATTTTATCCCTGGACATTAATTGAGTCAACTGAAATCCAAATAAAATAAATGAATAGTGTATTTTTACTATTTCAGGCATTCTAGACTCAATGGTGGAGTCCAATTTAAAAAATTAAGCCCTGAAAAATAAGGACACGTAAATCGTAAATGACTATACTGCCCTAATAATACCCAAGGTCAATTAAACACAACAGATAGTCCAATCTAACTATGTCGGACACTCTGGACCTAATGGTGAGGTCCATTTTATGAACTGAGGTCCCAAAAATTTAGCTATGGCATGTAAAATTACCAAAATGCCATTGATACTGTACGAAGCCCAAATAAAGTCCAAATTGGGCAAAAATTGATACCAATAAAAGCCCAAACACTTGTGGACTCATATATATGGTTAGATGATGAATCGGGGTCAGAATTTCACGAAACGTAAATTGACCAAAATACCCCTAAGCACGGTAAGTGCAAAGTAGAGGCCAGATAAAGGCCAATCTGATCTAATAAATTGTCATAAGTATAATTACAAGGCTAAATAAGACTTCGGAATAGTCAACGGGTAAAATGAGAAATGACCGATGAGTCCCGATGACCAAAAGCATATACCAAATGAAGCCCAAAAGACTCAGAACTTTATATATAAGCTGTCAGGGATATTCCAAGGACTACGATAGGGTCTGGGGCAAGAATGGCAAAATTTCCATTTTGCCCCTAAGATCAAATAAGTACTTAATTGATAACGAATGAAGTCTAAATGACTTAAAAGATGATTCTGAGTGTTACTAAACTCATTTAGAGGATATAATAGTCTAAGTTGAAACCCTGAAATAGAGAATTAAAAACACTTAACTAAATAGACTAAGTTCAAAGGAACTTAAAGCATTGCATAACCATGTTTGGGGATTAAAATGAATACTAATTCCTTGTGCAATATTTCGGAACCATGATTATAGGAACCTCCAAAGGGAAGGAGAAGGAGACTTGAATTAATAGAACTACTAAAAGTTGTTTTGAGGTAAGTAAAACCTTGACTTTGTTATGTGGTCTTTCCCTAGCCATGTCACTTTTCTTTCTTCCTGCTGCCATTTTGTACTCTATTATCTGAAATGCCTTGATCTCCACAATTGATATTGTTCTATCTTGTGGATTTGATGAGTTCTTGCATGTTAATACTCTGATGTGACTTATACGTATTCTTTTGATGCTGAATACTGAACAGTACATGTCACACGATAAGAAAAGTATTGCTCCACAACTTGTGAAATTATCTATGCATGACCCGATTTTATTCATGATAGTACTTGACTCGTTACACACGTCAGCCCTTAGGGGCAAGATGCTGACAGTCAACACATGGTTGTGAGCGTCACATCGCACGACCGGGCTACCCGTGGGTGTGAGCGTCACTTCGCACGATCAACACGTAGTCCTGCAAGGCATGACGTACGACTTGAGTCCTGGAGGACAAGAAAAGTTGATAGCGCTGTGTTGTAAGCACGAAAAGGTATGCCAGGCCCTAACAGATAGCATCTGACACATAGTATCTTTTTATCTCTTACATGACATGCTCTTGATTTTCAATATGTTATATACTTTTGAGCGCTATTGATATCGTATTCTTTGGATCCTTGATATGCTTGTGAGTTTTTCCTTGGAATACCCCTTGTTGTACTATTTGATATGATGACATGCCTATATAGACGTTTCTGATTTCGGCAACACATAATTTGGCTATTCCTTGTTGATTTTGTGCACTTTTTGGAATATGCCTATAGGACCTAAATGTCATTTCTGTTGATCTATACATTGGTGACTAGCTATTATCATGTCTTCTGTTCTGACATGCATTGATTGGTATTTGTTCATTGCTTACATTCTTGAACCTATCTTGACCCATAACAGAAGAAGGGATTTTACTTATTGGGCTTTGTTAGCTCACCCCTCCCTTATATTTTTTTCAGGACAACAGGAAGTAGGAGAACCCTCGAGCGCTCTAAAGTTCTAGACGCTGCTAGCTTCTGGTAGCTCTTTTTGACGAGTTTTGTATCAAATTAAATACTGGAAGGTCTTAATGTCTCCCATGTCACCACGGTCCTGGAAGTGTGTTTCTTTTTGGAGGATCTGTACTTAAACACTTATGTTTTTTGGCATGTACTAAATGGTGACCTGACTACGCTACTAAATGTCTTGATGATTATAAAATATTTTTAAAAAAAACTTCACTTAATATTTCAGATCCTTTTGACGGGGAACGGCCCACGGGCCGTAAACTTGGTCACGGACAGCTAATCCGCATAGGGTGGGTTTTGGGTCGTGACAGACATGGTCTTCCAAAATGTGGAACTATAGGGTATTCCTTGTGTCAATCCCACAAGGTGGAACATGGTAGTTACCAAATGAAAGAAGGGGAAGGAGAAAAAATGGCATGACATGCAAGTTAAAAAAAAAAAATGGCATATGATATGCAAAGTCCTGACCCTTCAACACATTGCACAGCTACTTTTAACTAAGTCACTAATATATATACACACACACACACACACACACACACACACATATATATATATATATATATATATATATATATATTACATACATATAATCAAAACAAGCATATTTGGGTGCAATAAATAATAATAGTATACTTCATACATGCATTTTGATATGCAATCAAATCGCATCCTTCATAGAATGAAAGTGATTCAATACCTTATAATAATAGTATACTTCATACATGCATTTTGATATGCAATCAAATCGCATCCTTCATAGAATGAAAGTGATTCAATACCTTATTATCAAAATTCCCTGATCTATTTTTCTTGCTCTCTCCCTCAATGCATGTTGACCATGGAACTTGTTCAAAGAACCCTGAAAAGGAAAACGATGTAAGAATCAAGAACATTGATATGTCATAAATTTTATTATACATATAACTACAGCAAGCATATACCTGTTCCGGGGTCCATTCTGGGGGGTAGTAAAAATTGTCTGCTCTGGCAGCTGCAAGTGAAGACTGCAGAAAACCAAACAAAGAAACTTTAGCAACTTAAAAGAAATGAGGAGAAAATGGCGCTAAATTAAAAAAATGAAAAAATAAAAAGCTTAGGATAATGATTGATAATGGAAACACCAGACATCATATGCAACCAAGCAATTAAATTCTTAAATATTCAAACATTAATCATTAGATCTAACAAGTAACAAGAGCTTTGCTCAAAAAGAAAACTAGATACCAGTTATCATATGTTCCTCCAGTAAAACAAATACAGATCCTTTATGATATGGGGTGTACAGGTGTGTGCCAAAAGAATCAAAATTGGTCTGCACAGAGCAGCATTGTGACCACAAGTGAAGTTCTCAGCTGGGGAGACGTGTGTATGGGCCACAAACATTGAGGAATGGCAGTCAAAAGGCACATCCATAACAAATTCTTCAACAGAAGCTTGCATCACATAAAACTATGCAAACGAGATCCATAATGAAAACATAATTCCCTCTTCACCTTCCCACAGATATATCATACTTATAAATAAATAATAAAAAGACATTCTAAATTAAAATGAATTTCCATCACTACCACTGATTCAGCTTGATGGCCTCTAAAAGCTGGTTTCATATTCAAACTATAAAAATTACAGGATTTTCACAAATTTTAAAGGGATAATCATTCTTAAAAAAAAAAGAAAAAAAATAAAGAAAAGTAGTCTAACAGTTAAATTTTTAATTAACAGGAGCAAAATTAAAAAGGAAAATAGCAATGGAATCTAAATATGCTTTGAGAGGATTGAGAAGTTCTGTTAAACAAGCAAACTGTTCCAGCAGACGAGTAAAACAAATTCTTAAGTCTTAACTATTGAGCAATGATGCAACACTAGTTGATTAAGAACATTATTACAAGAAGTAGATTTCTAAATCACATTCAAAGCTCCAACAAACTTCATACGGAACAAAATTCCAATGTTTTAAACAACTGTGACACAAGGCCAGCTTAATATAATTTAAGTCCTAAATCAACACCTTTAAATAAGGCCTTTTTATTTTTAAATATTAATATACATGTTTTCTTTAAAAAAAATTATTCTTGATTTTAAGATACAAAATTAAATTAGACTTCAAGTGTCTACACTTGACATTTTTTTTTTCCACTTCACCATTTTTTTCTATAATATATATACTCGCATATAAATAGTAATTAAATTGTAATTGCAATAGAACTATCTACAACATTGTTTGTTTGTTTGTTTGTTTTTGTTTTTGTATTCAATTTTTTAATATATATATATATATATATATATAGTGTGTAATTGTATTGTAATTGAAATAGAACTATTGATTTTATGTTTCTTAGAGTTCAAGTATTTATCAGCTTTTTATTACCATTACAGTTTTTTTATAATATATATATATATATATATATATATGTCCAAGACTAATAGTCAGGAAGGTAAAATTGTATTCTAATTCTAATTAAAAATAAGATTATGATATAATCCGTCATGTATGATATTATGATATAAGATATAATTGGTTAGACTTATCAAAATATATATATATATATATAAAAAAAATTAGTTAGATTTATAATTTTTTTTTTCTTAGATTTAGAAATTTATGAAGCATTCTATCTTAAACTTTAATGTGCTTTAGACTCCTAGTTAGACTAGAGTTACACAAAGTTTGGGGCCTTCTTTGCAATTGGGGCCTTAAGCAATTGCTTTTCTTACTTAATGATAGAGTCAGCCCTGCTATGACACTAGAATCCAAAGATTAATATTTTCTTCAATTGTGTTTTTCTTTCTTTTGTTGTCTTTTTCCTTCACTCATTTACTTATTATGAGAATTTGAAAATTATTGAAAACAAGAAACATTTAAAATAAGGGACAAGAAATTCTTCAACAAGAAACAAGAATATAAGAGGGGAAATTAAAAAACTGAATAGAAATCTCAAGGGGTGTAGAAAGGGCCCTAAACTTCATTGAAATATTAGTGGAAGGGCTGTAAATGAGCCATGCAGTAAGCTGCTCACACCCTCAAAAAATTAATGAGCTTCAAAAAAGAAAAAAAGGATTGAACTCAGCTCAGAGCAAGATCAACAAGCTTCTCCTCAAGTTGAACTTAATTTGATATCTTGGTTTTTCATAAGCCCTACAACATTATAAAATCAAGTTCGAGCTAAGCTCAAAATATTAACAAGCTTGAAAATATGATTGAATTTGGCTTATCTCATGAGCCAATCTCTAGGGTGTTGGGTAGTATGAATCTTGGTAAGTACTAAACCCTAACCCCTCCTCAGCGGATCCAACTATGTATGATTGAATTTTTTTAAAGGTATTTTTGATATTTCACATTATTTTCCTTGTTACCCTAATTCTATGTACTTGTAATTGAGAAGCTGCATTTCATTATAATTTGTAACTCTTTCAAAAATCATAATAAAACCGCAGCAACCATAGACGTAACCCTATTCTAGGGTGAACCACGTAAATCTTTGTGTTCTTGTATGTGCGTGTGATTTTGGATTCGTTTTTTTTATTTGCTTTCGCATCTTACCGATCCTGATCAAGTGATTATATTCCTAACATAGGGTGACTCTAACTAAGTTGATCTCTAACCAAACTCAAGTAGCTTGGCTCATCTTACCGCCCAAATTGGTTGAAACCAAACTAAGAAATCAGCCACCGGCTCATGGCTGACTTATGTGCCAAGGGATGAAAGAAACCATCTTTAACAATGTCCAAGAATTCATGAATCAAATTCCAATAGTTTCACAGCCCCACATCAGGGAAAAAAATAGACTGGTTTTTGATAAACTAGGAAAGCAAAAAAGGGATAAGTGCAATATAAATAATAACAATTCAACCGTCCCATTCAGAATAAGCTAAAAAAATTGAAATTAGACAAATTTTGATAAACTTAGACATCGGTAACAGTTAAGATTATGAAGATGATCTCTCTCACACATGAACAAGGCTGATGATCGCGCAATAGCTATCAAATTCCTTAAATTCCAATAAATATATTCTTTTGGGATAAACTTTTGTTTTCATATTAGCTAGCCAATCGATCCGGACTGCATTGGCTTATGGTTTTTCATGATCTAATTACTTGCAATCATGTTGGGTAATCCATATTACTAAATTACTAATACAAACCAACCAAACAAATTTATATTCAGTTGATGATAAAACCCTAATTGTAACATAAATACATATATACACACACACACACACACATATATATATATATATATTTACGAATATAATCAAATCAATGAAACCCTAACCAGAATTCGTGAGTTTAAAGATATGAAAGATTCGATTTGCGTACCATTTTAACTTCTTATTTCTTGATTTGGACGATCTCCAATTTCTTAGGCAATCGTCTTTCCGATGAATGTTCGATTTTCTTTTTCGTTTGCCTTATAAATATAATTGAGCACGAAAGCCTTTTTTCGCGTACTGTGCACGCGGATTATAATACGCCGTCGTTCAGTCGCTGTGTTGAAAGCCTAGGCGGCAAAAGCCCAATGCTTTTTCTAATTAAGATTTTAACCCAAGATTGGGCTATACAAAACCTCAGACCCAACAGGTAGCTGGGCCGGTTGTGTTGTAACATCTGTCTGAATTGACTTTTGACCCAAAAAGCTGGTAGAGATGTTCGTTTGTCATCAGGGTACAATTTAGTTGGGTCACTTTAATTTAAATATTTTTAGGAATTTATTTTTATATTTTGAAATGAGTTTAAATAAAAGAACTTAAATCTAATTTAAATTAGGGTTGAGTTTGAGTTGAGATTTAGAAACTCAAATTCAACATGCTTCCGAATTCAATATTTTGTATATTTTAATTATCTACCATTAGATTAGTAGGAATTTTTTATTAGTATTATTATTTATATTTTTATAATTTTAAAAACTTGTTGACATTTAATTTTTTTTCTAAAATTAAATTATATTGAAAAAATTATTTTAATGGTTTTTTATTTTATTTTAGAAGGAGAAATTGAGAGAAATTATTTGAATTTTTAGTGCATAATTAAAATAAAATTAATAATCAAGATTGAGTTAAGTTATTCAAGTTCAAAATCGAGAACGGACTAGACACAGATTAATTGTTTTAAAACTTGAACTAAATTTTAACATGACTAAGCCCGAACATGATCCATCCGAGTTGCACCTCTTTGGCCCAGCAGAAACGGGGGAATTCATACCCTGGGCCATGTTGTTCATTTTAATTGGAGAATAGCCCATCTGATATACATGAGATGATGTCTGGGTTGAATTGGGAATATCATATATTTTTCTCATTTAAAATTTGTGTTGTATTGACAGATGAACTAATTTTTTGTTTATCTTATGAATTTAGAATCCATTGATTGGATTGATGTACAAACTTTGAAGTATGTTTTTAGTTAAGAAAAACAAGCACCTTGCAAGAAAATGATTTTTTTATTTTATGAAGTATTAGTCCATTCAAAAATAGACATTGTCACTACAAAACTTGATTTATTCCTTCATCATATAATGACTTGAATTAGACATCTATGTATATCACATGGCATGTTTATTTGAGGGGATCAAGGTTCACCATCAGATGGCCCCTAATCAAGATTTCACCACCATTAGGAAGATGTCGAACCATCTTCCCTAATCAAGATTTCACCACCATTAAGAAGATGTCTAACCATCTCCCCTAATCAAGATTTCACCACCATTAGGAAGATGTCTAACCATCTCCCCTAATCAAGATTTCACCAACACTAGAAAGAGGTCTATCCATCTCCCCTTATCAAAGATTCCACCACCATTAGAAAGAGGTCGATCTAACCATCTAAATACGCGTATATCACATGCCACAAGGCATGCTTATTTTAAATTAGTCACTACATTTTGTTGGCAAAATGGGTTTAGAACATGAGTTTTTAACTAATTTGAGTTCAAATAAAAATGAGCCCCAAACTTTATTTGAGGTGGGTTCATATAAAAAAATAGTTTCATGAAACAGTTTTTGATTTTGTAAAATAGTTTTGATTTTTTTTAAGTTGAATTATGTTTGAAGTATAACTGGATTATTAAATGTGGTAGGAATATAAATAAGTCAAGTCAAATTGAGAAGTCAGTTATTTAAGTTTAATTCATTAAAATAAATAAGTCTTAAATTGTTATCAAACTTAATTTATTTATTTTATAAATTAATTTTGAATAAACGGATTAAGAGTTAAGCTTGAGTAATTTAATATTTTATATAAAATTAAATTATTTATTTATTTAAATTAATAAATTTTACAATATGTTGAGACTTAATAAATTATAAGCTAGAGATTGGACAAAGGTAAATAATACTTCTTGTTTTTGGTATATATAAATTCAAATATTATTATATCCAAACGCATTGTCATAGTTTTTAACTCAGAAACTGAATTCTGATTAGCATAACCAAATGCATTTTCACAGTTTTCAAAAAATCAATTACAAAATTCTGAAACACATTTCAGAAACATTTTTTAGAAAATCATATTGGAATCACTATCCAAACGCAACTTTAATTTCTAACAAATTTTGCATAATTGTTTTACTAAATGTGGTCATCAGAGTAGGTTCTATGGATCTCAGATTATCTTCTCTTTTTTTGGCATCATGTTTTGGCAAGCATTTTGCATCTCATGAATATTGATCATTTTTTCTTTTTTTATGATTGCAAGATTAATATAAGATTGTCTTTTATTGTCCAAAAGAGTAATGCTATTACGAGTGTGAACAAGATCTTTTAACCATCAAATGATCCAAGAATTGAGTTTTCATTATTCTAATCACTTTATCTCTTATTTTTGATAGATAAGTGACTCTTATGACTATTTAAACTATATCACTAATTACTTTTTTCATTCTAATCATTTTTAATTAAAATCTTGTGTCATATAAACTCCAGTTCAAGAGTAACATTCAAACATTACTTTATCTCCCTCTCAAAAAAAAACATTACCTTATCTAAATCACATTCAATGGGACAAAGCAAATGTGATGAAAATGAATTGAAAAGGATACGAATTAGCTGGGAAAACTGTATCCAGTAGCCCCCAGCAGGAGGGACAAGTAGTTTGTATTCACTTTTCCAAACAGTTGATACCATATATTAATGACCCTTTTTGTTCCTTGATTTCTAAGGAACGTTCATTGGGAAAGGGTCTACCGCCTCTCTCTCTCTCTCTCTCTCTCTCTCTCTCTCTCTCTCTCTCTCTCTCTCACACACACACACACACACACACATATATATATATATATATATATATATATATTAAATTAGCATTTAAACTTGCTCACAAGACTCACATGGAAGCAAACAGCCTCCAAATTCAACCCTCCCCTACATATCTTATATTGGTCCATTAGATTTAAGCTGTCAACCTTCAAAATCTCTCAATCTACTAAAAATCTCTCTCTACTTCCTTATTTCATTGCTCCATGCTTCCTCTTCTCTGTCTTCTCCTTCTACTCCACCATGGCCTCAAAGATCTCTCAAGTACTATTCATCATTCTCTGGCTTTCCCTCTTCATATTATTGTTTCATGAATTATACAGTTCCAAGTCCAAAATGATCAACAACACCATAATTAGCAGCCACCATTCATCGCTCTCTCGTCATCACCCTTCAATCAACAGAAAAGTTCTACCCAGCACGTTTGACTTCACGCCATTTCTAAAGCATCGTGATCACCAACACCACCGGAAACTGTCAACGGACATGCATGAACCACCGGAGCCAGCTGCCGGAAGCGAGATCGATCCACGGTATGGTGTTGAAAAGCGCCTTGTCCCGACAGGTCCAAACCCATTGCACCATTAAAGAAGAAACCTCTCATGTGAATGAAAAGTGATACAAAGAAATGGGTTAGTGGTCAACAGAGCTTTCATGTTTACTTGCTTGTATTCTTGAAACCCTAATACAGTTCATATGAATCATATTGTATGATGATCTTCTGAGCTTTGAGTGTGTATATGTATCGAGGGTAATACATTTAGATTTTATTTAGCTTATATATATACATATAATATATATGTGTATATATATATATATATGTGCGAATGATTCATTTATATCATGATTGTGCTTATTTGATCATGAAAATATTTGAGGATTATGATGTGATAATATTTATTTGACGAGCTTTCAAAGAAAACATGAGTAGCTGTAACGGCACGGCAGAAAAAAAATGATACTTAGCTAACACCATAATGATATTAATTAATGAGGTTGGTTAGCATAGAAGCTTTGTTTTCTTTGAAGAATAGCATGGGAGTGTACATTGCACGTGATGGGCTTGATGTCACGTGACAATCTTTGGTCCCACTTACCCATAAATAATATAATATATGTGCATATATATATATATATATATATATATATATATATAATTCTAATGACCCTTGAATACACCTGCAACTCTAAACCAGATTTTGGTCCGAACCTTATTTTCCAAATAGAGAAATGCTTGGTATACTTGGACGGACTGCCTTATTTTTGTTCAATCCTTGATATGTCAAGGATATTTTTAAAATTATGAATTAATTTAGGTATAATCATGACTATTGGATTGTTTAAGCCACTTAAACAATCATCAGCTATATCATATATATAATAACATGATTACGATCATTTTTATTATATTTTTATCTTAAATTTTTTTAATATAGTCTTAAATACATGATACATTATGTATTTGTTATTAAATAATTAAATAATAGATGATGTATCATGCATTTAAGATATATTAAAAGAAATTAAAAGAACGAATAATAGAAAAAAAATCTTGTCTATACAATCTTAAGGGTTGAAATTATGGTTGAAATTTAAAATAAGTCATTTTGAGTTAGAATTTTATATAGGTTGACTTCGAATTGAGTCAAGAATATAAGAAATAAATAACAATTACAATAAATATTAAAACTTAAGCCGTTAAATCCCATCTGACTGATTAAAATACCACACTATCATTTTATTACTGTGTTATAATAACTATCCAATAAATATATATTTAAGCAATAAATATACGAAGAATAATGCTACATGTTTTTATTTTTTTTACTTTCATTTGAATTTCTAATGTGACATTGTATCATATAGTATCTTTAAAAATTACATTATATGAGACCAAACAATACCCCCATATATATATAGTACTCACACCATATTAGAATAAATATAAAAACACAATGCAACTTGAGAATATAATGAATTTCCTTGAAAGTGTTTTTAATGTTCTGCTATTACAACTTAAATTCTAGAAACCACCAGTAATTGTCATTTCAGAGAACTGTCGTTTTAATCTCACCCATCAAGGTGGGACTTCTTGATTCACCTATCAGAGTGGGTCCTATATGAATCTCAATCCATCAATGAATCGATTGTTTGCCAATGACCACATCACAGATTATTTTTTTCCTATTAGTGGAGATAAATAATTACCAACTGTAATGACTTGCTATAATTGAAAATAAATAAAGTAGCATAAAGAATGGAGGGCCTTTTGTGGCTCCCAAAAGGATTTTTTTTGTAATTGTTGACAGTGATGTGGGGACAAACTATATATATATATATATATATATATATATATTCAATTCTAGGAGGCAGCAATAAATAATTAGGTAAAAATTAGTACTAAAGAAGGTCATGAGCTCCCTTTGGTGTGACACCTCATGAGATATTCTTCCATTAGCACATTATGTCAAGCACATTGTTTGGGTATTTGCAGTTAAAACTTCAAATCAAATCCTCAATTTTTTACTCCTAAAAGTAATATTATATAAACAAAACTTTTATTAAAAAGTGCTATTCATCAATAATTAACTTGGTTCATTGGTTTTCTTCTTCTTTTCTTTTTTCTTTTTTGTTAGTAATAATAAAAAACCTCACAAAAAATTTTCATCTCAAACGAATTAATTTCACCTAATCTAACCAATTTTGTACTTGTGTAAAGTTATTTACTGATTTGTACATGAGTTCTCTTAGCCACACAAATCAAGAACTTCTTAATAAGACACGCTAAGTCTCCTAGTAGAGTTACTCGGTGGAGTTTAAGAATGATAAATTGACCCGTTTCATGGGAGACTTGTCCCGCCTTACCTTTAATGGGACGAATATCAAGTATTTATAAACGGAATTGGGACAAGATCGAAGTAAACATTTAAAAACCTATTTGGATTGCAAAATCGGAAATGGTCACCATATCCTATTCATATATATATATATATATATATTTATATTTATTCCTAAGGTATACTATTTTTAATAATAAATCATACTATATAAAATGAGTTTTAAGATTTCTTATACTAAGTTCATACTATTTTTTTTGTTGGTTATTTTTTATAATAAATTTGTAATTTATCTTGCAAAATAAAAAGAATTTAACTTACCTTAAAAAAAATCGAGGTTCGGGGACGACGATGGAAAATATAAATGTAGTCAGAGTTGAAGCAAATCATTAAGCTGATGGGGTTGAAGTCAAGAGTAGAAAATATAAACGATGTGAGAATTAGAAATGCGGCTCATAGGTTGTCAAGAGTTTAAAATTTGTCCACATGTCTATGCCCAAAAAAAAACAAAAACAAAAAACACTTGAAAAAATAGACCATCAACTTGTTTTGGAATTTCAATAGATAAAGGAAGATTATTTGCATAATGACTCCAACCACTCCATACTAATTTTTTGATTAGTTAAAATTAAACTCACGTCATCACTCTATATAACAGTGAGAGGTAGCATTCAGACAAAGATGGATGTTGGAAGAAAGTTGAGATTTCAACTTTTGATAGTTTGGATGTTTCATACTTTCATGTCAATTGATTATAAATTTCATTTCATGATAATTATCATTAATTAGGTCTCACTTCTCACCTTTAATTCCTCCTGACCAAAGTTTATGTTAATTTTTTTTAACCACTCTTAGCTGTAAATGTAATAATGCTAAACTTGATTTCATAGGACCTATCATCTACTCTTTAGTCTTAGAAACATCAATATCTCCTTTCCCTCTTCTCCTTGGGCAAAGGATTTATAAAGAAGAGGCATCACTTTAATTAGAATAGTGCTCCACTTTTCAAATTTATATTTCAAATGACAGTGTAAATATAATATTATATTAACGGCAATATTTTAAATTGAAATACAAATTTGAAAAGTATAACATTATTAAAAATCTCAAGGTTCATTCAAGTTATTATTGTTACCACATTAGCGAGCTTAATTAGAAATTTTTTTCCTATTAAAAATGACACTTTTTAAAAACTATTTCTATTTTTTCATTAATCGATGACTATAAATAATTATTTGAATCATTTTCATTTTGTAAAAAACATATAATCTTGTGTACAAATATAGTTTGAATTTCTCAATGAAAAAAATGATGAAAAACATTGAAAAAAAGTACAAGAATGGCATAGTATAAAAATGAGTACAAAAATAAATATGTGAGGTGTTGTGAATGATTTCTGGTTGAGTCATCAGTGGCTAAGATCGTCAATCTTGAATGTAAAAAACAAATGATTAAGAGATACCAGAGAAGGTTGAGTGAAAAACTGTCCGACGATCGAGTCACTTAGATTAGAAATATAAACTGTAACTCAATCGGGAATTAGGTCTTGGTTTAAGATGTACCTTACTCCTCCTTTTATAAGAGTTGCAAATGTCGTTTTGATAAGGTTGAGTAGAGAAATTATCGGGATTTTGTTCATCCCTTAATTTGTAAAAGCTTCCATATTGAACTTTGCCAATAGTTCAAGACTGTTGGTCTATCATCTCTCATCCAGTGCTAACTTCTGAGGTTGGTTTGCATGTTGCACTTAGTAGGGATCTGAACCATAACAGCGAGTGTAGTTCGGTATCTTAAAGTCCTTATCGGCACGTGTCCTTATCTTGAGGTGAGGGATTATTCTAAGTATACCAATAACTCCCCCCCCCCCCCCCAAGCCTTTGGTCTTTGGGCCAATCCTAACCCAAAGTTAGGGTTACGAGGTGGCAAAATCGGGTTTGTCATTAATACGGGTGATTTGGGTCAATTGTTTTTTGAAGCATCTCATTGGTCATCACTACACTACCCAATTGGCGCTACCTCTTGGTAATGGAACCCCCAATGACAACGTTTTATAATGCCATCAATTCAACTTTTCGTGATTTAAACTCCCCTTGATCTCTTATCCATCCTCTATTTGCTTTGATTCAAGGTTTTTTGGTAAACTAGTGCAATTTTTGGTAACCAATCTTCAACAAACAAACTCCTTTCATCCAATCTAGGTTAGAACTCTCTCTTTCCTTCTTCCCTTTCTCTTTATTTTTCTTTTAATGGCTTCCTCAAAGGATCAAGGTAGGGCTTCTAGTAATGAGGGGGCTTCTACAAGACCTAATCACGTCCCAACAATGAGTTCAGGCGTTAGACTTGTAGATAGGTTTGAAACTAAAGAGCCTGAGCCTAGCTATTCTAGGGATCCTGAGTCTAGTCATATCACACTAGGGATGTTGGATTCCGTCAAGTCCATGTATGACATTCTTGAGAGTATCACCTATAGGATTCCAAGCCCTTTTGATTGTCCCTAGAAAATTGAGCCTAGGGAAATCCATGTTTATCTAGAATGATTTGAAGTAGGGTTTAGGTTTTCTTCCACCCTTCTCTAGTCAAATGTTTGGGAACCTACAAAAATAGCTTCAAAAGGGAGATCTTCATATTCTGGGAGTTTCATTGATGACTTCTCTAGAAAGGATTAGGTATACTTCATGAAATGCAAGTCTAAGACTTTTTTAAAATTCATAATTTGAAAGACTAAAGTGAAAGACTAAATTGGGAAAAAGATAATGGTACATAATATGAGGATATTATGTACTATTATATCAAGAGATCAAATGTCTTAGAACAGATAGGTTCTTGTGATTCTACAAAACAACATGACATTAAGAGATATTTTATAGTGCAAAAGACAATCCAACAAAATGATATAGCTTAGAGACTAAATAAAACAATTGTTGAAAGAGCAATGTGCTTAAGATTAAATGCAGGGCTTCCTAAGATTTTGTGGGATGAGGTAGTAAACATGACTTGTTACGTTATCAACAAATTATCTAGAGTTGCACTCGATGGTAAGGTCATATGCATCTCTCCTTAACACTATTATAATTTTATATTTTAAAAGTATATATAATATTTATATATTAAATTTTTATAACATTACGATTAAATATTTTTTTTATAATGATATTAAAAAAACAAAGAAGGCTTCTTTTAGAGTTGTTGCTTTAAGCAGGTGGACTCCCATTCCATTAGCACTATTGTTAGATGGTTGATTACAGAAGCACATCTCTCTTGGAAATTTATTAAAAACTAATCCACACACTTGTTTAATTAAGCCACATTAAATATCAGCATCTTACTACCATTCTCTTCGGATTTCTTCTTTTCATCTTTCTTAAAAGCTTTCAAAATAAATTTTTCATCAACGCAATATCTCTGCTGAAAATCACATTTTGGGTTTCTGGATCCCAAAACTTGTACCCCTTTACTTTTTTTTTCATACGTACCCGAGAAAAATACATTTTTTTTTTTATTTTGGATCAAACCTTGATCTTTCTTCGCTAGATATATAAACATAAGCAAAACCTTCAAATGCTTTCAGTATAGAGTAATCTATCTCTTTTCTTCTCTATATCATGTATATATCCCGTGAACTATTTATATCTCACCTAAGTGAGATATAGCTTATTTCAAGGGGGGTGATGGTATTAAAGTTATCCCATTCCACTAAAATAAAAATACAACTCCACGTCATCAAAAAAATTCCAATTCTGTAATAAAAAGAGACGAAGACGTCGAAAAATCAAGTTAAAATATCATAATTTTCTTTTTTTCATTGTTCAATTTTTTTGATATGTTCTAGATTTTTTAATGTATTTTTTATATTAATAAATAGATTGTTTATATATATATATGCATGTATGTAATCATTGATTTGAATTATTCTTAGCAATACAAACTATGATTTTTTTTTGAATCACCTTGAAAGTTGCAAAACAATTATATTTTGAATGATGTTTACACAATCGCATTCTAAAATATTGTGATTAAGGTTACTAGATTTTGGAATTGATTTGTAAATAAGATATTAATTTTAGATACTGCGTATGCATATATTTGAAATAAAAAATTAAATGACTTTTATAAAAATAATTTTTGAAGATCAAACTGTATATCCTAACCTTATATCCGGTAAGTTCTCAAACATAGAAATGAGATATAACAACATATTTAAGTCTTTTATCCTGTCAGTTTTAAATATTAAATTAAAATATTTAATATCTTACAAAATTTTATATTTTATCCTATCAAATTATATCATATTCAATTCCGCCTTCTTATTTGATCATCCAAACAAAATGAATGACAAAGCTAAACACCACTTCTTTTTTTAAAAAAAAATTGATTGTCAAGTTGATGAACTGACATAGATCATATAGATACATAGGCGTTTTGAGAACAGAGGAAAAAAAATTTCGTTTTCAAAAATATATTTGAATAAAAGAAAATTCTTAGAAAAATTTAAAAGTGAATTTTTATTTGTTGGTATGAAAAGAACGAAGTTTAAGCAATCAGAAAACGGTAACCAGGACAGGATGCATGAAACATCACATATTTTTGCTCCCCATGCATGGAACTCCCCACATGAATTATAAACATTATCCATGATATCAAGCCACAGGTTGAATAATTCAATGGAAGTGATAAATGATAACGGTGATTAACATTAAGTCAATAAAAAAATTATTTTAAAAATTCTAAATTTTATTTATCAATAATGATATACCACAATGCGACACATCAACTACTACTTGACACGTGTAACTACAGGTCAGCTTATGCTCAATCATTCATCTCGTGCTCGGTCATTCATCTCGTGCTCAGTCATTCAGCTCATGCTCGGTCGTATAACTCATGCTCGGCCATATAGCTGATGCTCGGTCATATAACTCATCCTCGGACTGTCAAGGGAAAGACCCCAGAGACCGAGCTCATATCATCAGAGCAGGACTGCTCTCCTGCAAAGCTAACATGTATGAGCGCAAGCCTTCAGTACGATACATCGATGATCAGACCTCATCACTGCCTCAATGTGCACCGAGCAGGAAATAAGGAAACAATCTCCAACAAGGAAACTGCCACACTTTGTTGCCATATTCAACAAGGTAACTGATATCTCTAACAATCCAATTCCTATATTCATGACTCCAAATCCTAATCAACTTGGGAAAGACACTGCCTATAAATTAAACCCTAAAGGTACGCTTTAAACTGATGCTCGTTATTTGGCTTTCATTATAGTCTTTCAATTCAGTTTATTGACTTAAGCATCGAAGCGGCTACCGCCGGAGCCAACCCGGTGGTCCTCTGATCTTCTGTTTTGGGTGTTTCACAAGGAACCGAGCTTGAATCTTACGTGAGCTAAAAAGTGCAACATCAAATAATATAATTCAAATTAAAAATTTAACATGGATAAAAGTCTAATTTTATAAAGAAGACTTTATAAAAATTATTAAAATTTAATTCTATTAGTAAAATCTTACTCTGTATTATTTTATTTTTTTTATTGTCTCTAGATATAAAAAATAAAAACTTGAATATAGTTATTACGTATTGTATAGTTTATATTTTTTTTATAAATTTTATTATTAAAATATAATTAATTGTTTAATTATGTTAAAATTCTATTATTAAAAATTTATTCAATATATACATCTATACTATTGAAATATTATTATCATTTTATGTTATAAGTATTTGTAAATATATACACATGCGCATATATATATATATATATGTATACACACGCCAATGTTATTTTTCAGAATCACTTATGAGCTGCACAACCTTTATATCAAAATTTAAAAAAAATATTTATCAAAATTTAAATTAAAAAAAGGAGGAGAGAGAGATGCCAAAATTATCAAAAATGTCAACACATCATGATGCTTATGGCACAATGAATCAACACGTCTTCTCTTCTGCAAATGAGTTCAAATAAGGAGGTGCTGAATTAGTCAAGACTTTGCTGGGGGCCCCAAGAGAAAGTGTGAAACACCCATTCTACAATTTGCAAATGAGTCAACTCACACTCTCAAAATCAATAAAATAAAATAAAAAAGTCACAGAAACACAGCAAAATGTGACCTACATGTATAGCCTTCAATGCTACATCTTGGCGTGTTCTCCTCAGTCTTAACACATTGGGTTTGACTCAACACAAGTCTTAACACAATGGCGTGTTCTCCTCAGTCTTAACACAAGTCTCGTCAACATTTTCTTGATCCAGTGGTCCATATTCCACCCCAAAACATACTCCAAAACTTTGGAGTCATCTGGGTCGTCCATTGACAAAAGCTTTGACAATTTCAACTATATATATATATATATATATGTATGATTCATGACCTCCTCATGAAAATATTATTTATTATTTTTAGTACAATCCATTTGAATCAATATACATACGTCATATTAATAAAATATGTAAGTCACATTCAAATATAATAAATATTTTTTTATTTAAATACATTATATTTAAACTAATAAATAACCGCTATTTTCGGTTATCTGAAATCTTAAAATCTTTATTCCAAGTACAAAGATTCAATCTCTTGGGAATATAGACTGCGATGCCCCTTTTTATTTAATAAAGTTGAAGTCGGCTCTTCTCACCTTCCAACTGCTACTTGAATATAGAAAACCAAGCTCACCTATTTATTCATATATATACACAAAACACACACTATCATATAGCTGTTTACAAAATGGTCCGTCTAACCCCAATACATGCCTGTGACCATCTGGGTTCCATCCCGTTAGCAATTGGCCTGTTTGCCTCAGTATCAGCACTTGTGGCTCTTTGTGCCAAACATGGAAGAAAGGTCTCAAGAAGAAACTACTACGCCTCCGAGACAGCTGATGATCATCATTCAAAAGTCCCACCAAGATCACCATTGAGATCACCCAAGCAGCTCATCACAACAATCAGTAACGGAGCAATTCCATTCATCTACAGCAGAAAGCCTGCAGATGATCAGTCTGAAGAAGCTGACACTGGAAAGAAAATCAGCGGGGAGGGATTTGGCGAAGACGGGTTGTGGCAGAAGACAATCTTGATGGGTGAGAAGTGCCAGCCGCCGGAGTTTCCCGGTGTGATTTATTATGATAGTTGTGGGAATCAGATTTCTGAGCTGCCACCAAGGTCACCAAGAGCCAGTCCATTGCCAAGTTTTTCTTTTCCAGTGGTAAACGATGAACCCTAGCTGCACTTTCTTATGTACAAATTGGTTTTGATATATTATAAGTCACTTTCTAGTATGGTTTTGTATGAATTCATTCGAGCTTTTATGTTTTCTTGCATAAGTCAATGAGTAAAGAAAAAAATTAACTTGGGGTGCATATGGGGTTTTCTTTCTCTGCTTTCTCAATAACCAAACAGAAAACTATTGCAAGACTCCTCCAAAATTTCTAGGGAAAACCATTTTCCTTTCCACAAAAGGGTCACAGCACTAGACTATGTTTTTCCCAAAGGTTGGCTGAAATTCTTGCCCACAAGTAGCCCAGGAGTATTTATCGAAAATTTATGCTCCATAAATTTGAATTTTCACAAAGACACCCTTGGTTGACCTGAAACAGAGAGAGGAAAGCGTAAAGAAATTAAAAATGCCTATATGAAAATATTTGCATATTTTCTTTTTTCACAAATCATTTTTCTTATGTTAATTTTGTGGAGGTTGAGGCATGAGCAGGATGGGTACAAGTACATTTTAAACATTTCTTGCTATTTCATTAGTTTGGGTGAATGTACTAAATATTAATTCTGAAAACTGATTCTCCATTATTCAAGAAAAATGAAGGTTGGTTGAACGCTGAGAAAGTGACTTTTGTTAGGGTTTGGGCCGTGTGGCATTGTATTAAATAAAGGGAGTGTTTGTTTACTGGTTGTGGTTAGGCTGTGTTGTGTGTTCTTTGAGGGTTGATCAAGTTTGGATTGTGCTTGTAGCTTTTTTCTTATGTATTAAAATTCTTATTGTAATCCTCCATTTCGCTTATATTTCTTGTTTGCAAGAGCGACGGTGCCCAATGTATCACAGTTTGCACTGAAATCACCGTTGTTGGGCATTTGCCCAGTATATAGACAATTTAAATTACAAGAATTGAGACATAACCAATACCTCGTCTATTGAGTTAAGACATATTGAGATACCGTACTTGTGGTATATGTAGGCATGGAAAAATAAACGGGTTGGATGAATTGTACATGTGTAGGATTGTAGATGAATTAAATTTATATTTGACCCGTATTTGACCAAATCAAATACAGGTCGGGTTGAATATGAGCCGGTTAACCTATTCCAACCCGAATTATTTTTTCATAAAAAAATTTATCCGAACATTACCATCATTTTGTATTGGTTAAAAATCAAAATATAAAGAAAAAAATAAAAACAATATATTCTCTCAAAACTAACCAACCACATTACTAGATTTCCTTAATTAAAAATGATTATGTGAGTATTTAAGAATAATTTAGTAATTTTATTTTATAATTTTGAAGTAATAGCAACCCAAAAATGTCAGGACAAAATAGCATCTATGTGTTTGTGTGTGTACATACATACACACATACACACACACACAGAATTTTAAAGAAGAGCTTTTGAAATCTTGCTTGGCTTGTAGTTTAGTGAGCTGAGCTCAAGTAACAATTGTTAAGCCAGGGAGGTTACTCACCTGTTGCATTTGCCGCTTCGAGAAGGAGCACTACGGTTTCATTCCAGAACAAAAAAGGATTTCACTTATATTGGTAATCAATCACATACAGTATCGCGGGTTTCAACGGGTTGAAAATGAATTTGCTTGTAAACCCGTCATAACCCGTCTTAATAAACTGGTGTTTAGTGAATTATCCAGTTTTAATTCGAAAATAAATTTTTCTCAACTCGAACTTATTTATTGCAAGCGAATTCGGAGGGTTAGCGGGTTCAATTCTGGTTTGCCAAGCCTAGATACATGTGACATGCTCCGGAATGAAAATACCACAACTGCATAGGAATTGGATGGAATTAAGATAAATCTATGTTGGCAGTTATGATAAGACCAGGATGGATCCACGGAGAATTGTGTTTTACTATAAAAATAAAAGGGGAAAGATGGTTTTGAAGTCAAATGAATCTCAAAGATTATGTCAACCGAGGTTAGTCTCGTTCGTACACGTGTTCTATTTTCACTCTTTTCATTAAGGGAAGATATGTAATTTATAATGTTTTAAAACTTAAACCGTTTCGAGAATTAAAAAAAAAATCAGGTCATGAGTCATCAGTTCAACTATCAAGTTAATCGGAATTGAAACCGTGATGTTATAATTACATTATAATATATTTATTATTAAATTTAATAATAAATAAATTATTAAAAATATAAAAAATAAAAGTTTTTTAAAACTTGTTATTATAACCTTACTACGTAGAATAGTAAAACATAAGAATATTCAAACATCAAAATAACACACAATGTTAAAAAAAAATTATGTTAAGAAAATATTCAAATATAAACCTATGGTCTAAAAAGTTTAAAGTAATTAGTTTAAATATAAATTTTGTATTTTTCAAAAACAAGTGGTATATGATTCAAAATTTATTAAAAATAAAACAATAAAAATTTGCTTCAAACAAAACTTTATGTGTGATGTAATGTTCTCATGCTTCAAAAAATGAGAATTCTAGAGATTACTAGATTTAAATTTGCTAATTTGCTGAAAATATTTCGATAAAATCAATAACAAATTAAACGAAAATGAGAAGGTATTTTTTATAATATAAACCCACTCCATTCATTTGGGTAAAAGCAGCCCAACACAAAAGTGTGCTTGCGCTTGTCCAAACGCGCGGCGGAGCTGCTGCCACCCTTTCGTCGTTCTCAACGACATTTGATATATATTTATATATATATATATATAGACACACTTTCTTCGCGTTTCACCCACTAGCGACAGTACAGAGATGGCTTCGTCCGCGGCGCTTCTCTCCCTGTCATCATCTTCACCTTCCATAATCCCACCAAACCCTAAATTCGATTTCTTTGTTCGAAAACGAAGAGGTGCTCGCGCTTTGACCACGGCCGCTTCTTCAGAGAACGATGTCCCTCCTTCAACTCAAAAATCAACGAAATTGGTGACATTTTTGGGTAAAGGTGGCTCTGGCAAAACCACTTCGGCCATCCTCGCCGCTCAGGTATTCACCTTAATTTCTATATTCTCATCTCTGAATTTCAATGTGAACATGTTTTGTCTTCATCGTAATTCGTCGTACATTACTGGTAATTTTGTTATCTAGCTTTTTACTGCTGTTTAAATCTCTCAATTTGTATGAACTGACAAAATCACAGCTTGATTGTTTATTACCCTTTTTTTTGTGCTTAAATCTCCCAATTTCTTAGGATATCAAGTTAGGTTCATTTGTGTAGTTTTTTTTTCCTTTTTGATAAATGCATTTGAGCAGTAATCATGAAAAAAGGGGAGTTTAATTTTTAAATGAGTTATTTTTGGATTTTAATATTTTATAGATGGCTTTGATAGTCATGATTGTATTTAGATTGTGTTTGAATAATGCTAATAATGCTCTTTTGAATACTGGGTGTTTTTGTGTTGCATTTGCTTTGCACCTATTTAGATTAGTAATTCTTTCCAACCACTTATATCTTAGATAAATGAACTCAAGGAGAGTAATTGCAAGGTAAGGGCAGTAAACTTCCTCTTAACTCTTCCAATGCTAGTATTACTTGTTGATTAACTTGGTAGTTGGTGCTGCTTGCTTCTTCCTCCTCTTTTATTCTTTTTTTGTTTTTTTTTTTTTTTTTTTGGGGGGGGGGGGGGGGGGGGGAGAAGGGAGGGGTGTTTAGGACCTTAGGTGTTGAGCAAGACAGGGAACTGAATTTGTTTTTAAATTCTTAAATAAATAAATAATTCAGCAAGGTGAGATCAATCTATCACATGGAATTAGCTGAAAGGCTGCTTATTCTGTTAGAGTTTGAGGTCATCTTTTACTTATAATTTGTTTAGTTAATGTTGAAAATATTTCTGGATTAAGAATGATATCTTAACTAGTCTATTATATTTGGTGCTCAGCATTATGCAATGGCCGGGCTTAAAACATACTTGGTGATACATTCCCAAGATCCTACCGCTGATTATCTTCTGAATTGTAAGATTGGGACTTCTCCTCTTGCATGCAACAAGAACCTTTCAGCTGTTAGGTTGGAAACCACTAAAGTGTGTTTTTCTGTCTTCTTTTTTTCATTTTTCATTTTTCTTGACATTTCACTTTGAGTGGCTTTAACTGTTCCTCAATAATTGCAGATGCTTCTTGAACCTCTTAATCAGATGAAGCAAGCGGATGCCCATCTTAATATGACCCAAGGAGTTCTGGAAGGGGTGGGTATGTAACAATCTTTTTACTAATTTGGGTTATTATCAGATAAAAGATATGATTTTCCTTTGATGTCTTTATTTGAGAAATTTTCTCATGCTTCTCGCTTACCTTCATCATGTAGTAGGTAGTGGGAGAAGAGCTTGGGGTGCTTCCTGGGATGGACTCTCTGTTTTCAGCCTTAGCACTTGTGAAGCTCATGGGATTCTTTGGGAATGTATCTCAAAGAAATCGCCAAAAAACTGAATTTGACATAATTGTATATGACGGTATAGCTGCTGAAGAAACCATAAGGTTGATAGGTGCAACCAGCAAAGCTAGGTTAGGGAACTCACTCTCTCTCTCTCTCTCTCTCTCTCTCTCTCTCTCTCACTCTCATATCATGATCTGTATTCATCACATGCTTGTGCACAGATTGTACTTGAAATATCTGCGGAACTTGGCTGAGAGGACTGATCTTGGGAGGTTGGCTGGTCCCTCTCTCATGAGACTTGCAGATGAAGCCATGGGTTTAAGTGGCACGGGGTCCCACCTCGATGGAAAAATGAGTGCAGAAATATGGGACATTATGGAACAGACTCTGGAGGTATGGTGCTTCCCTTCTTCTATCATTAACTCTTAATGCAACTCAATAATATTCTGGATTGGTTACTGATCAAAAAAATAATATTCTGGATTGGTTATGTTCCCTGCAGAGGGGATCTTCCATCTTTGCAGATCCACGTAGGTTTGGTTGCTACCTTACGTTAGACCCCAAGAGTCCAACTTCTGTGAATTCTGCATTGCGTTACTGGGGTTGTGCTATCCAATCTGGTGCTCATGTTTCTGGTGCATTTGGCATTGCTTCTCCAAATTCTCGTGTAGAATCAGTGGAAGCAGTCAAGAACTTTTCACCCATCCCTTTTGCATGTATTCCACATCTTCCATTGGATTCCCCTCTGGATTGGAATGAGATCGTGCTGAAAGCCCTTGGTGAAGATGCACGAGAACTTCTTTCGATGCCAAGCCACAACAGCACAACTATGCCCTCAGTTAAGTTTGATCCAGCCAAGAAATCAGTCACCCTTTTTATGCCAGGTTTTGACAAGTCAGAAATCAAGCTATACCAAGTATGCTCACATCCTCTTGTATTTTGTCGGTCCACTTCTTTCAATTGTAGTGAAATAAGTCTTGCTACTAGTGACCCTTTTAGAAATCCCAGCTCACAGTGCTAGTATTCCAAAGGAGACAGGACAATTATATTGCACTTTCCAGATCAAACTAGAAATGGAACCTTTTCGATTTTAGGACATTACAAAGTCAATAGGGGATTTTTTTTTTCTCTGTGAAAAAAGGTTTGACTTGCCACCTTTAAGGACATAATTCAATAAAGCATGATTTATCAAAGAGAGGAATATGGAAAGAAATATATGGTAGTGAATGGACTTCAGTATATACTTCCTTGGGCTCCCTATTGAGCTAATAGGGACATAGGACATCTTGAGGGATATAGTTTTGTGTTCATTTGGATCAGAGGGATATAATTTTGTATTCATTTTGGCCTGAAAGGAGATGATAGAGTACTTTCAGCTATTGATTTGGTGCTTCAGGCATCAAATGACATGGTTATTATAGAAGACACTTAATTTGTAAAGTATGATTGTTGATAGTGTGAGATTTGGGTAGCTTCATCCTGTAGCTGATACTGCAACTTGCTGAAACCATCATCTGCATTATGTTTGTTCTTTTATTTTCCCTTTTTGTTCCGGCAGAATCTTTGAATAATGTAATAAAATCACAATAATGATTATTTTTCATTTCTAATAATTGCAGTATAGGGGTGGATCCGAGTTGCTGGTGGAAGCAGGAGATCAAAGACGTGTCATTCGTCTACCATCTCAAATTCAAGGAAAGGTGGGAGGTGCCAAGTTTATAGAAAGAAGTCTTGTTATAACTATGCGATAGTTTAAGCACTTTCTTGCTTCAGAGAGAGAGAGGGAGAGAGACACTACATAAGCTCAGCTGATAGATATTTATATTTCTGCTAGTCAGTATGAGATTGTTTTAAAGAATTTCAGTTTCATTTTTTCAGAGTTAGGAAGATGACAGATGGATTCCATCAATCTAAGATCAATTTACTTGAAACTTTGTGCCCATATGAACAGAAAGCATAATTTCACTATTATTAGACCTTCATCTTCTTCAGTTAGTTATCTAGGAAGCAGGGGCTGGCAAAATATGAACAAATTCTGGCAGTGCTGTCCAAAATCTAGTTGGCTACATAGCTTAGGGTCTGTTTGGGAATGGCAAAACCGGTTCTGTGGAGTACAGGAAAATTGGTTTTACATTTTAAGGTAAGGCCAAGGGAAGTTAGTGTTTTTGAAGATCAGATAACTTAATAAGATTAGTTCTGACCCAATCTAAATTTAAGCATTCTCAAACAGCCTCTAAGAAACCATTAACATAATCAAATCTATCATTTCAAGTCTGTTACCAACATTGCAATTTAACAAACTGGAAGCTTCTTTTTCCCTTCATCTAAGGACAGGATCACAACAGACGCAAACCTCAATTTTTGCATCTAGGAGTATAAAACAAATCAAGTATACTCGTTTGAAATTAACTGTTGAGATAAACAAGTTAAATTTAAATATATTTTAAAATTTATCGAATTCAGTTTTAACTTAAATCAAGAAGCCAAAAAAAATTTTATTATATCTATTATTTTTAATAAAAGCCGAGGGTTTCATTGTTCATTGACATTATCCGTACACGTGAGTCCCACGAGAGTTTCTTCTATTTTATTATGTTTCTTTAACAACATGCTTAAACTAAAGCGAGTCTTGCAAATGTTGTTAATGTCTTTTACTTGTTTTCTTTTTTTGTGCATGGAACTATGTATGTTTCTCACGTGAATAGCACATGCAACATAACTAGCATATATAAAAATAAAACTACTCTAGTTCGGTTCATAATTGACTCAATTAAAGACTCATTCAATATTAACTTAAAACATAAACAAGACACGCTTGATCATAATTTGAAACTTGTTAATTCTAACGAACCAAATTTGAACAATCCGTTGCTTTATTTAGCTTGGCTCACATACAATCCTATTTGCATCTATACAAACTGATAGTTTCAGTTGTTTATTTCATTATAGATAGACACCATTTTTTTTCCTTCCTGACAAAACACAAGCAATGAATCTAGTGTAAACTCCACAGGGAGCAAACCAGCTCAGATATGTATTCAATGTCATGACCAGAGAGTTCTAATATTGCTTCTTTGCATCTTGTTTGGCAGTTTGAGTTTAGCTTCTTGGATTATGACCCTTTGTAACTAATCTATGTATAAGCATTTTTCTTCTTCAGCTGTTGATTGTACAAGGTCCATTACCCCTACATAGAGCTGACAATGAAATATACAACTAAAAATTGGGTATTAAAAGGCGGGAAAAGTTAAAAAAAAAAAAATGCTTATGAAAAGAAAATAAATAAAACCCTCATCCTTCTAACTTGTTGTCTTCAGCTGTTTGTGCCTGTACACGGCTTCTCAGTTCTTCAAAAGACTTCATGCTCTCTGCATCAAAGCCTCCCGCAAACTGTAAACCAGTAAAACATTCATTCACTGTATGCAACAAATTTGGATAATTTAATGTTTCAGACTAATCAATTTTTG
This sequence comes from Nyssa sinensis, assembly GCA_008638375.1. NCBI lineage: Eukaryota > Viridiplantae > Streptophyta > Magnoliopsida > Cornales > Nyssaceae > Nyssa > Nyssa sinensis. The sequence goes on from CM018042.1 coordinate 24,642,706, forward strand.
TACAGAATGGGATTTGGCAACCACTGATTTAGCAACTAAAAATCGAATAAGATGTCTGGTAGTTAACGGATTCAGATATGGATCAAACAATAAGCAATTTGTTGGATTAATGGAGGATCAGACCAGACATACATTTTGCTTGACAGATCATATTAGGATTACCCCTGATCCGGTTTTATCTGATCCATTTACAGGCCTAATTCTCTGACCCCCAAACAATCAAAAACAGTCAAACTTGAGATGATGAATATACCTGATGAACACGGAAAGCAAATCGCACGCCTTGCAGAAGCAAAAATTCTCTGTTTGGCTCCTTCTCAGGTCCACTCAATGCATCAAGTTCTATTGCTACACGTTTCATATATTTCCTAGCTAATTGTACAGACGAGAGCTTGATCTGCAAGGTGAAACATTCTTTTGAGTGATCAAGCCATAATTGTATACAGACATCAATGAAGGTCACAATTACATATATCACTAGTGATGCTGCTGAATTATTGGGATAACATAGTGAAGCTCTATAATTATCACTGCCATGAGTAAACGGGCAGATAATCGCTAGCGACTTAAGAGCTAGCTCATCACTGAAAAGAGAATCAACTTTAACAAATTCAAAGACCTAAACATCTACATTTTAGCAACATGAAAGTTTGTTTCTTTAATTTTGAGGCATACCTTGCCTACGACTCCTGATTCTAGCAACCAATCAACCGGAATTCCAAATTCTCTATATCGTGAAATAGCCATGTCCCTTGTACGCAAGAGAGTATACACATTCTGTTCCACTCTGGAAAAGAGAGAGAGAGAGAGAGAGAGAGAGAGAGAGAGAGAGAGAATTAAAAATGTACGTGTTAATAGCAGTTCAAGCTCACAAACAAGATGGAAAATTTCTGAAGAAGTTCATGATCATGTAATATATGCCAACCATATAACCAACTCTGAACAGGACTTCAACAGCTTAAATGAATTGCTCCACATGGAAGGGATGGTCCTTTCTTGGAATGTGGTAATTTGTGATTAGGTTTTTCAGAATCTTCTCCCAAAGAGATAAACAGTATTATTTTTCAGAGGGAAAAAAAAAAAAAGAATTCACCTACCTATCTAGCCATATTAGTAAATATTAACTAACATAAACATGCATAAGAAGGAAACATACTTTTCCAGCAACTTGTACATTTTCTTCAAAGCAGCTTCACAGGAGAGTTTGGGATCATCATCAAAAGAAGAAACTTGCTTCGCCAGCTTCACGAGGTCCTGATATTCGAAGGCTGCCTCTCTTAATGCATCTGCTTTCCCTTCAGGCCAGTCAAAGTGCTTGAGAACAGCTCGCTCATCAACCTTAACAAATTCAAAATATTTAAGAAAATAATTCATAGACAGATCCAAAATTATCTAATGCAGCTAGGGAAATGCTCGTGTCGTTTATTTAGCTCAGATATTGAATGCAAGATCCTGCAGTATGAGATAAAGCTCAGGTTAAGTAGGACTAGAGTTTTCAGCTTAATGAGAGCAGAATAAGAAGAGAGCTAATCCAAGAGAACTGTTTCAGTATAAACTTCATGTTATGTCAAGGCCATGGCAGGCATTGATTGTTCGTATTTGTTAGAGGGCTCATACAACATACAATAAGGGTATGTTGGAAAATTTTCAATGTACCTGGTTAGGATTAAGATTTTAATTGTGAGGCAGTATAAATACATTGTAACTCTGTTTTCTGAATAGTGAAGAATATAGCCGCTTCATGAACGTAGGCATATTGTCGAACCACATAAATTCTCTATGTCATTTCTCTCTCTCTCTCTCTCTCTCTCTAACTTTTTTCACCAAAGTTGCCTAGACCATTAATTCACAACAGTATTTCTTTAAAAATACCTAAGCTTTTGTGTAAAATCTGATCCTGGTTTAGCAAAAGAAGAAAAGAAAGCAAAAGGCAGCTTTCTATCAGATATGAATAGTAAATTTTAAGTTATGAAGTTTAAAAGGCATACCAAGAAAGAGAGTTCCTCATCTAGCCAGTTTACAAATGCTACCAAATCTTCTATCTTGGTAAAGGAAGCTGCTCGGACTTCAGTTGCCAATGACTGCACAAAATCACCTTGAGTTTCCACATCAGCTTTCACCTGGATCCAGAGCAAACAATAGCACTATTTGTCAGAATTATGTAAAGAGCAACCATACTTTGTGCCCAAGATGTAAAGTAAAATTTAAATTTAGAGAGATTTTTTTCATACAGCTAAGAGGAATGATGATCTGTTCTCAATCTCCCCAATCATGTTGCTCCTAGCATCTGCCACATTAGATGTCGAAGAAACCAAAGATGATGTATCCTTCTTCGCCTCACGTTTCATCAATGTCTGATAAAATTCCACCAGTTCTGGAGCCCGGTGAACTTTGTCACCACTTCCTGCCCCTTTTGGTAGGCTTCCTGGTGGAGGAGGTGGGCGAGGTGGTCCACCAGGTGGGGGTGGGGGTGGGGGTGGGGGTGGTGTTGGTGGGGCATCCAATGGGGGAGGTGGTGGGGGTGGAGGGGCTGGTACCCCACTTGTAGGATTAGTGATTGTACCACCTGGAGCACCTCCAGATGGTTTAGGAGGTGGCCTAGGGACCCTAGGAGATCTCTTCTCAATGTGGGCAAGTTTCATCTTGCTCACCATATTAGAATCAACTGTCTTACCATCATTGGACTGATCAATTGAATCACCGGAACCAACTACCTTCTCATTAATTTGAGCAAGTTTTGATGGCAAAGTTACAGGTTTCTCTCTCTCTGTCTTGGCTTTGGACTCATAGCTCGTATTCAAATTTGAATTGTCACCAAATTTTGCTGCCCGTGCTTTTTCAGCCCTTTCCTTAATTTGCTTCTCCCTCTCTAGAGCTAACTTATGCCGATCTTTATAAGCAGGATACTTTTCATCTAAAACTCCTTCAACCGATTTTGACATCAATTGGAATGATGCTGCAACAGTATTCAATGGGTCACCAGAAGAAACTGGTGTTCTTATGTGTGGGAGAGTTGGAGTTTCCAGGGATTCAGGAGCTTCCTGCTCTGCTTTCCCAAATGTAGTGATGGCTACACCATCACCTGCATTCCTTAACATTAGTGCTTCCAATGGGCCCCTTGGTCTATGGCTCATGCTAGTCCTGCTGGGAGAGTTTTCTCCGGGGGATCTAGCTGATGATGAAAGAGCACTTGAATCATCTTTGCTTTTGCCCCATTTCTTCAACTTTTGGATTAAGCTAGGCTTTTTACTGAGACTACTATATCTACTTGTTGAACTGTCTACAGAAGCATTATCTAAATCCTCACTTCCGGGAGAGGATGGGTGAGAAAAGTTGCTTTCAAGATCTGTGTCCCCTTGGCCACGTTCTGATCCTGCATATTCTAACATCAGCTGTTTAGCCTTCTCTTGTGATCTTGGGCTCAAACTCTTGTTGAGCTCCCGTGCTGATATTTTTCCTGCAGGTGTCTGGTAGTTCCGTAGCTCATACCTCAAGCATGCATTGACCCAACGAAGGTACACTAGCTCTTCCACTTCACTGAACCTGTTCATTTGAAGTCCTTCCACTTGCTTTAAAAGGTCTTCTTTTGCATGCCTCAAATTATTAACCTCCTCTCTAGCCCTGGCAACCATTTCACTCTGCAGCAGCATGAAGAAAATCATATTAGGATTGAATTAATCCAATCATATCCACATTAACATATTCAAATATGGTTGATGTGGTTGTTCCATTGATACTTACATTATATCCAACAGTTTGCTCAATGGCAGGATATTCATGCAACACAAAGACTTTGTATGGAACCACATCACATACTTATTAGTAGATTAGATGTTCCATGAATACGGGGAAAAAGATCAAAATTGATATAAAATACAGGCCCCCCGGGGGGGGTGTAAACGACCCCATATGAGCACATAGATATGCAAGAAAGCAATTGAGGCGTTTACCTCTGTCATATTAGAGAGGGTTGTTACCCTGGCCTCAGCAGTATCCAGTTTAACAATCAACTCTCTCTTTTCATGCTGAAGCTCTTTGTTCTTCCTCTTAAGCTCCACAACCTCCACCTCTAATTCCTTCAGAGTTTTAAGCTTCTTTTCAACTTCAGCATCTTGCTTGAAGGCTTCTTCCTCCTTTGACTTAAGATCACTAACTTGTTGTTTGAGGAACAATAGCTGGCCTTTCGTCTGGTTAGCTTCAAGCTGGATCTGCCTCTGCAGCTCCTTGATCTTATTCCTTGCCACCTCCAACTCTCTCCTGACAGAAGCTCCCTGAGAAACCTCTTCGTTAAGCCTTTTCCTTTCAGCCTGCAAGGAATTGATAGTAATATTTAGCATGTCAATTTCTACTGTCTTAATCTTGAGCTGCCTTTGTAATTCGGCAATGTCTGACTCCTGCTCCTTCAAACCATAGTACTCAAGCAATTCACCTTCCAGCTTCACTTCTCTCTCCTCCAATTCCTTCACTAGGTTGCGCAGTCGCTCCATTTCACTTGCATTGTTTTCCATCTCAGTTTCATAAACCGTGTCTTTCTCTGCCTTGAAATTGGTCTCTTTATCATAATTGTCGCTGGTTAATGGAAAATCAATCTCCCCGGATAAAAGACTTTCAAATTCAGGTAAAATCTCATCTTCATTATCAGGTAGATTACTCAAAGCCCGGTTTATTACGCTGTTAATTAATTTAACCTCTTCTTCTTCCTCTTCCTCTTCCTCTTCCTCCTCTCCCTGCAATATAGAAAACACCCTTATCAATTTTATTTTTTTTAAAAAAAAGATTAAAAAAATAGGAAATTATGGTATCTAATCCTCCCAAGGGAATACACACACATATAAGGGCACTCAAATTCACAATTTAAATAACTGCATAGCCAAAGAAGAAATAGTTTGGTTAAGGTTTGCAATAATACTTACATCCTTGGCTTTGAGGCTTTCCTTAGAATATGTGAACTGCTCTTTATTTTCCTCTGCACTCCAAGCTTGTTCAAAGAAAGTTTCCCCATTTTCTGAGTTCCAATTTCACCAAAACAATGACATAAACAAATTGAAGTCCAGAAAAAAAAAAAAAAAAAAAAAAAAAAAAGAAGCAAGACACAGTTTAGTCCCAAATAAATAAATTAGCCATTAATATATTCCTTTCATACAATGATAAATTTTTGAATAAAAAGAAGCAAACTTTCTTTTGGCAACAAACAGTCAAATGACTTGAGATATGTACAACTCATAGAATAAAGTACCTGAAGTCTTGATTAAAGAGGAGGATGACCTTGAGTTTTTTACATTGATCTGCTTAACTGCATAGGCTGCAATTGAAGCAGCTACCAAAAAGCCTAACCTGACAATCATGTAGATATAGTTGATAGGAAATATTCAACACTCCACTCATCTACAGAGATAACCCAATTCTCAAACTCCCCTCCACCCATTTCTCCTTAACCCCATAGCCCATTTTTCACACCATCGGGCCACTTGAAATGCAACAGGAGCAACCCAGAATCTTGGTGCAATCCTAAACAAAACCCAGGTTAGGAAGGTTGTGATTATGTAGATTCAATAACCATATCCAACTATAAGCATTTCTACATCAGCACCATTATCATCTTATCAGGTTTATGGAGCTTTTACAGGAAAACACTTGCTTGCATAGATGTAGTTTTGATAAATAGAATTCCAATCCCAACTGTGAAGCTAAAAGCTACAGCAACCACCAATAACTGGTGGCTAGTCTTCCTCCAAAAGGATTGAAATTCTTCAATTGTGTGGGTCTAAATTCTTAACTCCTTTTTTACATACTGTTGAACAGCCAAAATACAGACTGAAAAAGACTCCAGCAACTGTAAAAATTGAACAAAAACATGTGCCCCTGAATTGGTGGGCCTATAGATGGTGGGCCTTATCAATGTGGATTACAAGTGAGATAATTGAGGTGAGATACTCTAATTTTTTTCGTTCTGTTGCTCAAGGCTAGCAATTAGTTAAAGGAATGAAAAAGCAGGTAAGATAATTAACTTGTCTCTTATGCCATACCATATATAACCCAGCCAACTGTCCACTTAGATTCTTGAACGAATTGATTGAAGTCACCTCTCAGATTGATAATCAAGATCCAAAAGTCAAATTACCCACCAATCTTAACCATCCGATCAATCTAACCCTTCACTGATTGTTTCTAGCTTCCAATTTTGACAAGGGGCCAACATAAGAAACCTTTGAGTTCAAATCATCTGACTAATACAGGACCCACAAGCTAGAAGGTGGGCACACTTCAGAGAACAAGTACAAACAGGACAAGCTTCGCATTTTTTGGGTTAGGCAGAAAACCAAAAGGGAAAGTGTAGTTGGAGCCTGGAAGGTTTTCTGAAGAAAAGTAGGGCTGGCATTTTCTTCTTGCTGTTTGGCTAATGGAAGATGTCAGCCAAGAGAAAGCAGAATAAACCAAACTTTATATTACTTTCGAAAAAGAAAAAAAAAAAAAACCAAACTTTATGGGTGCAAGAGGATTTGACCCTTTGCCCACCTATTAGACCTTTTCGGCTTTTCTGTGGTCTTGGTTATCTCTCTATCTTTTTGGTTTATTTATATCATGTGTGTCCAGTGCCTCTTTGTTACAAAACTATGGATGCTTTAAGTGTTACCTGCTCACACTGAATCAATATAGACATATATATATATATATATATACTTATATTATATGTTGGGTAGTGTAGATTCTCATAAGTATTGTACACTAATCTTTAAAAATATTTTTAGTATTTCATATTATTTTTTTGTTACCCTAATTCTATATATTTATAGATGAAGAGTCGTGTCTCATTGTAAGTTATAACTTTTTCAAATCATAGTGAAATCGCAGCAGTCATGAACATACCCCTATTATGAGGTGAACCATATAAATATTTGTGTTCTTGTGTGTGCGTGTGATTTTAGATTAATTTTTTTTATTTGTTTTCATGTCTCACCGATCTTGGTCTGGTGATTTTAGATTAGTTTTTTTATTCCTAACAACCGGTATCAGAGCATTAGGCTTGAGTAGGGGCGATGGCCTCAGACGAAAGGAAAGTAAGAATCGATAAATTTAATGGCATAGATTTTGGGTTATAGAATATGCAGATTGAAGATTATCTGTATCAAAAGAAGTTGTATCAGCCTCTTACAGAACAGAAACCAAAAGAGATGAAAGACGTAGAGTGAAAACTCCTTGATAAACAAGCATTGGGAGTTGTTCGTTTAATGTTGGCTCGTAACGTGGCGTTCAACATCGCGAAAGAGACAATAATAGCAGGTCTTATGAAAACCCTTGCAAACATGTATGAAAAACTCTATGTCTCGAATAAGGTATATCTTATGCGCAAGCTATTTAATCTTAAGATGACAAAATGTGGGTCCGTAACGAATCATCTGAACGAGTTCAACTCAATCATAACTCAATTAAGTTTTATAAAGATTGAATTTGATGACGAGGTTAGGGCTTTGATTCTTCTATCAAGTTTGCCATAAAGCTGAAATGGTACTGTAACGGTAGTGAGCAACTCTTCGGGTAAACCGAAACTAAATTATAATGATGTTCGTGACCTAATTTTGAGTGAAGAAATTCATAGAAAGGAATTAGGAGAAACGTCGGGGTTTGCCCTGAATATAGTTTGCCCTGAATATAGAAGTCAAAGGAAGATTAGTCAATAGAAACTCAAATCGTAACAGATCAGCGTCTAAGAATAGAAGCAAATCAACATCTAGAGAGGGATCAGGAGAAAGATGAAGTTGTTGGAACTGTTGTAATACCCCAACCCGGGATACCCGGTCATATGGCACGTATTACGAGATTTTGAAAATTTATGTGAAGAGTTTTACACTCACAAGAATAATTAATTAATTAAATTATTAATTAATTAAATATATGAAATAATTATTTTAATTTCAAAATGAATATTGAAATGCACCATTGCATTTACATGGAAGGTGTATCATGTATGTATAAATATATATGTGATTCAATATGTATGTATGTATGTTTATGATTAAATTAAAATATATAAGTGAAAATATCTAAAAGTGTGTGTGAATAGTGCAGTGTGTGTGTCGGTTGAGGTGTGTGTGTGTGTGTGTCTCCATGTGAATTGTTGTGTGAATATATATATATTATACATATATACAAATATCAAGCATAGATTGAAGGAAAAGCTGAGAAATTGTAAAGTTAAAGTGATTAGGTGTAAGAGAAATTTTATGAGAAGTCAAGAATAGGGGCTGGGACGTGTAGAGAGAGAGAGAGAGAGAGAAAGAGAAAGAGAGAGAGAGAAGGGTCGGTTGCCTTCTTTAAAAAGCCAAAGCATGCCTTTCATGCTTACACCCTAAGGAAGCAAACTGAATAAGAAAAGAGACTAAGGAGAATAGAAGAGAATCAGAGCAAGAAGAAGAAGAAAACAGTGACAAAAGGTGAGAAGTTTGAAAGTTCATAAAATTCTCTCTCTAAAATTTCTCTATGTACAATCTGTTTTTAAGCTTTTATATTGTACATACGACATGAAGAACGTGTTTAGATCAGTTTAAGAATGGAATTTTAGCTTTTAAACACTTAGAAACGTGGAACCCAGAAATAATGGCCATTGATGACCTTGCTTGAAGCAGGTCTGGTCCAATGTTCACCAAACTAGTTTTGATTTGTCAAAACCTAAACTAGACACTACGAGAAACTTAAAAACCTATATACGCGATCAAAAAATTCCAACAAAAGCCCCTCAAATAATCAGTTGCAGGATTCGGGTTTGGGGACCAACTTTCCAAAATCACCCCAAAACGAGTATGTTAAAATGAAAAAAAAAACTACATGAAAAATGGATCATAAAGGATCAAACCCGAAGGGTTTTAGCTAAGAAATGAGCATTTACGAGCAGTTTACAGGTTGAGATTATCAAACCCAAAACCGAGCACATGAACTAGTTTTAATTCTTCAAATGAATGCCAAGTTGGTCGTTTGTACCTTAGAATTGTTTTGGAATCAAAACAGTGAGAAATAGCTGAGTAGGAAGGCATGAAAATGGTAGAAATGAAATTCAGAAATTAGGGCAACACAGGGATGACCGTGGGGAAGACGACACTGTTCGGGTCGGGTCGGTCTACGGGTCGGTCACGGGTCCGGGTCAAATCCGGTTATGGGTTCAATTAAACGGTGACGTTTAGAGGTTTAAACTTTTTAAATTTTAACCATTAGGGCTGACGTCATCATGACGTCAGCATTACGTGGCAGACCGGCTAAACCGGTTGGTTTGCAACTGAACCGGACCGGTTCACTTATACTTGGACCGAACCAATTGGTTTTCTGATTTATTTAAAATTAAATAAACCAAGATTTCCTCTATTTACGGATTGGCCCCAACTGTTTTATGAAATTATACTGTGGCCCAACTAATGAGAAATTTATGCAATTAAGCCCCTGGAAAATAATTAAATGATTAAATAATTAATTTAATTATTTAATAAATAAAGTAAAATTACTATTTTGCCATTGGGTCATAACTAAGGCAAATGAAGTCCAAATTAAACATACGAATAGTGTATTTTTACTATTTTGGACATTCTGAGATCAATGGTAGGATCCGTTTTACGAGACGCGGCCCAAAAAATAAAGTCACGTAAGGGGTAAATGACCAAAATACCCATTAACCAAAATTAACAAGTCATTAGTGTATTCTTACTATCTCGGACCTTCTGAGTCCAATGGTGAGGTCCATGACACGAGATGAGGTCCTGAACATAAGGACACGTAAAGGGGTAAAATGACCAAATTACCCTTAGTACCCTAAAAGCCAAAATGAAACCAGAGAAGGTCTAAATTAACTTTCTTTGACATCCCGGACTCAAAAATGGAGTCCAAATTACGAAACGGAGTACAGAAAAATATGACACGTAAAACGATAAATGACCATTTTACCCTTTTACATATAAAAGCCCGAATTAAATTCTAAGAAAGCCTAAACCAACTTTCTTGGACACTCCGGACTCGATGGTAGAGTCTATTCGACCAAAAGAAATGTCTAAAATAAAAAGACATAAAATTTGATGAATAGCATCTGTCAGATGACTATAAATTAGAGTAGTGCCAAAGTACTAATACTAAGGCGTGTACGAGAAATAAAATATGAAAAGACACGACACGTAAACATGTCAAGTAAATAACTTTAATTCAAAGTTAATGGAGCTACCAGAAGAGTATAAATTGAAATAAATTCAATTTCTAACACATTAAATTGTGTCATAGGTTAAGAATACGAGTTACGTTAAGTACATATGAATTTATGAAATCATGGTAGGATCTAATACGATTTAAGCATAAGTTAAAGAATATCGAGATGATATTACAATGAATGTGAAGTTGATGAAATGTCTATGAATTGTTCTTAGGAACTACAAGGAAAGTGGGAAAGCGCATTATTAGCACTAACCCTAAAGGACCAAGGTGAGTAACCCTGTGTTTGAAGTGGAGATTTAACTCTATGGATATGAAAAGGTTTTAAATGCAAAGATATGAAGTGTTTAAAATTTCAAATTTCAGTATTTACATGATTCAGTTTTTAAATGTGCTGTTTTATAACTCTATTGTGACATGCTCAGTGATTGGTTTTTCCCACAACAGTTTTTCCTTCAAATATATTTCTGCATGTCTAGTTAAAATGCAATTATTGTTAAATATCCTGGATTTGCTTATTTCAAGTATACGAAGATTTTACGAAGTTATGAAAAGTATCTATGAGAAAAGTCACATGATAAATGTTTTATAAGATAATGGTGCATAAGCACATAGACAGGATTTTGGGTTACATACGAACTCAATTGCCCTGTGACAAGATTTTGGGTTACATACGAACTCAATTGACTGTCAAATGCCCGATAGCAAGACCTAGTCCCCCAGGCAATGAGATATCTCTATTTATAAGTAAGATGGGAGTCCGGTTCGAAACGGATTCCATTAATGGAAGTGATAAGATGATAAATGATTTGAAAATGGAAGCAGGTTTTACCCTCATTTTCAATATGCATATGTTTTGAGTTTATATACTCTATTTAAGAAATATATGTTATGTTATATGTTTTGAAGTTCATGAGTATAAGTATAGCTTGAATACTTTAAATGTTTCAAAACTATTGTTTTATGAAATGCATATGTTTTGAGTTATATACTCTATTTGACGAAGTATAAGTATAGCTTGAATACTTTAAATGTTTCAAAGCTATTGTTTTATGAAATGCATATGTTTTGAGTTATATACTCTATTTGACGAAGTATAAGTATAGCTTGAATACTTTAAATGTTTCAAAGCTATTGTTTTACGAAATGCATATGTTTTGAGTTATATACTCTATTTGACGAAGTATGAGTTTAGCTTGAATACTTTAAATGTTTCAAAGCTACATGTTTTAAGGAATGCATATATTCTGTATTCAAAGTATACGAACAATTGGCGGTGATTATTTTACAACTTTTATGTACTAAAAACCACTACTAATTGAAAACCCTATGACAAATACTGGAATTGCTCACAAGCTTAGATTAGCTTACCCGGACTTTGTTCGGACCCTCCTTTCAGGTGATTCACAGCAGACAGGGTCTTGAGGACGATGGCGAGGAGTCTAGCTATTTTTGGGAAGATATGTTTAAAGTAGTTCTTTTGAGGAACCTATGAACTCTAGTAGTACATTTTGTATTAGTAAACAATGTCAGAATATGTAATAAGCCCTCAGGGCAACCGAACACGTATTGTATTAATGTTATAAGTCTTTAAGTTTTAGTTATACTCTGAATGTGTAACCATGTATGCTATGTTTGGAGCGGCAGTATCGGACGGATGTGCATAATTTAAAAATGAGAAAAGAAAAGAAAGTTTTTCACGCTTCCGCAAAACGCATGTCGCACATCTATTCGATACCGCAGCCTATGTGAGCCTTCGCCCAAGGGTCCCCGGACCTGAGGGTGGCGGTCGCGATGCGAGATCCGCACAGGCTGGGTTTCGGGTCGTGACAACTGTGGACAAAAAAAGCACTTGAAGGCAGATTGTTCAGCACCAAAGAAGATACAAAGTGATCAACATAAGAAGTTTGTGAATGCTACAACATAAGATATTTGTGATGCCTTGATTTTAAACATTGACAGTCCTCTCGAATCTTAGATTTTAGATTCTAGGGCGTCTTTCCATTCATCCTCACACAAAGAAATCATTGAAAGCTATATAAGTGGTGATTTCGAAAAATTTTATTTGGTTGATGATGAATCTTTGAATATTATGGGTAAATGAGATGTGAAAATAAGGTTGCTAAACAGGTCTGTATGGAAAATACAGAATGTTAGGCATGTGCCTAGATTGAAAAGGAATTTGATTTCTGTGGGATAGCTTGATGATGAAGGTCACGTAGTAACCTTCACGGGTGGGCTGTGAAAAATCTCGAGAGGAACTATGGTTGTTACTCGTGGTATGAAGACTAGAACTCTTTATGTGACAACAAACAACAAGAATGTTGTAGAAGTTGCTGATAAAAATGAAAACTCACACTTGTGGCACCATAGGCTTGGGCATATAAGCGAGAAAGGAATGAAGGTACTTCTGTAAAAAAAAAAAAGAAACTATTAGGTTTGAAATCAATTGATCTTGATTTGTGCGAAGATTGTATATTTAGAAAGTAAAATAGGGTCAGTTTTTTGAATGATAGTAGGAAATCGAAGACATAAAAATTAGAGTTGATTCATATTGATGTATAGGAGCCTTTTCTAGTTGCATCTCTTGGGGGATCATATTATTATATCACTTTTATCGATGATTCAACTAGAAAGGTATGGGTTTATTTTTTAAAGAATAAATCTGATATTTTTGCTACCTTTAAAAAATGGAAAGCCTTGGTAGAGAATGAAACAGATTTGAAAATCAAGTGTTTGAGATCAAACAATGGAAGAGAGTATGGAGACAGTGAGTTCAAAAGGTTTTGTGTTGATAATGAGATAAAAATGCAAAAGACAGTTTGAAAAACATCCCATCAAAATGCGTTGGAAAGCCCATGAACAGAACTTTAAATTAACATGCTACAGCCATAAGGATACACCCTGGATTGCCAAAGATGTTCTGGGCAGATGCAATCAACACTGCAGCATATCTGATAAATCGTGGTCCATCTATTCCCTTGGATGGAGGATTGTCAAAGGAAGTCTAGAGCGAAAAAGAGGTAAATCTTTCATACTTAAAAATTTTTGGTTCGTTTCATATGTGCATATAGATTCTACTAATAGAAGCAAGTTTGATCCTAAATCTGCTAGATATACTTTTATTGGGTATGACATTGATGAATTTGGTTATCGTTTTTGGGATAATGAAAAACGAAAAATAATCAAAAGTAGAGATGTCATATTTAATGAGAAATTAATGTATAAGGATTAGTCTGTTGTAAAATCTAATAGTTGTGAACAACTTGTTGGGTTAAAAGAAATCACTAAAAGTGATGTGAATAATAGGTTCAGGATAATCCTGAAAATATTATTCGGCAAGTGGAACCACGTATTCCTGTTCTGCCAAAAAGGTCCACTAAAGAGTCTAGGTCTACACAACGTTATTCTCTTTCATTATACTATTTGTTGTTATCTGATTGTTGTGAACTAGAGAGTTATGATGAAGCTTTATAGATTGATGATTGAACCAAGTGAGAGTCAACTATGTAGGAAGAGATGGATTTTCTCATGACAAATCAGACATGGGAGCTAACTAAACTACCAAAGGACAAGAAAACTTTGCATAACAAATGGGTTTACAGGGTCAAAGAGAAACATGATGGGAGTAAGAGATTCAAGGCTAGACTGGTTGTAAAAGGGTTTCAGCAAAAGAAATGTGTTGACTACACTAAAATTTTCTCTCCAGTTGTGAAGTTGACAACAATCAAATTTGTGTTGGGAATTGTGGTTGCTAAGGATTTGCTTCTTAAGCAAATAGATGTGAAGACAGCTTTCCTCCATGGTGATTTGGAGGAAGATATTTACATGAATCAACCACAGGGTTTCATAGCATAAGGCAAAATGGATTTGGTGTGCAAACTTAAGAAAAGCTTGTATGGTTTGAAACAGATCCCAAGGCAGTGGTATAAGAAATTTAATGTTTTATGTATAGCAGTGGTTTCACAAGATGTCAAGTAGATCACTGTTGTTATTTCTAAAGGTTTGACAATATTTATATTATTTTACTTTTGTATGTTGATGATATGCTAATTGTAAGTTCTAACATTTAAGAGATAAATAAGTTTAAAAAGTTGTTGTCCAATCAATTTACAATGAAAGATCTTAGAGCTACTAATTAAATTCTTAGTATGAAGATTCATAGGGATAGTGTGAATGGTGTTTTGAAGTTGTCACAAGTTGAATATGTTAAGAAGGTTCGAAACAGGTTTAGCTTAGATGGAGCAAAATCAGTGAGCGCCCCGCTTGCCAATTACTTCAAACTTACCAAGGAGCAGTCACCAAAGATCAAAGAAGAACGGACATATATGAAGCGTGATCCATATGCTTCAGCTATCAGTAGCTTTATGTATGCCATGATTTGTACTAGGCCAGACATTGCACATGCAGTGGAAGTGGTAAGTAGATACATGAGTAATCCAAGCAAGCAACATTGGGAGGCAGTAAAGTGGATCCTTAGATACTTGAGTGGTACTACAAAGATGGCACTTTGTTTCAGAAAAACAAATATAGGATTACATGGTTATGTTGATGCAGATTTAACTGGTGATGTGGATACTAGAAGAAGTGCTACTGGTTATGTTTACACATTGGGTCGTACAATAGTTAGTTGGGTTTCTCAGTTGCAGAAGATTGTAGCTCTCTCTATAACAGAAGCTGAGTATGTTGTTATTATTGAAGTTGGTAAAGAGATGACTTGATTGACAAGTTTTCTAGAAGAGTTGGATAAGAAGCAGGGGATAATGTTCTGTACAGTGATAATCAAAATGTTATTCATCTTGCAAAGAATCCAGTATTTCATTCTAGGACGAAGCACATTCAGTTGCGATATCATTTCATTCGTTCTCTTGTAAATGATGTAGTATTGTCTCTTGAGAAGATTCATGACAGTGAGAATCCACCAGCTACGTTAACCAAGGTAGTCACCATTGAGAAACTGAAGTTGTGTGCAACTTCAATTGGTCTTCAAGCTTGAGGAATGAAGACAGTTATTGTGGTGTTCTTCTATGTGATGATAGGATATTGAACTTGTGTATATCAGGTTCCAAGTGGGAGATTGTTGGGTAATGTGGATCCTGATAAGTACTGTACATTAGCCCCCTACTCCGTGGATCCAACTTTTTTAAGGATATTTTTGGTATTTCACATTATTTTCCTGTTGTCCTAATTTTATGTATTTATAGTTGAAGAGCCACATCTCATTGTAACTTGTGACTCTTCCAAATCATAGTGAAGCCGTAGCAGCCATAAACATGACCTTATTCTGGGGTGAACCACGTATATTTTTGTACTCTTGTCTGTGTGTGTGATTTTAAATTTGTTTTCGTGTATCACCGATCCTAATTAAATGATTGTATTCCTACTAATATATATATATATATATATATATATATATATATATAAGCATCGCTCCAGGAAGATTTATTTAAGTTATTGATAAAATAATCAGATTTTCCAGAACAGTTTTTGCTGTGCTTTATACTTTCGTTTGGATGGAGTGGTTTAGAGAGAAGAAAGAACACAAGCAGAGGGATACCAAATCTATGATTTAAAATGTTTATTATGAAAAAAATAAAAAGAAACTCATTTAATGAATTTCTTTAAACTATCAAATACATCATTAATAAAAAAAAAAAACTAAAATTTATGATCACTAGCTACTAACACAAAAAAAATTATAATTTATATATGCTTTCTTTTTTATTAACAATTTGAATGAGAGAATAATAATTTTTTATTATTTATATCCTAAATAGAAAGAAAAAGATGACTCTTTTTTTTTTTCTTTTAATTTTTTTTTTTTTTCAAAATGAGAATGAATCCATCCTAAATCATTGCTGACCCGGCAAAAAAGTTTTTTTTTTTTTTTTGATAACCAAAATTTTTAATCACCTTTAATCTAATCTGATAATATTTTACTTCAACGATTTGAGGATCATACATAAAAAGTTTAATTCTATTTATCGATCGAAAAAATTAAAGGTGGTTGTGAAGTTCAACGTTTGATCCATTAAATATCAGATGTTTGGGGGAAGAATCTATTGGTGTAAACTTGTCGAAAGCGAAGGGTGGAAAAGAAATCATCTTCTGTTTGGGCCCCCATTGCCTCAGAGCAGCCAAAGTATTATCCAAAAGCACCTCTGGTTCTAGGACTGGGGCTCTTCTAAAACTCTCCAGCTGTCCTGCTTAAAAACAAATAAATAAATAATTGGAGAACTTATTTAATAAATAAAGAATTGCTGAAGACAAAGTCATACAGCAACATATTTGATTCCACTTGAGTTTGAGGCTAATCCGCTAATGATTTGTTTCTGATAGAACCAGTCGTAGCTAAGGTCCAAGAACGTGAGAATGAGTGTATCTTGTAGGTCTATCCAAAGCCCACCAATGATCAGCCCAACCTATGATCTTCTCTTCAATCTTTATTGCAAATTGCAAAAACTTTTATAATCGAACCCACATTAACTGCATAGAATATACGCACTTGTACTATTTGAATAAAAAACAATTCTTTTGAAATGGGGTAGACAAAAAAGAACTCGCTATACATTTTCTTTTTTCAATGCTACTCCTCTTAAGTTAAAAAAGAGAAGTGTAAGCTGGCTGCTTCAGAGTAATTTTCTATATGCTCATATTCCACCATGAAAGTCAAACCAGGTAACTAACCAAAGGATAACAAAGATGTTCTGCAAGTAGAATCCATTACCCAATAATATATGATAACGGTACAGCAACACTTTTATGCGCTCTCACATGAGCACTTCAGCTTGGAAAAACCTGAACACAGCTGCTTCTCAGAAGGTCACAAAATCTCACCTCGATTGCTCGATCAATTGATTCCACAAGTGACAACCGGATATGGTGCCTATCAATTATCGTCTCTGCCCAGATGACAATTCCCAAAAAATATCTAACAATAACTGGAAGTCCACCAAGGCACCTCGAAGCAATCATTGGAGATTTCTGTTGCAGTCCTCAAGCAAGCCTTTTTTCAAGCAATTCATCCATCAAACTCTACTTTAAAGGACTGAAACCATTAAGCTCGATTGTCCCATTTCCACCTTCGTCCCACCGCCTCAAGAACCTTGGCACGGGCTTTGTTTTTCCTAGCCTCATCCTCAATCCAAGATCTGCATCCATAGCTTCCATTAGTGACAATTATTCCCATGAATTATAAACTAAAACACAACACGTTCTTGTCCTAGCTTACAACTCCTGGCAGTAAAATAGGGGCATAAATTCACATTGTCTCATCAGATATCAAATTTTTGTCCATCCTTGAACACCAAAATTAATTCTGATTAAAAAAATAAAAGGGGTAGAAGTTCATACCAAGTGCATTGTACAAAGCAATATTATATATTTAGGCAAGCCGATCAGAACACATTTTGAAGAATGGTTCATCCTACTGGAACACAAAACTGAATGGATGCTCAAAATAGGCAACTAAAACCAAAGCTGAAATGCAATCTTCATAGGTTAGATTTTTTTGGGGCAATTTAAATTTTTTTAAGTAAATATTTTAAATGACAAAACCCACCAAAAAAATGGGGCTACAACATTGAAGTGGTAGCTCAATTTGAAGCTTTGAACCACCATATGCTATGTTGTGGCAGGAGTTATGTCAATTGAATTAGATATGACTAGTTGTAATGCTCCCCAATCATCGCAAAAAGTAATAACATTTTCAAATATTTCAATGCCCTAAATAATTCTAAGCATAAACAAATGATTATCAATATCCAAATCATACTTTGCTGTAATGCTGAGTGCAATTTAATACTTCACACCTCTGGTACTCAGCCCATGGGGGTTTGGAACCTTCAAAAGGCAACTGATGAATGATGCTCAGATTTGAAAATCAAAGCACTCTCGTATTAATTAGAGTTACTGGTACAAGTGATATTAAAAATGTCGCTACAAATTTACAGTAGCAACAAAAATAATAATATGTTAATGGTGATGATGATATAGAATAATTTTATACTGTGTATACTCATTAATTTTATTGTCTGACGTCTCCCAAAAGCCAATAATTAGTAATCTTCGCTTTATAGAATACACGAGAATCATACATGATTTTTTTTACCTCAAAATAAAGGATAGAAATTTAAGAAAAAGGGAGAGATGCAACCTTAATCCTTACCTAAGTATCCGAAGAGCTTCTGTCTCAGCTTCCAGTATTGATTTTGCATCAAGCAATTGTTCCTGCTTCAACTGTAAATCACTGGCTGTATCCTGTATATTGTGCTGCTCCTCCATATGTTTGGCCCTCTCACATGCAAGCCTCTCTGACATCTCATTGACTTCTTCCTTCAGACTAAAAAGCAGCTGCTTCTGACAGTTTATAGTTGTCTTCTTCTTCAAATGCTCAGCTTGAGTATTCTCTTGAACAATCTTCTCCTGCTCTAAATCATTAAGTGCTGCAACATAAGCCCTTTCCACCACACAACCATGAGTTTTTCCTTCTTCCAGCTTCCCATCCCAATACCTCTGTACATCTCCTCTGTCTAAAAGTTCAGACCTAATTTCTTCCATCACATTTTGCCTCATAGAATTCTCAGCTTCTAGTCTTGACAATTTAGTATGAATTGCTTCTGTCATCCTGCCACTTGTCAGTGCCACTGCTGCTTGTGCCTTTGTTGAAGGTTTATTTGGTTGAAACCGCTTGCCCCACCCTGTAAAAGAAATGGAACATTCCTAATACTTCTACAAAATAAATAAAAATTCACATATTATATGGGTGCACACATTGATGAGCTAATCTCCTCACATTGAAGAGAAGCTCAGCAGCAGCAGCACTTTAATAGACAGAGTATAACAAAATTTGTCATGTAAGTGGGCATTTTCTTCATTTTACACTCCTCTCTTGTCGCAGGACACATAGAAGGAGAAAGCCACAACAAAAGGAAAACTAAAACCTCACTTGAATCTCATGCATCTCCCTTGGGAATTTGAATACTACACATCTGCCTTTCCTTTCCACCCCAAATATCTGAAGTTCCTAACATCTACACTATATGAAAACAATTGCAAAAGATGCAATTCTGAGGGAACCATAAGCCCAAATACATAGACCTCAGTAATTAATCTAAATCAGGATACAGATTAAGAAAGCAAGAGAAGCCAATGAGGTCCATAAGATCACTGGATACAAGCACTTAACAATAATAATAATAATGGCTACGAAAGCAAGCCAACAGCGTTTCTGAAAATCACGATATAAATAGATATTGTGGAACAATCAGTTCTCAATCAAACTGCCAGTAACTACTAAATAGCAATGCAGATAGGATGTGTGCATATATGAGTAACTGAGCATACATCTGCATGTCTATCAGAGTGTTTGTGTGTGTGTGTATGTGAGAGAGAGAGAGACCAAAGACTCTTCTGAGTATGCTCTTGTCGCCAGCTAGCATATCCATAAAAAGCTCAGGCGTTGCATCTGAACTGATCTCCCTCGTGTCCATAAAACTTACGTTGGACCTTGATATCTGGACTGTAAATAAGTCAGATTTTAAAAGCTATAAAAGAATTGCATAGTGTCGGTCACATTTCTTTTTCTATATTAGTTCAAGGAAAAAAAATTCAATCAGAATCTTGTTTCAATTTTCTCATACCTTCTCATTAATTCCAGCCATGGCTTCATACTCTAGTCGAGCTTTCCAACTTATCAGATCCTGGCGAGATATAAATCTACAGCAACAAATTTCTTTTCTTGAGTGGAAAGAAATTTATATGAAAAATGGGGGAAAATATTTTTTTTCAAAAAAATATAAGTTTAGAAAAAGCAGCATACTTACTTCTCGGGGAAAAATTTGACACCATCGTGGCCTTTTGAATCATCCAGATTAGAACTGGAGTTCTTAACTGATAGATTGCTGAGAATGACACCAGCCTCAGCCAGCACTAAATTACAAATTCAAGACAAATTCAGACACTGGTTCCCTTCTTATACAACCTTATGTTATTAGGTGAACATCAAGATCAAACCTTACATTGAATGGACCAAAAATCAGGGTTTTCAATGCTCACGTCATTGAATGCAGCAATTACAGACCCAGAAAGTGCAGCAGATGGGACAATCCGATGCTTCGGATTCCTACAACCAGATAATAAATTGCTCAGACCATGCAGAAGCAGCCACACTACATTTAAATGCTTGATTACAAGAACTGCCAAATCACATGCATGCATCAAATACTACCTTTCTAATAGCGAAGATGCTTTAAGTAACCATCTTGCATATTCTCTCCTAGTGCACAATTCATCTGCCTTCACATCATCTTCAATGATCTGCATAGCTTAATTATAATTGTGAAAACCAAGCTCAGAACAGAAGCCAAATCTTAAATTAGCATATAAATTTATTTGGATGATGAGTAGATATTGTTATATCATCATTACAAGAAAAGAGGCGAAAATTTGTTGAAGAATGTTAGGAATTTAGGATCTTTTATTTTTCCACATTTAGAATATCTTTATTGAAGGCCAAATTTTGACCGATCAACCCAATGAAGATGTCATGAGAATGAAATTTATTTTGAAGTCCAAAAGCACCTCAATGGCCCACTATATATGCTCCCTTTACTGTCACAAGAAGTTTCAAATCATAATGCATATTACAGCTATGATTAAACTTGGCATATACGTTAGCCAACATCACAGATCTCACTATTAATACCTTAAGAAAATAATATATTGGACACCACCAAGTAACAGATTAAGATATTAGGGAGAGGAGAAAACAAACGCACACTTGTGCATTGTGGCTAAAAGTGAATTACTAGAAGAGAAAAGTCCTCACAATTCCTGACAACCAGACATCCAATAGAATAAGCAGCACATCATATTATTGATCTTGTTGTTTATTGAGATCATTAAACTTGGAGATAAATCAACTTATCAAAAAAAATTAAGATAAATCAAATGAACAGTACTTACTCAGGTGGTTATATAATTTGCTTGAGGCTAAAGCTGGCCAAAATTTGGATTCCTTCAGCTAGTGACTTTAGGAAGGCAAAATATAGAAACTTCTATATCTCAACATCAATTTTCTACTCAGGTATACTATACTTCTGCATTTTGTTTCATCAAATGTGGAAGTCATTTTTTTAATAACAAAAAAAAAAATTGAAAAGTCATTTTGTTCATTAAAAAAGGGAAGGTTGAAAATTCATTTTGTTTTCTTCATCTGACTTCAATTGAACACTGTTTGGTACTTCAAACATTGAGGAAAATGAGAATCAGAAGGAAAAGGAAGGGACGCAGAAACAAAATGAAACAAAATAAAAATATGTTGTGCTGCACCAATGAGAGGAAGAACATTATGACCACAAGGCTGGGTTTGCATGGTGCAAAATTGAGAGAAACTGAAAGAGAGTTCTCCTTCCAACTTTCCACCATATTTCTTTGCTCTTCTCCTTCATAGCCAAACAAGAGAAAACTTTAAAAAAACAAAACAAAAAATTTTTCCCACTTCCTTTTTTTCCTTTCCCTCCTATTCTCGAGAACCAAACAGAATGTCAAAAACCATATGCAGTTCACAATAACCAATTTCATTTCCACCCTACATTCCTTCAAGTGAGAGTAAAAATCTTGGCAGCTTCTAAATCAAAAACGATATTGCACATAACTGGTAACACTCAATTAGGCATTCCAAATAACAAAAATATGGAACCAAGTCACAAACACAAAAGACAGTTCTTTAGAGAATAGACCCAGTATCGGTAAGAAGTAAAAAACAACTGATAATTTATGCACAGAAAATGCATCTACAACCATACCTTCAGTTTCTTCAACATCTGTAGTGCCTCCTGTTGAGTAGAATCCACAGCAACTGGAATTATAATACGCTCCAGCTTTCCTTCTTGCCTCTTTATATGGTTTGTTTCTTATCAAAGGAAAAATATAAAAAGAATAAAGATTAGGATATAAATGTGGCTGAAAATGAGTCGGTACGGCAGGGGGAGAGGCGAGGGGCAGGGCCGGGGAGGAAAATTTATAGGTTGATCTAGTTCCAGAATTCTACTATTATCACAACAATTGCATCATAAAACAAAAGGTTCTCGTACGGCAAGCCCTAACTACTTAGTTGAAAAGATGATAAAGAATGGAGTTCAAATGACGTGTGAAAATGAGCAATTCATATATGCAAATGTCATTATTTGCTGCATATCAAAAATAAAAGTAAGAAAATAATAAACAGAAGAGTAAGCTGACAAAGGCTAATGTGTTACCATAATTTTGTAGCCTAAACAGCTTAAAATCACCAATGCTTGTCAAATTCAGGCATTTAGAGTTCCTCCAACCCAAGGCCACCTGAGAGAAGGCTCCTTTTGGTATGCGCCATACTAAAAAATGTGGTACAATAGGGGTAGGTTAAGACAAATCACATAGATACAAACTGATGGGTAGTTTTGAATATGAGAGTGATGTCTTTTAACTAGCACGTGATTAATGAGGCTTCCTATAACTAAAACACCAGACTGTCCCTTTAGTTTTGTAATAAACTAGAATTATATAAAAGCATAGAAATGTACACTATATACATTGAGTTCTAGGTACAACATGGCCAGGGACTAAGGCAGAACATTTTCCTTGGAGAAGCCAAAGTTCTTTGTGGGGGACGTTGGGGGCCACATTAGAATTACATGTAATCTTGACTCTTGAGACCACAACTATATAGTTTTGCTTGGTGAGTTCGTTTTGAGATTGGGGATGGTGCGTGGGTGAAGTTTTGGGTAGACCCTTGGATTGTGGTGGTTCTTTGAAGGAGAAGTTTCCTAACCTCTTTAACATAGCCATGGATAAAGAGGTTGTGGTTGCAGATTGCATTGAAATGGTGGGGGGGAAAGAATTTGGAGCCCATTTTTTTGAAGACTGTTTATGATTGGGAATTTAGGGAGATTGAGGAGTTGATGGAAGTTTCGAGTAGAGTTGATTTAAATGGTAGAAGGGATTGTGTGGGAAGGTGACTAGAGATGGGAAGTTCACTGTCCAATCCTTTTTATAAAAAGTTGGTGAATGGGAAGGAGAAGTCCTTTCCTTAGAGGTTGATATTGGAAATCCAGAGCTCCTAGAAAGCCTGCGAGTTTTGCTTGGTCGGCAGCTTGAGAGACTATTCTTACGGGCGGACAATCTTCAAAAAAGAGAATTCCATCTTCCAAATCATTGCCCTATGTGCAAAGAGGAAGAAATAGTGAATCATCTCCTCGTGCATTGTAAGATGGCAACGGATACTTGAAACTTACTATTTTCAATTTTTGTATGCTTGCGAGTGATGTCGGCTTCTATCAAGGAGGTGCTTTTGGAGTGGAGATGTGGAAGGCTAAGGAAGGAGTTGAGAACAGCTTGGAGGATGGCTCCTATTTGTCTTGTTGGTGTCTTTGATAAGAGAGAAATAGGAGAGTTTTTTAAGGAGTTGAGTCCCCCCCTCCTTAGAAGTTTAAACTTTAAAGACATTTTCTCTGAGAACTTTTATTTCTTTTTGATTAAGAGGGTATTTCCTATGCATCTAAATAGACTTATAGATTGTTTGGGGGCTCTTAGGCTTTAATTTTTGTAACCGGTTCCCTTCTTTTACACTCTTTGGGTTTTGCCCTTTTTAAGCGGCTTTGTTTATAATCAAAAAAAATATATTCAAACCCCAAGGGATGCCATGGCCCCCTTTATTATGTTTATAGGTTCACCCAAACTCCTCTGTTAATATTCATAACATTTACAAAGTCATTTTCAGCTTATTAATTGAAGTTCAAATTTTAGTCAAATATGGCTTAAGATGTGCAAATAATCAAATGCCGAAGAGCCCAAATAAGAAGTATCAAGTCAAGCAAATCAGTTGCTATGGGATGAACCTTTGATACACAAAAGAAAAAGAACCCCCAGATGCATCATGTCTCTTACATACACAAAAACTGAACATCAGTTAATTGCTTTATAAGGGGAATATGGACAGCCCATGGACACTGAATTGAATATTGCTTTTTGCATCACATTTGCAATGAGCACGTCATTTCTATCCCTGAATCCAATTTGTTTTTCCTTTCAATTATTTAAAATTGAGGTATTTTATAGGGTTTCAATAATAACCTCATTTCTACTCTGTAGTCTGTTTTTTAGTACTTAAGCGGTGCCTCACTGCAACAATAGTAACTTATGCATGAGAGAGCAAGATAGAGAGAGAGGGAAAGGCAAAATACCAATTAAAAGAAGCAAACAAAATCAAAATCATAGTAACATTCAAGAATTGTTCAAAAAAAAAACCAAAAAAAAAAAAAAAATCAAGAATTGTTCAAATTGAATGTACCTGATGCCACAGTTTCTTCCAGGCTTCCCAAAGGAGCCACAGCATTCCCGAATGATGCATCAGAATCCAAAGTTTTACCTTCAACAACTTCATTAGGTCCAGATGGCATTAACATCCCAGGTAAAGCATGCAATGGACTGCTAAATAGAAACCGAAACCCTGCAAAAATTAAGGCACTCAAATTAAACCCCCATTCAATACATTTCCAAAGAATTATATACTGTTGGAATTAGGAAATTTATCCTATTTTAGGTCATGTCGACCATCTTTTATTTTGTCTGTATTTCTTTGATTTCCTTTCCTTCTTTAGTTAGGAATGTATTGTATATATATATGAGGTTGTAGTAATCATAATATATATCTTTTTCTCAAATTTCTTTTTGGTATCAGAGCCTAAGAACGCTCTCTTTCTCTCCCCTCCAATCTCGCCTATCCACCCCCCATCACCCAGCCACTGCCGCACCACCTGTGACTTCCCAGGACCCCTCTGGTCCTTCACGCAGCTTCTGTGCTGCACCTTTTGGCCTCCTTGGCTTGTCTATGATGTCTGTGATGTGTTAGAGCCTCTCCGTGCTCCTCTTCTATTTTCTGTCCGGCCGTGTCAGGCTGCCCGTGTCTGTCTATGATGTCTGTGATGTGTTAGAGCCTTTCCGTGCTCCTCTTCTATTTTTCTGTCCGGCTGTGTCAGGCTGCCCGTGTCTGGTAAGCCGTTTTCTGTCTGGCTGTGGTTCTCTTGTTGCCGTTTCGTTATCTTCCTTTGTTTCTCTACTGTTCATTCCAGTTTTTTTTTTGGACTTGTCTCATGGCTGATGTAAGTAAGGATGTTGTTCCTGCTAATCGTCCGACTCCTGTGATTTCTCGTCCCGATCTTTCTCTTGCCCAGTATACACCGGCTCAACGTGTCACAAGTGTGTTATTAAATGGAAAAAACTTTCATGCTTGGTCTCGCTCTTTCCGTCTCTTTCTTGGTGGAAAACGCAAGACCGGATGGATTCTTGGAAAGATGTCGAAGCCGTCCGAATCTAACCCCTCGTTTGAACAATGGGATATGGACAACTGTATCATTTTGGGTTGGATGTTCAACTCGATGGAGGAGAGGATCTATAATATGTTCATGTATCATGAGACTGTCCATGGTCTGTGGTCTGCCCTATCTAAGATGTACGCGCATGCACACTGTGATTCTCGAATTTTTGAGCTTTATCGGGATATATCTCATGCCTCCCAAGCCACCTTGGGCCTATCAGTTGCTGACTTCTTTGGTTATCTCCAGACTAGATGGGAGGAGTTGGCCCAGTATGAGCCCCATAGTGACTTTACCACTGATGGTGATGTTGAGTCCAAACGTCTTGATCGTAGGCATACATATCAGTTTTTGATGAGTTTGAAACCTGAGTTTGAGGCTCTTAGGGCTCAGATTTTGAACACCTCTCCTATGCCTTCTCTTTATGAGGCGTTTGCCACTGTGGATGGCGATGAGCGTCGGCGCCGTCTTATTCCTCCGATTTCACCTTCACAAATTGAGCTATCTCCTCCTGTTCCTGATCAGATGGCCTTTGCTGCTTCTTCGGGCTCCCGTCCGACGGGTAACCGTCCTTATTGTCAGCACTGCCACAAGCCCGGCCATGTCATTGATCGCTGCTTTGATCTCCATCCTGAGTTAAAGAAGGGTTATTCCAAGAACCGGAACCAGGGGAATCAGGGGAACCGAGACCGAGGAAAATGGGCTCCTCATACAGGTGCCATTGCAGAGACTGCACCCATTCCAGCCATTTCAGATTATAGCCAGCTTCAGGCACAGATTGCTCAACTTCAGGCACACCTTGGCTTAGGTTCTACTCCTCCGGGGACTACCTCATCTGCCAATCCCACGGCTACACTTGCTACAGGTATCCCTACTGCTCTTCATGTTAAGTCAGGCCATCCCACTTGGATTTTGAATTCCGGAGCTAATAATCACATGACTGGTGAGTTATCCATTTTGTCTTCTCCAATTACCCCTGTTGTTCAGTCTGTCCATATTGCCAATGGGTCATCTATCCAGATCAGTAGTCAGGGTGATGCAGTCCTGTCTTCAGACATCACGCTTTCTTCTGATTTTTATGTCCCTAATTTTGCTTACAATCTTCTCTCTGTCAGTTTACTTGCAAAAAATCTTAATTGTGCTGTGATTTTTTTTACCCGATCGTTGTCTCTTGCAGGACCTGACTTCGAAGAAGATTTTTGGCAGGGGATATGAGCGCGATGGACTCTATTACTTTGGAGACCCTCCGTCATCCAAAGTGTCAACATCCAGTTTTCAGGCGTCTGTTTTGCCTATGTTTGATACTTCTATTTTTTCTCTTCAAACTTTAGATTTGTGGCATGCCCGTTTAGGACATGCACACTTTCAATATTTATGTTGGCTTTTTCCGCCTTTGAATAAAGCATGCAGGAATTTTAAATTTAAATGTGTGGTTTGTGAATTGTCAAAACATACTCGCACTACTTATATTCCTCGCATGCATCGTGCACCGTATGCCTTTGATCTTATTCATTCTGATGTATGGGGTCCTTTTCCAGTTGTTGCTTTATCTCAGCACCGCTATTATGTCACTTTCATAGATGATTATACTCGTTGTACTTGGGTCTATCTTATGAAGAAAAAATCTGAAGTGTTTTCACACCTTACTAATTTTTTACAAATGATCAAAACCCAATACAATATTGTTGTTCGGAATATTAGGTCTGATAATGGTCGAGAGTATATATCGCATGAGTTTAGATGTGAGCTTAACAAAAGTGGTATTCTCCAGCAACTTACATGTCCTTACACTCCTGAGCAGAATGGTGTAGTGGAACGTAAGAACCGTCACATCATGTCTGTTGTTCAGTGTCTTTTGTGTGGGATGGGGGTACCCAAATATTTCTGGCATATGGCTGTTCTCACAGCTACTTACCTTATCAATCGTACTCCCAGTCGGATACTACAAGGTAAGGCTCCCCTCCATATCCCTCAGCCTGATAGCACACTCTTTCCTATTACACCTCGTGTCTTCGGGTGTACATGTTTTGTTCAAAACCGTAGCCCTTCCCGCACTAAACTTGATGATAAGGCCATCCGGTGTGTCTTCTTAGGGTATTCTAGCATGTCTAAGGGGTATCGTTGTTATGATCCGGTTACTGGTCATCTCTATCACTCATTGGATGTTACTTTTTTGGAAACTGTTCCTTTCTTTTCAGGTACTCCTTCCTTGCCGGGACCTGTTGAGGAGATTCCTCCGGAGGACAATCCCTTGCTTCCTCGTCCGGCTCCCATTCTTGAGCCGCCTCCGGTGTCCTCTTTTTCACTTCCTAGCAGGTCCCCTCCTCCGGTAACCACTACTAATCCCTTCCTTTATGTTCCTCGTTGTCCGCGGTCTCTTGTTCCTCGCCGTCCGCGCTCTCATGTTCCTCCGCCAGACGCTTCTCCGGACTCAGGTACTTCCTCTCTTCCCTTAGCTTCTGATATCACACCTCCCCAGTATCCTCCCTGTGATCGTCGTCCCCCCATCCGTTTGGGTTTTTCTACTAGTACTGACCATCCTATTGCCAAGTTTATATCTTATCAGGGTCTTTCAGATTCGTATCAGTCCTTTTTTGGTAAGGTTGATTCAGTATCCATTCCTCGGTCAGTCTCTGAGGCTCTTCAAAATCCTAAGTGGGTGGCCACTATGAAAGTAGAAATGGATGCTCTTCTTCAAAATCAGACGTGGGAACTTGTTGACTTGCCTGCTGGTGCGAGAACGGTTGGCTGTAAGTGGGTCTTCAGTGTGAAGTACTTGGCCGATGGCACTGTCGAGAGGTATAAGGCTCGCCTTGTTGCAAAAGGCTTTACTCAGGTTCCAGGTAAGGATTTTGGTGCTACCTTTGCTCCTGTGGCTAAGTTAACTACAGTCCGTCTTCTTGTCTCTCTTGCTGCTTCTTATTCTTGGCCTCTTCATCAAATGGATGTCAAGAATGCCTTCCTCAATGGTGACCTTACAGAGGTTATCTACATGGATTCGCCACCGGGTTTTCGGTCTCAGGGGGAGTATTCTGGGAAAGTCTGTTGTCTCCGAAAATCCCTCTATGGTCTTAAGCAGTCTCCTCGAGCATGGTTTAGCCGATTCAGTGATGTTGTTCTGGATATGGGCTTTGTTAGGTGCCATTCGGATCATACATGCTTTATTCGACGACATTCAGATGGGCGGTATATTATCATCTCCGTTTATGTAGATGATATTATTATTATTGGAGATGATTCACCTGGTATTTCTAAAGTAAAGCGTGATCTCGGGGCGTCTTTTGATATTAAGGACTTGGGTCCTCTGCGGTACTTTCTTGGCATTGAGGTTGCTCGGTCTCGCTTTGGTATATCTCTATCTCAGCGAAAGTATGCTCTTGATCTCCTTCAGGATACGGGTATGCTTGGGTGTAGGCCTGCTTCTACTCCTATGGATCCAAATCATAAGTTGTCAGCAGAATCAGGAGAGTTACTATCAGACCCATCCATTTATCAGAGTCTTGTGGGTCGTCTTATTTACTTAACGAACACAAGACCAGATTTCACGTTTGCTGTTAGTGTTGTGAGTCAGTTCATGCACTCACCACGTACCTCTCATTTGGATGCAGTTTATCATATTCTCCGGTACCTTAAGACCTGTCCTGGTCTTGGGCTTTTTTATACGACAGGAGCACAGTCAAATCTCTCTTGTTTTACAGATGCTGACTAGGCAGGTTCTAAAAGTGACAGGCGCTCTACTTCTGGTATATGTACTTTTCATGGTAATCATCTCATATCCTGGAAAAGTAAGAAGCAAGCGGTGGTTTCTCGATCTTCTGCCGAGGCCGAGTACCGTGCTATGGCTCAGGGCACTTGTGAACTTCTATGGCTTCATTCTCTTCTGACTGAGCTGGGTTTTCCCATGTCGGATTCATCTTCTTTGTTTTGTGATAATAAGTCCGCTATTATGTTATCCTCAGACTCGGTACTTCATGAGAGAACAAAACACATAGAAGTCGATATTCACTTCATTAGGGAAAAAGTTCGTTCGGGTATTGTTACCCCTAGCTTTGTTCCCTCATCTGATCAGACGGCCGATATGTTCACCAAGTCAGTGGGTCCGTTGTTACTACAGTCATCTCTTGTCAAGTTAGGGCTCGTCAATATCTTCCCCTCAACTTGAGGGGGAGTGTTGGAATTAGGAAATTTATCCTATTTTAGGTCATGTTGACCATCTTTTATTTTGTCTGTATTTCTTTGATTTCCTTTCCTTCTTTAGTTAGGAATGTATTGTATATATATATATATATATATATATGAGGTTGTAGTAATCATAATATATATCTTTTTCTCAAATTTCTTTTTATACCAATTCACAGAAATCCGCTCGTATCCGAACACGGAACAAGTTAAATGGCCAAGTAACTGACCTCTTCGTGATAGTGAGAAGTAAGCCATGGCAGCAAGTAAAGCAGCAATTGAAGTCCCAATACCCACCAATAGAAATGGAGCCAAACCTACACAAAGACAATAATGACCTATATTTTCGAAGAAATTACAAGGAAAAGAATGTGCATGTGGGTAAATGATACCTTTCTTCTTCTTTTTCTGAATAGGAGCTTCGACAAGTGCCCAACCGCCGTAATCGTCAGTTGCATTTCGTTCCTGAGAGAACCAGAAGGTATCGAGGTTTCTCTCAGCGACTGACACACACAGAGATGATCTATGGTCTCTGAATCTCTGACTGATTAAAATTGAGTGTGAAGGATTGGGGACTGAGACGCTACAGCGATGAAATAGAAAGCGAATGTTGTTGGGAAGGAAGAGAGACGAAGGAGATGCAGAAGAGCACATTTCTCTAGTATCTTCGTATGCAGAAATTAGGGTTAGGGTTTGTAGAGAGAGATGAGATGAGACACCATGAGTGTCTAGAACGTTGGCCGATTGGGTGTTGCAGTTGCAGACAAGTTTTAGGATTTTAGCTTTGGGTTTACGTATGCTTCTTTTTCCTTTTTCCTTTTCTTTGTAACGTTTGGATCTTCACTACACTTGACCCTTCCTTTCTTTTCTTTTCTTTTCTTTTATTTTTATTTTTATTTTTTTAAAAAGAAATGAATTCAGTATCTCAATTTTGTCAAATTAATTTATTTTATTTTTATAACGTAGTTTGAAAATTTTATGAATTATAAATTTGATGAATTAAATTTTAGACTTTTAAATTTATGACTTATCATTTAAGTTGATTCATCTACTATTCGAATTATCTTTTTAACCTAAGGAGTGAATATTTGAAAGAATTTTTTTGAATGAATTATATTAATTTATTTTGAAATTTTTAACATTTACACTGATATTTTTTAAAATTTTTAAAATTTTACAAAATTTAATTATTTTATATGGCAAGTTGACCTTCCATCCAATTCAATTTCTTTTTGAAAATAATAAAATTGTCTTTCTCAATTTTTTTTGTATTTTTTTTATTTTTACCAATTTTTTAAAATTTTTTCATTTTATATAAAATTAAATTTTAAATAAATAATTTATATTTTTAACAGAAGAAGATTCTAATTAATATTTATTTAAAAATAAAAAAAAATAGTTAAAAAAGAATGGTCAAAATTTAAAAAAAAAAATGCATAAAAAGGATAATATTGTCATTAATATAAAAAAAAATTTAAAATTTACGTATTTAAAAAATAATATTAATATAAAAAAATAAATAATTAAGTATATTTCTTGAATCAATTTTTACAAACACAAAAATAAAAGGGGGATACATACAAAGCTCTTTCAAATGGGTGGTTTTGAAAGAGTCCTTGGAATCAATGATAATGTAATTATCAAATAAAAGAGTCATCTCTATTAAATTTAATTTTAGAAATTTTTAAAAAAACTTAGACTCAAAAATATTGCTTAAATGATATAACAACCCTCAATAATTGCTTGTCACATCAAATAAATAATTGATAGCCAATAAAAAAAAAATATGCAACATCATTTGGCAATTAGAAAATGTAGCATTTCTCTCTCTCCTTTGTTTTTTTGGATAACAAGAACTTCTATCATTCTATAATTTAATGATTTTTACACAGTAAATAATTAATATTTTTTATTATTTTATATATAAAAAAAAGAACAGTATTAATTACTATATTAGATGAATATATATGTATATATATTAAATAAAAATTACTACTGGCATTAATATTTGAGCAATAAAAAAAGGAAGATTAGAGCGTTCCTATAATTTGAATTGGATTTAATAAATATTTTTGTGAAAGAAAAAATACATGAGGATATCCTATTTTTAGGTTGAAAATTGTATACCAGTTAGAACTTTTTTATTAATAAAAACTAAATAATTAATAACTTAATTAATTATTTATTTTTAAATCTTTCGAGATTATTATTTACTAGAGAATCGATTTTATAAAGTGATTTGGGTTGAGATGGTTGACACTTGGTCTCAGAATAAAACATCATATAATATTTATATGCATATAAAAAAATAAATATAAATTTTTTATTTTTATTAAAATCCATCATCAATATTTTCTTTAATAATAACATCTTCTACCACTAATTAATAATATTAGGTTATATAACAATGGCAGTATGCTAACTCCAAGAACTAAATTAAGTGGTTGAACCTTTACGTCTCAAGATGAAACTTTAAGGTCACAAGCTCGGAAAAAAAATTTCTCGCAAAAGCCTTATAAGAGGTGGAGAATTTACCAATCAATGAAAATCGGTGCGGTATTCTTTTCATACCAAAAAGAAAAAAAAATCGTGATAGTATACAAATAAATGGTAAAATCTCACGACTTAGTGTCAATAAAGCAATAATTTAATTAGAATGTGATTGAACGATAAAGATATTGAAAATAAAACTCAAATATTTGGAGTTCGAATTCAAATTCTGACTTAATCGCTAGTTCAGAATACCTCGGATTAATATATCAAAAAAAATAACAAAGCTACAATTTTTACTGTTTTAGATAAAAACCTCAATTTAATTCTAGACACTGTTAGCTTCGAAGTAATCTTTGAAAACATGTCTCTTCGGCAATTAAGTCATGTCGTAAAGGTTAAAGATAAAGATGGGATAGTTTTTGTATCGAAGTGAAAATTACAAATAAGATATGTTATTTTAAGTGTATTTACAGTATCTATAACAAAGAAGGTCGTGCCAATTTTAAGAGAGAGAGAGAGAGAACAATGAGAGTTCAAGAATGAATATTTTAACAAATAATATTAAATACATAATTAATATATAAAATATATGTAATTGTAAATATAATATTATTTAAAGAAGTATATATTTAAGTAGCATATTAAACAACAATAATAGTTCCATGATGTTGTGGTTAATCTACCCTTTACAACTAGGGACCTAGGTTAAGGTGGAAAATTCAAGGGCAATATCGGAAAGTAGCATATCAACCTTAGATATGGGTCACGCGAAATGGCCTTGCGCTGCTTCATCCATTCTTGCTTCCTGAAGGCCAAAACGCATCGTCAGCCTGTAAAACTTCCGACCCAAACGTGCTTCCCACCCCACAGACGCCGAACGCCGTCTCCAGCCCTTACTCCAAAACAGGCTCTTATTCTTATAGTGGTTAGCCCATTGTCCATGTGACCAACCTAATCAGGCATGGCTTAGCCTAAATGGTCCGGGTCAATTTGGGTAGGTGTAACCTAACTGCAAACAGGTAAGAACAACTCCACTTATAAAAGTCATTTTAGTCATAATATGCATGAAAATAAGGGACCTGAGAATGGCTCTTCGTAGGAAAGAGTAGTTTGCACCATCTCAATGCCAATGAGAAACCCAAGGGATAGAGCGCAAGTAGATGGAAGACGTATCATAAACTCAGAAATTATTAGTTAGAATTTGCGTTCTCCTGATTTACTAGTGCACGAGACATGGGATCGTTTTGTGCACCATTAAGTAGGATTAATCTGAGTCAAAAGCTTATGATTCATATAAAGAAGAAAAAAAATCCAATGAGAAGGTAACCTTACAATTACCTAGATAAATTTTGACATGAGCTGGGTCTATTGATCTGATTCATGAATCCAACTAATCAAATCTTATCATATAGACAGAATATTACTTTTATATTTTTTTAAAATCCAAAAAAATTCTTTCAAAATAACATAATATTATAAGTCGAGTTATGCAATAACTTCTCCAAATACCCCCTCTCTAAGTCTAAGCCAAAATTCATAGACCAACATTTCGTGCAGACAAATGTCATCATTTGAGTGGTAAATATGTTGTAGGGTAAATGGGCGACATGTGGACCAGGCTGTCAATGTGTAGCAGCATTTATTAACCACATCTGCCAAGTTGGATTCTATATTTTGATTCTCTATATTTGTTCAACACTCATTGATTCAAAGGGGGTATATTTTGCTAGAGAGAATCTGACACCCCTCAGACGGCAATCCTCAAACAAACATACCATGTATGAGACATCAGAATTGGTAAAGACCAGCACAAAGTCGGCAAAAGCAAGCCATTGCTCTACTTAGAATTTGTCTCCTAAGTGCTTTACAACAAACATAGATTATAGTAAACAACAATGATACTTTTTACAGACAGCTCACAAAAACTAGATGATATATATTATTGTATTCATGATCAGTCTAAACTAAGAAGACGAGCACTTGCCATTTGAATACATGATCTTAGATTGTGGGGTTTGGTGCTTTGGCAAGACGGCAGCTAATATTACAATTCCGCAGAGCAGAGCCAACCCAATTCCTAAACTATTTACAACCATTGACTCTGTACAATGTTTCAATACAATTCCTTTTGTTTGTAAGAATGTCAACTTCTCAAGAAGCCCCGTCTCTGCAGTCACCACAGCCAAACCATATGTGTAGAGGCCAACGAAGACATGCCAAGGCAAGATCCGGACCCTTATCGTGCGCACCTCCCCTCTATGCCAAAAGCTCAAGAAACCCATCAACCACTGCACCAAAAGGGAGAACAAATGTAACATCAAACACATTTTTTCATTTTCACAATTCAAAATCTATGATATATACAAGTGTTTGATTTGATTATATGAGAATTGAGCAGTAGCTGATGTAGAAATTAGAATATCCACAAGTGCAATGCTAGTATAAGCTTGAGCTCATATGAGACACGGTGTTCTAACCATTGGATCCCTGTCTTATATGAGCTCAAGCTATGATAGTAACATTACCCTATCCACAATTCAAAGTATGACCACATAAAAGTGCCAACCAAATCATCAGTTCATTTTAGCAGGAAAATGGGTCATTTTGCCGGCTGGTAGCAAGTAGCAACTAAGAGTAATATTTGGTCCCCATGAAACTTACCAAAGTCAAAAACTGTATAGTCAAAATCCCATAAGAATATAGCCATGTACCTCATCCAATTTAGGCAGCGACGGATCTACACATTGGACATAGGAGGGCAAGAAAACAAAAATAAAATATACGGAGGTATTTTGTGAAGATAAAAAAAAATAAGGGGGTAACTCTCAATTTTTTATTTTTATTTTATAGAAAATGAAGGTAAAAAATCAAAATATTATAAAGTCATGTGTTATAAGTCATAACATAGTAGTACACTTTGGGCCTTAGCTGAAACTTTTGGGAAAACTTTAGGGCCTTAATCAAAACTTTGTAGGAAAAAAAAAACTACTTTAGGGCCTTAATTATTGGGAAAAAGTCTGGTACAGACCAGTATAGCCAAACGCATCACATGATAGTGCACAACTATATGCCATAACATTCATCAAAATTTATTCTACATTAACATAAATTTAAAAATCAAAGGCCGTTTATGAAATTTTGGGGAAAATGTAGGGTACTAAAAAAAATTAGCCTAAAAGCATCGTTTTTTAATTCCAGTTACTTCATTGATTACTCTGATAAAAAATGACGCAGGATGGCATTGTCGACCGTATTCACTTTCCAAACTCAGTAAGAATGAAATAGCCACTAGTGAACAGAATTAAGGGTTGGGACTCACCTTTTGGCATGGACTCATGTTTGCTTTTAAAACCATGTCAACTGGAAGTTACATAAATGCAGATCATATCAACATTCAAATTATATTTTATCCTGCATTTCAGAAATTTCATTATATATTCGAGATTCGTATTAGATACTCCTGGCTAGTTAGTGTAATATCCAATTATACCAACAAAAAAAAAAATTATGTGTGTGTGTAAGCACAAAGCAGTAGTAAGTTTTGGGGCTTATTGGCAAACAGTGAATTAGGCCCTCTAAACATTTCATTAAGTTGAAATGTTAATTATAATGTCTAATCAGCAATAATGTAGTTGTGTTGCTTGTCAATTGATAATGTAGAAGCGCTGGAGACAATAATGTAGTGTTGCTTGGCAGTTGGGAAAGCATAGTGACAATGTGGAGGGGCCGCAATGGAATCACCACATTATTGTGTGTGTATATATATACACACACATATAAATGTGTGTATGTATATATGTATGTATGTGTATACCATTCAAAACTGATTCACCGACAGAAAAAAATTTAACAAATGTTTTTGGAAATTAAGAACATACCTGAAAAGCAAACAAGGAAATACATATCAAACCCATCCATGAATGCAGGCTGAAAAAATTAGCCACAATCCCATCTTCGCCATGAAACTTTGTCCAAATCCCAAAAACCCCAGAAGCCAAAGCCACTCCTTGAAGGCACAAGTGCACCGATTTCTTCGAATTTCTCGATCCCGGCAACCATCTATGCACCAAAATCGCTGGAAACACACCCAAAAAAAAAAACACCAAAAACAATCACAACCCATTTTATAAAATTACTTTCTTGTTTCAATAAAAACATAGGTCAATTTCGATTTTGTAATTTCTTGATTCCCTCATCTACCTTCTCCACTGATGAGAATGAACCCAATCACCATTAGTAAAGGATGCAGGACCTGTTAAAAAAAATACAAAACCCCAACATTATTAGCTCAAATACAAATGCATGCTTATATATATACAGAGGGAGAAAGAGAGAGAGGATTACAGCATAGATGAGGTCTTCTTGGGAGTGGGAGCGAGGGTGGAAGCTAGACTTGTAGGAAAGGGCCCAAATTAGGACAAGGACAGCAACAATGAGAGCTGAGACTCTCGCAAATAAGAGGAGAGAGAGAAGTGAAGGAGAGATTGAGGCCATTGAATATGCCTTTTTGGGCTGTCTTGAAGAGTCTCAGCTCAGTCAGTGAAGGTGCAAGAGTGATGGACACAGCTCTAGATCCAGTCGGAACGATTTTTGGGAGTAAAGTATTTGAGTACCAAAAAGTAGAAGAGGAAAGCAATGCTTTAATTAATACTTTATTTGGAAAGAATGTGATGATGTTTGGATTGCTATTACTTATTAATTAGTACAAATGATGATGGGATAAACATAATTAAGCTATAAAAATGCATAATCACGGGAATTAGATAGATGGTTGAGTTTATAAATGATATATATTCTTAACATTTTATCTGCTTTAATTGAAAAAAAAATGTTCAAATGACGTGGCAATGCTCGAATGATTGAATGGTAATAATTTTTTTGAACAAATGATTAAAAAGATTAATCAAACATTAAACGTCTCGTGTTTTCTTAAATACATGTAACTTGCGACTCAATCAGATATTGAGATATTAAAAAAATAGAAGAATTTATTTTTTAAAAAGTTGTAATAGTATGATGCTATAATTATTTTCAAAAATTGTTTTATCAACAAATTTATAAATTCAAGTTGAAATCAAATTTTTTGACTTTTTGCACAACTTAAAAAATTTAAATCTTTTAAAATTTTATTTTTTTGATTTTCAACCAATTTGAGTGAATTTGTTTGAATTTCAAGAAAATTTCACAGAATTGTTATGTCTGAGTTGATAAAATAAAATAAAATTTTATTATTTCAAAATTTAAAAAAAAATCAATATAATTGTCATAAATTTCAGAAAAAATTATTATAATTTATCCTAATAATAAAGTGACCGCGCATAACTTTCTAAGAATATGGACTCAAACTACTTTGGACTTTGTTTTTTAATAAATAAAAAAAAAAAAAGCAGCTTATTCTCAGAATTCTTAAATCACAACCATCAATTAGATTTTATTTGCACTGCATGTTTTGAGTAAAGATGGATTAATCATAAAATTTACAGCTACAGAAGTAAAATCATTAATGAAAATCTTCAACATTCAATAATTTAACAAGCATTAATACTATATTATCCAAACTTTAAATCCCAAAAAAAAATTCAAATAATGTAATAGTTTTATATTCCTCTTATGTTGATTTAAAGATTAAAAAAAAAAATCTCTTTCTCATTACTCAAGCACATGGCAGAATTTGAAAAGAGTTAAACCAAGCAAGATAAAATAAAATTTATTATTATTGTTGCAATAATAAAAAATATTATTTTTTATTAATTTATTATTGTCCCATTCATATTTATTTATCTGTTTTTTAATTAGAGGTGGTTTTAATATATTTAATATATAATTAGCACTTGATTCCCTGACCAATTCTGAGCTTGAGCTCTCGTAAACATTACACTATGGTTTTTTATTTATTATTATATTAAATTAATAAGGGGAGTCTTCCAATATTAGATTAAAAATGCTAATGTCCTTTTTTTTTTTATTATTATTGTTATAGCTGCAAGCCTGCAACCGTTCACCAATTCTGCACTATGGATTTGAATGGAAAAGGGTAACATTTGTGAATTTCAAATAATATGAGCTGAATTGGTGATATTCAATCCTAATTATGATTATGTCTGTTATGAAGTAGTTTTTTTATATTTATTTAACTCTTAATACATTGTTTATTTTGAATAAGGATCATGCACTCAACTATAAATTGTAACATGCCGACTTTTTAATTCTAACATCGTTTATATTTCTCGTCTTGTTCCGTTTAAAGATTTATTTCGATCTCGATTCTAACTCTGTTTATATTTTCTGTTTCGTCCTGTCCTGCTTAGATGTTCATCTTAACCCCAACCTCGATCCCATTTTTACATATGGGAAGAGTTTATTGTGAGATATTTTTCAATGAATCTAGAATACCACATGACAATGAGTCCCTTAAATAGTTCATCTTAACCCCGACCTCGATCCCATTTTTACATAAGAGAAGAGTTAATTGTGAGATATTTTTCAGTGAATCTAGAATACCACATGGCAATGA
Source organism: Nyssa sinensis (assembly GCA_008638375.1). Lineage (NCBI taxonomy): Eukaryota > Viridiplantae > Streptophyta > Magnoliopsida > Cornales > Nyssaceae > Nyssa > Nyssa sinensis. The sequence goes on from CM018042.1 coordinate 24,681,427, forward strand.
GTCCCTTAAATAGTACTAGATCATATATGTTATGTCCTATTAAAAATATAAAAAAATACTAGAAGGTTCCGTCCCAATTGTCCCAACAATCAGACGATAGGCCATGTATACATGCATAGTAACAATTTATAAATGTGGTTATTTATCTAACTTTCAAAACTACTGAATATTTGCTCTTAAAAATAATAAATTATATCACACATGATATAATATAAATTAAAAAACGTATTACCAGTTCCCTTTAATTGCTACTTCTACAACCTAACCATGTCAACTTAATTTGTATGGTTGGCAAATTTTACATATGAATTCCAAATCTAGGAAACTGCCATTGAAAGCTTTTGGCTTTGTGTTCATGACAAAACAATGTTCTCTGTCTAGCTTTCATATTAATAATTTGTCATAACCAAGGTAAATGATAGGACGTTAACATTCACATGGTAAATGAGTAAATTCCTTATTAATTTATGTGGATTTTGGAGTTCCTAATCTAAGGTGTGTGTTAATTAATTAGCATAGCCTTGTTTCCAGTGATTAATCATAAGAGATAGATATGCACATTTAAGTTAGTTCCAAAGCTTCTAAGTTAGGTTTTGTCATATATGTTCCATTACTATATTGCTAAAATTCTTTTATTTGGACCCCTTCCACTTTCTTATATATATTTTCATAAGGGCCTTTAGAATCCCAATGCATATACTTTTTCCCCTTAAATATAATTTTTAAATCCATCATAATCCCCAACAAATGACACCCAAAAATATCTCTTAGTTAATTAACTTTAGGGTGTGAAACTAAGTTTATGTACAAAAGATATCTCTTAGTTTAATTAATTAAGACCTAATAAAGTTATGTTTAATTAATTAATATCGCAGTCAAAAAATTCACAAAACTTATTTTATGAGGTTAATTACAATTTAAGAAATTCTCTTGTTGAATTATTTAGTTAATGAGTTCATGTGTATCATGCATTTATAACAAAAATCATTAAAATAAGAAAAATAAGGACACAAAGATTTTATGCGAAAAATAAAACTCGGTAGTTTGCAAAAGATTATACTATATAATAAACAAAGAATTATGGACAAATTTACAAAGACAAATTCTCAAATAACTAACACGTCACTAACTCATAGATAATAACTATTTATCTGCGGAATTCTCCTCTTGTTACTTTCTTCTTCTTGATCAGTCTTCTACAGTCACAACAATATTCATGATTTGCAAATCTACTACAGCAAGCAGTGTACAACTTTTCTATTCAATGGACATATGTGCCTAACCTGTTATATACCTCTATCTGTTGCATGACACTTGACATATAGACTTCAATACAGGATACTAACCGACCTTAGAATAAGAACTAACTATATATGAAAAGAATCTCTTAATTAATCTCTATACTTCACGAAGTTAAGGTTCTATACGTGAGGCATAGTAAAACCCTTTTATAATAAAAATATTAAAAATTTGATACGCAGAGAATGGCTCATGCAACCAATCAGAGGCCACAAAAATCAGACACGTGTTCGAACTGTGAATGCTCCGTCATTTAGACGACTCCACCTTTCGAACGGAAGTTGAGACCGTTCGAATGACTAAGCTACTAGAATTTTACGAAATTAAAATCATGTCACCATTCGAACAATTTGAACATGCATCCTGACAATTGAGCTACTGTTTTTCAGTACGTTTATTAAAACATAAAAATGGGTTTAGAATAATGTTTTATCAACTCTCATAGGTAAATTATATTTTATAGTCAACTAAATTGTACTTGAGGTCATTTTAAACATTCAAAAACTAATTCTAAACTAATATAATTCTAAAGTCAAGTGTCTTTTGTGTAATGCATGATATGCGTGTTAATATTACATTGAATTACACAAATCTTTAGACTTGATAGAATTTACAATACTTCTTTAATTTAGACTAATGATATGCACATGACTCAACTTGACTCAACATCTAGTTGTCTAAAAAATTATAACTTTTGAAAAAAAATAATTTACCAACGTAAAAACTACGAGAGTTTTTCCTCTCCAAATGTTTAGATTTGTATCAAAGTGATTGATTTGTGTACTATTTCCTTCTTTAAAGTTAATAATTTTTCCAAGTGAATTTTCTTGTAAATTGTAATATTTTCACCATTTTTAAGCCCAACTCAAGGAGATCATACACAAATTTAAATTTTATGAATATTATTCTCTCAACTTGATCAATGCAAGGTGAAGACAAATATGACTTCCCAAAGTATCCCAACATTAGGTAAGAGTTGGTGAGACAGGCCATGACTGCACTTGTAGCAACCCCAAATGGCATAATGTGTAGCAATATTGATACATAGTCCAATTCTTTTTCACCTTTTAACATTTCTTTTGACAGTGGCATGTCTTTAATTAACCATTAAAAACAGTACTATCTAGAAAGAGTTATATAATATTTCTTATCATATGTTCAAAGATAGGTAAATATTGTGATGATACAGACGAAATAAATAAATAAAGAAATGGGCTTCGTGAATCACTAAAGAATCAAGATCTTTAAGCCGAAATGGGCTTCGTGAATCACAAAAGAATCAAGATCTTTAAGCCAATTAAATTAGGACAAAATCACAACAGTTAATTTTACAGCCCTCTTCACTAAACGACATATTAAGAATCTAAAATCTGCCGATCAGAAAGGCAACTTCTTGTGATTCCGTAGTTAATACCGATTATAACAATACCACCACCCGCTATATATACATATAGATACAACCACCCAATGCATTGAACAAACCCAACAAGAATTAGACATATAGAGAGAGAGAGATGGAATTTTCTTGCAAGGCTTTCAAGGTGGGCAAATGTGAAGGTGAGAAAGTGGTGGATGGTGAGACCATCCCACTAGTTTTACAACCTTCAGAACCCAACAAGAATGATTTAGAGTCACTTCTGTTGGGTCTTGAGAAGAACAAAGAGTGGTTTGAGCAAATGATAATCAAGAACAGTGCAGTCCTCCTCCGAGGCTTTGATGTGCAGAAAGCAGAGGACTTCAATGAGATTGTGGAAACCTTCGGATGGGAGGACATCCGGTACGTTGGGCCGGCACCTAGGACGCATATATACAAACGTATATGGACAGCCAATGAGGGACCCCTCTCCGAATTCATATACTACCACCATGAAATGGTTCTGGTAAGTTATTGCACCTTAAATGAGTGCTGACAATAGATTTACATGCCTTCGTATTTTTATGGTCGTAAATGAATTGAGTCGAGGTAATTCGAATAACAATTGTTCAAACGTAAGTTACTTTAGAATTTTATTTATATTTAAGTACCCAAAACTCTTATACTATAAATTAATTTATCATTATTTTAAATTGTTAAACCACCAACTCATCTAAAAGCTTAAGCTGTTAGAGAGGGTGTAACTTTATTATTATATTCTCTAACACGCCCTCTCACGTGTGGCCAGTTTGAGCCTACACGTGTTAATTCATATTTTTCAGATGAGTTGGTAACTTAACATGGTATCAGAGCAGGCCAAAGGTCCTGAGTTCAAATCTCACCGTCATCCTGAAAAATATGAATTAACACGTGTAGGCTCAAACTGGCCACACGTGAGGGGCGTGCTAGAGAATATAATAATAAAGTTACACCCCGGATCTTAAGATAAATCATATTTTTTTATTAAAAAATTATTCTTTCTTACATTTCAAAAGGCAAAAAGAAAAATAAAAAGTCTCCTTAAAATGGTGGCCTCAGGCCTCAAGTTGTCTTAAATCGGCCTTATTCTTTGTATGGATTTTTTTTTTCTCAGTAACCAGACGTTGAATTGGTACTGTCTTCAAATTAATCATTTTATCAACACGTTTTATGTCTATGATGAAGAGAAGTCATTATCTGTATGACTCCATCACCAGTTATATTTTGCAAGTCAATGCATGTCCATTAATATTCTTGACCTCAGCATCAACCACCTTGGAATGGACCAGTCTGGCTAGCAAACTTTCATGGCTATTTTACAAAACATATTTAGCACTTTTATATAATGTATTATTTAAATAATATTTTGCCACATGTATTGTGATTTATTGAAAAATATGAGTCATACATACATGACATGAAAGTATTAAAAAGACATTAAAGCAGTAATGTATCGAATCCATGAAAAAAAAATTCGACTAAAGCAACTCTCTTGTGCCAATCTTGCCTCTCACTCTGGATGTTTGTGTCATGATATGATCACTTGTCAAATATTATAGAATGCAAATAGAAAGTGACTATACTTATAAGAACCTAATCTGATGTATAATACACATTTTGTTATGTTTGAGTGAGTAGATTAAGGAATATCCGAAGAAAGTGATACTATTTTGTGAGGTGCCGCCACCAGAAGGTGGACAGACGCCCTTTGTACCAAGCTTCCGGGTAACAGAGAGAATGCTGGAGGAGTTCCCGGAAGCCGTCAAGGAAATGGAGGAGAAAGGGTTACAGTATACGTTTACCGCTCCCAGCAAGAACCAAACAACTTCCATGAGAGGTAGAGGTTGGGAGGATACTTTTGGAACATCAGACCGTGCTGAAGCCGAGAGAAGGTGTGTGTGTGTGCCTTTTGCTTACTAGCTAGTGAAGTACTTGAGCTGTTCATAAGTTCTTACCACAGTTTTAAATAGTGTTTGACGAGCACTTTTTAATTGTTTATGTAGACACAGTTGAGTTCATTACTCTTGGCAAAGATGAACAATCAGAAGCCATGCTAGATAGGACTTTTCAAGTCTACATAATTAATTAAGGCCTTGTTTGGTGGTTTAGTGTCTACTGTGGCTTCTATTTAAGCGCTTTTGAGAAAAGTTTTTGTAATAGCCACTTAAGAACCACTTCATCGAGGAACAGCGTTTTGAGGCCTTCTTTCTTTTATCTCTCAAAGTGAATTAAGATGTGAGCAAACACCCCATAAAGAACTTGATAGTCAATGGTGCATGTAAGGGTGGCTATGGCCTCCTCAAATATTTCAAAATTTGATTTTTTACAACTATTTTCTTAGAATTTAAAATATATATATTTCTATAAAAAAAAACTCTCTTAAATCTTTCTTTTGCCCATTTTAAGTACACGACATAGATCCGTCACTTTTTAAAAACCAAGAAACTAATACTTCTCAAGTCTACACGATACAATACCAAATAGACCTAAACTTTCCTTGTACTTTTGCAAAAATCTTCTTCCAAATTTCACCCCACAACAAAAGAATTTATGTATTTTATGCAATAATAATAACTTACAAAGGCTATATATATGTGTGGGTGTGTGTGTGTGTTAGGCAACTAAAATGGCTTCAAAATTATAGGAATTAGGCACCATCTTGATAATTTCTTTTAGAGGCCAAGAAGTTGGAAACTCGAACTCAATAGGAAAATTTGTTGCAGGGCAAAGGCTTTAGGGATGGACATGGAATGGCTCCCAAACGGCGGGGTGAAGACGATCTTAGGCCCAAGAGCTCTAACAAAGGTGTTTGATGGAAGAAAAGGGAGAAGGATGTGGTTCAACACGATAGTGGGCATGCATGGGAAGGAGCTGAGCTCGGCTTCAATGGCGGACGGATCTGAAATACCAGAAGAAGTAGCGAAGAGATGTGAAGAAATCATTGAAGAAGAGAGCATCCAGTTTAAGTGGGAGAAGGGAGATGTACTCTTCTTAGATAACTTGGCTTTGCTTCATGGAAGGAGGCCTTCTCTTCCTCCTAGAAGAGTCCTGGTTACTACATGCAAGTAGCCTTGAATTAACTGTGTGGATTTTGGGGTGAAATCTGAGCAATATGGTGTGTGATGGATTCATGTCATCTGAGTTAATACTCATAATAAATTCATGCTTAAGTAATAAAATGTAATAGTATTTAAATAAATAATTCTAAATGATTATTGGAAGCGTTTAGCTTTGTTTCTTGATGTAATAATAAAATGCTCAGATTATAAAACCCGAGAACTCATAATAAGTTCATGTTTAATTATCAAATGTATTGGTATTTAATGAGTAATTATGAAAGATTATTGAAACATTTTATTACTATAGTTGCTTCTTCTATTCTTCATCGTTCTTTCTCTAGGAAGAGTCATTAGCTGATGTAATTGTAAAAGAGTCATACTTGGTTTCAATCAAAATTTATTACGTATGCAATACGATAGATGTAATTTTTTATTTTATTTTATTTTTATATTTTAATTAAAATAAAATAGTCATATATAATTACATACATGACACATTAAAATTGTGACTTGCACTTGAATAAGAGGTTCCACCTACTAAATTTGAAACCAAGCATTGTAAGAATGACAAACTTCTTGAGAGCCACCTATCATAAAACACGAGAGCATTGTGAGAATGACAAACTTCTTGAGAGCCACCCATCATAAAGCACAAGCTCGTAAAGATTAACCAGTTTACCCACTAACAAAACAGGAACAATGTTAGACGCATGAGTATATATATACACACCTATCAAAAAACACGAGAGCATTGTCAGAATGACAAACTTCTTGAGAGCCACCTATCATAAAGCACAAGCTCATAAAGATTAACCAGTTTCTTCTTGAGAGCCACCCATCATAAAGCACAAGGTCGTAAAGATTAACCAGTTTACCCGCCAACAAAACAGGAAAAATGTTAGACGCATGAGTATATATATATATATATAAGGCTCGTAGGGATTAACCAATTTACCACTAACAAAACTAAAACAATGTTAGACGCATGAAATTATATATGCATATATTACCTGTATACACATATAGTGCAATGATATATTCCTAAATTTAAAAGGTAGAGATAAGACCAAGACTGTCAATTCTCAAGGCCTTCAACCATGTATAATAACACTACCAAATTGAGAACACCAAAAACCTATTTGCATTCAAGAATTATAAACTGTTTACATATTTCTGATCATATATGCCTTCTTGTTGTAACACTTTCAATGACTGAAACCCACTCTGCCTAGTCAGAATTTCGATCAAAGGGCAGCGATTAAAACTAGGCAATCACAATGTCTTATCCTAATTTTATTTCTAAAACATCGAAGAGGGAAGGCACAAACATTACAAGCATAGTCCTAAACCAAATTTTGTCCTGATGGAAAATAGGGCTTTATTTTCTGCCCAAACATTTTGGAAAATACCACACGGCATCTAGAAAGCATGACTTGATGGCCCCCGACCACGTCCCCTCCCAACATAACCATACCCCCGTCCATACCCCCTTCCATAATAAGAGCCTCGATACCGGCCACCACAAGGAGGCCCACGGCCACCTCGATACATTGGAAAATCTCCAAAGGTCTGCATCCATGAAACAGGTAACTATGTTAAGAGGTAAAGGGGGAAAAGAAAAGAAAAGAAAAGACGGAATAAATACCCAACTCGCAACAGGTCAATAACCAAAATGGTAAAATAAAATACCTCCGTGTCTATCTTCATTTGCTCAGAGAACCTAGTCCTTCCATTACTTGATTCGTAATCAAAGGCATTGGAAGAGAGGGAATCAAAAAAGTCATCCTTGTTATAAACAGGCTGTAGAAAGCAAAAGAATAAACATAATGTGGCAAGATAAGAAACAAATACCCAAATTTTGTAAATCCCCAAGGTTACATTAAGCTTCAAAGTACAACATAATACGACGGCAATCTCACCTTGGACTCAAACTTTGACAATTCAACATCGTCTTCATCTTGAGAATCATCTTCATCACAGCCTTTTCCATCACCTTCTTTGTCCTTCGATTGAGATTTGTTACCTTTGCCAAGATGACCCCATACTTCATCCTTTTTGAATTTCTCATTCATTGCCGTGAAATCAAAATCCTCAGTGAATTTTGTCACGGGACGTGAATTCTGCAAGCCAAATGTTCAATTTTTCATTAAAATTCCTAGCTGCTGAGCAATTCAGTAAAATCTCCCTATATTAACTCAAAATAATTGTATCACCCCTGCAACATCTAACATCAGTAAGTATTACAAGCAACAATTCAGTACTCTCCTAATGGCACTAAAAATTGATAAAAATATAGTAGAGTCCTAATTAATACAGCATGCACACATATAAAAATCCTGTGCAGTTTCAAGGTTACTAAAAACTAGATCCTTGGATGAGTTCTAGAAGCATCAACTAAACTAAACCACATTAATAGCAAAAACAAATGAAACAAGCTTGAGATAGAAGGAAGCAGTGAAGAAATGCCAGGCATCTAGTATACTCTATGAATTTACACCATCATAATTCACATTCACAAATTTATTTATTTTTTTGGTTTGACAAGTAAATCACACACATACACTTTGCCCCTTAAGGGGACTTGAACCCTCATCCTTCCATATGGAGAGGTGGAGGAGGTACCAATCAAGTTAGAGCTTTTCGGTTTCACAATAATTTATTTTATCAAACAACAGTAATGATACCAACAATGATCATAAAGTTACAGAAAATCATGACAGAGTCACAGAAACTACTACTATTACACACGTGCATTGGCAGAAACAGAAACTTCAATATTACATTGCATTTGCTTGGCTTCATGCATTTGAACAAATGGGTAACAGTCTGGATTATCCAATCCAACGGATTTCCATATCACCGGAATAACGGTTAAAACAAACCCAACAAAGAGAATTTTTTTATAACCCAGGCTTTTAAGAGGACCCCATTTTCCATTTCTCAAATAGACAAAAAGACAAGACTGGTGAACAAATGTAACATCAAACACATTTTTTCATTTTCACAATTCAAAATCTATGATATATAACAGTGTTTGATTTGATTATGTGAGAATTGAGCAGTAGCTGATGTAGAAATTAGAATATCTACAAGTGCAATGCTAGTATAAGCTCGAGCTCATATGAGACACAGTGTTTTAACCATTAGATCCCTGTCTTATATGAGCTCAAGGTATGATAGTAACATTACCCTATCCACAATTCAAAGTATGACCACATAAAAGTGCCAACCAAATCATCAGTTCATTTTAGCGGGAAAATGGGTCATTTTGCCGGCTGGTAGCAAGTAGCAACTAAGAGTACTATTTGGTCCCCATGAAACTTACCAAAGTCAAAAACTGTATAGTCAAAATCCCATAAGAATATAGCCATGTACCTCATCCAATTTAGGCAGTGACGTCGACGGATCTAGACCTTGGACACAGGAGGGCAAGAAAAGAAAAAATAAAATATACGGAGGCATTTTGTGAAGATAAAAAAAAATAAGGGGGTAACTCTCAATTTTTTTTTTTTTTTTTTATAGAAAATGAAGGTAAAAAATCAAAATATTATAAAGTCATGTGTTATACTTATAAGTCATAACATAGTAGTATACTTTGGGCCTTAGCTGAAACTTTTGGGAAAACTTTAGGGCCTTAATCAAAACTTTGTAGGAAAAAAAAAAAAAAAAACAACTTTAGGGCCTTAATTATTGGGAAAAAGTCGGGTACAGACCAGTATAGCCAAACGCATCACATGATAGTGCACAACTATATGCCATAACATTCATCAAAATTTATTCTACATTAACATAAATTTAAAAATCAAAGGCCGTTTATGAAATTTTGGGGAAAATGTAGGGTAATAAAAAAAATTAGCCTAAAAGCATCGTTTTTTAATTCCAGTTACATCATTGATTACTCTGATAAAAAATGATGCAGGATGGCATTGTCGACCGTATTCACTTTCCAAACTCAGTAAGAATGAAATAGCCACTAGTGAACAGAATTAAGGGTTGGGACTCACCTTTTGGCATGGACTCATGTTTGCTTTTAAAACCATGTCAACTGGAAGTTACATAAATGCAGATCATATCAACATTCAAATTATATTTTATCCTGCATTTCAGAAATTTCATTATATATTCGAGATTCATATTAGATACTCCTGGGTAGTTAGTGTAATATCCAATTATACCAACAAAAAAAAAATTGTGTGTGTGTGTAAGCACAAAGCAGTAGTAAGTTTTGGGGCTGATTGGCAAACAGTGAATTAGGCCCTCTAAACATTTCATTAAGTTGAAATGTTAATTATAATATCTAATCAGCAATAATGTAGTTGTGTTGCTTGTCAATTGATAATGTAGAAGCGCTGGAGACAATAATGTAGTGTTGCTTGGCAGTTGGGAAAGCATAGTGACAATGTGGAGGGGCCACAATGGCATCACCACATTATTGTGTGTGTGTATATATATACACACATATAAATATGTGTGTATGTATGTGTATACCATTCAAAACTGATTCACCGACAGAAAAAAATTTAACAAATGTTTTTGGAAATTAAGAACACACCTGAAAAGCAAACAAGGAAATACATATCAAACCCATCCGTGAATGCAGGCTGAAAAAATTAGCCACAATCCCATCTTCGCCATGAAACTTTGTCCAAATCCCAAAAACCCCAGAAGCCAAAGCCACTCCTTGAAGGCACAAGTGCACCGATTTCTTCGAGTTTCTTGATCCCGGCAACCACCTATGCACCAAAATCGCTGGAAACACACCCAAAAAAAAAACACCAAAAACAATCACAACCCATTTTATAAAATTACTTTCTTGTTTCAATACAGGCAAAAACCACATGGCGACCAACTAGGGGCTCCATCTTTTTAGAGCCCAGGAGTTTCAAACTTCAAAACTGGCAAATATGAGAGAGGCTCAACGAGGGCACGTGGGTCATGTGGGATAAGGAAGGATCCAGAAGGCCAGAGTAGACGGGGTCATGTGGGCTTCGGTCAATCTCAAACCAATAGTGATGGGCCGAGTGGGCTGGGTCACTACCAAAATAAAAGAAACACTAGAAGAAATCAGGGCCACCATTTCCAGTATGGGGCCTTACAAGCTGGATTGAATCAGAGACGAAGGGAAGCTCAGGCCCAAAGGCATAGAAGTCTTCATGGATGGACTGGGCCGGCCCAGAATCAGGTTGATGTGGCTCAGCCCAGGTCGGGGCGCACCGCCTCTCTTGCTGGTTCCTTTAAACACCATTCAGTCTTAGGCATTTCAACACAGACGGGTGTTGCAGCGACGAAGGCAGTCTCCAGAGGCGCTGTACCTGGAAAGAAAGAGAGCAATGGAGGAAAAGGGAAGCAGACAGCAGCGGCAGCGCAAGATAACAACACATCCGAGGGGCTCGTTTCAGACAATAGCAGCATGTTTGATGAAAGGGAGTTCCTACAATACGTGGAAAACAGTCATTGCAAAGAGGACAGGTAGAATAACTGGCTTGCTAAATGCTCTCTCATTATAGAAGTGGAGGCAATTGCAATCCAGGAATTGCAGATAGCCCCAATCGATTAGAGGGAAGAAGATATGACGCTAAGTCAGGAAAACATTGAATATTTGGAGGACTACAATCCTTTAGCTATGGTCGTGCCGGAAGAGTGTTTTCAAAGTGTCATTCAGGAGCAGGAGGTTTATCTAGTAGAGATTCTCTGTCATCAGCAGAATGTAACAGAGGGTTGGGTAATCCGAAAATTAGGGAAGGTGAGCAAATTGTTGGGAGTACCATACGTAGGCTTCAAGGACCGCCTGATGGACCTTTTCAGAGAAATCATATTGCGTAACTCTCTGCCAAAACCTTGTCCTATGGAGAAAGACAGTAAGGAAAAGTCAGTGAGAAAAGTGAGAAAAATGCAACGGGTTATGAAAGAATTGTCTTGCTCGATTAATTACGATGGCAGTAAATCGACAGTGGCCTTAGTGGAAGGCAGTGCGAGGTTCTAACAGTCTTTGTTCCATGAAGTTAAAAATTTTATCTTGGAATGTGAGTGAGTTCAATGATCCAGACAAACGAGCAGTCGTCAAAGGATTGCTTCAAGAATAGAGTCCTGATGTCATTTGTCTCCAAGAGACTAAGATGGAGAGTATGTCGCGGAGGGTTGTCCGCTCCCTTTGGAGTTCTAGATGGGTCCAATGGGCTGCTCTAAACGCCCAGGGAACAACTGGAGGGATCCTTGTGGCATGGGATACCCGTGTGGTCCAGTGTGAAAAGCATAAAGTCGGTGTGTTCTCTCTTTTGTGCAAGTTTAAGCTGGTTTCATTTTCCTTGATGTGGGGCTTTTGTGGCGTCTACAGTCCGCTTACTGATGGAGATATGAGGCTGTTTTTGGGATGAGTTACAATTGGCTCTTTCTTCTTGGCATATCCCTTGGTGCCTAGGGGGGGGATTTTAATGTTGTGCGAAGCCCGAACGAGAGACTGGGGCGGAAGTCTTACCTCGGCTATGAGAGAATTTAACGAGTTCATAAACTCTCAAAGCTTGATGGATCTTCACTTAAAGGGAGGGCGATTCACTTGGACTCGTAGAGGTCACCAACCTGCTATGTCCCGGCTGGATAGATTTTTGGTGGCGCACAATTGGGAAGATGACTTCCCGGGTGTCTCCCAAAAGTGCTTGCCAAGGCCTTGTTCTGACCATCATCCGGTCATGCTTTACTGTGGGGGTTTTGGTGCAGGAAGAAGCCCCTTTAGATTTGAAAACATGTGGCTTGATCACGAAGTCTTTGTGGATTTGGTGAGAAATTGGTGGGCTTCTTATAATGTGACAGGGACCCCAAGCTTTTGCATTGCTAGAAAACTGAAATTCTTCAAGAATGACCTTAGAAAGTGGAATTGTGAAGTTTTTGGCTCGATTCAGGTTAGGAAGAAGTCTTTGTTGAATAACCTGATGGAGTTGGATAAGGAAGACCAACAGACCCCTCTCACCGCGAATAGAAGGAGTGAGAGAGATGGCCCGAAGGGCCATATTGGGCAGATTCTCAAGATGGAGGAAGTCTTTTGGAGACAGAAGTCTCGTGCCATTTAGCTTAAAGAAGGTGACCGCAACATAAAATTCTTTCACAGAATGGCTTTTGTTCACTTCAGGAAGAATAAAATCTCATCTATTGCTATTAATGATCAAGTACTCTATGAGGAGGAGCCTATCAGAAAGGGCATAGTCGACTTCTTCTCTAACCTTTACACAGAGCCGTGTAGCTGGAGACCTGGGGTGAATGATATGCTTTTGAAAAGGTTGAACAGTGAGGAAGCTTCCAATTTGGAGGCCCCTTTCTCGGAAGAGGAAGTGGAGAAAGCTCTAGCAGCGTGTAATGGGGATAAAGCCCCAGGTCCCGATGGTTTCACTATGGCCTTTTTCAAAAAATGTTGGGATGTGTTGAAATTGGATGTGATGGCGGTTTTTGGGAGTCTTCACAGGGAGGGGGGTTTTGAGCGAAGTCTCAACGCTTCTTTTATTGCCCTCATTCCTAAGAAGGACGGAGCCAATTGCATAAAGGACTTTCGTCCGATAAGTCTAGTAATCAGTGTCTACAAGTTGATTGCAAAGGTTCTATCCTTAAGGATGAAAAAGATTATGGGTAGCATTATCTCTCCAAGCCAAAATGCTTTTGTGGAAGGCCGGCAAATTTTGGACGCGGCCCTCATAGCAAATGAGTACATTGATTCTAAGACGAAACAAAAAAGGAATGGGCTTGTGTGCAAACTGGATATGGAGAAAGCTTTCGACCATGTTAGTTGGGATTTTTTGTTGAGAATGTTGGCTAAGATGGGTTTTGGGGGCAAGTGGGGCAAGTGGATTCAAACGTGTATATCCACAGTCTCTTCTTTTGTAGATTTTTTAGGATCTCTTAACCATATGTAACCTTTTGGGGTTTTTGCCCCTGTAGCCCTTCTTGGGCTCATTTATATGATATACAACTCTTACTTATCATTAAAAAAAAAAAAAAAAAACATAGGTCAATTTCGATTTTGTAATTTCTTGATTCCCTCATCTACCTTCTCCACTGATGAGAATGAACCCAATCACCATTAGTAAAGGATGCAGCACCTGTTCAAAAAAATACAAAATCCCAACATTATTAGCTCAAATACAAATGCATGCTTATATATATACAGAGAGAGAAAGAGAGAGAGGATTACAGCATAGATGAGGTCTTCTTGGGAGTGGGAGCGAGGGAGGAAGCTAGTCTTGTAGGAAAGGGCCCAAATTAGGACAAGGACAGCAACAATGAGAGCTGAGACTCTCGCAAATAAGAGGAGAGAGAGAAGTGAAGGAGAGATTGAGGCCATTGAATGTGCCTTTTTTGGCTGTCTTGAAGAGTCTCAGCTCAGTCAGTGAAGTTACAAGAGTGATGGACACAGCTCTAGATCCAGTCGGAACTATTTTTGGCAGTAAAGTATTTGAGTAACAAAAAGTAGAAGAGAAAAGCAATGCTTTAATTAATACTTTATTTGGAAAGAATGTGATGGTGTTTGGATTGCTATTATTTATTAATTAGTACAAATGATGATGGGATAAGCATAATTAAGCTATAAAAATGCATAATGATGTGATGTAAAATTAATACAATGCTATCATATCAGCTATATAAATGTTTTTGATAAATATTTTAAGTCGGCATAACATTACTCTTATAAATGATATATATTCTTAACATTTTATCTGTTTTTACTTCAAAAAAAAATATGATCAAATGGCGTGGCAGTGCTTGAATGATTGAATGGTAATATTTTTTTTTGGAAAAATGATTAAAAAGATTAATCAAACATTAAAGATCTCGTATTTTTTTTAATGCATGTAACTTGCAATTCAATCGAACACCGAGATATTAAAAAAATAAAAGAATTTATTTTTAAAAAAAAGTTGTACTAGTATGATGCTACAATTATTTTCAAAACTTGTTTTATCAACTAATTTATAAATTCAAGTTGAAATCAAGTTTTTTGTTTTGCACAATTTAAAAAATTTAAATCTTTTAAAATTTTATTTTTTTGATTTTCAACCAATTTGAGTGAATTTGTTTGAATTTAAAGAAAATTTCACAGAATTGTTATGTCTGAATTGATAAAATAAAATAAAATTTTATAATTTTAAAGTTTTAAAAAAATATTAGTATAATTAATATAATTGTCATAAATTTCAAAAAAAACTTATTATAATTTATCCTAATAATAAAGTGACCGCACATTACTTTCTAAGAATATGGACTGAAACTACTTTGAACTTCGTTTTTTAATAAATAAATAAATAAGCAGCTTATTCTCAGAATTCTTAAATCACAACCATCAACTAGATTTTATTTGCACTGCATGTTTTGAGTAAAGATGGATTAATCATAAAATTTACAGCTACAGAAGTAAAATCATTAATGAAAATCTTCAACATTCAATAATTTAACAAGCATTAATACTATATTATCCAAACTTTAAATCCAAAAAAAAAAAATTCAAATAATGTAATAGTTTTATATTCCTCTTATGTTGATTTAAAGATTAAAAAAAATCTCTTTCTCATTACTCAAGCACATGGCAGAATTTGAAGAGAGTTAACCAAGCAAGATAAAATAAAATTTATTATTATTGTTGCAATAATAAAAAAATATTATTTTTTATTAATTTATTATTGTCCCATTCATATTTATTTATCTGTTCTTTTAATTAGAGGTGGTTTTAATATATTTAATATATAATTAGCACTTGATTCCCTGACCAATTCTGAGCTTGAGCTCTCGTAAACATTACACTATGGGCTTTTTTTTTATTAGTATATTAAATTAATAAGGGGAGTCTTCCAATATTAGATTAAAAATGCTTGTGTCCCTTTTTTTTTAATTATTGTAATAGCTGCAAGCCTGCAACCATTCACCAATTCTGCACTATGGATTTGAATGGAAAAGGGTAACATTTGTGAATTTCAAATAGTATGAGCTGAATTGGTGTTATTCAATCCTAATTATGATTATGTGTGCTATGAAGTAGTTTTTTATATTTATTTAACTCTTAATACATTGTTTATTTTGAATAAGGATCATGCATTCAACTACAAATTGTAACATGGCGTGGATGGCACGGAGTGCTCATTCCTTAATTCTAACACCGTTTATATTCTTTATCCTGTTCTGTCTAGAGGTTCATCTCGATCCTAATTCTGAGTCTATTTATATTTCCTGTCTTGCCCTGTCCTGCTTAAAAGTTCATCCTAATTCCGACCCCGATCCCATTTTTACAAATGAGAAGAGTTAATTTTGAGATATTTTTCAATGGATCTAAAGTACCACATGGCAATGTGTCCTTTAAATAGTACTATATCATATATGTTATGTCCTACTAAAAATGGGACAAAATATTGGAATGTTCCGTCCCAATTGTCCCAACGATCAAATAATAAGTTACGTGTACATATACAGTAACAATTTACTGATATGGTTATCTATCCAACCTTCAAAACTACTGAATATTTACTTCTAAAAATGATAAATCATATCACACGTGATATAATATAAATTAAAAAATGCATTTCTATGTTACTGTATTAGTTCCATTTAATTGCTGCCTCTACAACCTAACCATGTCAACTTAATTTGTAAAGTTGGCAAATTTTACATATGAATTCCAAATCTAGGAAACTGCCATTGAAAGCTTTTGGCTTTGTATTCATGACAAAACACCTTTGGCTTTGTATTCATGACAAAACAATGTTCTCTGTCTAGTTTTCATAATTAATAATTTGTCATAACCAAGGTTTTTGTTGTAGTGATAGGACGTTAACATTCACATGGTAAATGAGTAAATTCCTTATTAATTTATGTGGATTTTGGAGTTCCTAATCTAAGCTGTGTGTTAATTAGTATAGCCTTGTTTCCAGTGATTAATCATAAGAGATAGATATGCACATTTAAGTTAGTTCCAAAGCTTCTAAGTTGGTTTTGTTATATATGTTCCATTACTATATTGCTAAAATTCTTTTATTTGGACCCATTCAACTTTATTATATATATTTTCATAAGGGCCTCTAGAATCCTAATGCATATACTTTTTCCCCTTAAATATAATTTTTAAATCCACCATAATCCCCAACAAATGACACCCAAAAATATCTCTTAGTTAATTAACTTTAGGTGTGAAACTAAGTTTATGTACAAAAGATATCTCTTAGTTTAATTAATTAAGACCTAATAAAGTTATGTTTAATTAATTAATATCGCAGTCAAAAAATTCACAAAACTTATTTTATGAGGTTAATTACAATTTAAGAAATTCTCTTGTTGAATTATTTAGTTAATGAGTTCATGTGTATCATGCATTTATAACAAAAATAATTAAAATAAGAAAAACAAGGACACCAAGATTTTATGCGAAAAATAAAACTCGGTAGTTGCAAAAGATTATACTAATAAACAAAGAATTATGGACAAATTTACAAAGACAAATTCTCAAATAACTAACACGTCACTAATTCATAGATCATTGCTAATCTGTCTGCGGAATTCTCCTCTCGTTACTTACTTCTTCTTGATCAGTCTGCTACAGTCACAGCAATATTCATGATTTGCAAATCTACTACAGCAAGCAGTGTACAACTTTTCTATGCAATGGACATATGTGCCTAGCCTGTTATATACCTCTATCTGTTGCATGACACTTGACATATAGACTTCAATACAAGATACTAACCTACCTTAGAATAAGAACTAACTATATATGAAAAGAATCTCTTAATTAATCTCTATACTTCACAAAGTTAAGGTTCTATACGTGAGACATAGTAAAACCCTTTTATAATAAAAATATTAAAAATTTGATACACAGAGAATGGCTCATGCAACCAATCAGAGGCCATGAAAATCAGACACGTGTTCGAACTGTGAATGCTCTGTCATTTAGACGACTCCACCTTTCGAACGGAAGTTGAGACCGTTCGAATGACTAAGCTACTAGAATTTTACGAAATTAAAATCATGTCACCATTCGAACAATTTGAACATGCATCCTGACAATTGAGCTACTGTTTTTCAGTACGTTTATTAAAACATAAAAATGGGTTTAGACTAATGTTTTATCAACTCTCATAGGTAAATTATATTTTATAGTCAACTAAATTGTATTTGAGGTCATTTTAAACATTCAAAAACCGATTCTAAACTAATATAATTCTAAAGTCAAGTGTCTTTTGTGTAATGCATGATATGCATGTTAATATTACATTGAATTACACAAATCTTTAGACTTGATAGAATTTACAATACTTCTTTAATTTAGACTAATGATATGCACATGACTCAACTTGACTCAACATCTAGTTGTCTAAAGAATTATAACTTTTAAAAAAAAATAATTTACCAACATAAAAACTACGAGAGTTTTTCCTCTCCAAATGTTTAGATTTGTATCAAAGTGATTGATTTGTGTACTATTTCCTTCTTTAAAATTAATAATTTTTCCAAGTGAATTTTCTTGTAAATTGTAATATTTTCACCATTTTTAAGCCCAACTCAAGGAGATCATACACAAATTTAAATTTTATGAACACAATTCTCTCAACTTGATCACTGCAAGGTGAAGACAAATATGACTTCCCAAAGTATCCCACAAATATGACTTCCCAAAGTATCCCAACATTAGGTAAGAGTTGGTGAGACAGGCCATGACTGCACTTGTAGCAACCCCAAATGGCATAATGTGTAGCAATATTGATACATAGTCCAATTCTTTTTCACCTTTTAACATTTCTTTTGACAGTGGCATGTCTTTAATTAACCATTAAAAACAGTACTATCTAGAAAGAGTTATATAATATTTCTTATCATATGTTCAAAGATAGGTAAATATTGTGATGATACAGATGAAATAAATAAATAAAGAAATGGGCTTCGTGAATCACAAAAGAATCAAGATCTTTAAGCCAATTAAATTAGGACAAAATCACAACAGTTAATTTTACAGCCCTCTTCACTAAACGACATATTAAGAATCTAAAATCTGCCGATTAGAAAGGCAACTTCTTGTGATTCCGTAGTACCGATTACAGCAATACCACCACCCACTATATATACATATAGATACAACCACCCAATGCATTGAACAAACCCAACAAGAATTAGACATATAGAGAGAGAGAGATGGAATTTTCTTGCAAGGCTTTCAAGGTGGGCAAATGTGAAGGTGAGAAAGTGGTGGATGGTGAGACCATCCCACTAGTTTTACAACCTTCAGAACCCAACAAGAATGATTTAGAGTCACTTCTGTTGGGTCTTGAGAAGAACAAAGAGTGGTTTGAGCAAATGATAAACAAGAACAGTGCAGTCCTCCTCCGAGGCTTTGATGTGCAGAAAGCAGAGGACTTCAATGAGATTGTGGAAACCTTCGGATGGGAGGACATCCGGTACGTTGGGCCGGCACCTAGGACGCATATATACAAACGTATATGGACAGCCAATGAGGGACCCCTCTCCGAATTCATATACTACCACCATGAAATGGTTCTGGTAAGTTATTGCACCTTAAATGAGTGCTGACAATAGATTTACATGCCTTCGTATTTTTATGGTCGTAAATGAATTGAGTCGAGGTAATTCGAATAACAATTGTTCAAACATAAGTTACTTTAGAATTTTATTTATATTCAAGTACCCAAAACTCTTATACTATAAATTAATTTATCATTATTTTAAATCATATTTTTTTATTAAAAAATTATTCTTCCTTACATTTCAAAAGGCAAAAAGAAAAATAAAAAGTCTCCTTAAAATGGTGGCCTCAGGCCTCAAGTTGTCTTAAATCGGCCTTATTCTTTGTATGGATTTTTTTTTTCTCAGTAACCAAACGTTGAATTGGTACTGTCTTCAAATTAATCATTTTATCAACACGTTTTATGTCTATGATGAAGAGAAGTCATTATCTGTATGACTCCATCACCAGTTATATTTTGCAAGTCAATACATGTCCATTAATATTCTTGACCTCAGCATCAACCACCTTGGAATGGACCAGTCTGGCTAGCAAACTTTCATGGCTATTTTACAAAACATATTTAGCACTTTTATATAATGTATTATTTAAATAATATTTTGCCACATGTATTGTGATTTATTGAAAAATATGAGTCATACATACATGACATGAAACTATTAAAAAGACATTAAAGCAGTAATGTATCGAATCCATGAAAAAAAAATTCGACTAAAGCAACTCTCTTGTGCCAATCTTGCCTCTCACTCTGGATGTTTGTGTCATGATATGATCACTTGTCAAATATTATAGAATGCAAATAGAAAGTGACTATACTTATAAGAACCTAATCTGATGTATAATACACATTTTGTTATGTTTGACTGAGTAGATTAAGGAATATCCGAAGAAAGTGATACTATTTTGTGAGGTGCCGCCACCAGAAGGTGGACAAACGCCTTTTGTACCAAGCTTCCGGGTAACAGAGAGAATGCTGGAGGAGTTCCCGGAAGCCGTCAAGGAAATGGAGGAGAAAGGGTTACAGTATACGTTTACCGCTCCCAGCAAGAACCAAACAACTTCCATGAGAGGTAGAGGTTGGGAGGATACTTTTGGAACATCAGACCGTGCTGAAGCCGAGAGAAGGTGTGTGTGTGTGCCTTTTGCTTACTAGCTAGTGAAGTACTTGAGCTGTTCATAAGTTCTTACCACAGTTTTAAATAGTGTTTGACAAGCACTTTTTAATTGTTTATGTAGACACAGTTGAGTTCATTACTCTTGGCAAAGATGAACAATCAGAAGCCATGCTAGATAGGACTTTTCAAGTCTACATAATTAATTAAGGCCTTGTTTGGTGGTTTAGTGTCTACTGTGGCTTCTATTTAAGTGCTTTTGAGAAAAGTTTTTGTAATAGCCACTTAAGAACCACTTCATCAAAGAACAGCGTTTTGAGGCCTTCTTTCTTTTATCTCTCAAAGTGAATTAAGATGTGAGCAAACACCCCATAAAGAACTTGATAGTCAATGGTGGATGTAAGGGTGGCTATGGCCTCCTCAAATATTTCAAAATTTGATTTTTTACAACTATTTTCTTAGAATTTAAAATATATATATTTCTATAAAAAAAACTCTCTTAAATCTTATTTTTGCCCATTTTAAGTACACGACATAGATCCGTCACTTTTTAAAAACCAAGAAACTAATACTTCTCAAGTCTACACGATACAATACCAAATAGACCTAAACTTTCCTTGTACTTTTGCAAAAATCTTCTTCCAAATTTCACCCCACAACAAAAGAATTTATGTATTTTATGCAATAATAATAACTTACAAAGGCTATATATATGTGTGGGTGTGTGTGGGTGTTAGGCAACTAAAATGGCTTCAAAATTATAGGAATTAGGCACCATCTTGATAATTTCTTTTAGAGGCCAAGAAGTTGGAAACTCGAACTCAATAGGAAAATTTGTTGCAGGGCAAAGGCTTTAGGGATGGACATGGAATGGCTCCCAAACGGCGGGGTGAAGACGATCTTAGGCCCAAGAGCTCTAACAAAGGTGTTTGATGGAAGAAAAGGGAGAAGGATGTGGTTCAACACGATAGTGGGCATGCATGGGAAGGAGCTGAGCTCGGCTTCAATGGCGGACGGATCTGAAATACCAGAAGAAGTAGCGAAGAGATGTGAAGAAATCATTGAAGAAGAGAGCATCCAGTTTAAGTGGGAGAAGGGAGATGTACTCTTCTTAGATAACTTGGCTTTGCTTCATGGAAGGAGGCCTTCTCTTCCTCCTAGAAGAGTCCTGGTTACTACATGCAAGTAGCCTTGAATTAACTGTGTGGATTTTGGGGTGAAATCTGAGCAATATGGTGTGTGATGGATTCATGTCATCTGAGTTAATACTCATAATAAATTCATGCTTAATTAATAAAATGTAATAGTATTTAAATAAATAATTCTAAATGATTATTGGAAGCGTCTAGCTTTGTTTCTTGATGTAATAATAAAATGCTCGGATTATAAAACCCGAGAACTCATAATAAGTTCATGTTTAATTATCAAATGTATTAGTATTTAATGAGTAATTATAAAAGATTATTGAAACATTTTATTACTATAGTTGCTTCTTCTATTCTTCATCGTTCTTTCTCTAGGAAGAGTCATTAGCTGATGTAATTGTAAAAGAGTCATACTTGGTTTCAATCAAAATTTATTACGTATGCAATACGATAGATGTAATTTTTTATTTTATTTTATTTTTATATTTTAATTAAAATAAAATAGTCATATATAATTACATACATGACACATTAAAATTGTGACTTGCACTTGAATAAGAGATTCCACCTACTTAATTTGAAACCAAGCATTGTAAGAATGACAAACTTCTTGAGAGCCACCTATCATAAAACACGAGAGCATTGTGAGAATGACAAACTTTTTGAGAGCCACCCATCATCAAACACAAGCTTGTAAAGATTAACCAGTTTACCCGCTAACAAAAAAGGAACAATGTTAGACGCATGAGTATATATATATATATACACACACACACACCTATCATAAAACACGAGAGCATTGTGAGAATGAAAAACTTCTTGAGAGCCACCCATCATAAAGCACAAGCTCGTAAAGATTAACCAGTTTACCCGCCAACAATACAGGAACAATGTTAGACACATGAGTATATATATATATATAAAAGGCTCGTAGGGATTAACCAATTTACCACTAACAAAACTAAAACAATGTTAGATGCATGACATTATATATATGTATATATTACCTGTATACACATATAGTGCAATGATATATTCCTAAATTTAAAAAAGTAGAGATAAGACCAACACCGTCAATTCTCAAGGCCTTCAACCATGTATAACAACACCACCAAATTGAGAACACCAAAAACCTATTTGCATTCAAGAATTATAAACTGTTTACACATTTCTGATCATATATGCCTTCTTGTTGTTAACACTTTCAATGACTGAAACCCACTCTGCCTAGTCAGAATTTCGATCAAAGGGCAGCGATTAAAACAAGGCAATCACAATGTCTTATCCTAATTTTATTTCTAAAACACCGAAGAGGGAAGGCACAAACATTACAAGCATAGTCCTAAACCAAATTTTGTCCTGATGGAAAATAGGGCTTTATTTTCTGCCCAAACATTTTGGAAAATACCACACGGCATCTAGAAAGCATGACTTGATGGCCCCCGACCACGTCCCCTCCCAACATAACCATACCCTCGTCCATACCCCCTTCCATAATAAGAGCCTCGATACCGGCCACCACGAGGAGGCCCACGGCCACCTCGATACATTGGAAAATCTCCAAAGGTCTGCATCCATGAAACAGGTAACCATGTTAAGAGGTAAAGGGGGAAAAGAAAAGAAGAGACGGAATAAA
Organism: Nyssa sinensis; assembly: GCA_008638375.1. Classification (NCBI taxonomy): domain Eukaryota; kingdom Viridiplantae; phylum Streptophyta; class Magnoliopsida; order Cornales; family Nyssaceae; genus Nyssa; species Nyssa sinensis. The sequence continues at coordinate 24,704,575 of CM018042.1, forward strand.
TACCCAACTCGCAACAGGTCAATAACCAAAATGGTAAAATAAAAATACCTCCGTGTCTATCTTCATTTGCTCAGAGAACCTAGTCCTTCCATTACTTGATTCGTAATCAAAGGCATTGGAAGAGAGGGAGTCAAAAAAGTCATCCTTGTTATAAACAGGCTGTAGAAAGCAAAAGAATAAACATAATGTGGCAAGATAAGAAACAAATACCAAAATTTTGTAAATCCCCAAGGTTACATTAAGCTTCAAAGTACAACATAATAAGATGGCAATCTCACCTTGGACTCAAACTTTGACAATTCAACATCGTCTTCATCTTGAGAATCATCTTCATCACAGCCTTTTCCATCACCTTCTTTGTCCTTCGATTGAGATTTGTTACCTTTGCCAAGATGACCCCATACTTCATCCTTTTTGAATTTCTCATTCATTGCCGTGAAATCAAAATCCTCAGTGAATTTTGTCACGGGACGTGAATTCTGCAAGCCAAATGTTCAATTTTTCATTAAAATTCCCAGCTGCTGAGCAATTCAGTAAAATCTCCCTATATTAACTCAAAATAATTGTATCACCCCTGCAACATCTAACATCAGTAAGTATTACAAGCAACAATTCAGTACTCTACTAATGGCACTAAAAATTGATAAAAATATAGTAGAGTCCTAATTAATAAAGCATGCACAAATAAAAAAATCCTGTGCAGTTTCAAGGTTACTAAAAACTAAATCCTTGGATGAGTTCTAGAAGCATCAACTAAACTAAACCACATTAATAGCAAAAACAAATGAAACAAGCTTGAGATAAAGGAAGCAGTGAAGAAATGCTAGGCATCTAGTATACTCTATGAATTTACACCATCATAATTCACATTCACAAATTTATTTATTTTTTTGGTTTGACAAGTAAATCACACACATACACTTTGCCCCTTAAGGAGACTTGAACCCTCATCCTTCCATATGGAGAGGTGAAGGAGGTACCAATCAAGTTAGAGCTTTTTGGTTTCACAATAATTTATTTTATCAAACAACAGTAATGATACCAACAATGATCATAAAGTTACAGAAAATCATGACAGAGTCACAGAAACTACTACTATTATGCACGTGCATTGGCAGAAACAGAAACAGAAACTTCAATATTACATTGCATTTGCTTGGCTTCATGCATTTAAACAAATGGGTAACAGTCTGGATTATCCAATCCAACGGATATCCATATCACCGGAATAACGGTAAATACAAACCCAACAAAGAGAGTTTTTTTATAACCCAGGCTTTTAAGAGGACCCCATTTTCGATTTCTCAAATAGACAAAAAGACAAGACTGGTGAATTGTCAACTGCGAGCTTGTAACCAGAAACTTCAATATTACATTGCATTTGCTTGGTTTTACATTTTAAGAGGACCACATGTGTATGTCTTTACAAGAGAACATAGCAATGGCAGAAACAGACACTTCAACATTACATTGCATTTGCTTGGCTTCGTCATTCATGCATTTAAACAAATGGGTAACAGTCTGTATTATCCAATCCAGCAGATATCTGTATCACCGAATAACGGTTAAAAAAAATCCAACAAAGAGAGTTTTTTTTCTAACCCAGGCTTTTAACAGGACCCCATTTTCCATTTCTCAAATAGACAGAAAGACGACTGGTGAATTGTCAACCACAAACTATGTCACTGGTAGTCTAGTAAGCTAGGAAACACGGATACTTCTATCTGATAGAAGTATACATATCATATTCCAATGCTCAAATACTAGTGAAAATACGTCTGATACTTCCTAAACGTGTCCGTGATTTGAATTTATTTTTTTATCAATTATCCATGCTTCATGGACACTCCAAAACCTATGTCCAAATGCCTTGAATATTAAGATGCATCATTTCTAGGATAGCATTAGAATATAATTTTTTGGACAAAATTACTAAGGTTTCCAATTCTCGAACTTCTCCTCAGAGAAGGAAAAAAAATTAGATCAGTAATAGAGAAGAAAATTTGAGATATACTTGGGGCAAATCATGTTAAATATGGCCCTACGTTCACGTTCATATTCATGTAATAAAACACCTTGCTTGTCTCATGTCAGTTTCAATTTTTATGTTAGAAATTTTTTTTTTTATACAATTAGAAACCAAGAATTTATTTTCTTGATAAGTGTGTCTTTGTGTGTATGTGAGCCCGAGAGAGGCGAACCCATATTTACAAGGGAAAGGGTACAGAATCAAAGCCTTAAAGACCCCAAAAAAATCTACAAAAGAACCCACATTCAATGAGAATGATTGAATGATACAAATAACAACTATTGCAATCAATCAAAGTAATAATAATTAATAAATTCATATCCTTGAAGGCAAACAGCACTCCCGTGTGCCAACAATTGATATCTGTAAAGGATATTATAATCAAAGAACAAAAGGGTGTAGCATGGCGTGATTATTTTTTATAAGAAAAAATAATAGTTATTCATGGGAGATATATTCTAAAACATTCAAGTACGTGCATCCAACTGGAAATTAGTCATAAGAGGCCCTATTATACTGACACAACTTATCAAACTAAAGAAATAAAATAAAATAAAACAAAAGACCCTATAATGATAGCAGTTGGTGTTGGAGGTTAACAATAAAATTGTGTAATTTTGCTTCATTAAATTGGTCTATTTCAACATATGTTAGTAGAAATAAAAGTTGTAGAGACCTAAGGAATTCCGTGAGAAGTCTCAGGTTGTCAACTAGCTTAAACACCAGAAATTCATTGTCACTTGATGATGTACAAATAAAAAACAACATATTACCCAAGGTCCTCTTCCCCTTTCGCGTCCCCTGGAGCCATGGCGAGTTTGGAAAGGAGCTCCATTCAGCTAAAGAAGAAAAAAAACAAAAGATATGTTAATCAATAGTTAAGCAATATATCGATCAAATCTAAACAAAAACATATGCACTAGTCATGCAGTACAGGACATAACAGGGCCTGAAATTAACATAATTCCAAATATCACCACAACGAAGCTCTTAGTTTTGATTTCACAGTGAACTCTAATGCTTTTTTGATAAGTAAAAAAATATTGTAGTTCACTGTTATTCAGAGCTCTCTCCACTAAATGATAAATTTGATCAAAAAGAAACAGTATAGCAGCTTCTTAACAACTATGGCCTGTAATTGGAGTTTTTTTTTTTTGGTGGGATGGGTTGCGCCGCCCCCGCCCCGGGGGGGGGGGGGGGGGGGGGGTGTACAGTGCCTCACATACACACCCACAAACATGCAGCACACATAATCATATTTACAATTATGTGAAGCAATCAGTACAACATACTGTGATTAATTTTGTTCTGAAGTGTGTGAGGGAAAGAGAGAGAGGAGGAGGGAAAAAAGAACAGAGAAGAGAAAGAAAGAAGAAGAAAAGCAATCAGCACAACATACTCAAGGTCGGCTCTAGACAATTGAAGGCCCAAAGCGATAAAGTGACAACTCTAAATGAGGCATTTTTTTAATATTAATATATTTTTTTTATTTTGTTTCCTATATCTATTATATTTACTTTTTGTAATATAAAATTTAACTATTTTCCAATAAAAGAAAGGTATCTATTGAATTAATCTCTAATAATAAAGTTTTTACATAATTCTTTTATCTAAATAAATAGTAATAAAATATTAAAGTACAATGCGAATAAAACTCTATTAATAGAATTAAGTATTTTTTATGAAGTCTTTATGGGACTTTTTCGTAGCTTTAGATTTTATTAATCTTAGACTTTTAAATTGATTGTACTATAAATACATAAAATTTGAGCATTTTGCAACGTTACACTTTTATTAATCTTAGACTTCTAATTTAATTATAAATACATAAAATTAATGGTCTTCTCTTTAAGTGGGGCCTAAAGTGACTGCTTTATTGGCTTTTTTTGGTCGAACCGGCCCAAGTTACATACTGTGCTTAATTTTGGGCTATACATATATATATATATATATATTTATTCTATGTAGAAGTTAACAAATTTGTTATTTTTATATCTTACTGCCCACTTTTCTTTTATGATCATGATGATTTTACTTTTTAAAAGAATGCGATAGGGATCAAGATGGGACCCATGTGCCGTGTCTAATTTGCACCTATGTCAGGCTAAGAAGCATTGACATGGATACAACATAACGTGGACACATGGAAATGACATTTCTCAAAAAAGTAAGACACGGTACATTAGAGACGCATTAAATATATATATATGTGTGTGTGTGTGTGTGTGTCTATATAATAAAAATAATAAAACCTAACTTATTTCAATCAAAATAGGCATAAAACACACGAATCAAAACAATATTATTAAGATATAAAAATAAGCCAATCAAGACACATAGAGGTGGGGGTGGATAACAAGACAACAGGTTTCACAGAAATCTGTGAAGGAAATCCCTTTAGAATCTCCAAAATCCAGGCCCAAAAAATCAAAGAACACAGTGGAACACTTCAGCTAGAAAGCAAGAACTTAGAACATTAAAAAAAAGAATAAAAAAGTATAAATCAAACCAATTAATACATATTTATAAGATGGGGACACCTTTTGGCCAGCAGCACGTGAAGATTGTGGTAATGGCAATATCGGTGGTTGAGCTTCCGTTGGAACTGGCGCCGACTGTTCTGATGATGATGATACTTGAACCACCTCCACATCTTTATGAGCCGTTTGTGAAGACTGAGATGAAGAAATTGCAGCTGGTCCAGACTGTAACAACTGACCTGGGGTTACAAGTGAAGGTGTTGGTGTTTCTGTGTGACTTGAACTGGATGTCCCAACAACAGAGGATATGGGTTGAGACAATGTTTGATATGACAAGATTGGATCAGAAATTGTATTAGGCTTGTTAGAGATTGGAGGTACAACAGCATTTATAACTGGAGTTGTAGTAGTTAAAGGAGACAATGATGGTAAGCTAGCACTTAGTGTTGCTGTTGAGAGAGAAGAATTAGGAGCCCTGATTGGCATCGCATTGGGTAATGTCTCAGGAGCAAGCGGAACAGATGGTGCAGGCGGCAGAGTTGATGGCATATTTGAAGTGGGTAAAGAAGTAAACGTCAAATTAAGGGAACTGGTAGTGGTGGGAATTAATGGAGAAGGATATTCTGGCAAGTTTGAACTAGGAAAGTTTGGGGCTCCAGTTGGCAAAGATGAGTTGAAACCAGAATACTGCATTGGCTGCTGCATGGAAGGAGGCATTGACAGCCCAGGCAGTGGCCGAAGCAAAGACTGCTGGTGCATGTGAGGAAGCCCATTGGGGGGGCCATAGTATCCTTGCCAATACATAGGCATAGCAAGGCCACTACCATTAGCACCTGGAGGCGGAGGAGAAGGGCCCCATGACCCCAAGTTCCCTCCAGGTTGATATAATGGCAGACCACCTTGGAAAGTTGAGCCTGGATGTCCCAACTGTGAAGTATGGGAACTAAGATCTGTCAAAGACCCACTAACAGAAGGAGGCATGCTTGAAGATGTGGAAGCCGGGCTCGGATAATGAGACTGCATAAGCAATTGGGAGGAATTCATAATCAAATTTCCTTGATTTCATGCATTACATAAATATTACTGTTTTCGTTCTAGTTACCTGAATGATAGCTGGATCACTGTTAACAGGTGGTGCAGTCTGAACAGGTGGAGAAGATTTAACTTGTAAATCCTGTAAAGATCACAGAGAGTGCATCAGGGTTAAGCTACAATCACCAATTGAAAAACAGAGTCAGACACACACATGGATATAAAGGCTCCCTTTGACTTCTTTGACGTATGCAATCACAGGTAATTCAATGAACCTTACTGAATAAACTAAGTCAACAAGGAAGAATGTTTATTGTATAATATTTTCTAGATAAATATTGCCTCAATTTAGATTTGAGGTACAAAACGTAAGGGTCAGAAAGAGACCACCTGTTCATGCTGAAAACATCAATTTTGACAGGATAATCAATATTCCATTCAAGGAGTGCTGTGCTGGTTTTATTATTAGAAAATCCAGGGAAAGCATTCTCTTGGAGCAGTGAAGAAACTTGCACAAAAATCATTTACAGTTACCGAAGGCATTGCTCAAAGAGATGAATTATGGACAGCCAGAGAACACCAATAAAAACATTTAAGCAGAAGGTATATGAGATCATTTTGATTCTGTGATAGAGTAGAGCTAGCTTCCTTGGTTTATTTTGATTGTTAATAACAACATCAGGGAGATAGCCAGAGAGTCCCAATTAGTCAGAGGACTCCAATAGTCCAATTCATGCATACTTATGAATTAAAAAGAAAACAAACACTCACAGTGCAGTTGATGCACTAATTGACATGACGGTTACCGATTTAGAGTCATCAAAAAAAAATGATGGTTACGGATTTAGAAACTGGTAAAAAGTATTTATCCAAAAAAAAGGAAACCAATAAAAAGTAAAAAAACTTTATGAAAAATATAATATGGGAAGTTGAACTAGAACCAAGGCACAAATGAGGAGGTCTACTTAAGAAAAATTAGCAGCGGATAAAGCACAATTACAAGACGAAATAAATGGGTATAAAGTTTCCATCAAAGTACCTTGATGTCACTTCCACGAAAGAGTATGTATTCATAAACTTTGTCACCAGGAGGTACTTGTGGACCATCCTTCTTCCGTCCTTCCGTTCCAAATGATCTTACTGCCATGAGAAAGATCAGCAGCAGCGATCAATATCATTCATAGCTTTATAGCAGGGGAACAGTAAATGAGATTTCAAAAATAATAATAATAATAATTCTCGGTGCATATGTAAACTGAGCTAAATGATAGTATAAGAGAGTGTTTCTTCATTAAGTTCAAATACTCGTACTCATAAAAGAAGATGTTATACTCTCACTCTTAATCGACTAGAAAGGAAAAGGAAAATAAAATAAAACTTACAATTTCCTTGCAAGCCAAAGAGGTAGGGGGGATGGGGGCTTTTAATCCATTGGGAGAGCTCAATAACACATAAGATACCAATCATTGAGTTGGAGAACTTGAAAATAACACCTATGTTGGGGATTTCATCCGTATATTTGAGGCCCTCAAAATCCTCAAAGGAATTAAGAATCCTCAACTCTACTTACCCATTTTAAAACTGTGAATTCTCAAATCCCTTTTTGACCTTACACCCCTCTTCAAATTCCTCATCCAAACACAACCAAAGAAACTACCATAAGCACCCGTATGTTTTTTTTTTCTTTTGATCAGTACCACCATCTGCATCAGTATTTTTAGACTTGCATCCTTAACTTATATGGACCGTGTGATGGGGACCAAGAACCTGTGTCAAGCATTTTCTAATCCGGGAGGATAATTTTGATTTTGTGTTTTTCTATTCATTCTAGGACTTTTTAATTTTATTTTAGGAATTTTATTTGGTTATTCCTTTATTTTGGAACTGCCTATAAATAGGCTTAGTTGTAATTTGAATGATAAATTTTATTTTGGCATTGGAATACAATATTGGATTTCTTCTCCTTATAGACTCTCCTTTTCTCTTTCTTCTCCCTCGCCTTTCCTGCATTAGTTGGCATCAGAGCTTACCTCCGAACCACAGCCATTGTCACCGCCTTCATCTTCAAATCACAACCATCAGGCAATATTCACATCATCACTGCTCCATCATCAACTTGAGAGACCCTCCACCATTGCCAACATTGCTAACTCAAGTTTCCCCACCTTCACCATCGTCGGTGTCCTCTCCATCAATTGCAGCTGCCATCTTCCAGCCACTGCAAACTCCGGCTACTAACAATCGCGGATGGTACTATCATGGTGCTCATACCATCATTAAATCATTGCATATCGTTGTTGCTCACCATCACCATCGATCTTGTACCTGGTCATCATCGTTTAGGTAGTCATCAAATCGTCTCGTTGCCATTAGATTGTTGTCGCCATTGTGCCTTCGCAGCCACTGTTCAATCCAGTGGCAGTCATATTCATCATCAGTGGTCATCTTCCTCTCTAGTCGCAGATGCCATTGTCATCATCGCCAAATGTTGTTTTCTGTGAACAAAAATATAAACCCTAGTATAGATCGGGTAAGGAAGGAGAAAATTTAGAAGTTTTGACCGATAAACCCAAATCCAACATGATCAAGCTAATTACCATATTTCACCCAAAACTATATCCGACGCAAGAACCAAGTTTGACCCGAATTAAAAATGCAAGATACCCCACAAGTTTTTAAATTTCTGAAGTACCCAATGATTTTTAAACTTTCCAAAACCCCCAGAAATGTTGAGAATTCCAAAAAATTATTTAAAAAGAAACTTCAGAAAATGCCAGGAAAATCCCAGAATTTTAGGAAATTCCATAAAACCCCAAAAATAACCAAGAAGTTCAGAAAATTCCAGACCATCCCAGTACAGTTACCAGCCATTTGCAGACTATAGTAAAAGTTACTTTGGGCCTCAAAAAAGGTATGCGTTCTCCCTTGAAATTATGACTAGTGCTAAATTCAATTTAGTGAGTTGGAAAATTTTGTAAAAGTCCCTTAATCAAACCCTGAGTCATTATTAAACACCTTGCTTGCTCCTGAATTGTACCCCCAGCTCCGTCACCCTCAATTTTTGCATCTAACCCTCAAAAATACAAAATTTAGTGCACAAATTTTGCATAATTCTTTTTTCTTTCATTATTCCAGTTCTTGTGTGTGCCCTTTACAGGAGTTTATAATTTGATTTATTCAACTTCCCAAAGAGGAGATTGAGGGTTCAAGTCCCAAATGGGACAAAACCGGTCTGTATCTTACTTTACTTATAAGGAAAAAAAGAGTTTATAATTTGAATTACATGGGGAAATTTAAGGCATATTTCGGCAATTTTCTCTCTTACCATTCCTTTCTTCATTTTTCATATATTACTTTCTTTTCCCTGTATAAAAATAAAATAATATAAAAAATAATTATTCCCAATATTTCCATGAAACGAGAAATTGAAACCATTAGAGAGGTTATGAACAATATAAAGGACTAAGTATTTTCAAGCAGACTTTGTTCATTTGAACAAACATTTTCTCCATTGGTCACACTCAAAGTTGCTCAAAAACATTAATACCCTAGGGATCCCCATTTCGTACACGCATTTCACATGAGGGAATACTCACATTCCAACTAAATTTAGTAATTCGAGAAATTTCTTCTTAATTTTTTCCTTAAGTTCCCTTTCAAGAAAAAAATAATAGGAAATGACCAATACAAATCAAAAGATCAATATAAATAGGTAAACTTAGTTCAATATTTTTACACGCTTCATTTCAATATAATAAATTTCCATAACTATATGAATAATTTGTAAGTTTCAATGATATTACTTTTCATTACTCTTTTTTAGGTGAAAATAATAAAACACTACCACAAATCACAATTAGACCAACCTCATTGTATTCTACTTATGTAACGTGCATAAGCCTACCCCCCATCTTACCTCATTTAGAGTTATAGCGTTTTGCTTTCTCATTCTCATTCCGTGTACTATAAGTCTATTCCACGTAACATTGGTCACACTCACACTCTTAGAAAAACATTCCATTGAGGACAATAAAGGTGACACATTTGTTTTCCCAAAATTTAGACAAACTTAATGGTAGTCACTGCAAGAGTCTAGTAGCGTTTACACATCCTCGTCAAAGTCTTCTCCCTATATCGGGAATACTTCATGACTAACAAATGTAAGACTACAGCTTTACGCTTGATTTGGTTAGGAAGAAGAAAAAAAATCTAGAAAGTAAAAATAAAAAGGAAAGTGGAGGAATGAAAAATAAAAATAAAAAAAATTAATTTTCCCACATCCATTTTGTTACGGATGAAAATTTATTAAGAACGTTGTAAGAAATTAAATTTTGTCTAAATAGTAAATACCCATATTCATATATTTTTAAATTCATATATTTTTAAATTTGTAGTTCTTATGTGCATTATATTGTCACAGATCCATGCATACTTCTTGTAAGACCTGGTAAAATAGGATTAAATCGTCTTCTTATAAAAAAATAAATAAAGTCTAATTTGTTCTTCTATTTTTCGTTTACTTTTGTAAGACTTCAAGTTTTGGTTGCTTTGATAAATTTGCCATAGCCAAGACAAGGGGTAGTGAGCTTCAATGACTTGTAGAGGTGCTTCAAAAGATCTATACTTTTTTTTTTTGATAGATAAATAATATATATATATCATCAAGGCCCTAGATGGGCAGAGAAGATACAAAAGCAACAAAAGAGGAAGCTTACATTAAAGGCTTAACCCCTCCAAAAAGATAACTAAAGAATTTATACAAAGAGGAAAGGAATCACCATCCCAAAAGAAAAGCAAGTGTAAAATTCTTTCCTTTAACCTATTCAAGGGAGTTTCCTTCCCCTCAAAAATCCTATTGTTTCTTTCACACCAAAAACACCAAAAAATGCAAAGAGGAGAGAGACGTCAAACGTTTTTCACATTGTGAGCCACCCGAGAACCATGCCAAATCTTCAACAAGTCTTTAACCTCCCGAGGCATAACCCATAAATGCCCAAAGAGAAAAAGGGTAATATTCCAAACTTCTCTCGCCACTTTACATCGAACCAAAAGATGATTGATACTCTCCTCCCTTTCTGTGCACGTCACACACCTATTAGCCAAAAAAAATCCTCTTTTTTGAAGATTGTCCATAGTTAAAATCACAACCCACCACACAGACCACATAAAAAACACCACGTTAAGAGGGGCTTTGGGCTGCCATATCGCCTTCCAAGGAAAATCACCCTCACCCTTGTTAAAAAAATTCCAATAAACGCTCTTCTCTGAGAACTCTTCCTTTGAGTCAAGTCTCCACCATATTGTGTCTTCTTTGTTTCTATCCACATGGACTTTGTTGAGACCATCAAGAAGATCAGTGACATCTTCCACTTCCCAATCCATACTTTTGTTTCTTTTATATTTTTTGGGCTTGACTCAAATTAGACATTTTTGTTAATATTAATTTATATACACAGCCGATCCCAAACAATTGGGATAAAGGCTTTACTGAGTTGAGTATGAACTTATACATACATATATGTGTGTGTGTGTATATATATATATATATATATATATATATTAACTTATTAGACAATAAAAAGGGAAAAGATGCATGACTCATTAGATTCCTATATCTATAAACCCTAAAAGTCTTCAAAAAAAAATTAACATGTATTGATTGAACTTTATCTTGTATATTTTATAAATAACTTTATCCATATCTAAATAAAATATATAACATATAACAGAAAATTTGCATAGAGAAAAAGGTGTCAACATAGTGGGAACACAAATTATAAACAACCACTTTCATTAAGGAAAAAAATAAACAATTCCTATGATTTTTGCAAGAAACGGGAAGCCATTCTTTATAGAAAATCATATAGTTACATGTATTTGACTTTCACAAAAACTTCTCCATTTCTTACTAACCAAACTCTTAAAAATTTAAATTTTTTTCCTTTCCATCACTCTCCACCCAACCAAACAAAGCCTTAGGGGAACTAAAGTCCCAAATTCTAAAATGAGGTCCTCCCGATGTAGTACCCAATCAAATAATTTTCATACATATCTCAAGGGGGAAAGATCTACAAGGTTGTTGAAAAAAGTTTTCTCATAAATGTGGTCTCCAAATCTGACATTACTAGGATGAAACTTAGAACTAAGCCACAACCTCATCCATGTAGGGTCACGTCCATAAACAAAACGTCCGTCCTAGTCTCAAAGAGGTATTTACTGCCAAGTGAGTGATTATTATTCAAATAGATTATGGTGAGATGTCCTCCCATGGATGTTGGCTATGTACTTCTTGATCATCCTTTGTTTGATAATATGATTATGACTAATGGGAACGAGACCACTTATGTCCAAGTACAATAGCAAAACTATCATGTTGAAACCAATCAGCCCTTCCAAAAAAGATAGTAAGCCAAAACACGGGTCTTCTTCACAGCCTAAAGTTAACTTAGATTCCCCTCCTTTTGCATTTGTTGATTTCTTTTCCCAAAACATTCATGATCTTCATGTCGATGTCCATCAACAAATTGTTTTAGGCCATGCAAATCATAAGTTTGCTTTTAGATGTTCACCGCAAAAATTGTGAGTTTAATGAAAGAAGCAATGTCATGATTTTGTGTTAGCCCATATATTTGAATCTCTAGACTCGGTCGTATCATCCATGAATTGGGACCTAATGCATATTTATTTGGCTTACCATTGAATATAAGTATTAATCCAGTTTAGAACTTCTTTCCTTACTAATGTACTTTTGATCCTCCCACGGTATTTGCAAGTGCTCATGCAGGTGTTGTTATTCCTTCAGCATCAACACTTGTCCTTCTGCCATTTTACTCACAAAGCATGGATAAAATTGGGGATAGTCTTGAGGAATTTTTTTTTTTTTTAAAGATCAAGAATGCCATTGTAACTCACCAAAGTAGAGTTCTCAACCGAGGAGAATTGATGGGGATCAAGAAAAAGCCCGCGTGGCCGTCCATTTTTATCCCTAAAACTTTTTTGATTATTTTATTTGGTTTTTTTTTTTTTTGACTGCCTGTAAATAGGCCTGGTTGTAATTGCATTATTAATTTTGTTGCCATTGGAAATTTGGAATACAATATTGGATTTTTTCTCCCTACAGACTCTTCCCCTCTTCTATGTCTTTTCCCTCTCTTTTCTTCTTTGTTCTCTCTACCCTTCTTTCTCTCTCTAGTCCTATGTCACCCTGTCTGTTAACCTTTTATTCTGAGTAAGCTGGCAAAACTTGTTGCTATTTTAGGGATTCATTCCTAGTAAAATATCAATGTTCAGGATTTCTTAAAATTATGGTGTGCTGTAATCTGAATTTTATAATCCATAATTAATTTGTTAATCTGATTGTCCACGATATTCCTAAACTTCCAAGTTTTTAAACCAAAACGCCCAAAGTTAATATTGTGTTGAAAGGGTCCACAAACCCGAATATATACGGATTATCCTAACATCTCTCAACAGTCCTACTAAATTTCCCATGTGAATAAGGAACAGGGCAATTTGTATCACAAAAAAAAAAAAGAACACAGCAAGATCAACACGCGAGTACAGTTTATCTCACACCGTCTCTAATTAGATAAAATCATTTGAAAAAATAAATCAGTCGAGGATGTAAGCATCAAAGACAAATAAAAGAACACTAGCATTGTAACACTTGCAATGAGACTTCTAATTTTGTTCAAGCATAAGCTAATACATCGAATCATAAATGCATGCAATTACATGCAAAAGGAACATGCACATGAAGTGTTTGCAACATGCAACAGACATATAAAGACTACCCCACCTTGCTATTTAAGATCGAAAGGCAACACCCAAAAAAAAAAAAAAAAATCAAATTTATAAAATTAACTTTTTATGTTTATTTTTGTTTTACTTTTAAAAATTCTAAAATTAACTTAAAGAACACCCAATGCCTTGCTAAAAAACTGAGACCAAATAGCAACAACAGTAAAATAAAATTGAAATTTCTAAAATTAACTTCTTCTTTTTTTACTTATCCAAAAAAAAAAGTTGTTTTAATTTAATTTCCACTTGTGAAAAGGAATCAAAATTCACTAAAAATTACGAAATTCTCAATTCAGGAAAAGACGTACAGTAAAAACCCATTTTTTTAGTCTAAAGCACCACAAATATCTAATCGAACAAATTCAAAATTAATCCAAAAAATAATAATAATAATTTAGATTAACAATAAAATAACTCCCAAAACCAAACAAAACATCGCATCAAGCCTCAGAAAAATCACTGAAAATTGCCAACTCAATCAGAAAAAAACCATGGAACAAACAAGTACCGTTTCGCAATCCAATACTGGACTCTTCAGTGTTGATGTTGTACAAAACCCCCTCGTATCTGATTTCACTCTTCGAAGTCAAGCTAATCAAGCTTCCGATGTACGAATCAGCCGATGTACTAGATCTAGAACTCTCTGCCGCCATAGTCGAAGCAGTAACGAAGACAGATAGAAACTAAACAGAAGCGCGCGCGAAGGACTCAACTCTCTTTCTTGTAGGGAGAGAGATGGTGGAGGGAAAGGGATTTGGACTGTTGACCCCTTTGAAGTTGTGAGAATGTAGGGCTTCAGTTTCGAGTTTGTAGTTATCGATTCCAGTGAGTGGAAAAGGGGGAAAACCTGATGGGCTGTTAATTGGCTAATTGCCCGTTTCTGTAACTTGTGGCTTGATTGGATGTTACGGCAACCGCCCTTGGACTTCTTGCCACATTAGCTCAAGCCTTTTTTAGGACCCCTAAACCAAAGTTTTTCGAATTTTTTACCCAACCCTCATTGTTTTGGTTTGATTCAATTCTACACACGCACTTTTTTAATTATTTTCTAAACTTATGTTTTGTTTGAATCTATTTTCAAAAGATGATTTTATTATTAGTTTTGCAATAGAGTTACATTTTAAAAATTCGAGTTTGAAATTTTTGTAACAGAAACACAGTCTTAAATATTTGAATTTGAAATCTCATCTTCAAAATACAATTTTAAATCAACCAAGTTGAATTTGAATGTTATTTTTAAAATCACATCTTTATTTTTTAAATGATAAATTCATTGTTAATTTTGTAACAAAATTCCATTATAAAAATTCAAGTTTAAGTTGCGATTATTTTATGAATTTGATATTAAAATTGTATTTTGAAAATGTGATTTTAAAAACAGTATGAATTTAGAATATAAGTCGAAAACATCATTCAATCAAGTTAAATCATTTGAAAATCACGTGGGTTAGGTAAAAAATTTAAAAAAAATTAGACTCTTAAGATTTTATTTAAATGGTACAAATATCTCTTTTTAATTGACATAAATTCAATTTTTCTTCCTTACATTATTATATACATTAAAAAAAAAAGGCTCTACTTGATAGGTGCTTGGTGGAACGGAGGAATTTGTAATTTTAAACGCAAATATTTATAATAGTATTGTAAAAAAGTGTGGTCTATCAATAAAAGGTCATTTGAAGAATGATAAATTTGACTCGATAAATTAACAAATACGGTAAATATTATACTATACTGAAAAATTAAGTTATTCGAGTTGAGCTCGTACTTAGTTTAATTAAGAGTTTATTTAAAGTCGGCTCGAAATATAAATAATTCAATAACTCATTAATTTTACCGAATCAAATTTAAATAAATATAAACAATTCTCCATGTATTGCTGTCCATTGAAAATTATGTGTAATGCTAGCATCATTTTATAGATGGAAACAACGCTTAATGACTTTTACTTAAATACATTAATTATTTAAAAAGTCTTCGTTTACTGTAGATAAAAAGTGACAATATCTTTGTAATTTGAAATTAAAGAATATTGTTGACAAAAACAAATTCTACTTTAATGAATGTGCAAAACTTGAGTTAATAATTAAGCTCGATTATTAAATGAGTCAATTCAAATCAAAACAAGGCTCGATTATTAAATGAATCGGTTTGAGTCAAGATGTGATTAAATTCATTAGGCTTGTGAATAGTGCTTGAATAAGTTCGGTCGTTAGACTCGACTCATTCAACTCGTTTAAGTGGGGATATGGATACTTTTTTTTTATCAATATTCCTCCATTTTGTTTTAAGGTTGCATATTAAATAGGTGTTAAAATGATAATTACTATTTTTGTATTAATTTTTTAAATGACTGCTTTGTGCAACTTATATTGTTTAGGAGTTATGTTGCCTTGTTATTATTTAAGAGAACCACTATAGGTATAAACTTGCTTTAGCCACTTTTTGGTGCTAAATAGCTTTTTTCTTTTCTTTCTAAGATTGGAAATTGATTTATTATAAAGAATTAATTGTTATTTATTTGAGTTTTTTTAATAAAGAACATAAATTTTAATTTTTGCTTAATTTTTTTTTATAACAAATTACATTAACTTTCTTTGAGATTAGGCCTAATTACACACGGTACTACTATTTTTTTAAAAATTCATCAACATTTCTCAAGATTGATATGTATGTAACACTTTCTCCTTTTCATTAACGGACAAAACAACCAATGAGGGAAGACGAAAGGGAATTTTTTTTTTTTTTCTCTTTCAAATTACATGTAAAATATTTATTTTTTAAAGAGAAGATGATACGGTAAAAATAAAAGGTTTGTATTTTTTTTCTTATTCTTGAATTTACTTAGCAATCAAATAAAGCTTAAATGATTGAATTTTAGCAAGAAAGTATCAAAGTTCATCAAATAAATTGTAAAGAAAATCTTCTTAACATTTAAACAAATATTAAAGGAATTTCTTTCCAAAAAATATTAAAACTTATCAAATAAATGACAATGAAAAAAATCCGCACTTATTTGGAGTGGCTATTGTGGTTATGGATGGTGAATGTGGGAGTGAGTCATTGGTGTGGCAGTTTCCGTTAATGGTCTTATTGGTGATGGTAGTCCCTTTTGATAAATGGTCTTGGTGGTGGTGGTCTTCTTTGTGAGAAGTGCAGATGGGATCATATATATATGTGTGTGTGTGTGTGTGTGTGTATTTTCCCCAAGCTGCAGATTTCTTGTTTGTGGACACAAGTGTCATGTACATTACATAAAGAAGTGATTTACAGAGAGAGGAGTGATGCAAGGATAAAACGATGATCAATTCTAGTGATTGGTGTTGTTATGTATTATTATACCATATAGAGATACAACCAACATTCTCCATTGCTCTTTGATTTTTCTTTTCATTGCAATCCGAAATGGGTTTACAGAGGCGATGCCTCAGATGTTGGTTCAATTCGGATGATACATGTGTTGGAAAAATGAGTTATTTGAACTGAATTATTTTGATAATTTTTGAGTCAAAATTAAAATGAATTTCATACATTATTTTAGGTGAGTTTATATGAAAATGTATTTTTTTTACGAGAAGATTAAGAACATATATTGAGATGTTCGAAATCATTAAGAAGTAAACGAGAAATTACCTCTAAAGATTACCATTTGAAAAGAATAACATTGTGTGAAAAACTTATGAAAAACTTGTGTTCCATATAGTATAGGTATTAGAGTTTTAAAAAATATATATACAATTATTTTGAATGAAAATTTAGACTCTTAAGAGCACCTAAGTTTTGTAAAAGAGCACCACCCTCACCCTAGGCTAGGTTAAGTACGAGTTGCACGGTATATATATATATATATATATATATGTATATATATATATATATGTATATACTTTAGTCAAAATTCATTTGAATTTTGTGTTACCGTTTTGGAAAATTCTAAACAACAGCGTTTTAAATTTAAAGACTAAACAATTGCGTTCATTAAAATGGGACGCTTGTTCTATTCAAACTGAATAGTAATAACCATTCGCCATGAATAAATGCGACTTTTAAGATTAACCAATGCAACCCTTGGTTCACCACACGCGCACCGCTCATGCCATGGCCCTGGTTAAGTACGAGTCACACAGTATATATATTTTTTAGACAAAATTCATTTGAATTTTTTGTTATTGTTTGAAAAATTCTAAAACGTTGTTGTTTTAAAATAAGAGAGTGCACAACTGCATTCATTGAAATATCTTTTGAATGATGATTAACACTCTTAAGGACACCTAAGTTTTGTAAAAG
Organism: Nyssa sinensis; assembly: GCA_008638375.1. Lineage (NCBI taxonomy): Eukaryota > Viridiplantae > Streptophyta > Magnoliopsida > Cornales > Nyssaceae > Nyssa > Nyssa sinensis. Next base: position 24,722,200 of record CM018042.1, read on the forward strand.
GGCACCATCCCAACCATAAGCCAGGTTAAGTATGAGTCACACAGTATATATATCTTTTTAAACAAAATTCATTTGAATTTTTTTGTTATAAATTGGAAAACTCTAAATGACAGCGTTTTAGAATGAGAGATTGAATAACTACGATCATTAAAATGGGGCGCCTGTCCTATTCAAATTGAATAGCAATAACCATGCACCATGAATAAATGCGACTTCTAAGATTAACCAGTGCAACCCTTGGTTCACCACATGCGTGTCGCTCCCACCTTGGGCCTAGTTAAGTATGAGTCACACAATATATATATTTAGACAAAATTCATTTGAATTTTTTGTTACTGCTTGAAAAATTCTAAAACGTTGTTGTTTTAGAATGAGAAACTGAACAACTGCGTTCATTGAAATGGTGTGCCTGTTCTATTCAAACTGAATAGCAACAACCATTCAACATGAATAGAGGGCGACTTTTAAGATTAACCATTGCAACTCTTGGTTCATCATACGCACGCCGCCCTCGCTCGGGGCCGGGTTAAGTATGAGTCACACAGTATATATATATATATATATAGACAAAATTCATTTGAATTTTTTGTTATCAATTGAAAAATTTTAAAACGCTGTCGTTTTAGAATAAGGGACTGAACAACTACATTCATTGAAATGGTGCACCTATTTTGTTCAAACTGAATAGCAACAACCATTCATCATGAATAGAGGCGACTTTTAAGATTAACCTTTGCAATCCTTGGCCTCGTAAAATCTTCTAAAAATACCCTTCACATTCATAACATATAGCAGTTCAAAAATAGATAATCTACATAACATAGATAGTGAGAGAGCTCAAACACAATTTTGGTTCGCCAGACACAAATGTGTATTGTGCTTCTACTGTGCGTGATCAAATTATTGTATCTTGGGAAGCAAGTGTCCAAGGACTCATAAACACTACTACAAAAGGTATAAATTGTTTAAAGGACATATCGTCAAGCACCTTGATCAATTCAGTATTTTAGTTCTACAACTTTACTGTAAGTCTAAATTTATGTTTCCTTAGTGTTACAGTTTCTGTTTTTCAATTATTGTTTTTGTTTATAAACAGTGTTTCGTATTGAAAAAATAATTTTTGTTTTTCCTTACTATTTTCAAAAAATAGATTTTGTAATTCCAAAATAAAATCTGTTTTCTAAAATAAAATTGATAGAGATTGTCCAACAACATGTCCTCCATTCTTCAATTAGCTTGCGCTTTTCATTCTATATCTCTCAATTGATTTTTCTTGTTTTTTCCTTTTCTAGTCATATATTTCAATTCTTCCTCAATTTTTTGGACAGATTTTTCTATTGATAATTGTTTTTTGGTTAGCATTTAATGAGAGAATAGTTTTTTTTTTCTAGAAACTGAATTTTGGAGAAATTAAAATAATTTACTGCTCCAAATAATATTAACTTTTTACAAGTTTTAATCGTAAATTCACTATCTACACATTACCTAATATATATATATATATATATATGATGCTACAGTTTTTAGGCTCGTCGAGGACTTGACCGTCACTGTGAATAAACCTGAGAAGAAATAAGATCAAAAAGCCATCGGGGAGGGCTCCGGTGGTTTGCTGCTCCGATGGTTAAATGAGATGAAGTAGAGAATCTCACTTGATGTAATAATATCTTCTTTTTCTTTGTTAATCACAATCCGATCCTTTGTACATACCTTTCTCAGTGTATTTATAGATTGATGGAGCTTTGTTTTTAGTGCCATGCGGTGGAGGAAATTTCATCATGAGATTTTTATGTCACTGTTCGTCACTGATTTTACAGCGATGTAGGGTTAGGACTTCATTTCGTCTTTAGGCAGAGCTAGACTGCACCGTTTGTCAGGCGGCAGTAATTTTCATCATGACGACCCATGTCATAATATTTTTGTAAATGGTTGTCCCATCATTACAACGTCGGTATTCCGATGTAATTTGGAAGCGACGTCGGTGGGCTTAAGAGATAACTTCGATTATTGTTGAATGTGCCGAGATGATATAATCTCGATATACTTTTTTGACAAGTTTGTATAATCCAGGTTAGACACGTGTCGGGTCTTGATTGGGAGTATATTTTTGGTACATCAGCTACTCCCCCCAAGCCTTAGTTCTTAAAAAACGCGTACAGAACTGAGGCTAGGGTTTCTGTAAGGTTAGGTGTACCATTTATTTATTAAAAACCACGTGTACATACATTAATAAGCTTTTGTTTGGTATTTCGAGGAAACATGAGCTGCCATGACATAATTAATGCGTAGACCGTCGTTTTGATAAGCGAGGCTATTTATTTAATTCAACCGTTTCTTTTGATCTTCTTGAGATATTTTAAATGTCTCCTTTCCCGGTTCTCTAAATATTTAAAACGATATGCTTTCATAAATAGTGATTTTTGTCATTGTGAAATCTGTTTACATCTTTCAAATAGTTTCAACGTATTGTTCGAGCGTAATTTCTGGTGAATTCAGGGCGATTTCCGGCGACTGCGAATTTACTGTTTAACTCCGTGGCCGGTAACTTTCTAATTTCTAGTTCTGTTATCTCTTTATCGTCTTTGTCTTAGTTTTCGTAATTTCGCAACATTGCGACCATGTCTGGTGCCAACATGGGGGATTTAGGGTTGAGTCAAAAATTGGGGGTGAAGATGGTCCATCGTCTTCATCCTCTACTTCATCTTTCTCTTCTTCTGAGTCTGCCCTAGGGTCGAGTGACAGGGAGGTTAGCACATCCCATAGGGAAAATGGTGAAAGTCATATGACGAAGGGGATGTTGTCAACCCTTAGGAAACAATACTAGTTTCCAAGGAATGTATCCTATAGAGTCCCCAAGCCTTCAGATCGTCCCTCCGACATTAAACGGGGGGAGATATGTGTTTATTTCGAATGGTTTAAGTTAGGCGTACGCTTCCCGTTACACCCTCTTTTTAGATAATTTTTTACCTATTTTAACATTTGTCCTGCCGATCTAAATGTCAATAGCTGGAGGCAGCTTTTAGGTTTTATAGTTTTAGGTCATCTGAATAAGGTCCAAGTAGATCTGGACCTCATTCGCAGTAAAATGGACATGAAGTTCCTCTCCACGGAGGGACTCTATTACATTTGTTTTGATCAGAGGTACCGACCTCTGACTTCGGTACCCTCTTCCAACAAAACATGAAAGAAGTGGTATTTTTTCGTAGGGGGAGGTTGGGAGCGAGAAGACTATAAAGGCGACCTGAGTCTTTTTCCTCGGCACACCGGCCCCATTGGTGAGTCTTGTTAGATCTCAGTTTGGTATACAGTAGTGTTTTATGTATCTGTTTCTCTATTTTGTACACGTGCTAATTATGCTCTTATGATCTTGCTACAGATAAAGGGAAGTGGAAAAGGTCGGCTTTCACTCCCGAAATTAAGAAAAAATACGAATAACTCCTTCAGCCTGCCTTCCGACATCACCTGCAAATTTTATCATCTAAAAACCTAATGGCGGCAGGGTTGACTAAGGCAAATAGTGCCAAAGTGAAAAAGTCTATTTTGGTCGGATAAGTCCCATCCAGCAAAGCTAAAGCTGGTGGATAGACCTCATCGATGCCCGAACCAGCCGAGGTTCCGACATAGTCGGATGCTCCTCCGCCTGCGCAAAAGAAGAGGAGGGTAGTCTCGAGGGCTGCTCGGAAGGCTGTTGAGGCTGCAGCTCAGGAGGCTAATCAGATGAATCAGTCGAGACCATCTCAGCCTGCCGAGGCACAAGTGCCACAAACGGAAGCTGCCCCAGACGTCCTAGTGAACAGCTCTTTCAGGCCTGACTGGTTCTCAAGGGGGGTCGAATTCGACACTCCTTAATCCAGCTGAAGCACCTAATGGTTCAGAGGCCATAAAGGTGGCTTTAAAGATGGGACTGCCTTCGGGTTTTCACAAAAAGGGCTCAAGGCAGATTCTAGGCGAATTGATGACTGGTTACGTAAGGGTAATATTTGTAGAATTTTTTTTTTTTAACATGTTTGTGCATTGTTTGTAGGGCATTGGGGCAACGGGTTTATTGATGGACCGGTTTGCCGAAGCCGAGAAGGCGACAGGCCTTCAGGATGAGCTAAAGAAGGTGCAAGCCGAACTGAAGACAGCCTAGTCTGAAATCAAGAAAACCCAGTCTGAGCTTAAGATTGCTCAATCGGACCTGAAGCATGTCGAGACTAAGTCGAAGGTGGTTGATGCTGATCTTGGAGTGGCTCAAGCCAGCGTCTCATCTCTGGAGACCAAATGTGGGGCTTTCTAAGCGGAAAATATAAGTTTAAGTCAGAAGTTGGGAGTTATGATCGATCAACGGGATCTGTTCCGCCGGAAGATGGAGGAGCAAAAGAAGAAGGTCCAAGACACCGAGGTAGCCGCAGCTAAAAGACTTGAAGAAGTCAAGGAAGCTACCAAGGAGGCCACTAAGGCTGGGATGATGAATTTAGTGAACTCAATGGGGAGAGAGCTCGTAGATTCCGGGTATCTCCTCTATAGGAAGAGAATCCATAAGTTATATCCAGATCTGGATATTTCTCGCCTTGACGATGTAGAAGTAGAGTCACTACCGAGTTCTCCCAACCCACTAGATGTGGAGGGTTTTGTTGAAGTTGCCCCTCCCATTTCTTCTATTCCCCCCAAGTCAAAGTAGATTGTATATTGTAATTTTTATGATCTTTGTAAGCCTTGGTTCATATATAAAATTTTGTTATTTGATGCAAATTCGGAATTTCGAGTAAAATTTTGTGGCATCTCTATATCGTTAACTTTTCATACTTCCGTAAGTACTCGAAAGAAAACAAAAAACTTTAAGCAAAGAACTTACCAAGATTATCCCGGTAATCAACAACGCGTAAAAAGTTAAAATCAATACTTTGTAGTCCGACGTTGAGAACTTGACTCCTAGGTCCCAAGGTGACCAACTTGTAATAAAACAAGATGTCATAAAAATTTTGGATTTTTAAAGTATAGCCTTCATACGTCTGAAGATCTGGAGATTTATTTTCAACGAATAGGGATTAGATTCCTGGCGCTCACGTGTGTTAAGGCCATTCGAGATGGATTAGGTCGGTAGACCTATATATTGAATTGGGACCATTCCTACAGCAACCTTGCTCGTAGGGGCCATTTGAGATGGATCAGGTCAGTAGACCTGAGCATCGAATTGGGACCATTCCTACAGCAACCTTGCTCGTAGGGGCCATTTGAGATGGATCAGGTCAGTAAACCTGAGCATCGAATTGGGACCATTCCTACAACAATCTTGCTCGTAGGGGCCATTTGAGATGGATCAAGTCGGTAGACACCTGTGTTGACAAGATACATTTCCTGAAAGATAGGAGTCTTTCATTGATAGTATTTTCTCAGGTGCTCAATATTCCAGGGTCTAGGAACCGGCTTTCCCACCATATCTTCTAGCCAATAAGTTGTAGGTCTAATCATTTTCATAACCTTGTATGGTCCTTCCCAGTTTGGGGATAGCTTTCCCATTGTAGGTTCCTTGGTATTAGGGAAGATCCTTTGCAGAACCAAATCACCTAACTGGAACGTCTTAAGTTTTACCTTCTGATTAAAACCTTTGGCCATCCTCCGACGACTTTATTCCATTCTGATTGCAGCCTGTTCTCTTTTTCCTTCTAGTAAGTCGAGGTTTTCGGTTAATTGAAGATGATTTGGTTCCTGATTGAAGGCTTCCGTTCTTAATGTGGGCATGCCGATTTCTACAGGAATGACCGCCTTGGAACCATATGTAAGTGAGAATGGCGTTTCCTGGGTGGCAATTCTCATTGTTGTTCGGTAGGCCCAAAGTACACCGGGGAATCTTCTATCCATTTTCTTTTTGCTTCTTCTAACCTCTTTTTGATGGCATTTAATATTGTTCGATTAGTCACCTCGGCCTACCCATTCACTTGTGGATGTCCTGGTGAGGAGAAATGGTGACTAATATGGAGATCCTCACAGAACTTTTTGAATATTTTTCCTGTAAACTGGGTGTCGTTGTCTGAAATGATAATTCGCGGTACTCCAAACCTGCAAACGATATTTTTCCATGTAAAATTCTTTACATCTACCTCTGTAATGTGAGTCAATGGTTCCGCTTCTGCCCATTTAGAGAAATAATCAATAGCGATTAACAAATATTTCCTGTTTTGAGGGGCTTTTGGCAAAGGTCCTACTATATCCATTCCCCATTGGGCAAAAGGCCAGGGACTCGCAATGGGCGTAAGCTCCTGTTGTGGTAGATGTTGATATGAAGCGAAACGCTGACATTTGTCACATTTCTTCACATATTCTCTGGCTTGATGTAGCATACCAGGCCAATAATAACCATGGGTTAAAGCTCGATGTGAGATGGTCCTGCCACCATTATGATTACCACATATCCCTTCATGGATCTCGGCTAGTACATACTCGGACTCTTCTAGGAGATAGGCACCTCAGTAGGGGTTGGGTATATGACCTACGGTAGAGTTGCTCATTTAAAATTAGATATCGAGCTTATCTGATCCGTAGTTTAGGAGCTTAACTTTCTTGTCGTCAGGGAGTTGCCCTTCTTTTAAGTATCTGAAGATTGGAGCTCTCCAGTCCTAACAATGTTCCGAGATGTAAACGACTTGAACCTCGTTAATACTGGGGCGATCTCGGGAGGAGATAGACAATTCTGAATCCCCTTCGGTACTGAGGTGAGAGGCCATATTTGCTAAGGCATCAGCTCGCGTGTTCTGTCTTCTCTCTATTTTATGAATACAAAAAGTGACAAACGATTGTTTTAGAGAGTATACTGTTTAAGTTCCATAAAAGCTTTGTCGCATTCAGAGGTCCATTCCAAGACCTTATTGCCCCTCAAAGCTTTGAAGAACGGAAGACAGCGGTCCGTGGACCTGGATATGAAGCGATTCAATGCCGCAATCCTGCCATTTAACGTCTGTATATCCTTCCGTGACCTCGGGGGCTCCAGTTCTGCCAAAGCTTGAATCTGGGATGGGTCGGCTTCGATGCCTCGATGTGAGACAAGAAAACCTAGAAATTTCCCGCGGCTGACCCCAAAGGTACATTTGGATGGGTTCAACTTCATTTTATGCTTGGTTAAAATGTCGAAAGTCCTTTTCAAATGCCCAATGTGGTCCTTCTTCTGCTGGCTCTTGACTAGCATGTCATCAATGTAAACCTCCATTGTGTCGCCAATCAGAGGTTCAAACATTTTATTGACCAAGCGTTGATATGCTGGCTCCGACATTTTTAGTCCTGAAAGGCATCACCTTGTAACAGTACAAACCTCGTTCAGAGATGAAGGATGTTTTTTCTTGGTCCGGAGGATACATTTGAATCTGGTTGTATCCGGAGTATGCGTCCATGAAACTCATTAATTCGTAACCAACAGTTGCGTCAACCAGCTGATCAATTCTTGGGATAGGGAAGCTATCTTTTGGACAAGCGTTGTTAAGATCGGTGTAATCAACGCAAACTCACCATTTACCATTCTTCTTTTTCACAAGGACGATGTTGGCGAGCCATTCTGGGTAAAAAACCTCCCTGATTAACTTTGCAGTTAGCAACCTCTGAACTTCGTCATTGATCATCCTATGTCTCTCTAGAGGGAAGGTCCGTCTTTTTTGCCGTACTGGGTGGCAGTTCGGATCTGTTGTTAGCTTATGGCAAATACAGGACGGGTCAATACCCTCCATGTCTTTAGTTTCCCATGCGAAGACCGATAAATGAGTTTTCAGAAATTCTATCATCACTTTCTGTTCTTGTGGAGATAGATCGGCACCAATCTGCAAATAATGTTCTTCTTCGTCCAAACCCACCGATATTTTAAGTGGCTCTTGGACCGGTACAGCCATGTTTTCCACACCTCGCGGGCTCAATGGTTCATCGATTTCGGTAGGGCATTCCATATTGATACTTTGGTCAGGAAGATCGGAAATGATGAGCTTCCGAGGTGCCTGTAATTGCTATGGCTGGGTTTTACCTTTTAATGCGACGACGTGGCATTCCCGAGAGGATGACTGGGAACCTTGAATAGTGCAAACACGATCGTTGTGTATGTATTTGAGGCACTAATGAAGGGTGGATGTGACGACTCCCATTTGATGGAGCCATGGTCTTCCCATGATTATATTGTATAGAGATTGGGAGTCCACGATCACATATTCAGCTATCAGGGTTTTTTATGCTTCGCCGACTCCTACAGTTGTTGGGAAATCAATACTGCCCATGGGAGAGCTCAGATGTCCATCGAACCCAGCCATCATTGCCGTGGCAGCCTTGAGGTTGGAAATACCGACCTTCATCTGTTTAAAAGGCTCATGAAATAAAATATTAACAGAACTACCCGTATCCACCAATACTCTATGGATGTCAAAATTTGCGACTCGAAGGGTGATGACGAGCGCGTCAATGTGAGGACAGTGTATGCCAGCTTGATCTAGCTCTGAGAACTGAATTTGTGGTAAGGGTTTTAAACGTTTCTCCAGTTTCAGGATCTGGATAGGGAGTGGTGCTACCTTAGCCTCACGGGCGTAGCGTTTCCTTGCTCGGTTGGATATACTAGAGATGGAGTTGGTAGCATAGAGGACGAGAATAATATGATTATTTGGTTGAGGTTGCTGACTCTGGCTCGGCCCAGGACTGGACCCTTGATCTTGTCGTTGTGTCTGAGGCCTGGGATCCTGCCGAGGTTTTTGGGGTTTTTGATTTTGAGGGTTTTGCCCGCCATCGCGCTGGACGAATTCCTTCAAACGACCCCTTCGAATCAATTGATCGATTTCCTGTTAAAGATGTCTGCAAAATTCTGTAGTATGTCTGTGATCTCGATGGAACTCACAGTACTTACTACGATCTCGGGTGTCTGGATCACTGAACAATGGTTCTGGACGCTTGAAATTTTCATGTGCCCGGACCTGATGATAGATCTGGGTAATGGAAGCATTCAGGGGCGGTAGCGGCACATTCAGAGGTGCGTACGTTTTGAACCGTCCCGAAGTGGGCTAGTTTTGACTTCGGGATGTAGTTCTTTTGTCCGGACTTCTCTGTTTTTTGTTGGTATTGCCAGTATTCTGCGTTTGGGACTTATCCTCCGTTTGAGCTTGTTCTTTAGCAAGACGAAGGGATGTCCGGGTATATTCCAAATTAATATGTTTCCTTGCCCTCTCCATAAGTGATGCCATGTCTACGGGGGGATTTTTTGTCAAGGAGTCGTGAAAACGCCCCGGCCAAAGCCCTGCGTGTAACGCGGCCACCAAAAAAGCTGCACCGCAGTCAGTAATCTCAGTTAGCTCAGAGTTAAATCGAGCAATATAGTCCCTGAGTGATTCTTCTTTCCGTTGCTTGATGGATAAGAGAAATTCTGGACCCTTTCTGAGTCTCCTGCTAGTTAAAAACCGGTTAAGGAAACGTCTACTAAGCTCATAGAAGTTGGGAACTGAATTAGGAGGGAGGTTGTGAAACCATCGTAGGGCTGTGCTTTTTAGACTTGTGACGAAGGTACGGCACAAAAATGCATCGGTAGCGCCATGAAGGGCCATTGTATGTTGATAATTGGAGAGATGATCACTAGGATCATCTAACCCCTCATAAGGTGTGAATTTCGGAACAATGAACTTTCGAGGGCGCTCTTCGGCTAAAATGCCGGCTGTAAAGGGGGTAGTGAACCTACTAAGAAGCCTTGCTATTTCATCCTGCCGAGGAGGTTGATTCTCATTGCGAGCATGAGCGGCCTGTCCCATTGAATCCGCAACTTCTTCTAATCTCATTGGTACTCTGGACAGGACTGAATGTTGAAACCTCGGCATACCGACCTCAAGTCCAGTGGGTTGAGGATTATTCTAACTATGAATAGCATGTTCTGATTGTCTCTGAAGTGAAGCCGGTGCCGACTGTAGTGGTGGGCTTGATTGCACTGGATTAGCTCCTGAGTTTGCAGGGCTAACAACCCTACCTCTGCTGAAATTAACGGTATTAGGATGAATGTTTGGCATTCCTCCTAGAATGTCATCGCGAACAGGAACTGCGTCTGGCGAATAAAACGGACGAACATTGGGACCACCTTCTTCGAGTCGCCTTCCCCCTGAGTTATGCCGGATTAGATTTCCATTTTCAGGAATACCTAGAGGGGGAAGAACCGACGGGTTTTGAGTTAAAGAAGCCAAGACTTGGGATATGGCCAAGAGTTGCGCCTGAGTTTGATCAGATTGTTTCTGCATTTGATCTCGAATTTGATTGAGTTGTTGTTGTATAGGGTCGGAGGTTGCAACTTCCTCATTCGGAGCCAACGGTTGATTTGATATTGGTGTTGAACGACGGTTAGAGGCCATGACTACCCAAAAACGAAGATGATGATATAAAGAAAGATGATTGTTTTCTCACAGACGGGGCCAAGCTGATGCTGCAGTTTTTGGCTCGTCGAGGACTTGACGTCGCTGTGAATAAACCTAAGAAGAAATAAGATCAAAAAGCCACCGGGGAGGGCTCCGATGGGTTGCCGCTCCGATGGTTAAATGAGATGAAGTAGAGAATCTCACTTAATGTAATAATATCTTCTTTTTCTTTGTTAATCACAATCCGATCCTTTGTACATACCTTTCTCAGTGTATTTATAGATTGATGGAGCTTTGTTTTTAGTGCCATGCGGTGGAGGAAATTTCATCATGAGATCTTTATGTCACTGTTCGTCACTGATTTTACAGCGATGTAGGACTAGGATTTCATTTCGTCTTTAGGCAGAGCTAGACTGCGCCGTCTGTCAGGCGACAGTAATTTTCATCATGATGACCCATGTCATAATATTTTTGTAAATGGTTGTCCCATCATTACGACGTCGGTATTCCGATGTAATTTGGAAGCGACGTCGGTGGGCTTAAGAGATAACTTAGATTATTGTTGAATATGCCGACATGATATAATCTCGATATACTTTTTTGACAAGTTTGTATAATCCAGGTTAGATACGTGTCGGGTCCTGATTGAGAGTATATTTTTGGTACATCAATATATATACACAATATAATATATAAAATAATAAATTCACAATATAAAGTTACTTCTACATAATTTTTACCCAACAACTAAATAACAAACCAATTCCTTAAAATTTATTTTCAAATAATTTATTATTTAAATCAAATTTTCTTTCATCCATATTATTTGCATGTGCTACAACTACGACTACAACTTTGAAAACGACACAAGTCACATGAACCTTTGTTACTCTGAAAACGACACAAGTCACATGAACCTCTGTTTGAATGTTAGAAATGTCAAAAGTCAGAACTAAGAAGTGATTTAAAAAATAATATAATTTTATATTATTATTTTAATTCCTTAACCGGCCAAAAAAAAAAAAAAAATCATGTTCACATCTTTCCACTCAAACATTATATATGAAATGCAAACTTAGGTTTTCAAATCCAAATTCCACCAATACCCTTTTAAGTAAAAAAAATAGAACTCGGAAGCCATGATCGATGAATAGGAGCCAATTTGAAAGAACTTTAATTTGTCAAGAATAAAATTAAATTGTAAAAAAATAATTTTTATAGAATAGATTCTGAGTGTTTTGATAAAAATAACTTATGATGATAAATAATTATTGAGTGTTTAGTTAAACTTATTTAAAAGTAATTATAAGTATGAAAGTTTATTTTATTTTTTATATTATCAAATAATATCGAGTGTTGTTTAATTGTAAGCTAAAAATTTAATTTTATATTTACATATATTAACTAATTATTTTAATATTTTAATATATTATTATTTATTAATTTACTTATTTAAAATAAGTAAAATTTATTTTACGTATTATTCAGTACAAGTAAATATATTATAATAGAAAATAAAATGTTATTTTTTTATATATATAATATGCTCGGTAATGAAAACACTGGAAAGCGAAAAGTGAAAACATGAAAAGAGCAAGCAGAAAAGGGAAGGGTTAGAGAAAAGACGAAAAAAAAGAAAAAAAACAAAAACAAGGATGACAGGTTTTTTTAGTAATTATAACGAAGGATAAGGGTAAGGTCTAACTCAAAAGTTGAACGCCCTTTCGACGCTGGTATTCTCAGCGTCAATACAACGCCCTTTTGGGCTGAATCCGGACGCCTGTTTCAAGACGCTACGCCCAAATAAACAGCCCAGATGCGATTTTTATTTTTCTGACGCTCGTTTGGACTGGCCAAACGCCGGCCCAACCAAACGGCCTCTAAAAGAACAACCGCGAGTTCACTGCGTCACAACAAAGCAAAGACAGTTGTGTTTCAGTTCCGTCACAAGAGTTTCTGATTCCGGTTATTCCACTCGACGGAGTTAACCGATCGGTGGGTCTCACCATGTTTACGCCACAGAGAAAGGTGTGGCCGGCGTTGTCAATAACGCCGAGGAGTGAGGCGCAGAAGAGCGCAACGGGGACAAACCCTAGGAATTTGGGTAAGGGCAAAGCAGTGGCATTTTTGGATGGGCCACCGCCGCCGTTGGGTTCGTTGAAGATGGATGGGCCACCGCCCCCGTTGGGTTCGTTGAATGAGAATGAGGCGGGGGTAGCGGATATGGGTGACATGGAGGATTGGAGGCGGTTTAGGGAGGCGGGGTTGTTGGACGACGAATCCATGGAGAAGAAGGACCGGGAGGCGCTTGTGGAGAATATTTCTAAGCTCAAGAGAGAGGTTAGAGGAGTTTTTTTTGAACTCAATGACGTAAATTTAATTGTCGATGGTTTCATTAAGTATGGCATCAGAGCACATGAATATGTTATTATAGTGGTATGCTTTGTATAATGAATTAATAAGTTTCAAATGCCTTAGAATTTGTTGATTGAGTGAGTTTTTTGTTTTTGTCGAGGGTAGCAACATTGTTGCTCATTTATGCGAGCCACCTTCATAATTCAGAACTTAATTGAAATGGCATTTATTGTGGAAAATACATATTCTTGGGCCATATGTTTGTGTTGAGTGAGGAAGATTATTCATTGTCTGTTTCCTTGGGTTTCGGCAACTTGGTCTATGGGGGTTTAATATGCTAAGGGGAAAAATTGTTCGGTAATATAAATCTAACCTGTAGGATAACTAGGGGGAAAGGGAAAAAGTACTGAAAAAGACAAATTTTAGAAAGAAGCCCAAAAAACTTGACCCTTGTAATAAATTCATTTTCCCCCTAGGCACCTGGTTACAAAATTCAAAACAAAACTAAAAGCAAACTCGTTTACATCTCAAAACCATACTTGAACATGTATTCACTTCTAAAGCAAACCACAGATCTTTCAGTTTTGATGTGAACCCATAATCAAAATTTCAAAAGAAGCCTAGATCCCCATTAATAAGACTTGTACAGTTGTACTTGCAGAATGGTTAATCATGTGCCACTGAAGAGGTGGCAGTGAAGTAGGTCATGATGCAATCTACAAGTGAACATTATCTTATTTTGTTCTTTCAAACCACTTTTTGGCTTTTGGTGTGAATGTCTAGAGAGTGGGGATATTTTGTTTTGAGAGAGAGAAACAAGATTTGATAAAAACCATTGCTTTCTTGTTTACATGCCGCCCAATTTTAGCCCATAATTGGCAAGAGAAAAAAACATGTCATCTATTTTTAATTTGTTACTAAATTACAGTCACTGTGGTTAAGCTCGTGTTATATTTGGTAAAATTGGTTTTGAGATTTTCTAAAACAGCCTTTAAGAGACTGAAAACACTTCACCTCTCAAAAGTTACTGAGAGGCCCCTGGGTTTTGATATTGGGACAACATATTCTTGAGCCTATAGTATACAAGATATTTTACAATAGGGAAGATCAACAGATAAATCTCAAATGCATGGATATACAAGATATTTTACAATAGAGAAGTTAATTGAGGATGGAAGAAATATCAATGAAAGAATACAAGGAGGGAAGCTGAGGATTTATTTGCGTTGCATAGCTTTTGATGTAGGGGTGGGTTCTAAGTTTAAGTTTTGGTCAAATGTGTGAAGTGGTGAGGCGGTGTTGGAGACTAGATTTTCTCAACTCTATTAGATTTTTCCAACAGGGAAGCCAAGGTTGGTGATTTTATAGCTTTTTAGGTAATAAAGTTGTATGGACCCCCCCAATTAGAAGAGATTTTAGTGATTGGGAGATGGAGGATGTTTTGGTTTAGATAAAGGTGTTACACCTTTCAAGGATGTATGAAGGTAGAGAAGTTTTTTTTAATAAGTAATATATGTGTCAAAGAAGCACCAAGAGGTGCACCCATATACATAGTGCAAAGAAGAAACAAGACTGAGGGGACTCAATCACCTCAAAATCTCTATTGTTCCTTTTTCCCTCCAAATGCTCAAACCACATGCAACGAGGGATCACGTGCCAAGCTCTTCTAATCCTCCTATAGGAAAACCCCCCTCTATGAAGCTAGAACTTCTGAAGTCAACCATGGCATCACCAAGAAACTCCAAACAAGCATACCAAGAGGATCCATATAGCACAAGTGACCGGGTAGTGAATAAGCATATGATTCACCTTCTCCAAGGATCAACATTTCGTTTCTTTTTTATCAAAACGGCCGAAATGTTTCTGTTTCTCAATGAACTAAAATGAAACACAATACTTTCATTTGACACAATACCTCATGCCAATCAAGTTAATGTGCACTAGTAGAGAGAAGACATTATTAGATGGATAGCTGTCAAAGAAAGGAGCTTCACAATTAAATCATTCTATAAGGTGCTAGCTAGGAGAGGTGTAAAATTTTTTCCTTGAAAGAGCATCTAGCATTGCAAGAGTTCCCTTAAGTTGGTGTTCTCTGAGTGGGCAGCTTCATGGGATGCAATCCTTATGGTAAATCTAATGAAAACGGGGTTTAGAATGGAAAATTGGTGATGCAAGGAGGAAGAGACAATGAATCACTTCTTTCTTCACTGTGTGATAGTTAGGTAAAAGTGTGGGATGTGGCTCCTTTATATCTTCTACGGTGTATTTGGTTGGAGAAAAAGAATAGGAGAATATTTGAAGGGGAAAAAGTATCTCCTTGTATATTTAAAGTTACTCTTTTGAGAGTTTTGTATGCATGGGTAGTTGGGTCATATACGTCTTCTATTGATTCTCAAATTCTAAATACGAGTTGCGCTAATTTTTTCTCTCAACAATTTGTTTCTTTCTAATCCTACTAATCCTTGATCTCTTGTTTTGTTCATTTATCCCAAATTGTACATGCCGGTCGGACCTATAGACTTTTATTGTAACTCATTTTCATTTATCATTCTTTTTCTCCAAATACACCTTAGAAGATATAAAGGAGCCACATCCCACACTTTTACCTGACTATCACATAGTGAAGAAACAAGGGATTCACTTTCTCTTCCTCCTTGCATCACCAATTTTCCATTCTAAACCCCATTTTATTAGATTTACTGTAAGGATTGCATCCCATGAAGCTGCCCACTCAAAGAACGCCAACTTAAGGGAACTCCTCTATACTATGGTGCGTCCCCCTTGGGTGTTTTAATTCAATTTTCAAATTACTTATAAAAAAAAATGTTCTACTACCCCCAATTTTTTATGAATTTGTTTTTCTAATTCTTGATTTTTTTGTCTCCTTTTATGTCAAATTCTACATACTATTTATGCTTATTTTATGAACATTTGTATTTTTATATTGGAAGATTGCATCTTTATATTAGTGTATGACACTGTTCTCTATAGGTGTGCTGGGTTGGCTTTGAGGTTTAGACAAGTCTAAGGGCTGCATGAGTTGCCTTTGCACCAACCCAACCCTGCTTTGTACTTGAGGTGTTAATTCCAAGTGTGGGCTAAGTTGGGCATTTTAGACTACTTCTTGGGTTACTGCACTAAGTTTGTTGTATGTTTGTTGCATTGTTTGCCAATTTTAATGTTCACTAATCAACACATGTTACATGTTGAAAATTAATACAACAATGCAAAAAGATATTAAACTTAAATTGTAAAATTATTATTATTATTTTTTTACAGAAGAGACGAGTCTTACTTTTTGGGCCATTGCTTGATGCAATTGCAAAAGGTTGGGCTAACAAGGGAGGGACACTGAGTTAAAGTTTGAGGACATCCCCTTTGTGCAAAAAATGCTTGAGGTTAGGCCTCTATGTAGTCTACCCTATCTGCACCCCACATTGGCGAGACCAACACTGAGTATCACCTTTTTTGGAGTCTTGCTTCTCTTTCTTGTCTCGCATGACTTTTACATTGCTGGGATGAGCTTCCCTTTCTTTGCAAAAGAATGATATTTGCTTTTGGTGATGATTGGAGCCTTGTGTGTTCATGGACATTTTATGATGGTTCTTTTTGGTATAAAATCTATTTTTCAGAACAGTTTCTTGCATTTTCTTGTTTGTATCTTTTGAAAGTGATTTTTTCATTACTGATTTATTTCCTCATCGATGTTTCATGTATATTTCAGTTTATACTATATTATGTATGAGATGAACTTATGTTGGCTTGATTTTCCAACTATGAAATGGTGGTTGAAGCTTCATGTTTCAGATTTGAGTAATGGCATCTCATTATCTGATTGAATGTCTTTTCAAACAGCTTTTTGATTACCAGTATAATATGGGGCTTCTACTGATTGAAAAGAAGGAGTGGACTTCACAGTATGAAGAACTCAGAGAAGGACTGGCAGAAGTACAGGAGGTCCTCAAACGTGAGCAAGCAGCTCATTTAATTGCAATATCTGAAGCTGAGAAGCGAGAGGATAATTTGAGGAAAGCTTTAGGTGTTGAAAAGCAGTGTGTGGTTGATGTAAGATTCTTTTGCTGGTTTACCTTTCTTCATAATTTTAGCCATAGTTGGTGATATCATGGATGTTTATGACATATGTTTGCCCGCTTATTACACATTAATAACCTACTTGTTTTATTCCACTCCATAATTCTACCATCAACCTTTTTTGGGTCTTCTATATTGAAATCAGTCAACCGTATTCTTTGCCTTTAAATATTTCCCAAGTCTTGTGATGATCTCTGAATATGCTGAGACTTTGCTGAGACCAACTCTTAAGTACTAAAGGTCATTGCTTGGTCCTGAGTTATCGGGGATATCCAAAAGATACAAAAGACTAGTAACTTGGTTTGAAAACGAAACAACATAATTATTTGAATTTGTTATTCTGTTCTATGTCAATATTTAGGCCCATAGTTGTCAAACGTGTATTATGACGTTTATAGTTTTTCAAAAATACTATATCGTGCGTTGTAAGATACTCAATTTTTTGAATAAATTTATAAATATATATATATATATATATATATATACATAATACATGTGTGTGTGTGTGTTTAAAATGATATAAATAACATTTCAATTCACGTATAAAAAAAATTAACATAAATTCCTTACAATACAAGAATCAAGATTTTTAAATACTACAGACTCCAAATCAAAATTTAATAATTCAAGTTTCCAACATTTCATCAATATACAAAATCCAAAATAATTTATTTTTATAATCCATCCCATTCTCATCTCAATCTCCAATTTCAATGGCATTGATACCATTATCATTATCATCATCAAATGTCAATAATTCTTCAATTTCTTTTTCTTCTTCAACTTATTATATATTCTCACTCCTCATCCCCATCATCATCTTCTAGAAGCACTTGCTTTCCTTCTTTAATGTTTGAGGAACAAAGAGGTAATATAAAATCAAACATAATAAAAAAAATGAGATAATTTTCATGTAATGTTACAAAACAATAAAAAAGAGATCATCCTCATCTTCTAGAAGCACTTGCTTTCTTTCTTTTATGTTTTGAGGAAAGATCTCTAGGCATAGGCATTACAAAGAGGTAATATAAAATCAAACAAAATAAAAAATGCGATAATTTTCATGTATAGAACCAAACAATAAAAAAGAGGCCAAAACGATGCCATTTAGCTTGATTGCGTGTAGTATTGTGTGTATCGAAACATATTGTAAGATATGTATCACATATCTTGTGATACGGTGCAAAAAAGATACAACTATAAGACATGTATTGTTTTATGCTCATATTGAAACGTATTGAAGGGTACGTATTGCATATGTAAGATACTAATAACCATGTTTAGGCCTTTAAATACTTATAAAAAAAACGGCCTTTAAATAGGTCCATTTACTAAGTTAATGACCTTGTGAAGTTGAAGTAGTAGTAATTGAAATTCTCTTTGAAGTTTTTTTTGACTACCAGTTAGTTTAACTGGTACAAGCAAGATAAAAAAATCTCAAAATTCTCAACATCCTTTGATTGCGTGACCCTTTTTCATATAAATCTTTAAGCCTTCACCCTTTTTTTTTATTTTTACTTTTATTTTCATATATATATATATATATATTTTTTTAAAATTTTTTGAAGCCTGATAGATAACTGAAGGTTGAAAGATCTAAAAGCACTTCGAAACATCTAAAAATAAAAGGGTGGATTAGGAAATCTTATGTATTGATTTGCCTCTAAAATCTTCACATGATATGTATCATAAGATAGTGACAACTATAGTGCTGATTTATTGCCTTCCTGGCAGAACAAACTTTCATCTCTGTAGTCCTGTTCCTTATGTCTGCTGGAATTAAACTCTCTTTTGGTTGTTGCTGTCCTGCTCCCTTGCCTTCCACTAACGTAGGCGCTCTAGAGGCCTAATTTTTTTTGCTGCTTTACTGTATGTGTCATTTTTTCTTAGTCATGTGGTCTATACTTTCTCTTTTTTAGCCCTATCTACTGATTTGTAGTCAATATTTCCTTATTGCAGCTGGAGAAGGCTTTACGTGAAATCCATGCAGAGCATGCACAAGTCAAGCTTGCATATGAGACTAAGCTTGCTGATGCAAACACTATGGCTGCTGGAATTGAGGATAAATCTTTGGAGGTGGAACAAAAGTTACATGCTGCTAATGCCAAGCTTGCTGAGGCAAGCAGAAAGAGTTTAGAATTGGAGAGGAAACTGCAAGAGTTGGAGGCCCGTGAAAGTGTGCTTCGAAAGGAGCGCCTATCATTAAATGCAGAGTATGATCTATGCTTGAAACTTTTCATGCCAATGTCATTAGTTGTATTTGCTTTTATTTTTTAAACTTGTGATGAATTCCGGATGGTGTATGACATGTTTGCTTTTCTTCTGTATCCTTTAGGCGAGAAGCACAAGAGGCAACTTTTCATAAACATAAAGAAGATTTGCTGGAGTGGGAGAAGAAACTACAAGAAGCGGAAGAGAGACTATGTGAGGGTCGGAGAATCATGAATGAGAGAGAGGAAAAGGCAAATGAAATTGACAAGAGTCTCAAGCAGAAAGAGAAGGAACTTGAGGAAGCACAAAAGAAGACCGAATCTGCCAATATGACTTTGAAGAGGAACGAAGATGATATAAACAACAGGCTTGCTGACTTAGCTTTGAAAGAGGAGGTGAGTTTCTGATCTATCCAAGTTGTCTTTATATGTAATTGAATACATTATTGGTTTTATCTATAAAATTTTGCTTTTCTTTAATTTGGTTGCAGAAAGCTGAATCTCTTAGAAGCAACCTAGAGATGAAAGAGAAGGAATTGCATTCATTGACAGAAAAGCTTAATGCCAGAGAAAGAGTGAGTTCCAATAACTGATCTTTCCCTTCTTATTAATCATTGCTATTCAAGCTTACAATATGGATTGGAAACATGAACTTGAGTTTTGGGTTTTTTTCTTCCTGTTTTCCTGAGTTGGTTTTATCCTGTGCAACTTATCAAAATATTATTTATTTATTTTTGATAAGTAAAGTGAAATATTACCACAACGCCCGAGAAAGGAGTTCAAACAATAGCCATTAGGCACGGTCTGCTCCACCTCCCAATCTTGAAGATTTCTTCGAAAGTAAGGAGTCCAAACAAATCCATTCTTATTGCAGACCACATAGTCCTTCATTGGAGCTTCTTGACTGGAGGAAATGGGTAAGAGATGAGGGAACCGATTCTCCAGTGAGATGTCCAAAACTTGATTTTGCTTCCATTTCCAACTTCGAAAGAAGTGCACCAAAATAAGTCATCCACACCTTTCCTAATGACCTTCCAAAGGCTAACATCACAAGGCCCCTCCACCTCTTTGGAACACGAACTTCCATCTTTACACCCAACCTTAGCTTCAATAACTTTCCTTGATTTAGCATGAGGATCTTTTACAGAATGCCAAAGCCATTTTCCAAGAGGTGCCCTATTGAACACCCTCGAATGCTTTACTCCCAAGCCTCTTTCCCTTATAGGGAGCCTCACTTTATCCCAATTAACTAAGTGAGGTCCCTTCTCCTTCATTCCTTCCCCAAAGAAGGTCTCTTGGCAAATTGTCTTGGGCTTTCTTCATCGAAGCCGGAATGGGAAAGAGGGACATAAAATTACTGAGGAAGACTCCTTAGTGTACTTTTAATCAAGGTGAGCTTGCCCCCTTTGGAGGAATATTGTTTCCTCTACCCTGCCAATGTGTAAGAATCTCTTCACCACCGGGTCCCAAATTTCCCTAGACTTTGAGGATGCTCCTACTGGTAACCCCAAGCAACCCGAAGGAAGAGAATCCGCGTTGCAGCCCAAGTTCCAAGCCAACACCTCCACCACGTCTACATCACCAACCGGAATAATCTCGCTTTTCTCCAAGTTTATTCAAGACTTGAGACTGTTTCAAAGTACTAAAGCACACTCCTTAGATACCGAAGTTGAGACTCCTCAGCTTCACAAAAGATTAAGGTGTTATCTGTGAAAAGAAATGGGAAATTTCCACTCTAGTCTCCTCATGATCCCTCACCATAATAGACATCCTTCTACTGCTCTAATTAACAACTTGCTCAAGGCCCTTTTCCTTACTTCTCTTCCTCACATCAATGCACTCACGACATTAAGAGTTGCATGAAGGATCTGTCCTCCTCCCACAAAAGCATTTTGACAATTCAACACTAGCTTCCCAAGAATACCCTTTAAAAATTTAAAGAGGACGTTAGCTTCCCAAGAATACCCTTTAAACAATTAGAGAGGACGTTAGCCTTTAGCTTGTATACCCCTCCCACCAAGCTAATAGGTCTATAGTCCTTCATTCCTTCATTACGAACAACTGTTGAACAATGAGTAAAGAAAGCCATAGAGAATCCAGTCGGACCTGGTGCCTTTTCCCCTTCACACGAGTTAAGGGCTGCCATCACTTCCTCCTCTCTTCATTCAACATATTATAAGGTAAATTATCAGGAAAAGGTCTCCGATAACATGTCTATGTATACAGCTGCTTATAGAACATTGTAATACCCCTCTTCAAGGTCTCCTCATCCTCTGAAGTTACACATTCTATAGTCACTTTGCCGCTATTGTTTGCCCCCCTATGAGCTTTAGCTACATTGTGGAAAAAGCGAGTGTTCCGGTTCCCTCCCTTCAACCATAGAGCCCTCCACTTTTGGCGCCAAATAATCTCCTCTGCTCATCCCTTTTATTCATATCCTCCACTGAGAAGGAACCCAAATTCAAAGCATTCTGAAACATTTGAAGATTTAATTGAGTTCAAATGGCTTAATTTTTTGATAAATTTGGTCAAGCGTGGTTCGTTGTATGGAAGCCCTTTTTTTTTTTTTTTTTCATGCTGATGTGGTCAGATTAAAGGGTATGTATTACAGTAGATGTGAGTGATAGGACAGTATTTACTGGTTTGGGAACAGAATGTGCGGGGGAAAGAGGGAGATGGGTGCGTGCCTATGTGTGTGACAATTATTTTAAGAGAGATGTGGGGCAGCCGAGTTGGCAATATTTCCTCTTCTTATGCAGAAGTTTACTCTATTGCTTGCATTATTGTTGGAAAAATCTAATTTGGGTAAAAGAGTTAAAAATTTTAAAATATATTTTTCTATCAACGGGCTGTTAGTAGGGCATTGTACGGTGCCCTTTTAAAGGGAATATGGGTGCATGTATATTTGAAAGACCAAATGAATGTAGATGTCAGTAATGGTATCATTGTATACTTGAAAATGACTTGAAAAACCAACTTATCCAAAAAAAAAAAAAAGGAAAATGACTTGAAAGACCACAGTTTTCTGAAACTAACCTTTCTAGAATCTGACATAAATTGTTGGGTCTGTTACAGGTGGAGATTCAGAAACTTCTTGATGAGCACAGGACCATTCTGGAAACTAAAAGGCAGGAGTTTGAGTTGGAAATGGAAGAAAGGAGGAATTCTCTTGATGAGGAAGTGAGGAGCAAAGTGGATTTGGTGGAGCAGAAGGAAGTCGAAATTAAACACACGGAGCAAAAACTGGGAAAACTAGAGCAAGCATTAGAAAAGAAGTCAGAGAGAGTAAAGGAGAAAGAGAAGGACCTTGAAACAAAGTTCGGAACTTTGAAGGAGAGGGAGAAGTTTATCAAAGCTGAGGAGAAAAAGTTGGAGGTGGAAAAGAAACAAATGCTCTCTGATAAAGAGAGTCTGCATACTCTCAACAATGAACTTGAGAAAATAAGGGCCGACATTAGTCAGCGGGAACTGCAGATTCATGGAGAGCGTGAAAAGCTCAGAATTACTGAAGAAGAGAGGGCAGAATATCTCCGTTTGCAATTGCAGTTGAAAGTGGAGATAGAGAAGTGCAGACATCAGGAGGAGTTGCTTTTAAAGGAAGGTGAGGATCTGAAGCAGGATAGGAAGAAATTTGAGAGGGAGTGGGAGGCATTGGATGAGAAAAGAGCTCATATTACCAAAGAGTTGAGGGAAATTGGTGAAGAGAAGGAGAAGCTGGAAAATTTGCGACGCTCTGAAGAAGAATGGTTGAAAAAGGAGAAGAGTGAAACACAGAACTATATTCAGAGGGAGCTGGAAGCTGTCAGAGTGGAGAAAGAATCATTTGCAGCCACAATGAGGCATGAACAATCAGTTCTATCAGAAAAAGCTCGAAATGAGCATAGCCAATTACTTCATGATTTTGAATTGAGGAAAAGGGATCTGGAGACTGATCTGCAAAAGAAGCATGATGAAATGGAGAGACACCTGCAGGAAAGGGAGAGGGCATTTGAGGAGGAGAGGGACAGAGAACTTAGCAATATCAGTTACTTAAAGGATGCCGTCAGGAGGGAAATGGAAGAAATAAGGTCTGAAAAGCTTAGAATAGAAAAGGAAAAACACGAAGTTGCTTTGAACAAGAAGCAACTGGAAGGACACCAACTTGAAATGCGCAAGGACATTGATGAGCTTGGTGTTCTTAGCAAGAAGCTCAAGGATCAGCGGGAACAATTATGCAAGGAGAGAGGCCGCTTTCTTCAATTTGTTGAGAGGCTCAAGAGTTGCAGTAACTGTGGGGAGATCATTCGGGATTTTGAGCTTTCTGATCTTCATTTGCTTGAATTGGAGGATAGGGAGGTTCTTTCGCTTCCGAGACTGGGGGATGAATTTTTGGAGAACTATCAGGTTGGTCTGGTGGCTTCTGATGGAATAAATTTTAATAGCTCTCCTGGTGGAACTGATTTTAGGTCTTCAGATTCTGGAGGACGCATGTCCTGGCTCCGGAAATGCACCTCAAAGATTTTTAACTTGTCCCCTAGTAGAAAGGTTCATCAAGTTGCTGCTCAAAATCTGGAAACACCTTTGTCTCTTGCTCAGGTCAATATCGAAGGAAAAAGCTGAAGGATCAAGTTTGCCAGTTGATATAGAAGAAGAAGTGAGGGTGCAAAGTATTGCTGAAGATGGACCAGAACCGGCTTTTGGAATTGTGAATGAGTCATTTGATGTTCAGCAGCTCACATCTGATAACATAATCAGAGAGGTGGACTATGGGCATGCTCAATTTGTTGATTATAAGAGCAACAAGGACAGAAAGGGAGAAGAAGTACCGGAAGATTCCCAGCAATCAGTGTTGAGGAGCAGTCGGCGGAAACCTGGGAGGAAACCTAAGGCTGGAATTAATAGAACACGCTCCGTGAAGGCAGTGGTTGAAGATGCCAAGGTTATTCTAGGGGATACTTCAGGAGGACCAAAACTGAATGAGCAGCAGCCTAGTGATTCTGTTTATATCAATGAGGAAAGCCGAGGAGATTCCAGCTTTGCTGAAAAAGCTCCTAGCACCATTGCAAGGAAGCGGCATCATGCACAAACTTATAGAATCACAGGGAGTGAGAAGGATGCTGATGATAGCGAAGGACGTTCAGAAAGTGTGACGGTGGGCGGGCGCAAGAAGAGGCGGCAATCAGTCGCTTCAGCTGTGCAAACTCCAGGCGAGAAACGCTACAATCTCAGGCGACACAAGACGTAAGTTTTTAGGTTTTTCTTTCTATGAATAGTGTGGCATGTTGGAAATAATGTGGGTGTGGTGATTGTATGAATCTAGAGTCAACTTGATGTGTTGAAAATGTGTGAGTAGGAAGAAGTTGGGAGGGGAGAGACTAAAACACTTTGATGTTGCGGTTTTGATCATTTATATTCATTCCAAAAAAATAAAAGCTCTAGTCCCCTTTCCACTTCTGAAGTGTCGTGAAAACTCTCCTATGCTTGATCTAATGTTTGTTTGGTGGTTGGTTAATTCGTTTTGGAATGGACCATTCTCTTGACTTATGCTGACATGATAATTATGTTTAGTTTATCAAAGGGACTTGTTTGTTGGTGAAACAATTCTACTGGTGCCTTTCAATTGTCCACTCCTGATATCATAATATTATAATGGAAAACAGGAAAAGTGTCTAATACACCCTAGAAGCTTGTCCTTAAAAAACCTACTGATTGATTTATGTCACTGTACCCAAATAATGTACTACAGACAAAGAAAGTTGCTGCTTCTGATCTCTCTCTCTCTCTCTCTTTTGATTGGTACTGCTTCTGATCTATCTTATTCTGAAGAAAGCCTGAGGGCACTGTTCCTAGCACTCTTGCACACGATCTTTTGAGTCCTCTTATTTCTTTAACCAATGCTTTAGGGACAACCTATTTCATTACTTTCTCACCCTTGAGTGCAAAGCTCTTTCCTTTTGGATATTGCTTTCACCCCCAAAGTGGTGCTATGGATTTCATCTCTTGCTTGCCCGGGGTGCTTGGAAGCATCATGGTGATGGTCAATATATTTTCAAAGTATGCCACCTTCATGGCGGCATAAGCCGACTCCACCGGGGATGAGGCAAAATTAAAACTTAAAAAAATTGTTTTGCCATTGATTTGGGAAAACTAAAATGCTTCAAAATAAACAGATAGAACTAATTAAAGGTTTGGAGTATTGAATTGACACCCCTAAAAATTTGTTTACCTAACCTCTTTCAACAACCCTGGGAAAAAAAGGGAGAACAATTAAAAAAACAGAAGTTGTAATTCAATTCCTGGTAATGTGATCATCAAGAGACTTCATTACTGCACTAGATAGTACCTTCTTGGAAATCCCATTGACTATTTCAGGAACTAATTAACCTTGGTTAAGACAAAATCACATTATACAGTTGGATCTCCAACTTTCATCCTGAAATTTTAACATTTTGGTGAAACTGCTGACAAAACTGTCTTGATGAAAAAGCTAAAATTTAAGGGTACAAAAATTGTTGACATTGTTGGGTGGAAGGGAACCTAAAGTTCCTCAAAATTAGGAGATCATTTTTGTGCAAGGATCCGGGAATCCAAATAACAAAATCTGTTCCCCAAGTGCTGAAAAGGTCTTTTAAGGTTGGAGCACTAATGTATTTTGAATCAAACTATAATGTCATGCAGAAGTGGCAAGGGAATTTTTGGTCCTAAAACTCTAAATATATAATGGAATTAATTTAATGTTGTTTTTTCCCCTTTAGTGGATACTTCCCTATTCTTAAGGAAAAAGGTAAAATAAAAATATTATATACAAGGTTACTTGGAAATCATAGAAAGATTTTAATGTTATGATAGAGAGGATAGATGTTATTATAATATATAGATGTTATCTTTAATAGTATAATATTTTGTATGCAATCAGGTTGGGGGATTCACATTAAAGCATCCAGCTGGAAATGTGAAATAGCATTTAAACATTCTAAATTTTTCCTTTTAAACATGTTTCAGTGCAGGTATGGTCACTGCAGCAAAAGCTTCGGCTGATGTTAAGAAGAGTAAAGGGAAAGAAGCTGATGGTAGTGGAGGCAGTACAGTGGAAGTAACACTGAACCCTGGAGTTGCTTCTGCACCATCATTGGGAGCTGGTAGTGAGAATACAGATCCACTGATGCAGGTTACGACTTATAAAACGGTTGAAATTCAACAATTCTCATCCGACAGGGTTGTTAGGGTAAGTTTTTCCTCCCCCTCCTGGGTGTATACATAGTAGTTGAGTGGTTATTCTTTATGAATTTATTTTAATCCATTTGTTAAGTTTTTATTTGTTGCAATGCAGTTGAAAACGACGGAGACTGTTGATGACAGTGCTGGTGCAACTAAGTCTGTTGAAAATATGGGGTTGAGTGAGGAGGTAAATGGTACGCCAGAATGTGGCAGTGATGATGAGAATGGGAGCACATTCCGTGAGGATAGTGGAGATGGAGATGACGACGACGACGACGGGGATGAACTGGAGCATCCCGGGGAAGTATCAATAAGAAAGAAGCTGTGGACCTTCTTCACAACGTGATCACTGCATTTTTTGGGTTTGCTATTTGGAGCACTCTCTCTCTCTCAATGTATTTTGTCTGACTTTGGGGAAGTAGTGTACCTAGGGTTTCAGTTGGGGGAAAATGTCCCTTTTTTCTATTCTTCTTCTTCTTTTAGGATGATACGGCTGATCTGTAATCGGTTACAGAACAGACTTGTTGATGGTGCATTTTTAACATTCAATTCATATTCATCTATAAATTACTGGTGCCAGTTGTTGTCAATTAGTGTTTTCCATGATTTACTTTGACAAGGCTTTGAGCCCCCTCCTTGGGAAACCATTTTTCTTCTCTTGGGTTAATAGTGTTACCAAATAGGGGCTATTGAAATCCCAAGAATGGTTGTGAATTAAAGAAGCGTTGCATTTATATAACTCGAGTGATTTTACTAAATTCTTTTTGAAAATCATCTTTTGTATTTCTTGAAATACTTGTTGCAAATGAAAATAGAGATCTTCTTTAGTTGTGGGATTGAGATTGTTGCGTTGAACATCTATCTGAATCCAGTTTAGATCCCATCATCTGTTTGTTAATTCGTCTGTTGTTGATCTCTTCTCTTTCGAGTGGCTGTGACTTGTATCGATTCCTTTCTTTTTAAAGTGTCAGTAGGCTAGGAGGGTTGTTGCATTCACATTACATGTTCTTAGGTAGCATTATCCTCTCCTACTTTTCCTCTGTTACTCAGATTATTCAGCAGGTGATGAATTGCAGAATTTGAACCATATGAAATTTAGAGTCTTGCAATCCAGATTTTGCCCAAAAAATGGCTTCGCTTTGTAGTACAAGCATAGATGATATGAAATTTACTGCATAAATTTTTTGATTTCTCTTAAATAGATTGAGTGGGTAGAATGCATCTGACATGGGTTAGATCATTTTATTCCATAAAGAGAACTTAGGGCACTATAATCAGTATCTGGGTTCCAACCTTATCTGCATGGGTGATTTTGGCTTGATCTGGTATTGTAGCCCTTTTACTCGGCAGAAGAGTTAATGAACATGTACTGCAAGTGATACAGCATGACTTTTGCTTCGCACTTCTGTTACCAATAGTCCCTGTTGTGCTGCTTCCTGAAGTTGGAAGGGTTGTACACTAGATATATATATATATATATATATATATATATAGAGAGAGAGAGAGAGAGAGGAGAGAGAGAGAGAGAGAGAGAGAGAGAGAGAGAGAGAGAGAGAGAGAGAGAGAGGCATTAGCCATTGTTTTGGTGATTCAGTTTTGTACCACCTTGAGAGACCATTGTAGCACGCAAAGCACTTGTCAGAAGCTAAGACATGCTGCACTTTATAACTTCGTACTACACAAAATAAATTTGCTATACTTGAATGATGGATGGGTCAAAAGACTCAAAACTGCAACATAACTCTTTGCTGAGGATCTCTAACATGTGGTTGAATCTTAATATTTTGAGTTCTGGGTTAAAGTTTTCCCATATTGTTAATGAGTTTCCACTCTTTTCTTCACTGATGTGAAAGTAACTGAACATTTTGTTGGAAAAATTAGTTTTTCAACATAATAACTAGTTATTTTTGAGTTAAAATTAAAGTGGGTTTCACGCATTAATTTTAGTGGGTCCACATGGGAATGTGTTCTACTCTATGAGGAGATTAAGATCATATATTAGGTTGCTCAAAACCATTAAAGAGTAAATGAAAAATTGTCTCTAAATATCACCACTTGAAAATGATAACAAAAGTTT
This sequence comes from Nyssa sinensis, assembly GCA_008638375.1. Lineage (NCBI taxonomy): Eukaryota > Viridiplantae > Streptophyta > Magnoliopsida > Cornales > Nyssaceae > Nyssa > Nyssa sinensis. Next base: position 24,750,462 of record CM018042.1, read on the forward strand.
GAAACTAGTGAAAAAGCTTGTGTCCCACATAGGATGGGTACAAGGCTTTTAAAGAGTATATATACACTTACCTTGGAGGTGGGTTTGGTCTCCAAGGGGTACCCACCGGTATGGGCTTGGGCTTGGGCTTGGCCTGTCGTATATATATTTTTTTGGAGAAAATTAATTTAAATAATTTTTCATTAAACGCTGTCATTTTGTTACTGTTAAAAACAAATCAAAACGTTGTCATTTAGTGCCGCCCCGAACCGGTCCGGATTTGGGCTTGGCCCGATCGTTTATATATCTTTTTGGAGAAAATTAATTTAAATGATTTTTCATTAAACGCTATTGTTTTGTTACTGTTAAAAACAAATCAAAACTTTGTTATTTAGTTACCAGATTAATTAAAACTAAAAATGTCACCGTTTTGCGAGTATATTTTTTTGGTTTTGGCTTAAATCCAAAACGATGACTTTTTGCGATTGCGTTGGTTTGAATTTTAACTGAACAATTGTCTTCTTCATGGGTGCGAACTGTGTTTGTTCACCATGAATAGATACAACTGAACCTTCATGACTGTACTATTGCAAGGACGAAATTTGTCTTAAGAACATAGTGTCAAACATTATCCTTGATCTGATTCAGACTTCTGTTCTTCTGTTTTATAGTAAGTTCATATTTTCTGTTCTGTCAATTTTTGGTTTCTCAGTTTTTTTGTTACTGCATTATTAAAACAATACACTAAATAGACTTACAATCATAAAACAAAATTTCCTTTGTTTATATAGTTACTATTTTCAAAATCCGTGCTTGAAAATTTCTGAACTTCTGAATTTTACAATTTGTATTCTTTGAAATACTATTTTTCTTTTTAATAAATCTATATTCTTTGAAGTACTATTTAAACTAATTTAAATATATACATATTGACTAACACATTTAAATAACTTCATGCATAATAAAAACCCACTTTCCAGAGATCTCTTTCTTCTCTTCGGGATCGATTCATGATTCGTAGAAAATCAATTGTAATGACTCGATAAACGGCTCTTTGGTATAGCTTTAGATGAACAATACCCCCTCTCCAAGAAACACATACAATGACAGAGAAGGATTGAAAGAACATGCTTCTTATAGCGAAGATATGACTCTAACTAGACTCAATTTGATCAAACATGAAACAACATTGGCAAATGGAAAGCTTCCAGTCTGTTTGGAAGAGTTTTAGATTTTAGAGAATAGATTCTAAAGAATTAATTATTGAGAAATGAATATAATCAATTTAGTTATTTGAGTGTTTGGTAAAAATTAAGTAGAAGTAATTCTAAATTTTAATTTTTTTTTTTTTATATTATATATTGAGTAATGTGTAAGTAGTAACAAATCAAATGAATTTTCAGAAGTTGATTTTTTTAACTCCTCCAAATCATGATTTTGTTTGCAGGACCATTGCAAAATTTCATTTTAAAAAATGTGCAAAACACCTCAGAAGAAGCTGATTTCACACTTCTGTATACACCAAAACAATGATTTGGATGGAACAAATAGCCCCTCTAAAAGCTTTGCTTGGGATGATGAAGTCAGGGATGGATTAATTTTCTATAATAATGTTAAATTGTGAATTTGGCACTGAAGTTACTCCTATTCAGTAAATATTTTCATTTCCATTATATTTGGGAATGCTCAATTATTTCATAAAACTTGCAAATCAAAATACCATATTGCTCACATTGATAATTTTTCTTTTTCTAAAGAATGCAGATAATCTATAACCAATTCAGCAATTTGTAATTTTTCTTTTTTCTTTTTGATGGAAGTGATGAAGTTGTTACGTGCCATAGTTTGTGATCTCATGGTAGGTTTATGAACGGTAGAGAACAAGGGTCGTCCTTGCGTTTTTTACCTATGATGGAAAGTTTGTAGGATATTTCGAAGGATCCTAGGCCTCCTTAGATTGGTTTAATTCGAGAAAAACCATGACTCCAAGTCAACCCTAGGTTGAGAGTAATAATCATGTGATAATTTTATTCATGGCCTCAAGCTATTAAATAGCTGAACGACTTTTAATGGAATAGGCAACAACCTATTCTTAGGGAATGAAAATTACACTTGCCTAATTCTAGCCCAAATTTATTGAAAGGAAATAACAGTGACTGAAAGAAAATAACACAAGGAAATATCATTGATTCTAATTGGTAAGCATCAATCACTCCCATCGCATGATCCTTGGTCCCTGACAGAAGTATTACAATCAATCAAACTGAACAATTACATTATCAATCAATCAACTTAACTCAACTATGAACACACAATGGATCAATCAAACTGAATAATTACATTATCAATCAATCAACTTTACTCAACTATGAACACACGATGTAACAGTACCTTGAACACACAAATCAGTCTAGCCCATGACTTGGTAAAAATAATGCTCACATTTCTCTGACGAGGGGAGTAAAATTTGAACTTAAGGAGGACGTGGTTGTCAGTTGAGTTAGTTCTAGTTGGTTAGCAACTTGTAATTAAAACATTGATGATTTTGATAAACTTTTAGTCTGTACCAAAAGATTGAATAGCCCACAATAATTTGTGTGAAGACCAAAAAACTCAATGCTTTTGAGAATCAAAGTGTCAATAGTAAAATCAAAGCGTGGGAAAAGGAGAAGGAAAATGGAAACACAGACACAGACACACACACACACTCTAGCAGTGTATTTGTGAACAGGAAGAGAAAAATGGAAATTTAATATAAGAATCAAAAAGATGATTTTTGAAATTTAAATTACAATTGTGTATCTGTTCATCTATTTATGATTATTATGCAACCAATGCTTATGATTTTAACTTTTCTATCACATTCAAAGAACTCAAAAAATAGTCTAATGTTCTCATAAATTCTAACCATAGTATTTGACATAGTAATATAAGGAAGATCACTAATTTTATGGAGTAAAAAATATTTTAAAAACTCAATGGCTAAATCAGTATGAATTGACCTTTTGTTTTGTTGGTAACAAATCTATAACTCCCAACTGCAATGGTGATTTCTATGGAATAAGAACTAACACCCACAACCATCCACTTGTTTGTGTGTATGTGTGTGTGTGTGTGAGAGAGATGTTACTTGTTTTTCATAAGAAATGATGGTGGTATGATTTTAATAATAAAGTAGGTCCATGTGAATCTCTCAAAATATAAAAATCATAGAGGATGTGACGGTCACACGAAATAATTTCTTTCATTTTTTAGTACATTGATATTTGATATAATTTATAATTTTAAATTCTAGAAGAAAGATGACTTTTAGTACTTGTTTGGTGCCCCGGTTGGAGGGCCAATTCACGGTTGCGTTCCATGATTTTATTGACGGAACTATTTGGAGTTTTTGCAAAAAACAACTGTGATTTTGGTCATAGAGAGTGGGCCAAACATGCTCTTAAGTAATGTATACTACTACCACCATGATTTGTTTCCTTTTTTTGGGGGCTAAATTATAGAAGAAATTGAAGGAAAGAATATAACCCTTTTTTTTTATTATTAATAAGCAATAAAAAACTAACCCTTATCTTAGGCATCTCTTTGAAATATCATGCTTAGCACTTTTACTATTGTATTACAAAGGTTTTGATCCCAAAAAGCAAAAAGTTATATTGTTAATTAGGAATATTTGTGCTAATATATAATACAAATAACTTATGATGGGTAATTTTTTTTTTTACCTATATATGCTTTAACTTGATAATGTGATCTTTTATATGTGTTTATTTAATATTATATAAATTGATATTTCACTTTAAAGTTTTTAAATTTATCATTTGTAATGTTTTATGCCATATTATTTTAAGTTATAATAGTTTTGATGTAATGTATGCCTGTGCATAAGTAACACTACTACCATAAGATGTTACCATCAAGTTTTTCCATCACATTACTCTCTTACACACACACACACCACACATATATATATATAAGAGTCATTCGGCCATAAGGACATTAAAAATATTAAAATTATTTTCTAGTCCAAGTCTATTGTTTCTATACTACCAAGTCCCTCATTTTTTTGTATGATCCAAACTATTCCTTAATGTATGTACTTTGCTAAAATTTCGTAAAATAAGGAACAAAACTCCCAATAGATTTGTAAAATTTTAAAATTTAATAACTTTTAATCTATAAATTTGTTTTTAATAAAAATTACATTTTTGGAGTCTAAAAATCAAGATCTATTAAACAAGATCCATAATGCGTGTGAAATTTTGAAAAAAAAAAATTTGCTTTTCAAAAGGTAAAACTTTACCTTTTCGCTAGAAGGTCGAAAGGTTCGAACTTTTTCGTTGCTTCAACCAAATTGCCTCCTTAAATCATGCATTAAAATTCAATAAGTAACTATTATATGTCTTTTATACCATATTATAACTTACCATATATTTATCAATAATTAAATGACTATATTAGGAACTTTATACTAATTAACTCTTCAAACAATAGAAAGCCAAAATAAATATTAATTTACATTGCATGACGATAGAAAGAACAACTAAAAAGAAACAAAAGGCTAAATATTTACTTCGACCAAAAATTAAAGAAAACATACAAGGGAGACTAAGGATAAAAATGTTTACTTTGCATGAATCGACTAAAAAATACCAGGTAAATATTTACTTAGACAAAAAGTTAAAGAAAATACAACAGAAAGACGAAAATAAATATTTTCTTGGTCAGTAATCTTCAGATATCCGTCATGATTCCACAAAAGGCTAAAATATTTTAAAAAAAAACAACAAACATCATACCGGAAACAAACTAATATCCTAAAACAAACAAACTAAAAAAAACAAAAAACAGAGAAGAGAACTAGTATTTATTTCTCAAATTCATTGAACTTCTATTCTTTCAGCATGTTTGTGAGAGCCCATATTTATTTGGTTGAATAAGCACTCAAATAAGTAATATGAGAATATCAAAAAAATTATAAAACAATACTAAAAGATTATATTAGTAAACAAAAAAATATAAAATTCAATACCATGTAAGATTGGTGGACCTAATATATGTTTTTTATATCAAAATATAACTTATCGTGTATTTATCAATAATTAAATGACTATACTAGATAATTTATACTTAATTAACTCTATATTTAATTATAGACTATGAGAATTGATTTTCTTAATCCACCCCTTCCTTTCCATCAAAACATTGTTATCACAATTGAATTGGACATTAGTTAGGCATGTCAATGGAGTAGTTAAATTTTCTATTGCCGGTTGTTATGGAAATTTTTAAATTTTGTATTTCACCTCTGTTTTAACCCTTCTTTCCTCTTTTCATTTTGGGCATGGCATGGGTATCACTTTTTTTTTTTTTTTTATAACTTTTGTTAATACAATTATACTTTACAAAAAATAAAATAAAAAATTCCTTGTTTAAATTGGATAAAAAAATTTATACTCTATGGACTGATTACACTGTATAAATATTAATTTTTTTCTTCAGAATTTTATATACAATATAAATCTTGTTTGATAAATATTAGTTTTTAGAGTTTAAATATAGTAATTTTTATAAAAAAAATTATATATATATAAAATTATTTAACTTTAGATTTTAAAAAAATTGATAATGTAGCATTGTAGTTGGGCAGTGAAGACTTGTTTCAAGGTGATCTGAACTTAAATCGGTACCATGTGAATCAACTATTACAGAATGTCCCCTTTTTAAATATTCATACCTAACATATTAGTTCTTAAAAAATGGATGAAGTTGTAAAAATAAATCGAGACGATGTGATTAAAACTCTTATTTTTCATACAATATATTAGAATTTAAATTTTATGTCGTATTAAATCATGTTTGGTGCAATGAAATGTTTAGATGTACAAAACATAGTTTTAGATTAATTCCCCTATGGCTGTAATAAAATAAATAAATTGGATGAAGTAAACCTATTTTTAATCAGTATTTAAATGTTTCCCTGGCTCCTAAAGCGGCCAAAACCAAATAAAAAAATGTAAATAGAAAATGACAAGTCGGCCCAATAGCCCCTGAAAAGAAAATTGAGTAGTGTGGGCTATAAATCTCCCTAGCCTTTTTTCCCTCTATCCACCACTCAATGCTCCCGTGGTCCAAACTGCAAAAGGCTCCACCCTGCAATTATCATTACTTATCCTTTCCTGCTTCCTGCTTCCTGGTCCCCTCCTCTCTCTCTCTCTCTCTCTCTCTGCCACGTACATACATACATGTATATATATGTATGTATTTCATATAGATACACAGGTATATTTTACACGAGATGTTAAACTTTTTTTTTCTCTCTCCTTTTGTTTTGTTAAAATTCTCTCCGTATGGTGTTTTTTTTTTTTGACAAGTTATTTTATTAATAACAATAGACATTTATAATAATTGATTACATAGTTATAGTATATATTGAAACTAATAAGGGTGGATTTTGGTGTAAACGATCCATTTGTTTCATTGTGACCTTGTACTGGTAGAATAAAACTGATACATTTAATCCTATCAAATCTATATCCACCGACTTATCCAAGGATAAGAAGAAGAGTCATTGATTTGGGTCCGAATCCTCAATGTTGTGGGATTGGAATTAATTTCAAAATCACGAAAGATATGCGCGTGGGAATTTGTCTTTGTATTCCAAAAAAATTATTCATTAAAAAAAATTATTAATTTGTTTTTCTACATTGAATGTCGGCCACTAAATGCTCCAGGTATTAGCAAAATTGTTAGTAGAGTCTACACATTTGGCCAATATTTTTTCTCATTATTACTATTATTATCATTTTATTTATGGGCAAAAGAAAGTGGAACCCATATTAATAAATACATGTAGAATATACTTGTATATATTTCTCAATGTGAACTTGTAGGACTCTCAGTGGATCTTACCCTGGAGAAGTCATCTTTAGAATACCCATAGCTTAGCTAAGTTGGTTGATGAATGAAAGCATATATATATATATATGTATATGTATGTATATGTCTGTCCGTTTCCTACCAAGTTGTTTTGATAAATAATGATGTTATGACGAAACACTTCACATATATGACACTCATTTGTAAAGTTCATGATTGAAAATGTACTGGATGTATTGGTTGGGAATTGGCATTTAATACTAAGGTAATGTTAATTGGTCATTTCATGTGAATCTCATATGCTTCGAATACTTATTTTGAGCGCGCGCACGCACACACATATATATATATATATATATATATGCACCAAAATTCTCTCAATCACACTTCTATTGACATCTAGTTACAAGGTAAAGTCCGAATATATGTCATCACACACAAGTCTCAAATATATCTATAGGATATTTTGTGTAAATTAGTAATTAGTAATTTTGTGATTGTTTTTTGTTTCTACTAATGCAGCGCAACTCTTATTTTTAACTTAATTCGAACTTGAAATTTAATTTTATACAAACTTATCTCAATTACTTAAAATTATGTATAAGAATCATATATATTAATCTACTCTAATTAATATTATTTTATTTATTAGAATTTTTTTTTTTAATTTTGTTAAATTATGACTATTTGAGAGTATAGTTCAACAATAAAAACATTTAAGATAAAATTTAAGTCGAGTTCAAGTTTTTCTTATAGTTGATTATTATTAAATAGAATTTAAAAAATAAATTTATTTATCACAAAAAAAATAAGACTTAATATGATGCGTGTATATTAGTTTAAAATATTCATAACCTAATCAATAAAAAAGAAAAGGAAAACACATTGAGGTGATTCCTTGGACAAATCCGTCAAATCGAAATTGACACAACTCGATCGCGAACCAGAAGCAAGCCCAATTGCAGCCGACCAGGCCGTTCACTTTAATCCCTCTCAGGGCCATTCTCTTGTCTTTTCTTTTATGTTTCAGAGAGCTGTCAAAACCCCAACAGCTCAGAAAGAGAGAAAGAAAGATGCCACCCAGAGATTAAAAAACCCAACTTTGTCTTGCATGCATTTACATGCATCTCTCTCATCTCTACTCTGCATGGAATATGGTCCCCCCCCCCCCCCCCATCTAACCCTACCTCTAACCCTAGCCGATCCCAAAACCGAAACCACCTTCTACAGCCATAAAATGCCCCCAACTGCCAAACCCATTTTACAAGTCTCTAATAATGCATTCATTGAAGATAATAGTAATTATTACAATGAATAATGACAATTGATCTCTGATAAAGAGAATCACAGCTCTTCAATGAATAGCCCCATATACAGTTTCAGCTTCCTTTCACTTTCCCTTGATTACCTTCAGTTATTAGTTTATTGCTGTTCTGATCCTGTAGGGGCATTATTGTTACTTTTTGAGCATAGAGAACTGTGCTATTGCTTTTAACTGCAAGACTTCATAGATCTTGTGTCCTTCTCTTCTCTCTCTCTGTCTGTTACTCTACACTCTCTTCCTACCTTAGCTTTGCTATAAACATTTGGAAGAAAGAGCTGAGAGTTTGGAACTTTGTTTTTGGGCTCTCTCTCTCTTTCCCTGTTTGATTGAATTCCTCTCTTCTCTCTATCTCAATTACTATATGGGCTTTTGAGTAGGAAGAGTGATTTCAAGAAAGACCCATTTGGATCTTTCTCATTGTCTTCTCTTCTATACTAGTAGTTTGTGTTCTCTGCTTTTTCACTGTCTCTTTACCATTTTGGATCTCTCTCTCTCTCTCTCTCTCTCTCTTATTTGGAATTCCATGGACTCCAAAATCATCTTCTTTTGTTTGTGATGAAAAACTGAGAGACCCATATGGATTAGTGACAAGTAAGGTTGACCTTGGTAGAAGTCAAGCTTATCCATTCTGGGCTCCCCTGTTTTTGCTCTGTTTTGAGTTTCTCCATCTTCTCTTATCATTTTTAACTTGAATCGTCCATGAAGAGTTCCAGCAACATCAGTGATGTTATTTTTGTTCTATTCATCCTTCCTTTGGGTGTTTGGTGTGATGGAGAAGCAGAAAGTGTAGTAGCACCAATGGGGATAGCAGAGAAAGAGGCTCTGTACTCAATTATTCAGGGGTTTCTAGGCAATGGGTGGAATGGCTCAGACCTCTATCCAGATCCTTGTGGTTGGACTCCTATTCAGGTATTTTTTTTCAACCACATGACTGCTTGGAGACACTGGCATAACTTACTCAATTACAGTTCTTTGTACTTGTGATGAGACATATTTTGTTCTTTTTTATTCTTTCTGGGGGAGATTGTGGAATATGCTTTCATTAATACAAATTTGAACCTTTTTGATAATTTTTTTTCTCAATTTCAGAGAAACAAAATAAAACTTTAGGACACTATCTATATTAGTACATTAATATACAATAACTTAATACTGGTGCTCCATTCTTGTTAGAAATAGATATAAGTCATTAACATGTAGACAGCTAGATACTCTTAGAGCATCTCAACGTGACCCAAACCCAGACTCAAATTGGGTTTTACTTAAATTCAAACTCATACAAAATTGTTCACCGACTTAAAGTTAAGTGATCATCGGAGAACATGAGACTCAAATTCACCTTTTAACTTAAATTTGGATAAAAATTTAGTCACCTCTTAGTTTTTTTTTTTTCTTTAAAAGAAGTATGTGATTGGCAAATCAGTCCTTTTTCTTAGAGATAAATAGTCTGTTTTACAATTTTTGACTTCAAGAAATTGTTTCAAGAAAACCATGATAGTCACCGGTTGAGAAACTAGAGCCAACTGTTAATAGTGTTTCAGTTTGAGACATGGTATGTTCATATATGAAGTTGAGAACTACAAAATTTCTATAAACCAACAAAAAGGAAAAAAAAGAAAAGAAAAGAAAATCATTGACAAATGACAAGTGTTAGTGAAAACTGATCATTATTCTCTAGAAATGGAGCATGATACATTTTTGGTCAAAACAATATATAAATGACTACAAGGATAAGAACATAGACACATCTCCTGAAGCTCATTTCTTAGAGAAATCTCTTTTTAAAGAATTATTAATCAATAATCATAGAATTGTCTGGAGACCACTTATCTTTAAGTAGTTATCCATTTATTCTTCACTTTCCAGTACAGAAGATTTTACTTCTTTTATGATTTTTTTTTTTCAATATCTAATATTCATTGGTCATTATCATGTACTCATCATTCATTAAAAAGAACCACTCAATCATAGTCCCCACTTATCCTATATTTGCATAATGTATCTTCCACTATATATTGGACAAGACAATACCTGGTTTTAGTTTCAAGTTTCCTAATTGTTAATTTTTTCTACAGGGCATCTCATGTGATCTCTTTGATGGCTTATGGTATGTGACTGCCCTAAACATTGGCCCCATTCATGACAACTCTCTCGCTTGTGCCCCAAATGTGGAATTTAGACCACATTTGTTTCATCTTAAGCACCTAAAATCTCTCTCATTCTTCAGTTGCTTTGTCTCAACCCTCCAACATCCAATTGCAATCCCTACCGAGACTTGGGGGTTACTTGCCGGTAGCCTAGAATCATTAGAGTTCCGATCAAATCCGGGCCTCATTGGACAAATTCCTACTACTTTTGGTAACCTCAAAAAGCTCCAATCTTTAGTGCTGCTAGGAAATGGATTAATGGGTGAATTACCAATGAATATTGGAAACTTAATCAACTTGAGGCAGCTAGTTCTCTCTGGAAATTACTTTACTGGTCGAATCCCTGATAGTCTTGGTGGGTTAAATGAGCTCTTGATCTTTGATTTGAGTAGGAATTCAATCTCTGGGCCTTTGCCTTTGACTTTTGGAGGGTTAACTTCACTCCTGAAGCTTGATTTGAGCAAAAATCAACTGGAAGGAAAAATCCCAACACAAATTGCCAATCTAAAGAATCTAACACTTTTGGACCTTAGTAACAACAAATTTTCAGGTGGGTTGCCAAAGTCACTTCAAGAAATGAGTTCCTTAGAGGAGTTGGTCTTATCAAGCAACCCAATGGGTGGAGACCTTATGAGTCTAGAGTGGCATTACCTGCAAGGCCTAATAATTTTAGATCTCTCCAATATGAGCTTGACTGGTGGGATTCCAGAGTCCATAGAAGAGTTGAAGAGGATCAGATTTTTGGGTCTTAATGACAACAAGTTCACAGGCAATCTCTCACCAAAACTTGCAGCTCTGCCTAGTGTTAGTGCACTGTATCTGAATGGCAATAATCTGACAGGGGAGCTTAAATTCTCTGAATTGTTTTATGGGAAAATGGGGAGGCGTTTTGGGGCTTGGAACAACCCAAATCTCTGTTATCCTAATGGGTTGGTTTCAAGAAGCCATGTTCCATTTGGAGTAAAACCATGTCTGCAAGAGGTCACATTACATGGGTCTGATCATGATGAAAAATCCAAGTTGGGTAATGGAAATTTGGATCAGATATCCCAATTCACAACCTCTTTGGGATTCTCAAGTCATGGTGATGATGGGCTTTGGTGTACATTTCTGGCTGAGATATTAATGATTGTTCTGGTCTTGAATTTTTACCTATAAGGTTTGTTTGGATGGGGAGCTGAGATGTTTGGAGTTTAGAAGATTAACCTTTTAGATGTAACAGTAACTTGAACATAGCTTGGGCAATGTAAGTCAGTGAATCATATAAAGCTCAAATGAGAAAGCAAATTTGAGTGTTCCTAAAACTTTTTCAAAGCATTTACCTTATGCATGCTATGTTCTTCCTAAATGAATATAAAGTTCTTATTTCTTTGGGTTAGACCAAAGGTGTGCCTTGTTTTATCCGACATGGGGCGAGTAACCTTGGATTAATAAGAGAAGTGCTGAACTAATGACTGTAAATCATGTAATTTTTAGATTTAATTTGTGGGGCATGGAATATTTTATGATATTGATGGTAATAACTAAAACTGTCTCTTACTTGATCATTAAATTATTCCTGTTTCCTGTCAATCCCTAATCAGCAGTTTTGCTTTTGGTTTCTGTTGAACAAAGCAATTGCAACAATCTTGAATGCTGGGAATATTTGTAAGTAAAGGGAATGAATCAAAATTGGGATCTGTTTTTTTGTTTTATTTTTGGTGTTACTTCAGGGCAAGGTAGTCACGTGACTTTAAATACATTGAAAGTGAAGTGCAGAGGAATAGCCTAATAGCCTGTGGACTGTAATGCCTGTACTCAATGGTATGAGCAGACATATAGATCAGCATATATATATATATATATATATATATATATATAATGTGAACCTTATGTTTAAAGATGATGATGATAAGTAGGTCCCATTTAAAGATGGACTAAATTTAAGGATCTGTCAGCTTATCTAGGACATCTTTGTTCTAAGTTGGTTTCTTCTCTCGCTCTTTGGACATTAAGGGGCACTGAGGGGGAGTAGTTGAATGATCTTTCTTCACTGCTTTGGAGTTTTCCAAAGAGCTGTGATCTCTTTATCAACACTCCATCAGAAAATCCTTTTCCTAGGTTTATGTTCAATAATCTGCATCAAGGGATCTAAAATGGTAATGCTTGCTTGGTGGGGTCTCTTTACAGTTCTCTATAACAAGTTGCGTTTGGTTTCTTAACATTTTTGTGCCTCTCTCTTGGAACAGCCCTTGACATATATGTCTATCCACCTGCATTGCTTGTTCGTAATAGCATTGAAATCCCTATCTGAGACAGATTTAAGGAATATACTTTTTTGTCAAAGGAAGTCGTATCGCAACTTCAGTTAGACTAATTCGCACCCTGATCACGAGGTAATCCGAAAATTTTATTAACAGTAAATAAGCGGGATGGATTAAGCTCTGGACCTCTGAATTTATGATACACCCGGGCTCGAGTTAGAAATTTACTTAAGAAGCAAATATTTAGCTAAATATTTGATCATAGATTTAAAAATTAAAAAAGCATATAAATATAATATTGATTAATAATAATAATAATAATAATAATAATATATGGGATAAGTAACAAAATTCATTGATATACAAAAAAAGTTTACAAATTAAATAAGAAGTCTTATATATATATATATATATATATATATATATATAAAGAGATCCTTGGACAAACGCTATCCAAATTTTTTTCAAAGAGTATAAATATCCTATTAAAAGGTCAAATTAAAATTAAAATAAGGATGAAAGTGTGAAAATTTTAGAACTGAAGGAAATACAAATTAAAAAGTGGTAAAAAATTGAAGGGAAAGGGCGGGGGGATGAGAATTTGTCTCAGGCTCATGCTAACCCCCTCCTTGATTACACGTCCTTCCTTTGCCTGTATATAAAGGATTCAGATTGAGTTGGCTATCATCTAATAGATGAAAGTATATTATCAAAATTAATTCAAGTTTGATTTGATGATTCTAACCTTTTTAGATAGGGCAGCCCTAATTGTGACATTATATCATCACTCAACCCCAGCATTTGACTTGGATACCCTAGGAGCCATGTCTTTCATTTGCCTGTATACGGGATGAGACTGATCCAAGTTCTATAAATACAAGTTTTATGTAGTAACTAGAAGGATGACACTTACCCTTGTAATCTAAGAAGCAACGATATTGATACAGGACATAGATATAGATACGACATTATATTAACATGTTGAGATACGTTTAATATATAATTTTTTTTTTATTTTTTATATGATCATATAATAAAAACTTAACGCTATTCAATTGAAATTAACATAAAACAGTAATGCTATGCTTCTCAAATATCTATTTCAAATTTTGCATCTCAAATGATGTGACACAGTAATATTGGTAGTGCATTAAGTCATGTAATTAATCAGACACAATGAAATTTTGCCATATAAGTGCCACATTATTTGGAATATAAATTTGAAATTTTTTTTAAAAACTTCTTCATTTAATCATCAACCATTATAATTCAAGTTCCAATACATAAAACATGTGTGTGTATCATATGGGACAAAAATTTAAAAACTTTTTTATTTAATCATCGACAGTCATAATTCAAGTTCCAATACATAAAACATATGTGTGTGTGTGTGTGTGTATATATATATAATAAAAAGAACCAAAGAGAACAAAAGAAATGGAGGAAAAATCTAAAAGAAAAAGAAAAAAAGAGAGAAAATGTGTTCATAAAGTATACAACTGTCTGAAATAAAGAGAAAAAAATTGGGATACTTTGTTTTCATGTGTCCAACACGTGTCCGGAAAATATCCGAGAGTGTTGGTATCTCACATAGATATGCGAGTTAAAATAAAATGTCCATAATTCATAACTTGTAATTACACCAAAATTGCACAAAAACATATTAGTTAATAGGATAAATTAGACAGATAATTGGATATGGGTAGAGTTGCAATATAATCCAACTATTTGTGTGTGTTTATGTGTGTTTATATATATATATATATATATATATATATATATAAAATTTGAAATTCAGGGACAGAACCCAATATAGGAGAGAGGTTTTCAAACTTGTGTTCTTATCATGATCATTCATGACATTGCTATCAAATTTTCTTTGGTAGGTGAAGTTTTATTCAAGCAGGAAAGCGAAGGATTAGATGTTTGATTTTTCATATAGTTGGTAGATGAGTCTCTTAAAGGTCTTGATGGACCAATTGCTTGGAATTTTTAGGTCAGCATGCCTGAAAACTCCAATGATCTTGCCCGCCCAATAACTTTTGTCAATAATCTAGGGTGGCAGTTGATTAAAAGAACGTATAGGAAAAAAAAACGTCTAGTGCAAGTATCAGTATCACATTCGCTCAAATTTAAGTGTTCTTGTCAAGTCCACAGGTACTTTTGCTTAAATTCGAACCACTTTTGTGAAAAATCTAAGTTGGGAGCGAGTTAGGAATTTATTTTAAGGGTAGGGGCAAGTTTTTTTATAATGAAATATAAAAATTTAATATTAATTAATCTTATTTTTAATAAATAATTTTATAAATTAGATAAAAATTTTAATAAATGTTTGATAACACATATATTTATACATTCATATTCGAATAAGTATAAAATCGTCATCATGACGTTTATATATAGTATACATATGTACATTATATATATAAAAACATGTGTCATGAAATATTACTTGAAAAAAATTGTAAAGAATATGTCCTATGCAGCTATGTCACGTGTCTAGCTTCCATAGACTCCAACAAATTCTAGTTCTCGGAAGATGTCCCTATAAAATCGACCGAGTCCATGGGACATTGTGGCGGCCAGCTGTGATTATGGTTATATATCTCTGGCAAGCGTTGAAATTTGAAAGAGCGGTCGCCACCGCCACGCATGGAACATTGTATATATTTCAGGGCGTTGAAATTTGAAAGAGCGGTCGCCACCGCCACGCATGGAACATTGTATATATTTCAGGGAGTGGAGTGGATAGAGCCGATGATGTAAGCTCAAAATGACCGAATCAAATTAAGCTTAGCAATTCACACCAAGAAACGACTCCCTCCAAAGATGCAATCCAGTAAGAAATGGAAATTCACCCAACGAATGACCACCGCCGGTCGTACTCGGCAAGCACGAGCCGTTTTAAATGATGCGCTTGGCAATCGGCATGCCGAACCACCCGGAGGCGGCCGGTCATCCAGCTACCACATGGCCCACGCTCCCTGGATGCTGAGTCAGGTCAAAGGTTTTAACCATCGTATAGTCTTCCCATGTCGTGGTCCATCATGACTTGACACAAAACGCTACCGGTGTGTGTCATGGCCAATCATCCATCACGAGTCTCATCTTCGTATGCATACATACATACATACATACATACATATATATATATACACGTAGTTATATATGTAAGGATAAATTATATTAGTTTTTTTATGAAATTTTTGACTATTATACTCATTTTTTTCAAAATTTTTTTAAAATTGTATCGACTTTTCTATTTTATTTAAGAAACTACAAATATATATTAATATTTTTTATTAAAATTACTATAATTTCATAAATATTAAAAAATATCAAATTTCAAGACAAGTTAATATAATTATGAAAAATCTAAAGAGATGTCAATATAATTTAACTATATAAGATAAATAATATATATATATATAATGAAAAATATTTTGTGTACCGGTTAAGTTTATGTGTTAATGATATTTTTGAAACTAATAAATTTGTTTTGTCATTTTATTTAAATTTAAAAAAAAATTATGATGAATAATATTATTGGATAAATTAATTTTGTAAACCACATTGGTATATCTAACCTTACTCATGTATAAATAAATACACACATACACACACACGCACACACACACACATATATATATATATATATATTAAATCACTCAATTTAACAAAGAACCGAAAACTAATGACAAATGATTTCAATAAAAACTCGTATTTCGTGAGGTAAATGAATTGAAAACATTTGTGATTACAAAAGTAAAGAGCTAATTAGCTGCACGATTAAGAAACCTTAAGTAATATATATGTGCCGATATATATATATATATATTTATATATGTACATGAAGATGATGATATATACATATATAAATATATATATATATATATATATGTATATGAAGATGATGATATATATATATATATGTCATCTTCATAAATATATATATATATATATATATATATATACACATGCGTTACCTGCCTCATCTTCATATATATATATATATATGTAATCTGATTTGCCTGGAGTGAGACCCGTTCGACTGACTCAACCACCTCATTCCTCCTGAGACCCGTTCGACTGACTCAACCACCTCATTCCTCCTCAATCACCGATTCTTATTGTTTACGTTTACGTTTACGTCTATACGTTCTACCACCAACATGGATCGAATGTCGGTCTCATCCCGTCAATTACCCTATATCTCTCCTCATTTTCCCGTCAACAGTGATAATCTAAGCGGCCAACAACGCTGCTCAAAGGTTGACTCTGACATAGAAAACGTATATTTCTAAAGTTTGACACTATCCACCACCCGCTTGCCACTTGTTCTACACGTATTCCGCGTTCAAAGTCGTGACGTGGACCTCTTTTTTTTTTAAATTTTATTTTCCCCCCTCCAATTTCTTTAATCCCCTACTATATATATATATATATATATTAATATATTTTTGGTCAATAAAGTTGTATGACGTATATATGCAAACATACATATATATATATGTATGTATGTATGTATATGTGTATATAAATATATATATATATATATATATACTTAACTATTCATTTTGATTTCTAAAACTTAGATAACAATGCATTGAATTTTGTTAAACAGGGTTGATTTTAAAATTTTAATATTGAGGAAAGACCTGTTTGGTTTTGTTTAGTAGAAAAATCTAAGAATGGTAATAAAAAAAAAAAAAAAATTTATTTTTAAGTGTTTGGTTACGAGAAAAGATAAAAATAATTGAACAAGTAAGATTCTCGCATTTTTTATTTCAAAAAATAATATAATGTTTTTTTATATATAAAAACATAAAAGAACAAGGTTTTATCGTAATATAGTTTTGTGTATTCTACATTATCAATTTGTTCATTGTCCTTTGTGCATAAACTCACCTCCTCTGTTCTATACTCCCAATAATGTGTTATAAACCTGTAAAGTTCATACAGTGTATGTAATTTTTATGTATTAAATTTGAATTAAATGTTTACTTTTACATTTTATATATGTGCATATTTTTTTTTTTTTATAAAAAAGAAACATATATAAACAATATATTGAAAGAGAATTAATTCATGATAAATATATTTAGGCCTAGTATTGTATTTAATAGGGACAAGGATAAATTAGGTAAATAAAAGAATTTCTTGTAATATTCGTGTTCTCCAAGTTAGATATGAATTTTAAAAAAAGAATTTCTTGTAATTTTCGTGTTCTCCAAGTTAGATATGAATTTTAAAAAAAAAATTATTTACCATCAATAAATACAAGCAAAAAAATGGTTTTCTTGGATACATTTTCTTTTTTAACACTTTGTTTATATTTTTATATTTTCATACGATGAAAATTTCAAAAAATATATAGATAAGTCTTTAGGTGTTTTTTTTTTATTTTCGAATTCAAACTTTATTTTATTTTTTTGAAGTACAAGGAAACTAATCTAAGGTCTCGTTTGGACAACTAGATTAAAAAGTTAGATCAAATAGGATATATTCAGATTGGATAAAAAAATATCTTATGAGATATTAAATATCTTAATCCAATGTTTAGAACATGTTCAAATATACTGTTATGTTTCAATTTTATATTTAAACTATTATAATTATTAATAAAAATTTATGGGATATTAAATTTGTATTCTCAATAACATTTTTATAAGATCTTAGAAAAATCAAATTCCTAAAAAATATTTTTCCAAAATAAATGCTAAAAAACTTCAACAAATAAAAAATTAAGAATAATAGAGAGATACATACAAATAAATAAGAGATGGTTCAATAAAGTTAATAATTTATTGATACAATTATTAATAAAAATAATTACCAATAGATGTAAGAAGAAAAAAAAGAGGCACATTTTAAATCTATTTAATTAATAACCTAAAATTGTCATAAGCATTGATGATAATATGCTATAAAAATATACGTGAGCTGGTGTCAATAGCGATTGTTTGAAGCAATCTCCTCACTTTACTCTTTTTTTCTTGTCATAAAAGAATGATTAAAGATTTTTTTTTTTTTTATCCCATTAGGCATGGGATTTAAATATAAATATTCAACCATAGGATAAAGGTATCACTGATCGTATCCTACCCTTTTATCTCGTTAAACAAAAATGACCTAAGAGTGTGTACGCGTACTATGGGACTCGAATTCTGACTTGTTGTGTGAATTCGAACTATTAAATGCACAAAAAATATTACTTTTTATTTTTTTCTTTCATAAAAGGACCATTTTTAAAAACATTTTGCCAAATTAATTTAGATTTCATTTTCAAAAACAAAAATAATAATTTTTGAAAACTAATAACTCTCAACTCTACATCAGTAGTTAGAGCTTGAAATTAGCCATGAAGGAGACATCACCATCTAGTCTTTATTAATCTCATATATTAACGATAATTGATTGACACTAAGATTATGTGCCAAATCCATGTGTCTATCATTGTCAATTCGGCTGCTGTGTAGGATAAGGGGACCCATTTTGCTTGGTTTCTTATGGCAGCTTCTCACGCAAAAGATCATCCCCCTCCCCCTTGATTTGTTTGATTATTAAACAATAATTTAAGCCTCTTTTTGGACATATACACCATAATTTTCACATAAAACATCTATTTTAGAGTATATAATTGGCATAGATATAAATATCTATCCATCTAAACAGGAACCCTAAACATGGGTTATTAGGCCATTTAATAGCCATGCAATTGCTTCCTATTAAATGGTAAGTATATTGTGTGACCCTAATTAGTTGAACATTATTGTTTAATTCAAGCTTTTTTTGGTCATTTAACCATTCTCTAATCAACTTTTATGCACTTTTTAACTTCAGAGGAGACATTTCAAAATTAATGGTCCTCCAAATTGTAAGTTAGACTTTCGAGCCCTATTTATTTCTATTTTTAGTCAAAAATATTATTGTATCAAGTTCTTATTAATTATTGCCCAAAAAAAAAAAAGCTTTAGTTTTTTTTTGAGTATAATCATGGAATGAGGAAAATTTTATATGTACAAAAGCACATAATCTCGAATATGAATCACTTTTGTAGAAAAAAAAGACTTTGTCATCTCGAATAGAACTTCAATCCTAAATTTAAGTAGTAATAGAATCAAAAATTTATATCCAAGTCAAAATGTTATCAAGATTTTATATTTTTTGAGTGCACCATGTGTCATAATATCATATTATACATATCATGATAAGAAATTATAATTAATTCTTGTAAAGTCATTCAGATATTTTAATGTAACCCCAAAAAACATGATTTTATTTTATATATATATATATATATATATATACATGCATATGTGGGTACATTTATATGTTATGTATTTACTAGAAATTTCAAGAAAAACATTTTCTATTGATACCCAAAAAACAAAACAAAAAAAGGAAAATCAAGGAAAATTTTTGCCGGCACTCAAGCAATTTTTTATGTTTGGTTTCAACCGTTTGACATTCAAAATTCAATAGTCATAGCGTGCGATTCACTTCTTCTCATCTTTCCTCACCTTTACATCCAATTTGCCTAACCTTTTCTTCTTCCCCATGCATCATATCACATATATATATATATATATAACAAACTTCTTCCCAGTAAAAAATTAGTATAGCCCAAAAGAGAAACGCTCTTCAATGGCTTCTTCTTCATCATCATCATCATGTTCTAAACCTGTACCCGTTTCATGGTACCTTTCCTTCTATACTCTCTTTATCATTTTCCTTCTTATTGGGTTCTTGCACTGCAACTCGACCGGGGCGAATGATGACGGCCGATGAGGTTACCAGTGAAGTCACCGGAGCATATGAAGCATTTCAGGCAAAGCATGGTCTTCAACTCAGTTGCCCAAAGGAACTCCTATCCCTCCTTCTGGTCCGTCCAAGAGGCACAATTCAATGGTGAACTCTACACCACCTAATTGAAATGTAAACCAGCTTATAGATTTGTTTTTGTGTCTGTCTCTCTGTCTCTCTGTCTTCTGCGATTGTTTTTAGTAAAGGGTTAAAAACTCGAAAAGTAATAGATGAGATTAGATCATAAGGAACAGATGGTTGCTTTTTTGGTTTTGGGATTCTCGATTATACTGTATAGAAAAATTTGTTTGTTTTTATATAATATTGATTACAATTAAGTGAAAGTTTCAATTTTCTTTCATGTTTAATTTTGTGATGATCAATTTTTGGTGATTGTGGCCTTGTAGCTATTCAACAATCAAAAGGCTTTAAGGTTCTGATTGCAGAATGATGTGAACAGGAAAAAGACTTTCTCTCTCTCTCTCTCTCTCTCTCTCTCTCTCTCCTGACTGTAGTTTTGACTTTGAATGAAATCATTTGGTTTTTTATTCATTACCGTATAGCTAAGAAGCAAAGAATGGCAGAATAGTTGCTCAAAGGATTTGGATGAATCATTAAACTAGCCTTTTAGTTAGGGTAGACTTAGGATGGCTTGACCAACCCTTTGAATCTTCATTTCAATGTTAAACTAATTAATTTAGGTTTTCCCTTGCTTAATATCTTCATCTCCACCACTTTTATGCTATTCAACACTAATATATATATATATATACATACATACATATATATATATGTATATGTATCTATGTCCCCTTAGTGGCCAGTTTCTTGGTTTGAATGTGCATTTGGTCCAAAAATGCCGGCTAATGAGTTGAGACTGAAGCCCATGAGAGGGCAGCCGAGTTAGTTGGCGGTACATGTCCCACATGCTACATCCGGAATTTTCTTATTTCAAATGGTATTTTCGATTATAAGTGTTACGATTGACATCCTGAGTTTGCTACCCCTGAGATGGGTCCGAAGAGATGGATCCGAAGAACTCTACATAGGGAGGTTCTTGGTCATTAAAAAAAAAAAAAAAAAAAAATTGAGACTGAATGAATTTTGTTACCAATTTTAAATAATATGGAACTTTAAGATCAGCAATTATTATTATTGAAAAGTTAGCAAACAGTAGCATAAAATAAATTAAGGAGAAAAAAGGTCCATGGATGTGGCTTTTCACCAAATTTTCTTATAAAAATATTAAGATAGAAGTAAGAAAAGTCCAAACATGTTGTATATATATCAGCCCAAAAGTCTCCAAATGCTCATAATAAATAGGAGTATTTAATATGTGATGAAAAGTCTCTCTTGATCTTTCAATTATGAAAGGTATCCTCCACCATCCTCATTGGTGCCTTGACCATCCCGCTTCTATTTTTAACTGTCTAGCTTCCTAAAGCACGGACATTAGGTAATTGGGACCAATGGATTTTTAATTTTTTTTTTTTCTAAGATTATGATATATTTACAAGGAATCTACTGAACAACTATTCCTTGTTGGGAGGATTAAGGTCTTATTTAAGTGTTATAAATACACACTTCTGATGTACTTGGTGTGTATTTAATTTTTTTTTCATCGTTATATAAAAAAGAAGAAGTAATTTATTGTTGGGTGTATTGTTCTTGGGCCAATGACTTTAGATCCATGAGCAAAAGTTATATTGTAGCCTGTACATTTTGTTGATGTGTTCGCTATATGTATATATATGTGTGTGTGTACACACAAGAAAAATATTATTAATGAATAAAATAAATAGGACAGTTGTGATAAATAATAAAAGTTTGTAGACTTCTTTTAAAATATAAATATTTACAAAACCTAATAAAAAAAAAAAGAGTCCTGATGTGTTTTGGAGGTTGGAGAAAACTTAAATATAAGAAGAAGAAGAAAAGGGGGGGGGGGGGGGGGGGGCTCACAAACTAATGCTTTGTTTGGATGAAGAGGTTTGGAGAGAAAAGAAAAGATTGGAACAGAGAGAAAAGCAAATATCTTATTTGGATGTTTAAATATGAAAGAAAATAAAATATTTGGAGAGAAAGATGGAACACTTTTCCAATCTCTCCAAAAATGAAGAGCTTTGGAGAGAAGAAAATTTTTTATTGAATTTTTTAAAATATCAAATATATCCTTAAAAGTTTGTGTTAAAAACTAGAGTTTTATAACAAAATAGATTCAATTGTCAGATAATTTATACACTTTCTTTTCTTTTCTCTCATACTAACTATTCAAACAAAAAATATGTATTTTCTTCTCATTTTTCTTCTAAATATTTAAACAAGTTGAAGACTAATATTTTCTTTTCTTTTGTTATATTTTTTTTTCCATCTTAAGTTATCATTTCTTTTTTCTCTAAAAGTTTCAAACAAAGACTAAAACTATGTGACAATCAGAGGAAGAATAGAATTTAGAAAACAAGAATAGAGTTTGAAAAACAAGGACAGTTGATTTTGACAACCTCTTTTCTCAGTCCAGTCAATATTATTTTATATTAAATGTATAAATAGAATAGAAATTGAAGGAATCAAAAAATATAATAACACTTGCTAATCTTGATGTAATATACCGAGATGATGAATAATTTTTCAAATCTAATAGTATATATGTTCAAGATAACCAATCTTTAAGAACTGAGGTCATATCACAAGTGATAAAAGTGACATCTTTTCACACGCACAGTTCAAATTTAAGACTTTAATTACACGCTCTTAAGTTAAGGTTTCTTCCTCCCTCCATCGTCGTATTGAGGAAAAAAAAAAAAAAAAGGGAAACTAACCCCTCAAAAGCCCTACAACAAATGCATATGAATCTATTTTACAAATAACATTAGAAAATTAAAAAATTTCTTTACATTGTCCTTTTCTTTTGATAACTAAATTCACGAATACAAACAAGACAATAGTTAATTTATAATTTTATTGGCAAGCCAAACAAAGTTTTAAATGTTCTTGCGATGACTATTTCATTAATTTCTGATTCTTGATCAGCCTTATCTCGAGACCAGTTGACTCCATTCTACATTTTACAAACAGCCTCATAAATATTTGAGTTCAAAATATAAAACAAAATGGGTCTAACTTGCTGGCCAATTTCAAAACCGTGTGTTTACTAGTTCGTGTCGGTGTTCCAATTAGATAGATATATATATATATATATATATATATGTATTTATGCATGTACTTTCTTGGAAAAGAAATAGGGTAGGGATTCAATTGAAGGAAATTTCACATGCGATTTGCCCTATTTATGGTGTGATTTTCTGTATTGAAGTTTGAACCAAGAGGTCAATATTCTTGTATTCACACAGCTAAGTTGACATTGAGCTTCCAGCACCAGCGGCCAACCATGAGTTGTGGACAGATGCAAGATAAAAAAGGGTATATTTTTTTTTTCTAAAAATGTATATTCAATATTATTTTAGTCTAATTATTAATATTTTTTATGGTATTAAGATATAAGTTAATAGTTAAATTTTCTTATACTAACATTTTTTTCTTTTAATTTTTTTAAATATAAAAAATATATCATGAACTTTTAGAATTAAAAATTTTATTTTAAAGAATTTTTAATATTTTTTTCCTGAATTTTTTCTTTTGTAAAAATCAGTTTAAAAAAACAAAAACATACTTGGTTAGGCACAAGATTGCTGCAACATGCGGTGTTATCATTGGGATTTGAATGTGATCAAAACATACCTCATGTGGAACATGAGTATCTTCTAAAATTTATACATTTCTCTCCCAAACAACTAGGTGAGGGTTGACAGAGCCAGGCCGTTTCATTGACATCCTGCCCTAAAAGTCATGGTCTGCAAAAATCAATTTCTCTTAAAGTTCTTAAAATTATATTAATTTTTTTACTTTATCCGACAAATTATAAATACTCTATTTCAATTTAATTTTTTTTATTCAATATAACTAAACTGTCATTTAAGAAAGTTGTAGACCTGCATAGTCATTGTGTGTTAGGGATGGTAATTTGTCTCGTCCCATTTCACTCCTAATAGAGTAGGGTATGTGGTATTTATCAAACGGGGTCCGAATGTGATAGGGATGAGGCTTTAAAAATTTTGTCGGGATCAAGAGATGATCACCTCAGTCCCGAACCCGGCCCTTTTATATATTAGTTTTTTTTAAATCTCTATGTTTACTTAGTTTTACTAATAAATTACACTATATAAAATTAGTTTTAATATTTTTTTAATCACAACAATATTATTTTTACTTATAATAGTGGTTTTAACAATAAATTTTTAATTTACCTACTAAAAAAGAAATTAACTTAATTTGAAAAAAAAAAAATATCAAGATTTGGAATCAAGTCAGAGATTATAAATAAGATTGGAGTTGAGGTGAACCTTTAAACAAAGACAGGGATGAGATTGAAGTTTGAAAATATAAATAAAGTCGGAGTTAGAAAAATAATACCCTATCCCAAATTGGCTATGTTGTTATGCTTAGTCGTGTGAGAGTTCGCACGTGAAGTCAAAATTTTGGCATAGCTGTCAATCCTATCCTTAGATGCTAAATAAACGACATTGTTAAATTTTGGTAAGATAGGTGAGTGCGCGTTAAAGGATAAATTTTATAACGGTGTGCTATATTTTGACTATAACATGTTGCATGACACGTGACGGAGCTGCTCTAAGTTGACATTGACCTTCCATAGCACCTTAGCCAACAATGAATTGAGAAAAATAAGAATCAAACCTACTTTGCACCAGAGAGAGATATCTGCAATCAATCATTCAAAACCATGGTATATAACTTACAATGAAGGCAGTGTTTTAATAAAATTGCTTACTGTCACAGCTTTTCTTTTGTAGATATGTGTGAGCCAAATTCTAAAGCATTTGGAGTTAGAATTATATTATTTTGTAACAAAAATACATAAAAGATGCTTGTTTAGGCACAAGATTTGTTGCCAAATGTGGTATTATCATTGGGATTTGAATGAAAAAAGTGAAAATTATCGATGATAATTTAATCTGTTCTATTGAAAACTCGTCAATCTTATTTTTAAAGAGTTTTGAGATATATAATCAATATTTATAATAATATTTTTTAGACATTCATTAAAAATTTATATAAACTTGATAGAGTTATATGTTTAAAAAAAAATAATAATACTATTATAAATCTCTATTAACATGTATATTTATTATTTTAACAGAAATAACATTTTGTTTAAAATGTGTTAATTAAAATTAATTAATAAAATAGATAAATAAAATTTAAAAGTAAATAAGAACTCCGATGGGAACCCTGCTCTTGCTTCTTATAGGGTTTAAACGAGTTTGAGAAAAAACAATTCGTTAGAAGAGAATTCAAACAGATTTGAAAAAAAGACTTTTTTCATGAAAGAAAATTAAAAAAAGCCCCCCTACTCTAAACCTATTCCATTGTCATCCTAATAAAAACGTACCTCACCTAAAGTTTGATCTAAAATCTCTCTCTCTCTCTCTCTCTCTCTCTCTCTCTCTCAAACTACTTACGTGAGGCTTGACAAAGCAGCCAGTTTCATTGACAATGTGCCCTAAAATTATGGTCCGCAAAAACAGAGGCCACTATTATTTGCATTAAGAATGATGTGTTCCCATTATTATTAGGAATTATTTGATTTGATCCGGCCACCGACAAAAGTTTGCACTTGATATGTCTTTTGTGTGTCTAAAACAGAGTGTAAATATTCTAATAACTGAGTCTAACCCGCCAACATGTCATGAGTTTAGGTTTTATTTTTGTTGATTTGAGTTAGGTTGATTTACTTGTCAAAGACATATATTTGAGAAATTCTTAAATTTGGTTAATTTGTTTTGAAGTTTTGTGTACTATAATTCTATTATTGGATTGATTGA
Organism: Nyssa sinensis; assembly: GCA_008638375.1. Classification (NCBI taxonomy): domain Eukaryota; kingdom Viridiplantae; phylum Streptophyta; class Magnoliopsida; order Cornales; family Nyssaceae; genus Nyssa; species Nyssa sinensis. The sequence continues at coordinate 24,776,740 of CM018042.1, forward strand.
TTATTACATTTTATTTAAAAAAAAAAGAAAAAAAATTCTAATCCCACCACATTATCGGGGCATTATAGCACTCTGTTTATATTGAGAGATTTGAAAAGAAAAGGAAAGAAAAGGGAAGAAGGGAAATGTTATTTTATACTTGGTTTAAAATTAAGGAAGGGAAAGAGAAGAGAAAGATGAGTCTCTTAACTCTTATTTTATTTATTTTACTCTCATTCCAAAAATGGATAGAGATGAAAGAAAAAGAAAAGTCTGTAATGAATTTTTTTATAATACCAATTCTGACATTAAAATTATAAAATAAAAAATAAAAAAACACATCTATCTCAAGACATAATAGTTAAAAACCATTTCTTTCTTCTATTGTTCTCAAGTTTTTATTTTCTCTATTGTTTTCAAGTAAAATGGAAGGATTACACTCTCATTTCTCTCATTTGTTATTTAAGTATGAAAGAGGGATTATACTCCCCTCTTCTTCCCTTTGCTCTCCGTCATAACTAATATTATTATCTTTTTTCCTCTTCTCGCCTCTCCTTCCCCTTCTGTTTATCCAAGCATATTATAATTTTTTTTTTTAATAGAAGGAAAAGTAATGATAGATATTTCCACTTTATTTATCTAAGTTATATCTCCACATATGTGGCATCAGGACAAGTCATGTTGTAACCCATATTCTAATTTTTTAATTTCTTTCTCCATATTATTATAGTTTTAAGTAATTAATACAATCTCTAGTTTATTTTTCCAAAACAAAAACCTTTTTTCACTAAACCCCCCCTCCTCTCTAGCCCCACTTGTTTCTCTCTTTCTACTTACTAACTAGATACTGTAACAATTCAAGGTAAAATAAAAAAAAGTGAAACTATTTTGACTTCAAGATATGTAATTTTGCACTTATCACTTTTATTTTCTTTTTTCTTCTTTAAATTTATTTATTTATTTTATTTAGTATATTTATCTAAAACACCCCATCTTCCCTTTTTCTCAATTAGTTTTTGTTCAATATATTTTATAACTATTGATTGTATACAGTGTTTTTTTCTAAAAAAAAAAACTTCTTATATAGGAACATGAGATTAAAAGATAAGTCAAAGATTGCTCTGATTTAGAAAATTTAAATCTATACGACTTTTGTTGGATCAAAAACTCCAAAAAAATCCTTAAAATTGTCTTAAATTAATTTTCTACTCGCCAGGCTCCTTGGACCTGTGATTTGTTGAAGACCATTTAGATATTTTGGGTTTTGATCCATCCAACAGATGGCCTGGCATGGAGAGATAAGTAGGGGTTCGTCCGCTGTTCTCATCGGTAGACTGGGCCTGGCCTCATGGCCCAACTGGTTAGGGTTTTAGCTCCAATTGAATTTGAGATTGAATGTCTTCGGTTCAGTTTAACGAATTTTAAAATAATTTATATATATATATATATATAATTTGCATTAATGAGATGATTTTAGAAGTTTTTTTTTTAAATTTTAAGTGGAATATTATATATATATTTTTATAAAAAAATTAAAATGTAGTTAAAAATTTATATATAAAATCTTATTTTTTACAGGAAATTATTTTCAATTTAAGAAACACTTATTTATTAGTAAGAGTATGAAAAAAATTAATAAATAATAATTCAGATAAATAAAAAATTTCAGTTTTTCATTTTACAGTAGTTTCAATTACTTCTTGATTTTTATCTGCTTCCATCGATGTTTAAATTTCCTTGAAAACCGTTTTGGAGAAAAAATCACACAATTTTTGCAAAACCGATTTGAACTTCCGGTTGGACCTCCGGTTCGATTGACCGGTTTGCGGTCCACTAAAATTGGTTCATTTCACCTATATAAACCATGTGATTTAAAATCATGTTCTGATTGTTCTGGAAAACGCTAGTGCTACTCACTATCCCTATCTCGAATCGATCGATCCCCATTGCTGCTCTATCAATTCCGGTGACTTGTAAGGCGAAGACGGCCGGTGTTCTTTGTTTTTGAAAATCCAAAGTGAGACGACGGTGGTTTCCTCTCTGAATTTATGTGACGATCGACAACATTTGAGAGTTGCCGAGGCTGCGACGCACCGACTTTCGTATTTGTGAAGGTAGGCCCGTAAGAGTTCTTCGTGCTTCAACTTCAGGACTATTTCTTTCTCCCGTCCAGTGCTATCTCTATAAATTCTGAAATCTCAACGCTTTATTTGATTCACTTTCGATCTATTTAGTTGATGTTTCGGGGGTGACCGGAAAACAATATCAACACGATGCTGATGCCAGTTAGTATCTCTCTCTTTCGTTCTCCTATTCTCAGCTTTTATTTTTGGGCCTATTTTGTCTCTTATATAAGTATTATTTTTTTGTAATCCATTTATATAGGTGTTATGTTTTAGAGTTTTGACTGGGAGAGAAGATAGTCGTATTGAAAAAAAAAAGGTTTTTGTTTTGGGAGTTTTTTATTTTTGTAATCTCTTTCGTACATAGTGGATGGATACACAGTAGATTGATTATGCTGTCAGTAGCTGTAAGCATCTTATCTAACCATTGTGTCTTCCCTATGCATTATTTATTTATTTATTTTTTATTTTTTATCATGCTAGGTAGGCATCTTGCCAAATCACTGTGTCTTCTCTATGCTTTTTTTTTTTTTCTTGTTTGAGATCGATTTATTGTTTATTTGATCGCTTCCGCACAACACTTCTCTCTCTCTTTCTCCATATGTATGCATATATGTTTGTAAATAAGTCTCTATATATGTATATAGACCACATCACACTGTTTTTTTGTTTTTGTTTTAAGTTATTGATTTTTATTTGTAGTGTCTTTTGTGAGTTATTGTTCTAGAATAATGTAATTTGTTTTAATTCTAGAATGTGATCCAAATTCTTGAATGCATCCGTGTTTCTCTTTCTAACTAATTGTTGAGATTTGAATTTGTTTTTGGTTCATGTTCGTCTTGATGATATCAGCTAGGATACATACTTATCTATCAGGTTCTATGAAGGGAAGAAATGAGCTGCAGGGGGAGAGAGGGATGTAGTGATCTGATTCATTTGAGTTCCCTGTGACGCTAAAGATGACTTCATGGAATATTAGGGGTTTGAATGACCCAGATAACAGAGCTGTAGACTTGTAAAAGGTGATTTGAGGGAATGGAGGCCTGTAGTAGTTTGTTTGCAAGAGACCAAGGTGGAGGAGGTGTCCAAGGGTCTAGTAAGGAGCTTACAAGGCAGCGGGAGGGTGGAATGGAAAATTCTGGCAGCCAGGGGTAATTCAAGTGGTATTCAGTAATGTGGTACTCAAGAAAGGTGAACTGTGCAGATCATTGGGAAGGAAATTACTCAATTTCCTGCAAGTTAACCTTCTTTGGAGTTTTCAATGGTTGTTCTCAGGAGTGTATGGATTCAATCATTCGACGATGATGTAGAGAGGAGGCGGTTATGGGAAGAATTGCATTTTGCTGCAGGTCTGGGGTCTGTTCCTTGGGTTATTGGGGCGATTTTAATGTGGTGAGATACCCATTTGAGATAAAAGGGGAAGGAAGATTGTCAAGGGGTAAGAGAGGCTTCTTGCAGGTTATAGATGATATTATTTGGTGGATTTGCCTTTGGAAGGGGGGAGCTTTACATGGAATAGTGATAGGAATAATCCAGCCCTGTCTTGGCTGGACAGATTCCTAGTTTCTACTTCAAGGGAGGAGCATTTCCCTAATATACCCAGTATTGTCTTCTGAAGCTGCTTTTTAAGGATTTACCTGTCTTGTTGGACTGTGATGGGGTTAAATGGGGGAAAAGCCCATTCAGATTTGAGAACATGTGATTATGGAGCCCAAGATTTGTGAAAAAGTGGCTGAATGGTGGAGCAGCTACAACATCAGAGGGAATCCAACTTATGTTATGGCTGGGAAGTTGAAGCTTTTGAATGCAAATTTAAAAGGATGGAATGAGGAAGAGTTCAGCAATGTGGATGTGATGAGGAACAATATTCTGCGGGATATTCTACAACTTGATTAAAAAGAGCAATGTAGCCTTTTATTTGAAGAAAAAATGACTCAAAGGGTGGGCTGGGAATAAGGAAGGATCTTGAAGATGGAGGAGATTTCTTAGAGGCAAAAATCTAGAGTTCTTTGGTTGAAGGAAGGGGACAAGAATAATAAGTTCTTTCGTGGAGTTGCTAATACACATAGAAGGAATAACAATATTAGCTTAGTGATTATTAAAGGAGGTGCTTAAGGAGGTGGAAGAGATAAGAGAGGGGATTGCATATTTTTACAAAGGCTTGTATCAGGAAACTTGTCACTCTTGTACCTTCCCCGCTTTGAAGCAAACATGTTGCTTAAACTCTTCCACCCCTTTTGGAGAGTCCTCCACAACCCACATCCCAAAGCCGCCTCAGCTTCCTTAGGAAACCAATCCCTCTTCGTTCCCCCATACTTTACCAATATCACCTCCCTCCAAAGATGTTGATCTTCTACTCCATCTCTTCATATCTACTTTCCTAGGAGTGCTTTGTTGAAGATCCTCAAGTTTTAATACCCAATCCCACATTGCTGTTGGGGTGAAAAATGAAGCACTAATGCGGCCAAGTCCTAGCAGCGATTTAGGGCTTTTCGCTTTACAATTTCTGCATCGTTGTTGTCAGTGTCTCTGAGCAGTGGCAGTCGCTTCTGGCTTCACCCACTGATCTTACCATCACCGAGACAACGATGGACGACCGGTGAACTGTAAGGCTTCATCCATTCGATGAACGAAGTGAGTTTCATAGCTTGAGACGCTTCACTGTTAGCTTCGCTGCTTCAGACGCTTCACCGGTTCACCCACTGTCCAAGCTTCAGTTCAGTTCAGTCTTCAACCTTCATAGCTTCTGTTTTCTTCAACACTTCAAGGCTCAAATATCATCATCGTTCAGGTATACAGGGTATGCCATTTTTCTTCAAAAATCAAAATTATAACATGGGTTTTTCAGTTATTTTCTCCATGTTTTTGAGTTTTGAAAATGGGTTTGTTGAGAAATTACATTTGATGTTTGGTTTGGTTCTAAGCAAATAGCAATGAATGTATGAACAACTCTTTCGAGTTTTGAGTTGTGAAATGTGAATTGACTTGTATTGCAACAGCTGTTGGAACTTGGAAGAACTGGGCTCCAGTTGTGGTCTGTGGCTCACTGCATTCCCTTCTATCTGCTGCATTTTGCAAGAAATTCATTAATAATTTGCTGTATTCAGCTTTTTTGTCTCAGTTATAATTGCCTGTTCACTTACTTCACTGCATTTTACATTGACTGAGAATATCAGAATACTGAATATTGCATTCCACATTCTTAATTCTCTTGGGGATTAATTTTTTTTTTTTAAACAATTTTTTAGTTCCATTGAATTCATTGCATTAAGTCATTCACTTGAGTCCATACTTTTTTTTCAGCTCCAATGTCTTCCTCCGCAATACCAGCTGTTTCTACAACATCAGGTTCTACACCACCATGTCCTACATCACCAGGTTCTACACGGGGTTCATCACCTCCACCAAGTGCAGCTAGAGGGAAGACTGACCCTGCATGGGGACATTGTAGGGGGTAGATTAAGTTTCTTTGAAAAAGGGAAAAATTTTGGTCTATTTGTATTGTACAAAAGTTATTAAGGGTGGTGGTATCAATTGATTTTAACAACATTTGGCGGGTGTAAAGGAGAAGTAGGACCATGTACTAAAGTCCCTCCAGATGTTAGTTATCAAATGAAACTACACCTGGGAAGTTTTGCTTCAAAGAAAAGAAAGGCACAGGGAAATTATGAAGAAAGAAATCCATATGTACCAGGCCCCAGAGACTTTGAAGAGCATATATACATGCAAGAAGACAATGCAATTGAAGAAATCCCACCATCTTCGATGCCACCTACTAATTCTAAAGGAAAGGGCGTTGTTGTTGGAGGAAGTCAAGGGAAGCGGAGTACAAGGACAGAAGACTGAGCCTCTTGTTCGTGTGTTACGTATTGTTGATAGTGATGATAGGCCATCTATGCGCTATTTGTATGCAGCTATGCATAGAGCTAGAGAGGAATTATTGAAAAGATTTCAAAAAAGGAAGAAAAGCGTAGATCCTGACTTGAAAATCATTGATGCTCGTTGGGATAATCAGCTTCATAAAAATCTTCATGTTGTGGGGTTTGGTTCAACCCGAGTTATCAATATGACATGAATGAAATGGCAAAACTTAGGCAAACTACTTCAGGACTGTTGGATGTTATTGAGAAGTATGCCTATGGAAATCCCACCTTGAGGAGCAAATTGAGTCAAGAGATGAGGTTATTTAGAAATGCAGAAGGGGACTTTGGATGAGCATATGCTATAAGTGACCGCAATGCAATGCTTCCAGGTATGACTAGTGTAGTTCTAAAACTAATTTAAGTTGCATATCAAATTTACCTTTTCATATTTTACAATGTTTTTATTTTATTAGTTTTTTGATGAACAAATGTAGATGAATGGTGGTTGTATTATGGAAATAGCGCCCCAAATTTGCAAAAATTGGCCATTCATGTTCTAAGTCGAACATTTAGTTCTTCGGGTTGCGAGCGGAATTGGAGTGTTTGAGCACATTCATTCCAAAAAAAAAAGGGAAATAGATTAGAGCACCAAAGGCTTAATTACCTTGTTTATGTCCATTATAATCTAAGGTTGCAACAGAGGTAATGACTAAGTTACTAATTATGCTATATTAACAAGTTATTGGATTTAGTTATTTTTCTTGTTAATTTTAAACTTTTTAATAAGTATCATACATGTCATGTTATGCAGGAATTACTTGAGGCGAAATTATGAACCTATTGACTTTGAAGATTTTGGCACTAATACCATGTAGATCTTTAGAAGATGAGCCTCGAACTCTAATAACAGTCGATGAATTAGAAAGCTTCCACCAAGATCTAGCAGCTTCTTGTATTCAAACTAACCACAACAATGGTGATTTTTCTTTATTTTTCATTTCTTTTACTATTTTTTCGGATCATGTTTTTATAAGCCATACATTAATACATATTTGGATGTATGGTAGATGAATTTTTTAACTTAGAAGAGTTGGATGATGATGATGATGATGATGACAATGACAATGATACTAGAGAAGGTAATGAGAATGAAGCTAGATTTGAAGAAGGCATTTGGGGTGGATTTACTGGCAATGCAACTAGTGCTGAACATATCAATGGTGATAAGAGTTGAAGGCCCAAATCTTAGCATGTATTGGAGTTCATGGAGTAGGAGCAATCAATGGGACATGTAGTATGCATTATAGATGTCTCATATTTAGTGGATCAGGCTTGGACCATTTCTGTAGCATCAAATTATGCAGTGGTTTTTTTTGGACTTATTATCTATGATATTGTATGAAACATGAAATTGGTTGGAATGTGAATGGTGTTTTTTTGTCATTTAAACTTTCAATGCTTGTGTGTTTATTAGACTTGATTAGTTTATTATCTTGACTTTTGAGATATGTTTTTATTTAACATGATAGAAGCAATGATAAAGGCATATTTATGTGCAAATAAAATTCTTGTTGAGCCTGACTACACCGAGGTAAGATTCTTTATTTTTTCTTATTCTTGCCATTTCTAAGTTTTAGTTCAACTGTCCAAGTCAGTAAATTTTATTCTAACTCTTTTTTTCTTCTTATTTTAGCCTCAATAAGAATGACTGAAAGATTATTATGAATTAAGGATCTTATTTACACCTACAGATTCTACACCTTGCAGATTTTGAACTCTGTATTTCCCACAGAGGTGTGTTTCTCAAGTTCTGAAATTAAATTTGAAATTGGTTTGTTTGTTTAGATGATTAACTCCGGTTTATGAAGAACTTATCTGTTTAAACTCCTTTATGTCACACTGTTTTCTAACCTTAATGTTTTAAAATTTAAGGTTCAATTGTTCAACTCTTCTGCTGTTCTAGTATATGAAGTGCATGGAGTCTTGGAACTAGAAGTGTTTTGCTTTTGTAAGAATGGACGCTCTTCTCAAGAGGTACACAGTTTCTCTATCTTTAAAATGTTAACCCTTTTTTATGAGTAGAATGATATTAGATTGTCACCTAGATATATTTAATGTTTACATTAGGTGTTTTTACTTTTTGTTAACATGCATACGTAATATTTGACTTGAATTTTGATAATAGATTAGGTATTTACTCTATGATATACTTTAAGATATATGTTTAATTTTTTTAACGTACCTTTTAATTTTTAAAAATATTTTTATAGTATGACTAGTCCGATCAGTTGATTCACTAGTTGAACTAATGATCCATTGACTCGGTCCCTTCACCAAGTTGATGTCCGAGTTGAATTTGATAATTATAATTAACAGGGTGGTAAATATTAACCCAACCTATGAACCAACCCAAACCCGTTGAAAGATTTTGGGTATCTCATTTAATAATTGGAGTGAAAATGGAGTGGGTAAAAATAATTTCGAAGTTTGGGTCTCTCATTTAGCTCAAGCACCATATACCCGAGGATCACATTCTTGAGATGGGTGTGATGGTGCACGAGCTCCATATGGCCGGTGTACCGGTTCCTATCGAAGAGATGCAAGCTGCTGTGATGATGAACATCTTGCTGAAACCATGGGAGGACATGGTGGGTTGATTGTTTAGAATGGAATTTCAAATTGTACTTATTACTCGCAACTTTTTTAGTAAGTGTTGTTTGGGGGTTAAGTTGGTAAGCCTAATTTTTGTTCATTAAATTGGTGAAGTCCATTTGATAGTTAAGTTCTTTTTAAGAGATCACTTAAACATTAAATTGCTTAACATTTTGGAGAAATAAAAATGGATCATTTATTGAAACCAACGCAATTATGAAACACATAACCATTTTTCTTTCCTTTTGAACCTTTCTACCATAACAATTTTCATAAAAAATGAAGTTTTGAAAGGAAAAGAATGGGGTCACTTGGGCTAGACATGAAGAAGTTGAAAGAGATTACTTAATTCTCTAAATGTAGGGAGTCAAGTCCAATTACAACCCATGTTTCTTAGATGGGCTGAGGCTTATGTGGTTAGATGCTTCATGGGCTCAACCTCATCTTACTAACTTGGGCTGATTCAACCCCTAGGGGGTCCTTCAATATGAAATTTGGTTAATTGGTTTGGATGTTGAAATTTGAATCTTGAATCCGTTAGGTCAATTATTTGATTATTATAAAAGGTGTACTTTTTTTTCCTAGAGAAAGAGACAAGTTTGAATGACTCAAATACCAAGATAACATTTTGATTTTTAATTCTTTGATTTGGGAAAATAACATGACACATAACAGAAATAGCATCTAAATCAATTAAAAAACTAATTACGAAATGTCATCAAGTTTTATAAAGCTTTATGGAAAACCTCCTTGAAAATAAAATATCAAAAGGTAATATTATAATGAATTAGAGTTTTACGAGACATAGTATTTTAATCATTGAGTGACTAATGAATTAAAGACAAAATAATTCAAAAAAACTTTATGTTCGTTTGGTTAAACGATGTAAAAGTACTGTTTGAATTAAACAGTTAAGTGTTTAAATAAATTATTAAAAAATGCTTATATTGGTTTGTTGAATGGTGTAAAAGTCAAATTAAAACTTTATAATGGATTCAACTAATTTAATGAACAAAATTAGATTTATCAACTTAATTTAAATTATACTTATAAAAAAATTATGATTAATAAATACAATTTGAAATTTCATATTAATGCGTTTGTTAAAACCTCGATAACATTTGCCGAATATAAAAGGATAAAAGCAACAACAAAACCCTTAGGGAATTGAAAGTGTGCATCTTCTTTCGAGATCGCGGGCTTTGGAGACAGGAGATAGAAAATAATCCACCCCCGCCCGGCAGCGAAAGTGAAAAGCAGCTATCAAACCTTTTCTGTTTTTTTCCCCCTTTCTACATAGAAACGGGTCAGAATCTTTTGAAAATAATGACTGGAGCAAAGCAAGGCTTGTCCACTGTGTGAATCCCAATTGATTTGTTTTTGCCCCCAGCTGTAACCAACAACCTCTGATTACATTCTCTGCTTGATGAGAGACATTAAAGTGCCCTTTGAAAGGGAAATTTCAGACCTCATGTCTAAGGAAAATCTACACAAGCTACAAGTGACAATTCATTGATAGGAGTTTCTGATCTTACGTGCACCCTTTCTAATAATTTTTTCAATTTCACGTTATTTTACTCTATTTTTTCAAAAGTTTTTTTTTTTTAATAGCAAGTATAATTTTTAGCAGAGTGTTGTCTTTGGACAAGAGAATTATAGAGATTTCTTCAAAATACGCTTCTGATAATAAAAAAAAATTTAAAATATATCTCTTCAAGATATATTTTAAGCGAGAACATGAATTTAAAAAAAAAAAACACGAAATGAAAAATTTTGTTTTAAAAAATATATGTGAAGGATAAAAAAACTCCACTTCATTGGCATGCACACGTCACACAAATTCAAAGAATGATAGAAAAGAAAATATGAATCACGTGCAATGCACGAATGGCTTAGACTACTATTGCAACAATTACAATTGCAACTGTCTTTTATATAGACACTCAATTGAAAAGAACTAGTAGGACTCATATAGCATTGGGACCAATTTTACTACTTATGATCTTTGCATAAAAGCAATTGTGAATTGAGGCTAGTTTGGTTAGTAATTCATGATAATTTTTTCTTTTTTAAAAAAGACGTCACGAGTTTTAATTTTACTTTTTCGCTAGGGGGTGTGTTGTTTCTTTCTCTTTAACTTTGGATTGTGTTTTATCGTTGTTGTATTTATTACAATTGTTGGGTTTTCTAGAGTCAAGAATTTAGAGACTCTTCTAAATTGTAAAAATAATAATTGAATAATACACTTTTTATTAGGGGTGTCAATTCGTGTTATTGTATCTTGTTTGGCTCATGTAAAGACATATATACATATTCAAAAATATATATCAATCCTAACCTGATACTATTAACTAATCGTGTCAAGTTTTAAAACTCAACTCATTTATTAAACAGGTTACATGTATCGACAAACTTAACCTTTTTATTTTATTTTATTTTTTATTTTTTAAATAAACAATTACCTATTTTTCTATATGTATAGACAATTTTAAATTTTGATAAACTTTGGACATAAGACAAATCAAAGTAAAAACCTGTTTTATAAGTAAAAAAACCTCTAAACCTTGATAAATTTTTGACGTGAAACAAATTACTTTAACTCATGTAATTTTTTATAATTAAATGTATTAAATGGGTTGACACTATTAAAATTCAAACATGACATATTTATAAAATTTGTTATATATGTCAATTCGTTTATGACTCAAATTTATTTATGCTTAACCCAAATCCTAAATCGTGTTATATGTGTCAATGCATTTATGACTCAAATCCAATTATGTTCAACTCAATCTTATTAACTTCGTGTCGTATAAAAAATTAACACCTTACTTTTCATCTATATATATATATATATATATATATATATGAACAGCCAAAAAGGCATTTTAGTGGGATTATATGCTAGCTAGCTAGCTTTCCAATAGATAAAAGAGAAAGGAAAACAAGAACAACAATATGAGACATAATGATTCTGATGATAATCACTGCCAATGCTTCTAATTCAAGTATTGTGGAACACATCTACGCGTGTTTGCATAATTTAGACTGCATTATTATTGGCTCCACCTTCATTTGTTGCTCTATCATTTCATCCCCTTCGTGCTACAATCTTTCCTCATCATTCCCCATTTCTTTTCTGTATAAAGCCAATCCTCATTTTCAGAATCAGATTGAAATTTCTTCTCTAAAAACATTTTTTTTTCTTTTTTCTTTCTTAAAAATTCAAATGCTGGGTTTTGATTTAATGTATTTCAATCCAAATATTAATCGGTTTGATTTCAATTTTTTGTTTCTCTTTTGAGTAAAAATTTTTGTTTTAGTTATTCCCATTAAAACTGAATGTCATCAAACGACTATAATCCAAAGATTTTAAGATATGTTTGAGGGAGTTTTTACACCCTCATTTTTGTAATATGCGTATGCATATTTTGTTTTTAAAAAATGTGTTTAATAATTTAATTAATTTTTTTGAGTATATCGATAGGAAAGGGAGAATTAATTGAAGTGTGTGTGTATGCGACATAAAATTCAAACTCTAACTTATCGTGTGAAAATAAGAGTTTTAATCAACCCATCTCGATATATTTTCAAAAGTACTTTTTTTTTGTTATGTTTACTTTTCAAAACAAGCAGAAATAAATTAGGTTGTGTTTAGATGGGCAATTCTACAGTCCGTTTGATCATTTTCACGTTTCAAACGAATTTTTAGAATAAGTGAGTATTTATTTAAACTTTTTAAAACATTTATTTAAATATTTTTAAGATTAAAATAAATGATTTAAAAAAATATCAATAAATAATTTTTTTCAAAACATCTTTTTGCCTAAATATTTGTTTCTATTGCCCATCCAAACCAACACTTAACATGATAACGTATCTGGACTTCTTTTTCCGAACCCACTAAACTCCGTTGTGCCAGCTGATGTCATGAAGCCAATCCCCATATTGGCAGACATCAAGTTGCTAAATTGTATAAATGAAAGGTATGTATGGAACAACATATTGCTTAGTCAGCTATTATATACATGCACTGATCCACACACACAAATAAATTTGAAGAAACCAAATAATTGAAGAGTATCTGGTCATCTCTCTTTAAAATTGTAAGGCATCCGCAACTCAAATTTGAGTAAAATTTACTCAAATATACTATTTTTTTAAATTCCAACATTGTGATATATAACAAATGACTTTCGATTTTATGGATCAATGAGAGCGTTTCAAAATCACGATTGAAAGAAAAATCGTGCATTGCAAAAGAATTTTTGACCCGTTTTATTATATTTTTTTTAATTTGCTAATTTTGTTCGAATTAGTATTAGTAATTGCTTATTCTATAAGTACAAGAAACTAATAGTTTCCTAATCATACTAATAGAAAGAGTTAGTTTTCTATTAGGATTAGTAGTTTTAGTTATACTACAAAGCATTACTCTTATATATATGATGTATTTATTTTCTTCAAGTTTTATTGTTGCTGTTACATTGTCCCAAAAAAATTTCTAATACTGTATTTCTCAAAAGCTTTAAATTTGTTTTGAACAATAATTTGAATCAATAAATAAGATTGCACTAATTTGAGTAGAAAGATACTTGGTATGAGTTTAAATTGACTAATGGAGAGCATTTTTTGAAATTAAATTTGAGTCCGAATTTAGTTTGAGATGCCTTAGGGACATCTCTAGTTGTCAACCAAACCAGTATCAAACTCAAATTTGAGTAATAAATTATAAAAAAACACTCTTAATTAGGGCTGAAACTTGATCAGGCCGGGTTTGAACTTTAACCGAGTTCAGCTCGTAATACGAGCCATTGAGTTTGAGCCCCGAGTTCAAACAAGAAAATAACCCGAAGAGTGAACAAAAAATACCTATTATTGGGTGTTTTACATATACCTGAAAATTTGGGTTTTTTTTGAATTTTTTCCGGGATCAGTCAGGTTTCGGGTTCAGATTCAAGTTTGAGTTTGAGTTCGAGTTTCGTGCATACTTTAAAGACAAAAAAACAAATATTTTCAATTAAAATAGATTTAAAAAAGCTAATACAATTAGATGATAAAATAAATATTACATGTTTAAAATATTAATGGAATGAATGGTTAGGATCATTTACATGTTTGAAATCTAACAATTTATATTAATTGAGGTATAAAATATATGATTTTAAGTAATAGCAATTCGAACTCAGGTCGAGTACCCGACGTCCCTGCCTAGGCTCATCCCAATTTAAATTCGGGCTCAAAAATTCGAGTTCAGGCCATACTCGGATATCATATATTTTTGTCCAAGCCCATAATTTCTCGGGTCGGACTCGGATATATCTGTCCAACTTGCACTTCCACTCTTAATAGATTCAAATTCATACCAAATTTATTTTTATTCAAACTTAAATTAAAATTAGTGCAATATTATTCACATATTTAAATTATTGTTTAAAGCAAATTTAAAACTTTTTGATATGATAGAAATTATTTTGGGATAAGATAGAAAATTTGAAAAAATATTTGAGTAAAATCTATGCGACTGTTTTTACTCTTAACTGTCGGAGAAAGATGCCCAAAAAAAAAAAAAACCTTCATTTAAATATCAAATAACTAAAAACGCAAACACAAACACAAACATATCTGCATTTGCCTCTTGTTTACATTTTTCATAGAAAAAGAGATAGCCTATACATAGATATACCCCACCACCCATTTATATCATGTTGCTATATGTTCCCTTTCTCCCCCACCACCATCTGAACACTAGAAAACAATACTAAACCACAATGCAAAAGTAAAAAACCCAGTCCACCATTCCCAAAATGAACCCAAAAATACAGAACATGCATCACTAACATGGAGAGCCGGCCAAACCTCCATTATCAAATGGCTTAAAATTTCAAGCTCAAAATCAAAACCATTAAACTCTAAGCAAGTAAATGCTCAGTTCAGGACCTCCATTGCCATCTGGATTCATCATGTAGAAAGCTTCTGAATCTTTAGACCCAACAACTCTCTCAAACTTAGCTCTCATGTACATGAGCTCTCCCTCGGACCCAACTGCTCCATTCCCACTCGCCGGCAACACGCCGGCACCCATTGAAATCGGCCCCACCGCCGTCAACACCTTCCACTCCTCCGGCCCGCATTCGCGCCTCATTGCATACCCACATTTCTTGCCATTGCAGTATGTCCTCCAAACTCGCTCCTCCAGCAACTTCCCACCTTTCTTCTCTGTTTTCTTGTCACACTCTAACGCAATTCGAACAAGCCCAGAAGCCATTTCTCGAACTAAAACGCTTGTGGGTGTTGCCAGTTCGACCAGAAAGGATGGATTCAACTTGGGATCTTCTTGGAATGCAAAATGGACATGACCTCGTCTGTGCCCGAAAAGGGTGCCGACCATTCGGGTGCCATGACCAGAGGATGAATGTGATCGGCTCTTGCCGAAAACAGTAAAAGCCGATCGGAGCTTTGAAACTGCAATAACTGCCATTGTCTTCTTTGGTGCTTTTGCTGAAGGTCCCCCTACTGTTTCCACTGGGATGCTGAGTTCGTGATCAGTTTTCAGCTCCTCCTCGTATGCTCGTGAGGAGGAGCTGAAAGTTAAGATTTCTTCCTCATCATCTTCATCTTCTTCAACTTTCCTTTTCCAATGGAAGTATCTTCTAGAGAATGAGAATGAAGAGTCATGAGGGGACTTGGCCATGATTGTCTTCATTTGGGAAAACCCAAAAAAAAGAGCAACTCCTCAAAGATTGGTTTGAACAATGGCACAGAGAGGAACAGAGAGAGAGAGAGAGAGGAAAAGGGAAATAATAGTTGGTTTTCCTTGTATGTTGTGGTTTCGTGGGGTGATTTATTGTTTCCTTCTAGCCCCTTTTGTCAGCTCTGTGTGACTGAGGGACTGCCAAGAGAATCCTGACAAAAGGAAGGTGAACAGCCTCACCTACCCAAACAGGAAAATGGAATACAAAGAGGAGACAGTTTTCTACTAGGTCCCAGTTTATGCTTGGCTTTTGACAAATCAATGTACAACAGTTGAAACATCTAGTACAATTACATAAAGCAGTAATTGTTCAGACAAAAGCCAGTATTCCTTCACAATAGGCTAACCTTTTATCCAAAAACATTGAATTTTCTCACCCAAAACTCATACAATTTTTATTATTATTACTCGAATTCATATAAATTTTAAAGATAATTTTTTTCGAAAGATGTTTTCAAATCAATTTTTTTTTTTTGGACAGAAGCATTTTTTGAAAGACTTTCCTATTTTCATTTTATAGAATTTTAAATGTTTTTAAAATATGACTTTAAATAAGATTTTTAGATTAAATACAATTTTTTTTAAAACATACTTTCAAAAATTGAAAAAATTGCAATAACATTTCATTTATTACATGTCAAACTGAAAAATAATAAATATTTTTTAATAAGTTTAAAGCATTACGTAACAGTTGTCTTAATAACACTTTATATCACATGCATTTTGATCCATTGCACTTATAATTCATGAAAAATAGTAATCCCTCCGTTCTATTTTAGGAGTCTTTTATTTCACTTTGCATTGTCTCATTTTAATAGTTTTATTTGAAAAGTCAATGTACTTTTAGTATGAATTTTAAAAATTATCTTTTATTACACCTAATATGAACATGATTTACAATTAAATGAGTACAATATGAAAATTTTAAATAGTTTTAAAATAATAAAATAATACTTCTTAAAAAAACTAGAATTCTCAAATAAAATTTTCATTTTAAAACAAAAGGAATAAATCATATTAGAGAAAACATAATATCATTAAAATGATACATATCACAATGGTGCACCCACCAATTCTAAGAATTTTATCAAGAATAATGCATATCTAGTGGAGTACAATCATGTCACATTATTTTTAATAAAACAATTTGTATAAAATTTTGCTTTCCTCTGTTTTCTCGGGCTGGGGCTGAGCTGAGAAAAAGGGGGGAGAGAGAGTGAGGTATTGCATTGGAAGCAGTTAAAGGGCAGGTAAGGACACACCAAACTGTACCCACCAGGACTAGGACCAGCCCCCAACACTGCCTCTTTAGTCATTTCATACCTCCACTAAATGCTGCCCGTTTATCATCCGTGAGCCCCCCCCGCAGCCACCATAGTGTTCTGCATCACTGCCCCTTTGTTATCTATATCTATTAGATACATATGAAATGATTAGTCTGATGCAGCTAATGTGCACTAGCCCATGATCTCTTTAGCTTTAGAAGTTTCTTTTTCCTCGGCTCTCTTTAGATGATAATGTTTTGTTGTTGAATTTATGTGTCCAAATTTTGTGCTCAAATGACTGAAAATTATTGGGGGATGAAATAGCTTTTTAAAGACTAAATTAGACTGATTTTTTTTTTTTTAGATTTATGACAATTATATTGATATTTTTTTAAGTTTTTAAAATTATACTATCATTTATTATTTTATAAAATAATATAAAGATATATTTCTCTTGTTAATTTTTTTTTTAAAATAACAAAACTATCTTTTTCATAATTTTTTTTTCAATTTTTAAATATTGACCAATTTTTTTTTTCAAGTTTTTGAATAAATATTGATAAAAACCTTAAATTTATTTTTATATAAAATAAAAATAAATTATTTACCGTAAATTTGTTTTAAAATAAAAAATCTTTTAAAAAAAAGTTAGAATAAATTGATCAAAATTTTAAAACAAATGCAAAAAATAATAAATAAAATAGGTAATTTTGTCATTTTGAAAAACAAAATTGACAGAAGAAAAGTATTTGTAATTGTTTTGTAAAGTAAGAAAAAATTAATGTAATTTTAAAAATCTTAAAAAAGTCAGTATAATTTACTCTTTTTAAAAAATAGCTAATACAATAATAATCAACAACTCTTTCTCATTTAGACACGTGAATTTAAGTCATAAAACACTACTCCTCTTTAGAACCCACAACACAAAACATTACAATGTAAACATATATACATACTATATAAAGAGTGCAATCTAGGGACCAATAATTTATCATATAAAATGAGATCATCAATAATATTTCATTGTGTGTATTATCATTCATAACATAAGATTATCAAAAGGACAAACTGCCACATACTGATATATCAAACGCATTTAAGAATTTAGGTAAATTATATTAATCTTTTTTTGGCTTTTAAAATTACACTGACTTTTTTTTTATTCACAAACTATAAATATCCCCTCTAGTTATTTTTTTTTTCAAAGTAACAAAATATCACTTTTATGTTTTATTTTGACCAATTTTTTTAAAATTATTTTTAAAGAATTTATTTATTTTATATAAAAATAAATTTAAAATTGTAATCAATATTTATTTGAAAATAAAATATATATATATATATATATAAAGAAACAAGAAATGGGAATTTTTTTCTTTTTAAAAGAAAAAAAATTGACTGTAAAAAATATTTATAATTTATTAGATAAAATAAAAAATAATATCATAATTTCAAAAATTTCAGAATAAATCAATGTAATTATAAAAAAAAAAGAATTTAAAAGTTAGCATAATATACCTTAATAATTTTTTATTTAATGTAAAACAACTTGAAAAATTCACCTTTTCTCAATGGCTTTGTATGAAAACAATGAAGTCCCCAACCAGAGCATCCTGATTTTAATGGTTACAGTACACCAATTAGAACTGCAATGTCAAAAAGGTGATCTAATCATTAAATCAACATTGAGCCAATAAAAATTAGACCTATAGAGACAATGTGCTAGAGAGTGAAAGCCACAATAATGCATAAAGCTCTTTTTTTTTTTTGTTGTTGAATTTTAGAGAGAGAGAGAGAGAAAAGTAGAACCCTAAGTATAGACCTACTGAAGATTTTGTTCCACCGACCTGCATATATGCACCACATGTGACTCTCTTAGGGTCAAACGTGGTTGAATTTTCAATATTCCCAATTGGGACTAATTGTAAAAGATTAGAGCCTGATTAAAGTAGCATTTAATCAGGGGACCAAACCAAAATTTATGGATCAACTAATTATGATCTAAAACCAACTACTAAACCTGAACCCACTAATTATATTTTTATTTCATGACTGAAACCAACAACTAGAGCTCAAATTGATTGTGTACACAAATGGTTTTAGGTGGAGGGCATGATTTTAATCCTCATTTTTGTATTTTAATTTGGTTCACATGGACAAAATATGCTAATATATTATCCACGTGGTCCAATGAAAATTGCTCTTCCATGATGAGATCGAAACTTCTCACTATATCTTGTTATATCTTAATTGGTTCACACACGTGATACGTGTAAATATATTATTCACGTGTTCTAATGAAAATCGCCCTTATTAGATGAAGAGAATGGTACTTCAAATTTATAATATTGGTTCTGTTGTATTCATATTCTAATTAGTTCACA
The DNA here is from genome assembly GCA_008638375.1 of Nyssa sinensis. Lineage (NCBI taxonomy): Eukaryota > Viridiplantae > Streptophyta > Magnoliopsida > Cornales > Nyssaceae > Nyssa > Nyssa sinensis. The sequence goes on from CM018042.1 coordinate 24,795,760, forward strand.
CAGACGACATATGTAAATATATTGTCTACATGTTCTAATGAAAATCACCTTTGGATGAAAAGAGTGGATCTTCATACCCACAATATTCACTATGTCGGGTTCATATTCTAATTGGTTAACACATACGACATATTTAAATATAGGATAAATTACACTAATCTCTCTTGAGTTTTCTGACAATTATAAGGATTTCTCCTAAGATTTTTAAAATGACACTGACCTCCTCTCCAGTCTTAGTTTTTTGTAAAATGAAAAAAATACCACTTTTTTATTTATTTATTTTTATTTTTTCAACTATGATCAAATTTTTTAAAACTTTTTTTTTCACGTTCAAATAAAATATTAATTAAAATCTTCTTTGACTAAAAAAATATAAGTTATTTATCTTAATTTTATTTTTTATATAAAATAAAAGAAAAATCTTTAAAAAAAGTTAGAAAAAGATCAAAATTTAAAATCCAAAAGAAGTAATTAAAAGGGACATTTTAGAAAAAAAAAATAAAGTTAGAGGAGAGCTTATTGTAGTTTGTCAATAAAAGTAAAAAATGTCAGTGTCATTTCAAAAATCTCAAAACAGATTATTGTAATTATCAAAAACCTCATAAGAAGTTGCTATAAATTACTCTTAAATATATTGCCCGTGTGTTCTAATAAAAATCGCCCTTGGACGAAGAGAGTGGAACTTCAAACCCACATTATTCGCTATATTGTGTTCCTATTCTAATTGGTTCACTCAAGATGACATAAGTAAATATATTCTCCACATGATATAATGAAAATCACTCTTAGATGAAGATTGTGGAACTTTAGATCCACAATATTTGTTTTGTCGTGTTCATATTCTAATTGGTTTACACAGACGACATATAAATATATTGTCCACGTATTCTAACAAAAATCACCCTCAGATGAAGAGAGTAAAACTTCAGACCCAAAATATTTCATTAAGTATAGTGTAAGTGACAAAGGATCCGAATTATCAAAAAAAAAAAAAGAAAGTAAAGTTCAGGTGGCAAGTGGAGAAAATCCCCATATCAGGTCATACAAGTAAAGAATATAAAAGTCATCAATTCAAAGTCACGGCATAAATTCTCAACAGATGAAATCTTTTACTAGATAACCATCCATTCCATATTCAACATAAGATAGACAATTTCTTCCAAGTGACCTACCAGGACTAAAAAAAGAAAGACAATTTCTTCCAAATGACATTTAGAACAGGAAATGTATACAACTAATCTAGAATAAATAATACAATGTTGCAGGGTGGCTATTCCCACGTCATCAATATTGGTTCAGTGGTAACCTTGAGGTGACTGCCATGAATTTGGCTATGACTATGGTAAAAAGCTACAAGGACTAAGAAACTCTTGTAATTGGAACCAAAACCAGCATAGCTACCTGAGTAAACCAGACCATCACTGATCATGGAAGTGGCCTGCGGTGACAAATTCTGGAGAGCAGTTTGTACCGTGGTTTGATAGGTTCATTTTAGAATGGAAAATGGCGACCCAAGAGATGTCCATCTGCTATGATCTGCAGTCTCTGGAACTGGTGCATTTCTTCCAGGGAAACCAACAGTCATCTTCTTGAACAATTCTGAAATGTAGAATTGATGGTTTCGTCATTTTGTTCTTCAGTTTCCTCATCAGCATACATATATTGTAATTCCCGAAGGGTGGTCTTCATCTTTCACATCTGAGCAATATCATCAGAAGAACAATAAAATTTGAAGTAACAAAACATGCATTCTGTAACCTAACTGGAGGATAGTACATAATTTACCGAGCCAGAAAATGCATTTCATAAGCATAAAATCGAGTTCAAAAGTGAATAACATGGAACTTCAAAAAATATGCAGTTTTACAACACAAATGTCCCACAATGTGACATTAAGTTGTTACCAAATTTGAGGTTAAATAAAAGCAATTACCCAGATATCCTGTTGGGTGTCCCATTTCATGCATTCTAGTAAGCCATGGACATGGATCAAGCTCCTGAAAAATATAAGAAAGAGTTTTAATACCCTTACCAACAAATAAATTAAATAAAAACTGCAGCAATATGTATAACTTGAAAAGTTTCTGCAGTTTAAACTTTTCACAAATTTGCAATCTTGCAAGAAGAATGAAACATACACTTCCTCCATCTTCATAGTGTAATTATAGGATCCTAATTATAACACTAATAATAATACTAACAATAGCAGCAGCATAAGCAGAATGGTGACAGGCTGACAGCATCTGCTAAGTAGCAAAAAATATCAATGTGGATATTGGTATTGTTAATGGTACCGACTACAAAATTAATAAAAACCAGACTTTCAAATCCACATTGTTTCTTGAACAACCAAAAATGAAGTTAGCATATGCAACAATCACCTGCTGACACAATTAAATTACCCAGGACGCTTAAAATAAAAGCATAATTATTTTTTAATACTGTTTGAAAAAATTAGGTAATCTGAATGCTATTACATATGAAATAAACATTCTATAATATTCTAGAAAATAGCTTAACCCACAAATGAGCCCTACTTATATTCCAAAGGCACTACTTCAATTCAGAACCCCCGCCCCGGTGGGTGGAGCAGTTACAAGAAATTGGAGACCCAAAATGGGGTTAATTTATGGACTTTATAACACTACTGGTATAATGCCCCCTGGCACACCAAAACAATTTCAAGCTGTTTTAGAAAATTAAATTATCCTCCATCATGTTTAATAAGCAGCATTCCAAAAGAGGTTGATATACACTTAAGACCACAGAAGCGAAACATAGATTTGAGAAACAATTCTTTCCACAGGCTATTGATGGAGTTTAGGTTAGATGTTTCAGGAAAGTGGAATTAGACTTGGATACACTTCCATGCAGTAACTGAAAACAAAAGAGTATATACAATTGAAAGGAACTCAGCAAATATGAACGTCAGAATATATATCACAATTTTGGAATCCACAGGTTCCTGTTAGTTAATTAAGACTTATAAATAGATCAAAAGCTTGAAGAAACAAGTAATGAAATAAAAATAATAATAAGGTGAATAATAAGAAAGCCATGTGGGAGGGGAAGTCAGTTCTGGAAAGAAAGAGATGGCCTGGAAGAACTTGTTTGTACCACAAACTAAAAAGATTTTTTTCCAATTTAGAGATACTTTCTGTTGTCGGCACTTAGAAAGTCAAATATATAATAGAGTATTGCCTGAGACCCCAACCTGAGCCAAACCTCACTTCAAGATGGCTTAAGAGTTTTCTACCATGCTCAAAGCTGTGTCTAGACTCAAACCCGAACAAGCCACCCCTTGTACGATTGTGGAGAATTGAAATCCAAAACAATCCACCTAAGTTACAATAAAAAGTTAAAAGATGTGATAAGGGAAGTCCTAGTGCATGAGACTCCTGCCACTACGAGGTCTAGGGTTAGATGTACCCCACCCCCCCAAGTGAAAAGAGAGAGGGAGGGAGGGAGGGAGGGGGGAGAATAGTTGAAACAACCTTTACTCAAGTTGGCATTAAAAATTTTTACCCAAAATATCTTCTCATCAGTCATTCTAATGCCAACATCCCCTGCACATGAACTTAAAAGTTTTCAAAGATATCCTTTAACTCGTCCTATTCCAAAATTCAGAAGACTCCCTCAAAAGTCTTAAGGAATATCAGCAAAGAGTTTGCCAAAAAAAATTCCCCCTTGTACTCGAACATATTCTTTACTACTCTTACAAGTAAATGACTTAATAACTAACCTCCCTCCCAAAATTATATGAGAACATGAATGATCCTGCACCTCGTCCAATGGTATTGTAAATATCAGCTTCCCTTCTTCTGCAAGACTTAACTGGGCATGACTCTGAAACTTAAATCAGCTGCCTGCAAAACATTAAGCACCATGTGGAAAACTCCCTCTGTTCCCTAAATTTTCCAATCACTTTCCTAGGTTAGAAGACAGCCTCAACACTGACTTCCCTCCCTTGCAGCATCTTGTCTCTTACATTATCACTTTTTTTTTTTTGATAACCCATGAATCTAGCCTACCAACCACAACTTTTGTAAAGCGTGGGAGGTAAAGCAGGTCTTAGACCCTGGGGTGGCCCTCAAGGGGATACACATGCAGTGTGGGAGATCTCTTACATTAACAATTTACCCATCATTTTTGTAATTTCAGCGTCTTAACTTGGATACCACAATAGTTGTTGAAACATTTTATGCTAGTTTTGTTCTTTCATAACAAAACTACAAAATTATTATGCAGTCGCTCTATTGAAACATATCCATGCTTCTTTGACTCTAGTTACTTCTTGGACACAGCACACATCTTCATTCCTTTCATCCATTTTAGGTGTGCATGGAAGATTTAGAACCTGTGAGTAATTTATAACATCATGCCTATCACCAGTCAAAATGACTCCATGACCCTCTCTTGTATGAAATATTGATTACTTTACCATCTGTTAAAAATTGCACTTCATCAATATCTTAGAAGCAATTCAACTTACTCTCAACAATGTTTACTGGGCTAAACCATTCCTTAACAATGCTTACTGATATCCAGCTCTCTAGGTTTCAATTTGTTCTTTCCTTTTTACCTTTCTGAAGTTCTCGTACTACAACTCACACACTATGCATGAGCAAATGTATTTGGGATACAAATCAATAAGAGACAATGGATTTTGTATCTTATATTCTCAGAACACAATGATTCCCTGCAGATTGAAAACCTTAGAACTCTACATCAAACAAAACAACATATGAATAGCTACTATGCAATCCAAACAAAAATGTGCATTTACAAGGACTATGGATCTCAGATTGTGATCATCTCACACAGTAAATATGATATTCAGCAGCTGACAAGCAGTGTTAAGACACCTATCGGCACGACATAATTGTCTTGACATGTTGAGAACTTTTGGACAGTTTAAATTGGTCCATCTTCATATACAATTAATTGTAACGCAAATTCACTATAAAGATGCTATTCTCTTCATTATTGGCCACATTGAAGCCCAAGGACTGAAGGACATATTTTATATTGCTTATCTTGGCAAATATTTACACACGTTCAGGCATGTATAAGTTTATAAAACACATAAACGAGCCTGAGTCCAGACTCCAGATTCTTGAGAGGCGTCATATGTGACACCTCATATCCATGTTGAAGTGTGACCTGGGTTCACTTCTACAGCTCAAAGCCAATAGGATTTGACACACTGCATCTTTATCATATTATTATCATGTCAATGGTGATGAATAACACATGCATTGGAAGAGAAAACAGCATATACATTAGAAGAGAAAACAAATTTCTCATTGAAACGAAAAGGAATATTACCTGAAGACCCAACAATTTCCTTGTCTTAGCAGCAAGAACACCTGGTTTTAGTCCATCATACTTCGCGCAAGGAAGATTTTGGGAATATCGCGTTTGAACACTTTGACCAGCAGTTTGGTTCCTTTTGGCTTGGTGCTGTCTATGGGCATTATTGACAGTGACATTATCACGAGGCTTCAGGCTTTCCTTCAGTGAATGGTTATAGGGACCCCAATAAAAAGGTGAGAAGTGTTTAGAGTTCCCACGCCTCTGTCATAAAAGCAGAGAAATGCTAATGCACAAAATATATGTACAGTCACAGATTACTTAGGAAGGAGAACAAAATATACATGAAGAAAAAGGATGCATAGCTCAAATATGGAAACCTCAGAGGATAAAAGCAGTACAAATCACCAACTCTATAAACAAATGGAATAATTAAAAGTCGATATCAATTTCTATAAATTTTGTTCCATGACATGATATTTGTTAAGCCAATTTTAGTGTGGTATGCTGCTATATGTATTATACAACTGTTACAGAGGAGCACAGGCCTTTTAGCTGTTTTGTATTAAGAAGAAATAAAGCATAGTAAATGGAAAGATCATAAACACCTGGCATCATATTCAAATCCCAAAAATCTCCTTTCCATGGGAATATATTGTTTCATATAGGAAAACATGGTATTATCTATGGAATAAAGATCTAAATACTTCATCCACCATGGGCTGGAAGATAGTATTTATTGTTGTCAGAATAATAAGTCAAACTTAGAGCAGATGCCATTTCAATTGTGCAGCAAGACAATTAAAATGAGTACCTGCAATCTTACTAAATTTGAAAAATAAATAGTATTCCACTTCAAAGTTCCCGTTGCACGTGTGTTGCACTGAGGACCTATATGTCAACAAAGATCATCCACTGGGTTTTTAATTCCAAGTTTTAGCCCCAAAGTAATGAAGGTTTCTTCCAGAGAACTTTATAAACAACTTCTTCCTTTTTCAGTGAGCTATGAGATACTTCACGTAAAGGAGAGAGAGGAAGATTACTCAATGCTAATCCACCCACTTAAGGCAAGGAAGGAAGAAAAATCTAATCTTTTCCAAAACAGATAATGCAGGCCGGGTCTCAACACTTGCAGAACATTGATCAACAAAGGAAATGAAACTGATAAACAGCTAGAATATGTTAATAAACAGAGAGTTTGATTGATAGAAATTGATCAAAAACTAAACATCACGACCAAGGAAGGGGAATTTTTTGAGAATGACTTGGCCCTACTAATTGTGGAGATGCTCAATGCAAACAAGCCACATGCTTGATTGGAAGGCACTCAACTCCAAAGGCAAGGATACTCGAAACGATAAGTAAATTATTCAAAGGAAGTCCGCCTTCTCCTTCGTTCTCATAAGAATTTATGAGGAGAATCATAAGATGATGCTTGAGATATGTCCTCTCTTGGTACATAAAAAACGATGAACTCTTGATACATGAACAACTCCCTTAACAACCACACATGAACAAAGTACACAAAATAAATTTCCAAAATACTAACTTAGGAACCCTTTAACAAGACCAAGACAATAGCTTTAATAGCTTTCTGCATTGACCAACAATTTTCAATTGATCAGTTTTTTGAATTAACGATCATGCTCTAGCATTAATAGATTAGGAAGAGAATCATGATCAGAATAATCAACAACACCAAGGAAGATTTCAAATCAAACTGTCAAAGGCACCACAGGGGCTCCCAACATACAACAGATAGGCTCATAGGCATCACCCCACAATGTGGCCATGCTCCCAAAATAATATGAAGAAAATGACATATTAACTGAAGAAGACTGCACAACAGCTCATATTCTTTGTCTTTTTTTCTTTTTTGACAAGTACAATAGCTCATATTCATATGATACACATGCATCAGACCCCAACATGTTCAAGCTCATAGTTTATAGCAATCATGGATAGCACAGAAAGCAGAACTGAGATATTTCAACTATTTCTGTCAGCCAAATTCTATAAGTCCCCAACTCAACCTGACAGCCATGTATCCCCAAGATAAAGAAGAAGCCCCTCTTAAAAATTAATGAAATTGCTTCTAATACACCTGCTCTAGGAGTTCAAATCCAATCCCAAAATTAAGTAGTATAAAATGCTTTTCATTCTCATGTGGAGTCGACAACACTTTGGGGATTCACCAAAACATAGTGTATTTAAATTATAATGCTTTTGTAAACATATATTGGTTCCTCACTTTCTCATAGTCGACAAAGAAGCTACATATGTGTCATTACTAGGTGGTGCTCGCAGTTGTTTTCATGCTAGCCTGGTAATTCTTGTCCCTTGGTGTTCCCCTCATCTCCAAACATAAACCTAGTTTACACATTTTTCTCTATGGTGACAACCTAAACTCCACAAATTACTTGATCTTTGACAGGAGGAATCCTTCCATTGATTTAGCATATAACTTCATAAATAGATATAGCTAAAGGTGGTGAAGTAAAGTGTGTAGACCAATCAACCGAATCCAGCCTATGTCATTTGAAAGAGACAGGTGAGATTGTTCCTTATTTGTAAAGGTTCTCTAATCTAAGAGGTCAAAAACAAATAAAGGGGAATAACTAAAGAATTCAAGCTCAAGTAAGAGCAAGGTGGCCACACCAGCTCACACACACATACACACACACACACATATATATATATACAGAGAGAGAGAGAGGGAGAGTCAGTCAAAACAGAATCATTATATGGATCCGTTTCTTCACAGATCGCTTCAACCTGCTCAACCAGCTCACAGCTGGGGATGGAGTTGACAAGGAGATACTTTCCATCATTAAAGATAGCTGTTCAGTATCAGTAAAATTTACATTAAGAAATAGCTCTTAGACCTCACGATGCCACCAAGCCTAAAACATGAGAAGAACGATATTTTAGATCATAAAAAAATCATATCTTTCATCATAATTTTCAGTTTTGGAAAGCTAAACTGGTTGTCATTGTTTATTCATATCATCCGGCTAATTTTGTTGTTTATTCCTTAAATCCCCACAATCCATTTAACCATAAGCCTGCAGCTTTTGGTTTTATACAAAGCACCACAAGTGATTCCAGCCCATTACTGGAAATGCACATAAATCAATGTCTCTGCATAAGTTCAATCAGCAAGCTGCATCAATAGCAATCAGCAAATATATGTCTCGCAATCACTATCATTAATAGATTAAACTACAATCATAAAGTTGACAATAGAGTTCATCCCATACATGATTTTCCAAACTGTCAAGTCTAAGATTATACGATATACATAAGGACCCCAAAATACGAAGTATGTAACCAAGTGACACAGAAAGCAGCCAGAAGTAGAACATAGCAATTCTTATTATCATTTTTAATCAGATGGGAATGGATTAAAGCCACCTTGCACCATATTTTCTAAAGGTCCAAAGAGTCGTTTTGGAAGGTTGTTCCACTCATACCAATCCCAGCCATTGCATTTATCAGGCTCAAGATTTTGGGGCAATTGATGAGGATCTGCCAAGACTGCACGCATGAAGATGGGGACGATATGTACTGGTTTTGCTCCTTCCAAGAAGACATGGTTGGTAACAGTTAGAAACTCTATCTTCTCAATGTCTAAACTTGTTTCCTCCTTCAACTCTCGGGCTGCACATTCCTCGAAGCTCTCCCCTGAAAACAAATAAAAAAAATTGCATATATAAATAACTTTATAATTTGACATAGGATTACAATCATGATAACAAGTGCAAATGAGCGATAAACTGTAGATTAGTCAACAAGAGAGGTGAGTGTTAGGTTGAAGGGTACACCCCCCGTCTCTCTCTTTCTCTTCATGGGCACAATCACACACACAACAACATACATTATAACCACTAATCCATCACATTTTCTTTTCTTGAAGAAAAAAATGAAAAAGGAGACTGATAATTAACGATCTTAACAGGATTGGACTTATGTTTTGTTTCAACATTAGCTCACCATAATTTTGCCTCTGTGTTGAATGAGTCAATCTAAGAAGCACGGATATAGACACGGGACACAGATACGACAAGACACGGACACGCAGACACGTTATTTCTCAAAAAAGTAGGACAGGGACAAGTTAGAGACACGTTGAATATATATAACTTTTTTATATTTTTATATGACCATATAATAAAAACTTAATGGATTATTTTAATAAAAATTGACATACAAAAACACCAAATTTAAAAAATACTATTAAGATATTAAAATAACAAAATCATTAAATAAAAAATAAAGAACTTCTTCATTTTATCATCAACCTTCATGATTCAAGTGTTTGGACACGTGTCTGGGAACTGTCTGAGAGTATTAGTGTCCGATACATGTCCGACACTGACACGTGAGCCAAAATAGAGTGTCCCTGCTTCATAGAAGTCAATACATCCAACAATAAGTTTCCAAGTGCATACCATATGGCTATATGCTAACAACATAGATGTAACTGATTCTTTCGTTGATACAATGATGAATGAGGGGAAATTGAACCCACACCGTGTGGGAATGGGTACATACACTAATTTAAAATTAAATGTTAAAGGTGATCAATTAATGAAAAAAATATAAAATTTACAAGGATGGCTGTATAAAGTATACGAAATTTGAATGCTGATAATTAGGCATGGATCAAAGGATATGTAGGCCCAAGCCCAAGGAGCTGAGAGAGATTTGTGCTAACGTGATCTGTGGAGATTTTCACTGAAGGTCGTTTCAGTGCCATTTGAAACAACATTGGACATGGCAAAGTGACACCAGTCACCAAATTGCCTAAGGGCTTCTTTTTTGGGTTATATTCTAATTGAAACCACCGAGAAGGAGAAGAGAGGAGTTTGGCATTGACTCCTACACGTATACTAAATGGAACTTCAAAGCAAATCAAGAGAGGCCAATAAACCTAATGCGAGATCCAAAAGAACTAACAAAGGACACAAGATGAGTGAAAGAGACAGCTATATTGAACTTGGTTCTTGAGCACTATATCAAACATGTAGAGTGCTTAGATATATAATAAAAGTTTTTTTTCATAGCTCCATTTCAATGCATTCATCATCCTTAGGCATCACTGTAACGACCCGCATCCACTTAGCACAATATTATCTGCTTTGGGCCTCGGCCCACACAGCTTTAAAACGCATTGTGAGGTATCAGAGTGCCAGCCGAAGCCTGGGCCCTTCCCTCCCACAATATTGTCCTCTTTGAGCTGCGCGTGCACAGCTCTTGGGCCTCCAACCCGCACTGCCACCGCCCCCTCAAGGCTTTGCTTCCCACAGGAACGCTTTGTGAGGTATCAAAGTGCCAGCCGAAGCCTGGGCCCTTTCCTTTCACAATGTTGTCCTTTTTGGGCTACGCGTGCATAGCTCTTGGGCCTCCAACCTGCACTGCCACTACCCCCTTAAGGCTTTGTTTCCCATAGAAACGCGTTGTGCTAGTCAAAGGCGCAGTCTTACTTATGAATCCTTCACCTTTCTCTTCCCAGGCAATGTGGGATGCATTACCCTCTCCCCTTTAGGAACCACGTCTTCGTGGGTTGGCGTGCAGCGGCGTTCAGCCATCTCCACACTTCCGGCTGGGGTTTAGCTTTGATACCATCTGTGACGGCCCGCTTCCACTCAGCACAATATTATCAGCTTTGGGCCTTAGCCCGCACGGTTTAAAGCCTGGGAAAGGGAAAAGTGAAGAATTCATAAGGCTACGCTTCTGACTAGCACAACACGTTTTAAAGTCGTGCGGGCCAAGGCCCAAAGTGAACAATATTGTGCCGAGTGGATGCGGGCCGTTACAAATGGTATTAGAGCCGAACCCTAGCCGGAAGTGTGGAGATGGCTGTACACCCGCCCACGAAAACATGGTTCCTAAGGGGGGAGAGAGTAATGCATCCTACATCGTCTGGGGAAGAAAAAGATGAAGGATTCATAAGTATAGCTGTGCCTCTAACTAGCACAACGCATTCTAGTGGAAAACAAAACCATGAGGGGGCAGTGGCAGTGTGGGCTGGAGGCCCAAGAGCTGTGCATGCGCAGCCCAAAGAGGACAATATTGTAGGAGGGAAGGGCCCAAGCTTCGGCTGGCACTCCGATACCTCACAACGCGTTCCTGTGGGAAACAAAGCCTTGAGGGGGCGGTGGCAGTGCGGGCTGGAGGCCCAAGAGTTTGTGTACACGCAGTCCAAAGAAGACAATATTGTGGGAGGGAAGGGCCCAGGCTTCAGCTGGCACTCTGATACCTCACAACGCGTTTTAAAGCCGTGCAGGCCGAGGCCTAAAGTGGACAATATTGTGCTGAATGGATGCAGGCCGTTATAGAAAATGATATCAGAGCACAAGGTTTGAATACCTAGGGGCGACAGGAATAGGTATACAAAAAAAAAAAAAAAAATTTATGCATGATTTGATTAGAATATCTTGTACATGATGTTGAATATGCATGTTGATGTGGTATAGGAGATAACTTGATTATGTGTTGACATGACAGGGTGAAATGCATAAAGTATGTATTACTTGCGTTAATGTAAATATATGTTAGTTGATTATGTGCATAAGGGGTATATGACACGTCATTGGGAACATGTAAGGAATTAAACTTTCCATTTGAAAATGAGTCTTAATAGAATTATTTATTTTCTATCGTATAGAAAATGCCGCCAAAAGATAGTAGACGGAGCAAAGGGAGAGCTATCGAATCTGAGCCTCCATTACCTACACATAGTGAGGAGCAGGTAGGTGAGAGCATCGAGGGAGAGAATGACCCTCCACCTCCTCCACATATTGAGCAGCAGGCTGAGAGAGTTGAGTTTGTAGATCCACCTGCACCTTTACAGATGCCTCCACAAGGCATTCAAAGGGTACAGTTGGACGGGGCTGAGTTAGCACGAGTTATGCTTGAGTTTTTACATTACAACCGGTAGATGCCTGGTATGGTACCATTGGGTCAGAGGGTTGAGACTCAGGCACGTATCTTGGCAGGGGAGAGTAGGGCAACATCAGCGATGAGGGAGTTCCAGCAACTTCAACCACCGAGATTTTCTTGGGGCACAGATCCCTTTGCCGTAGATCATTGGCTGAGAGACGTGTCTAGACTACTAGATACGGTGCATATCACGGAGGATGATCTCCGAGTTGACTTCGCATCTGTTTTACTTATAAGCGAAGCCCTAGTTTGGAGGGAGTCAATGAGGAACACCATGGTTAGAAAGTGGGATGTATTTTGCACAGTTTTTCTAGGGAAGTTCTTTCCAACAGTTGCTAGAGCATTATTGCGTTAGGAGTTCCTTCACTTGAGTCAGGGTGACATGACCGTAGATCAGTATGAGGCACGTTTCTCTTTACTAGCTCGGTATGAACCAGGGGCCGTTACAGGTGGTATCATAGCCGGACCCCAGCCAAAAGGGTGGAGATGGCTGCACGCCGCTGCCCGCCCGCCCGCCCACGAGGATGTAGTTCCTAAGGGGGGAGAGGGTAATGCATCCCACATCGCCTGGGGAAGGGAAAGGTGAAGGATTCATAAGTAAGGTTGCGCCTCTGACTAGCACAACGCGTTTTAAAGCCATGCGGGCCGAAACCCAAAGCGGATAATATTGTGCTGAATGGATGCAAGCCGTTACAGATGGTCTCAGAGCCAGACCCCAGCCGGAAGTGTGGAGATGGCTGCACGCCCGCTCACGAGGACGTGGTTCCTAAGGGAGAAGAGGGTAATGGGAGAAGGTAATGCATCCCACATCGTCTGGGGAAGGAAAAGGTGAAAGATTCATAAGTAAGGTTATGCCTCTGACTAGCACAACGCGTTCCTATGGGAAACAAAGCCTTGAGGGGGCAGTGGCAATGCGGGCTGGAGGCCCAAGAGCTATGCACGTGCAGTCCAAAGAGGACAATATTGTGGGAGGGAAGGGCCCAGGCTTCGACTGGCACTCTGATACCTCACAACGCGTTCCTGTGGGAAACAAAGCCTTGAAGGGGCAGTTGCAATGCGGGTTGGAGGCCCAAGAGCTGTGCACGCGCAGCCCAAAGAGGACAATATTGTAAGAGGGAAGGGCCCAGGCTTCGGCTGGTACTCTAATACCTCACAACGCATTCTAAAGTCGTGCGGGCCAAGGCCCAAAGCGGACAATATTGTGCTGAATGGATGCGAGCTGTTATAAATAGTATCAGAGCCGGATCCTAGCCGGAAGTGTGGAGATGGCTGCACGCCGCTGCACTCGTGCCCATGAAAACGTGGTTCCTAAGGGGGGAGGGTAATGGAAGAGGGTAATGCATCCCACATCACCTGGGGAAGGGAAAGGTGAAGGATTCACAAGTAAGGCCACGCCTCTAACTAGCACAACGCGTTTTAAAACCGTGCAGGCCGAGGCCCAAAGCGGACAGTATTGTGCTGAGTAAATGCAAGCCGTTACAGAAGGTATCAGAGCCGGACCCCAATCGGAAGTGTGAAGATGGCTGCACGCCGCTACACGCCCGCCAACGAGGCCGTGGTTCCTAAAGGGGGAGAGGGTAATGCATCCCACATCACCTGGGGAAGGAAAAAGTGAAGGATTCATAAGTAAGGCTGCGCCTCTGACTAGCATAACGCGTTTTAAAGCCATGCGGGCCGATGCCCAAAGCAGACAATATTGTACTAAGTGGATGTTGGCCGTTACATCAACACTTAGGCAATTTTTCACTCATTCACTCTTTAGGTACTTGCCAACCTGATAATCCATGTACAACAATTATATAATTCAGTACATACTTCATTTTATTTCTTTCTTATTTTACTTAACATCCCACATCGCCTGGAGAAAGGAAAGGTGAAGGATTCATAAGTAAAGCTCTCTAGCTAGCACAACGCGTTTTAAAGCCGTTCGTGCCAAGGCCCCCAAAGCGGACAATATTAAGTTGAGTGGATGCGGGCTGTTACAAACCTGGTGCATACCGACCCAGTAAAGAGAAACGTGCCTCACACTGACCTACGATCATGTCACCCTGACTCAAGTGAAGGAACTCCTGACGCAATGATGCTCTAGCAACTGTCGGAAAGAACTTCCCTAGAAAAGCTGTGCAAAATACATCCCACTGTCTAACCATGGTGTTCCTCACTGACTCCCACCAAACTAGGGCCTCGCTCATAAGTAAAACAGATGCGAAGTCAACTCAGAGATCATCCTCCGTAGTATGCACTGTATCTAGTAGTCTAAACACATCTCTCGGCCAATGATCTACGGCAAAGGGATCTGTGCCCCCAAAAAATCTCAGTAGCTAAAGTCACTGGAACCATGGTGTTAAATCGCGGTCGTGGTCGCGGTGTAACTGTATCGGGAGTATCGACCCACCTGTAACGGGAATCGAAAACCGCGACTGTGAATTTTTTTAAAACATTAGCAAAGCCCCTAAGATTTACTGATACACATTTTTTTACTTCAGTTTATTACTCTTAAGGGTTTTAAATAATTTTTATCATTTTTATGACACTTAAAAAGATGTTTTATAATTTTATATTTTTTTTAAAAGTTAAAATACGGAAAAACATTTTTATGATTTTTAAGAATAACATTGCAACAAATAATGTAAATAATTACTTCAAATTACTAATTATTTGTCAATATAATTTTTTTTATTTTTTTTAAAACAATTAAATTTGTTGCTAATAAATTAAAAAAGAGAAAAAAAAAAAAAGTGACAATAAACAGGTAGATTTTTAGGAAAAAAATTAAAAAACATAATTTAAAAAAATAAATCCATGAATTTAATAACTTTATTGTTAATAAATAAATTAAACATTACAAATTATTTATTTTTTTAGTCATTGATATGTTGTATTTTTCTACTAGTCAATAATTATTAGTTACTAATTATTTTTCAATATGATTTTTTTTTTTAATTTTTTTAAAACAATTAAGTTTGTTGCTAATAAATTAAAAAAGAGGAAAAAAAAAAAGTGAAAATAAACAGGTAGATTTAAAAAAAAAAAATTATAAAACATAATTTCAAAAAATAAATTCATGAATTTAATAACTTTATTGTTAATATTTAATAAATAAATTAAATATTATAAATTATTAATTTTTTTAGTCATTGATATGTTGTATTTTTTTGTTAGTCAATAATTATTAGTTACTCATTATTTGTCAATATAATTTTTTTTACAAGTAATATTTTTAAAACAATTAAATTTGTTGCTAATAAATTAAAAAAGTGAAAAAAAATGACAAATAGGTAAATTCTTAGAAAATAAATTATAAAACATGATTTAAAATATTTCCAGCCAACCACAGATAAAGAAATCAAATTCCAAAAAAAAAAGAAACTATAAGCTATTCTTTTTTTTTTTTTTGATAAGTGAAACTATAAGCTATTTTAAAAGTTATGGAAAAAAAAAAGAATAAAAATAAGAGCCAAAATAACTTAGAAGGTGTAAAAATAAAAAAATAATAATAAATAATAAAACCTAGAATAGGGCCGCAGCGCAAAAGACTTAAAAAAAAAAAAGAAATAAAGAAAGAAAGGGACGAAACAGCCTAGCTCCTCTTAAAAATAAACCAAAGCAGCAGCGCAAAGAGTTAAAAAAAAAAAAAGAAAAAAAAAGAAAGAAGGAAAGAGCCTAGAAGTTTCCTCTTCCAACAAAACCAAGAAAACTCGTAAAAAACACTTCCTGTGCAAAACGTAAAGGGAACACCGAAACACACTGGGCGACGGCGACCTCGGCAATCGGCAGTCGGCAAAGAAGCAAACCACGACGAACGTGAGGTCTGCGACGACGGCGTGAGGCCGTGACTCCATGAGGGTCTGCGACGACTGCCGACGATCGACAACTTCCGATGAACACCAGGGAAAGAAAAAAAAAAACAGAAGAGAAGATTTTACATACCTTTGGCTTGATCGGAAGTTGCACAAGTCCAAATCGGAAGCTTTACCGAAAGCAAACAACGATCGATTCATCAACCTATGCAAGAGAGATGACTGATTCTTCCAGATAAGCTCAAACTTCACTTCAGTTCCAACTTTTCTTTGCTTTCTTTCACTTCAAATTCAAATTTTCAGTCGCTTTAGTCTGTCTTTGTTCTTTGAATTCTGTCTATATTCTCTGATTTTTTGTCCGAAGAATCTGCTTTCTTTTTTTCTTTCTTGTTTCTGTTTGCTTTTTTTTTTTTTTTCCCTTTCTTGTTTCTGTCTGTAACGGTTATGTAACGGACCGTAACGGCCGTTACCGTTTCGGAACGAACGTCGCGGCCGTTACTGCCGTGAAATTTTTCCACTCCGGTTTATCAGTCCGTAACGGTATCGGCACCTCGAAAACCCGTTACGTCGCATCCGTTACGTAACATAACGGCCGATATTTAACACTATGGCTGGAACTCCCTCATTGCTAATGTTGCCCTACTCTCCCCTACCGAGATATGTGCTTGAGTCTTAACCCTCTGACCTAATGGTACCATACCAGGCATCTGCTGGTAGTGATGTAAAAACTCAAGCATAGCTTGTGCTAACTCAGCCCCGTCCAACTGTACCCTCTGAATGCCTTGTGGAAGCATCTATAGAGGTCCAGGTGGATCTACAAACTCAACTCTCTCAGCCTACTGCTCAATATGTGGAGGTGGTGGAAGGTCATTCTCTCCCTCGATGCTCTCACCTACCTGCTCCTCATTATGTGTAGGTAATGGAGACTCAGATTCGACAGCTCTCCCTTTGCTCCATCCACTATCTTTTGGCGGCATTTTCTATACGATAGAAAATAAATATTTCTATTAAGACTCATTTTTAAATGAAAAGTTTAACCCCTTGCATGTTCTCAATGATGTGTCATATACCCCGCATGCACATAATCAGCTAACATATATTTATATCAACGCAAGTAACACATACTTTATGCATTTCACCTAGTCATGCCAAGGTATTCAAACCTTGGGCTCTGATACCATTTTCTGTAATGGCCCGCATCCACTCAACACAATATTGTTCATTTAGGACCTCGGCCTACAAGGCTTTAAAACGCGTTGTGCTAGTTAGAGAGCCTTACTTATGAATCCTTCACCTTTCACTTCCTCAGGCGATGTGGGATGCTAAGTAGGGGTGTCAATTTTTAACACCACACGAAGTTAAGAGATTTGGGTTTAGCATAAATGGGTTTGGGTAATAAACGGGTTGACGCATATAACACAATTAATAAACAAGTCGTGTTTGAGTTTTTCTAGTATCAACCTGTTTAACACGACTTAACACGTTTAATTATAAAATATATTATGAGTTAAGGTAATTCGTTTCACATCAAATATTTATCAAAGTTTTAAGATTTTGTTTTTATAAAAGAGGTTTCTACTTTGATTTGACCTATATCCAAAGTTACTAAACTTGAAAATTATCTATACATATTAAAAAATAGATAAATTTTTTTATTTAAAAAATAAAAAAATTAAAATAAACGGGTTAAATATGTCGACAAGTGTAACTTGTTTAATAAATGAGTTGGGTTTGAGTTTTGAAACTTGACACGATTAACTAATAGTATCGGGTTAGGATTCACACATATTTTCGAATATGTATGCCTTGACATTTCCCAATCACGATATGATAACACGAATTGACACCCTTAATGCTAAGTAGAATGAGAAAGAGATGAAATGAAGTATGTACTAAATTATATAATTGTTGTACATAAACTATCAGGTTGACAAGTACCAAAAGAGTGAATGAGTGAAAAATTACTAAGTGTTGATGTAACGACCCGCATCCACTCAGCACACTATTGTCCTCTTTGGGCTACGCGTGCACAGCTCTTAGGCCTCCAGCCCGCGTTGCCACCGCCCCCTCAAGTCTTTGTTTCCTACAGGAAAACGTTGTGATAGTCAAAGGCGCAGCCTTACTTATGAATCCTTCACATTTCCCTTCCTCAGGCAATGTGGGATGCATTACCCTCTCCTATTACCCCCTCCTTCCTTAGGAACCACGTCCTCGTGGGCGGGAGTGCAGCGGCGTATAGCAATCTCCACACTTCTGGCTGAAGTCCGGCTCTGATACCATCTGTAACGGCCCGCATCCACTAAGCACAATATTGTCCGCTTTGGGCCTCAGCCCATACGACTTTAAAATGCGTAGTGAGGTATCAGAGTGCCAGCCGAAGCCTGAGCCCTTCCTTCCCACAATATTGTCCTATTTGGACTACGCGTGCACAACTCTTGGGCCTCCAACCCGCACTGCCACCGCCTCCTCAAGGTTTTGTTTCCCACATGAACGTATTGTGCTAGTCAAAGTTGCAGCCTTACTTATGAATCCTTCATCTTTCCCTTCCTAGGCAATGTAGGATGCATTACCCTCTCCCCCTCTTAGGAACCACATCCTCGTGGGCAGGCGTGCAGCGACGTGCAACCAACTCGCTCCCTCCCTTAGGAACCACATCCTCGTGAGCGGGTGTGAAGCGACGTGCAGCCATTTGGGTAATGAGAGAGAATAATGCATCTCACATCGCCTGGAAAAAAAAAAAGGTGAATGATTCATAAGTAAGGCTGCGCCTCTGACTAGCACAACGCGTTTTAAAGTCACGCAGGTTGAGAACCAAAGCGGACAATATTGTTCTAACTGGATGCGGGCTGTTACAATCACATTCTCTTTTCTCTCCTCATTAATCTTTAAGTAATTTGTGATCATTCAAAAGTGTGTTTTATTTATTAATTCTTCATTTCCAAAAATTTCGAAATGAAAATTTATGTAAGCCTAATGGATTCTGTTCCCCGGAAACATTAAAATTTAAAAACCTACTTTACATTGTAGTTTGTTGAATATGCTATGCCAAACATGTTTTTTGTGTTCACAATTATCAAGAAAGGGTACCAAATTGGCCCAAAGATTCCCAGAATACGAAAGAAAGCTTTATGTGAGCATATCAGGCATCAGTGAAAATCTGGGGGTGGTTGGGTATGTAAACACACACACTCACTCAGGTATTTTGTGTGCATAAGAATGTTTTGTGCACTTGTACATGCAGATGAGAGAAGGAGAGGCAAGGGACTGACCGAACTCGAGGTGGCCACCGGGAAGGGCAAAGGAGTTGTGGCCGATAGAGGAGCGGCACCGCCCCAACAGCACCGTCGTTCCTTTCAAAAGGAACACTGCCACCCCAACTTCCAGCACCGGCAACAATGACCCATTCTCCATTTTCTGTGTGTCTCTCTCACAGTCCAGACTCAAAACCCTTTTTCCTTTTTTTCCTCGCTCAGATGACTCTTTATGCTTGGAAGTCAAAACACAACCACATTGGTCAAAGGAAAGCCGCATACGACGTCGTATGCTGCAACTTGCAGCAAAGCAGGAGTTAAATCCAGCAATAGAGTTAAAAAAAAAAAAAAAAAAAAACTTAATGTTCAGTTTATGGTCAAGAAGGGGCATGTAAAATTCAAATTTATTCATCTGCATCTGTTAACAACTAAAAAAGTTATAAATTCTGATCAGTTTCTTTCTCAAACCATTACTTTCCAATACACAGTTCTTCTGTTCACCCTTAAAATGTTTTCTTTCTATAAATAAAAAAAAGGGTTACAAGAGTTGCAAAAAAAAAAAAATAACCACCTTCATGAAGCTTGAACATACCTGCAATAATATGAAGGTTATTAGTGAATTATAAAAAAGCCTTCAAATAAAGTAAAGAACTCCATGTATTTCTCAAAGCAAAGAGGAAAATCTTGCCTAGTGTGGAATATTTGTAGTCTTGAATTATATGTGAATGTTGCATGCTGGATAATGTCGGAAGGCATGCTCCACAAAGTTGGCATATGGTTCTGAAGATATTAAAATCTCATGAATAAAAACCAACAATGAGATGCAATGTTTGAGGAAAAACATAATTTTGAAAGCTTAAATAACTGAATTTGCGCCCCCCGCCCCCCCCACCCACCCCCCCCAAAAAAAAAGGCTGGGCTCATGCGTATGCTGTGAATCTTAATCAAAACAAGTATACTTATTCTTCTGCGGTGAGTCTATTCAAACAACCATCTAAATTATACACAATTTTTTTTTCAAACCCTTGTACTGATTCTTTTGAGGTTTCACCGAATACAAAAATAAAATGGAAAAAATGCCCTAATATTTCAAAACAAAATGTCCTAATTTTATTCCTAGAGAGAGAAAAGGCCCTATCTTTTAAGAGGAAAGCCCTATTGTACCTTAATCAAGCCTATCAGCTGCTACAGAACAGTTATGAGAGTGTAGCTCCTGCCGTTATGGTTCTTGACGGAATGTCGGTATGAGAGAATGAGCTCCGGTCGTGCTCTACTAAAAGGCTTCAAATAAATCTGATGAAGCTATGGAAAACTTACCCAACAGATTTTCAAAAATTTCTTTGAAAAATTTCAGTCACACTAACTAGCCCTAATTTTTTGAGAGAGAAAAGTCCTTACTTCACATATCAGAGATTACCTGGTATAAAGCAGCTGTTGCAGAGGTGTTGAGGGAGACGACCACAGCCACGAAATCTTGAGAGAGCCTTGAAGATCTTGAGAAAGTCGTGAGAGATTGAGACAACCAAATGCCCTGAGGGTGAGAGAGTGCCGTGAGGGAGAGAGGGAATGAGAGTAGAGCTTCAACTCATGCGTCTGAGATTGAGAGCGTTGAGACTGAGGAAGAGTCGAAACTGAGAGAGCGCGTCTGAAATTCGATTTTGGGAGGCAGTGCTTCGTTTTTTTTTTTTTTGATAATTACATTTCTCCCTTTTAGAAAATGTCGAAAAAGAGATATTATTTTAAATGTAAAATGATTTTTTCACTCTTTAAATTCTAATATCCTTCTCTCTTAAAAATGTCGAAAAATAGACGTTACTCTAAATGTAAAATGACTTTTTCACCCTTTAAATTGATTATCAAATAAATAGGAAAAAATTGGTAAAATATTAATATATAAAAAAAGTCTTCAATGCCCTGCTTGTATTGGAATAACAGAGGGACAAGTTTGGGTGGTAAAATATTAACATATAGAAAATGTCTTCAATGTCCTGCTTGTATTGGAATGACAACGGGACAAGTTTGGGCCGGAGTGATTCTTCTCCAACTCCAATCTCGTTTATTTTTTTTTTACTCTCAATCCCGTTCTGTCCCATTTAAAGGTTTATCCTAACTCCAATCCCAATCTCATTTATATTTTTCAATTTCATCCTGACTCATCCTCGAATTCCGAAATACAAATATTTTTTAAATTAGTTAAAACTTTTATTTTGATAAATAAATTAATTTTTTTTATCAAAATAACTAATACGATAAAAAAATATGAGTTTAATATGAAAAATCTTAAAACTAATTTTATGTAGTGTTGTTTATTAGTAAATATAATGTATATATAAAAATAAATAAAAAAACTTAATATATTAACTGGACGGAATACAATTTATCTAAATTTTTAATGCGTGATTATTGTAAAATTTGTAATATAGGTGAAATGTCTTGCGCTTCACGCTTTGGAGCAAGTGATTCTCTTGTGTTGAGATATCAAAATAAAAATTGTAAATGTGGTAAGAGAGCTGCTATTAGAATTATGGAGTCTGAGAAAAATAAGGGCAAGTTGTATTATGTTTGTCAATTTGGAACATGTGGTTTTGTTTGGATAGTTTTTGAGAGTTAGAGTTTTAAGAAATTTTTTTTAAGAAGTATTTTTAAGTAATTTTTTAGAATTTGAACCATTGTTTGGATTGATTAATTTAAAAAAAGATAAAAAAAAAAAGTAGGTTATGTTTTTAAAATGAGATTTTTAATTTCAAATTACAGAATATGTGTTTTGAAATTAATTTTTTTTTATTTTTTAAAATTTAGATTATCATATCTCTAGCTTATAATTTATTAAGTTCTAACATATTTTAAAATTTATTAATTTAATTTAATAAATAAATAAAAAATTTAATATTATATAAAAAATTAGTCAAGTTTAACTCTTAATTGGTTTATTCAAAATTAATTTATAAAATAAATAAATCAAGTTTGATTACAATTTAAGACTTATTTATTTTAACGAATTAAACTTAAACAACTCATTTTTCATTTTATATAAAAAATAAAATTAAGATAAATAACTTATATTTTTTAATCAAAAGAGATTTTAATTAATATTTATTTGAACATGAAAAAAAAATTGTTCAAAATTAAAAAATAAAAAAATTTAAATAAAAGAAATATTTTTGTCATTTTAAAAAAAAAATTAGACTAGAAAAAAAGAAATATTTTTGTCATTTTAAAACGTGGGATACGTGTTTGGTAAGCTATTAATTTTAATTTTTTTAATTTTTTATAATTTAAATTATCATATTTAAATTTATTTTCACAATTTTTAAAAGTTAAAAAAAAATGTATTTAGGCAATCTCGTTACACTGCGTTAGATTGCGACACGTGTTCTCATCAAGAAAAGGCAGGAACCTAATCCAACGGTTCAGCGCACACCCCTCTTTTCCTTGCTTCACCCAGCTGTTCACGTGAGCTTTCTTTGTCAATAGCATCAGCTTTCTTTTGTACTCTCTCTGTCAATAACATCAGCTTTTTTTGTACGGAAGACATGCTTTAGCTTCGTTTCTCCACAAACTTTCAAGTGATATTCTGAAATAAGGTGAGAGACAATTCCATACCAAACAGGTTTTTGAAATTTTGTATACTGTGAATCTAATTTGAGTAGCTATCCAAACAGAACTGTAATTTTTGGAACTGGTGTTATCCTTGTTCAACAACATCAACGCCTACTACTTCATAGAATGTTACTGCAGTTGATCAAAATCTTCAAACGTTGGAATCAAATATCATTTCTGATATTAGGGATGAATCAAGAATTTTATCAACACGGGTACAAGCTCTTGAAGGAAATCAAGGAATGATGATATTTCTCAACAAAACAAGCTTTGTGTTATCTCTTTCTGATCATGTCGATGACAATAGTGAACTACCTCCTAAAATGATGCAATTAGTGATTTTGTTAAGTAAAGAATGCATGGTTGCTTTGAATGTTGGGTTTTTTTTAATCAAGTTGTTGTGGGTACTTTCATCCCACATCGGAAAGGAGCCGGGACCGCTTGTCGCTTATAAGCACAGGCCTCCCTCCCCCTTGCAAGAGGCCTTTTCCTGGGCCAAAGCCCAGGAGGAACAAAGCCGTGCGGGAGAGTGCCCTACGGGGAGAGTGCCCAAAGCGGACAATATCTTGCAAGTCAAGGGGCCACGGTGTGCGGGCCGAAATGTGCAGCATCAGCTTGGCGCCGTCTGTGGGAACGTTGGGCCACGTCCAGCTTCTCATGCTCCAACCGGTCCACGACTGGGGGGAGCAGCTGTTGTGGGTACTTTCATCCCACATCGGAAAGGAGCCGGGACCGCTTGTCGCTTATAAGCACAGGCCTCCCTCCCCCTTGCAAGAGGCCTTTTCCTGGGCCAAAGCCCAGGAGGAACAAAGCCGTGCGGGAGAGTGCCCTACGGGGAGAGTGCCCAAAGCGGACAATATCTTGCAAGTCAAGGGGCCACGGTGTGCGGGCCGAAATGTGCAGCATCACAAGTGTTGTAAGAAATGTTATTTTTATTTTTAGCAATGGACAACTCTGTGTATTACTCTTTGTAACATCTTTTATTTATGTCACTTTTTCTTAAATGATATATGAGAAATTTATTGTGTCAAATATTATATATGTATTGAGTCTATCATTCCCAGCATTCTATATATAGAGACCAACTTTAAGACAAATCAAAACATACTTTTCTGTTTAAGGATATATATGGTTAAACACTCCTTAGTAATAAAATCTCTTTGTTGTGAAAAAAGGAACAAATAAGTTCATATTTGTCATAACTAGAGGTATGAAACTTCATTTTTGATTCTTCATTGTATTTTGTTCCAGTATATGATCAGTTTCGTAGTGTGTTTGCTGTGCTACACAGATATGGGAATTCAAATAGAATATTTCTTTCTATAGTGGAAGAGATATGGTTTGATTCATTGAGCACAAATGGAAGTAATGGTGATATGTCGTTTTGTAAAATGTTAATTTGTTTATAAAGTGATATGTATTAAAGTGACAGATTGTGTGTGATTTTGATTGATTCTGCATGAATAATAAAAAAAGTAATGTAATTTCAAAAGAAAAAAAAACACACGTCCTTCAAATAATTCATATTACAACCTATATCATATACAAAAACATTTCCTCCATTTACATTACAACCATTAGGACCCATGTCATAAAACTTATAAAGCACAACATCTTCTCTTTAGTCAATTGTTGATGCTTATATCCAAATAAACACTAGTAAGCAGGCTTGTATAACACATTGATCAACCCATAAAACATCCCGAGTTAGTTTATGCCATATGCACTTGTTTAACACTATCCATAAAAGAAGTTGCTCACATTTAAAAAAATAAAAGTGAGCATTTAACTTCATGAGAAGTTAGAAACCTACTGGATCCTCAACCCAAAAAAAACACATATATGAAAAACCACCTTGTCATTGTTTCAGCAACTCCTTGTACCTGTATTTGCATAATATACATCAATATTATGGGACTACACTACTAAGTGTTAAAAATCTCCTCAAAGTAGCCCTCGTTGCTGCGTGCTTGCATGCTATCCCAGATATTTTCCATTCTTTGCAAACACACCTCCTTAAACTAAGGTCAACCACAAAGCTTTTTCCTTCTTCCATCACATCAAACTTTGAACCCCCGGAAAATAAAATAGAACATTGCCTTGATTGAAGAATTACATTATTCAATTTTTTTCTAATGTTGGGGGCAACTGTACCTTCCCAAGAACAATCCTTTGCATGCCTTTGTTGAATACGAGCCATGAGATTGCACCTAATCCTTCTAACATAGCTAATATGGGTTTAGTCCTATGGTGGCCTACCCAATTATTGAATGATTCTGTCAAGTTGTTTGTGATGTGATCACTTTTGACTCTCACAGCAAACCTATGCCTTGCCCACGCACTCAGTGGCACTTTCATGAGCCATTTGTATGCATCCTCTAACACCCCTTTCAACAAATTCATTGATTCTTCAAAGACCCAATGATTATAAGATCTCGCAGCCTTCCAAAAATACTTTCTCAACCTGAAAATTTTTCCTTAAAAAGTGTTAAACAAGTGCTGACAACAACGACAATGGGAAGCTCAGGAAAAATCTCAGAGATTGCTAAATCATTACCCTACACACAAATTAACAAACACATTTTCTTAAACATTAGCTTTAGAAAAAATCATATTTTAATAAATGCATGTACTGTAACTTTGCTATATAAAGAAACATATTTTCATACCTTTTGTTGGTCGGACATAAATGTCCATGGCAAAGATTGTATATCTGCACCAATGATAGCATACAAGTTGTGGAGAAAAAATGACCAGTTATCTTTGCCTTCACTTTCCACAACCCCAAATGCTACAAGAAACAACCCATTATTGCCATCCAGAGCTATGGCTGCAAGTAGGACACCAACATATGGCCCCTTCAGGTGGCAGCCATCACCCCAATAAAGGGTCTACATCCTCCAAGGAAACCAGATTTCATTGCCTCAAATGTGATGAAAATTCTTCTAAAAATTGGATTGTAAGTTAAAGTTAACCTATGGTATTGAATCTTGACCATGGTTCCAGGATTACTACTTCTCACTTTCTCAGCATATCTAGGCAACAAGGCATATGACTTTCCATGGCCACCTTTAACTTCTTCCAGTGTCTTCCTTTTGGCCCTATATAAACGCATTCGATTGGCCTCAACACCAAACCTCTTAAGAAGTAAAGATAGCAATCCTTCTAATTTAATCTATGGATTAGCTTTAATTTCATCCCCCAACTTTTTTGCAATCCAAGAATATGTAGCCTCAGAACTGGTTGGAAAACTAACACTTGTATGATCATTCCTAGAAGACTTCACTTTGTAAGTAATTCCATCAGGGAAGGGGAGATGCATGTATTCTCCATGGACAACCTGTTGCTGCACAATGACACGTGACTCTACTCTTCTCATTTTTGTCTCTATCTAATTTAAAACCTTGTTGTATAGTATATTCCTTTAATGCCTCTCTAAACTTTGTGACATCGCCAAATAACATCCCCTTTTGAAATTCAAATTTTTCACCCTCCTTCACCTCGAATTCATCCCCCAAATTAATGGGGTCAATTCCAATGGGATTAGATTTCAGATCTGAATCTAAACCTGAACCTGAGTCACTTCCATATTCATCCCCAGATTCTAAATTTGATTCTAAATTTGAGAGGGCATCATCACTTGAAGAAAGTATTTATTTCTGAGACATACCCATCACCTTCACCTTCTGATTCAACCTCACTCTCAACTTTCCATTCATCATCTTCACTGCTGAAACCATATATATCATCATCATCATCATGGTCAACCTCATGTTCAAGATCATCATCAATATTACTTGGCCCAACCCCTTGACATAGCCTTGCACTATACCCCTCATTTACATTCAGGTCTACATTACTTCTAGCAATTGCATCTAAACTGACCTCTAACTCTACATAAACATGGATTTCCATTTTACCTTTATATATTTCAAACATTCTCAATAGCTCAGCATCACTTGCCACCAACATTCTATCACTAGAATTAGGGACATCGCAGTGAATTGTTAATGGTACCCCCACATTTCCTGCAATATGACTCAATGCCACATTTGAGACATTTTCAATTAAATCAAAATAACAATATATATTTGGATCAACCTTCCATATTTGGTGTACATTTTCATTAAAGTGGACTTTAATGTCATATATTGGATATGAGGCCATTGCTGCAAGAAATTAAAGAATAAAACAATAAAATGGCACTATATTGCAACATTAAATCAATATTGGAGAATTAAAAAGATAGGAAAAGCCTTAGAACAAGACAACAGAGATATAAAAAAGAACTGGTTTTTAGAAATTAATAGAACATTTCAAAATTCAAATTAAATATATATTTCTATATTATTTCTTCCAATATTAACAAACACTTGATATATATTTGACAAACCAAACCATGTTTATATATCAAATAAAAGCACGGTGATACAAACATTGTTTTGTGTGAGAAATATATTATACATACACACATACAATGAACATATAATGCAATCACCAATCAAGATATAAACACAGTGAACTCATAATGCAATCTCTAATTAGGATAAAAACATGATTTGTCATATGTGTGTATATATATATATACACACACAATAAATGTATAACTTACATATAAATATACATATAGTAAACATATAACTTACATAATATATATACACCCGCACACACAGGGATTTAGAGACGAGGTTAGAGATAGAATATTAGAGAGAAACAAAAGGAAAAATAAGTGACTTATACCTTCACAAACCTGCTTCAATGAACATTAATTCACGATTGTGGGTATGGAATAGTTCTGATGACAAATACTGATCAACTTAAATGAACATTACATGACGATTGTAGACTAGATTTGCATTGATATGAAATAAAGAGTGGTACGAGAAGTATTCCAAGTATGAAACAAATTGAGTTTCTGTAAATGAACTAAAATGAAAATACTTGTTCGATGTGATGTAAATGAAATTCACATGTAATTCAAATGCAAATGAAAAGAAAGTTCTGGTTTGAATTGACATAAATGAAATGTAAATGTACTCAAATGACAACAGCTGAAATGAATTAAATGAAATGCAAATTAAATTGGCTGCGTTTGGATAGTGATTCAGATATAATTTTTTGAAAAATATTTCTAAAATGTGTTTCAGAATTTTGTAATTGATTTTTGAAAACTGTGAAAATGCGTTTGGTTATGCTAATCAGAATTCAGATTCTGAGTTAAAAGCTATAAAAATGCATTTGGATATAAAAATTTTTGAAAAAATATTTATATACACTAAATTAAATAGTATTATTTACCTTTATCCAATCTCTAACTTATAATTTATTAAATCCGAACATATTATAAATTATATTAATTATAAAATACATATTTGAATTTAATATAGTCAATATTAAATTACTCAAGTTTAACTCTTAATCCATTTATTCAAAATTAATTTATGAAATAAATAAATTCAACATACTCAACGGTTATTTTTTTTTTTCAACATATGATACATAAATTTATACAAGTCAATATTAAATGCATCCAACATATTTGTGATACAAATAAATAAATAAATAATTTAATATTATATCTGCTACCTCCTCAATGTTAACCCCTCTCTCATGAACCATCCATCACTAGTTTCATCATTACTATACAAGATCCTAACCATAGTCATCAATCCATAAATTCTCTCTTCCATGGCTACTCCGTGTACAAGATCCCAATCATTGTCATCAATCCATAAATTCTCTCTTCCTTGGCTACTCCTGTGATGAAGAAATACACAGACAAACATACACACAAACATATATATATATATATAATGATGCTAATTATATATACAATATATATGTGTGCATAACTTTGTACGGATAGATGGTAGGATGGGATGTGAGAGAGATGGACTAGTTGCAGAGAGAATCATGAAGAATGGGTTTTTAGAGAGAGATTTTTGGGTTCTTAGAGAGTAGTTAGAGAGAGAATCATGGATAATGGGTTTTTAGAGAGAGATTTCTGGGTTCTTAGAGAGAGAAAAGAGGAAGAAAATTTGAAGGGTTTTGAGAGAGAAAATTACAGAGCTCCCATGGAGCACATGGTTCGGTGGTGCCGGTGCCGAGGCCTCGAGGACGGCAACGATTCAATTAACGGCAGACGATAGCGAAAACGCAAGTAAATTTTCTAGATGAAGTTGGATGAAAGAGTGTGAGAAAGATCGTGAATGAGCAATGTTCAAGGGCTAGAAAGGCAGGCTTCTATGTGAATAGCTTTTTTAGATGAGAGTGTCGGTGGATTTCGTGTGGGAGAAACAGATAAAAAGTTGAAGATTTTTTCAGATTTTTTCAAAGATAAAGTTGAAAAAGTAGTTTGAGCAATAACTTGGATACATATGTATCCAAACGTATTTTTGGAAAAAGTTGATTTCTGAATTCTTTTCAAGTGTGTATCCAACCAGGGCTTAATAGTTTATTAATTATAATAAGTAGGGGTATTATAGTCTTGATGTGACTTTAAGGGGATTGTTGCCATTTTTGAAAATTAGTGTTCATGAGATCAACAATTTCTGTCAACCTAACTGAGGTCCATCAAATGGAGGGAGGTTATTGAAATTTGTTAAATAAAATAAGAGAGTATAGTATAATTTTAAAAATTTTAAAAAAGTGTAATGTATTTATCAAAAATTTCAAAAAAGAAGAATGTAATTATTTCATTTTTTTTCTCTATTAATAACATGAAATCATCTCTTCAAGAGACGATTTTACTACTTTGGAAAATAAGATAAAAACTAGCATAGATTGGTAAATTAAATTTAAAAGAACTGTAATTTGGTAAAAAACAAATCGCGCAATGTAGTAGTAGTTATTTTTCCCGCCCTCCCTATCAAGTATCAAAGTGCCTTACTTGGGCTACAGTTAGAGGGGGGCTACTATTCAACGCCCAAGTCCAAAATGCTAGGCCCAATAACTACCTAGATTGGGTTTGGCTTGGAGAGTGGCCAATTAAATATTCAATGGGATAATGTGAACCTATGTCTCCATGGATGATCTAATGAACACAATACAAGACAACTAATGGTAAGCTATAATCACAGTAGATTCATTGATATTATAGAACAAGTTTCCTCTATATATGTGTTATATAGACATATATATATATATTAATTTCATGTATATTCAATTTAACTCGATTAAGTTTTATTTCACCTATGACATACTTAATCATATTATTATACAGATAGATCCAAACTCAAAAAAATAAGAAAGATTGTTTCAAACAAGTGACAATCAGTGTAAAATTTAATCATATCTTATAAACATGAATCTAGAGGCCTGGAATTTATATATACATATGCATTTATTTATTTATATATACATATTGTGCCTTTACACTAATCCTTAGCTTCCACGTGATGTCTCATGATAGTGAGTCTAAATATGAAGATCGGCTCACATAAAATTCAATACACCTGGATCGAATTTATATAATTAGAAGCTTAAAGCGATAAAAATAATAACATTAAATGAGGCTTTTTGAATATTAATATAATTTTTTACTTTATTTTCAAAGGTATATACGGAATGAAACTCTAATATTAGAAATTTTATATATATATATATATATATATTTATGTAAATAGATAGTAATAAAATATTAGAACACAATCTGAGTAAAACTTTATTAATAGAATTAATTTTTTATTTTATGGAGTCTCTATGTTTTTTTTATAGAGATATATTTTTATTAATCTTAAACTTCTAATTTAAATATACCGTGAATACGGAGTATTTTTGTAGAAATAGTTTTTTATTAATTTTAAATTTTTAATTTAATTATACTAAAGATACATAAAATTTGAAATCTTCTTGTTAAGTAAAATCTAAAATAATTATTTTATTAACTTTATAGTTAAGTGACTCAGTGACACACTCTCCAGCTTTGTGTGATTAGACCTTTGTGTTTTATGCTCCATATGGTGTCTAGTCATGACAGTGGGTCTAAATATGAAGTTGGACTTATATAAAATACAACCCCCCCCCCCCCCCCCCGGGGCGTCCTGTGCCACTTTCATGTGTGCCTAGACTTGATGTTCTATGCTCCACAAATGCATAATAATGTCTTAGGATAGTGGGTCTAAACTCTAAAAACTAGGAATAACAATGTGGTCGGTTGGAGGTGGGGAACTCCCTTTCTAATTTCATTATGTGAAAAAATAATAATAATTTCTAAATATGTTTAAATCTCATGATAAGTAGGGATGGGTTTCATCAGGATCTTCATTTATTTTTAAATTTTTATTTATTAACTTATTTTATTAAATTAATTATAATTAACATATTTTAAACAAAACGTTATATATGTTAAAATAAGAAATATGTTTGTTAATAGAGAATTAAAATAATATTATTTTATTTTTCTTATATATAATTTTATCAAATTTGTATAAGCTTTTAATAAGTAATTAAAAAAATATCATTATAAATATGAACTGTGTAATACAAAATTCTTTTATTATTTTATATTTTATTATCGGGATAAGGTGAGATGGGGTGCATTCTCCCCAAATCATAACGGGGTGGAGATTTTTTTTTCTAAATCTATCCTATTAATGACAGGATTGACGAGTTTCTTGAAATGTCATCCCTTCTCAAAACCTTGTTCATTTTCATTTGTGAGTAGACTTAGGGCCCGTTTGGCCCCCCTGATTGGGAATTTTGGACGACAGAATAACTTATTTTAAAGTGTTTGGCGTTGTTTCTGGAAAATAGGTCTCGGGTACCGTAGAGCCCATGGCCAAGGGCCACGATGTTCAAAGGAGCGTCGCTGATTTACTGTAATAAATGTTGTATAATTATAATATATATTATGCATATAAATATACATATGTTTATTAAATAAAATAAAAAATATATAATCACTTTTAAACAATATTTGTCAAACATTCAAAAAAGTAATAAACTATTTCTCTTAGAATTTTTTTTTTCAAGATCAATTCTTCATAATTTATAAACTCTTCTCTTCAAACGAATATATTTTTTATTACGGCAATTAAAAAGTTATATATAAAACCTTCTTTTCTACTTGTACATATAAAGAATACTTTACGGTTAATTAAAAAATAAATAATTAATAAAATTTCTATTGTCCATGTTTATTAATTATAAAAAATATTCTTTTTAGTCACTTTCATCTTCCATGTGCGTGGGGTGGAAGAAAAACTATACTCGAATATGGAAGGTTGGAGAACATTGACAACACCCTGCTGCATGTTCTTCCATAATTTGGTAACATTTTTGTCATTTTATATTGCAGCCTTCAATACATATGTGTGGTCATTCCTAACACGAGTTACTTATCAGTGGTCACGTATACAATACATATATGTATTATCGTCTTTGTATCACTCCTCAATATATATCAACACTTAGTTGTCTTCAGTGCATGAGCACATGCATGCTGCCTGCATTTAGCTAACATAAATAAATGATCATTAGAATGCAGGCACTAATATAGAGTAGGCGGGTTCCGGTGGAAGATACATGTAGACATCTTGGGTGGGTCCATTTTTATTGGATTATACTGAGCATTGTCCATCCATATATGTGACACCATTATTTTCAGCAGACAAGAAATTCAGTGGGGAGGTGGTGAAGATGAACTTTGAGGACTGATTGAGAATGACAGCTTTGTTTGTCTTGTGAGAAACCCTTTGCCTTTGGGACCATTTATCAAGTGGCTTTTGGACATACTCTTGAGAAATATATAAGCAAACAACCTCTCATAATTGTCTTCTTTTTTGTATTATTAGCGCATGGTACACACAATACATGTGATGAACAAAAAATTCTTAAATAAGACTGATGGTACTGTGATACGTTAATGTATTATTTTATTGATATTTTATTGTGTGTAATATATGTTTTGACTCATATTTTCTGATAAGACATAATATATACTACAAAGTATCATTAAAAAAATATATTTCCATATAATTTATCAGAGTTATTGAAAAATATCTCGTAATAAACAATTTTGTCTACATGGAAAATACTAAGTGAAAAGCTTGATAATAAAGTTGATATATATTTACAACAACCTCACAATACATTGAGAGTCATATCTAACTGAAATAGACATATCATGATTCTTGTAGCTTAAGTGATATTTTCAAAGAAGCTTTCATTTAAAAGGGTAAGATAAAAGGATAGAAGTTCATATATATATATATATATATATCCTATCAATATCATCTCTTCATTATAGTGTTATCGTATCTATATCATCTCTTTATCATGGTATTATCGTATTATTAAGTATTTATAAAAAATAAAATAAATTATAAGAACATAGTAAAGAAGATCCACTATGACTATTATTGAATAGGCATAATCATTAGAAAAGGACTACACTTAATGTGTTACCACATCGCTTCCTTAAAAAAAAGAAAAAATTAAAATAAAGTATTAGACCTAATCCCACATGGTGGGTAAACTAAACTTTTCTCAATCGATTTGACATTTTCTATGTTATCTTAGTCATTTTACATTAAGGAGTTCAGTGTTACTTATTTATGTTATTTTTGACATTTTATTTTATTTTTATTAACTTTATTTTATTTGATATTTCAATCACAATCGTAAAAGAGTTCAATGTCACTGACTAAACCACAAGAGATAAAAGTGGAACCAGCCCAAAACCACTAGAATTCTAGATGTATTTTATTCACAATATATTATAAAAACAAAAGAAAAATCCCAAAACATGAAACTTCCATTAGCTTTAAATTTTAATTTAGTCAACCCTTAATTGATTGATGAAAATTCTATTGTCGCGTGCGGATCCTTCTCACACGAGCCAGCAAAAGTAAAGCCCTATGCCAAAGATGCATGCAACATTATGTTTTGTGAAGGATATCCGTATTCATATGTAAGAGCATTTTTAATCTACAATCTTTAAATTTATTTTATTTTTAATATATTTTTTTTAAATTTAAAGATGATGAATCTTATATTTTCATTCTAATTATACCAATTTTTAAATTTTACTTTTAATTATATTATTTATGTCCAAATAATAATTATTTAACATATATTTATCTAAAATTCAATTACTTATCCCTTTTTTTGGGTTAAAATTCCATGATATATTCAAAAAAGTACAAATTAAAATACAATAGCAAATAAATAAAATTACATTAAAAACTAATAAAGTACATTAAATAAGATAAAAATAAAATAAAAACATATAATAATCAAGAGTTGTGAAATCAGTAGAAATTGTTTTGTTAAAATAAAATACATTTATTTAGAACATAATATATATTTTTAATTATATTTGTAACAATATGTATATATATATATACATATATATATAATTTCAATGATTGAGAACTGTTTCTTCAAGACATAAATAACCCAGCCAAACGACTACTAATTATTAATGTTCAACAACACTCATTTTAATCAAAATTTCCTGAAATTCTCGTTGGGCCACCTGAAAGCTAGCTTTTTGTTTTTTTTAAAGATATGTCTCTCTTTCATAAGATCTTACATGCTTTCAAGGAAATATATACAAAAAGTAAAAGATTTAGAAAGAATTCTATTGAAAATGTGTCCAATGAAATTGTAAAGGAAATAACGAGGACACAATATAAAATTTTGTCATACTCTAATAATCAATTCAAATTTCCTACTTTCTTAGTATATAATAAAGCAAAACTTGAGTCTCTCTACTAATTTTTAAACTATAAAAAATCAAAGAACATGTTAATGTGGCAACTAATCAAATATAAACAATTCGTAGCGTGCGGATCTCTCTCACTTTTTTTCTTTTTATGTAAAAGATTGTGATTTTATATAATTATAAGCAACTTTGGTGTATAAATTATATAACTTTATATAAAAGGTTGTATCTAGGGATGGTAAACAGGCTCGCTATTCATCTGGGTGTGGCCAAGCAGTAAAAACGTTGATGATAAAATTTACGTGTCTTGAGTTTAAATCACTTCAGTATTGATCATTAGCAGTTAGAGCTTAAAGAGTGAATCTAACTATCCAAAAAAAAAAAAAAAAAACTTACTTTAACATAAGATAAGAAAAATAATGAATTTAGTTTCCAATTTTTAGGCGCCTATAGTATAATCCAAATAAAAGTCTAAACTTATAAAAGTCTATTTTACAAAAATTCTCCAATTTTTAGTTGTTTATATAATCCAAATAAAAGTTTAAAACTCATAAAAATATATTTTATAAATAAGGCTCCAATTTTTAGATGCCTATATTATAATCCAAATGGAATTTTAAACTTATAAAAATCTATTTTACAAAGAATACTCTAATTTTTTTTTTATAACAGAAGTCAATTATATTTATAGTTCTTGATGCTGTACTTTTTTATTTTGGCACAAAGTAGACTCCGAGTGCACCATATTGTCCGCTTTGGACTTAAGAGCCCTCACGGCTTTGTTCTTCCTGGGTGAAAAAGGCCTGATGCAAAGGAGAGGACGACTGGGGCTTATAAGCGACGCCAATGTCCGACTCCTATTCGATGTGGGACTCAAAGTACACAATAGCTACTCCCCTCAGGACTGGTGGAGCACAGGAAGAGCATTATGTAACTGGTCTCGTTCCCATAAACGGCGCCAAACTGATGCTGCACTTTTTCGTCCTGGCACATAGTAGACTCCGCATGTACCATATTGTCTACTTCGGGCTTAAGAGCCCTCACGGCTTTGTTCTTCTTGGGCAGAAAAGGCCTGATGCAAGGGAGAGGACGACTGGAACTTATAAACGACGCCAGTGCTCAACTCCTATTCGATGTGGGACTCAAAGTAGCACAACAGTTCTATTCGAATCATTCTCATTTTCTACTAGTATAATTATATTAATAAAAAAATCTTACAATATAAAATATTTTTAAAATTATTTTAAATCAATATGCATTTTATTTAAAATTTATTCTTCTTGCATCTAAAAAATAATAAGAATATTTTTTTTAATAGAAAAAAATCAGATTTAGAGCTCTTGCCTTAGGCCCCAAATTTCTTTGAGCCGAACTTGATGGCAAATTAACCTGATTCGTTGAAAACCCGACATACTATATTTTTAATGAGACAAATTTGAAAAAATTTATGTAAATCCCATTAGAGTTTGGGATGAAGACATCAAAACCCGCTCGTCTCAAATTAGATAAAATAAAATAATAAATAAATTTTTTTTCTATATGATCAATGTTAATTTATAGTGAATCTTTTAGTCTCACACTAAAAGTTTAAAGCTAACTTGATATATTTATACATTTGTAATTAGATAGTACCATTCTAATCCTCTAATGACATGCAACTTTCTTATTTAACTAATGTAGTGTCTTATTTGAACGTGTTAACTACAATTAATTTAATAAAGGATGTTAGAAAAATTATACAATTTTGTGTTGGCATTGAATTCTTTAGATGAGTAGTTTTAAGTTATATTGAGTCATGTGAATTATTGTTAGTCTTATGTCGTTCAAAAAAAAAAAAAAATCATTGCTGGTCTTAGAGTGAAGATTTAAGAAGTTTTGCAAGTATGATCAAATTTGAAGAAACGTGTAATTCAAGATATGTGTTCATACATATCATACATTGTAATTAGACACTTGAACTTAAAATTGAGTTTAAATTTAGATATGAACTTTACAATGACTAAAATGACTTTAAGTTTAATTTAATTTTAGTTATAGGTTAAATCTATTTATGAGAATTACTAAAACGAATATAAAAAAATATGTTTCTAAACTTATTTATGTGCTTTTAATTAATTTCTAAAGAAAATTGTTAAACATTGCTTGTAAATTTTTGAAGATGTTATTCAATAGCTCGTCCGTCCGAAGAAAGACAAGTCGCATTCAAATGCAGTTCCTAGTTGCGTTCAAACACGTGTCAATTTTGCGCGATCTAATTGGTTGTATAAGTCCTATTACGAACTGATTTAGGGTTATATATATATATATATATTTGTATATAAAGAGCCTTATTGTGTTTCACCTAAGGAAACTTAGCCTCTTAAGGCAAAGTAATACATTGAAATATTTTTGCTTTAATTTTTATTTATATAATTAGTTTCTCTGCAAGGCTTCAATACCTTGTGTTTGGAGTTTATATACTCAGTATCAAACAATAAATCATATAACAGGTTAGGCATGTATTTGCATTCATAGTTATCAGAACTAAACTGAACGATAAACCAATGAAGGATGGTCACGGTTCACTAGTTCAACCGTTATTATAAATAATATATTAAAAATATACATAAATATATTAAAAATTAAGAAAATAACAAGAAAAATGTATATTTTTTATTATCTAGTGATAAATAATAAAATATAAGCATAATCATTGAAATTATCTTAATGTATAAGTTTTATATATTTGTATATATAAAAAAATACATGCAACTATCTTATTTTATACCAAATTTTATCATTTAATCATCAAATATAAAAAGTTTTGTGAGAAAAAAGTTGTAAGTAATAAAAAGAAAAAATGTGGTTCAACCGGTTTTTTTTAAAATCGACCAGTTCACTCAATTTTTTTTTAAATCGGCTGGTTCAATCAATTTTTTTTTTAAAAAAAATTGACCGGTTTACTCGATTTTTTAAAAAACCGGCCGGTTCAACCGGTTATTTCTAGTTCTTTAGCAAAAATAATATATTAATCGAACCAAACTAATTTAATGCCCGATTCCCGGTTCAACCGATTGAATCGGCCAGTTCGATCCAGTTTTGATAACTACGTTTGTATTGCAAAGAAATTTGCATAATATTGCGGTGGTGAATCTATGAATTATGGATAGTATTGTAGTCGTGGAAGATTAATCAAGAACAAGCAGATAACAAGAGGATTCAAACAGATTAGCGATAATCTACTAGTTCATGATAGATTTGTTATTTGTGATTTATTTTTGTAAACTTGTACTATATTTATTATTGATTAGTGAATTTCTTTTTTTTTTTTTTGTAATTGATGAGTTTTACTCACGGTGAGAGTTTTTCATGTAAAATTTATGTGTCTTATATTAATTTTGTTTACATGCTTGTTTATTATTATAGTATACTTGATATATGCATAGACTTAAGATCCTAAAAATTTAACAAACAAATTTATTCCATAATAGTCTATCTTAAATTTAAATAAGGTTATTAAATCTACATTTCTTATTAATTAACTTGGTCTAAATTCTTCTGCACTTTTTGGTAGAAAAATTATATCATTAATTGTTATATCAAACCGAAATTCTCATTATTTCACAAAAAAGTAAATAAATAAAAGTTTTATAATTAAATAGGTATTTCAACATGACCTATCTCATTTGATGACAAAATTTAAGCGGATTTAGGAAAAGTATTTTTTAGGAGACAAGATTAGAGAAGGACTCTCCTATCTCGAATTTGCCTTTTTGCAATCTTTAGTTATATCTGTTGGAGTGTCCCACATTGCCTGTCTCTAGTTCCTCTGGTTTGTATATAAGAGCCCTCTCTATCTCTTCTTAACACCTGTGTTTTAAGGATGAGCTAATTGGGAGTTGGGCCTCCAAATTTTCAATATGGTATCAGAGCCAGGCCAGAGCCTAACTTTGGGCTAGAGGAGTCGGGGCACGCCCATCTGGGATTCGCTGAGACACGCGATGTAATCCAGGAGGCGTGTTGGAGTGTCCCACATCGCCCGTCTCTAACTTTTCTGGTCTGTATATAAGGTTCCTCTCTACCTCTCCTTAACACCTAGTTTTTAAGGATGAACTAATTAGAAGTTGGACCTCCAAATTTTCAATAGTATCTAACGAACAAGATTCTTGTCAATAGTAGATTCAGATCATTAATTTAGGAGGGGAAGAAAAATAAAAAATTTAAATGAGTCTCTTATAAAAATATTTAGGGGGACAATTCCTTATTTTTTAAATAAATTCTATAAAAAATTATGAGATAAAATCAAAATTTCAAAATTAGAGGGGGCAATCTGAACCTTCCCCTATATTCTCCTTTGACTCTCATACTCGATAAAATATGAGAAAAATAGACAATAGACAGTCTTATATTTCATAAGTTTATTTTTAAAACTCAAACTTATGTAATTGTGCTTAACAAATAAAATCTTTTCATTGTCTAAGACGACTCAAAATTAACATCACGTATTGCACATATAAAGTTATTTAAAAAATTAAAACTAAAATTTTATCAGAATAGTACAAGTGTTTATTTTTCACGATTATACATTTGAGCTCTAAAAATTATTGTTATAATAATTAAATTTGTATTTTTGGAGTGTGAGTGAAGTGCTGGATATAGAATTGTCTCACTTAAAAAATATTTGAAAAATGTTAGTATCAATTGAAAGTATTTATACTTCGATCTAATTAATATATATATATATATATAACAGGTATTTATTTTACGCATGACTATGTATATGCATGTAAAATACATGCAAATCAATTCACAAGTATTGAGAAATCGTCGCACTATCATTTCTCAAATTATTTATATCTCAACATTTATGATAATAATTTGAATTACCAACTTGAGCAGGTGTCAGCATTACTGATTAAGGGTATATTTGAATCCAAAATAGTATATTCCGATACCGGTGTTGTGCATTCGTTAGTGGTTTCCGGAGTCACTGCCCAACAACTTGCCGTACCAAAATTGTACCCCTTATTCCGCTGTAAATGACAAATGTCGCCAGATCCTTGGCAATTCGGTAAATATCAGTCCCGACTCAACAGAATTACGAGTCCCTCTGTCTTCTTGCTTCTCCAATGTCCTCCGCTCTTCTCTCCTCTCTCCCTCCTCTTCCATTTTCCTTGCTTTCAAGTTTCAATCCCCCCCTCTCTCTCTGATTCTCTCTTGTTTTCACCTCTCTCCATATATATAACATCTATATTTTTTAGGCAATGACGGACACAACGGACGATATAGCAGAGGAAATCTCGTTCCAGAGTTTTGATGATGACTGTAAGCTACTCGGTAACCTTCTCAACGATGTTCTGCAGCGAGAAGTCGGGAGCGGCTTCATGGAAAAAATCGAAAGAAATCGAATCCTCGCTCAGGTCTCCTTCATACCCATTTCGTCTCCTCTGCTTTTAACTTCTTCTAAGAAGTCATTTTTCGATTAGTTAAACTTAGGCTTTTCTGGATAGTCTCAGGTCTTCCTTGATATATATCTATTTGGTTCTATTCGCTGCTTTCTTGGAGGACTAAACTTGTTATATCAACATGCATGAAGTGTCTATATATGTGTATAAATAAATTATATTTCTGATATATTGAAGATACTTAGAGAACATTTTTGATTCGGGTTTTGTGGGTTCAGAGTGCTTGTAATATGAGGATGGCGGGGATAGAGGATACAGCCGAGCTGCTTGAGAAGCAACTCGCATCGGAAATCTCAAAAATGACATTAGAAGAAGCCTTGACTCTCGCTCGAGCATTCAGTCATTTTCTCAACTTGATGGGTATTGCGGAAACCCATCACAGGTAATTTGAATGTAGTTACTTTTGTTGATATGCTACTACTACTAGCCCTATTTAGCAATTTATTTCTAATTTCATTGTCATTTTAGAGCTATTGTATACATTTTTAGTTAGAATTTGGAAACTTTTCTATTTACCTTCAGTATCATTGTAACAATTATCAAAGAAAAAAAGGAGAAAAAAAAAAGGAAACTCTATTTATCTATTGTGTTTTAAGTAGTTTTCT
Source organism: Nyssa sinensis (assembly GCA_008638375.1). NCBI lineage: Eukaryota > Viridiplantae > Streptophyta > Magnoliopsida > Cornales > Nyssaceae > Nyssa > Nyssa sinensis. The sequence continues at coordinate 24,836,386 of CM018042.1, forward strand.
CATTGTAGTCAAAGATCAAAGTCTATTTATCCCATATGTTTAAGTAGTTTTCTCATTTTACCCAAAGATCTTGTATCTGCATCCTGGATTGATTGTTATAATTCTGAATTACTCCTAATTGCCATGGCTTATAATGACTCTTCTTTATTTCTCTTAATATGCATTGCTTTCTTTACGTGCAAATTGTAAATTGGATTTCTACCTCTTTTGCTTAGGAAAAATTGTTTTGATCCATGTAATGTTAACAATTTGGAGACTTTCTGAAACTGTCTTGCAGACTAATAGTTATTCATGCAGAGTACGGAAGACAAGGAATATGGCATACTTATCTAGATCGTGTGATGACATTTTTAATAAGTTGGTGCAAGGTGGGGTTCCCCCAGATGAGCTTTATGATGCTGTTTGCAAGCAGGTCGTTTGTTGTTATTTATTTCTCTTTGTTGGTATTTCACCTTTTTAGTGCAGGTATCTTTTCTAGTTTAATCTTATGTACTGTTTTGAATATGGTTTGTTGTTGCTGTAGGAGGTCGAGATTGTTTTGACTGCACACCCTACACAAATTAACCGACGTACTTTACAATACAAACACATTAGAATTGCGGTCAGTATTTTATTTTTTCCTGGCAATATTTTGATTAACATGTAGAATTTTAAGTTAATAAATATTGCATATTGGTGCTTACCTTTGGTTGTGTACCTGGCCTTTTTTTTGCAGCATCTTTTAGAGTATAATGACCGACCTGATCTTGGCCATGAAGATCGAGAAATGCTGATAGAAGATCTGGTGCCTGCTTTTTAAATATATGTTGAAAAATATTTTTGTTATAATTTTAAAATGTCTTAAATTAAGTAGTCTATAAGTCACTTTGGATTTTGTAGGTGAGAGAGATAACTTCAATATGGCAAACAGACGAGCTTAGGCGCCACAAACCAACACCGGTAGATGAAGCTAGGGCTGGTAAGCTAATCGAACTTTTAAACATATATGTTAATTTCAGGCTCTGTGTTTCTCCATAAAAAAACCATTTATATCATTCTCACAGGCTTACACATAGTAGAGCAGTCCCTTTGGAAAGCCATACCTCACTATCTACGCCGTGTCAGCAATGCTCTTAAGAAGGTTCTTTTTATCTAACTCTAAATCTGTTCCAACCCGATTATTTGAATGAATGGACTGTATTCTGTGCCTTCTTGATTCTTCTATAATTGTCCCTGCATTTCTTTTTCTCAGCATACTGGAAGGCCTCTTCCATTGACATGCACACCGATAAAATTTGGATCTTGGATGGGGGGTGACAGAGATGGAAATCCAAACGTAACAGCAAAGGTGAAGCTTATAAAAATTGGTTTACTTTTTTTTTTTTTTTTTTAAATTTTGTTTTTCTGTTTTGTTTGGTCTTCTTCTAGGGAATATGCAAACCCAAGACCTACTTCTCCCCTCTCCACTAGTTTATTATCTAGCCCAAGTCCTAGTGGCTTCTAAAGATCTAACATATGTTCATTTGTGAATTGATTGTTTTTACTTCTATGAGATGTAATCTCCCCTGTAAGTTAGCTGTAACTTGGTAAAATATGATTTGCTAAGGGGAACAATCTATAAATTAGGAAATATTCTTTGGCTTTGTTGTGATGAATATTCATGCAATGCAAGATTGTAGCATGTCTTAGGAGTAGTTCATATGATTTAACATCAAGAGGACACATGTCGCACATGCACTAACCGAATCATTCTTGAAAATGTCCTCTTTCCAGTAGGGCCGGCTTAGGTTCTAAAGCGATAATTAGGATTTTTTATTTTTAATATTAATGTAAATTTTTTATTAAATATTAATAATATAAAACAAATATAAACATTTTCAATGTTTTGTTTCCTATCTCTCTCTCTATATATATTGTAAAACAAAATCTTAATAGTGTTCCAATAGGAGAGATATATATATGATGAATAAAATTGTAATGATTGAGTTCTCACATAATCGAATAATTGTGCAATACTAATTGAACTTGTTTCCGGAAGTCTTATGGGACTTCTTTGTGAAGTTAGACTCTTACTGCCTTAGGCTTCTAGTTGGCATTATAATATAAACATAAAAAAATTTGGGGCCTTCTTTATAGGTGGGGCCTAAAGCAATTGCTTTGTTTGCTTAATGTTAGAGCCTCTAGTGTTTTACTTTGGGTAGTAGGCAAAACAAGAAGGGGGAAAAACCATTTGAATTGTTGGTAGCTGACTAACTCTTGCTCCCATCTTGTATAAATCTGCAAGTAGCACTGAGAGTGTAACTCAACAATTTGAATTTGTTTACTTTTTGTTTTGTTATTATTATTATTTTTTAATTTTTTTTTTCTGTTTTGTTTGGTCTTCTTCTAGGGAATATGCAAACCCAAGACCTACTTCTCCCCACTCCCCACTCCACTAGTTTATTATGTGGCCCAAGTCCTAGTGGCTTCTAAGATCTAACATATGTTCATTTGTGAATTGATTGTTTTTACTTGTATGTGATGTAATCTCCCCTGTAACTAGGTAAAATATGATTTGCTAAGGGAAACAATCTATAAATTGGGAAATGTTCTATGGCTTTGTTTGATGAATATTCATGCAATGGAAGATTGTATCATGTCTTAGGTGTAGTTCATATGATTTAACATCTAGATGACAGATGTCACACATGTGCTAACCAAATCATTCTTGAAAATGTCCTCTTTCTAGAGTTTTACTTTGGGTCTGTGTAGGCTAAACAGGAAGGGGGAAAAACAATTTGAATTTTTGGTAGCTGACCAACTCCTGCTCCCATCTTGTATAAATCTACAAGTAGCACTGAGAGAGTAACTCAACAATTTATAATAAAAATTGAAGAAATGTGTTTTGTACTGTTCACATCCCCCCCCCCCCCAAAAAAAAAAAACACAAAAAAAAAAAGAAAAAAAAGAGAGAAATCTTCAGAAGTGGTGGCCTGTGTCGCAATATTGTGCGCTATCATGCTTTAATGCTGAAGGTTTTCTCCTGCACAATATTCTCTTCAGAGTTCCTACATGATTATTGCCTTTAAATCACTGATGTTATTTGCAGTTTGAGTGCCTGGTGTGCTGCTTCATTAACTGCTTTAGAAGTCAGTTATTCTGCCAATATTGAAAAAAGAACTGTTTTGGCCTTGCATGTTTCAAATAAATTTTGGTGGTGGATTTTTGAACATTTATAGTTGTGCTTTTGTTCTCAGAAAGAGTTTTTCTTCCTATTGAGATCTTGAAAGATTGTACGCTTAACCTGAAGACAAACTGCAAGCATAAAGCTTCAGCATACTTTTTTCTTCCCCTTGAAAACTCTAATGGGTACCAAATGCTCTTTGCGTTGCTACTTTTTTTGGGGGTACCATAAAAGTGTGCCCTTTTTTTCTTTTCCACAACTGGTTTATTCGCATGGAAAAGACAACAGTTAGTTTTCTTGGTGGGATAAGCCAGTTAGATCACTGTTAGTTCCGACGATTTTGTAAAGCTATGGTTAAGATTTGATTCAAACTGGTTTTATTTTTAGATAGTAATATAGTATTGTGCCCATAACCTATAGTTAAGATTTGAGTAGAGTTACTATATTTCCATATAGTATACTATCATGAAGTACATATAACATAACATCAAACATTATTTCTTTCATTGTTTCAGGTCACAAGGGATGTCTCTCTCTTATCAAGGTGGATGGCTATCGATCTTTACATCCGGGAGGTTGATAACCTCAAATTTGAACTTTCCGTGAAGAGGTGCAGTGATAGATTGTTAAGACTGGCACATGAAATTTTAGAAAAAGGTTTGGCATGTCGAGTTTCTTTGGATGCTCCCATGGATATAACTTTTGCTATTTTCTTGTCTTAATCTTATAATAATTGATGCGTAGTATTGGCTTATGTTTTCTCTCTTTGTACCCTTGATGACTGAAATTTCCTTGTGCTTTGGAAAATGAGAAATAGTCAAGATGACAATCCAGCCAGTTTGGTCGTAAAATAGTTAATATAGTGTAATACAAACTTATGGACATAAACATTACATGCAAGTGTACTCAAATTTACTAAAACTTGATAGACTTGTCTCAAGTATCTGGTGTTGCCTATAGGATTCTTGTTTTTGCCATTCAACTTCATAACTTTAGTCCAACTGTAGATTACCATGTCTTTATTTACTGTCTCAATTAACATTAATTTCAGTCTTGCTTTTCAGTTAGCATTACCCTTAATGTGGACCATGCTACTCCTCTTCACCGGTGCAGTAGTTGGTATACAGTTCTCAGCAAGAAAATTGTTTTTTTCATCTAACAGTGAGATTGACAAGTTAAGAGTTGCTAACTATAGGACATATCAAAATCATAATATCTATACCTTGTGGGGCAAAGACATTCTAAAATGTGAACTACGGTAAAACCATGGATTATGAAGGAACTAATTGTGAAGAATTATGCTTTTATCGAAATGTCACAAAGCAAAGCAGTGTAGCTAACTGGGCATCTTATGTTCTCATGGTTCTTGCATGGATTTGAGTTATTTCAAATTTTCAATGAACTTTTTCATATCGGTTTGCGTTATTTCAAAAATATGATTTTCTAGCACCAGAACATTGAAAATTTAGTTATTTTGACCCTTTTTCAAATCTCTCCAGAAACTTTAGCAGAGGACAGGCATGAGAGTTGGAACCAACCACCAAACTGGAGTCAATTGAAGCATCACAGTCAACAAGCCCCTGCCCTTCCTGCACAACTTCCTGCTGGTGCTGGTCTTCCCTCTTGCACAGGTGCAACTTTGGTTTTGGCACTCTTTTCTTTTTATATATATAATATTTATTCATTCTCACATTTCCTATGCCTGCCATCTAAAATAATTTTTTCTCTTTTTTCATTTCTGTATCATATGGGGAGCACTGAGGTTGAATCTATTCCATATTTCCATAGCATGTCACAAATACAAGTCCACTTCAATCTACTTTGTAACATTTTATCTGCATGATGCTTCTCGGATGCACTTAACCTTTTCATTAGGCATCGAACATTATTAAAGAAAATGGAAGTGACAGTACCGGGAAACTTGGCTAGTTCTATATCTGCAATATTTCTGCTATGGACATTTTCATCACTATAGCTTTAAAATTTGTTATCTTTGGCTATTATTGTGGTAAAATTGATGCAAACTTTGTGTTTAATTTCCTTGTTCAATGATTGGTCATGACAAGGATATATGTTGTTGGTACGTTTCTGCTACCATAAAAAATCCTCCCTGCAACTGATAGCTTTGACAAATGTTTGACAAAGATCCCAGAATACGTGACCACTTTCTAATTTTAATTTTCTAAAACTTTGATATTTTGAAATTTTTTTATATTTTTTATTATGGAATCTTGGCACACCCGTTCAAAATTTTTGGAACTACTCTTGATCGTGTTTGTGACTAAAATTGATTCCCAAACTGGAGTTCATACATTGTTTCAAAGTTCAAATAGCCTTTGGACCTTATAATGCCTTACTAATGGTGTTTCATTCATGTTTTTAATTGTTTTCATGTGTCACATGCTGCCATGCATGTTGTATCATGTCCTCCTTTACTTTTTGTGTTGTGGTGAAATGTTTATTTGATTTAGCACATTATGTACACGCCAACCACTATGAAACATGAGTGATAATCACTTCATAAATTTATGTCTTTGTGCAGAATGCGAGGATGGGGAATCTCGGTATCCTAGATTAGAACTTCCTGTTACAGATTTCAAGCCATTGAATCTTCAGGTGAAGCAAGTTCTAGGACAGGAAATATTTTTGTGCAGCTTGCATTTTACCAAATTGATGGTTCTTATTTTCACTGCCCCTACACCTTTCTTCATTTCCTTGTGTAGTCTTGATTTTTAATTTATTTTGTTGCGTTATTAATTTTTAAATCATTTATAGGATGGTCAGTGTTCTTCAAGATCGGACTCTTCATTCCATGATTATAGAAACAATTTGCACAAAACATTCGGAAATGGAAACATAGCGATTTCTAGCAATTCTCCATCAGCTGCTGCAGCACGTTCTGCTTCTTTCAGCTCTAGTCAACTCCTTGCTCAGAGGAAAGTATTTTCTGAATCTCAGATAGGACGGGCAAGCTTCCAGAAGCTTCTAGAGCCAAGCCAGTCTCGACCTGAAATTGCTCCTTATAGACTTGTTCTTGGGAACGTACAAGAAATGGTACTACTTTTATTTTTTAGCAGCACTAATTGATGATAAATATGCAAAGGTGGGCTGGACAGTGAATATATCATTAATAATACTCTACATATATTGCTAGTTTGGTTAGTCAACAACATTACCTGTGCTGGCACAAAATAGTCTCCTTTTCTTGAAGAAAACTGCTCATCATACCCTCTGGAATAATGTTTTCAGTATCTCCTAATAAAATTTGAGTCTGAAGGGAGTTAACTCTGCTAAAAAATTCTGTCAGGAAAATAATTTATTATACTTGCCATTATGTTGCAGCTAGATAACCAATTGCAAAATGAAAACAAAATGGTGACATCAGTGTCATATAGAAAATGGCAATCCAACTGTTACTAGGAACACCGAACACGGATCATTCCCATACATGGAACGGGAATGGAAATGTGGTATGCTGCATACTCTAAAATGTATTACGATAGTAACAAGGCTTACATAGTGACTGTTGGAATGTGATAATGTAGTTCTAACTATGAAAATGGATTTCTTTTAACTCAGAGATAAATAGCAAAGGTTAAGTTATTCATTCACTTATTGAAAGTTGTATTAAAATTAATCACATAAAACCTATCAGGAAAAAAGTCACGTAAAAGCATTGAGCTAACTGCAACTTTTATATATTGAACTCTTATAATAATGACAAACCAAGGAAGAATTAGAATCAATTTTATTGATCGCTACAGACAAAGGGAGGGATTAGGAGCAATTTTATGGATCCCTTAATCTATTGTTCTAGAATGGAAGTGTTCCATGCTTTTGGAACGTGGGTGGATAGCTAGAATGTTAGTGTGCTTTAGCAAGTGCTTCATTGACATAGATGACAGAACTTTTGATTACTTAAGTTCTATCTTATATAGTTCTCTCTCTCTCTCTCTCTCTCTCTCTCTCTCTCTATCTATCTATCTATCTATGTTGGTTTGTGATTGATGGTTGGTTATTGAAATCCAAATTCTTTCAAAGCAAGAAACCTGAATATTTACAACAATTCAAACTATCTGGTTGGATTGATTTCGGGATTAGGATCAATGGGCTAAAATGAAGTGGTCGTTCTGGCTTTTTCATTCTAAACTGAAATGATTATGTATCTAGAGTACATAACTAGACCTGTAACCATCAGGATACCTTTCCCTTGTCTTTTTAATGGCGCTCAAATCCCTAGATTCTTCCAACTTTACAGTCGCAGTCTACATGAATTATTGGTTAAAGATCTGGGGTTTGCTTAAGGCCATTGTTTTTTCACTTCCGGTCTTCTTTTGAGTCTAGTATGAGATCTCATTGGAACGGATGAAGAAGACGATTGACAGGGTAGGGTTCAAAGTGTAAAATCAAATTGTTGCAAGAGAGACGAGAACATAATGCTTTTGTTTTTGACAGAAAACAATGGGATAGATGGCTTAAGTTGTTTCTTTGAAGACAGCTTTGTTTGGAAAGAAGTGTCCAACAGTTTCTTTTTTTTTTTTTTTTCTTTTAATTTTATAATGCCTCAAATAATTGGGGGTTTTTCTTGATTTATATACAAGGATGTGGCTTTATAATATGGAACGGTAAAATGTCAAACCTATAAAAGACGTGAAAATAGGAATTTCACAACACCTTTTTAGTGCTGCTATTTTGTTGATTGTGTTATTATATCTCTTCTATTTGTGATAACTAGTAAAAGTGTAAATTTGTCCTGTGAGTTCAGCTAATGAAGACACGAAAGCGACTGGAGCTTCTTCTCGAGGATCTTCCTTGTGAACAGGATCCTTGGGATTATTATGAAACAGCAGATCAACTTTTGGAACCGCTGCTTCTATGCTATGAGTCTCTGGTATTTAAATCAATTACCCCCCCCCCCCCCCCCCAACACACACACACACAACAAAAAAAGAAGAAGAAGCAAGCAACCATACACACGTGTATCTATGGTATTTTGATTTATTATTTATTGACATAAACCTTTCAATTTTTGCAGCAATCATGTGGATCTGGGGTGCTAGCTGATGGTCGCCTTGCCGACCTAATCCGTAGAGTTGCTACCTTTGGGATGGTTTTGATGAAGCTTGACTTACGTCAGGTGTGTATCGTCCTGATTGTAGGCTGAAACTTGTTTAGGTAATGTGTTTTGACTTAGTTCTTGCTATTTGTCAGGAATCTGGTAGACATTCCGAGACTCTAGATGCAATTACTAAATACTTGGATATGGGTACATATAGTGATTGGGATGAAGAAAGGAGACTCGAATTTTTAACAAGAGAACTGAAAGGGAAGCGGCCTTTAGTTCCTCCAACAATACAGGTAAAGTCATTTGGTCGTATAAGACTGATAATTGATTCTTAAATATGAAGTTTTAAATCCTGTTTGGCATCAACAACATTTCTTTAATTCATTCTTTAAAATGAAAATGTTGATAACATTTGCAGGATTGTTAGTTTCACTACTAGTTTCTCTCTCCCCCGACCCAACCGCATTGTGATATTGTAGGAATTATATAATTCAATCATAATAGCCCCCAACTTGTTTGCTTTGGATGTGGGAAGTAACTTGGGATAATTATCTTCATGCACTAGTGGTTTTTTTATGATAGGTAAGACACTCACATTTTTCCTAATTGGGACTTGAACCCTCAACCTTTTCTTTAAGAGGTGCAGGAGATACCACTTGAGCTAAAGCTTCATAGTCATGCACTAGTGGTTATAGTATGAAGTCATTATGGAATGGAGTGTTCTATGTTGTAAAGCCTTTGACAGGATTTTGTGGAATCTTTTAGTTAATCCAAGGGGTGAAGTCAGGTTACATAGTGCATCTAATCTTATGAGTCATGCACTCTTTGGTTCCTTGTTATTTTTATTCAAATATTTCATTCACATACTCTAAATTTTGTACTATATCTATTTAACAAACTATCAGAGAGGATGGGGGAAGCCTTATATTATAGTAATGAATATGGGTTTAAGGTTTATCTATAAAAATTGATAATGTTAAAATTGACTGTCATATATTGTGGATGTATTTTTTGGACAAAAATGGATTTAAAAGGATTTTGAAATTTACTCCTTTAGGTTCATGCTTCAAGTTGTGCGGCATTCTGGGGGGAGGCTTTGTGCTAGATGATGTTTGCTTGATGTTTACAAACGTTCACCTGGGGGGGGGGGAGTTCTCTTTTGTTAGTGCCGCGACTTAGGTTATTTCCCCGAAGAATCCAGCTGGAATAACCCGAACATATAAGTTATCATCACACAAAATTTGGAAGTGGAGGAAGCTACATTTGATTCCATGGAAGAATGTTGCATTCTAACATAAACTGGTACTATTATGTCGCAGGAGACACTGCAAAAGCACAATGAAAATAAGAATATTGTATGAATCATAGAAAGGTTCAATTACAAGTGGTACCTCTCTTTTTAAAAAATGTAGCTAGAATTATAATATGACAAAAATGATCCGCTTTTGCATTTGGATGCTTCACCTCTTTTCTTTGTTTTCCATCAAGAAGTTAACATTGAACTTGGTTTTTCCTTGATGTAATGGTTACACTATTCAAAATTTCATTGAAGAATTTCTAGAATGAGTTGAGTGTTGAATAGGTAATATGCCATATATAATGCCAACATTTTCTGTGTTGGAACATGGTAAAAAAATTTCCATCCTTGACCATAAGGTGTCATGTTGATTGCCTTACTTTATGGATGTGTTTTATTTTTTGTCCTAATCTTCTTTCAGTTGGGCTTTTTTTAGGTTGCTCCTGATGTTAAAGAAGTCTTGGACACCTTCCGTATTGCTGCTGAGTTGGGAAGTGATTCACTAGGAGCATATGTGATTTCTATGGCCTCGAATGTATGTTCAATTATTAGTACTGAATTGTACGCTTCCATAAGAAAACTGCTGAAGTAGTTATTGAGCTTGTCCATTTTCCCATAGATGTGGTTCATTTTTCCCTTTTTCTTGTTTTGAAATTGTAATAAACAATAATACTGGCCTATACTCACAAATTGGCAGGCAAGTGATGTCCTAGCTGTGGAGCTTTTGCAGAAAGATGCCCGTCTTGCCGTTGCTGGGGAGCTTGGCAGACCATGCCCAGGTGGAACGTAAGAGTTTGCCCCCCTTTTTTTTATGTTGACATACTTTGTGGTGGCATTTAAATAGCTTATGATAAGTGATAACAGAACACCATTTTGCTTTAAATGGAATTAGGGTGGTTGGCATGTGGGGGAGGTGAGGGGGGCATATGGGTGTGGGTTATGGGTTATGGGTGGCTATTCGATAGAAGATGGAGGATTTTGGCCACTTGGTGATATTTGATGTGGGGAAGGGCTTAAGAGTTAACTTTGGAAGGCTTTATAGTATTTTGATAGTTGCTTGAAGGATAGATTCCCTTTATTATATAACATTGCCTCCGACAAAGAAGCTTGGGTGGCTGAATGTGTGGATTATGTGGGGGGAATTTTGTGTGAGCCCCTTTTTTTCGGGGGAATTTATATGATTGGGAGGTTAGGGGAATTGGACGAATTAATGATGGTATTGGGGAGATGTCTTTTGAGAGAGGGGAGGGAAGAAGGGATGCGTGGAAGTTGCATAAAAAGAAGGGATTCACGGTTAACTCTTTCTACAAGTATTTGATGGGGAAAGAGGAGATTGCATTTGGTTTGGAGATCACGGGTCCCTAAGAAGGTGGGGGCTTGGGGATCAATTCCTAAGGCAGATCATCTTCGAAAGAGAGGATTTCATATTTCAAGTAGGTGTTGTTTAAGGAGGACGAAGAGACCGTGGATCATATTCTTGTTCATTGCAAGATGGTGCATGACGCTTGGAGTTAGTTTTTTCTCTTTTTGGATGTCTTTGGGTAATGCTGGCCATAATTTGAGAGTTTCTTTTTTTTTTTTTTTTTTGTGTGATGGAGGTGTAATCGAATTAGGAAGGAGTTGAAGGGGGTGTGGAAAATGGTCCCCTCTTTGCCTTGTTTGGTGCATTTGGAGGGAAAGAAATAAGAGAATATTTGAAGAAGTTAAGCTATCCTCTTGTGATTTCAAGGATAATTTTTTGCATCTTTTGTACTTTTGGTGTAAAGAGGAATTTCCATTATATAGATTCATTTATAGAATTTTTGGGGGACTAAAGGCTTTAATTGATGTGGCCTCTCCCCGTTTTTGTAAAATGGGTTTGCTCCCCTTGGGCACCTTGTTAATACTATAGAATCACTTTACCGATCCTAAAAAAATAAAAATTGTTTTGTAGCATTTGAAATGAGTTTGTCTTGTATGGTTACTGTTTCAGATTTTTCCCTATTAATACATTCAAATTAATTCACTCCCACAATAATTTCATGGCTCTAGTGATGCTTCCAAATACCATAGATAATTTCTTTTGGCTTTGGTGTCAAATAACCTTCTGGGTTAATTAATTCTTTTGTTGCTGGAGTTCATAGTATAATATGTTGCATTTATGTAGTGAGATTTCTTCATTGTCATTCAACAGAAATGTTGGGATGGCATACTGACAACAATAATTATCCTAATGAGTGGGGTTTAATGATGATGATGTCATATTTTCTGCCAAAAGTTATTTATCTGATAGCAGAACTCTCTCAGCTGGGAACTTATTGTCATGTGTTTCTGGCTTACTTTATGGGCATTAAACCGGAAAGCTCATGAAGAGTAGGACAGGTGAGTCTCTGGCCTACTTAACGGGCAAATAAACTGAAGAGCTCTTAAAGAATAAAATAAATGGGAATAGAATTTCTTTCCTGTTTCCAACAAGGCATAACCAGTTGAAAATTTGAATGTAAATGTTTCACATTGCACATAAAACATAATTTCTCATCAAATTTTACTCATCTCTTGAATAGGCTGCGGGTGGTTCCTTTGTTTGAAACTGTGAAGGACTTGAGAGGAGCTGGTTCAGTGATCAGGAAATTATTATCAATTGATTGGTACCGGGAACACATCATAGAGAATCATAACGGGCATCAAGAGGTATTTTCTATAGACAAATTCATATCAAGATTAATTTGGTAAAAATCTTCATCAGAATTCTGGAGCTTATGAAGTTGTGGACAGGTGATGGTTGGATATTCTGATTCTGGAAAAGATGCTGGGCGATTCACTGCTGCATGGGAACTTTACAAAGCTCAGGAGGATGTTGTAGCTGCATGCATTGAGTATGGTATTAAAGTTACTCTGTTCCATGGGCGTGGAGGGAGTATTGGCCGTGGTGGTGGCCCCACATATCTTGCTATTCAATCCCAACCACCTGGTTCTGTAATGGTAAGTTATCTACTGAATTTGACACTTGAAAGTTGAAACTCTAAATAGCTTTTTACTTTTTATTTCTTGATATGATATCAGTTTAGATGATAATTATGACATTCCCAACTCTAAATAGCTTTTTTTTTTTTCTTTCTCATTTCCAACAAGAAAAATGTGAATATCATTAGTTGTTGAATGTCCAATGGTTTGTGATGAAAAATCTAAGGACCAGTTTAAATTCTTAAAAGCTTTCCTTAACTTTCCTAATTCCATTATTGCAGATGTTCTAACATGAACCCTAGTAAAATGGTTTCCTATAACTTGAATTGATGTTTGGGTGTTGAACTTGGAAGTTTCATTTCCAGTGACGACTCTAGTAGACATTGAAGTTTTTTAATTTTGCATGCAATACTTGATTGCAAGGGCTGTACCCTTGGAAGAAAGGCATAATATGCCTTTCCAAAAGTCAATTGCTAGATGTATCATATTTTTATTTGAAATAATCTGTAGGCAATTGAGTTATAGTGGCATTGGAATTTTGTTTGAATTGGCAGGGTACCCTTCGGTCAACTGAACAGGGAGAAATGGTGCAGGCCAAGTTTGGAATACCACAGACAGCTGTTCGGCAACTAGAAATCTACACAACAGCTGTGCTGCTTGCCACTCTGCGCCCTCCACAATCCACCTAGAGAAGAAAAATGGCGTAATCTCATGGAAGAAATCTCAAAAATCAGTTGCGAAAATTATCGGAGCACAGTCTATGAAAACCCGGAATTCCTTGCTTACTTTCATGAAGCTACCCCACAGGCTGAGCTTGGCTTCCTTAACATAGGAAGCCGACCCACAAGGAGAAAGGCTTCAGTAGGAATTGGACATCTTCGTGCAATTCCATGGGTGTTTGCATGGACTCAAACTAGATTTGTTCTTCCTGCATGGCTTGGAGTTGGAGCAGGCTTGAAAGGTGTTTGTGAGAAGGGACATACCGAAGATTTACAAGCAATGTACAAAGAATGGCCTTTCTTTCAGTGTACCATAGACCTTATAGAGATGGTTCTTGGGAAGGCAGACATTCCTATAGCCAAGCATTACGATGAAGTTCTCGTGTCCAAGAGCAGGCAACAACTTGGTTCTGAACTAAGGGGGGAGCTTTCGACAACCGAGAAGTATGTATTGGTGGTTAGTGGGCATGAGAAACTATCAGAGGATAATCGTAGCTTGAGGAGGTTGATTGAGAGCAGGCTTCCTTATCTCAATCCGATGAACATGTTGCAGGTGGAGATATTGAGGAGGTTGAGAAGTGATGATGATAACCATAAACTTAGAGATGCATTGCTCATCACTATAAATGGAATTGCTGCTGGAATGAGGAATACAGGTTAAGCTACCACTACCCTACTTTGAGGGACTTCATGTCTATAAGAAATTACACTAGTTGCATATATAATGTAGTTGCTCTACCTTCTAATGTTAAGTTTTTATCCATGTTTTACACATGGCTCTGTTGCAAAACATAAACAAATAGCATAAACTTTGGAGAGTTTTGGTTTCTTCAATGGTGAAATCTGGTAAGAAGTATTATGAAGGATTGGCAGTCTATGCGAAAGTTCAGATCTCTATGCTGTTATGTAGCTCTGGGTTGTGTGTGTGCAGTGTTGAGCGGGTTTAGAGTTCGGTTGTCTTAATTAGATTGGTTATACATGTGCATAAAGTCAGCTCAGCCTTATTCCAACTATTTGTGGGGTGATGTGTGCTTGGATAGATGTTATTTTGCTTATATTTTCTGAGTGTTAAATCATTGAGGGTTAATTTAATCTTTAGTCCTTTCACCTTATCATTACTATAATTCTAATACCTTGCATTATGTTTGGTACAGTAGAGTGGACATTCTAGAGATCTCTAGTCTAACTTTTTTATTCTTTGTTCTTGTTTAGTATGGTTAGAAATGCCTATTTCATGAAATAGAGATTCAATTAAAAATTATTTCAAGCATTTTTTTAATTTAGATGTGTAATTTTTATTTCATTTCATGTCATTTTTATTTTATTTCTTATTTCATTTGATGAAATGATCATTCCATTCTTGCGTATCAAACATGACAATATCTTGAACTTGTTATTGACATGCCTTCTCTTGTAGCAGCCAGGGTGTAAAAGCAAGCAGGAAATCTCTTTATTTATTTTTAAAATTTTTTGTTGTTTGATTTGTCATCAGGCTCGCATTGTTTAACTTGGCTACTAGACTTGTATACTTTTATTTCTATTTCATTTGGTTAGCAAGAATCTTCTTTTACTCAACTACATGTCACAATTTTAATCAGTCATATATTTAATGTGACTATTTAGTTTTAAACAAAACCATGGAACACTCTTGTTGCTGTTTCATGTGAACGGAAAAGAGAAGAAACTTTTTTTTTTTTTGATAAAAGTGATAAGAGTGTTACCAAAAGCGGAACCCGGTAAATAATTTGAAAGGGCCGGTTAAATAATTTTTAGAGAAAATTTTAAGTCGGGTCAAAATTTTAGAGTGAAAAATAAAAGAAATGATGATAAAAAATTAGAATGATTTTGAGATAAAATTTTGAGATGAGTTAACACAGAAAGGGACCAAAATTTACATGTATAACATTTTGTATTGAAACTACTCTATAAAACCCTAGAAAGATTACCTTTAGTTGAACCATTTTTAGGCCTACTCAGAGGTTTGTCTACATTTGTTCACCATAATGATCAACACATTTGTGAATGTATTGTTATGTTTTTCGTTTGAATTTTCCAAACTAATTTCATAAATGATTATTATATAATTGATTAATATTTAAATTATTTGATAAACGATCATGTTTCACTATTACATATCATTACTTTCAAATTCTTATCTATAATTTCATTTTCTTATCTATATGGTGAATTTGTTTTAAACAAATCGGCTTCAAAATTGATTATGATTTAATTGATTTTTTATAGGATCAATTACAAAATAATTATTTTTATTAGGTTAATCAAATTAGATTTTTTAAATTAAAAATTGATTTAACAAATCAGGTAAAATAATTAAAACCAAACATACATATAGCTTAACTGGGGTATTCAATATGTATATTTCATATGTATGTTTCATCTGTTCATGCCTATACACAGACAGAACCCACTAGCCCAACATAAAAAAAACGGCTAGGTTTGGACAGCCCCAATAAAAAACATAAATTAAATCTAAAACCCTATCTCTTAGTAAGAAGGGAAAAAATTATTGTTATTCTGAGTCTGTCACATCACGTGATTTTTATTATAATATTAGTATTCATGAGTTGTATTTAGATAAGCCGTGAATGATAGAATCACAGTAGAAGTTACATGTGTATGATTGTCAGATAAAATAACTTTTTAAGGAGACATGAGTCATCCTTGATGTTAAGGTTGAGAGGCCAATCAAATACCATCTCGTCAATGCCCGTGAATGAATGCATCTTAACTAAATTACGTGTTATTTTTGTCCTTAAAAAGAAGAGGGTTAAGCTCGAACATTTTACTAGATTTTATATCTGTTTTGTCAATCAGATACCACTTGCCAGTGTCTCTGTGCATTGAGCTAGCCCCCCTCCCCCTCCCCCGCCACCCACCCACCCACCCACCACCCAATTTAATTACTCTCTGCATAAGGAGGATACTTCTTTCCTTCCACCAAAAATGGAATCTGATGTCCAAAAACTACAACCTTATGTACTGCATTTATCTTTTGCTACTTTTGGTCATTTCTCTTTTGATATAAGATGCTATATGTTCTTTAAAGGAGATACCATCCCTGCAAATATTGGGAGTGAGGTTCAATCAACATGTTCCAAAAACCATCACATAATTGAGGCTTCCTCAAGCTACTAAGAACCCTTGGATATAAGTTCATAGTGCTGTCCAGCTTATTTTTGAATCTCAGTCCGAGCTCTCTCTGTATCTATTTTCATGGTGCCTCTCAAATATTGCTTGTACTACATCATCTTGTTTGTTCCTATCAGTGGAGGGTTGTCATTTCATTTCATTTCATTTCATTTCTTTTCTTGGATTCTAACTTCCAACATCTACGTCACATTTTATGATCATCTCATTTTCAGGTTATCACTACAAAAAATACGCTACCTTTTGCGACACAAGCGAATCCGTCGCAAATATAGCGTCGTAAATAAGTGTGTTGAACTTATCACAAAAATTAGGCTGTATATTATGATAAACATTAGCGACGCTAATACTTTGGTGAATTATTAGTGACGCAATTTCAGTTTTATACATAATGCATTAATTAAATTTTTTTTTGAAAGCATAGCCAATTGCTAGGATAGATGGTTTTAAATCCCTACTAACTCTCATTTCTTACTTCTGTGAAAATTTGAACCCTATTTTTTCACTGTAAATGAGCAGATAATGTCATTAGACCACTGACTATTTCTACAGTGCATTGATTAATTGTTGAACTTAATATTCATGCTTAATCGGACACTGCAACTCCGCCAAACTTTTTTTTTTCCCATCATATGCAAAAGCAAGGTTCCATTTTGCTTTTAATGGTGCAAGACATAATCTTGCAGGCCAGGTTTTGTTATTGTCAAAAATGGAATGGAAGATTGAGGAATTTCTTCTTCTAACATCTTGCATTGATGGTGGGTATCCATCTTTAACTATAGGCCAATAAAATGCACAAGAATATACTCAATATCATCCTGTATAAAGGGTTTAATTCTAAAGTTTGGACAACACATGAGCCATGACATTTCTCTTCATAAGATATAAAGGTGAAAATAGGATCTCCAAGGGTTAATTCCGTTAGTCCAACACTCCATGGGTATTCTTGAAATCATGCATCCTTTTACACAACCAAAGACCATGTGATAACGCTTGAAGGGGTTAAGTTTACGATCTGACCACGCATCAAAGGGCTTAGTTGATGGGGTCGTAGATGAAAATCTCAGAAGATATAAAGGGGGATTAAATTCTGAAGTTTGGATAACAGATGAAGTCATGATATTTTTACTTTATAAGATATAAAGTAATGATACGGACACCACCTATTTATAACATCTTAGACATCATTGTCTTATATGAGTGGACACTCGTGGGACCCATCAAGGGATCCACCGATGAAATCTATCGATATGAAAGAGTGGTATCTAAGGAGGTACAAATAGGTAATGTAGCTAGCATTGTTAGATATAAGGGTGAAAATAGAATGAAAGAAGTGAAAGGACCGTTGTAAACCTTGAGTCAGCTAGAAATTCCTTTCCAAAGGAAAAAGAGGATCACGGGGAGATTAAGGACGGACCTTCCAAAATTATGTAAGTAGCTAGAGGCTTGGATAATGCATGCATGCCAAACTAAAATTATTGTCCACATTAAAACATTTGACTTTAGCCATTGGACAGCAATATTGATGAAAATTTTCTCCCCATTATCCTGGTGAAATGAAGTTTCAAAACTGAAATGACTTTGATGGGAATCAAAAATAGAATTAGTTTCATTAAGTGGAGGGTGGATGGTAAAAACCTGTCGGAGAATCCATTCTAGATCTTGGGGGGGGGCATAAGGTGTTTTAGATTTCAATGGGACGAATGACAACCCTTTGTGTCTCTTTCATATTCAAAGTGATGTGTAGCCGAAAGAAAAAAAGTTAAAGTGGAAAGGTCTTATTGTAAGACTTCCGTTCAAATTTAAGTATTTATAGTGAGACTTATGTTGGTTTTTCAAAATATTCAAATCTGAGTGTGGTATTATCCGATGAAATTTTCCCATTAGACTTTTTTTTTTTTTTTTTTCTGTAGTTGAAGACTGAATAGTCTTCCTCCTCACTGGACAGTTTTCCTTTCTGATTTAGATAAATTTTGGACATGCATCGTGGCTTGGTGGCCACCTTCATGGTGTGTTGTGTTTCCATGTAACTCCTCCTGCAAGTCTCAATAACACCTACCTTTCTCCATAACAGCTTTCAAAACACATTATTTGTGTTATGTAAGTCTGTGTTGCTTCATCTTTTGTTTGATATTGTTAGAGGATATAATATTAGAATCACATCTTTTTAAATAGCTTAAACTTTTAAATTAGTTGGTAGTTTAACATGATATTAAATCAGGTAAAAGATTCTGAGTTCAAACCTTACCGTTACTTTCATAATATGAAATCAATCTCATAATATGAATTGATGTATGTGTTGGCTTAGTCTGATTACACATGAGAGAGTGTATTAAATGATCACTTTTAATAATTTAAGCTTTAAAAGATTTGGTGATTTGACATATATATAGTACAAACATTTTTAATGGGTCAACTGAATCATGGATGAACTTATTTGGGCCATAAAAATTACTCAGAAGTTAAATTGGTCCTAAGTTACTTTTAACAAGGTTTGAAATGAGATTGTTGTGTCTCTTAATAGCCTTTATTTTGTTTGAAAGTAGAGCATTTTGGGTTACCAAGAGGGTACTTTCAATGCTTGCCATAAGCTCTTTTGACTTAATTAGTGGTAATATTCTTTTTGTTTTGTTGGTAATGAAGGGTATTCTAGGTTAGTTTGCATGTATCAGTTTAAGTTTCTATAACTCTTATCACGGTCATTTTTGCACGCTTGCACATGTGAGAAGGTGGTCCCAAGAATTGTTGGCAAGGGAATTCGAACCTACAAGCTCGGGAGGTTCAACACTGTAGTAACCTAGAATTTCACATCTCCCAATTATTAGGGCTAATGAGAAAAATTCTTGAATGGATTCGATACAGTGACATCTCAATATGCTCTTCTTATGGTATATATTCTGTCAGTACGTAACATAGTCCACCTTTTTTAATAAGACATATTATATAGAACATAGTGTTATTAAAAGAGTATATTATTATGTATTATACCAAATTCATGGAAGAATTCCTCGGGCCAATGGACCCAAAGCAAGCAATTTAATGGTGGGAACAAATGCCAATTTTGAGAGACATTTTGACAGTCTGTTTGTCTAATTTTAGTCATTTTTTATTTGTTTTCCAGTAAAAAGAACTGCACAAGTGTAATTACAATAACCCATTTGATATATCATTTTCAGTGACACTGAAAAATTTGGGATTGCTGACCCTTGTCATATGATACAAGGTATTATGCTTAAAATAGCAACATTTAAGTCAGTTTTTTTCTAATCTCAAGTGCTCAAAGCAATGAAAATACTAAAATTATTTGGTTATTATTTACATAAAAAATTATCTATATTGATCAGCAAACTAAAATGGATAAAATATTGAGTATTTTTATTTTGTATCTACCAAAAAAAATTGATAAGGGCAAAAAAAAAGTCACAACACGAGGTCGTAGATGATGAAAAGTTATTTTACAGTGACGAGTAATGTTTTATGGTCCAAGTAAGTTCACCTATATGACATATATGACGTGATTTAACTGGATGTGAGTTAAATTTTTTTTTTTTATAGACTTTGTTCTATTCTCATAATAAGTAAAATCACACCACATTAATTGAGTGAATTTTCGAGAGTGAACTTACATGGGTCATGAAGCATTACTCTTAACTTCCATGTCGAAAAACACCATCTTAGAATTTTGTTAAAATGCCCTCCTCTGGTGCGCCATTAAAAGGGCTATATGCAAGAATAGAAACCACACATCTGCTTATCCACTCAAACCGAAGACATTAACACCCATGTTTATTAGTGAAAATCTTGGATGGAAAAACATGAAGAAAAGATCTTGGGTTTAGTTGTGTTATGTATATTTATTCGCATCCACATCATATGCAAATGTTATTTCTGATAAAGTTATAAAGACGACGTAGATTATTTTTAATTGAGAGGCATATTTTGGATTTAAGATTCAAAATGATAAATTTGTAAGGGCCTCATCACTAGGTTAGTATGTCAATCCCAAGAGATTGGCCAACAATAAGGACTTAAGGATAAGATTCAATGTCTCGAGAGTTCGAGTCTCTCCAAAGAGTCACTAGAGTTTTATCCTGATTGTTAACTTCAAAGCATTTAAAAATTAGTTCTTGACTGTAGATAAGAGGTAATTGGGGCTCAATTGGACTGGACTAGAGGGGAGATTACCTAAATTATCAAAAAAGGTTGAATGTTTAGGCTTGACTAGCTGCCCAACAAATCAAAATAGACAATATTTCTAAGTGAAGACTGGATCGTATGTTTAATATGATATCAGAATCAAGATCGTGTTTGCACTGTAATAAAAATGTTGATAAAAATATCAATTTTTAATATGATATCATAACACGACTCGAATATAATATTTAATTAGTGGTGACTCAAACGCAATACAAATTAGTAGTGTATATGTACTTGTATAATGATGCATCGGTGTTTCAACCGTCTGATACGTTTTATCAACAACACGACTTAAACGTAATGCAGAGTTAATAATGATTCAAATAGGAGACGGAGTTAGTGATGTATATGTGCGCGTAGAGTGATGCATGGTGCTCCACGGTCTGGCACGTTTTGTCAACCAAATACACAATTAGGTTAGCCGTACATGGCTGGCGAATGGTGAGGCTTTTTGGTTAATGGATATGGATTAGTGTCAACATTGTTGGTGAAGGGAAGGGCTGGCCCCAAGGAAAGGAATGGCTACTGATCATGAAAACGACGACCACCACCTTATCACAGCCGTCGAACTGCGGGACCCAGAAAGTCAAAAGGTATGTGTCCTTCCTGATTCCATGATCTGTGTGCCCCTCCTTTTCATTTAGTGATAGGTGTCTAACCACATAGGCATTTGCCATCTGCATCAACACGCGTTGCCTTTGCATTAAGTTCGTGTGATGGTGGAAGATTCTGCTTTTCTGAGGGTAAAAAACAAGGAAAGAAAAGAAAACTCAAAAGAATTTGTCCATCCAAACACCTGTCCTTGTCTTTTCGATGTAACGTGTCTCGGGTATCAATTGTATGATATCATATCTTATTGTGTTATGTCATGTCAAAATATATATATATATATATATTTAATTATGAATCAATTTGAATATAATATAATTAATTAATCGTATCAAAAATTTTAATTTTAACATGACATATTTATTATACGTGTACGTGTAACTTATTTAATAAATGAATTGTATTAACATGAGTAGTACAACACGACTCGTTTAACTCATTTAATAAATAGATTGTATTAAAATCGATATAATTAACACATAAAATCCGTTTTAACACGTTTAATACTTATAACTTATTTAATAAATACACTTATTGAATTATTATTTTTTTTAATGTATTGGTTTTATATTTTCATTAAATTAATATATAGATTTAGTATTAAAAAAAGATTAATACTTATAATACTTATAATATTAAATTTTTTCATACTTATAAAAAAAAGTATTAATTATTACATATATTAATACTTATAATATAAAATATTTCTAATTATTTATATTTATTCATATTAATCGTGTCAATATACGTGTGCAACCCTAATTCGACCTATTTAATAATCGTATTAACTGTGTCAATCCGTTTATGACTTAAACTCATTTAAGCTCAACTCAAATCTACTAACTCCGTATCGTGTTCGAGTCGTGTTATAGTATTGTATCATAAATTGACACCACTAACATGATGTAATTGTTTCTAGGCAAAATAAATATTTTTAAAAAAATTGCTTGTAAAAAATTAAAAAAACCTTTTTATATTAAATAACGACGTAAATTGATTATCTTACTTAAATAACTTTTATCTTAGTGTTATTTTAAAAAACAATGATAATCAAACTTGTACGGAAAAAATTGAAGGGGGAGGAATAAAAAGCACTGTAAAAGTTGTGATGGACTATGACTATTCAAATTTACATTATTGGTGTATTTTATACAGGGAAATATGTTAAAAAAGTTAATTGAACAATCGTGTCAATCATGACTGTTAAAATTATATATACTAAACAAATGAATAATATTACAGACAATTGCAATTGTTTACAATGGACCGTTTGTACATTATCATATCTTTAATTTAAAAATAAATATGCAAAATTCATAATTGAACAATCTTATATTAGTATCCTTTTTCTCTTTCTTTCTATAAAAATTTGGTTTGTTACCAAAATATTATTTTTTTAACTTCTTTTTTGGGCATTACAGTGTACATTTTTTTTTAGTGCATGGAAGAACATTATTACATCCACTATCCTACATTACTAATATGATATATTCTCAGAATCAAAGTCCAATCCAATCTCTACACATTTAGCATGAGTTTTATTTCTTCTCCCATTGTTATATCTATTTTTTTTCTTTTTATAGATTATCATGGTGGACTATAGTTGATTAACCATACAATTTCACTTTCATATAAGTTAAAGATGTTGTAAACCCTTCAAGTCCCTCTATTTTATTAAGGAAATGACACGTGTTACAACTTTCCTTAATGATCTAATTTTTTGAAATTTTTTTGAATAGGTTTGGTATAATGATGTGATAATGTATCTTTTTAATAGTATTCTGTCATATGTGATACGACCTACTTTTTTTAATGGGACATAACTGACAGTTGAAGTGTCAATTGGGCTGGATAGTCTGGGCACGTCACGGCACGGCATGACACGACATAATCGTCGGTAGACAGGAGTGGGCTAGGCATGGCACGACATGGTTGGAGGCCCGACATGGCACGACTGAAGGCCCAACACAAGGCACGATGTAAGCACGATCACGGGCACGACCTAGGCAAGAGCAAGGCCCAGCACGGTAACCGTTGACACGATACGTTAGGCTCGATTGATTTATTATTTTATTGTCATTTATTATTATTATTATGTGAATATATTCAAGTAAAATATTATAATAATTTTTAAAAAAATACAAATTTAAACAAAATATTATAATTACAAGTAATAAAGTGAATAATAATAACATTAAACTAACAAATGACAAATTTTAAAATACAAGATTTAAACAAAATATTATAATTACAAATAACAAAATAGAAAATAGTAATATTATGTAATTAGAATAACAAAAAGTATAATATTTTAAAAAATCACCGTCTATATTAGCCATTAAAAAATAAAAAATAAAAGGCCCACGGGCTGGGCTCTTCGCTAATGGTTTTTAAAGTGGCCCGGCATAGGCAGGACCCGATTACTACACAAGCCGGCACTGCACGGCTAGTTGGCACAAATGGACCTATTTAAATGGGCCGGTTTGGCCTGTTTGACACCTCTAACTAACTAATAAAGTGTTATTGAAATGATATATTGTCATGTGATATATTTCAGACTATAATATAAGAATGTCCCAAAAAAAAATATTTTCTTTCATTGCTGCACCTTTTGTGGATAACCTTTCGGTTGCTCAATTACGGAAAAAATGGGCAAGTCAACTTATAAAATAATTTAAAGAAAGATCCTTCAAAAGTAGTTAAAGAAAGTCTATATTTTTTTTGAGTACTTGTATATGTAAAAAAATTGACACCCAAAACATTTTAGAGAGAAAGGTATATAACGGACGGTGGCAGACCATAGTGGTGTTGGGTGCAACACAATACAGACCACCTCAAAAGATATCTACATCTATATGTGTGTGTAAGAATGATCAATGATGTTGTACCATCCAACATTTAAAAATTTGAGTCACTTAACCTTCTTTTGTATAGTCCACAAAATAAACATTGAACATATTTATATTTTATACATTCAAAGTCAAAAGTATCTGATTATTTTAGTTTATAGATTTAGTTTCCTTTGTCAAGCACAATGGATGATGGAAATCAAGGAACTAATTAAAACCAATACAAATTAAGTGCAATTAAAATCTTATCCCACTTGGCCACCATAGCTATTTGGGAAAGAAAATTAACTTTTTATCTTGTAAATCAACATCCAAATGTTGTTTTCTTAGGCTATCTTACTATTGTCCCATTTTTTTAATGAGACCAGCAATAATATTAAACCATTAATTATTCCAAAAATTTAAGTTGTTGAAGATCTTAAGTGTGACCAGATTCTTATCATGAGTGGATTAACACGTGTATTAATTATTAATTCTGATATTATGTTAAAGCACTAATTATTCTAAAAACTTCCAATAGAAAAAATATTGAACCATTGGTGCCATTCATTCCCTTTTAGATGTCCTACCTAATTAAACCATACTGCGCATCTTCAATTCAACATGCTAAAGTTATATTTTGGTATCATTACAGTGTCAAAATGTTATATTTTGACATTTTTATTTCAATACCGTATTTTTTAAAAAATACTATTTTTTGGCACAATTACATTATTTCTCTTAACTAACTACCATTATCCAACTTTCATTCAAAAAAAACTTCACATGTCATTCTAATAGGTTGCATATGACATGCCAAAATTTATCATATGTCATATCTTGTACCAAATATGGCACAAGATATAGCAATGCTATTTTTTACATGCTATATAACATGTTATTGTAACATCCTTTTTTTATGATTGTATCATTATCTAACATTAGTAGCTTTTATATCATGATCATTGAAGATGTGCTAATGACTTTTCAATGGCACATCGTCGTTCCCTTCCAGCTGTCACAACACTGACGTAGGTGGTACTTGAATCTTTTTCTTTTTTAATTTTCTAACTCATTAGCTCTATTATGACTTTGCAAAGTGATTCACACAATAACTCATCAGAAAACTAACATGTCATGGCCGAAAATGGCTCTAAAGAAAGGATATAGGTATATAGAGAGGAGATGACCTATTTTCTCAAGAATTGTCATATCCCATAGCTTTGCATACCAGTTGGACTAGTTACACAATAAGCATTAGTTGATTTATTGGTTGACTGATAAATTCTTTGTCCTTGTTTCTTAAGGCATAATAAAAGACTGACAACACCAAACCAACTAAGTAGAAGTAGCATATTAGGTCTTCCAATGATCCAATACTCTAAAAAGCATTTTCTCTTCTCTCCCTAGGCTGCCAAACTTGCATGTTACATGGTTTTATTTTTTTTGGAAATAAGTAAATTTTATAAAATAATAAAAAAAAAACACTATACGAGCACCGATAGGAGGCATTCATCTTATTAGTCCTGGATATAATGTACTTAGACTAATGAATGTTCGACACATCAACAAAATTGTTAGTATAACTCACATTTTGTTGACAGTGTCAAAAATGCACCGGGACCAATTAGGCTTAGCACAACTAAACCAAAAGGGCCTACCAAAGAAACTAAATCAGGAAAAAATATTGGGTTCTCAAGAATTAGTACATTAACAGTGACATCAATGACCAAATATGTAGAATAGTATACTTTACATGTGATTACTGATCTCACAGTTAAAAGTATGGTACTCTGAGAATACGCAATATTTAGTCCTGAATCAAACCCGAGGCTGCATCACATATCAAATATATGAATCTCTATGTTATTATTTCGTAAATAATGAGTTAATAAGGGACTTTAATCTCAAGATTGTACATAGTGCTAGGACTTCCTGCTGGCTGCTATGCTAATTGATAATGCATTGAGATATACAGCTCATGAAAAATAATATTCGATACGTCTCTCCTTATTGCTATTTGACCTGGCATTTTATCCACATTCCTTGGACGGAAGGTATGAAGAATATAAACTGTGTGACAAACACATACACAAATTGATCAGAGACAGAATTTTAATTGTATGCATGAACAAAGATGGGCATATGGAGATGGGGATTGGAGTGTGGTAGGGGAGGGGCTTTTCCACAATCTATAAGTATCTTGATATATATATATATACATATATATATATATATATATATTTAAGAGAGTTTTGTGTCGATTTTCGATTACATTACAGGTAAACTCTCCGTCTAACATGAAACTTTCATGGGAATCATTTTTTTATTATATCTTGGATGGGTGGCTCCAAAGTCTGACCCGTGACGTCTCATGTTGAGTTGGGAAGTTCCACTCACTTGGTATACTTTCCATAGGATTGCTACAAAGTGATATTGTACAATAATTTGAAAAATGTATATGAATTTATGAAAGATTACATTCCCTTTTTTTTCTTTTGATGGACATGTATGATCATATTCCTTGAAATGCAATATCAACCAAAACTGCACTAAGATACATATGGTGAATCCCAAGCTGATTAACATGGCATAAGTGGATGCTTCACTTTAGTGCAACAGTGGCTTATAATTTTTGGCATTTAGAGTACTACACCATCTTGGTCCTTGGATAGGGTACCTTGTACGCGAAGGTCATGGAGCCAAAAATTGCTAGTGCTGTGGGACAATCGTACTGCCTCTTTTATGTGTCTCTTCAAATGAAGCCCCCCCCCCCCCCCCCCCCAATTCTGCCATTGTAAAAGAAATAAAAGGTGTGACAAAGGACACACACACACATATGTATGCGTCCAAATAAGAGTGCTATAGTTGTACGAATATGAAAGTATCAACAGACAATAAGGAAACAAGGAGGAACATCAACAGAAAAGTGATTGAGAAACAACAAAGTGTGTTAATATTAGTGGGAATGCATTTTCTAAGTATTGGGATAGATTTTCTCATGCCTTTTTGGGAAGTTCCCCGCATGTTTCCTTGGATTTTCCAATACATGGTTCCGTGCACGTTTCTTAAACTACGGTGTTTTTAATTATTTACTGAAAACTTTTCTTGCTCAGTATACGTTATATATATATATATATATATATATACACTGCACATGACATAATGCTCCTAATTCGTAACCATATAAAAAGTTACATTTCAAAACTACAAAGGAAGTGTCATTTCTTTTTGCTTAAATGTTTGATCAATACAATCTGGGATAATCATGAGTTCATATCACAACATGATTTTATCTTGACACCATACCAAAAAGTACATCTTTCAAATTTATTTTTTTGGGTCTTGTGACAATTATATATATTGTCTTCATAAAAGCAATTAATCAATCTCTCCCTGATAAAGCAAACCGCTTCTGTTTGTCTCTTTAAAAAGCTTTTCCACTTTTAACTCCATGATAAAAGGTTCATCTTTGTCACTTAAAAAAATAAATCAACTTTCCCTAATCATTATTATATTAATTACTCATATACAATCAGTCCATAATAAATTGAAACATCTCCAGTCATCCACAGAGGTAGATTCATGACAAAAAGTTAGTGGCGTCAATGCTATGCTGCCACCTAACAATGTGTGTACATATATATTTAAAGATGTTTACAACAAAAAGACAGAGAAAGGAAGAGAAATGAAACACTAACAGGGTGAGAAGCAAAATAAAGAATTTATATTATCAGCCGAGTGACCTTTGCATATAAGCTTGCAAAAAAAAAAAAAAAAAAATACACACCGGATGAGGTTAGGTACAATAGAAAGTGATATATCTAATAGTGGCACAGTAAATTGTAATAGAAAAAAAGAATTTCTTTTATGATTTTTAATTAGATGCCATGAAAGTTTTAAAAGCACGGAAGATATGACTGCGTTTTGATCAATAGAGGAAAGAAGAAAAACCCTCCTAGCATCATTCAAATGTAAGTGTATATATATACCAAATAAACAATTTGAATTTTTTTCTAATTGCTTCTTTCTTCTAAGTTGAAGATTGAGGGCGATAAAACAAATGAAATTAATTTTCTTAGAAAAACACACACCGAAGGGTGGAATAAGGGAAAAAAATTAGGGGGCTAATTTTTTTTTTCTCTCAAAATGGAGGAAAAATTTGCATAAAATTGATTCAAATCTTATATGTAAAAAACTGATTTTGAGGAGCTAAATTTTTTTCCCAAATAATTGGAAGAAATTTTTTCATAAAATTACTTCAAATATTACATGTAATTTTTTTTTCCCAAATTGGAGGGTGATGTTTGTGGGTTGTTGATTGTAAGCTTTCACTGTGTGTGTAAGTCTTTCCCTGTGTTCTAATAAATATCTTCTTTCCAAAAAAAGAAGGCATATTCAATAGTGCCACACAGTAAAATGTAATCGTAAAAGAGAATTTCTTTTCTTTCATATGCCACGACAGTTTCGAAAGCAAGGAAGATATGACTGCATTTTGATCTATGGAGGAAAGAAGAAAGACCCTACTACCATCATTCAAATGTAAGTGTGTGTGTGTGTGTGTGTGTGTATATATATATATATATATCCAATAAAAAATTAGAAACAATTTTTTTAAAATAATTATTCTTTCTTCCAAGTTGAAGATTGAGGGTGATAAAAGGGTCAAAATTTTCTTAAAAATGAAAAACCAGAGTTCTTTTTCTTAATTCTCATAATTTCTCCCGGACCTTATCGAGTGTTAGATATTATTATTTGGTGAGATAATTTCTAGTCTATATTATTATTTAATGTGATGGGACTGACGCTTATAAATTTAATAACTTTTTTATTTAATATTATATAAAAAATTATTGTTTATAAAAAATTACGAAAAGTTTTGAAATTTTATGAGAGTTTATTATTTTATGTCAGATGATAACATAGAATGACCGTCTCACTCTACTCTTGGGTACAATTTTCTTTTTTTCTTTTTTTTTTAAAATATTTAAAGTATGACAATAAGGTGAATTGGTGAATTGTAAAATGCCTTCCCACATCTACTACTTTCTCACTATATTGAGTGCTGTATTAGATAACTAGTAGTGGATCTGTCAAAATGTACAAATGCATCGAGGAATATAGATACATTCTGGTAAGAAGAAGATCCAAGAATCATCAAATCATTTTGTATTGACGTATTATACACGACTATTTCACACCAGAGAATTTTGACCTAACCCATTTGCATATAATCATGTATTAATTAACTAGAAAATTAGTATAATTACAGTAGGAAGCAACAGCTACCTGATGATTCCACACAAAAGCATGAAACTTTCACTGATGGTGACACCACCTTCAACCAAGCCTTTTATAGGAAATACGACACAATCTCAGCCACTATCTTCCCCATTGAATGGGCTCTTGCCACATAAAAAGGCTTGAAGAACCAGCACTTCACTTTTTTCCCTTATACACCCCAAAAAGGAGATACCATAACGCTGTCATGAGAGAAAGAGAAGATAAAGGAAAATGGTGTTGGTTGGATTTCAATTTCAGTCCAAAACCTAAGTGGATGATGATTATAACCTTCACTTTACCACGTTATTGTTGCTCATATCACATTGTAATTACACATGTACATACAGTTGTATCTATATATATTTGTGTAAAATAACAGTATATATATACACTATTATTATATATTCTATACGTACAAGAGTGTGTACACACACACACATATATATATATATATGTATGTATATAAAGGACGGGAATATGAGATCGATTCTGAAGCATAAAATTGTTCTCATGGGACTGTTTTGCTGTCAATGTGGCATGACTATGGCCCCCATTAACTACCTCTTGCTGGCCTACAATAAAGTGATCAATGTTCAAAGTTCAGTGGTTCAAATCACAAATGATTTTGTATTCAAATCAGAAAATGTAGAACAGAAATTTGAAAAAGCCAGGGGTACTTGTTCTAGCAACCATGTATTTTATTTGAAGAATGTTGTTTTTTAATTTTAAATCCAAATAAGTAATCTCAGTACATTTATTATAATCTACTTGAGAAAACCAGTGATAATATACGTCACTCATTTTATTTTTAATCTAAAATTTTTTAAGTGAACTTTATTTATTAAATCAGGACAATCAATTTAGGTCACGTGTTTCAGGATAAAAATAAATAAGATAATAATTTATGACTTATGTATTAGTGCCATATACTCATAGGTAGAATCATTATTATGGGTTCTGCTAACTGAAGTTATTTTATGTGAATATATGTATATTAATACGAAAACATTATTTAAAAATTTATTTTTTCTTGCATATATGACATAAAATGATTAATTTTGTAAAATAAAAATAAAAAACATGATCCACGAATAATTACTCATCTATGGATTATAATTACCTCCCCACCAAGTGAATATTCTACATAAAAGAAGGCTCTCTTCTAAACTTTCCTCTCTTTTATATCAACCTGGGGCACAATGTTGTAAATAAACCATTTGTCTAGAGTCTGGAATTGGTCACTAATAACTTTAAAAAGGTGATGGGCCTTATTTATGGCGCATATAGTAATACATTTTTCAGATGTGAGGGAAATTGTAATTACATTCTCATGTATGTATGTATGTATGTATATATGCGTATACAAAAAAGTGGACAACGCCGCTGTAATACATCTGCTCTGGACTCAAGCCCTAGGTGGGTGGCTCTCTCTCTCTCCTCTTTCTATCTCTTAGTTCTTAAGGCTATATCATGACTCACCCAATCTGCTTCTCGTGCCTTCTCCACTTTAAAGGTGACATTGGTTGTTTTTGCATGTGAACCTTCTCTTCTCAAACTAGGCTAGCTATTAAACTCCTTGGTCATATTTGCTATCATTTTTCTCTTCCTCATCTTCATCCAAGGATCTTGGTTTCTTGGTCTCTCTCTCTCTCTCTCTCTCTCTCCAAACCCATTTTCTTCTCTCCCATCAACCCCCTAGAAATGATGCCTCCTGAGCATGAGACTACTAGTATCACTGGTATTCCATCTAATGTTCTACTGACTAACCGAACTGAAAACATTTCAGTTCATGCCGAACCTCCCAGTTCAGTGAGTAACCTGAGCCCATGTTTGGATCGTCAAAAGCCCGACCAACAAGAAGCAACCCCTGTACGATTATCTGTTCTTCGTGAATCTCTGCGCCCCATAACTCTAAAGGTACAGCAACATGTATCTATATATATATGTGTGTGTGTGTGTGTGTTTGCTTCATATATGTGTTATAGTTTAATTCCAATGTAATATAGTCATTGAATATAACTATATGTGTGTATTCCAGTTTGAAGATGTGGCATATACAATCAAATTGCGGACGAATGAAGGCAGTTGCTTTAGCTCATCAGAACCGAAGCTGACTCGAACAGTACTCAATGGTGTTAGTGGCATTGCTCGACCAGGTGAACTTGTAGCAATGTTGGGTCCATCAGGAAGCGGCAAGACCACCCTGCTAACAGCCCTCGCTGGCAGGTTGCCGGGAAAAGTCTCCGGCACCATAACCTACAACGGACAGCCCTTCTCAAGCTCCATCAAGCGCAAGACCGGTTTTGTTTCACAAGATGACGTGCTGTACCCTCACCTAACTGTGCTCGAAACCCTAACATTCACAGCTTTGTTAAGGTTACCAAACAAGCTCACCATAGCAGAGAAGATCGAGCAAGCTGAGCTGATCATCATGGAGCTTGGATTGACAAGGTGTCGAAACAGTATAGTGGGAGGCCCGCTCTTTCGTGGGTTATCGGGTGGGGAGCGGAAACGGGTCAGTATCGGGCAGGAGATGCTGGTGAATCCGAGCCTTTTGCTGCTGGATGAGCCCACGTCCGGGCTCGACTCGACCACGGCTCAGCGAATCGTGTCGACGCTACGAGGGCTGGCGCGAGGGCGTAGAACGGTAATTACGACGATTCATCAGCCTTCGAGTCGACTGTATTGGATGTTTGATAAGGTGGTGGTGTTGTCGGAGGGTTGCCTGATTTACAGCGGCAGTGCGGGTCGGGTGATGGAGTATTTCGGTTCAATCGGTTATGTTCCCGGGTTTAATTTCATGAACCCTGCTGATTTTCTGCTCGATCTCGCTAATGGTACGGGATTTCTTCTCAACTAGTCAGTTTCCTTTGATGTTCAATTTATTGATCTTTTATTTTATTACTAACAAAATAGTGGGACCCACAGTACTGTACATATATGTGTATAGGTGTTTATGTCCAATAAATGATCACCACAAAATAAAAAAAAAAGGTTTGAAAATGCTGACTGAATAAGTATGCTAACTTAGAATTTCTGAAAAAAATTAATTAGAGAGAGAATTTATTTTTTTTAAAAAATTATAGTATATAATTATCATATTTAATCTTATTTTTTATTTAATCTTTCAAACACGACCTTTATTATTTTTACGGTATGATTTTAAAAAGAGTTATGTTATAACTTATACATATAGATTTTCCTATTTCATTTATCCCTAAACACAAAATTGTGAGATTCTGTCATATTTATTATAATAGGTTCATTATTTTATATCTAAAAATGAAGAAATTATTATAATATATATATATATATATATATTTGAAAATTACTCTTATAATAAATTGGGGTCTTAAAATGAAGGTATTTTTTTTTATAGGTTTGATACACTACGTGATTTTGTGTCTTTTTAATTATACTGTGTTACGTATATTATATCTTTCTAAATAAAATGGTCATATCCCATAAAAAATTTTTTTATTAAAAAAATATATTACTGTTAGAGAATATAATAATAAAGTTACACTCTTTCTGACAGTTAAGTTTTTAGATGAGTTGATGATTTCACATAGTATTAGAGTAGGCGAAATGTCTTAAGTTCAAATCTAAAATATGAATTAACACATATAGGTTCAAAGTGGCCACATATGAGGAGGTGTGTTAAAAAATATAATAATAAAGTTACACTTTCTCTAATAACTTAAACTTTTAGATAAGTTAATGATTTCATAATTACTACCTCATTCATTTATCATATCCATTCAAAAACTTTTTCTTGAAATGTTATGCAGCTTTGGACATGGCAGAGGCCAAACTAAATGCATTATTGTAACATGGGTTGTCCCATCCAGATTATCCATATTGTTTTGAGGTTCATATATAATCACTGGTCACCCTCACAATTGGGACTTGTGCTATACCTTCCACAAGGTCAACCTAATTTGATACATGTCTCATGTGTGTTAAATCTTCTTGTTCAATCATAGATATTTTCGGCCTGTAAAAATTGCTTTAAAAAGAGTTGGCCAGAGTTAATTATTTTTGCTTTTGTTTGTATCTGATGAGAGATGACCCTGTTAATGTGACATATATATATATATATATATATATGATGCTTTAGTATTAAAATTGTGTCCACCTTACTGAATTCACCAACACTAAAGGAGATTTCACAGTAATATTAGAGTTTTTCTAATACCCAAGAAATTTTTTAAAATATTTAATACTATTAATATGTTTTAAAAATATTTAAAAAATTCAATTTCAGATATAAAAAGTGCTTTTTTCTAATAATACTTTTAATTTTAAGATATACCATAGGATTAAAGAAAAAAAATAACAGAGAGGAGGCTGTCTCCAACATCACATATCTACTTTTAAGATTTTCTTTTTTAATAAGTGTCTAATGATTAATGGAGCTTTTGATTTTCTCTCTTCTCTTATTGAAGTTTTGAAGTGACATCATTTGACATATCCCAAAACATTGGGCATCTGAAGTGATTGAAACACTTCTATATCTTTCATATAATTGTTGGGCATCTGAAGTGATTGAAACACTTCTATATCTTTCATATAATTGTTGATTAATAGGAGGAAAATCCTATAGTGGAGTAAAAAAAAAAGTTTATTTTTCAGTTTGGTATTGTTTTTAATTTATTTATGAAATTAAGATTATTTTTAAAATTATCTTTTTTAAAAAATATTTTTTTCATTAAAAAATCGTATTTTAAAAATATGCTTTGAAAGACGATTTCAAATAAATTTTATTTTTTAAATCTTTTTTCATAAAGACGTTTGAAAATTGTTTTTATTAAAAAATTGTCTTTTCAAAAAGACATTTTAAAAGTGTCTTTCTGAAAAAACTGATTTTAAACAATTTTTTAATTTTTTAATTGTTTTTCAACAAAACGATTTCACAAATAACCCTTAATTTAATAAATAAGTTTATTATAATCTTATTCTTGAAAAAAAGTTTCAAAACAACTCTATTTGAAGAAAAATTTCTGATTAATAGGCTGTAATTGGTCTTCTCAGTGAGCAAGGTAGGCTGGTTGACTATTGAATAAAATTGGCGAATGTAAAGAAAAATCAATGGTGCCTAAAATAATTAAATTTAGGCATGAAAACCTCTGCTGTGTTTTTGCTTTGTTTGGGTGGGTTTGTAAATGGGATTGTGCTCTGTTTCGTGGCTCATGCTTGCTCTGTTTTTGTCAAGCTTTGTATACCTCTGATTTTTTTCCCCATGGAGATCAGTCTTCCTCTTATATGCTGTGACCAACTTCTTTTCTTCTTAATACAGATTACATTAGTTACTTAAAATAAATAAACTAATTAATCCAATGAATCTAGTCAAACATCTATAAAATTTTGGGTGACAGAGCTACTAACAAAGCTGATAAGTGAGTCAAGCAGATCTATTAATCAGAATTTTTTAGATTTTCCCCCCTTTCGACTCTTTTTGGCCATTTTTTGAAGGTGTGTTGATTGAGCTGTTATTCATTGGTCCCATGCAATGCGCCCGAGCCAATAAACACATGCTAAATATACAAAATATATATATGCAATGCATTGAGACTAATGAATATTTTTCCATGTTTGATAAGAGTTGCAGTGCCACCTTTTGGGAAATCAACTTTGATTTACATTCTTTGATCCCTTAAACTTCATGATTAATTGTTTTCTTATTATATTTGGACTAACCAATATGTTAAAATCCAATTAGTCTGTAGATTTCCAGTCTGAATAATGTATGGTTTGGCCAAGTAACAATATATGATGTTTAGTTCTGTTATAACACTATGCTTCTTCTCAAGAGAGTCTTTCACATTCTACTTTTAAACCTCTTTTTAACTTCTAAGACTGTTGGGATACGCAGGTGTGGCTCCTGATACAAAACACGATGATCAACAGGAGTTTCAGGGCAGATCAGATCACCATGATGATCAAAATTCAACCAAACAGTCCCTTATATCATCTTACAGAAAGAACTTATACCCTGCCTTGAAGGATGAAATTCACCAAAGTTTCCGGGACCCATTTTGTTCTGCATCAGGACTATCACCATCAAGAAGTAAGCCAAAACCCCTGTCCCTCTCTGGTTGCATCTACCCACCTAATTAATGGCCTTTTATAATTTTAACATTTTGTGAGACTTGTGTTGGCGTGAGCTGTTGAAACTAATTTAGGAAAGTCAAATGGTAGCCATAGAATTAGCCCAGATATCTTGGCAAGATCTCTGCCATGATATATGTATAACCGAAAATAGGATCGAATTGTTATTCTATATATTTGTATATCCTCAATGTAAAAGAGATATGAAAGAAATACCAGTATAGAAGTTGACATGGTATCAGAGCATCGGTTCTGGATCTTCCATCCAGTCTAACAAGTTGTGCATCAGAGATTTGTATGCACCAACTTGAGGGGGAGTGTTGGTGTGAGCAGTTGAAACTAATTTAGGAAAGTCAAATGGTAGCCATAGAATTAGCCCAGATATCTTGGCAAGATCTCTGCCATGATATATGTATAATCGAAAATAGGATGGAATTGTTATTCTATATATTTGTATATCCTCAATGTAAAAGAGAAATGAAAGAAATACCAGTATAGAAGTTGACAACTTGCGTGTGACTTTAAGGCTAGATCATTGAGGTCTGATGGTGTCATTTAATAATTTCTCATTCGTATTGGTGGTGGCCTTGAACTGCATTAAATAAGCAGTGTTTGGATGCAGCAACTCCGTATAATATTAATGGACCACTAATTTGTGTTGCAGGCTGTGAGAATCAATGGACCACCAGCTGGTGGACACAATTCAATGTGTTGCTGAAAAGGGGCCTTAAAGAAAGGAAACATGAGTCCTATTCTGGTCTTAGAATTTTTCAGGTCATGTCTGTTTCTATTCTTTCAGGACTCCTATGGTGGCATTCTGATACATCACACATACAAGATCAGGTATCGTGTCCTTGCTCTCTGCTTCTGCCTCTCAAACTTGACATAATTAAGCAACTTCGTAGAAGAATAACTTCTAGCTAGTTGCCACTTGAATGGCCTGTAATCAATGGTGGCTGAGGGTCCAGGAAAGCCATGGACCGACAGACATACCAAACAGCTCGCTCTCAAATTTAAGGGTCCAGTACTCTTCTATTTCAAGTCAAATAAAGAGATTTCATTTGTAAGAGAGTGTGGGAGCCATTATACGTGGACCCAACACATGGTGGGTATTACACCTCCTCACAAATGAAACTTATTCATTTAATTTGAAACGAAAGGACTCTAAATTTCAAATTTAAGTAGGAATGTACGTGGGTTCGACAATAATATAAAATTTAAGTAATAATTGTTTATAGGACAAAGATAATTTATTTAGTATTACGGTCACTCCGCATCGTTATTTGATATGATATGATTGTCTCTCTTTGCTAGTTTTAGGATAAAGTTACTTATCAAATATTTTGAAAGGTTTTAGCATTCAGGAGGAATAGAGTCACACTACATCAATTCATGAGGTAGAGCAACTTTTTTACCGAATACTTTCTTGTGATGCCACATGTTTTTAGGAGAGACTCACCTCGAAATAATTTGAGAAGTTACCTTTTTATTTTTGTTTGATGATGCCATTTTAAAATTAATTTGTCCTTCAAATTTGTATTTTTATAAGGGCCCTTAAAATTTTAATGCCTATACTTTCTCCACTAAGAATAATTTCATCAACTACTTTTAATGGCCAATCCTAGAGGTTTCCTATGGATATAGAGAAAAAATTTTGGTCATAAGATTAAGGCTTAGAATTGTCACTCTTCCCTATGGTTGCTTCTAAAATGGACATTCAATATATGTTTCATATGTTTAACAATAATGAATTTTCAACAGGTGGGACTTCTCTTCTTCTTCTCCATCTTCTGGGGCTTCTTTCCTCTATTCAATGCCATATTTGCATTCCCACAAGAGCGACCAATGCTGATAAGGGAGCGTTCCTCCGGCATGTACCGCCTCTCCTCCTACTACTTCGCCAGAATGGCTGGCGACTTGCCAATGGAGCTTGTCCTCCCAACCATCTTTGTCACCATCACATATTGGATGGGGGGCCTCAAGCCTTCCATCTTAACCTTCACACTCACTCTCTTGATTGTCCTCTTCAATGTTCTAGTCTCTCAAGGCCTCGGGCTGGCCCTCGGCGCCATCCTAATGGAGGTCAAACAGGCCACAACATTGGCCTCTGTGACCATGCTTGTGTTCTTGCTGGCTGGTGGCTACTACATTCAGCACATGCCGCCTTTTATCACTTGGCTGAAGTACATTTCATTCAGTCATTATTGTTACAAGCTTTTGGTGGGAGTTCAGTACTCAAAAAATGAGCATTATGAGTGTGGATTGGGAATGCATTGCAGGGTGTTTGATTCTCCGGCAATAAAGCTTATGGATATTGATAATATGGGGTGGGATGTGGCTGCTTTGGCTGTAATGTTTGTGGGATATAGGCTTTTGGCTTATTTTGCTCTGAGGATGGGACGGCCTCAGTGAAGCTAAAGAAACTGATCAAGATGTTCCAAGAATTGATCAAATTAGCTTGATGAAAGAGAGTTAGCAATGATCTTGGTGACCAGCTTTGATAAATGTAAATTGAATTCTATTTGTATGAGAAATATTTGATCCAGTTAATAGGTAGCCAATGTATGGTTAATTATTATGAAAGGACTCTTCTAAGTCTCTACAATTTCAGTTCAAATTTGCTGATGGAACTTTTTCTTGTATAGCAGAATCAAGAAATTCACTGGAAATCGAACAGCTTGCAGGGAAGAAAATTTAAGGAAATATGAGTGGATCATACAATCTAATTTTGAATCTTTTTGGTTTCACTAATATTGGGTAAATGTAAAAGGAACTTCAAGGAAGAATGACTTCTTTGGGTTTTTAGTCCACCCTTGCATGCTTTTTCATGAGGGAAAATTGGTGAAGTGGAAATAAATGTTTTGGTATGATGTAGAACAAGTGGTGGATTTTTTTATGACTAATACGATCCAAAAAATGCCGTACCTCCAGGAAAAATGTTTTGACCTGACTCTTTGACCATGTTTTGGGATATTTTGGTTTCTTAATTTTGTTCGGACAAGTATTAGTAATTTCTTAATCGAATTAATTTAATAGTTTTCTATTCAGATTAGTACTCTTTAACCTTATAAATATGATGTATTGGACTATTATTATTCAGATTCCTCAATAAAAAATGTTTTGAGTTTAGAGGATTTTCTCTTATTGGGTGAGTAATTCCTGCGATACTTGATTTTCAAAAAATTCAACGTATTCGATTCTTTTCATATTTTTGTGCTGTGTTATGGCATCAGGACATTTCCTCAACCTTTACCAAAAAAAAAATGCAAGTCTTCTTGTTTCTGAAATCATTTCAGCATTCATCTATAAAGAAACTGAACATAGAGTCTCCCCCAGCTGCTGCAAAATTTGTAAGGTCACAGTATAAAACTAAATTGCATCATAAACCTTATTCAAAGCATGATCATTCTTGTTGTTTTGAGGTTGCAAAAGAAAACAAAGACAACTTTGAAGGAAAGAAAGATGAAGATTAAAGAAAAGAACATCAGAGATTATGTCGAAGGAGAGATTGATTTATTAAACTCAGAACTTACATTAAAAAGACTTGAAAGTTAATAACTAACCACTAAGATCATGGTCCTAAAAATAAGCCCTGATCACATATGATTAATTAGAAAATAACAAACTCCTAAACACTAGGAAACAATATCTTGAAATATTCAAAACATGACAACTTGGCAGCAGTTCTAAACACATCAGCTAACACTTCCTCCTTGCTTTAGAGACTGCAAACACCAAGTTTCAATCTCAAAAACTTGAACTTGCTAACTGGTAATGGTTTAGTAAAAACATCAGCTATTTGCTCATCTGTTTTGCAATAAAGAAGAGTTATAGCACCATTCTTCTACACTTCCCTCGAGAAAAATAGCTTGATGTTGAAATGTTTAGTTTTTCCATGAAAAACTGGATTGTGAGAAATAGTTATTGCAACTTGATTATCAAAAAAGATCTTAGTGTCTTCTTTCTGCTTAAGATGAAGATCACTCAATATCTTCCCCAGCCACAAAGCTTGATTTACAACAGCAGTTGTAGCAACAAACTCTACTTTAGTAGGAGATTGAGCTACTGTTTCTTGTTTTTAAGAACTCCATGAAACAACTCCTGATCCAAAACTAAAACAGTACCCTGTGGTACTTTTCATGTCATCAATGGATCCTGCCCAGTCACTGTCAAAAAAACCAAACAGATTAAATTTCTTTCTTTTCTTGAACTTGATGCCAAAGTTGATTGTGCCTTTGATGTATCTAACCACCATCTTGGCTACCTCCAAGTGCATTTCACTTGCACAGTGCATGAATCGAGATAAAATACTGACAACAATCAAGATATCAGGTCTTGTTGCTGTAAGATACATCAGGCACCCAATCAAACTTCTAAAGTGTGCCTCATCCACTTTTTCAGTTTCCTTTTGATTCATAGGAGTGCTCATTGACTTGCAATCTTCCATATAAAACTTTTTGAGAATTTCCTCTGCATACTTCTTTTGACAAATGAAAATTTCATCTTGACTCTGCTTGATCTCCATTCTGAGAAAGTAAGTCATTAATTCAAGATCAGTCATCTCAAATACTTTCATCATTTCCAACTTAAATTCATCAATCAAAGTTGCATTGTTTCTAGTCACCAAAAGATAATCACATAAAGAGAAATAACAAGAATATCAACCTCACAATGCTTGACATAAAGAGTGGACTCAGATAGGCTTTTTACGAAGCCTAAACTTAGTAAGTGATCATCAATTCTGCTATACCAGGTTCTTGAAGCTTGTTTCAATCCATAGAGAGCCTTCTTGAGGAGATAAACTTTGTCTTCTTCTCCTTTTTTCACAAAACCTTCTGGTTTTTCTCAACATAGATTTCTTCTTGCAAGAAACCATTTAAAAATGCTGATTTTACATCCAACTGGTACACTTTTCAGCCTTTTTGTGCTGTAACAGCAAGTAGCAGCCTAATAGTGTCAAGTTTAGCAACTGGTGCAAATGTGTCTGAATAGTCTACACCAAAAATTTGAGCATATCCTTTAACAATAAGCTTGGATTTGTGTTTGTTGATGGATCCATCAGCATTGAGCTTGGTTCTGAACACCCATTTGACCCCAATGATTTTTCTATCTTGAGGTCTATCAACAAGCTTCCAGGTATGATTTTTTTTAATCATGAACAGCTCCTCCTGCATTGAAACTATCCACCTTTGATCCTTCTTTGCATCCTCGTATCCTACAGGTTCACATACAACAATGTTGCACCTCTGATAGATATCAGACAACAACCTAGTGCCTCTGACAAGGAGAATCATCCACCAGATCATTTAAATTCTCATTCTGATTTCTCTTTGAATTTTCCTAGTTCCATTGCTCATTCTCCATGAAATGCACATCTCTACTTATCACCATGTTTCCTGTTTCTGGCTGAAATACTTTGTAAGCTTTAGATATTGTACTGTAACCCACAAATATGCTAGGAACAACTTTTTTATCAAGCTTATCTCGCTTAACCTGAGGCATATAGGTAAAGCATAAGCAACCAAAAACTTTAAGAAGTTTTAATGAAGGTTTTTACCCATGCCATTCCTTAAATGGTGTCTGATCCTTCACTGCTTTTATGGGTAGTCTATTTTGAAGAAAAATAGCAGTGTTTGCTGCCTCTACCCAAAAGTTCTTTGGCAGTCCTTTCTCGTGTAGCATATAACTAGTCATCTCCATGATGAATCAGTTCCTCTTTTCACTGACTCTATTTTGTTGTGGAGTGTAGGGAGCAGTCAACTGATGTTCAATCCTAGGTTCTTCACAAAACAAATTGAATTGTTCTGAGGTGTATTCCTTGCCATTATCAGACCTCAGAACCTGAGTTTTGCAGCCACTTTGGTTCTCTACATTTGATTTAAACTTCCAGAACACAACAACAACTTCTGACTTAAATTTTAAAAAGAAAAGCCAACACATTCTGGTTAGATCATCGATGAAAACAATATAATAGAGGCTACCTTTGAGAGAAGGTGTTCTCTGAGGTCCTACCAAGTCTATGTGAATCAGCTGCAATTTTTGAGTAGCTCTCCAAGATGTTTTAGGAAATGGCAGCCTTGGTTTGCTTGCCAAACTGGCATGCTTGGCAACTTGGTAGGTGCTCTTCTAGAGGTGGTAAATCCTGCACAAACTGCTTCCTTTGCATGTACAGTGCACCCGTGTGATGAAAATGGCCAAGCCTCTTGTACCAAACCTGTGTTGTGCTTTCTGAGATAGGGAAGGCAGCTTGTTTCTCCTTCATTGGATCTAGAGAGAAGCTCTTGCCTCTTATTCTGAC
Source organism: Nyssa sinensis (assembly GCA_008638375.1). Classification (NCBI taxonomy): domain Eukaryota; kingdom Viridiplantae; phylum Streptophyta; class Magnoliopsida; order Cornales; family Nyssaceae; genus Nyssa; species Nyssa sinensis. The sequence continues at coordinate 24,878,046 of CM018042.1, forward strand.
TTTGAACATCTCCTGACCAGCTGCATCTTTGATCAAGCAATGTCTGTCTTCAAAAATCACTTTCAAGCCCTTCTCTATCGCCTGACCAACACTTAGCAAGTTTTGATCAATTTCTGGCACATATAAGACATCAGAGATGGTTTTTGTACCTAAGCAGCTTTCAATAGCTATAGTACCTTTTCCTTTGATAGCAATGTGATCATTATTGCCAATTCTGACTTTTGTGATTGTAATGATCTCTAATTCTTTGAATAGTTCCTTGTCATAAGTCATATTATTAGTACAACCACTATTAATGAGCCAACTTTCACTTGAACTATTACTTGCAAAGCATGTTGCTACAAAGAGTTGATCTTTAACCTCTTGATCTGCAACTTGGGCTTCAATTTCCTACTCTTTACAAATCACAGCTTCATGTCCAAGTTGGTTACACTTACTGCATTTTGCATTAGGTCTCCTCCAGCATTTGAAAGGAGGATTACCCTTTCTGCCACAATGTTGGCATGGAGGATGATTTCCCTTCATATCTTCAGTTTTGTTCTTGTTGTTGTTTGCTGTAGCATCACCACTTGCAGCAAAATTCTTCTTGTTCTTCTTCTTTCTCATTTTCCCATCTTCTTGATGATTGATTGGCAGTGCTCCTTCAACAGCACCTCCTTGCCTCATGACCCTTCTTTGCTGTTGTGCTTGTAAAGCATTTAAGAGCTCTGCCAAGGTAATCTTGGACATATCCGATCCTTGGTGTTCTCCAAGGTCGTAATGGTTGCCTCAAACTTTTCAAGCACCGTTACTAGGATTTTTTCAACAATCCTTGAGTCATGTAGATTAGACCCAAGTAGTCTTACCTTATTGGCAATGCTTAGAAGTTTGTCAGAATACTCTTTAATGGTTTCTGATTCCTTCATTTTTTGCAGTTCAAAATCTCTAATCAAATTCAGCACTTGCATCCCTTTGATCCTCTCATTTCCTTCATACTCTATTTTGAGATAATCCCAGATTGCTTTTGCTGATTTGAGTGACATGACTCGGGTGAAGATAGTCGATGAGACAGCAGCAAACAAACAGGCCTTTGCTTTTGACTTTCTCATTTTTCTGTCCTTGTGATTCTTGATCTAGGCATTGTGGGGTTGTCTGGCAGAGGAAGAACTTTGTAATCCTCTTCTACAACTTCCTAAAGATCCATTGCATCTAGGTAGGTCTCCAATCTCACAGCCCAAATCTGATAATTTTCTCCGTTGAACACTAGAGGAGCAATCGATGAAAAACTGGCTTCTGCGTCCACGACGTCCATTTGAATTCAATCTCAAACTCTCACAGGTTCCTTAAGAAGAAAGCTCTGATACCAATTGTTGTTGTTTTGAGGTTGCAACAGAAAACAAAGACAACTTTGAAGGAAAGAAAGATGAAGATTAAAGAAAAGAACACCAAAGATTATGTCGAAGTAGAGATTGATTTATTAAACTCTGAACTTACATTAAAAACACATGAAAATTAATAACTAACCACTAAGATTATGGTCCTAAAAATAAGCCCTGATCAGAAAATAACAAACTCCTAAACACTAGGAAACAATATTTTGAAATATTTAAAACATGACAACTTGGCAGCAGTTCTAAACACATCAGCTAACAATCATAATTAAACATCAAATTTATTCACATTATTATCCTATTTTCCCCTTCCATTTAGAGAAATTTTTTTTTATAAGTCATTTAGAGAAATATTTTGGTTTGTTAAGAAGTTGAAAAATCAAAATGTTTCTGTGATCTGTCTTATTAAAATTTTAACTGGCATGCTTGATAAAGTAGGCCAATGATAAATTTGAAGGAATCTAAATTATGGAAGGGAAAATATGGAACACACCAAAATGAAAGGGTTTATTCCTAATAGGGAAAAGCACAAGGGAGTATTAACAGAAAGCACTTCTCATTAAGCCTTATTTCTTAAAAATTTCTTGAAAAAATATTTAAATGCTTTAGCATAGGCCTCATATGATGTTGGAAAGATATGCCAAAGCATCTGATTCAAATCTTTGAAGAGGCCTCCAGTTCAGTTATTCCATTCCCTCGAACAGATTCATCGGTCTATTCAATTTGGTGCAAGCAATTATTCCATTTCCATGTCTTGATCATTTTGAACTCAACTATAAATAAATGAGTTTTGATTGAGATGATACTTGAGGCCAGCAAGTTAGACAAGCTTTCTATTCTCAGTTGTGTTAAGAGTATTCAGAAGAATGGCATCACTGAAGGCTGATAAACCTGTTGGTTCTCAACCAACAGGTCCGGTCAAGAAAGAGCCTGCCAAAGCCCCAGGGTCTAAGCAGGCCCCTGCCCCTAAGAAGCCGGAGCAGAAGCCCCGGGAGCCTAAGAAGAAGGTACAAACAATTTTTTGCTGGCATAATTACTTGTCACACCCACAAATATTTTTTTGGCAAGGGATCACAGTAACTTAAGGTTGAACATTGGGCCTGGGGCCACCCACCCGGGGAGAAAAAAACTACTTGCGAAAGCCTTGTGGGGGTGGAGAGTTTACCCATAACAAAAATCAGCACAGATTCTCTTCATACCAAAATAAAAATAAAAATGTAGGATGTGTGTTTCTTTTTTGAAGCCAAAGTCTGCTTATCATCTGTTAATTGATTTTATTGGCATTTTAATGGTGTTCTAGGCATCAGGTGGCAAGCCAGCACCAAAGAACTAGTAACAAGAGCAAGGTAGGAGTAGCAAGGAAGAGGAGAAGCTGCCATTCTAGATGGTCCATGTTGTTTTTATTGATAATATGACAGTACTGTCTTGTGGCCTATGTTAATGTATTCTTAGGCTTGGCCTAATATATAATAAAAAGATATATATTTAAAATAGATGATTGTGTCATTTCCTCTTGTGGTTTTCTGATTTATTTATAAATGGAAGGCTCGGGAAATCAAGGGAAGATGCATTTGCATGGAACAATATCAATCTGAAAGTAAGTCTGATCAGTAGCCATGAACATGCGCTCAATTTGTTCTGGAAAGAAATATTGGGAATGGAAAAGAAAATGTGGATTCTTCACAAAACCATTCCAAACCCAAATAGTTCCAAAAGTTTTGGGAAAAAGTGTTTCCACCTCTAGAATTTAGTCCCAAATGATGTGGTGGGGAGAGTTAGAAATATGAAGCCCATGTATGTTAGATGCTAAGGTAGTTAACAACTAATTGAACTGATTATTGTTGATATTATGATCAAATTTTTCTTTAAGACATCTGCTTGTGCAGTCTAATGCCTCCCTGACTCAAATAGAATACTTGGTGCTTTAAATTGTAAGTATACTCTCAAAACATAGGCTGGAATTACAGCAGAAACTCTGATGGCAGACATCTTACAATTTATTTTCTGTTTCTGAATCAAGTCTCTTCTCATGTCCACTCACCAAATTCAAAGTTTACCATTTTGAATCCATCAGTTCAATGAATTTTGATCATCACATGCCACTTCTTTTAAAAAAACTCTTCTTCAAGTTGTATTCCAATATGGGTTCAATACTTCAATTCAATTGATAAACATTATATATTTTTGACAATCCTTCGGGCCTTTTATATAATTGGCATGGCAAAAGTGATAAGCAGTTCCATATGTTGATTTTATCATGGCCTGATTATTTACTTAGTCTCCCACTGTTTGGTTGTGTTGCTGTCCACAAGATTCTTTGGTTGTGTTGCTGTCCACAAGATTCTTGGAGTTAGGAACAGAAAATGACTAATAAATTTGTTTACCAGAGGGTGTTCTCCAAACTGCCTTGGCCATTACTTTTTATCTTATCTGGAAGGAATAGAAAGTTGAGAAACAGTTGTCTAATATTAAGCAAGAAAATGAGCACAGATCAGACAACTAAAAGACATCCTCTTTATTATGAAAGCTGCCATCTCATCTTGGAGGAACATAAAGAATACCTATGTCAATAGGGAAGAGTTTGGTTTTGCCAAATAGCATCTTTAGCAATCCTAGATCATTTGTTTGTTTGTTTGTTTACTTTTTTTCACTTCCTCTGCTATCTCCTCTGTCGAGGCAGTTTGTTAGCTTGGCTTTAGGAGCTTCTATGTTTTTGGGGTATGCTCCTTGCAGGCTGTACATATTTTTTGGTTGTTAGATCAATACAATACACTACTTACCTTAAAATTCTTTTTGGCAGTGATATACCACTATGTGACACACCAACCACTGCATGACACGTGCAACCGCAAGATCGGTTCACGACTCATAATAGAGCTCAGGCTCGGCCACATAACTTGTGCTCGGTCGCTTAGTCAAGTTCGGCCTTGTAATCTGTGTTCGGCCATTCAGCTCATTCTCGGCCATACAGTTCATGATCGGCCATTCAACTCGTGCTCGGCCTTTCAGCTAGTGCTCGGCCATTCAGCTCGTGCTCAGCCTTTCAGCTTGTGCTCGGCCTTTCAGAGCGGACCTACAGAGGCCGAGCACGTATCTCTAGAGAAGATCTACTTATCTGCAAAGCTTACAGGTCCGAACACAGACCTTCGGTGTAACACACTGCTATTCAAAGCTCATCACCGCCTTAATATATGCCGAGCAGAGAATAAGGAAACAGTCTTTTACAAGGAAACCACCACTCATGGTTATCTCTATTTGATGCAATATTCTACAAGGTAACTACTATCTCCGATGCTCAAATCCCTACTTACATGGCTCCAAATCCTAATCAACTTAGGAGATCCATTGCCTATAAATTCAACCCTAAAGGTACGCTTTATTTTCATGCTCATTATTTGGCTTTGATTACAAGTCTTTCAATTCAATTTATTGACTTAAGCATCGGAGCGGCTACCGCCGGAGCCGACCCGGTGGTCCTCTGATCTTCTGTTTCGAGTGTTTCGCAGGGAGCCGAGCTTGGATCTCACGTGGGCCAAAAAGTGCAGCATCAGTTTGGCGCCGTCTGTGGGAACGCGACAATCACCAAGTGCTCTACTCAATCTAAGCTCATCTTTCGTCTATCAGAGGGATTATGGCTCCCAACTTGCGACCCAGGAATAACACTCAAAACCCTCATCCTCAACCAACTGCTGGACGAGGAAGAGGGCGAGTGAATAACCCTGCACAGGAAGAACTAATCGAAACTAGGCGGCAGAACCAGTTGCTACGGGAACAGCTTTTGACCATGACCAGGACCCTGGCAATGTTCACCCAGAATCATGAAACCAATCCTCAAAATCCACCCGTTGCCACTCAACAGCAGCAGCCTCCTGCGGCCGCCGGTGTTCATATAGACCCCCAGCCGTCGTCGGCAGCCGGTCGAGGGATCCCCGCCTTTGTCCCAGAGGTCCATTATCGAAGTACTACCCGACCCCCCATCCCAGGGGCCCCGGGAGTAAACTACGTTCCACAAGGATCACCTCCTCGAGTAGTTCCTGTACCACCAGTACCAGAGAATCAGAATAACCCCCCGGTAGCAGGCCAAGATCAGCCTACCCATATAGGCCCTGAGGCCGTGAGACCTGCCTCGCAGCAACCCGTTCTACCAAGAGGGTCAGTAAGAGCCGAGGAAGTTGCTGAATCAATAGACCGTACTGCTATCATAAGGGGTGCCCAGTATCCAGAACAGGACGAGCTGGCCAGATTGCTCGGGAGGTCGGCCACCCCGTTCACCAATGCTGTCATGGCCGAGGAAAGACCCAAGAAATTTATCGTCCCCAAATTCACCCCTTATGATGGGACCGGGGACCCGGGGGACCACCTCTCCCACTACCAGCACACCATGGCTTTGCACGGCGCTTCTGATGCCTTCTTATGCAGAACGTTCGTAACCAGCCTCAATGGTACCGCACTAAAGTGGTTCCACCACCTCCCGCCGAACTCAGTATCTAGCTTTTATGAGCTCGGCAGAAGGTTCTTGGACAGATTCATGACTAGCAGGAGGCTAAGAAAGGGTCCGGAATTCCTTCTGAACATAAAGCAAACGAGGGAAGAATCGCTGAGGGGGTATATAGCACGTTTTAACGCCGAGCTCACTGAGGTAACAGATTGCAGCCCCGGTTTCCTAGTGGCTGCTCTAGCCGCTGGACTTGCTCAAGGAGGGTTTAGAGACTCCCTGACCAAAAGTCCCCCAGCGGACATGGCAGCACTCATGGACCGTGCAAGGAAGTACATCAACCTGGAAGAGGCCAGGGACACCTCTAGAAAGGTCAAAGAACAAGCTCAGAAAGACGATCACAAGAAAGATAGTCAAAAGAAGGACACCAGCTCGGCCAGGAAGAGAGTCAGGAGCCCAGAAAAAAGGGGGGCCCCCAGAACCTCCTTCAATTCTGGACTAAGGGAATTCAACCACTTCACTCCTCTAAACGCCTCTCCGTACAACATATTGAAGCAAGTAAGATCTCGAGAAAATATGAGATGGCCGGAGCCTTTGAAAGGAGACCCCAGCTATCGAGATCAGACCAAATATTGTGACTTTCACAAAGACCGAGGGCACACTACCAATACCTGCAAAGCTCTCAAGCATGAGATTGAGCAGCTAATAAGGAGAGGAAGGCTGCAGGAGTTCGTCAAGCAGGACGGAGGACAGAACCCCCGTGACGAACGACCCCAGCAGAGAAAAACCGACCAGAGGCAGGAGCAGAAAGGAGGCAGGAACGAACCCCCACAGAACAATCAGGTGATCTATGTCTTACACGCAGATTCCCCTACAACAGGCACTTCTAACAGGTCAAGAAAACGATATGCTCGGGAGGCCAGGTCTGCTCCCAACATCATGCAGGTCGCTAACTTAGAGAAAAGGTTAAAGCCCTTGCCGGAAATCCAATTTACGGATCACGACCTTAGGGGAGTTCATTGTCCTCACAGCGACGCCCTGGTTATCTCCCTTAAGATCGCCAACTTCGATATCCGGAGAGTTCTCGTCGACACTGGCTGTTCGACCAACGTACTGTTCTACGACCCTTTCAAGCATATGAAGCTCGACCCCAATACCATTAAGCCCACGAGCATAATCATGACAGGCTTTGATGGAAACACTAACACTCCACTAGGAAGGGTCGATCTGGCCACCACTGCGGGTGAAGGGGACGGACAGAAGACCACGATAGCCGAGTACATGGTCATAAAAGCCAAATCTCCCTACAACGTCATAGTTGGAAGGCCCTGGCTACATGAGATGGGAGCGGTCACCTCAACCCTCCACCAATGCTTAAAATACATTCACAATCAGACAGTCTATTCCATCAGAGGATGCCAACCGACCTCCCGAGAGTGCCACGCCCTCGCACTCAAAGCTAAGGCCCCCAAATAGCAATTACTGCACGCCCGTGTGTGCAAGGATGCAATCTACCCTTGCTGTCACGAGGCAGAAGACTGTCCCTCCAAAATTGAAGAACCATTGAGCCCCAGAGGAAGGGATAGCAGAGCCAAGCCTATAGGGGAGCCTATTAAAGTCCTGGTCAGCTCAGAGGATCAGGGACGTTACCTACAGATAGGTCCCGACCTGACACATACCGAGCAGGATGAGCTGGTCAAGTTTTTGAAGAAAAACCTCTCCGTATTTGCCTGGGAGACAAGCGACATGGAAGGGATAGATCCCGACCTGATCACGCACAGACTAATGGTGGATCCAGACCATCCACCAGTGAGACAAAAGAGAAGGCCTCTCGCTCCAGAACGGCATCAGGTCATCAACGACGAGGTTCAAAGGTTGCTCAACGCCAACATGATACGAGAGGTATCTTACCCTGATTGGTTGGCCAACACTGTTCTGGTCAAGAAGAAGAATGGTAAATGGAGAGTCTGTGTCGACTACACAGATCTCAACAAAGCATGCCCAAAGGATAGCTTCCCTCTTCCACGAATAGATCAGTTAGTCGATGCAACTGCAGGGCACGAGCTCATGAGCTTCATGGATGCTTATTCTGGGTACAATCAAATACAGATGCATCCTCCCGATCAAGAGAAGACTTCATTCATCACCGAACGAGGTCTCTATTGCTACAAAGTGATGCCGTTCGGACTAAAGAATGCTGGAGCTACCTACCAACGTCTTGTTAATAAGATGTTCGGCTCCTTGATCGGCAGCACTATGGAAGTTTATATCGACGATATGCTGGTCAAGAGCCTAAGGAAGAGCAGTCATCTCCAACACCTAGCACAAACCTTCGACATCCTCAGACAATATAAAATGAAGCTCAATCCCTCAAAGTGCACCTTTGGTATAACAAAAGGGAAGTTCCTTGGGTACATAGTCTCTCAAAGGGGTATAGAAGCAGACCCGACTCAGATCGGGGCTCTGATCGGACTGAAATCCCCAAAGGCCCGAAAGGACATTCAAGCTCTGAACGGCCGGATAGCAGCTCTCAGCAGATTCATCTCCAAATCCACGGATCGGTGTCTACCCTTCTTCAAGGCTCTGAAAGGTAACAAATCTTTGCAATGGACTGACGAGTGTGAAAAATCCTTTCAGGAACTCAAAAGGTACTTGGCTTCGCCCGAGCTCTTATCAAAACCAATCCAAGGAGAAAGGCTGCTTCTCTATCTCGCAGTCTCTGAGAACGCTGTTAGTTCGGTACTGGTTAGGCAGGACAGGAGCGTGCAGAGGCCCATCTTCTATGTCAGCAAGGCATTACTAGACACAGAAAAGAGGTACCCCGAAATTGAGAAGCTAGCCCTTGCTCTCATAGTTTCTGCACGGAAGCTGAGACCATACTTCCAAGCACATCCCATAGAAATTCCGACTGCCTACCCACTGAAAGCAGTCTTAAGAAAACCAGAAGTATCAGGACGGTTGGTCAAGTGGTCAGTGGAACTGGGGGAGTTCGATTTGTCCTACATTCCACGAGTCTCAATTAAAGGGCAAGCCTTGGCAGACTTCGTCGCAGAATTCACTCCCGCGCTGCTAGGCAAAGCTCAAGTCTCAGACGAGGTGGGGACTTGGAAGTTGTATGCTGATGGATCATCCACTGACCGAGGTGCCGGAGCAGGGCTAGTACTACACTCTCCTGATGGACTTACAACCGAAAGGGCAATTAGCTTGGGGTTCAGAGCCTCCAACAACGAAGCGGAATATGAGGCCCTTATCTTAGGAATGAAGCTAGCTCAGGAGTGCGAGGTACAGAGCCTCGAGGTATTTTCCGACTCCCAACTGGTGGTTAGCCAGGTTCAAGGAGAATATGCCATCAAGGATGAAAGAATGCTCCGATATTCGGAACTAGTCAACTTGCTAAAACATTCCTTCCGAGCATTCTCAATCCAAAAAATAGAAAGAGGACAGAACAGCCGAGCCGATGCCTTAGCAAACATGGCATCTCACATGAAAACGGGGGTGGAGTCAACGATAAAGTTCTCTCACCAGCCAAGGCCTAGCACCGAGGAGATCCAGGTCGCCCAAGTCACGGAGCAGCCTCAGAACTGGATGACTCCTATACTCCAATACCTGGAGGAGGGACTCCTCCCAGAGGACAGAAATAAGGCAAAAAGAATCCGCATCAGAGCAGCTCGGTATCTTGTCCTTAACGGAAAACTCTACCGAAGGTCTTACACTCAGCCATTGTTAAAATGCCTAGCACCTGAAGAGTCTCAATATGTCTTGGCAGAAATCCATGAAGGAATCTGTGGAAATCACAATGGGGGGAGAACCATAGCCCACCGAGCTCTAACCCAAGGCTACTACTGGCCTGGGATGCTGAAGGAAGCAAAGGAATATACTCGAAAGTGTGACAAATGCCAGAGGTTCGCCCCTTACCAGCATCAGCCGCAACATGAGCTCATCCCCATTACTAGCCCATGGCCCTTTGCACAGTGGGGGATGGACATCATAGGACCATTACCTAAAGCCAAGCCGAACAGGAGATACCTATTGGTGGCTGTTGATTACTTTTCAAAATGGGCCGAAGCAGAACCACTGACTCGCATCACTGAAAAAGAGATAAAGAGTTTTACTTGGAGAAATATAGTCTGCAGGTTCGGCATACCTCATGTGATCGTCTCAGATAATGGCACGCAGTTCACTGGAAAAATATTCAAGAAATTCTGCCAGGACCTAAACATCAAACAGCACTTCTCCTCCCCTGGTCATCCTCAGGCCAACGGGCAGGCCGAGGTCACCAACCGAACTATCCTCGACGCTCTCAAGAAAAGATTAGAGGAAGCTAAAGGGAGATGGGTTGAGGAACTCCCTGGGGCACTCTGGGCCTACCGGACAACCAGGAGAACTCCAACATCGGAAACTCCCTTCTCCCTAGCCTACGGAACTGAGGCAGTAATCCCTGTTGAGGTCGGCATGCCGACCTTAAGGGCTGAGGCTTTCAACAAAGAGACCAATGACCAACAACTAGCAGAAAATTTGGATTTGCTCGAAGAAAGAAGAGAGCAGGCCGTAATCAGAATGGAAGCATATCAGCGCAGGATGGTTAACCGCTCAAAAATTGGCCTCAAACCTACCAATTTCCAAGTTGGGGACCTCGTCCTAAGAAGGGTTTTCCAGAACACCAAGGACCCCACCATGGGGAAGCTATCACCGAACTGGGAGGGTCCCTACAGAATTATCAAAACGGTTAGACCGACCACTTATTGGTTGGAAAGCATGGATGGGAAACCTGTTCCCAGGCCTTGGAACATGGAACATTTGCGAAAATATTATCAATAAAGTACTTTCTTTTTATTTCAACATCTTTTGTGAAACATCTCAATGTACAGACCTCTCAGGTCTGGTCCATCTCAAATGCACAGACTATAAGTCTGGTCCATCTTAATGCACAGGCTCAGGTCTGGTCCATCTCAATGTACAGACCTCTCAGGTCTGGTCCATCTCAATGTACAGACCTCTCAGGTCTGGTCCATCTCAAATGCACAGACTATAAGTCTGGTCCATCTTAATGCACAGACTATAAGTCTGGTCCATCTTAATGCACAGGCTCAGGTCTGGTCCATCTCAATGTACAGACCTCTCAAGTCTGGTCCATCTTAATGCACAGACTATAAGTCTGGTCCATCTTAATGCACAGGCTCAGGTCTGGTCCATCTCAAATGCACAGACTATAAGTCTGGTCCATCTTAATGCACAGGCTCAGGTCTGGTCCATCTCAATGTACAGACCTCTCAGGTCTGGTCCATCTCAAATGCACAGACTATAAGTCTGGTCCATCTTAATGCACAGGCTCAGGTCTGGTCCATCTCAAATGCACAGACTATAAGTCTGGTCCATCTCAATGTACATACATCTCAGGTCTGGTCCATCTTAAAAAACAAAATCCCTAAGTCTGATCTATCTTGACATATGAGGATGATGTTCTATTGCAAGAACACGAAACTAAGTGCCGGCAGTTATAAACAGGCGAGGATAACTCTAAGGGATCAGTCACACTGACCATCAAAAAAAATCCTTACAAATACAAGTCGCTCAGTTCGGCAATCAAGCTCAGGTTCCTGCTCTAAAAAATCTGAGTAATTATCCTGTACCGGTTTCTACGACTGACAATCAGAGATCAGATTGATTAGTTATTATTCAAGTCATCTTGCTTAAAATCCATGATTCAAAAACCCCTCCAATGTCAAGAGTTCGGCACAAGTTGGTTATTACTACACATTACCTCAGGATTGCCATAAGTAAGTTCTGGAGACAACCCATGGTCGGTAAAAACGATACTCTGGGTTCAGAGCAGGTTTACTTGTGTCATAATACAAGCCTCAAAGGCCGAAGTCCGTTCATACCAAACAAAGCATTGATACATATTTTGAACAGAACTCAAGGATCACCAACAATCAAAGAAAGATAGAGACAAAAATTGAAGAGAAGATGTTTTCATTAATATTTGAGCTCGGTTACAAAAAGATGAAACAGGACTACAAAAGTTTTCCCTAAACTAAGGGGCTTGCAGATCCATCGTCCTGATCACCATCCTCGTCCTCGTCATCGTCGTCAATCCCAGACAGGTCAATATCCGGGTACTTGGCAAGAAGCTTGGACTTGAAATTGTCGTAACCGAGCTGCGCAATAGTATCACCCATCTTCTGAAGCTCGGTCTTCAACCTGGCCTCGGTCTCAACCTTGGCCTCATCAACCTTCTGAACAAGTGAAGACTGAAGAGCACTGTTCTCCTCCTTCAGTTTGGACAGGTCCTGAAGAAGGGAGTCTCGTTCAGATCGCAAAGAATCCCTCTCAAGTTTAATAGAATCCCTTTCGGATTCCATAATTGAGAAGCAATTCCTCGCCTCCTTCAGCTCGTCCTCGGCTGTGGTGGCTTGAGATTGAGCCGTACCGAGCTGAAGCCTGGCTTCATCCAGCTCCTCCTCCAACCTCTCCACAGCCTGGAGATCCACCGTGGCCTCCATTAAAGCAGCCAAGCTATGGAGGGTCTGCAAAAATAAGAAGACGTATCAGTAAAGAGGAAAAGGAAGAAGAGCACAAAAGCAGAAAGGTCGGTCGTTACCTTCAGATGAGCCCTCATGGCACCGGCCACAGTCTTCTCAGTACCCTTCCTGGTGCTGCAGGAAGGGATGTCAGTACAAGGGGCCTCAGCCCAGAAATCTTCAATGGCCTGATGGACGGCCTTGTATCCATCAGGCATGTCGGTACCGACCTTCGCCTTACCCCTCTGTTGAGATTTTTGGGCCGAAGAGGGGACAGGCCGAAGGACCGCCGTACCCCTCTGAGGGGCAGAAGAGGGTTCCCCGATCACCACCCCCTTTTGAGGGGCAGAGGAGGGCTCCCTGATCACAACTCCCCTCAGAGGAGGTCAGGAAGAGGGAGAAGCAGAGGAGACCGCCCCCTTCTTGGGAGGCACAGACGGGGAAGGGTCGGTCGTCCTCGTCTTCTTCGAAGAAGACGCAGTAGGAGGGGGCTGGCTAGCCACCCTCTTCTTCTTTGATGACCCCCATTTGCCAGCAAGGGATTTGAGGACCTCGTCAACAACACCCTTATCCTTGGGAGGCATTGTAGGGCCTGAATGAAGGATGGCTCGGTAATCCCGGTTTGAAGTCTGGAGGAGTCTCTTGTACTGATCCTTCAAAACAGGGGTAAATTGCGGCCTCTTCTTGACGCTCTTGGCTACATGAAAGAGTTTTGAACAAAGGTCAGTCAGATACACAAAGGACAGGCACAAAGCGAAATTACAGAAGAAAAGGGTGTCTCACCCATAAACCCCGTGCTCCGGGGGAACGTGGAGAACTGGTCCTCAGGGTCGGTCACCTCCCATTTTCCACCAACAAAAAAGAACCGATCCTTCCAAAATTTATTGGAGGACGGCACGAAAGTCAAAGGCCGGAAGCCCTTGTCAAACGACATGTAGTAGAGGCCCTCCGCCTTCCTATATTTAAGATCCATTTTACTACGGATCAAGTCTAAGGATACCTCAACACCATTCAGGCGACCTAGGGCCATAAACCCTAACAGGTGCCTCCAACTGTTCAAAAGCAGATCGGCCGGGCAGAGATTGAACCAACAGAAAAAATCCCTAAGCAGTCTAGGGAAAGGAAGGCGTAACCCCATCTCAAACCAAGCGGTATAAACACAAATTTCCCCATCCTGAACTTCCCAAGGGTAGTCGAAGTCATCAGGGGCCCTAAGGGTGACATTTGGAGGAATCTCATACTTCTCCCTAATAACCTCCAACCAAGAGGACGTCACAGCACTCTCTACCTGGGAAGACCGACCTGAGACCTCACCCTCTCTATCCCTAGACTCCGAGAAGGCATCGACTATTCTAACTGAGGGACTAGAGTGAGTCTCCTCCGAATCAGTCCCCGAGGAAGTGCTACCCCTAATTAGGGTTTGTGACAAAGAAGGAGCTTCCGGAAGGCTCCCCGTCCCATTACCAACATCAGAAGATGCCGAAGAAGTCGACATTTCAAAATAACCAAAAGGAGAAGAAGAGAAAATGAAAAGATGAACGAAAACACTAAAACCGAACCTGAATCAAAGTAAGGGACTTCGGATGGATGGGATTCTTCACAAGGTAGCTTGCTGGTTCGACAATGACGGATGTATATCTCGCTTTGCAAAATCGAAGATGGTAAAAAGAGTCGTACAAGGCTCCTTCCCCCTTTTATATACATTCGGAGAGTAATGGCTACCCAGGCGAAACGCCACGACAGTATCGCAGCAATAATGATTCGAGAAACCCAAAAACCGGCTGCGCAATAAATGATGTACCAACGGACGTCTAGGAAAACGAGACGACAGAACGCGTGACTTTTCGGGCACTCTTAATCAACTTAGTTATCCCCCGAGCTCCAACTAAGGCTTGGGGGGGGGGAGTAACTGATATACCACTATGTGACACACCAACCACTGCATGACACGTGCAACCGCAAGATCGGTTCACGACTCATAATAGAGCTCAGGCTCGGCCACATAACTTGTGCTCGGTCGCTTAGTCAAGTTCGGCCTTGTAATCTGTGTTCGGCCATTCAGCTCATTCTCGGCCATACAGTTCATGATCGGCCATTCAACTCGTGCTCGGCCTTTCAGCTAGTGCTCGGCCATTCAGCTCGTGCTCAGCCTTTCAGCTTGTGCTCGGCCTTTCAGAGCGGACCTACAGAGGCCGAGCACGTATCTCTAGAGAAGATCTACTTATCTGCAAAGCTTACAGGTCCGAACACAGACCTTCGGTGTAACACACTGCTATTCAAAGCTCATCACCGCCTTAATATATGCCGAGCAGAGAATAAGGAAACAGTCTTTTACAAGGAAACCACCACTCATGGTTATCTCTATTTGATGCAATATTCTACAAGGTAACTACTATCTCCGATGCTCAAATCCCTACTTTCATGGCTCCAAATCCTAATCAACTTAGGAGATCCATTGCCTATAAATTCAACCCTAAAGGTACGCTTTATTTTCATGCTCATTATTTGGCTTTGATTACAAGTCTTTCAATTCAATTTATTGACTTAAGCATCGGAGCGGCTACCGCCGGAGCCGACCCGGTGGTCCTCTGATCTTCTGTTTCGAGTGTTTCGCAGGGAGCCGAGCTTGGATCTCACGTGGGCCAAAAAGTGCAGCATCAGGCAGGATAGGATATTTTTCACTACTAAAAAAGTCTAGTCCAATATACGAGACTCTCACCACTGTAGCGTTTGGAGAGAGTTAGATGTACGTAATCTTATCCCACAAGTAAAAATACTATTTTTGTGATTCGAACCTGTAATCTTCAAATCACAATGGAGAGACTGAAAGTCATTTCATAATTTATGATTAATGATAGTATTTGTGCCTGTTGACAATACTATGATGAGGTTAGTCTTGTAAAATTTTCTTTTTATTCTTTCTATTCAGAATCCAAAGGATGTTTCTGTAACAAAGTTTCTTATAACTTGACAGTGACAAGGACTTAAAAGATTGGTTAAACAAAACACAAGATTCCAATTATCATACAGTTGAATTATTGGACTAACTAGGGCACAATAACATTTTAGTGACTAGAACTCCTAATGATAGCAAGCATATAACTAATTCAACAATTATCTCTCTATAAAAGTTAAGGATCGTTCGTTTGTCAAGTACAAGCTACATAATATTATTATTAATTACTCCACTTGTGCAAGAATTTTTGTTGGGGGAATTACCCAATAGTCCTTTTAACAAGAATTAAAAGGGCAGTCCTTTGTAGCACTAGGAATCCTGATGAGCCGTTTCATACTGTTTTTTTCAATAATGATGAGGTATTATGCGGGTGGCTTGTTTCTCAAACGAGTAAACTTCACTAGTCCTTTACTATAGCCATTTTGCATGAGCTTGCGCTTGTGGAGATTCCGTGGGTGGCTTGCGCCTCAAATAGGTAAATCTCACCAACCCCTTAACACAATCATTTCTCGTACAAGCTTGTGCTTGCAGAAAGGGTGATTTCAAGAGCACCTGTACAAAAAGACCCTAGACTCTCAAATACTTATTCATCGAATGTCTCCAACCGAACTAGGTTAGCCATTTCTTACTGTTATCACATCTTTATTTAGTGATTCAGCTCAAACACTATCTTTTACATGACATTTATTTACTCAAATCACCTGACAGCTAAAATGGCATTAATGAAAGATATTTGAAGTCATCACAAGAGGAATTTGCTCAAGAAGAAATCTCAAGGGGATAACTTCTATTGGTGGTATATCCAACACATAAGAAGGGAGAAAAATAAAAAAAGAAAAAGAAAAAGAATTGTGGTATTTTCTGTCAAAGAAGTAAATCAGTTTGTTCCAATTGCTTTGCTGAACTATGTACTGCACTTTGTTTCATTGGAAAAAAAAATTCAGTGGCAAAGTAAAATGGAAAAATTTGACACGTGGAATAAGTGACATCATTTAGTTGTTATAATATAAAACATATATCGCATATCAAATTTTGATATGAGTCATAAAATTTTTCAATACTACCTTATCACTAAACTTTTTGACAATTTCGTTGGCCATTGTTCATTTAAAGTACATTAACATGATTGGAATATTTTTTTAAAACAAATTCGAATGCATTAATTGCCATTTTGTTCTCTATTGTTAACCTTTTTAGATTTTGAAAGTTCCATAAAAAAAATTATCAGTAGGGCAAAAATATGTTTATGTAAATTATATAATAATATCAGAATATTTAGCAACTTACCTTGGTCATAAAATCATCAAGTTGTACTAAAAAATAAATTATAGAGGCATTGTTTTATAAAAGAATGAAATCTGTCAGCATATGCTTCAAGATTGGCTTGTAAAATTTTCAGCAGCGAATAATGAGCAAAGCATCTGATACTGTAAGCTTCAGTGCCATCCTAATCAGCTATTCCATTCTCTTCTAGCTCTTCAATCGATTGAGACCATCTTTCGACTTGTAAGCTAGCTCAGATTCTAATTCCATTTTACAGTTGTGGAACTCTGCTATAAATAAGTTGTGCCTTGGGGAAGATGGTATAGTTGAGAGCATCAAGTTCTTTTCATAGCTTTGTTAAGTGAGCGTTCATAGCAATGGCATCATTGAAGGCTGAAAAACCTGTTGGATCTCAACCCTCTGGACAGGCCACCAAGGAACCTGCCAAGCCTAGTGGTGGTGCTGCCAAAGGTCCAGCCTCCAAGTCGGCCCCCAAGAAGGCTGCACCCAAGACTCAGGAACCTAAAAAGAAGGTATGCTCTGATACATAATAGATATATACACATATACATATATGAGAACTGGAGGTTTTTTGTTAAGTACAAAAAATATTTAGCAATCTCATGTTATTTTGAAAGTATTTAGGAGATACATGCTAAATAAAAAGATGTGGTTCTAAATCGTGCCTTTAAAATAATGACATGAATTTAAAATGTATTTTTCTTTAAAAATTTTTACTTTTACATATGAAAAAATTTGAAATACACTATAACAAAAAAGTGCATTTAAAAACTTCACTTTTAAAATAAAGGTGCATTTAAAAACCACTCCTTTAGCATAAAAATATATTTAAAAAGTACATTGTGTAATCACGCCATCCTTACAAACATGGGTCTTCTAAAAATTTTTAGAATAACTTTAGGGTGTAAAATATTATTTTAAAAAGCACGTATGTGGTAAAAAATCTCATGAGAAGTGTTAGCTTGTTGGGCCCATTCTAAAAGTACAAGTTTGTGAAGCAACTGGTAATTTAATATGGTAATAAAACTTTGGTTATTTGAGGTGTTGGGTTCAGGTCTCTTTCCTATTTGTTTGCTCAGTATAAGGTTTGCACTAACTCACCTTACTCTTATTCTCACTTCCACACTCTTACATTTCTCTACTCTAACTGCATAAAATGAAATTGCATGTGAAAAAATGTATTAACTTGATATACATCATTAAACCGATTATCTAAAAACTTAAAACTTTTAAAACAATCCGACAAAGAATCTTATTTTGATACCATGCCTGCATCAAGTAAACTTATGCATCATTCACCTTGAAATTGCATTCAAAGACTAAAATGTTTGATCTAATTACCAACCATTTAATATTTTTCAGGCCAAGGGTGGCAAATCATCAGCGAAGCACTGACATCTATGCTGAAGACCATGACAGAATATGGCCAAAGCAGCTATATATATATATATATGAAGATTTGAATTGTTATTTTCCTTTTTTTTTTATAATGTTGTTTTTAACTAATTAGCATGACCATGGGAACTTGGTATTTCCATGTAAGTCAGCTTTGCTTGGATTGGCTTAGGCCTATCATGAAATAAATACGTCTTTATTTGAGCATTAATCCCAAGAAGGAAGTTTAATTACAAAAGTCAATTCAGAATGCAGTCAAGAGTTAAAAACATTGTTATGCTTGAATAGCGATTCAGATATAATTTTTTGAAAAATATTTCTAAAAATTTTTTGAAAAATATTTCTAAAAATTTTGCGATTAATTTTTTAAAAACTGTAAAAATGCATTTGGATATGATAATTTAAATTTAAAAAAATTAAAATAAATAAAATAAATAACTTACCAAACGCGTATCCCACGTTTTTAAATTCAGATAAGGATCAAATTTCTTTATTTGTTGAAGCGATTGTTCAGATGTTAATTAATACAATCTCTTAACATATCTATATATTAATCAATAAAATATTTTGATTCTGGACAAATAAAGCATCTTGATGTTAAGTTTTTGATAGCACTCAAAACAATTACATCAGTATATAAAAAAATTTTGATAAATTTTTTAAATAAAAATAACATTATTCTTTGAAGTATATAGAAGGAAACACCCACGTCTTGTGGAGACAAAGATGTCCCTTTAATCAAAGGGTCAATTAATATTAGGGCTCTTGGTTTCCTTATTAGAGACCAGGCTTTGTGACATTAGATTGGGTTGCTCCACGTGCCAACAAAGCTCCTTATTACATTAATAGAACATTTCTTTTGAGTGCTGATTTTATCTTTATTTTGAAAAATAAGTTTTACTCAAACACAACATGCCGAATTAAAAAAATTGAATCTTTATTTGTGCTACGTCATATGTTATATGATTTTATTTAATCAGCTTATCAATTTAACTTAAAATTTCAGACCGAATAAAATTACTCTTTTCATTTTTACTTTTATCGCATTAGTCTACCATGACAAAGATGGAAGAACCCCACATTGTAGGCAATGGTATATAGTAGGCCTAGTGGCCATATAGTTACAACAACTTGATCCATGTGAAAAAAAATGTGACACTAATACCTTTTATATTTAAGTTCAAAATAGAAAAATTCATGTGGTCAGGGGAACGATTGATTTGACTAAAAATGGAAACAATTACAATATCATTCCTTTTAGGAGTAATGTACTAAAATCCTTCAACTTTACCCTCACCAGAACAAAATTATACGTGAATAGAATGCCAATGACAATGGAAAAAAAGAGAGGATAAATTACATTAATTTTTTTTGAATT
The DNA here is from genome assembly GCA_008638375.1 of Nyssa sinensis. Classification (NCBI taxonomy): domain Eukaryota; kingdom Viridiplantae; phylum Streptophyta; class Magnoliopsida; order Cornales; family Nyssaceae; genus Nyssa; species Nyssa sinensis. Next base: position 24,897,385 of record CM018042.1, read on the forward strand.
TTTTTGACAATTACATTAATATCTTTGAAATTTATAAAATCATACTAATCTCTCTTGTTTTACATGACAATATATAGATATTTTAATACAGTTATTTTTTTCTTTAAAAATGACAAAACTACCCCTTAATGTTTTATTTTTTATTTTTTTAAATTTTGACCATTTTTTTTATTTTTTAAATAAATATTGATAAAAAGCTTAAGTTTATTTTTATATAAAATAAAAATAAGTTGTTTACCATAAATTTATTTTTAAATACAATAATAAAAAAACACATTAAAAAATTTTGAAAAAATAGTCAAAATTGAAAAAATATAAAGACAAATAAATAAAAAGGATAATTTTGTTATTTTGAAGGAAAAATTGATTTGAGGGAGTATTTGTGTATTATCAGGTAAAATATGAAATGTTAATATAATTTTAAAAATATCAAAAGATACCAATGTAATTGTCAAAAACCTCATAAAAAGTCAACGTAATTTATTCAAAATTTTACAGACACAGAAGAATTTCTCCTCGAGAAGATGGCACCCCAATAACATTTTATAGTATGAAAAAAATGAGACCTGGGAACAATTAAATCTCCTATCACCTATGCATTTGTATGATTCAAAGCACAATGCCAGACTGACCCAGTGATCAATTTCAAATGGAGAAATTTTGAAGAGAATTCACAATTTTCTATATGGAAAAAAAAACTCATAATTGCCAATAGGATCCTTCATGCTTCATCAATGGGGTTAGGTTCATATATGAGAAGAAGATGATGACTGATGAAGGTTCTGTGATGGCTTCTAAAGGCTAGGGTTTGGACTTCGGAGATTGAGTAACGAAGATGGAGGAGATGGGTCTAGGTTTTTCAAATGAAGGAGAATGGAGACGAAGAGATGAGATTTCATGCGTGTGAACAGAGAGAGAAAGAGAGAGTGAGAGAGAGGAGGGCGGGCTTCAAAGAAACAGAACATAGGTCTGATCGTGCGAGTGGGGCAAGTTTTTAATAAATTTATTTAAATGGGAAAATTTATTTATTTTTTGAAAACTTACAAAATTTATGAATTGGCCTCTTTCTTTTTTAAAATCACAGTGCTGCCCTGATGGCAAATCTACATCTCATGTTTTGCTAGTTAATTTCAAAGACTGCATGTCACGTCCAATGGGCATTGTGTGCTTGCTTAATGAAATTTGAAAAACGAACTCCAAACCCAAAACAAGTTGCATTTAAAGCATCTTTGGTAGTCACCCAACTCTTAACTCAAATTTAGATTTGAATTAAAAATTACCAAAAAAATATTCTTCGATTCTTCGATCATTACTTAAATTTAAATTCAAACAGAATTTAACTTAAATATAAGCTGAAATTAGTGTACAATTATTTATATACCTAAATTTAAATGATTATTGAAAAATATAAGACTCAAATTAAACTTTTATTTAAATTCTAACTTAAATTTAGATAAAAACTTAAGTCACAACTGTGTCCATGCCAATCTAATATTACACTTTGCTCAAGGGAATAAGAAATCGAAACAACAAAAACTTCTAAATTTCTATCTGCTAAACATTGTCATGACTCAATGTTTACATTTATAAAAATGAAAATTTTCTCCTCATTTTTCTTTCTCAGATGCTTCTTCCCTGAGCCACGATTCCGAGTCTGAAACCATGTGATAAAAGTTTCTAGGACACCCACCTCTCCTGCAATTGCGATTTGAGATCCTAGTCACATAACACAAATGATATAAGATGAAACAACAAAGATAATTATAGATCACAATTAAAAGAGCAAAAGTAGATTGCTCAAACAAATTAGAATATGCTTACAAAAGACTTTCCTTAAAAAAAAAAAAGGTTTAAAATACAGTTTGCAACATATATTTCGATCTTGGGGGAATCAATGGTGGAAGAATTTGATTTAGTTTAGAATCACCACATCAAGTGAAGAATCACCACATGCTTGATTTCATCAATAAATTTCTTTTTCTCTGATTTAAAAAAAAAGTGAAGAGTTGAGAAATTATGTTTGGGGTGAAACTATAAATACACACAAGAATTTTGAAAAAAACTAAGCAAATCTAGCTAGGATTTGAGTCGTATGATCTTGTGCTAAGTCATGATACATGCAAGGTAAAGTTATTAAAGAGCTCGTTTGCATGTCACTTTAATCTCTGAATAAAACACAATTGCTAAAAATTCTATCGAATAAAAGACTCGTTCACATATGCAAACTAACATTACACATAATCAATTCTTGATTCGCATTTTGTGGAGGCATAGTCACCTTGTCGATTCTACTTTATGCATAATCCTAGCCCATACCGTGAAACCAAATATTTTTGTATATTCATTATATAAAATTTGGGTTCATATCCTTAACAATAACTATATAATTAATATGCTATTTTCATATGAATATAAATACAAGAAAGATACCAGGAACTGATGTTTGCCCAGTCGCAGAAGGAGATGACTTTGAGGGGTGCCTATGTACCGCAATTTTGGTTGAAGTGTTATTCTTATGCTTTCCATGTCCACCTTCTGCACAAAACATGGAGAAAAAAAAAGGTAAATCAAGTTCATAACATCCCACTAACCGTAACCGTCACTCGCGTGACCGGCTCATAAATGGATACCCCTTTTCACAATTATTTCACATAAGTTACACTTACGAGAAGAGTGGCCCAAGGGTAAGGTCTTAACAACATTTGTTTGATAAGGGTTTCCAAAAAAAGAAAAGAAAAAGTAACAATGACATTGAAAATGAAGAAATTGCCAGAGTTATGAATGGATGATGTACTACTTACTTTTATCTGTATCATCTAATCTTCGAGCAGTTGAAAATGAGACCAAAAGGACTGAAATCAATATGGTGCAGAGAAAGAGAGAATAAGCTTTGTGAATCATGTTTCTAAGGCTAGACTGCAAATTGTTTTTGAGGGAGATAGCTAGATAACTCTCCAATTATTTTAGTGGACCTCAATGTTGTAGTGCTTCTTTATATATAAATATATATATATATATATGTGTGTGTGTGTGTGTGTGTGTATCCAAATTCTAAAGAACTGGTCATTTATGGGTTTGATAGAAGTATTGCATTCTGATTTTGATGTGTACTTAATTTATTGTATTTGAAAATTTTCTTTGCACTCATTAGTTCCAAGTGGGAATTGGAAAAGATGAAGTAGATGGAAAAATGAATAGGGATAATATCTGATCAATATAATGCATATAAGTTCTAGGCTTCCAATTGTATAAATTCATGATTATAATTTGTGATAAATCAGTTTGAAGTTGTATGTGGTGCAGTGGCATCACGTGTCTTCGCATGGAAAAGAACATGATTTCAACAAATTAATGAAAATAAATTTGTAGACGTTTATATCCTCTCTCAGGCTTTTAACTCAAAAGGTAGTTTTAAATTAGAAGTATTTTATGCCGTCTTTATAAATTTATTTTTTTTATTTACATCTAGTCTATATTTGATTTCACTTGCCCACCACACTTAATCCATTTTGAGAAGTTCATTAAGCACTTAATTAATATAGATTGTTTGGAATGGAATTTTAAACTAGACTTATTGACTATAATTTTTTCATTAAGTGCAGTTTGAGTTAAGTTAATAAGTCTAACTTTTGTTATTAAATTAGTCAAATCCATTACTAGTATCCGCATTTGATAGTTGTTAAATACTTTTTAACAGTTTATCCAATCACTTAATTGCTTAACTCAAATAACGTTTTTTTAATAACTACATAACTAAAACAACTGCTTAATTCAAATAATATTATTTCACAACTTAACTAAACGTGCACCTAATATGGGATGCCAACTGAATTAAACTCCTGATAATTTTTTTTTTACAAAAAAGAAGGGGAGACAACTATTCAAACTTCCACTGATAAATAATTTTTTAATGACAAAGTATAGATTTTGGAGTCTAGGTGTATAAATAGTCACCTTTGGTAGTGCCGTAAGGGTACCCAAAAAACGAAAAAAAATATCAGTCTCTAAAAAATTTCTATCCAACAAGTGCTTGAATGCCCTCGCACGCTGGAAAGGCAAGTCTAAAATTAAAATTATGGCCAAGTTATTCAAGGAGACAGGGATAGAACAATGACAAACAGTCAATGAAACGTGGAGAAGGCTATGATTTTTGCGGCTTGGTGGATTACATGAAAGAAATGCAGGACCCAAGTGTCATTTAAGATGATAAAGGTTTTTTTTTTTATATAAATGTGATCTAAGTTCAAGATTCTCATTGTTGTAGTAAAAAAAAAAAAACCTATGCAAGAGGAGGAGAAGGTGAAGAAGTATCCCACATTGTGGTAAACAAATTATAAATGAATGATAGCTACTAGCACCATTTTCCTCTTGGTGGCTCTCTTTGTGTCCAAATTTTAATTCAAAGTGTTTCCTCCATTTGTTTAATGCAAATCTAATCATCTCACAACATGGAGTTTGATGTAACAAAAAGTAATGTGCATTGGCCCTCCAGAGTCTACCACTCTACCATACCTTCACTTTCTTATTGCCATGTGAATATATTTCCAATGACCCATAACTTTTCTTTAATTTTAAAAGAGATTTAAATGCTGAATTAAAAAAAAAAAAGTTATGACCTATTATATCTTCTTAAATATACATGTGACAATAAAAGAATAAAAGTTTGAAAGAATATGCTGGATAGAGGCCTAAAGAGTAACGGAACTCACATTTTTATATCTTTTTGTTTTTATTCTCTCTCTCTCTCTCTCTATATATATATATATATATGTTCTTTTATTTTTTATTTAAAAAATCAAATGATAGGATTTAATCTCCAACCTCCCCCGGGATAGCAAATTTTTTTTAATCCAATGGTTGGGTTACATGACGGGTGATTTTCTTCGCCCATAAATGAAAAATGTTCAATAATAAAATAATATTAAGAGTTAATTAATGAAAAGTTTCTCAAAATAAATGTCTCTAGAGATTAAAGTTTAAGAAAAAATACTTTAATCTCAACAGTTATTAAAATTTTAAATTATGTGATTCCAGGTTCAATAATAATGAAATCTCATTTTATTTTTAATAATAAAATTATCTCAGTAATCTTATCAAGAGTCACGTATCCAGTGTCTCTCACTTTTTATCTCACTCTCGGCAGCCAACCTTGATCAATTTGATCACGGCCACATTCTTAATATCCAGATGATGATGTCATGATTATATATGATGGTCACCATCATCATTTTTTACTCACCTTTTGCACATCATCTCCAGATGATGTCATGATGATGATAGTTACTATATTATTATTACTCTGTCTTATTGTACATCATCTCTAGTGTCACTCTAATTGTTTTATTGGGAGCTTTTGAGTTTTTTCATCAATGGCAATATCCTAAAACTGAGCAAAGAGAACCAGCTGGATTAGAAAAGATTTCACTCGTTGTTCACGAAGATGGTTCCCGAAAACTATCCGCGTAACTACTCTTTTTTCTCTTTGTTCTTCATTTACCTACTGTTTTTTTATAGTTCTATTTAAATTAAGACTGTTTTATCTTCTTTTTTTTTTTTAATACAATCTATTCACATTTATTTTGCTATATGGGCCACTATGGAATGGAGGAGAAAACAAAAACTAGAATAATTAATTAATTTATTTTGAAACTGATTTTGTGTTTAAAAAGAATTACTAAAATAATTCAAATTTGGAGAACCCATTTGGGGATTATTACCACTTTCAATGTTGTTTAACTGTACTCAAAATCAAAGCATTTTTTATGGTCCTATAATATGTAATAGCATTTATCAGTTCGACACTACTGGAAATTGTTCCAGTGGAAGTAGAAATTGAAGCATTTTCTGTGCTGAAGACAGAGATTTCTCGACCAAATTAAATTTTCTATTAAAAAAATACGAGTTTTTGATAAAATTTTTAATTTATTTTTTTGTTTTATCAATGTTAGAGTATTATCACTTTCCTAAGAAATAAAAATTGTTTGACGCATTGTTAAAAACAAATGTAATATTTTTTTTGTTGAAGGAATTTCTCGAATTTCTCTGTCCTGTGACAAACATTTCTTTGTCCATATTCAGTGGATAGAGAATTTTTGTCAAAAATTCTCTATTGAAAAAAAATAATTTTTTTGCATAACTTCTATACAATATGGATTTTTTTTTTTTATTATAGATCTCAATTTTTAAAGTTCAAATATATAATTTTATGAAAAATAGATTTTTATATTAAAAGTTATTTAATTTTAGAATTCATAAAGAAAAGGTGCTGCTACTGCTGGAGTTCCATTTTTGTTTTTTGATTTTTTACACTAGAGGGATATTTTTGTTAACAAAAAATTGAGAGACTTTTTGGATTAACAATTTTTAAGTTGAATCTTTTGCTAATTATAAACTTTATGAGAGACCTATTATTAAATCTCCCATAGTATCAATCTTATTGTCACTCAAATTTTAATGTTATATAATGTTGACATAAGTACTTAAAAAATGAGTGGTGGTAAGTGGACTTCTTTCCCCTATAAATAACCCTAGTTAAATAAACGAGGAATTCATTTCTTAAACAAGACACTTGTAATTTCAACCCAGATTATCATATAATATAACTTGATTTGAGGAGCAATGGTCCTAGCTAGTGGAGGTCACTATTGGACCTAATCCCACTCATATATACTAGTCTTTTATTAGTTTCCTAGTTGGTTCAGTTCAGTTCATTTTCCTTTTCTTTCCTAGTAATTACACTTTAAGATTGTTGAGTTTCTCATTCAAATGTGAAATCATTAAGAGTAAATTAAGCTCAAATTCCAAAAAATAATGCTTTACCAGCACTGGAAATTGATGATTATGCTTCGAATTTGGTTGGTATTGCACCAACAACAGGCATGAGCCGCCTCGGACTGTGAAAAGAATAGATTATTGGGATTGGGACTCTCAAAAAGAATTTTAAAGGATAATCACATATATCAGTCATGATATTTCTTAGCATTATATTAATTTTATTAAGATTTTTGAAATTACACTCATTTACCCCTCTTACATATAAATAATAAAAACCTCCTTCCAGTTACTTTTATTTTCAAATGACAAGATTGTCATTTCATGTTTTTTTTTTTTAATTATTTACAATTTTGACCAATTTCGTTCTTAGTTTTTTATTTTTATTTTTAAATAAATATTGATTAAAACTTTAAATTTATTTTTATATAACATGAAAATAAGTTATTTACCTTAAACTTATTTTTATATAAAATAAAAAATTTCTTTAAAAAATTAGAACGAATTGACCAAAATTGAAAAAATGCTAAAAAAAAAGAAAAAAAAAATGAAATGAACAATTTTGCCATTTAAAAAAAAATGACTAGAGTGAAGTATTTATAATTTGTCAGTAAAAATAAAGGAAGTCAGAATAATTTTAGAAATCTTAAGAGAAGTGAGATTAATTTCGTAAACACCTGGAGATGCCAGTGTAATTGACAAAAATCTCAAAATAAATTAGCGTAGTTGTCAAAAATCTCAAAAAAGATAATGTATCCAATTTTAAATAATTTTGTTCATAATTGTCAAAATCTCACTTGGACAGGACCAAGGCATGCCTTCATTGCGTAATAAGTGATTGCCTAAATTATATAACGTTAATTTCTTTTTATTTGGCCCAAATGTGTGCCAAAAATTATTATCTTCTCAGTGTCTCACTCTCTCCCAGTGATTCAACCCTCTAATGTTTTTTCTTTTGAGAAAAATACTAAAATGTTTTAAAATAAAATTTTCAATTCAAAATATTCATGATATATTTTTTTTTTTATATATTTAAAAGATTTAAAAATACACTTTTAATACAAAAAGATCCAATTATTAACTTCCATCTTAATACCGTTAAAAAAAATTACTGATTAGATTAAAATAACTTTTAAAATACATTTTAGAAAAAAAAATACTAAAAAATATATAAAATAACTTCTTCAATCCAAAAAAGCATAACATTTTATGAAGTAAAAATTTATTTTTTAGGCCTTCTAAATAAATAAAAAATAAAAAAATTTAGTTTCTATTTTGAGTTTTTTAGATATAAAAAATATATCATAGACTTTTTGAATTGAAAATTTTATTTTAAAAACTTTTTAATATTTTTTCCAATATATATTTTTTTTTGTTAAGCCTCAATCACTCCATTTTGAAACCTTAACCATTATACTCCACATTGCTACAAAAACTCTTCTTTTTTTTTTTTTTTTTTCAAATTTATTACTTCTTAATTTAAGAATATTTATGAAAATATTTGATTTGTGTTCTTAAAATGTTTTGACATGTTAAATTTTTATCAAAGGGAGTTAGGAATTTGATCAAACGTAGAAAATTTTTATTCTAATGTTATCACTAAAAATAAAATATTAGTTAAATTTTTTAAATATTCTTTTCAGCATATATGCACATCAAATTTCTTCTAATAAAAATTCTAGATGGTTTTAGAGTCCAAAATCAAGTCAACACATCATAATAACTTTTATCAATAGTAACTTCAAAAATTTATAATAAATTCTAGAATAAAATTAATTTTATTTGAAACTTTACCAAAAATCTTTATTATGTTGATTCGTGTATTGATTCAATATCACATCATGATGTGATATAAAATAAATATAATGTTGCCAACTTATAGGTGTAGACACTTTTGATAAAATCCTTTTTTTTGTTAGCATAACATTACTCTAAATTCAGTATTCTAGATTTTGAGTGAAACAAATTTTTGTGGAACCATCAATATATAAGTCTAGTTTCATTATTTGAAGTTATAGTTTCAACTGCAAAGATTAGCCAAATCAAAGAATTTACTAAGACTACTGTTATGCCTGAAATACTGTTATTGAAACAAATATATATATATATATATATGTATACTGTTACAAATAAATTAAACAGAATGATTAAATACTGTATAATTCACTGTTTGAATTTGAAACAGAATGTAAATCCGAGCCTTGTGAAATTCACAATTTCCTTAAGACGAATTTGCTCCCTCTCGGTGCTCAAGGTGATGAGCAATCGTCTCCTAAGATAGGACGAATTTCGGATCTAAAGAAGCAGCACTTCAATCTTTAGAATCCTACGAACACAACAATGGCAGCACTCGAACTAGACTTATGCAGACTATGCAGAGAGAGAGAGAGAGAGAGAGAGAGAGAGAGTATGCAATATTGCGAATGAATGAATGCAATGAGGGTCTGGGTATTTATAGGTTTCTTCATGACTGTTTGGTACAGTCATGAAGGTTCAATTGTGTCTGTTCATGGCGAACAGGCACAGACGCAAATGAATGCAATGAGGGTCTAGGTATTTATAGGCTTCTTCATGACTGTTTGGTACAGTCATGAAGGTTCAGTTGTGTTTGTTTATGGTGAACAGACACAGGCGCAACCATGAAAAAGGACGACTGTTCAGTCAAATCAACGCCATAGCAAAACGACTGCGTTTTGGACTCCTAACGGTAACCATACGCACGACGCAAAACGACAGCGTCTCGGAATCCGAATGGTAACTTAAACGCTTTAAATAAATTTTTTCTCTAAAAAGTTACAAACACAACCCAAGCCTGGCCCGGGGCGGTAGCGATGGCGCGCGTGCTAGGTCCTCCCCCTTCCACAAAATTGAGGTGTCCCTTGGGGCCCAAACCCCACTCCAAGGTAGGTGTATATATACTAATAAAAGGCCTTGTACCCATCCTATGTAGGACACAAGCTTTTTGCACAAGTTTCAAGCTTTTGTTACTATTTCCAAGTGGTGATGTTTGGAGACAATTTCTCATTCACTCCTTAATGATTTTGAGCAACCCAATTTATAATCTTCATCTCCTCATGGAGGAGAACACATTCCCATGTGGACCTACTAAAATTAATTTGTGGGACTCACTTTAATTTTAGCTCAAAGTTAACTAATTATAATGCTCAAAACCCATTATTTTTCCAACAACTACTACCGTCATCAATATGTAAGAAAACTTTATTTCCAAAAAGGGGAGCACCTCGAACAAGTTCAAAGGAGTGTGACAGCTTCTATGATTTGAGTATTTTGTGAAGTACATGTAAGTTCAATCACATAGTCCGTCACACCCATGTAATGGTCAAATAGAATAACTTCTCAGCAAGAACAGACCTCCAAGATTAAGCCAAGAGGAACCCTAAATACAAGGGACTCATTAACTAGCCAAATACAAAGGAAGAGCTATTAATCCAGCATCAAAAAGGGACAAAAGCAACAGAGAGATAACAAAACTTTCCCAAAGGAGAACTACTGCAACTATTGAATAGCAGCAGAATTAGCCAGTCTTTGCATTAATTAGATTCCAGTTGTGTGGTATTTGGAATTCTTCTCCCTTTAGATATGAAGATACTTATGTTTGGTACGGTAGAACAAGTATTACAAAAATGCTAATTCTTAACATTTTCATTTCTTATTCTTATTTAGTATAATTGAAAATGCCAATTTCAACATTATGTTAAAAATCATTTCAAGCAATACCTTTGCGAGTTCTATTCCATTTCATGTCCTTCTCATTCTATTAATTTCTTATTTCATTTTATGGAATAACCATTCTATTTATGCATACCAAATAGGACGTTAAAGTAGCGACAATTTTCCTCTCCACTTGATGAACTGTGGAGAATTTCCTACTAAAGATTCTATTATTTCCACCTAGATATGGTACACTGTTGCAGAAAAAGCTAGGAGTTTGGCTTGAACCTTGAATGATTTCCCCCTCCACTGATTAAGGATCCATTGATAATGTAAATACCGAAAATTGATAGAATTCTCTTCCAAAGATCGTTGGAAAAATTATATTCAAAGAACAAATATTCAATTCCCTCCTTGCTACTTTGGCAAAGGACACAAGCATCATTCAACTGCATCCCGTGTTTGATCAACCTTTCCTTAGTGGCTAACCTTCTTTGACAAACCACCCAAAGTTGCAACACACAATGAGAACTGTAATTTGGTTCACATATATAAACAAACCCATACCACAAATTATGTCAATACAATATGATATAGAAGCTTTTTATGAAGATACAAAACACTATTACCAAACACCCCCCGGAGTGCATATATTATGGGTTCATTCCTCCATTTATCAGGGTACTGGTCCTTTGGCTTTGGTTGAAACTGATCCTTCTGAAACAAAAATGGAGGGAGAAAGACATAGAAAATATTAATTAAAAAGCTCATAAGAGTACTTGGAGTAAAATCAGCCCTGCTGTTATGAGGTATATATTTATTCTTTTAACACACTGAGATTGTACTTACGAGATTCGATTAATTGTCGTGCAGCTATGGCTGGTGAAATGAAGAGGATGAAAATCAAGAAGCAGCAAATGATAAAAGAGGTAGGAGAGACAGATATCTTGTTCAATATTTTACCATATATATATATATGTCGATGAGAGTGGAATCTGGAATAGTTACTCCAACCTCATTGCTGGTATATATAGACACACTGTGCCGTGTTCGGACTTCAAATGAATATGTATATATACTGCGATCTAACAATAATTCTCTCTCCTCAATTTTTTCTTTGAAAGTCAAATGAGTTGAAAATCGACTTGTTTGGTATAAAATCTAACACTGCTTGCTTTATTTTCTTCTTTGAATTTTTTTTTTTCGTTCTTTGAATCAAACAAGACAATCTTCTAGTTAGCATCCTAAGTATATTTTCAATTGTATGCTTGATGTGATGTAGGATTATATAATATTTTTGGGTCTAACATGTAATTTTCAAAACTAATACTTAGTAACTGTGATCATTGGCAGATGCAGCGGAACAAAGGAGGGCCAGGCCCCCTCCCAACCAATTTTTTTCCCTAATATTGTATATTTTATCACTAATTTTGTTAGAAATTTTTAATAAAATAAGACTTGCCCTTCCCAAAATTTTGGATATTATATTTTTTACCCCCAAAAAATTTGAATATTCAGCTTTTTTAACACTAACTTTGTTACAATTTTTCTTAACAAAATATGACTCCCCCCCCCTCCCCCAAAATTGAATATTGTATTTTTTATCACTAATTTTTTAACAAAATAAGACTTAGTCCTTCAATTTTTTTTTTAATTTTATATATTCATATGAACCTCTTTAAATTTTTTTACCTGCAATTTGACTCTCCTAACTAAAATTTTTAGATACACCACTGACTGTAATATTCTTGACCCACATTGGTTGAGTACGAGTAGTATGATTGATATATAAGACACCATGTTTCAAACAAATTCACACCCTCAGAATTCATTTAAGAAATTACATGCTTGTGCCACTGCCCCTTTTCGTATTCTTTGAAAGCTTGGACTTTGCCACCTTGACCCTATTTTTTGGAGAGTTACCATCATCAACAGGGAAGAGTTGATGGGGATCATGCTAGAGAATTCCACACCTCCTATAGGCATAGTTACAAGAGGGCCGAACTCGAGAATTAATTAGAGATTCCATTGTATTTTTGAGTTGTCATAATTATATGAATTTTATTCGAACTTTCCATAATTTTAGAAATTTTATTTACTTTCCTTATGTTTTAGGAACATCCCTTATAAATAATAGGGTTATTTATTTATTTTTTTTGAAGTAGTTTTTGAAATTGAATAAACATATTATTGAGGGTTTCGTTGTTGTTGCTTTCGTGTAACATGATAAGGTCTTTAGTTTTTGTCTTGATATGAAGATTGAAAGATAGTAGATCATTTTTAATACGATAACTTTAAAAAGTTTGACTTCTGTAATATCTATCACGACTTTTATGATGTATTATAGCAAAATCTTCAAATTCTTCATCACTCGAATAATCCATAAAGGCTAGTTGTCATTGAAGATGCCTTTTAAGCACAAATGTATCAACAAGTTAGACCTCAAACAAATCATTTGAAGCAATTATTGTTGATTGAAGAGTTTCTGTTGGCATTGCCAATGAATTCGAGAATCATATAATTAATTTCAGTCACTTAATTAACGATTTGGTAAACTGTCGTACGTCCTCGTTCTTCTATCATAACCAACATCAATGGATTTTTTTAATTTCATATTTGATGCACCAAAAAATGATGGACCAATCCAAACTTGACATGTGTCTAGCTTCTTTATGTGCAGGTTAGGAAGTAACATAGCTGTGCAGTTCTGGAGCTTTAGTTCTTGATGGTACCGACCTCATCATCACCATGGCGTCCCTACCGACCTCAAAACAAGGAAAAAAATTGCGATATGAAAACTGCCGTTTAAAGATACAATTTGATCCCTCCCATCATGGAGACCGAAACAAAAACTGTCGCATCCAGATTTCGGTGGATTCCGAGATTCATGGCTCCGAATCTCAACAGAAGGGAGGGATATTCATCTTATAAATAGGCCCTAAAGGTAAGTTTTATTTTTACAATCAATTATATTTTTTCAATTTACTCTTTACTAATTTTACCATTAGAGTGGCTACTACCGGAGCCATCTCGGCGGCCCTTAGACTCCCATGTTTCAAAGTTCATGACAAACGACGAGGAGCGGAGCCCCCATCAGTCAGAAAAGTGCAGCATTAGCTTGGTGCCGTCTGTGGGAACCGACAATCGTTCCTATTAATCTTGTTGTCTCAAAAGCATCTTCTTCATCATGGCTCCCAATCTTCATCCAAGGCAAGGTTCCTAAAACAAGTTATTTACCTTGTTATTTACCAAAACAAACATTAGTTTTTTTTTTTTTAAATAAATATTGATTAAAATCTTAAATTTATTTTTATATAACATGAAAATAAGTTATTTACCTTAAACTTATTTTTATATAAAATAAAAAAATTCTTTAAAAAAATTAGAATAAATTGAACAAAATTGAAAAAATGCTAAAAAAAGAAAAAAAATATGAAATGAACAATTTTGTCATTTTAAAAAAAATGACTGGAGGGAAGTATTTATAATTTATTTATAAAAATAAAAGAGGTCAGAATAATTTTAAAAATCTTAAGAGAAGTGAGAGTAATTTCAGAAACATCAGGAGATGTCAGTGTAATTGACAAAATTCTCTAAATAACTTAGTGTAATTGTCAGAAATCTCAAAAGAAATAATTTATCCAATTTTAAATAATTTTGTACATAATTGTCAAAATCTCATTTGGACAGGACCAAGGCATGCCTTCATTGCCTAATAAGTGATTGCCTAAATTATATAACGTTAATTTCTTTTTATTTGTCCAAAAAGTGTGCCAAAAATCTCACTTCAACCCCCTAATGTTTATTTTGAGAAAAATACTAAAAAGTTTCTAAAATAAAATTTTTAATCCAAAAAATTCATGATATATATTTCTTTTTATATATTTAAAAGATTCAAAAAATAAACTTTTAATACAGAAAGATCAAATTATTAACTTCCATCCTAACATCGTTAAAAAAATTATTGATTAGACTAAAATAGATTTCAAGATACATTTTAGAAAAAAAATACTAAAAAATATATAAAATAACTTCTTCAATCTAAAAAAAGCATAACATTTTATGAAGTAAAAATTTATTTTTTAGGCCTTCTAAATAAATAAAAAATGGTTTTTTTACTGAAAAATTTATTTTATAAACTATTTAATATTTTTTAAAATGTGTCTTGAATGTTATTTTAGTCTAATTAGTAATATTTTTTTAACAATATTAAGATGGAAGTTAATAATTGGACTTTTTTTGTATTAAAAGTTTCTATTTTGAGTTTTTTAGATATAAAAAAACATATCATGAACTTTTTCGATTGAAAATTTTATTTTAAGTAATTTTAAATATTTTTTCCAATATATATTTTTTTGTTAAGCCTCAGTCACTCCATTTTGAAACCTTAACCATTATATCACTCCTCATTGCTACTATAACTCTTCTTTTTTTTTTTTTCAAATTTGTTACTTCTTAATTTAAGAATATTTATTAAAATATTTCATCTGTGTTCTTAAAATGTTTTGACATGTTAAATTTTTATCAAATGGAGTTAGGAATTTGATCAAATGGAGAAAATTTTTATTCTAATGTTATCATTAAAAATAAAATATTAGTTAAATTCTTTAAATATTCTTTTCAGCATATATGCACGTCAAATTTCTTCTAATAAAAACTCTAGATGGTTTTAGAGTCCAAAATCAAGTCAATATTAACCCTTGATTCTCCGCCAACTCATCATAATAACTTTTATCAATAGTAACTTCAAAAATTTATAATAAATTCTGGAATAAAATTATTTTTATTTGAAACCTTTCCAAAAATCTTTCCTATGTTGATTCATGTATTGGTTCATTATCACATCGTGATGTGATATGAAACAAATATAATGTTACCAACTTATATGTGAAGACAATTCTGGTAAATTTTTTTTTTTTTTTTTGTCAGCATAACATTACTCTAAATTCAGTGTTCTAGATTTTGAGTGAAACAAATTTTTGTGGAACCATCAATATATAAGTCTAGTTTCGTTATTTGAAGTTATAGTTTCAACTGCAAAGATTAGCCAAATCAAAGAATTTACTAAAACTACTACTGTCATCAATATATAAGAAAACTTTATTTCCAAAAAGGGGAGCACCTCAAACAAGCTCAAAGGAGTGTGACAACCTCTATGATTTGAGTATTTTGTGAAGTACATGTAAGTTCTATTGTATTACTGAAATCACATAATCCGTCACACCCATGTAATGGTCAAATAGAATAACTTCTCAGCAAGAACAGACCTCCAAGATTAAGCCAAGAGGAACCCTAAATACAAGGGACTCATTAACTAGCCAAATACAAAGGAAGAGCTATTAATCCAGCATCAAAAGGGACAAAAGCAACAGAGAGATAACAAAACGTTCCCAAAGGAGAACTACTGCAACTATTGAATAACAGCATAATTACCCAGTCTTTGCATTAATTAGATTCCAGTTATGTGTGGTATTTGGAATTCTTCTCCCTTTAGATATGAAGATACTTATGTTGGTACAAAAATGCTTATTCTAACATTTTCATTTCTTATTCTTATTTAGTATAATTGAAAATTCCAATTTCAACGTTATGTTAAAAATCATTTCAAGCATTATCTTTGCGAGTAATCTCTATTCTATTTCATGTCCTTTTCATTCTATTTCTTATTTCATTTTATGGAATAACCATTTTATTCATGCATACCAAACATAGCGTTAAAGTAGCGACAATTTTCCTCTCCACTTGATGAACTATGGAGAATTTCCTATTAAAGATTCTATTATTTCTCTCCTCCTAGATATGGTACACTGTTGCAGAAAAAGCTAGGAGTTTGGCTTGAACCTTGAATGATTTCCCCCTCCACTAATTAAGGATCAGGGTTCTGATCCTTCTGAAACAAAAATGGAGGGAGAAAGACATAGAAAATATTAATTAAAAAGCTCATATGAGTACCTAGAGTAAAATCAGCCCTGCTGTTATGAGGTATATATTTATTCTTAACACAATGAGATTGTACTTACGAGATTCGATTAATTGTCGTGCAGCTATGGCTGGTGAAATGAAGAGGATGAAAATCAAGAAGCAGCAAATGATAAAAGAGGTAGGAGAGACAGATATCTTGTTCAACATTTTGCTATATATATATATATATATATATATATATATATATATGATGCTGCACATTTCGGCGCGCACACTGTGGCCACTTGACTTGCAACATATTGTCCGCTTTGGGTTCTGGACTCTGGGCCAAGCCCGCCTCGTAGGTTCTGGGCCAAGCCCGCTCCGCCCGGTACGGTTTTGTTCTTCCTGGGCTTTTGCCCAGGAAAAGGCCTGTTGCAAGGGGGAGGGAGGCCTATGCTTATAAGCGACAAGCGGTCCCGGCTCCTTTCCGATGTTGGATGAAAGTACCCATAACAGCTGCTCCTCCCAGTCGTGGACTGGTTGGAGCATGAGAAGCTGGACGTGGCCCAACGTTCCCACAGACGGCGCCAAGCTGATGCTGCACATTTCGGCCTGCACACCGTGGCCCCTTGACTTGCAACATATTGTCCGCTTTGGGTTCTGGACTCTGGGCCAAGCCCGCCCCGTAGGTTCTGGGCCAAGCCCGCTCCGCCCCGCACGGTTTTGTTCTTCCTGGGCTTTTGCCCAGGAAAAGGCCTGTTGCAAGGGGGAGGGAGGCCTGTGCTTATAAGCGACAAGCGGTCCCGCTCCTTTCCGATGTGGGATGAAAGTACCCACAACAGCTCAAGCTGATGCAGCTGTTTTTGGCTCGTCAAGGACTTGTCCGTCGCTGTGAATTAATCTGCGAAGAAATAAGATCAGAAAGCCACCGGGGAGGGCTCCGGTGGGTAGCCGCTCCGATGGTTTAATGAGATGATGAAGAAAATATCACTTGAAGTAATAATATCTTCCTTGTTTAGTTAAGAAAAAATTTGATCTCATGTACATACCTTTCTCAATGTATTTATAGGTTGATGGAGCTTTGTCTTTAGTGCCAAGCGGTGGAGGCAACTTCATCATGATATCTTTGTGTCACTGTTCGTCATTGAGTTGACAGCGATGTAGAGCTAGGACCTAATTTCGTCTTTAGGCAGAGCTAGACTTTGCCGCCTGTCAGGCGGCAGTAATGTCATCATGACGATCCACGTCATATTAATTTTGTAAATGGCTGTCCCATCATTGCGACGTCGGTATTCCGATGTAATTTGGGAGCAACTTCAGTAGTCCTAAGGAGTCACGTAGAATATTGTTGAGTGTACCGAGGTTATATAATCTCGGTATACTTGTTTGACTAGTTTGTATAATCCAGGCTAGACACGTGTCAGGTCCTGACCTGGGAGTATATTTTTGGTACATCAGCTACTCCCCCCCAAGCCTTAGTTCTAAACCACGCGTATAGAACTGAGGCTAGGGTTTTGGTAAGGTTTAAGTGTACAGTTGATTTTTACAAGCCACGTGTACACTTATTAAGAATTTGTTTTTTGTATTTCGAGAAGACATGAGCCGTCACGGTCTGATTAATGCGCAGACCGTCGTTTTGATAATCGAGGCTATTGATTAGGTCAGCCGTTTATTTTGATCTGCTCGAGATATTTTAAATATTTCCGTTCCCAGTTCTCGAAATATTTAAAACGATATGCTTAAAACGCGGTAATGGTTTGTTGTCGCGAAATCTGTTTACATCTTGCAAACTAGCTTCAAAGTTTTTTCCAAGCGTAATCTCTGGTGAATTCAGGGCGATTTCCGGCGACCTCAAACTGATTTTTGAAATTTGTGACCGGTAATTTTCTAATTTCTGGTTCTGTTATCTCTTCATCTTTTTATTCTTTCTCGTTTTGGTCTTAGTTTTCGTAATTTCCCAACGTTGCGAATCGACCATGTCTAGTTCCAACATGGGAGAAGTTAGGGTTGAGTCAGAAATGGGGGGTGAAGATGGTCCGTCGTCTTCATCCTCTACTTCATCTTTCTCTTCTTACGAGTCTGCCCTAGAATCTAGTGATAGAGAAGTGAGTAGATCTCAGAGGGAAGAAGGTGAGAGTCATAAGACAAAAGGGATATTGTTTAACCTTAGGAGGCAATATCAGTTTCCCAGGAATGTATCCTGTAGAGTCCCCAAGGCTTCAGATCGTCCCTCTGATATTAAACGGGGGGAGATCTGTGCATATTTAGAATGGTTTGAATTAGGCGTACGCCTTCCTTTACACCCTTTATTTAGAGAATTTTTTACCTATTTTAACATCTGTCCTACCGATCTAAATGTCAATAGTTGGAGGCAGCTTTTAGGTTTTATAGTTTTAGGTCACTTGAATAAGGTCCAAGTAGATCTGGACCTCATTCGTAGTAAAATGGACATGAAATTCCTCTCTTCGGAGGGGCTTTATTATACTTGTTATGATCAGAGGTACCGACCTCTGACTTCGGTACCCTCTTCCAACAAAACATGGAAGAAGTGGTATTTTTTCGTAGGGGGAGGTTGGGAGCGAGAAGACTATGAAGGCGACCTGAGTCTTTTTCCTCGGCACACCAGCCCCAATGGTGAGTCTTGTTAGATCTTACTTTGATAATAATGCTTTTATATCTGTTTCTTTATGTTGACCACTTGCCACTTATTTGGTTTATGATATTTCTTCAGATAAAAGGTGGAAAATGACGCCTTTTACTCCCGAAATTGAAGGAAGATATAATCAACTTCTACAACCTGCGTTCCGACATCACCTGCAGA
Organism: Nyssa sinensis; assembly: GCA_008638375.1. Taxonomy (NCBI): domain Eukaryota; kingdom Viridiplantae; phylum Streptophyta; class Magnoliopsida; order Cornales; family Nyssaceae; genus Nyssa; species Nyssa sinensis. Next base: position 24,916,553 of record CM018042.1, read on the forward strand.
TTCTCTCATCAGAAAATCTAATGGCGGCAGGTTTGACTAAGGATGATGCGGCCAAATTTAAGAAGTCTATTTTGGCTGGTTATGTCCCCTCCACCAAAGCCAAAGCGGGGGGTTCGACCTCGTCGGTGCCTGAACCAGCCGAGGTGCCGACGGAGTCAGAAGTACCTCGGCCAGTGCAAAAGAAGAGGAGGGTGGTGTCGAGGGCTGCTTGGAGGCTGCCGAGGCTGCTGCTCAAGAGGCTAGTAGGGCGAATCAAGCAGAACCTTCTCAGCCTGCCGAGGCCCAAGTGCCTCATACGGAAACTGCCCCAGCCGCCCCGGTGACAGCGCCTTCATGCCCGACTGGAGCTCAAGGGGGGTCAAGCTCGGGACTCCTTAATCCGGCTGAAGCAGCCAATGGTTCAGAGGCCATAAAAGTGGCTTTAAAGATGGGACTGCCTTCCGGTTTCCAAAAAAAGGATTCAAGGCAGATTCTAGGCGAGTTGATGACGGGTTATGTCAGGGTAATATTTCTTTAGAAGGTTTCTTCATTGTGTATGTTTTTTTTTTAACATGTTTATTCGTTTATTTGGAAGGTATTGGAGCGACGGGTTTGCTGATGGACCGGTTGGCTGAAGCCGAGAAGGCGGTAAGTCTTCAGGATGAGCTGAAGAAGGCGCAAGCCGAACTGAAGACAGCCCAGTCCGAAATTAGGAAAACCCAAGCTGAGCTCAAAGTGGCTAAATCGGACTTGAATCATGCCCAAACCAAGTTGAAGGTGACTGATGCCGAACTTGGAGTAGCTCAAGCCAGCGTCTCATCTCTGGATACTAAATGTAAAGCTTTCCAAACGGAAAACATAAGTTTAAGCCAGAAGTTGGGAGTCATGATTGATCAACGGGATCAGTTCCGTCGAAAGCTGGAGGAGCAAAAGAAAAAAGTCCAAGACACCGAGGTAGCCGCAGCTAAAAGACTTGAAGAAGTCAAGGAAGCTACCAAGGAGGCCACTAAAGCTGAGATGACGGACTTAGTAAATTCAATGGGGAGAGAGCTCGTAGATTCTGGCTACCTCATCTGTAGGAAGAAAATCCAGAAGTTATATCCAAACCTGGATATTTCTCGCCTAGATGATGTAGAAGTAGAGTCACTACCGACTTCTCCCAATCCGCCAGATGTGGAGGGTTTTGTTGAAGTTGTTCCTCCTCTTTCTTCTATTTCCCCCAAGCCAAAATAGCTTGTAATTTGTAATTTTTGTGATTTTCTTGTAAACCTTGGTTCATAAAGAAATTTTGCTTTTCTATTCATGCCAATCCGGAATGTTGAGTGACAGTTTGTAGTAATTTGATATTTTTTAACTTTTCATGCTTCGATAAGTTTGTAAAAGACAAAAATTTTAAGTAAAGAACTTACCGAGATTATCCCGATGATCAACAATGTAAAAAACTTGAAATCAACTTTGTAGATTGATGTTGAGAATATGACCTCTGGATCCCGAGGTAACCAACTTGTAATAAAACAAGATGTCATAATAAAGTTTTAATAGTATAGCCTTGGTATATCTGAAGATCTAGAGGCTTGTTTTCAACGAACATGGACTAGTTCCTGGTGCAAACGCGCGTTGAAGTCCTTTGAGATGGATCAGGTCGGTATACCTGAACATTGACTTGGGACCATTCCTATAGCACTATGGCTAGTAGGGGTCTTTTGAGATAGATTAGGTCAGTAGACCTGAGCATCAAATTGGGACCATTTCTATAGCATAATTGCTTGTAGGGGCCATTTGAGATGGATCAGGTCAGTAGACCTGAGCATCGAATTGGGACCATTCCTACAGCATAATTACTTGTAGGGGCCATTTGAGATGGATCAGGTTAGTAGACCTGAGCATCGAATTGGGACCATTCCTACAACATAATTGCTTGTAGGGGCCATTTGAGATGGATCAGGTCAGTAGACCTGAGCATCGAATTGGGACCATTCCTATAGCATAATTGCTTGTAGGGGCCATTTGATCAAGTCGGTAGACACCTCGTGTTGCCAAGATATATTTCCTAAAAGATAAGAGCCTTTCATTGATAGTACTTTCTCAGGTGTTCAATATCCAGGGTCTAGGAACCGGTTTTCCCGCCATATCTTCTAGCCAATAAGTTGTAGGCCTAATTATTTTCATAACCTTGTAAGGTCCTTTCCAGTTTGGGGATAGCTTTCCCATCGTAGGTTCCTTGGTGTTAGGGAAGATCCTTCGCAGAACCAAATCACTTAACTGGAACGTTTTAAGCTTTACATTCTGATTAAAACTTTTGGCCATCCTCCGACGACATTCTTCCATTCTGAGTGCAGCCTGTTCTCTTTTTCCTTCCAGTAAGTCGAGGTTTTCGGTTAGTTGAAGATTATTAGCTTCCTGATTGAAGGCTTCCGTTCTTAATGTGGGCATGCCGATTTCTACAGGAATGACCGCCTCGGAACCATATGTAAGTGAGAAGGGCGTTTCCTTGGTGGCATTTCTTCTTGTTGTACGGTAGGCCCAAAGTACACCAGGGAGCTCTTCTATCCATTTTCCTTTTGCTTCTTCTAACCTCTTTTTGATGGCATTTAATATTGTTCGATTCGTCACCTCGGCCTGCCCATTCGCTTGTGGATGTCCTGGTGAGGAGAAATGGTGACTAATATGGAGATCTTCACAGAACTTTTTGAATATTTTTCCAGTAAACTGGGTGCCATTGTCTGAAATGATAATTTGCGGTACTCCAAACCTGCAAACGATATTTTTTCATGTAAAATTCTTTACATCTACCTCTGTAATGTGAGTCAATGGTTCTGCTTCTACCCATTTGGAGAAATAATCAATAGCGATCAACAGGTATTTCCTGTTTTGAGGGGATTTTGGCAAAGGTCCTACTATGTCCATTCCCCATTGGGCAAAAGGCCAAGGACTCGCAATGGGCGTAAGCTCCTGTTGGGGTAGATGTTGATATGAAGCGAAACGTTGACATTTGTCACATTTTTTCACGTATTCTCTGGCTTGATTTAGCATACCAGGCCAGAAATAACCGTGGGATAAAGCTCGAAGTGAGATGGTCCTTCCACCATTATGGTTGCCGCATATCCCTTCATGGATCTCGGCTAATACATACTCGGACTCTTCTGGAGATAGGCATCTCAGTAGGGGTTGGGTGTACGACCTACGGTAGAGTTGCTCATTTAAAATTAAATATCGAGCTGATCTGATCCGTAGTTTTCGAGCTTGGTTCCTGTCGTCAGGGAGTTGCCCTTCTTTTAAGTATCTGAAGATTGGAGCTCTCCAGTCCTGACAATGTTCCGAGATATGAACGACTTGAACCTCATCAATACTTAGGCGATCTCGGGAGGAGATAGATACTTCTGAATCCCCTATGGTACTGAGGTGAGAGGCCATATTTGCTAAGGCATCCGCTCTCGTGTTCTGTCTTCTCTCTATTTTGTGAATACAGAAAGTAACAAATGATTGTTTTAGAGATTTTATCATTTCAGCATATTTGATCATTCTTTCGTCTTTCACTGCAAATTCACCCTGAACTTGGCCCACCACTAATTGTGAATCAGAGAAGGCTTCGAGGTCGTGAGCCTCATGTTCTATGGCTAGTTGCATGCCAAGGACTAATGCTTGGTACTCGGCTTCATTGTTTGAAGCTCTGAAGCCCAAAGTAACCGCCTTTTCTGTGGCAATACCATCAGGAGATCGGAGGATAATACCAACTCCAGAACCTTTATCAGTTGAAGAACCATCCACATATAGTTTCCATATAGCCATAGTTGGGTTAGCATCTAATTTCTGTTTCAGAGCTGGGGTAAATTCGGCAATAAAATCTGCCAAAGCCTGAGCTTTAATGGTAGTCCGAGGTGTGTATACTATGTCGAATTCTCCCAGTTCTATCGACCATTTCACAAGACGACCCGAAGTTTCAAGTTTGTGCAATATGGCTTTTAAGGGGTATGAGGTTGGAACTATAATTGAATGGGATTGAAAATAAGGCCTGAGTTTTCTGGCGGATATAATGAGTGCAAAGGCTAACTTCTCTACCTCAGGATATCTTTTTTCTGATCCAAGAAATGCTTTACTCACGTAGAATATGGGTTTTTGAATCCCTTTCTCTTCTCGAAGTAACACAGAGCTTACTGCATTCTCAGATACCGCAAGATATAAGAGAAGCTTTTCTCCTTTCCTTGGTTTGGATAACAGCTCTGGTGATGCCATATACTTTTTAAGTTCCATAAAAGCTTGGTCGCATTCAGAGGTCCATTCCAAGACCTTATTCCCCTGCAAAGCTTTGAAGAACGGAAGACAGCGGTCCGTGGACCTTGATATGAAGCGATTCAATGCTGCAATTCGGCCATTTAACGTTTGTATCTCCTTCCGGGACCTCGGAGGCTTGAGTTCTGCCAAAGTTTTAATCTGGGATGGGTCGGCTTCGATGCCTCGCTGTGAGACAAGAAAACCCAGAAACTTCCCACGGCTGACCCCAAAGGTACACTTGGATGAGTTCAACTTCATCTTGTGCTTGTTCAAAATGTTGAATGTCTTCTTCAAATGTTCAATGTGGTCCTCCTTCTGCTGGCTCTTGACTAGCATGTCATCGATGTAAACCTCCATCGTGTCGCCGATCAGAGGTGCAAACATTTTATTGACCAAGCGCTGATATGTTGCTCCGGCGTTTTTGAGGCCGAAAAGCATCACTTTGTAACAGTACAAACCTCGTTCAGAGATGAAGGAGGTTTTTTCTTGGTCGGGAGGATACATTTGAATCTGGTTATATCCGGAGTATGCATCCATGAAGCTCATTAACTCGTAACCAGCAGTTGCGTCAACGAGTTGATCAATTCTCGAGATTGGGAAGCTATCTTTTGGATAAGCTTTATTAAGATCCGTGTAATCCACGCAGACTCTCCATTTACCATTTTTCTTTTTGACAAGGACGGTGTTAGCGAGCCATTTCGGGTAAAAAACCTCTCTGATTAACTTTGCAGTCAACAACCTCTGAACTTCGTCGTTGATTATCTTATGTCTCTCTGGAGCAAAGGTGCGTCTCTTTTGCCGTACGGGGCGGCAGTTAGGATCTGTCGTTAGCTTATGACAAATACAGGACGGGTCAATACCCTCCATGTCCTTAGTTTCCCATGCAAATATGGATAAGTGGGTTTTTAGAAATGTTATCATCACTTCCTGTTCTGATGGAGATAAATCTGCACCGATCTGCAAGTAATGCTCTTCTTCATCAGAACCCATTAAGACTTTCAATGGCTCTTGGATTGGAACGACTATGTTTTCTATACCTCGGGGGCTCAGAGGTTCATCGATTTTGGAAGGGCATTCCAAATCGATACTTTGGTGAGCAATATCGGGAATGAGGAGCCTCCGAGGTATCGGTAATTGCTATTGTTAGGTTTGACCTTTTAAGGCGACGACGTGGCACTCCCGAGATGAGAACTGTGAGCCCTAGGTAGTGCAAACACGATCGTTATGTACATATTTGAGGCATTGATGAAGGGTGGAGGTGACTGCCCCCAGTTGATGGAGCCATGGTCTCCCCATGATTATATTGTACGGAGATCGGGAGTCCACGATCACATATTCAGATATCAGAGTTTTTTGTGCCTCGCCGACTCCTATGGTAGTTGGGAAGTCAATACTGCCCATGGGAGAGCTCAGGTGTCCATCAAACCCAGCCATCATTGCCGTGGTGCCTTTGAGGTCAGATACGTTAAGGTTCATCTTTTGGAAGGGCTCATAAAACAAAATATTAGCTGAACTGCCCGTATCGACTAATACTCTGGAGATGTCAAAATTTGTGACTCTGAGGGCAATGACAAGCGCATCAGTGTGTGGACAGTGTATGCCAGCTAGGTCTAGCTCGGAGAACTGGATTTGTGGTGAGGGTTTCAACCGATTTTCAAGAGTCATGACTTGAATTGGGATTGGTGCTACCTTAGCTTCCCGAGCATATCGTTTCCTTGCCCGATTTGATTTTCCAGAGATGGAATTGGTAGCATGGAGGACGAGAATAATGTGATGGTTTGGTTGGGGTGGTTGATTTTGACTGGTTCCCGGAGTGGATCCCTGATCTTGTCGTTGTGGCTGAGGCCTAGGGTCCTGCCGAGGTTGTTGGGGTTTCTAACTTTGAGTATTTTGTCCACCCTCTCATTGAACGAACTCTTTCAGCCGACCCCTCCGAATTAATTGATCAATTTCTTGTTGAAGATGCCGACAAAATTCTGTAGTATGTCCGTGATCTCGGTGGAACTCACAGTACTTACTACGATCTCGGGTATCCGAATCACTATATAATGGTTCTGGATGCTTGAAATTTTCATGGGCCCGGACCTGGTGATAGATCTGGGTAATGGAAGCAGTCAAGGGGGGTAACAGCACATTCAGAGGCGCATATGATTTGAATTGTCCCGAGGTGGGCTGGTTTTGACCTTGGGATGTTGTTCTTGTATCGGGACTCCTTGGTCTTTTGTTTGTATTGCCAACATTCTGTGTTTGGGACTTACCCTCCAGTTGAGCTTGTTCTTTGGCAAGACGAAGGGATGTCCGGGTATCTTCCAAATTAATATGCTTTCTTGCCCGTTCCATAAGTGACGCCATGTCTACAGGGGGGTTCTTTGTTAGGGAATCATGAAAACGCCCTGGCCAAAGTCCCGCATGTAAGGCGGCCACCAAAAAGGCTGCACCGCAGTCGGTAATCTCAGTCAGCTCGGAATTAAATCGAGCAATATAATCCCTGAGGGATTCTCCCTTCCGTTGCTTGATGGATAATAGAAATTCTGGCCCCTTTCTGAGTCTCCTGCTAGTTAAAAAGCGGTCGAGGAAACGCCTACTGAGCTCATAGAAATTAGGGACTGAGTTGGGAGGGAGGTTGTGGAACCATCGCAGGGCTGCGTGTCACGACCTGAAACCCACCTTATGCGGATCTCGTGTCGTGGGGCCAACCCGAAGGCCGTCCCTACTTTTTCCATTCTTGTATCATAGTACTAATATGCAATGTACTAAAAATTTTGAACAATGAACAGCGGAAGTCTTTATCAATTACAGTAATCCAGCGGAAGTCTTTTAAATAAATTAAACAGCGGAAGTCTATTAAATACATGACATAGTTCTTCATAAAACAAAATGAGAACTAAACGTAACCAGCACCCGGGGGTGGTGAATACATGGGAGAACTAACATAGACTGGTACAGTATTTCAAAATGTCCCCCTACGCTCTCAGACTCCTACTGGGGTCTCGTAGCGTCATTACTTGAAATGGGGGGTAAGTGGGGTGGAATGAGCTACAAAGCTCAGTAAGTAAAACAGATCTCCAACACTGGTATCAATGATCAATATGAATCCATAAATAAGATAATGATAGCCAATCATAAGGAAGGAGATGCTGTGATAGCCAATGAACATAATTGCCACGAGGGCCAATGGAAATAATTGCCACGAGGACCAATGGAAAGTAATCACAATACACAATCAGAAGTATCGGTGTAAAATGATAATATAATAACAATGAAGTACTGCCACAATGAACCGATCACAATCAAATCAATCAATGCAAGTCTTTCGGGACTTGAAGAATCATAAGGAACAGTGCCATTCAACAATCAAGTTCTGTCAATCATAAGAGATGCTGTTATTCTGTGTCAGGGCTCGGCAGACCCTCGATCTTTTGGGGCCCGGCATACCCCCCAGTCAATTCCAGCAAATTGTCATTTGTCCGTTCACGGACTTGACCCGTAGGTCCCATTCATTCAGATAGCATCAGATGGGTGTTGTGACTGAGCACAACTCCCGTGTTATAAACATGTCATGATCATAAGTAATTCCATAGAATATAAAAATGGAATATCATTCTTTCAATGAGGATACAATAGTAGGCCTTTCAAGGCATGGTTCAACATGATAACAATGATATAACAGTCAATCAATGTCCACAAGATAGAACAATATCACATTGTGGATAGCAATAACATGTGTGCTTTCAAAGCACAGTGAAACATGATAACAATGATACATCAGTCAATCAAATGTCCACAAGGTAGGAAAATATCGAGTTGTGGAACACAGGGATATCAATACATTCAAGAGTACGAGTTTGGCAGTAAAAGATTAACTTGGCTTGTGGAAACACCACATGTAAGAGAAAGTGATCCACTTACTCTATCGTGATTCTAAATCAGGAATTCGTGAGTGTACCCTTGCCTTTCGAGTTTCCTATATATCAGTGAATACGTTTCAGAATAAATGCTATTCATCAAATTTTATGCCTTTCTATCATAATTATTTCAAATACTAATTTAGACTTTACCATTGAGTCCGGAATGCCGAAGAAAGTCGGTTTAGGCTTTCGCGGAATTCCATTTGGACTTTTGTACTAAAAAGGGCAAAATGGTCATTTTGCACTTTTATGGTATTTTATCCTTCGGGGTCTCATCTCGTAAAACAGACCCCACCATTGGACTCAGAACGTCCGAGATAATAAGTTTTGACTATTCATTTGCATCGTTTGGACTTCGTTTGACCTATTTTTGAAATAGGGGCATTTTTGTAAAAATTAATATTTTATTAATTTTCCTGTTTGGGCCTTAGTGTGATTTCTTAAAACATTTGGGGCCGGTTCATAATTTCCAAAACCTGTGGTCTGAACCAGTTGGTTCAGAACCAAAAACCCTAAACCGGTCTGCCCCTCCCCTGAACCAAACGGTTCAGTTTAATTCAAGAACCGGAATCCAATATCCCAGCCCCTATCCTTATCCGTGGTTGGAATAAGCCCAAACCCAATTTCAATTTACTATCCGTGTAACCAAACAAGCCCAAATCCATTTAAATTAAAAACCCAAACGACACAGTTTCATGTTCCCACTTATTTCCGGTCGGGTCCCGACCCGATCAGAACCCGGATCCGGTCTAGATTTAACCCGGTAGCCCCCACGACTTTCCGGTCGTCTTCCCCACTACTCCGGTAGGGTTCCGACGGTGTACAATCACCTTCTCCAGCAACGGTGACTTAATTTTAGTCATTTTTTAAGCCGTTTTAAATGCCATTTTATTCCATTTTTCAAGTAGATCTTCTTTCCAACCTTAGATTTCAATTTAACCCACTAGTTCTTCACGAAATAGAGAAAAACCGTGGCTCCGGCCAACTGTTCTTTCTCTATTTCATGCTTGTTTACCCACTGTCTTGACCCCTAATTGTTTCTAATAGTTTTCTGCACTTCATAGGATCATTCTTGGGTCGATTAAACAAGGTTTAATGCATGAGATGTCAAGTGGCCGATTATTCTCTATAACCTGCAACTATGAATATCTCCCTGGTTTCTTAACCTTTTCCTATCATTCTTTTTGCAATAAGTTCCATATTTCCTACTGATTTAGACCCTATAAATATATATAAGCTTCATGCTCTAAATCACAAAAACAGAACTTAATTCACTTACTTGGGTTTCGGATTTCAGCCTACTATGACCCTCCAAACTTTCCTATTTCTGCTCCTGAGTTCCTTGCCAATGCTTCTCTCAGTCTTGGTCTCCTTTTTGTCTCTCAACTCACACCCGTATGTACATATATAAAGAGAAAGGTTCCACCGCCTCTCTCCCTCTTTCTCTTTTTCTCTCTCGGTTACTCCCCCTTCTATGGCCCCTTTCCTTGACTGAAATCCTAGTGTTCCCTCTGCCAAGTGCAACTTTGCATTTAATGGCTTGGGAGACTTGTTGTGCACACTTATATACATATATCATATTATATATATATATATATCACACACACACACACTTCACCCAACCGACACACACACACATACATTCACATGCATTGCACCTGCATACTGCCCAAAGGCAGTTTCCCTTTCCCCTTTTCTTTTCCTTTTATTTCTTATACCTATACATATATACATATATTCATGTATAATACATTATATTATATACCTATATATACAAATAAAATACATGTTTTTATACAAATATATACATGCACGTGTAGGGGTATAAACCCATTTTTAATCGTATACACATACATTTATTTTGGTCGGGCTACTCATTTATGTTCACGTTTTCATACATGGGAATACGTGCATGCACGCATTACGATGTAATGCCCTGTGGTGCTCGGGTGTTACCCAGCCTTGGTCATTTATTTCCATCACTTACAGTTCCAGTCATTCATTTTCATGAAAATACTATGATATACATATCTTATCGTTCAAGTTACATGTTTTATCCGACCTACCTCGGTTTACGTGACGTATCCCGGGTTGAGATATTACACTGCGCCTTTAAGACTTGTGACGAATGTTCGGCACAGAAATGCGTCGGTGGCGCCATGAAGGGCCATCGTGTGTTGATAATTAGAAAGATGATCACCAGGATCATCTAACCCTTCATAAGGGGTGAACTTGGGAACAATGAATTTGTGAGGACGTTCCTCGGCTAAAATAGCTGTCGTAAAAGGAGTAGTAAACCTACCTAGAAGCCTTGTTATCTCATCCTGTTGAGGAGGTTGATTTCCCTCTCGAGCATGAGCTACTTGTCCTATGGAATTTACCACTTCTTCCGATCTCATCGGTACTCTGGACGGAACAGAATGCTGAAATCCTGGCATACCGACCTCAAGTCCAGTGGGTTGAGGATTATTTTGACTGGAAATAGCATTTTCGGATTGTCTTTGAAAGGAAGCAGGTACCGGCTGAAGCGGTGGTCCGGATTGTACCAAATTAGCTCCGGAATTCGCGGGGCTAACCACACGGCCCCTGCTATAATTAATGATATTAGGTTGAACATTGGGCATGCCCCCCGGAATGTCATCTCGAACTGGAGCTAAACCTTGTGGAAAAAAGGGGCGAGCGCTAGAACCACCTTCTTCGTATCGCCTCCCTCCAAGGGGATACAATATTGGATGTCCACTTTCGGGAACTCCTGAGTGAGGGAGAACCGATGGATTTTGCGTTAAAGAAGCCAAGACTTGGGATATGGCTAAGAGCTGAGCTTGAGTCTGATCAGACTGTTTCTACATCTGAGCTTGAATTTGATCAAATTGTTGCTGTACAGGATCGGAGGTTGCAACTTCCTCATCCTGAGCCAACGGTTGATTTGATATTGGTGCAGAGCGACGGTGGGAAGCCATGACTACCAAAAAAACACTTTAAACGAAGAAAATGATATAAGAAGAATAATAAACATTTCCCACAGACGGCGCCAAGCTGATGCTGCACATTTCGGCCCGCACACCGTGGCCCCTTGACTTGCAACATATTGTCCGCTTTGGGTTCTGGACTCTGGGCCAAGCCCGCCTCGTAAGTTCTGGGCCAAGCCCGCTCCGCCCCGCACGGTTTTGTTCTTCCTGGGCTTTTGCCCAGGAAAAGGCCTGTTGCAAGGGGGAGGGAGGCCTGTGCTTATAAACGACAAGCGGTCCCGGCTCCTTTCCGATGTGGGATGAGAGTACCCACAACAGCTGCTCCCCCCAGTCGTGGACTGGTTGGAGCATGAGAAGCTGGATGTGGCCCAACGTTCCCACAGACGGCGCCAAGCTGATGCAGCTGTTTTTGGCTCGTCAAGGACTTGTCCGTCGCTGTGAATTAATCTGCAAAGAAATAAGATCAGAAAGCCACCGGGGAGGGCTCCAGTGGGTAGCCGCTCCGATGGTTTAATGAGATGATGAAGAAAATATCACTTGAAGTAATAATATCTTCCTTGTTTAGTTAAGAAAAAATCTGATCTCATGTACATACCTTTCTCAATGTATTTATAGGTTGATGGAGCTTTGTCTTTAGTGCCAAACGGTGGAGGTAATTTCATCATGATATCTTTGTGTCACTGTTCGTCACTGAGTTGACAGCGATGTAGAGTTAGGACTTAATTTCGTCTTTAGGCAGAGCTAGACTTTGCCGCCTGTCAGGCGGCAGTAATGTCATCATGACGATCCACGTCATATTAATTTTGCAAATGGCTGTCCCATCATTGCGACGTCGGTATTCCGATGTAATTTGGGAGCGACTTCAGTAGTCCTAAGGAGTCACGTAGAATATTGTTGAGTGTACCGAGGTTATATAATCTCGGTATACTTGTTTGACTAGTTTGTATAATCCAGGCTAGACACGTGTCAGGTCTTGACCTAGGAGTATATTTTTGGTACATCAATATATATGTTGATGGGAGTGGAATCTGGAATAGTTACTCCAACCTCATTGCTGGTATATATAGGCACACGTTGTGCCTTGTTCGGACTTCAGATGAATATGTATATATACTGCATTCTAACAATAATTCTCTCTCCTCAATTTTTTCTTTGAAATTCAAATGAGTTGAAGATCGACTTGTTTGGTATAAAATCTAACACTGCTTGCTTTATTTTCTTCTTTGAATTTTGTTTTTTTCGTTCTTTGAATCAAACAAGACAATCTTCTAGTTAGCATCTTAAGTATATTTTCAATTGTATGCCTGATGTGATGAAGGATTATATAATATTTTTGGGTTTAACATGTAATTTTCAAAACTAATACTTAGTAACTGTGATCATTGGCAGATGCAGGGGAACAAAGAAGGGCCATTGCCCCCCCCCCCCCCCCCCCCCCTCTCCCCCAAACAAATTTTTTTTCTGTATATTTTACCACTTATTTTGTTAAATTTTTTTTAATAAAATAAGATTTGCCCTTTCCAAAATTTTGGATATTTTATTTTTTGCCCCCCAAAAATTTGAATATTCAGTTTTTTTAACACTATCTTTGTTTATAAATTTTTTAACAAAATATGACTTACCCTCAAAAAAAGAGTTGAATATTGTATTTTTTATCACTAATTTTTTTAACATAACAGGACTTTGTCTCTCAATTTTATTTTATTTTTTTAAATTTTATATATTCATACGAACTTCCTTAAATTTTTATACCTGCAATTTGGCCCTCCTAACTAAAATTTCTGGATCCGCTATTAATTGTGATACTCCTAACCCACATTGGTTGAGTACGAGTAGTATGATTGGTATATAAAACACCATGCTACAAACAAATTCCCACCCCCAGAATTCATTGAAGAAATTACATGCTTGTGCCATTGACCACTTTCGTATTCTTTGAAAGCTTGGACTTTGCCACCTTGACCCTATTTTTTGGAGAGTTACCATCATCATTAGTACTCATTGGAGTGGATTTCTTTTCAGCAGGAAAGAGTTGATGGGGATCACGCTAGAGAATTCCATACCTACTATAGGCATAGGTACTAGAGGGCCGAACTCGAGAATTAATTAGAGATTCTATTATATTTTTGAATTGTCATAATTATAGGAATTTTATTATATTTTCAAACTTTCCATAATTTTAGAAATTTTATTTACTTTCCTTATGTGTTAGGAACATCCCTTATAAATAATAGAGTTATTTATTTATTTCTTTTGAAGTAGTTTTTGAAATTGAATAAACATATTATTGAGGGTTTTGTTGTGGTTACTTTCGTGCATCACGACAAGGTCTTCAATTTTTGTCATGATATGAGGATTGAAAGATGATAGATCTGTTTCAATAGATAACTTTAAAAGGTTTGACTTTTGTAATATATATCACGACTTTTATGATGTACTATAGCAAAATCTTCAAATTCTTCATCATTGGAATAATCAACAAAGGCTAGTTGTCATTGAGAATGCCTTAATTTTAAGCACAAATTTATCAACAAGTTGGCTCAAACAAATTATTTGGTGCAATTCTTGTTGATTGAAGAGTTTCTGTTGGCATTGCCAATGAATTCGAGAATCATATCATTGATTTCAGTCACTTAATTAACAATTTGGTAAGCTGTCGTACGTCCTCGTTCTTCTATCATAACTAACACAATCTCATACCTATGACCATCAATGGATTTTTTTAATTTTGTATTCACTAACTGTCATCAAGTCGGACGAGTTATCACTCTGATATCAACTAATGCATGATAAAATGTAGGATTTAAAAATCACTTTTATATTGAATCTAGAAAGAAGCAAAATAATAAAACTGAAACGTCTTTTGCACAAAGTCACGAACTGTTCTTCAACCAGAATAAACAAAAGCTTATATTATGTTAATAAACTAACCATATATAAGATCATGATGATTCAAAGAAAATATTAGAAGCCTCACATAACAATTGTTTTCTCAGTGAATACAACCTCACGGCTCACTTTTTCTCTCTTGATAAGCCATCCACCCATGGCTAATACTAAGACTCAATAAACTAAAATTAGAAATTTTTTTAAAAATACGGGACTTGGTTTAATTGACCAACACGAAAATGTAAAAAGAAACTGAACATGTTAAATTTTTGAAAATTAAGTAACATAGAGATTACTCATCCAATAAAAGAAAAGATTTTCTAAAATTTGAAATTAAATATTAATGATAAAAAAACTTATTGATATATATTTATAGAGCTACATATTACTACTTTGACTTCTTAATCCTAATAAAATAAAAAATCCTATTTAAAATAGAAAACAAATATAATATTTATCTAAAATAATAAATTCGAGATTAGTCCAAATTTTAAAAACTAAAGAATCAATGACTTTAAAATGTATATTCACGTTTTTATAATACCGTACCTGTCTTCCATCACCTCCGACTAATTTTTCTATTTTTGTAGGACCTTTGACTAAAGAATTTTTTATTTTTTTATGTCCAACGGTTGGGTTACACATCAATGGTGACTCTCTCCACCTATAAATGCCCCTAATTCAAATAAAGGAACAAGACACTTGTAATTTCAAGCCAGATTTATAATCTAATATGACTTAATTTGGGTAGTACTGGTCCTAGTGGAGGTCACTATTGGACCTAATCCCCACTCATTCTTGGGCTTTTATTAGTTTTCTAGTCGGTTCGGTTCATTTGCCTTTTCTTTCCTTCTCCTTCCCACTAATTAGACTTTAAGATTGTTGAGTGTTTCATTTAAAGGTGAAATCATTAATAGTAAATGAAGCTCAAATTCACCACCAGGATGTGTGATCGAGTGGTAATGATATTGAAGATAAAATTTAAACGTATCGAGTTTGAATTCTTTTTGTGTCGATCATTGACAACTATAACTAAAAGGATGTGTTTGACTATTACGGGGAGAAGGACTTAGTTTGATGCTTGTAAGCTGGCCTAGCATACCCTCTTACCGATTTATCAAAAAAACAAAAAAATGAAGCTCAAATTTCATAAATAATGCTTCTAACTAGAGCTGTCAATGGAGCAGATCGCGATCCGAGATCCGATCCGCTAAGTCCGAATATGGTTTTAGAAATAGCGATCCGTGACCCGATCCGATCCAATCCGAATCCGATTATCCCAAATATAAATGGACCGGATATGATATAGGCTGATCCGATCCGTTTACAATCCGATCCGATCCATTTATATATATATATATATATAATATTAAAAAATATATATATATAATATATTAAACAGATCGGACCGGATTAACGGATCAAAGATCTGATTATTAAACGAATCGGATACGGATCAACATTCAAATGATTCGTCAGATAAATGGATCAGATTTTATATTAAATGGATTGGATTCGGATCAGCTCTGATCCGATCCTAATCCGATCCGTTTACAGCCCTGCTTCAAACACTAGAAATTGACCAAGAAACACGGCTTGGTTGGTAAAATGCATTTCAGATAGAAGATGATTTCGATAGATTAATGATTATGCTTGGAATTTTGTTGGTATTGTATCAACAGGCATGTGCCACAAAATATATCTTTTATTTATCCAAAAAAAAAAAAATGACGCTCAAATGTCATAAATAATTCTCAAACACTAGAAATTGACCAAGAAATATGGCTTGGTTGGTAAAACGCATTTAAGATAGAAGATAATTTCAATAGATTGATGATTATGCTTGGAATTTTGTTAGTATTGTATCAACATGCATGTGTTGCAAAATATATCTTTGATTTATAAAAAAAAATGAAGCTCAAATTCTATAAATTATGCTTCAAACACTAGAAATTGACCAAGAAACATGGCTTGGTTGGTAAAACACATTTAAGATAGAAGATGATTTCAATAGATTGATGATTATGCTTAGAATTTCGTTGGTATTGTATCAACAGACGTGCTGCAAAATATATATTTTATTTATAAAAAAAAAAATGAAGTTCAAATTCCATAAATAATGCTTCAAACACTAGAAATGAAACAAGAAACACGGTTTGGTTGGTAAAACGCATTTAAGATGGAGGATGATTTCAATAGATTGATGATTATGCTTGGAATTTTGTTGTTATTATATCAACAAGCACGTGCTGCAAAATACATCAATAAAAGAGAGAGAAAGAGGCATGGGTCACCTTTTTTGTTCATCAATAAAAGTCTTTTTTTTTTTTCTGTTGATAAAAAAAAAAAAAAAAAGGCAGGCATGGGCCACGTCCGGCACTATCATGGTCAGAATTGTAATCTTAAATTTATTTTTATATAAAATATTTTTTTTTAAAAAAAAAGTAGAAAAACTAATGAAAATTGAAAAAATTAAAATTGACTTGGAGGGAGAATTTCAGTAAAAATAAGAGAATTTAGTGTAATTTCAAAAAGCTCATGGGACATCACTGGAGCATCTCTAATACTAATGTCATTTCATCTATGCTTATTCTAAAATCAAATACTAGAGTACAAAAATACCAAATTTTAGCAATTCTCCTCCAATGCTAAATGTCATTTTTTTTTAATATAACAATTATTTTCCTTGAAAAATTAGTATGGATCCGACCTCTATTTGACATTACCAAATAAAGTGGTATAGACCCCACCTTTTGTTTAGCATATACAAGTTGTATTTTATAAATGCCATAAAATGACACTAATTACTTTTAATGCCAAATATGGTATCAAAAATGGCATTGACATTTTTTAGCAAGCCAAATGACATACATTGGAGTAACATTCTTTTACAGTAATGACAAATTTTGGAATTGGCACATCAAATCACACATACATTAGAGTGACTCAGTGCAATTATCAAAAATTTTAGAAGAGGTCAATGTAATTTAGCCAAAATTATATAATAAATACTATTATATTGATGATTTTTGTCAAAGATGACTTCATTTATTAATTTTAGAAGATGTCAGTATAATTTAGTCAAAATTATATAATAAATACTATTATATTGATGATTTTTGTCCAAGATGACTTCATTTATTAATTTCTTTTTTTAGCCACCCCATGTTTTTTATTGGCCCAAGATAACTTCTTGTCTTTCGCCATTAAATTATATATTTTTAGTGTGATTTGATAGCTAATTAGTGTATAATTGGTAATGCTTATTTAAGTAACATTTTTAATTTATATAAAAAATTTTGAAAGTAGTGTTTGGTTCAGGAAAAAACTAGTTTGAAAATGCAAAAAAAAAAAAAAAAAAAAAAGACAAAAAATTACTTTTAAGTAAGAGAATTTTTTTTTACTTATTATAATTAGTAAAAATCTTCTTTTTATAAGTTTATCAAAGAAAAAAAATCATTTCATCCACATTGTACTCCAAATTAGAGTTTTTTTTTTTGTTTATTAAAAAATGTATTTTTTTTGGGTCATTAAGGAACAAGTCCATAAAAAGTATACAAATTATCATAAAGTTTACTCTCAAACATATTAATCTCATAATTCATTCAATTGTTTTGTGACTAAAACACCTTTTTAGTATTTTATTTTTCAAACTAATCTAATTGAATTCCATGAAAAACACCTAGCTAGCATAAAAAACTCAAAATTCAAATACTCACAATATATAAATTCATTTTAAGTAAAATTTATATACTTAAATTATAAAAATCAAGATTTATCGAACAAGATTCATATTGAATATATAATTTTAGAGAAAAAAAATCGATTCAAAACTGTGAAATTTCATCTCAATAAAAGTATAAAATTTTAAATTTTTTCAATAAAAAACTCCATTTCAACAAAAATATAAAATTTTATAGTTGAAAGCCACATGTTGGAAACTTAGAACTGACTTTTCAAGGTTGTAGAAATTTGTCAAAAAAAACATTATTTAAACTACGGGTAATTAAAAATACCTTAGTTTTGAAACTGTCAAATTTTACAGTATCATAATATTGAAAAAATTCTCAATTGTGTTTGTTAAATACAGACGTGGGGCTGCTGCCGATAATTGTCATTTGGACATCCACAAATACCAGGGCTCCTCAAAGCATAACAGTGAGTTCAAGTTTGTTGCAAGGTACATGACCAATTGTAAACACAACAATGTCTGAGAGACACACCATACGATTAGGACGAAGGGAGAAAAACTCTAAAAGTGATGTGCTTGAGATGTGGCGTTTGGTTGGGTAAAGGAGAAAAGGTAAAAAAGACATATATTAAAATTGGTGATGTTCCAATTCATCAAAATAGACTTGAGCTCAAAAAATAAAATGCCTAACTGTCCTTTAACTCGAAATGAAAATAAGTGTGGATTTGGTGATAATTAAGTATCTTTATGAGATAATTAAGACTAATTAACTCTTTTTTTAATTGGATAGCTATCCCATTAGATCAATTATACATTTGTCTGGCATATATAACAAAGAGTGGTAGAAGACGCTGCATGCACTACACCTGAAACATATGCTTGAAGGCGAGTTCTTAATTTAAAAGTGATTAAAATTAAACAAGTCTTGGAAACTTTTCTACGAGTTATTGGCACAAGTTACAGATACAATGGAAACTGTAATTTGGCTTACATATATAAACAATTAATTTATTACAATAAGATAGAAAAGCTTATTATCAAGGTACAAAATTACTAGTCCCAAACATCCTTAGAGGGCATGAGCCATTCAGATTGCTTTACTTCACGCCACATCAATGGTTATTGGTTCATTCATCCATTTACAGAAGATATTGCTGGCCTGGTGGGTACACTGTCTTTTAGCCAAACTGAAACAAAAATGGAGAGAGAAAGGTAGATAAAATATCAATAAAAAATTGCATAACACTACTTCAAGTGAGATGTTTTTTAGCAGGTTTAGAACATCACGTGTAAATTCTCTTAATAGCACTATACGATATACGTTATGTACTACTGAAAAAGATGTAACATATATACCATACATAACATGATACCAATCCAATTAAAAAACTTTTTTAACTTGGAGTAAAATCAGCCCTGTTATGTTATGTGGTATATATTTGTTCTTTTAACACACACACACACACACACACACATACAGTAACAGAGAGATTGTACTTACCGGGAGGAACGGGGCCTCAAGCTATGGCTGGTGAAATGGTCAAAAGAATGAAGATCGAGAAGCAGAGAATGCCGAAAGACGTAGGAGAAATAGATGTCTTCTTCCACATTTTGTTACTATATATATATATATATCTATATGTTGATGAGAGAGGGATGGTTACTCCAACCCCATTGCTGGCTTATATATACACACTTTGTAAATATTTATTTAATTAAAATCTAGTCGAATTTAAATACAATTGCTACTTTGAATGAGAGATTAGTTTTGAAAATCCATATTTTTGTTATGAATGCGAATTTGTTAAATACTCATTCCTTCAAAAAGTCAAACTTATAAGGCATTGTGATCAAGTGTTTTTGAAGATAGGTTTTGCAGTAGCCACCCCAATGGAAATGAAATATTAATTCCAACTCCACGTTTTTCCAGGAATGTTCGGCCAAACTACCACTTTGAAGGTACTTTTGCCTCTTTGATCGTGATTTTGACTGAAAATATGCTCTGTCCAACGTGTGATTATGAACTATCATATATATATAAATTTTTGAAGCATGTTTTTGACCAATTTTAAACTAAAATAAAAGTGAGACACCACATATTATTTATACTGTAAACAGATTTGGAAGTCTAAAAATAAGAATATTTATTTTAAAATTATATTAAGATTGTTTAGTTTTTAATTTTAATTTATTTTTAATTTCTCTAGTTTTTTAATTTTATTAGGAGTAGTATAAGAAATATAAGAATTAATAGTTTCAAGGGTGGAATTAGGAAAAAAATTAGAGGGTGTTTAGAAATTTTTTGAAAAAAATTTTAGTTAGAATTTTGAGTTGCGTCAAATTTTTGGGATGAAAATGCGAGAAATGATGGTTAAAGATTGGATTGGGCCAAATTTTGTGCGTGTGGACTAAAATTTTGGTTAAAAAATGGGTAAACATTGAGTTGGGTTAAAATTTAGGATCGGCTAATTTAAAAAAAATTAAAATTTTACATGTATAAAAAATATTTTTTAAAATTTGGGATGGGCTAGAGCCCAGTCTAGCACATTTAGGCTCCCGCCCTTGAGTAGTTTCTTATTCAAATGAGTAGTACTTATTGTGGTATGATATAAAAATAAAAGTTTTTGTTTCGTAGTCAAATTGGGAGTATTCTATCATTGTAATAGGTCTTTATGGTTAAGTTTTTTTATCAGTAATATTCAATTACGAATTTTAGAGAATTATTTTCTTTTGTTGGGTGAAGAATTCCCATATTACTTGTTTTTTTAAGAAATTAAACGTGTTCTATTATCCTTTTCACGTTTCTACATTAATTTATTATCGATCTACATGGAAAGTATATGTTTAGATTGAGACTTTGTTTATTTCAGTATAATATATTAAATCTTTGTTTCCAAATTTTAAGTTTTTCTCTTTTCAGTTCACTTGTTTTTTTTTTCGGTTCTACATTTGATACTTGGTGAGTGTTTTGGATCTAATAATTGATATTAGAGCAATTTTAAATCTAACAATTAGTATCAAAGTAACAGTTGGATATCAAAATAATTTTTATTTCAACTTAGCCCCATTGGAATAAAATTTTAGCAACAGGCTCATTTTAAATGGTGTAGAAACAAGGGAGGGGCATTTAATCAGAACCAGCCCGTTACCATTTCTAATTGCATCTCCTATATACAATGGATCATTGAGTAAGTAAAACAATTTAAACTGACATGTAAATTAGTAGCATGATACCATATTATTTGGGTAAGAGATTTACATATTATCTTGTAAAATAGGAAAATGTCTTGCGTACCAAATTTCATGTGCAATTTTTGTTCACAAGAAGGTATACATCTGTAAGCATATTTTTCAAAGCAATAAAAAAATGAATTTTTTATTTTAAATTTTTAAAAAATTAGAATGATTAATATTAGAAGGTAGGTGCACATAAAAATTGAGAACCGTCAATTCTAAAACTATTTGGGTTGGTTCGGTTCTAGAACATACTTAACCGGTTCAAGTTTGGTTTAAAGTTCAGATAAACCAAACCGACCCGAAAACTGTATTATCAAAAACATAGTATTTTGAAAAGAATAACATATATATATATATATATACATACACACACACACTTACTAATATAATATAATATAATATATTTATAAATATATACAGTATGTATATACAAACACACACATACACACACACACACTTACTAATATAATACAATACGTATATAAATATATATTGTATGCATACTGATATAATATACAGACATACTGATCATATAACATATATAGAAATATTAATATAATATAATACATACTTATCATATACATATATAAATATATATTATATACATACTAATAAATATATTTACATACTGATCAAATAATATATATCTACACACACTAATAATATATATACAAACCAATCACATAATACATATATAGACACACTAATATAATATAATACATATTACTATAATGTAAATACATACAGATCATATAATATATATATATATATATATATAGACACACACACACACACATTTATACATACATAAAATTCTCTCATTATGCTGGAGTAATTGATATGTTCTTTTGGGGCTGAATATTTGAGCGAGCTACTTAATGAGAACTGTTACAGTGTTATGTCAACAAATCTCATGACAATTTGCATATTTCTTCCACATTGCTCTATATATAATGTTACTAGATAATCCCAATAATTTTAATCTTCTTATATATATATATATATATATATATACACACACACACACACACAATCATTAGAACCGATGTGTGTGTCTATATACATATATATATTTTTTTTGGATTAATTAGGATTTTTTTTAAACAAAATACAACCTGGCCCAACCCAAATTTTTTTCAGGTTGGTTCGGGTCGGTTCCAATAATTTGGAGAATTACAAACTAGATCAAATAAGAAAAATAGAGCCGCAAACAAAATCCAATTTGAAATTTCCTAAACAAAGTAATTGCAAATCTAAAACTTACTAAAAATAAAAATAAAAATCTAATTACATCAAATTGAAGGTCTAAGCGAAGAAATTTGGCTTAAAAACTGAAAAGTGGTGACTTGATTAGCCCCAAGTTTGGTTTGTTTGGCCATCTCAAATCAAAATGGGGTGGTGTGGGCCGGTATGGATATATGGAGGTGACTAATTTCACTTAGAAATTGGCTTCAATTTGGACTATTTGTGTTCCCACTACTTTAAGAAATTTTCGATCACTTGTTCTACATCACCACCCGTTCTTTTTACTGGCCCACTTATTGTCTTTTACTATTAAATTAGATATTTTTAGTGTAATTGGATAGCGAATTGGTGTACAGTTGGTAATGCCTTTTTAAGAAATTTTTTTGTTATTTATATAAAAAAAATTAAAATAATGTTGTGTTTGGTTGAGGTAAAAATTACTTTAAAAATGCAAAAAAAAAAAAAACAAAATTTCCTTCTCCTCTATCTCAAATTATGTCAAGTGGGGTGGATGGTGTGGTATGCAATCTTTGTTAGTGGTCATGGAGTAGTTGATCATGTTGTGAGCTATTCTGCTGGATCGAAAGTGTGGTGATTATGTTCGGTTGCATATTGTAGATTGATGTCAAAGTGTGGGTTAAGTTCAAGGGCAGGAATTTTTTTTGGGTATTATGGAAGTTTTTTTGTTTGCATTTGTTGATTATTGGTTTTTCCATTTCTTATGTTGTTCTTGCTCTTGATTTTATGTTAACAAGTGATGTGGTTTCTCGTTTGGTGCCAACTTAATTGGAATGAAACGTGGTACTCTAATGCCTTTTGTATTCAATCTTATTGATGTATTTTGTCATGTATGCATGATACATTTTTATACGTCAATATTATTCATTTTTTTTTGCTGATAAAAAAATTACTTTTTAAGTAAGAGAATTTTGTTGCTGTGGAGCTAAGTGGTTTTCGATTGTTGGGGCTTTTGCTCTATCGTGGTAGATGGTTGTGGGTGTTTCCTTAGTGAACTGTTGTGTTCTTTTTCTGGTGTTTCTTTCTTGGGTGGGTGTGCAGGCAAGTGATTGCTACTCGCTCGGTACCAATTTAGTTGGGACGAGATATGTTTAGTGTTGATGCATTTTGCACCTTCTATGTATTGATGCATTTTTTTTTTATGAGCAAAATGAACAAAAATATTTATTGATGTAAAAGATAGTACAATGATTAATACTATACCATATACAACAATACACATGAGGTGCAAAAGATATTAGCGCTGAATAAGTCCCCTTCCAACTAGATTAGCACCAAGCAAGCAATAATCATTTGCCAACACACATCAACAGAAGCAAAAATCAGAAAGAAACACCCAACAACTGACAAAGTCAACCCCCAAACTAACCAATACAAAAACCCCAAAAACAAAGAACTATAGGGACACATCAAAACTAGCTGCCATGCATGGGATGATGTGATGGGAAATCACTCAACAAAAGATCGACAACACAACTCTAGAGTGCTACTATATAATAATCACAGAATGACATAGGCCTGTGGGAGAAGCAGCCACACAATTAAAGGAAAAGAAGGAATTTTTTTTTTTTTTTTTTTTTTTTGAGATAATCAAGAACTCAGGCGGGAGGAGCAACAGTCAATCACTTGTTGGAGATGAAAGATCAAATCATTGATTGAATAATCAGATCGCACCAACTTGCTTTTTACCCAAAAACCAATTTTGACTTCAATTAGATGTATGATGGAGTTCCACTGTGACTAAATAGTATTGAAAATACAGTGAAAATTAGAGTTATAATTAGGAAAAACTTACTTTTATAATTAGTAAAAATTTACTTTTTATAAGTTTAACAAAGAAAGAAAGTCATTTCATCCACATCCTACTCCAAATTAGAGTTTTTTTATTTATAAAAAAAACCTTAATTTTTATTTTTATTTTGATTGGATAGCTAACCCATTGGATCAATTAGACATTGGTCTGGCATATATAACAAGAGTGGTAGAAGACTCAGCACGCACTGCACCTGGAACATATGCTTGAAAGCGAGTCCTTAATTTAAAAGTGATTAAAATTAAACATGTCCTGGAAACTTTTGTACAAGTTATTGGCACAAATTACAGACACAATGGGAACTGTAATTTGGCTTACATACATGAACAAACCCATACAGAAGATAGAAAAGCTTATTAAAAGATACAGAATTCTAGTCCCAAACATCCTTAGAGGGCATGAGCCATTCAGATAGGTTTACTTCACGTCACATCAATGGTTATGGGTTCATTCATCCATTTACAGAGGATGATCCTGGTCTGCTGGGTACACTCGGATTTGACAGACCTGGAAAAAAAAGGGGAGAGAGAAGGTAGAAAAATTAAATATAAATAAAAAATTTCATAACACTACTTCGAGTAAAATCAATGTTTTGTAGTGGGTTTGAAACACTACGCGATAGTGAATTCTCTTAATTGCACTATACCTTATATGCTATATATGTTTTATTGAAAAAGATGGAACATATATATCATACATAACATGACACTAATCCAATTAAAAATTTTTTTCACTTGGAGTAAAATCAATTCTATTGTGTTATATGGTATATATTTGTTCTTTTAACCAAGGACGGAATCAGAAAAAAAAAAAAAAAAAAAAATTAAGGTGGGGCTAGAAAATTTTTTAAGAAATTTATAGAAAATTTTTTGGGATGTGTCAAAATTTTGGTATAAAAAGTGAGAAAAATAATGAGTAAAGATTAAGTTGGGCAAAAAATTTAAGACTTGAGCTATAATTTTTGGCAAAAACTGAAAGAATACTGGATAAAGATTAGACTAGGTCTAAATTTTGGAACAGACTAGTTTAAAATAACTAAAATTTTACATGTACAAAAAAAAATTTCTAAAATTTGAAAGGGACCGGAGCCCGGCCAAGGCCCCCATGCGACTCTGCCCTTGCTTTTAACACACACACACACACAGATTGGACTTACTAGGAGGAATCTGGCCTCGTTGAGCTATGGCCGGTGAAATGGTGAAGAGGAAGAAGACGAAGAAGCAAAGAATGATGAAAGACATACGAGAAATTGATATCTTGTTCCACATTTTGCTTTTATATTTGTTTATGAGAGAGGGATAGTAACTCCAACCCCATTGCTGGCTTATATACACACTTGTAAATATTTTTTAATTAAATTCTTGTGGAATTTAAACACATTTGATACTTTGAATCAGAGATTACTTTTGAAAGTCCATATTTTTGTTAGGAATGTGAACTTGTTAAATACTCATTCCTTCAAAGGGTAAAAGTTATAAGGTGATGTGATCAAGTGTATTGGTCATAAAAGGTAGGGCAGTGTTGGAATCGAGTCCATTTTGAAAACGAGTAATATTTCAATATTCATCAAAATTTTTACATATTGTATTCATATATTCACAAGAAATATGATCTATTATTTAAGGGTCCACCAATAAATATCACTCCTTCTGAATATATGAACACAATATAGAATGTGTCCAGGGATGGATTCAAAAATTTACCATAGGGGGGGACAAACTTTATACTTAATATTCGATTATATATTTAAAAATTTAATATTGATTGATGATATTTTTGCTAAGTAATTAAATTTGGTTGATATATAGAAGGTTATAAATTCGACAATATTCTAACCAAAAAAAGTGCCCACAAAACTATAGATTAGATAGAAAAAAAAATCTAAAAAAAAACATTGTGTATAAAACCCTCCCCTCCAATAAAGCTTCAAATAAAAAAATGCTCACATTTTTTCAATGTGTTAGAAGTATCATTTATAACATTTGCACAATTGTCCTTTGTTGATGTTAAAAATACATCTTTCAATATATACAATCAAATTATCATTTTTCATTGATCTCTCATTATTAGACTTGGTGTATGTGTTCAAAAAAGTTTTTAAGTTGTGATTAAATTAAGGAAGAAAGGAAGAGGCACCGAAATAATCATGATTTACAGAGGGTGGGGGCACATGAAAAATGAGCTAGAAAGTGAAAAAGATGGTGTGCCTACACAATGTCCCGCAGAAGCAAAATTATGGTGTGAGGTGGGTTGTACTCATCATTTCATGCTTTCATGAAAAGTAGGTCACACCAGTAATTTAAGCTCATGGACCCCACTCTCTCAAACTATAAATTCATCGGCTGGACTACAAAAGATTTTCAATAGATTTTAGAGCCAATATTGGGTGATAAATTTTGTAAGGCAATTGAGAGAAAAGAAAAAGAAATGATAAGTTAAAATGAAAGAGAAAAAAAAAAAAAGAAAGAAAAAGAAAGTGTTAGCTTATAAATTGTTTGAATATTTTTAAGAAAAATGATAAGAAAATAATTATTTATTGTTTGAATAGTAAATAGGAGAAAAAAAGAAAAGATGTATAAATCATTTAACAATTAAATTTGTTATAAAACTGATATACCATAAAAAGACAGACAATCAACACTTGACACGTATGACCACAGTCCGATTTATGTCCAGCTAGCATGATTCTCGCTCAGCCAATGACATCCAGGTCATCACATAAGGTCGGAAGTGACCAAACAAATATATCCAGAACTGATCACAGGGTCCAGACCAGAGCTTCAGATCTCGTCACCGCCTTAGCGGATTCCGAGCAAAGAATAGGGAAACAGTCTCCAATACGGAAACTACCATTTATGATTATCTCCATCTACGACTCAATGCCCACAAGGTAACTGCAATCTCCGATGATCATATCCCTATATTCATGGCGTCGAATCCTAATCAACTTAGGAAAGCTTCGGCCTATATATTAAACCCTAGAGGTACGCTATCAAATTCATGCTCATTCTTTGACTTTCAATACAGTCTTTCAATTCCCTTACTCACTTAAGCATCGGAGCGGCTACCGCCGGAGCCAATCCGGTGGTCCTCTGATCATCTTTCTGAGTGTTCTACAGGTCACGGAGCCCTCACGTGTTGCGAGTCAAAAAGTGCAGCATCAGTTTGGCGCCGTCTGTGGGAAACGACTAATCTCTACGTGCTTTATTCATAAACTCATCTTTTTCCCCACCGGAAAACCATGGCACCAAATCTCCGACCCCGACAGAATACTCAGAGTTCGCAAAACGCTCAGCGTCAGCCGTCTGCTCCACGCACAAGAGGACCAGCGGCCAACCCCTATGCGACAAGAGATCGAAGCAATAAAACGACACAATGAACTGGTGCAGGAGCAGTTGCTAGCCATTACTAGAACGCTGGCAACGCTCACGCAGAACCAAGCGGCGGCTTCTCCTAGCCCGCCGGTCAACTTCGTTGCAGGAACACAACCCCCGGTTGCCACGGAGAATGAAGAACTTCGTGGGCAGGCCCCCGCTAACCAGCCTGGGCACCCCTCAGGCGTTGCTCACGCTGGCCGAGATCCACAGCCATCAACAGTCCCTGGCTGGGGAACATCCGCTTTTGTCCCCGACGTACATTACCGGAGCACTACCCGAGCCCCAACTCCTAGGGTTTCGGGAGCACCCCCGGCACCACAGGAACCTTATCATGCAGCGCCAGCCCCACCGGTTCGGATTCCTCCTCCATCCGAAGGGCGCACTCCACCCTATTACCCTGAAGCCGAGGCTGTCAGGCAGGGTTCACAAGATGTCAGAATCAGAGACCCGCGAAGGGAAGAGGAGATTGCCGAGTCTATGGACCGGACAATCGGCTTAAGAGGACCTCAGAACCCTCCAGAGCAGGACGAACTGGCCAGGCTGCTCGGAAGACTAGCCACTCCGTTTACCCACGCCATCATGTCTGAAGAGAGGCCTAGAAAGTTCGTGGTGCCCAAATTCACTCTCTACGACGGATCTGGAGATCCAGGAGATCACCTATCTCATTACCAGCATACGATGGCCCTTCACGGAGCCTCAGATGCTTTCATGTGCCGAACGTTCATCACCAGCTTGAAGGGAACGGCTCTGAAGTGGTTCCACAACCTCCCTCCGAACTCCGTTGCCAGCTTTTACGAGCTCGGTAGACAGTTCTTGGATAGGTTTATGACCAGCAGGAGGCTCAGAAGGGGACCAGAATTCCTGCTGAACGTTAGGCAGACTAGGGAGGAATCCCTCCGGGCCTACATTGCCCGCTTCAACACCGAGCTCACTGAGATCACGGATTGCAGCCCGAAATTCCTTGTTGCGGCCCTTACTGCCGGGCTTGCCCAAGGTGGCTTCAGAGACTCCTTGACAAAAAGCCCCCCGGCTGATATGGCAGCATTGATGGATCGGGCCAAAAAATACATCAACCTGGAAGAAGCCAACCGCTCAGCCCAGAAGGGCAAGGATCAGACCCAAAGGGATAATCCGAAGCGGGAGGACCATAAGAAGGAGGATCACAGAAGAGACTCCAACAAAAAGAGGGTCAGAAGCCCAGATAAGAAAACAGCTCCCAGAGCTGTGTACAACTCCGCACCAAGGGAGTTCACCAACTTCACGCCTTTGAACACCACTCCGAACCAGGTACTCCGGCAGATCCGAGATCGGGAGAACCTGAGGTGGCCAGAGCCGATCAAAGGAGATCCCAGCCTGCGGGACCAAAGTAAGTATTGCAATTTCCATAAAGATCATGGGCATACTACTAACACTTGCAGGACCCTCCGATATGAGATAGAACAGCTCATAAAGAAGGGACGTCTTCGGGAGTTCGTCAAACAAGACGGAAGGCAGAACCCCCAAGAAGACAAGCCTCAGCAGCGGCCAGATCAGAGGCCCGAACAGAGGCAAGAGCAGCGGGAAGGACGAAACGAGCCTCAGAGGCAGAACAACCATGTTATCTACGTCCTCCATGCTGACTCCCCTGTTACAGGAATGTCCAACAGGGCAAGAAAAAGATATGCTCGGGAGGCCAGAACCGCCCCAAACATCTTGCAGGTCTCCAACGTCGAAAAGAGGCTCAAGCCAGGGCCAGAGATCCAGTTCATCCGAGCAAGATCTAGCAGGGGTACACTGCCCTCACAGTGATGCCCTTGTTATCACCCTCAGAATCGCCAACTTCGAAACTAGAAGAGTCCTAGTCGACACTGGCAGCTCAGTCAATATCCTATTCTATGAACCGCTTAAGCGGATGGGCATAGACCAGGACAGCGTCAAGCCCACCACTGCCGTAATGGCAGCTTTTGATGGCAGCCTTAGCACCCCCCTGGGGAGAGTTGACCTTCCTACCACTATTGGGGAAGGTGAAGGGCAGAAGACCACCATCTCAGAGTACATGGTGTTGAACATGAAGTCTCCATACAACGTCATCATTGGGAGACCCTGGTTACACCAGATAGGGGCGGTCACTTCGACCTTTCATCAGTGTCTGAAGTACGTCCACAATCAAAGCGTGCACTCGGTCCGAGGATGTCAGCCAACCTCACGAGAATGTCACGCTATTGCCCTCAAGGAGACAGCCCCAAAATAGCAATTACAGTACACTCGGGACCTGTGCAGATCCGGTTTTCACTCACATTCCCGAGGTGGAAGATTGCCCATCCTGGCGTTGAAGAGCCCCTGAGCCCAAGGGGGCGTGATAGTCAAGCCAAGCCTGTTGGCGAGCCCATCAAGATACTGGTCAGTTCAGGAGCAGAGGGGCGTTATTTGTACATCGGCCCAGACCTTACGCCCGCCGAGCAGGAAAAGATAGTCAGGTTTCTGAAGAACAACCTCTCTATCTTTGCTTGGGAGACTAGGGACATGGAGGGAATAGATCCTAATCTGATAACTCACAAACTAATGGTAGATCCAGACCACCCCCCGGTCAGACAGAAGAGAAGACCGATCGCTCCCGAACGGCATCGGGTTATAAACGAAGAAGTCCAGAGGCTGCTGGACGCCAGGATGATACGGGAAGTTTTCTATCCCTGAGTGGTTAGCCAACACTGTGCTCGTCAAGAAGAAGAACGGCAAGTGGAGAGTCTGTGTTGACTATACAGACCTTAACAAAGCATGTCCCAAGGACAGCTTCCCACTACCAAGAATAGATCAACTGGTTGACGCCACTGCAGGGCATGAGCTTATGAGTTTCATGGACGCCTACTCTGGATACAACCAGATCCAGATGTACCCTCCAGATCAGGAAAAGACCGCCTTCATAACCGAAAGAGGACTCTATTGCTACAGAGTGATGCCTTTCGGTTTAAAGAATGCTGGAGCCACTTACCAACGGTTGGTGAACAAGATGTTCAGCCCACTGCTTGGCAGCACCATGGAGGTATACATCGACGACATGCTGGTAAAGAGCCTCCAGAAAGACAGCCACCTCCAGCATTTAGCCCAGACCTTTGATATCCTCAGACAGCACAAGATGAAGCTCAACCCCTCGAAATGTACCTTCGGAGTTACGAAGGGAAAATTCTTGGGGTACATCGTCTCTCAAAGAGGTATCGAAGCAGATCCCACTCAGATCCAAGCCCTGATTGGACTGAAGTCGCCAAAGACCAGAAAGGAGATTCAGGCACTGAACGGCAGAGTCGCCGCATTGAGCAGATTTATATCCAAGTCCACCGATCGCTGCCTACCTTTCTTCAAAGCTCTAAAGGGCGGCAAGGCTTTGCAATGGACAGAAGAATGCGAGCATTCCTTCCAAGAACTAAAGGAGTACTTAGCCTCTCCAGAGCTCCTGTCAAAACCTGTACAAGGAGAAAAGCTGCTCCTGTACCTAGCAGTCTCTGAGAACGCGGTCAGTTCCGCACTAATCAGACAGGACAAAGGAGTACAGAGGCCTATATTCTACGTCAGTAGGGCACTACTCGACACGGAAAAAAGATACCCAGAAGTAGAGAAGCTGGCCTATGCCTTGGTCGTATCAGCCCGAAAGCTTCGACCTTACTTCCAGGCCCATCCAATTGAGATTCCAACTGCTTATCCTCTAAAGTCAATACTGAGGAAACCCGAGGTATCGGGAAGATTGGTCAAGTGGTCTGTGGAGCTAGGGGAGTTTGACATAGCATATGTACCCCGAAACTCCATCAAAGGGCAGGCCTTAGCCGACTTTGTAGCCGAGTTCACCCCGGCACTGCAGAACGAAGCACAAATCGCCGAAACTACAGGAACCTGGCTGCTGTATATTGATGGATCGTCAACCGATCAAGGATCAGGGGTAGGACTGGTGCTACAGTCCCCTGATGGACTTACGTCGGAAAAAGCAGTCAGCCTGGGATTTAAAGCTTCTAATAATGAAGCTGAATATGAGGCCCTAATCTTAGGGATGAAGCTTGCCCTGGAATGCGAGGCTCAGAACCTCGATGTCTTCTCTGACTCCCAACTGGTAGTAAGCCAAGTTTTGGGAGAGTTTGCCATTAAGGATGACAGGATGCTTCGGTACTCCGAACTGGTGAACCATTTAAAGCATTCTTTCCAGACTTTCACTATCCAGAAGATTGAGAGAAGTCAGAACTGCAGAGCAGATGCTCTGGCTAACATGGCCTCCCGCCTCAAGTCTGAAACAGACTCCACCGTTAAAATCTCTTTTCAGCCAGGATCCAGCATTGAGGGAGCATCAGTTGCTCAAGTTGATGAACAGTCCCAGAGCTGGATGACCCCAATCCTCCAGTATCTAAGATCCGGGCTCCTCCCAGAGGATAAAAACAAAGCCAGGAGAATCCGAATCAGAGCGGCTCGGTACCTGATCTTGAACAACAAACTTTACAGGAGGTCATATTCTCAACCTCTGTTAAAATGTTTGGCTCCAGACGAGTCACAATATGTTTTGGCTGAAATTCACGAGGGAATTTGCGGGAATCACAATGGGGGCAGAACTATAGCCCACCGAGCTCTATCACAGGGCTACTACTGGCCCTGGCATGCTGAAACAGGCTAAAGAATATGTTCGGAAGTGTGACAAATGTCAGAGATTCGCCTCGTACCAACACCAGCCTCAGCACGAGCTCATCCCGATTCCTAGCCCCTGGCCCTTTGCTCAATGGGGAATGGACATTGTGGGCCCGTTACCACGAGCACCTCCAAACAGGAAGTACCTCCTGGTGGCTATCGACTACTTCTCTAAATGGGCCGAAGCCGAACCTTTAACGCATATTACAGAAAAGGAAGTCGAAAGCTTCACCTAGGAAGAATATTGTCTGCAGGTTTGGCATACCACGTGTAATTATCTCGGATAATGGGACACAATTTACTGGTAAAGGCTTCAAGGCATTCTGCGAAAATCTCAACATCAGGCAGCACTTTGCCTCTTCCAGGCCATCCACAAGCAAATGGGCAGGCAGAGGTCACCAACCGAACAATCCTTGATGGGT
This sequence comes from Nyssa sinensis, assembly GCA_008638375.1. Classification (NCBI taxonomy): domain Eukaryota; kingdom Viridiplantae; phylum Streptophyta; class Magnoliopsida; order Cornales; family Nyssaceae; genus Nyssa; species Nyssa sinensis. Next base: position 24,949,011 of record CM018042.1, read on the forward strand.
TAAAGAAAAGGTTGGAACAAGCCAAAGGGAAGTGGGCAGAAGAGCTCCCAGGAGTCCTTTGGGCCTACCGTACAACCAGAAGAACTCCCACCTCTGAAACACCCTTCTCATTAGCCTATGGGACAGAAGCAGTAATTCCGGTTGAAATCGGTATGCCAACTCTGAGGACTGAGGCCTTTGAGCAAGAATCCAATGATCAGCAGCTGATGGAGAACTTGGATTTGCTCGAGGAGAGAAGGGATCAAGCCAGCATCAGGATGGAAGCCTACCAACAAAGAATGGTCAATAAATCCAGGATAGGACTCAAGACAGTCAGCTTTCAAGTTGGAGACTTCGTCTTAAGAAGAGTCTTTCAGAACACCAATGATCCCACCATGGGAAAATTGTCACCAAATTGGGAGGGCCCCTACAAAGTGACGAAGGTCGTTCGACCTACCACTTACTGGCTTGAAGACACGACTGGGAAACCTGTTCCTAGGCCATGGAACGTAGAACACTTGCGGAAGTATTATCAATAAAAATTTTTTTTTTTTTACTTCCTTAAAACTATTCATCTATTAATGCACGGGCCTCCAGAGCCTGGTCCATCTATTAATGCACAGGCCTCCAGAGCCTGGTCCATCTATTAATGCACAAGTCTTATGACTTGGTCCATCTATTAATGCACAGGCCTCCAGAGCCTGGTCCATCTATTAATGCACAGGCCTCCAGAGCCTGGTCCATCTATTAATGCACAAGTCTTATGACTTGGTCCATCTATTAATGCACGGGCCTTCAGAGCCTGGTCCATCTATTAATGCACGGGCCTCCAGAGCCTGGTCCATCTATTAATGCACAAGTCTTATGACTTGGTCCATCTATTAATGCACAGGCCTCCAGAGCCTGGTCCATCTATTAATGCACAAGTCTTATGACTTGGTCCATCTATTAATGCACAGGCCTCCAGAGCCTGGTCCATCTATTAATGCACAAGTCTTATGACTTGGTCCATCTATTAATGCACAGGCCTCCAGAGCCTGGTCCATCTATTAATGCACAAGTCTTATGACTTGGTCCATCTATTAATGCACGGGCCTCCAGAGCCTGGTCCATCTATTAATGCACAAGTCTTATGACTTGGTCCATCTATTAATGCACAGGCCCTCAGAGCCTGGACCATCCCCAACTAGCGGGTTCTGTAATCCAGTCTATCCAAAGGCAGAAATTCCGAGCACCTGTCAACTAAAGTTTACTAGAACGGAATACCTCGGATCTGACACTTACATTATTTGACTTATCTGTCAAATAAATCAGCACCATGGTTTCAACCAAAGGTGAAGTACTTCGATTCTGGCATTTTTCTAAGTTTTTGATTTATTTTCAGAACAATCGGCAACACATTAGAAGATGCTTAAGTTTCAAAAGAGCACATTCACAGAAAGTATCAGCTCAGAGAAGAAAAAATTCAACTTTATTAATAACTCAAAAAGATTTACATCAGTACCAAGAAGCTATTACAAAAGCTATTACAGAAGCTACTACAGAAGCTATTACAGAAGCTATTACAGAAGCTACTACAGAAGCTATTACAGAAGCTATTACAGAAGCTACGCTTGGCAACATAATGGCTCTTCTCCTGGGATGATAAAGGGGCACAAGATCCAAAACCTTCAAAACCGCCTTCATCGGCTCCATTTGAAAGGAAGGAACCCTGAACCCCAATCTGCATCAAGTAGTGCCCAGGCCATTTCATCATCACTATCACTGGTCCCATGACCAACGGATGATGAGGGCTCTGAGCCTCAGGAGACTTTTCATTCTCCACCTTTGTAATCGGCATGACTCCTCAGAAGAGTAAAGCAAGGGTCTCTGCCAAGACACATGGGGGGGGAAGGTAGTCTACCTTCAATCTTCTTCTTCACACCGTCTGTTTCACCCCAGCCACTTAGTGCAAGGGTCTCTGACAGAGCGTGAGGAAGGGAAGGCAACTCACCTTCGTCTTCATCACCAACACCCCAGGCCTCGGTTGAAATCAGGGAGGGGCCACCACCAATCGGAGAAATCTCGACCGGATGCCAGAGGAAACAAGAAGACTTGGGCCTCCTTCAATCCTTCCTTGGAGACTGAAAAAAGGGGGAGGTTAACTCTCGGCCACAGGCTCATTATTCCTAACTCAGGCAAGGAATCTTCCATCATCTCCGGACGAATGGGAGAAACTTCCGGCAGCATATGAGGTTTCTCTCACGAACAAATCGGGGAGCAAAAGGGTTGAGCACAACCGTATGCCCCGTTTCCATATATATAGACCCTTGGAGTCCAAAAGCCACCCAACTGAACCGTCGCAACGGTGAAAAAGAGAGTGGCCTTGAAAACCCAAACGACGGTCGAATGACTAAGCGGTGCATTAAATAAGCCTCTTCAATATACCAAGAGACAGAGTACAGAATTCTCAAGACATAGACCGCAGTCCAGTACTTAAGCTCCCAAATCAATAAAGAGGGGAACAAAGTCTAAAGTAAATAGACCCCCATTCAGACCTACTGGTCTTAACTATTTCATAACAGGTCAAGACACGTAACAAAGACCAAGCAGATCGGATATATCCCAATCCCGAGTACTCAGCATACCGAGCATCATAATAACGAGCACAAGCTGCTCAGTTAACCTCACAGACTCTTAATTCAGAGCAGTCTATCTCAGAACTCTACAGGGATCCCACTCCCGCTCTGTCAGGCTCTATCTATCTGGCTATATCTACTTTCTCGTCTTATTTTAATAAGGCAGATCTATATTCACTATTCCATGACAAGTATTGAAGATTAAGAAAGCAACTATTTGATCTAGCATGCAAAGGGTTCAGAGCAAGCCACACTTGCAACAAAATTCACAAGAAGGAAAAATACAAGCAGAATCTGAAGAAAAGTCAATCTTATTGATCAGAAGGAAAAATGTATTCACTACATCAAAAAAAAAAAAAAAAGTCAAAAGCCTATAAAAAGCCTCAGGATTTCCCAGAGGGGCCTGCATCCTCTTCCAAATTAAGGGCACGAGCCCCAGCAGTCTTATCCGGATTAGGACGAGATGAGGTGGGTTCAGGAGGAACGATTGATGACACATCAAAGTCTGGGAACTGAAGTTGGAATCTAGTTCGGAAATTCTCAAAGCCGAGCAGGATCAGGTCATCACCCATCTGATCAACTTCCTCTTTTAATTCCATCTCAGCCTCAGCTTTGGCTTGACCAACTGCCTCCTGAACCCTCTGATCAATGGAACTACGGAGACCAACCAGCTCCGCCTCAAGCCTCTCAACCGTCTGAGCAAATATATCCCTCTCAGACTCTGCCACCTTAAGGCTGGTGGTAGCTCTCTCCAGACCCTCTTCAGCAGACTGAATTTTGGAACGGGCTGTTCCGAGCTCCAGTCTCATCTCGTTCACCTCCGTCCTTAGCTTCTCGGCCTCCTCAAGGCCCATGGGGGTCACCATCAGAGCAGCTAAACTATGCATGCTCTGTATAAAGCAAGACAGATAAATTAGAGCGAAACAAATAAGCAAACAAAAGGCCAGGGAAAGGCTTCAGAAGTTACCTTCATCTGGAGAGTCATCATCTCAGTCATCAATTTGGAGGGATCATCCCCTCTGTACCGATGTGGGCCCTGAGCCCATATTCGATCAAATGCCTTCTTGGCAATTTGATAATCCGGCTCAACAAATGGCTCAGAAGGAGCGGCAGGAGCTTTCCCCTTCCTAGACCTCTTGCTCGGACCAGGAGGAACAGCCGATACAGGAATGGCAGGCTCGGCTTCCTCAGCCTCGGCAGGGGAGGGCTCAGGGGAACCAGAGATCAATCTCCTTCTCTTCACTTCTAAAGGAGCATCAGGCTCAGCTGGGGAGGAAGACTCCCCCACCACTTGAGGCTTCGGCACTTCCCACCTCGAGGCTAGCCTCCTCTTAAACTCTGCGCTACGGGTGGCCATCACTTGGTCCGGAGTGACGATAACAGTATGAGCCCGGTTAGAAGTTGAAAGCAAAGCCCGGTACTGATCCTGCAGAGCCTTAGTAAACTTGGGCCTCTTCCGAGCACTCTTGACTGCACAAAGGAAATGAAAAATACCAAGTTTGTCAGTTCTGAGGATATAAGCAAAGCTAAAGCAAACCCAAGAGAATAAGTCTCACCCCTATGGCCCGTAACACAAGGAGAACGACGAGATCTCTCCGGCCTGGAAGTCCTTATGCTCCCATCCTCCTCCAACGAAGAAGTACCACTTCTTCCACGTCTTGTTGGAAGTAGGAACGGAAGACAGGGGTCGGAACCCCTTCTCGAAGGACATATAATAGAGGCCCTCTGCCTGCTTGAACTTCAGATCCATATTGCTACGGATCAAGTCCAGAGACACGTCCACTTTGTTCAGATGTCCCAGCACCATAAATCCTAGAAGATGCCGCCAGCTATTGAGATTCAGGTCGGCAGGGCAGAGCTTGAACCAGCAAAAGAATTGCCTGACTAAATCCGGCAATGGAAGCCTTAAGCCCATTTCAAACCAGGCAAGGAAAACGCAAATCTCCCCGGCTTTAACATCTTGGGGACGGTCCATGGGTCCTGGAACTCTGCAAGTCACATTTGGGGGAAATTCAAATTTCACCCTCCATTCATCCAAGAGGCTTTGAGTGACGGCACTCTCACCCTCTTCTCTATGAGAAGACCTACCAGAGGTCTCCCCGGCCCTGTCTCGGGGCTCTTCGAAAGCATCGACTATTCTAACCCCTGGACTAGGGGGAGGATCAACAGGCCTCTCCTCAATAATTTCAAGAGCAGGGTTACCTACATCTCCTACAACAGACGGACCAGCCATCTCAGAATGGTCTCCTACTCCCTCATTCACAATTCGAGATTCCGAAGGAACATACATTATTCTCAAACTCAAGAAGAAAGAAGCAAGAGAGGGGGAAAAATCAGTCGAACCTGTTTTCACTTAGGGGATCTGTATTCTTCAAGGTCGCACGAACCAACAATGGCGGATGAAATCTTCTAGCACAGTAAAAATGTCGAGGGAAAGGTCATTTCAAAAATCTCATCCCGTATTTATAAACACGGTATCAGAAGGGACCCACCAAGCCCAAACGCCATGACGGTTCAGAACAATGATGCTCTCGAGAAAACCAACTGTCCGCCCAGTATAATTGTGACCTTAAAAGACTTAATCGCCGACTACGCAATAAATGGCGCCCCAACAATTGTCTTGGAAGGCGAAAAAGCGAGACACATAACTCTCTTAGCCCTAGTTACTTACATCAAACTAGGACTTGGGGGGGGAGTAACTGATATACCATAAAAAGACAGGACAATCAACACTTGACACGTATGACCACAGTCCGATTTATGTCAGCTAGCATGATTCTCGCTCAGCCAACTGACATCCAGATCATCACATAAGGTCGGAAGTGACCAAACAAATATATCCAGAACTGATCACAGGGTCCAGACCAGAGCTTCAGATCTCGTCACCGCCTTAGCGGATTCCGAGCAGAGGAATAGGGAAGCAGTCTCCAATACGGAAACTACCATTTATGATTATCTCCATCTACGACTCAATGCCCACAAGGTAACTGCAATCTCCGATGATCATATCCCTATATTCATGGCGTCGAATCCTAATCAACTTAGGAAAGCTTCGGCCTATATATTAAACCCTAGAGGTACGCTATCAAATTCATGCTCATTCTTTGACTTTCAATACAGTCTTTCAATTCCCTTACTCACTTAAGCATCGGAGCGGCTACCGCCGGAGCCAATCCGGTGGTCCTCTGATCATCTTTCTGAGTGTTCTACAGGTCACGGAGCCCTCACGTGTTGCGAGTCAAAAAGTGCAGCATCAAAAACATTAATTTTTAATACAAATACTGAAGAAAATATTTGATATTTTAAAAAAATCATTAAAAACTAGCTTTCGCATTCGATTCCGGACCAATCTTCACTTATTTCGATGAGATTAACTATGTCAAGAGAATAGTAACTTCTAGCTAATTGAATGAGTCATTGACTGAATACACTTGTTACAAAAAAAAAAAAAAAAGAAAAAGAAAAAGACTGAATACACTTGTGATTAAAAAAAAAAAAAAAAACTTATGGTGAATTTTATATGTATAATTTATGTGTGTCAAAACACTATTTATAAAAATACTTTTGCGCAATTGATGGGAGGGAGCTAGTTGTGCTTGGAAATTAGTAGGGTAGTAGGATAAATAGTAATAATTAGGGGATCATATTGTTATTATACCTTTGGATTGGCTTTAGAATTTAGAATTATAAAGGTAGAGAGATAACAATGAATGTGAATTGTGACATAGAGAGCCTCTTTTTTTTCTCACTGAAATAAAATGAATGATGTATTAATCTTTTAAGTTGTTTCATGTTTGGTTAAATGGCTACATGTGAAACATTCCTTAATTGTACACAAAAACTTTTCTTAAAAATAATAAACCAAAAAGAGTAATATTGAAACTTTAAGAAGGGTAATGGTGAAAAAGTTTGATCTAAGGGGGGAGGCAAAAATAAAAATTAAAGGGGCATGTTTAAAATTCTTTCAAAAAATACAAGAAAATTTTAAAATAAAAAAAGTTTGGTGGGTGGGTGGGTGGGTGTGTGGGTGGGTGGGTGGGTGCGTGGGTGTAGAGAATTCACCCTGGACTTCAGTGGCTGTGTCCTGAATGTGTCCAAATACTTTTCGACAAAGGAATGTTCGGCCAAACTACACTTTGAAGGTCTTTGCGTCTTTGATCGTGACTTTGACTGAAGATATGGTCTTTCCTACGTTTATTATAAACTATCATGTATATAAATTTTTGAAGTATGTTTTTGACCAACTTTAAATTAAAATAAAAGTGGACTTCATATTATTTACGTGGAAATATATTTATCTCTATGAATAGATTAAGAATATATATTAGGTTAAAAAAAAAATTAAATTTTTTTTTAAAAAAGTTAGACAAAATGGTCAAAATTGAAAAAAAATATAAAAATAAATAAATAAAATGAACAATTTTGTCATTCTGAAAGAAAAATTTGACTGAAAGATAATATCTGTATATTATCAGGTAAAATAGAAGAGGTCAATGTAATTTCAAAAACCTCATAAGGTGTTCAGTGTAATTTATCCAAAAAAATAAAAGTTTGCGTCTAATAATGGTTGGGTGTAAAGTTTTAAGTGAGTATGTATACAATTATCTTGAAGGAATGTTTTGATCCCACGGAGCACCTCACTTTTATAGAAAGAAGTGGACCTAGTACATGGTGGATTCACCACACATGCAAGCGTTGCGTGTCCTACACCAAATTGATCTGGCCGAGTCGGGTTGGGCGTTGTGTATATTTTTTAGAGACAATTTATTTAAAATTTCTATTCAAATTTGCCAACTCTTATATTAGTTCCCGCATAATTGATTGTTGGTCTCTTACCGAATTAGTGGACCTGTTCAAATTGGGGCATTTTTTCACCATAAACAAACAACAATTTTCAATTTCAGTTTCGTTTCTGTACTTAACAATCACAAATGGTCTATAAATACGAATTCGCCACTCATAATAGTCATTGAATATGCACATACAATTTGCATTTATTTACGAGTTAGTTTATCTTCATAAAGTCAAAGAACAGTCAGATTGCAGCGCTTCTTTTACATGTAGGCTCGTAAATAAACTGTAAGAAGCACAATCTGTCTTAAGGATATATAGTCAAATACTAGTTTTGATCAACATCTATTTTTCAAATCTTCAAGTTACTGTAAGCTTTTTTAATTTGCTTCTGTATTTTTTGATTTACCTTGATTTGTAAGTTTAATGAAATTTAAGTTTCAAATTTCTTCCCTGTCTGTAAATCCTGTTTCAAAACAGTTTTTGTTTTTCACAGTTTCATAAAACCAGTTTCTGTTTTCTAAAATTAATTCTGTTTACAGTTTTAATTTGGATTTTAATTTATAAAATAAATTTCTATTTCGAATTGTTGGATTGTTCCACATCGCCCGTCTCTAGCTCCTCTGGTCTATATATAAGGGCCCTCTCTCCCTCTCCTTAGCATCTGGGTTTTAAGGAGCTAATTTAGAGTTGGGCCTCCAATTTTTAACATAGTATCAGAGGCAAGCCAAAGATCCAACCTTGAGCTAGAAGAGTCGGGGCGCTCTTCTGGTTTATATATAAGGGCCCTCTCTCCCTTTCCTTAACACCCGGGTAAATTAGAGTTGGACCTCCAATTTTCAACATAATTTAATATTGAGTTTTTTGTTTTTTTTGTTTTTACTTTCGAAGTAAAACTGGTTCCTTTATTTCCAACAAACACTTGTTGAAAAAAAGTAAAAATTTTAAAGTGACAAAGTCTGAGTCCAAATCATACATAACCAATTCAAACCAATCATAAAAATATATTGTATTTTGCTTCTCCAACATGTTTTAACTCAAATCCCATTCAGTAAAATAAATATAGATTGACATGAACAAGTTCTATTCTCTCTCTTTTATTTTATTTGGGAAGGGGATGAGGTGCAAAAGAAGATCGCAGAGGTATCTAATCATGCAACCATCAAGCATTAGTGTAAGTGGTACCTCTACTGTAAAGAGGAGATTGAGTTCAAGGTCCAATTAGTACAAATGGGTGTGTGTCTTATCAATCCAAAAAAAATAGCCAAAGCATGTTGATTGTCTCTAGTAAATCACAGCTTGGTTGTAATGGTCACTCAATGATCGTAGCAAATTTAAGGCTCTGCTTGGCCCTGCTTTGTGGGAAGCGCATTTTACATTATAAATTTATCACCCCGAGCTTATCAAAACATGACAAAGGTGAACTCTATGCGTTTTGTGAGATGAAATCTTCACACAATGGAAAAAGCTCCTCAGGAAAGCGAGGCAAAATCAAAACTAATTTGAAGGTCTTTGGGGTTTGGCAGAAGGCGAATAGTTTAAGTCTTTGGATGCCCCTAATTAGCCACCGAGAAAAAACAAATGGAGGAGGGCCTAGCTGAGTCCATGCATGTGATGGTTATTTTGTTGAGTAATGCTATGGTGATTCAATAATTCTACCAAAAGTGTTTACATAACTGATGTAGCAGTATTGTATTAGTTTATGATAAATCAATATAATACTGTCACATCAGTTGTATAAACACTTTTGGTAGAATTATCGGTCACCATAACTTTTTATATCATAAACTAATATAATACTGTCATATCAGCTGTGTAAACATTTTTGATAAAAGATTTAAGTAAGCATAGCATTACTCTATTTTGTTTGGTTCTTCCTGTTTTTTGTTTTTTCTCAAAAGAGAAATTTCAAAAGTAAAACAAGAAACACAAACCAGGTTTCTCTCTTTCCTTGGTGGTGGTGGGGTATTGGTGGTTGTGTCAGCGACAGTCGCGGGGCGGCAATTGTGGTGGTGGTAGTACAATAAACAAATTTGTTTTTGCTTTCACTTAAAAGTATTTTTTTGTTTTATTTTTTTTTATTTGTTAAAGTGTATTTTTAATCTAAACCAAACACAACTTTTTAGTTTAACTACTTTTTTTTGTGCTTATTTAAGTAAAACAAAAAAAGGAAAATTAAAAAGGAATTTTGATTTAGTTGAAAAAGTTACTTTAAAAAAGAAAGAAAAAAAGGACAAAAAGAGAAGAAAAGTACTTCTAAATACAAATGACTCTCTTATAATAAATATTTAATATCTTAATAATCTGTATCAATTAATAAATTTTTAAAGAATCATCTTAATTTTATGAAATAATTATTCTATTAGCTATGTTTGCTTGACGGCTTAGAAATTTTTAAAGAACCATCTTAGTTTCAGAGAATAATTATTCTATTAACTATGTTCGTTACATTGAATTTTGTGTCACAAAAAATAATAAAATAGTGGCCACAATATAAAAGACGAGAGTCCTGTGACCTTAAAAAAAATATTGTAGCCGTGAGATTGTTTTCTTAAGAGGGGCGTGAGGTTTGCCTCTGAGATTTGATATCATAATCTTTCTTTTTAATAAAATATATTATTTTGGTTCAAAGCATCTTTTTGAATGTTTATATACCTAAACGTTATTTCTTCCTGCGCTTTCAACAAAGTTTCTTTTATGAATTTTGCTTTGCTTGTTTTCTTCATTCAATCATTGGTATAAGAGTAATTTTAAATTTAACAATTAACATCAGAATAACTTTTAATCTTATAATTTTTATTTAAATTTTCTTTTTCAAAACGTTTCATTTTTATTTAACTGCATCCATTCGTATTAGTACCCCTGTTCATCATTAACAATCATATCTAATAGAGTCCGTCACTCTTTTGAACAAACACGATGAACTCTATGAATATATTTGTCCTCATTTACATTCACGCATTCATTTTTTTTTTTTGAGATAATCAAGAACTCAGGCGGGAGGAGCAACAGTCAATCACTTGTTGGAGATGAAAGATCAAATCATTGATTGAATAATCAGATCGCACCAACTTGCTTTTTACCCAAAAACCAATTTTGACTTTAATTTGATATATGATGGAGTTCCACTGTGACTAAATAGTATTGAAAATACAGTAAAAATTAAGAGTTATAATTAGGAAAAACTTACTTTTTATAATTAGTAAAAATTTACTTTTTATAAGTTTAACAAAGAAAGAAAGTCATTTCATCCACATCCTACTCCAAATTAGAGTTTTTTTATTTATAAAAAAACCTTAATTTTTATTTTTATTTTGATTGGATACCTAACCCATTGGATCAATTAGACATTGGTCTGGCATATATAACAAGAGTGGTAGAAGACTCAGCATGCACTGCACCTGGAACATATGCTTGAAAGCGAGTCCTTAATTTAAAAGTGATTAAAATTAAACATGTCTTGGAAACTTCTCTACAAGTTATTGGCACAAATTACAGACACAATGGGAACTGTAATTTGGCTTACATACATGAACAAACCCATACAGAAGATAGAAAAGCTTATTAATTAAGATACAGAATTCTAGTCCCAAACATCCTTAGAGGGCATGAGCCATTCAGATAGGTTTACTTCACGTCACATCAGTGGTTATGGGTTCATTTATCCATTTACAGAGGATGATCCTGGTCTGGTGGGTACACTCGGACTTGGCTGACTACCTGGAAAAAAAAAAGTGGAGAGAGAAGGTAGAAAAATTAAATATAAATAAAAAATTTCATAACACTACTTCGAGTGAAATCAATGTTACGCGATAGTGAATTCTATTAATTGCACTATACGTTATATGTTATGTTTTAATTTTTCACATGGAGTAAAATCAACTCTATTGTGTTATATGGTATATATTTATTCTTTTAACCAAGGACAGAATCAGAAAAAAAGAAAAAGAAAAGGTGAGGCTAGAAAATTTTTTAAGAAATTTATAAAAAATTTTTTGGAATGTGTCAAAATTTTGGGATAAAAAGTGTGAGAAATAATTAGTAAAGATTAAGTTGGGCAAAAATTTTAAAATTTGAGCTATAATTTTTGGCAAAAAATGAGAGAATACTGGATAAAGATTGAACTAAGTCTAAATTTTGGAATTGACTAGTTTAAAATGACCAAAATTTTATATGTACAAATTTTTTTTTCTAAAATTTAAAAGGGGCTGGAGCTCGGCCAAGCCCCCATGTGGCTCTGCCCTTGCTTTTATAACACACACACACACAGAGAGACAGAGAGATTGGACTTACCAGTGGAAATCAGGCTTCGTTGAGGTATGGCCGGTGAAATGGTGAAGAGGAAGAAGACGATGAAGCAAAGAATGATGAAAGACGTACGAGAAATAGATATCTTGTTCCACATTTTGCTTTTATATGTTTATGAGAGAGGGATGGTAATTCCAACCCCATTGCTGGCTTATATAAACACTTGTAAATATTTTTTAATTAAATTCTTGTGGAATTTAAACACATTCGATACTTTGACTCAGAGATTAGTTTTGAAAGTCCATATTTTTGTTAGGAATGTGAATTTGTTAAATACTCATTCCTTCAAAGGGTAAAAGTTATAAGGTGATGTGATCAAGTGTATTGGTCATAAAAGGTAGGGCAGTGTTGGAATCTAGTCCATTTTGAAAACGATAATATTTTAATATTCATCAAAATTTGTTCATATTGTATTCATATACTCACGAGAAATATGATCTATTATTTAAGGGGTCCACCAATAAATACCACTCCTTCTGAATATATGAACACAATATAAAATGCGTTTAGGGACGGATTCAAAAATTTACCATAGGGGCGGGGACAAACTTTATACTTAATATTCGATTATATATTTAAAAATTTAATATTGATTGATGATATTTTTGCTAAGTAATTATATTTGGTTAATATATAGAAGGTTATAAATTCGACAATATTTTAACCAAAAAAAGTGGCCACATAAACTATAGATTAGATAAAAATCTCAAAAAATAAAAAATAAAAGTTGTGTATAAAACCCTCCCCTCCAATAAAGCTTCAAATAAAAAACACTCACATTTTTTCAGTGTGTTAGAAGTATCATGTATAACATTTGCACAATTGTCCTTCATTGATATTAAAAATACCTTTTTTCAATATATACAATCAAACTATCATTTATTCATTGATATCTCATTATTAGACTTGGTGTATGTATTCAAGAAAGCTTTTATATTTGTGGTTGAATTGTCAACAATGAATGTGAATTGTGACATAGAGAGCCTCTTTTTCTTTTTCTTTTTTCTCACTGGAATAAAATGAATGATGTGTTAATCTTTTAAGTTGTTTCATGTTTGGTCGAATAGCTACATGTGAGACGTTCCTTAATTGTACACAGAAACCTTTTTGAAAAATAATAAATCAAAAAAAGTAATATTGAAACTTTAAGAAGGGTAATGGTGGAAAAATTTGATTTAAAAGGGGAGGCAAAAATAAAAACTAAAGGGGTATGTTTGAAATTTTTTCAAAAAATACAAGAAAATTTTTAAATAAAAAAAGTTGGTGGGTGGGGTGGGGTAGAATTGACCCTAGGCTAGGGCTGTAAACGGATCGGATTCAGACCGGGGCAGAGGTAATCCTAATCCGATCCGTTTAATATAAAATTCAATTCGATCTAATCCGTTTATTCGACGGATCATTCGAATGTTGATCTGTATTCGAATCTGTTAATAACCGGATCTCCGATCCATTAATCTGGTTCGATTCATTTAAAATTATAATACTTTACATGGCTATAAATTTGTATTAAACTAAAATCTACTATTTATATAATTATTAAAAATAAAAACTGCACTAACCAACCATAATTAAATAATAAATCAATCATAAAATTATAATAAATAATTATTTAAAAATTAAAATATAATAAAAAACTACCATGTCCATAAAATTAAAACATAACAAATCCTTACATAAGACTGAAATCAAGAAGTCCACAATATTCAAACTATTACATAATTAAACATATAGATTACAAACTCATTATTCAAATTATTACATAACCAAAATCCACAAAAACATTTTCCTATTACAAATTTTCATCACTTTAGTTCCATCCATCCAATCAAGGGCTGATCTTTTATATAAAGCTTTTATAACCATTGGATAGACCTAGATCAATGGTCCTTGTTAATTATATATATATAATATATTAATTTTAATATATATTATATATATATATATAAACGGATCGGATCGAATTGTAAACGGGTCGGATCAGCTTTTATCATATCCGGTCCGTTTATATTTGGGATAATCGGATTTGGATCAGATCGGGTCACGAATCACTATTTTTAAAATCATATCCGAACTTAGCAGATCAGATTTCGAATCGGATCGGGTCACGATCTGCTCCATTGACAGTTTTAGCCTGGGCTTCGATGTGTCGAAATACTTTTCCACAAAGGAATGTTCGGCCAAGCTACCACTTTGAAGGCCTTTGTCTCTTTGATCGTGACTTTGACTGAAGATATGCTCTGTCCTTCGTTTATTATAAACTATCATATATATATATATATAAATTTTTTAAGTATGTTTTTGACCAACTTTAAACTAAAATAAAAGTGGACTCCATATTATTTACATGAAAATATATTTACTTCTATGAATAGATTAAAAATGTATATTAGATTAAAAAAATAATTAATTTTTTTTTAAAAAAGTTCAAAAAGTTCAAAATTGAAAAAAATATATAAATAAATAAATAAAATAAATAATTTTGTCATTCTGAAGAAAAAATTTGACTGAAAGATAGTATTTGTATATTGTCAAGTAAAGTGAAGGAGGTCAATGTAATTTCAAAAACCTCAGAGAATGTTAGAGTAATTATCAAAAAACTCATGGAGAGATCAGTGTAATTTATCCAAAAAAATAAAAGCTTGTGTCTAATAGCTGAGTACAAAGCTTTAAGTGAATATATATACAATTATCTTGAAGGAATATTTTGATCCCACGGAGCACCCCACTTTTATAGAAGGGAAAGGACCTAGTCCATGGTGTGTTCACCACACATGCAAGCGTTGCCTGTCCTACATCAAATTGATCTGGGTCGAGTCGAGTTCGGCGTTGTGTGTATTTTTTAGAGACAATTTATATTCAAATTTTCCAACTCTTATATCAGTCCCGCATAATTGACTGTTGGTGTCTTACCCAATTAGTGAACCTGTTTAAATTGGTGCATTTTTTCACCATAAACAAAAACAACTTTCAGTTTCAGTTCCGTGTCTGTACTTAACAATCACAAATGATCTATAAATACAAATTCGCCACTCATAATAGTCATTGAATATGCACATACAATTTGCATTTATTCACGAGCTAGTTTATGTTAATAAAGTCAAAGAGCACACAGATTGCAACGCTTCTTTTACATGTAGGCTCGTAAACATCACTGTAAGAAGCACAATCTGTCTTTAAGGATATATTGTCAAATACTAGTTTTGATGAACATTTATTTTTCAAATCTTCAAGTTACTGTAAGCTTTTAAATTTGCTTCTGTATTTTTCGATTTACAGTGATTTGTAAGTTTAATTAAATTTAAGTTTCAAATTTCTTTCATGTCTGTAAATCCTGTATCAAAACATTTTTTTTTTCACAGTTTTTGTTTTTCACAGTTTCATAAAATCAGTTTCGGTTTTCTAAAATTAATTCTTTACGGTTTTAATTTGGATTTTAGTTTTGTAAAATAGATTTCTATTTCGAATTTTTTTTTTTTGAAAGGTAAATGTATATAAAAGAAGAAGAAAAGAACAACAAACAAGAGGACAAGTCTCAACAGAGCCAAGGGAGGGAAAAACTTCTACAGGCAAAAGGAAACCATCCCAAGGCTAAAAGCTAAAGAAAGAACAAGAAAACAAAAACAAGAAACAAACAAAATCAAATAACAACAGGCAAGAACTAGAATATACTACTAGGCAGACCCCAAGTATGTTGAAGGAGCTGGTTGGAACTAGAGAGAGTGGTTCCTTTAATGGTGCAAAGTCTTCCTCGAATCATATTCTGAACTTGAGTAATGATGCCTTGGGGGGACTGGTTCTGGTTGGAGAAGAGCCTAGAGTTCCTTTCCTTCCACAAAATATAAACCGTACAAGCTATGGTGAGCTTCCCAATGGAACTAGCCAACGAAGCCCCCTTGAAAGTAATAGAAGCCTCAACAAGTGTCTGTTCGAATTTAATACTGAGTTTTTTGATTTTTGATTTTTTTTTTTTTCACTTTCGAAGTAAAACTGGTTCCTTTATTTCCAAGAGACACTTGTTGAAAAAAGTAAATATTTAAAGTGACAAAATCTGAGTCCAAATCATACATAACCAATTCAAACCAATCATAAAAATATATTGTATTTTGCTTCTCCAACATGCTTTAACTCAAATCCCATTCAGTAAAATAAATATAGATTGACATGAACAAGTTCTATTCTCTGTCTTTTATTTTATTTGGGAAGGGGATGAGGTGCAAAAGAAGATCGAAGAGGTATCTAATCATGTAACCATCAAGCATTAGAGTAAGTGGTATCTCTATTGTAAAGAGGAGATTGAGTTCAAGGTCCAATTAGAACAAACGGGTGTGTCTTATCTATCCAAAAAAAAATAGCCAAAGCATGTTGATTGTCTCGGGTAAATCACAGCTTGGTTGTAATGGTCAATCAATGATCGTAGCAAATTTAAGGCTCTGTTTGGCCGTGCTTTGTGGAAGCGCATTTTACATTATGAATTTATCACTCCGAGCTTATCAAAACATGACAAAGGTGAACTCTATGCGTTTTGTGAGATGAAATCTGCACACAATGGAAAAAGCTCCTCAGGAAAGCGAGGCAAAATCAAAACTAATTTGAAGGTCTTTGGGCTTTGGCAGAACGCAAATAGTTTAAGTCTGTGGATGCTCTTACTTAGCCACAGAGAAAAAACAAATGGAAGAGGGCCTAGCTGAGTCCATGCATGTGATGGTTATTTTGTTTGGTTCTTCCTGTCTTTTGTTTTTTTTCAAAAGAGAAATTTCAGAAGTAAAACAAGAAACACAAACCAGGTTTCTCTCTTTCCTTGGTGGTGGTGGGGTGATGGTGGTTGTGTCAGCGACAGTGGTGGGGCGACAATTGTGGCGGTGGTAGTACAATAAACAAATTTGTTTTTGCTTTAAATTGAAAGTATTTTTTTGTTTTGTTTTTTTATTTGTTAAAGTATTCATCTTTAGCCTATAATTTTCGAACTCTTGGTTCTTTGTCGTAAGTCTACGCATATTAGTCTTCTTCGTCATTGGAATCTAAGACGCCTCCATAAGGCTGACTTTTAAGGACGTCGATCTGATACGAATCTGTCTGTATGTTGGCCTCGGGCAACTCCTATGGCACGGTTCCTGTCAACTGGAGAGTGTCTATTGATATTGAGATTGAGTCCTATATATATATTGTGCGGTTGAAAATTTGGTTTTGATTAATGAAGATGAAAATTTGAATTTGCTGAAAATTGTTTTTGGTGAGTTGAGAAATATTGAAGAGTTGTTTCAGCCTATTCAATTTGACATATTGAAGAGTTATTTCAACCTATTCATAGTGGATTGGCATATATTTAGGGATATTTGCATTACTTCTCCTTGCAACCCAAAAAATGACATTGTGCATAATAAAACAACAAACACGTTTGAAGCAGCTTTGTATTTTTTTTTTTTTATGTAAAGAAATTTTAAAAATTATATAAGAAACATATTTTCTCTCTTTTCCAAAACAAAACACAAAATATGCTTTTACTTTGCTATCATAAGAAGTGCCCCCCTGCAATTAAAAAAAGGAAAAAGTTCTTCGATTAGGCATGTTAACAATCACATGAATATTTTCTCGTGCTGAGTAGTTTTTGATATATAATTGATTACAATGGAACATAACTTAAAACTTATCTGCAAGTTATTCACACAAATTTTTATTTTGGACTTAAAAGTTACAGACACACAGTCACAATGGGAACTGTAATTAGGCTTACATATATAAACAAGCCCACACCACAAATTAATTCATTACAATAAGATAGAGAAGTTTTTTTTGTTTTTTTTTTCTCTTTTTAACTACAGATAGAAGCTTATTATTAACATACAAAATAATAGCACTAAACACCCTAGAGTGCACCGACCCATGCTTTACTTCATGTTTCATCTATAGCTATGGCCCTTGTGGGTTCATTCCTCCATTTATTACTGTCTTAAGGCATTCTTGGTCTGGTGGGAACACTACCTTTTGGCGCAGTTCTCGCAATACCCCCAGCTAGAACAAAAATAGAGGGAAAAAGATAAAACATCAATAAAAAAATTGCACATGATTACTTTGAGTAAGATGTGTTTTTTAGTGGGTTTGGATGGCAGAATGAAAGAGTTAGATATGATAACTGTTATCCTATCTTATATTTGGTGTCTTTATTTGAATTAGATATGTACATCCCTTGAACCAATTATTTTCCATCTCATAAGATATAATTTATGCCAAGGGAGTGTTGGTAGTGGAGTTGTCACATCCCATTAGGATAAAAATACAATAGCACATCATAAAAAAAAAATTACAACACCGCAATGAAGAAAGACCAGGACGTCGAAAAGTCAAGTTGAAAAATCAATGCCACTACGATAGAGTGCCACAAGACAAGCAAGATCCAGTAAATCCGTCAAAATTATTTCAATTGGTTAGTTTTGTTTTTCATTGTTCAAAATTTTTCTATTTTTGATATGTTTCATATTTTTAATTTATTTTTTCAAATATTTACATGACCTATAATATATATATCATCCTATATAAGTATTGATCTGGATGATTAGTAACAATATGGACCATGATTTTTTTTTTTTTTTGAAGTCACTCTAAAAGTGAAAGAGTGCTATATTGTGATATTAATGGTGAATGATGTTTGCACAATCAAATACTAAAATTTTGTGATTATGGTTATTGAATTTTGCAATTAATTTGTGAATAAAACTTTAATTTTAGATAACTTTTATGCATATGTTTGAAAAACAATAGTTTTTTGAATGTTTTCAATTTGGACTATTTGTGCTCCCACTGCTTTAAGAAATTTTGAATCACTTGTTGTACATCACCACCCCGTCTTTTTTACTGGCTCACTTATTTTCTTTCACTGTTAAATTAGATATTTTTAGTGTAATTGGATAGCGAATTAGTGTACAGTTGGTAATGCCTTTTTAAGTAATTTTTTCGTTATTTATATAAAAAATTAAAATAAAGTTGTGTTTGGTTTAGGAAAAAATTACTTTAAAAATGCAAATAAAAAAACAAAATTTAAATGCAGCAATTTCTTTGGTGTTGTTGAATCTTCTCCTTCTCCTCTATCTCAAATTATGTCAAGTGGGGTGGATGGTGTGGTATGCAATCTTTGTTAGTGGTCATGGAGTAGTTGATCATGTTATGAGCTAGTCTGCTGGATTGAAAGTGTGGTGATTGTTTTCGGTTGCATATTGTAGATTGATGTCAAAGTGTGGGTTAAGTTCAAGGGGAGCAATTTTTTTTGGGTATTATGGAAGTTTTTTTGTTTGCTTTTGTTGATTATTGGTTTTTCCATTTCTTATATTGTTCTTGCTCTTGATTTTATGTTGACAAGTGATGTGGTTTCTCGTTTGGTGCCAACTTAATTGGGATGAAACATGGTACTCTAATGCCTTTTGTATTCAATCCTATTTATATATTTTGTCATGTATGCACTATACTTTTTTATACGTCAATAATATTCATTTTTTTACTGATAAAAAAAAATTACTTTTTAAGTAAGAGAATTTTGTTGCTGTGGAGCTATGTTGTTTTCGATTGCTAGGGCTTTTGCTCTATTGAGGTAGATGGTTGTGGGTGTTTCCTTAGTGAATTGTTGTGTTCTTTTTCTGGTGTTTTTTTCTTGGGTGAGTGTGCAGGCAAGTGATTGCTACTCGCTCATTGCTAATTTAGTTGGGATGATATAGAGTTTTAGACAAGAATAAAGAAAATGATTCACACACTTTTCTATTAGAAGAGGAGGTATAAATACAGATTTGAAAGACTTAAATTACTCCTAAACTTATGCTAACGTATAACAACTTATATGTATATGTAGGAAAGTATGAGCTGTATTGATTTCCTAAACTAGCTGATCAAAAACAATTAAGACGTCGGATTCTGGTGCTGATTTTCTGCATGAATAATAGCTGTCCTTATATGCCCCCTCAAGATGGAGGTGCCATCTGCAACGCCAATCTTGGATCGTAATAGTTGAAAACACTGATGTGGTAGTGATTTTGTAAGGAGATCAGCTAATTGATCGATGGTATGGATGTGATGCACATGAATAGTTCCCTTCTGGACAAGATCTCGAACAAAGAGGAGATAGATTTCAATTTGTTTCATTTGTGTGTGTTGGATTGGATTTAAACTGAAGTGATTGGCGCCAATATTATCACAAAACAGTTGCGGCGCTTCTCTAATATTGAGACCAAGTTCCTTGATAAGGGAATGAAGCCAAACTGTTTCTGATGTGGCAGTTGCTAGTGCCCAAAATTCTGCTTCTGTTGATGATCTTGAGACTGCCCTTTGCTTGCGTGCAGACCAGGAGATTGGATTAGGACCAATGAAGGTGATGAAAGCAGTGGTTGAAACCAAACTGTTGCTGATGTGGCAGTTGCTAGTGCCCAAAATTCTGCTTCTGTTGATGATCTTGAGATTGCCCTTTGCTTGCGTGCAGACCAGGAGATTGGATTAGGACCAATGAAGGTGATGAAAGCAGTGGTTGAAACCCGAGTGTCCGTATTTGATGCCCAATCCACATCACTGTATGTTTTAAGTTGGAATTGATCAAGCTTTTGGAGTAGAAGGTCATGAAACATTGTCTGTTTGAGATACCTTAGGAGCTTTTTTGCTACAGCCCAATGATTTGTTGTCGGCTTTTGCATGAACTGGGATAATCGGTTGATTGCAAAGGCAATGTCTGGGCGAGTGAGTCCCAGATATTGGAGTGTGCCAATGGTCTTGTGATACTTAGTGCTGTCAACATGCTGTGAATCATCTTGAATTGTAATCTTAGCTGTAGTGGGCATTGGAGTGAGTGTTTCTTTAGCATTGTACATGGAGGTTCGTGAGAGGAGATCCTGAATGTACTTATGTTGAGACAAAAAGAGCCCTTGTGGCATTGGAATCACTTCTATTCCTAAAAAAAAATGTAAGGAGCCCACGTCTTTGACTAAGAAGGTAGAGGCAAGCTGGCTTATAATGTCATTCACAAAGCTTAGTGTGTTGCCTGTGACAATTATATCATCAACATAAACAAAGCAATAACACTAGATAACATAAGACTTGTAAATGAACAAGGAAGTGTCAGTGGCCGAGTGAACAAAACCAAAGCTAAGAAGTGCATCTCGAAGAGCCTTGTACCACTGTCGTGGTGCTTGTTTAAGACCATAGACACTCTTTTTTGAGCTTGCAAACATGCTTAGGTTTAGATAAATCTTCAAATCCTGGAGGTTGATGCATTAAGACTGTTTCTTCAAGAGTACCATGCACGAAGGCATTATTGATGTCTAGCTGATGAAGAGACGAGCCATTCATAACCGCAATGGTTAAAAGAAGTCTAATTGTTGCTGGTTTCACCATGGGACTGAATGTTTGAGAGTAGTCAATACCTGGCCGTTGATGAAATCCTTTAGCGACAAGTCGAGCTTTATATTGACTGATTGTGCCATCTGGATTTCGTTTCTTCCGAAACAAAAATTTACACCCAACAAGGTTTTGGCCTGGAGTGGGAGGAACCAGTTCCCACGTCCCATGATGAAGGAGGGCTGTCACTTCTTATGACATTGCCTTGCGCCATTGAGGGTCTTTGAGAGCTTGACTGACATAAGAGGGTTCGGGTGGTTCAGGTAATGGGTGCTTGGTGGTGTTGTGAAGTTGTTTTGGCCTAAAAATATTGTTCATGGACCGAGTGATGATGGTTCTTGGACGTGGTGTTTGAGAGGATGGAGGGGGGGCAGAGGATGTAAGAGGTACCTAATCTGAAATAGATATTAGGGCCTCTGGAGGTTGCACAAGAGCTGGATCTTCAATTGGAGTCGAAGAAGCAGGAGGGAGATCTCCTTGAGCCTGTGGGATGTCTAGAAGTTCCCTGGAAGCAAGCTGCAAAATTGGTCCAGAATAAGAAGATTTTTCTGGTGTGGATGAGTTAAGAGGAGATTCTATGGGAACCTGTTTGAAGGGATATATAGACTCATCAAAGCATACATGCTTGGAGACATATAGACGCCGACTTTGAAGATGAAGACATAGATAAGCACTTTGGCTAGTAGAGTAGCCAACAAAAACATATGGGATAGATTTCTTTTGAAATTTGTTGGTGTTATACGGCTTCATCAAAGGAAAGCATAGACATCCAAAGGAACGTAGTTTTTCATACCGTGGCTACTGCTGGAAGAGAACTTGAAGAGGTGATTTATGATGGAGAACAGGTGATGGAAGTCGATTTATCAGATATGTGGCTGTTGCAAATGCATAAGCCCAATATTCTGATGGAAGAGAGGCATGACTTAGAAGGGTTTGACCTGTCTCCACAATATGTCGATGACGACGCTCAGACACTCCATTTTTTGGGGTGTATAGGGAGCGGTCGTATAATGACTAATGCCATGGTTAGTGAAAAATGGTCGAAGGACATTAAACTCACTGCCATTTTTGGAATATACTCCTTTAATTTTTATGTCAAAATGAGTTTCTATCATTTTGTAGAAATGAGGAAATATGGTTTTAACATCTGATTTTTGATGCAAGGGAAAGAACCACACATATTTTGTAAAGTGATCCATGAAAATAACATAATATCTATGACCATTGAGACTAGGAGTGGGAGAAGCTCCCCATACATCAGTGTAAATTAAATCAAATGGTGTCGTGCTTGTTAGACCATGTTTGTGAAAGGGTAACTGATGAGCTTTATTGATAGCACACGAATGACAATGATTAGAACCAGAAGAACATGAACTGGTGGGAAGAGAGAAAGAGCTAATGAGGCGAGTGACG
The DNA here is from genome assembly GCA_008638375.1 of Nyssa sinensis. NCBI lineage: Eukaryota > Viridiplantae > Streptophyta > Magnoliopsida > Cornales > Nyssaceae > Nyssa > Nyssa sinensis. The sequence continues at coordinate 24,971,486 of CM018042.1, forward strand.
ACTTTGGATGATGGATGACCAAGGCGCTGATGCCAACTAGCTACTGATATTCGTTCATGGACAAAAGCAATCGGAGTGGCAATAGGCGAGGAAGGCAGAGGATAAACTCCATGTTCACACAGTCCTCGAAGAAGAATCTCCCCCGTGCTCTGATCCTTCACAAGAAAATAAGTTGGGTGAAATTCCAGGATGACATTGTTTTGCTTTGTGAAGTGGTGAACAAATATCAAGTTTTTGTTAATAGTAGGAACACATAGAGTATCTTCAACTTGAATTTTCTTTTTGGAAATGAAAGAGTAAGTGAACCGGAATGAGTAATGGGCAAACCTGATCCATCTCCTATAATAACCTCATCAATACCTTCATATTTAGAATGAAATTGTAAATTGGAAACCTGAGAGGTAATATTATGAGAAGCCGCTGAATCAATGAGCCAATGTTTATCCAGACTGGGAGTGGCAGTTGTGCAGTTCACAGTGGCTTCAAAGGGCTTCAATTTTGGGCAGTATTTGGCAATGTGACCCTGTTGATCACAATATTGACACTTTGGAGGGTACTTGTATTGTTTGGACTGGTGAGGCTTTGATTTGGAGTTAGTCTTCGATGGTTGATAAGTAGGTGAAGATTGATTTTTGAAGGAGCGTGAGTCCCTGCGTTGAGTGGTATTGGCAGTAATGACCAAGGATTGGGCAGAGGAGTCCAATTGTCGAAGATAGGCCTCATGACCAAGTAGCAGATCATGTAATTCTTCAAATGAGAGAGAAGACTCTCGGGCTCAAATTGGAGCAACAATGTCGCAAAAATCAAATCCTAAGCCATGGAGGACATACAGTGTGATATCATTTTGAGATAAAGGTGCATCACTGAGGGCAAGCTCATCGGCAATGGTTTTAATAAAGTGTAGGTACTTTGTGATGCTACGAGTTCCACGCTGCATGAGGGTGAGATCCTTTTTGAGTTGCATGACGCAAGTCCTGGATCGACTAGCATAAAGTTTTGTTAGTGTAGTCCAGGCTTGATATGACGTCTTGGAGGTTGCTATGAGTGGTATCACAGCGAGGGACACTGAAGTCAGAATAGCACTTAGGATAAGTTTATCCTGACGGAACCAAAGTGATGCAGGCCAAAACCTGCAGGGATGGCTGAAACCAAAAGGTCTCAACCAAGGGAAAGGGATAGTCCCGGGATGTCACTCACCGGGGGCAACGGAAGTCACTCAACGTTGCTAATCACGGAAGACACTCACGCGACCAAGCCACACGCTTGATTCTAGGAGGATTCACTCACTCCAAGCAAGAACAAAACTTGCAGAGAAAATTTTTATAATCACCCAAAAACTACTTATGATTTCATTCCAAAAGATATTTATAAAAATTACAATGGATGACTCTTCATTTACCCCCTTTACACTTAGTACTTTAAGTCTTTCCAAAGCAAGTTACACTTCCAAAGCAGTCAACACACATTAATAAGACATAGAAGTCAAAAGATCTGCAAATACTAATACCAAAGAAAAATAAATACTAACTAGATAGACTTTTAATTTCCCCATTATGCTCCTGCATCATTCTCCTCCGCTGAAAAAGCAGCCACCTAGGAATTTGCAACTAAATCATTCCAAAGTCTTTCATCAAGTTTCTTGAGCTCTTGAGCTGAAATCCATGCATCTTCAGAATGTGCTTTGCCCGTCCAATGAACCAAATATTGTGTATAGGTTCCTCGACGAGTAGTGATAGATCGAACATCCAAAACATCAAGAATTTCTTGATGGGTATTTGCTGGTATAGTAGACAAGTCTTCAAGCTTCAAGGACTCATCATTTTCATCTCCATAATAAGCATACAGGTCACTAATGTTAAAAACTGGACTGATAGAAAATCCTTGCAGCAACTCCACTCGATATGCATTTGGTCCAAGTTTCTTGATGATTCGGCATGGTCCAAACTTCCTTTGTTTGAGCTTGTTATAAGAACCAGCTGGAAATCTTTCCTTCCGAAGATAAACCATGACGAGATCACCTTCTTCAAACTCTTTACTCCTTCGGTGAGCATCAACCTGGGATTTATAATGCTTAGAAGCTTCTTTTAAATGCTCGCGGACTTGATCATGAATGCCTTTGATGTGGGCAGCAAACTCCTCCGCATCCATGCTAACTCGAACTTGATTACTTAATGACAAAAGATCCAAAACTTGATAGGGTTTTTTGCCATAAATTACCTCAAATGGGGCCTTTTTAGTTGATCGATTAAAAGAACTATTATAGGCAAATTCAGCTTGAGGAATGGTGAACTCCCACCTCTTTGGATTATCTCCCACCAAACTCCTCAATAAATTTCCAAGAGATCTATTCACCACTTCAGTTTGCCCATTGGTTTAAGGATGATAAGCACTAGAAAACTGAAGTTGAGTTCCAAAAAGCTTCCAAAGTGTTTTCCAAAAGTAGCGTATAAACCGCACATCACGATCTGATACGATTGACTTTGGAATGCCATGTAAATGAACTATCTCTCGAAAAAACAAAGTAACAACATGAGAAGCATCGGTGGAGTTCTTGCATGGAATAAAATGAGCCATTTTTGAGAAACGATCAACAACTACAAAAATACAATCATACCCGTGTTGCGTTCTCGGCAAGCCTAGGACAAAGTCCATTGAAATATCCTCCCAACGAACATTAGGGACAGGAAGGGACTGATATAAACTTGTATTTTGCACTCCTCCTTTGGCCTTTTGACACACCAAGCACCTTTGTACAAACCGAGCAACATCACGTTTCAAAGAAGGCCAAAAGTAGCGTTCTTTAACCAACAATTCAGTTTTGTCTCTTCCAAAATGCCCACCAAGTCCACCACCATGCAGCTCTTGGATGACAAAAAGCCTCAAAGATCCCTCCGGAATACACAACTGATTTCCCCTAAAAAGGTACCCATTCAAAAGCGAATAATCTCGGCTTTTCCCATCACTCAACTCTAGTAAAACCTTAGAAAAGAAAGGGTCTGCTGCATAGTATTCTGGCAAAAGATCGAAGCCAACAATTTCGAAAGAGAGAGAAGTCAATAAGCTGTATTTTCTACTCAAAGCATCAGCAACCTTGTTGGAGGAACCTGCTTTGTGATTTAGAACAAAGCTGAACCTTTCCATAAAAGATACCCAGCCACCATGTCGAGAATTCAGTTTCTTTTGTGCCTTAAGAAATCGTAAAGCCTCATGATCTGAATAGAGAACAAACTCCACATCAACAAGGTATTCTTCCCAATGTCGCAAAGCTTGCACAATCGCATACAACTCCTTGTCATACGTCGAATACTTCTTCTTGGCATCACTTAACTTTTCACTGAAATAAGCAATCGGCCTTCCTTCTTGCATCAGAATAGCACCTATACCCACATTTGATGCATCATACTCAACTTGGAAAGTTTTTGAAAAATTGGGTAGTGCTAGAACCGGAGCTTCCACAAGCTTTGCTTTTAAAAGCTGAAAACTCTTTTCGGCTTCCTTAGTCCACCAAAACTCCTTACTTTTCAAGACGTCCATCATAGGAGCAACAAGGGTGCTGAAGTGTCTGCTGAACCTTCGATAAAAAGAAGCCAAGCCGTGAAAACTTCGCACTTCAGTAAAACTTCTCGGGGTTGGCCAATCAAGAATAGCCTTCACCTTCTCTTCATCCATTTGCATACCATCCGCACTCACCACGTAACCTAGAAACACAACCCGATCAATGACAAAGGAGCATTTATTCAAGTTAATACAAAGTTGGTTGTCATGCAGGACTTTGAACACATTTGCTAAATGCTTCAAGTGCTGAATTTTATCTTGGCTATACACCAAGATGTCATCGAAGTAAACGACCATATACTTCCCCATAAACTCTTTCAAAACTTGAGTCATCAATCTCATAAAAGTGCTTGGGGCATTGGAAAGCCCAAATGGCATGACCAACCATTCATACAAACCATTCTTTGTTTTAAAGGCTGTTTTCCATTCATCTCCTGGTTTAATTCGAATATGATGATATCCACTTCGAAGATCAATTTTTGAAAAGACTTTTGCACCACAAAGCATATCAAACATATCATCAAGACGGGGAATTGGGAACCGGTACTTTACAGTTATCTTATTTACAGCTCTACTATCGATACACATCCTCCAAGTTCCATCTTTTTTTGGAGTTAGGAGGGCTGGGACAGCACAAGGACTTGGTGACTCCCTGATCAATCCTTTTTTTAGCAATTCTTCGACTTGTCTTTCTAATTCAGCATGTTCACTTGGTGACATTCTATAGTGAGGCAAGTTGGGAAGGATTGCACCTGGTATGAAATCAATTCGGTGCTGAATATCACGAAGAGGCGGCAAGCCAGCAGGTAATTCATCTGGAACTACGCCTTTGAATTGACGGAGTAACCTCGAAACTTCTTCAGGAACATCTTTGACATCTTCCTCACTTCCCCCTACAGCCACCAAGGCATATGCCAGCCTCTCTTTATTGAAAACTTGTTCAAAAGTTCTGTAGGACAGCAAGCTAACTTGGCCTTGAGGTGCCACACTTGTGGGAAGGTCTTTCAAAGGAGTCAACACAAATATCACCCCATCTTTCTTAAGAGAGTATGTGTTCTTTCTCCCGTCATGTTGAACATACCGAGCATATTGCCACGGTCTTCCAAGTAGTAAATGACAAGCATCCATAGGAAGGACATCAAAATAAAACTTATCTTCATACTTGCCAATTGAAAATTTCACCTGGCACCTTTGCGTCACTAGAACCTCTCCTCCTTTCTTGAACCATGACACTTTGTAGGGCTTAGGATGCTGCTCACAAGGAAGTTTCAGCTTCTCCACCATGGTCTTGGACACCATATTCTCAACATTTCCAGAATCAATCATCAAAATACACTTCTTTCCATTAGTCAAACAATAAGTTCGGAAGATATTATGCCTAAGCCACTAATCATCTTCTTGAACTAGTCATCACCTGTCGAATAACCAGACTTTCAGCGTCGTAATTGGGTTCACAATACTCTTTTTCAATTCCACCTTTAGGTTCTTCATTATAAACAGGCTCTTCCTCTTCTTCCTCTTGACCTTCTTCAACAAGATTCACCTCAGCTTTCTTGGTGGGACATTCGTATGAGCGATGACCAGCTTCACCACACCTGAAACACTTAAAACTTGAAGAAGATCCAGCCTTTCCACTCTCCTTTTTTCTTTCCCCAGCACGTGGGTTTGGATGCTGAGAATTAGGTGCTGAATTTTTCTTGCTTTTGGCGACCATCTTCTCGTTCGAAACCTTACTATTGTTTGATTTCCTGAAAGGAGTCCATTTAGCCTTTTCTTCTGCCTTAAGTGCCATTTGATATGCTTCTTCAAGTGAATGGATGGAATGCAACATTAACTCGCTTTGAAGATTGAACTTCAGACTAGCCATGTATCTGGCAACAAGCTGATCATTTGTCTCCGTTAAATTGATACGACTCAGCAACTTGTAGAAGTGCTCCGTGTAATCAGCCACAGATTGATCATTGCGTTGGCGAAGTCGATGAAATTTTTGATACAAAGACTGAGAGTAATCAAGTGGAAGAAATTTCTCATCTAGCTTCAGCTTCATCTCTACCCATGTGCCAATTCTTGGAAGCCCTTTACTGTCTCGGCTTCGTTGGCACTGCTGCCACCAAACCAGTGCATGACCCTTCAATTTTGTGGCCACAAATTGTACCTTTCTTTCTTCTGTCAAATTTTTCCACTCAAAGAATGCTTGCAAAGAGGCGATCCAGTCACAATATTCATCGGGATCTAATTTTCCTTCAAAATCTGACACGTGAACTTGGATACTTCTATCTGTTCCTTCAAGAGCTCTTGCCAATCGTTCCATGGTCCAACGATCATCAAATGCTGCTTCTGAATTTCCTGTTGTACTCGAAGAATCAAATCCCTCTTCTGTAGTATTCTGACTTCTTGTGCTTCTGGAGTGACTTCTTCGACTTCGGGTGGGGGAAGTTGGAATTCGGTGAAGAATTTCAGCCATCATTTGTTGAAGAGTTTGATTAGACTGATGTAACTGAGCCATTTGATCACGTAATGTAGTATCCCCAACATTTCGTTGCCGCCGTGGAGGCATAGTTACTAGGAAAAAAAAACAAAACTCGAAGCAATCTGGATCTTTATAGCTCTGATACCACTTTGATGCAGGCCAAAACCTGCAGGGATGGCTGGAACCAAAAGGTCTCAACCAAGGGAAAGGGATAGTCCCGGGATGTCACTCACCGGGGGCAATGGACGTCACTCAACGTTGCTAATCACGGAAGACACTCACGCGACCAAGCCACACGCTTGATTCTAGGAGGATTCACTCACTCCAAGAAAGAACAAAACTTGCAGAGAAAATTTTTATAATCACCCAAAAACTACTTATGATTTCATTCCAAAAGATATTTATAAAAACTACAATGGATGACTCTTCATTTAACCCCTTTACACTTAGTACTTTAAGTCTTTCCAAAGCAAGTTACACTTCCAAAGCAGTCAACACACATTAATAAGACATAGAAGTCAAAAGATCTGCAAATACTAATACCAAAGAAAAATAAATACTAACTAGATAGACTTTTAATTTCCCCATTATGCTCCTGCATCACAAAGGTGATGAGCTGTAGTGGCAGCTGCATCATTTGATGTCGGTAGGGATGGGCAGGTACGAGTGCCGTCGACATAACCAAAAAGGTTATAGCCGAGAAGGAGAGACTCGAATTGAGCATGCCATGAAGGAAAGTTGGTTGGTGTGAGACGTGCAGTAATTTGCTGGGTGGCATTGATGGCTATTGGAACACTGTCAGAGGAAGAAGTGGCCATGGCGGACGCTGGAAAGACAGGAAATACTCGTTGGAGTTTGGAGGCGTTAATCTGATACCATATAGAGTTTTAGACAAGAATAAAGAAAATGATTCACACACTTTTCTATTAGAAGAGGAGGTATAAATACAGATTTGAAAGACTTAAATTACTCCTAAACTTATGCTAACATATAACTACTTATATGTATATGTAGGAAAGTATGAGCTGTACAGATTTCCTAAACTAGCTGATCAAAAACAATTAAGGCGTCGGATTCTGGTGCTGATTTTCTGCATGAGTAATAGCTGTCCTTATAGAAGAGATTTGTTTAGTGCTGTTGCATTTTGCTCCTCCTATATATTGATGCATTTTTTTTAATCAGCAAAATGAATAAAAAATTTATTGATTTAAAAGATAATCAAGGAATACTACACCATACAACAATACACATTAGGTGCAAACATCAGTGCTGAATAAGTCCCTTCCTAATTAGATTAGCACTAAGCAAGCAACAATCATTTGCCAACACACATTAACAGAAGCAAAAATCAGAAAGAAACATCCAACAACTCACAAAGTCAACCCCCGGAGCTTGTAAAACAACACAAAAACCCCCAAAACAAAGAACCATAGGGACACATCAAAATTAACTGCCATGCATGAGATGATGTGATGAGAAATCACTCAACAAAAGATCGACAACACAACCCTAGAGTGCTACTATATAATAATCACAGAATGACATAGGCCTGGGGGAGAAGCAGCCACACAACCAAAGGAAAAGAAGGAATTTTTTTTTGAGATAATCAAGAACTCAGGCGGGAAGAGCAACAGTCAATCACTTGTTGGAGATGAAATATCAAATCATTGATGGAATAATCAGATCGCACCAACTTGCTTTAAACCCAAAAACCAATTTTGACTTTAATTAGATATATGATGGAGTTCCACTGTGACTAAATAGTATTGAAAATACAATAAAATTAGAGTTATAATTAGGAAAAACTTACTTTTTATAATTATTTAAAATTTACTTTTTATAAGTTTAACAAAGAAAGAAAGTCATTTCATCCACATCCTACTCCAAATTAGAGTTTTTTTATTTATAAAAAGACCTTAATTTTTATTTTTATTTTAATTGGATAGCTAACTAGGGGTGTCAATTTGTGTTATCGTGTCATGTTCGAGTCGTCTTAAGACATACATATTTGAAAATATGTATGAACCCTAACCCGACAGTATTAACTAATCGTGTCAAGTTTTAAAACCCAAACCCAACTCATTTATTAAATAGGTTACACGTCTCGACACACTTAACCCGTTTATTTTAATTTTTTTATTTTTTAAATAAAAAAATTTACGTATCTTTTAATATGTACAGATAATTTTTTAAGTTTAGTAATTTTAGATATAGGCCAAATCAAAGTAAAAACATCTTTTATAAATAAAAAATCTCAAAACCTTGATAAATATTTAATGTGAGACGAATTACCTTAACTCATAATAAAGTTTATAATTAAACGTGTTAAGTCGTGTTAAACGGGTTGACACTAGTAAAACTCAAACACGACTTGTTTATTAATCGTGTTACACCTGTCAACCCGTTTATGACCCAAATCAATTTATGCTAAACCCAAACCTTTTAATTTCATGTCGTGTTCGAATCGTGTTAAAAATAGATACCCCTATAGCTAACCCATTGGATCAATCAGACATTTGTCTAGCATATATAACAAGAGTGGTAGAAGACTCAGCATGCACTGCACCTGGAACATATGCTTGAAAGCGAGTCCTTAATTTAAAAGTGATTAAAATTAAACATGTCTTGGAAACTTCTCTACAAGTTATTGGCACAAATTACAGACACAATGGGAACTGTAATTTGGCTTACATACATGAACAAACCCATACAGAAGATAGAAAAGCTTATTAATTAAGATACAGAATTCTAGTCCCAAACATCCTTAGAGGGCATGAGCCATTCAGATAGCTTTACTTCACGTCACATCAGTGGTTATGGGTTCATTCATCCATTTACAGAGGATATTCCTGGTCTGGTGGGTACACTCGGACTTGACTGAGTACCTGGAAAAAAAAGTGGAGAGAGAAGGTAAAAAAATTAAATATAAATAAAAAATTTCATAACACTACTTTGAGTAAAATCGATGTTTTGTAGTAGGTTTGAAACACTACGTGATAGTAAATTCTCTTAATTGCACTATACGTTACATGTTATGTTTTAATAGTTTTATTGAAAAAGATGGAACATATTTATCATACATAACATGATACTAATCCAATTAAAATACTTTTTTCACTTGGAGTAAAATCAACTCTATCGTGTTATATGGTATATATTTGAGCTATAATTTTTGACAAAAAATGAGAGAATATTGGATAAAGATTAAACTAGGTCTAAATTTTGGAATAGACTAATTTAAAATGACTAAAATTTTATATGTACAAAAAAATATTTCTAAAATTTGAAAAGGACTAGAGCCCGGCCAAGCCTCCCATTTGACTCCGCCCTTGCTTTTAACACACACACACACACATAGAGATTGGACATACTAGGAGGAACCTGGCCTCGTGGAGGAACTTGGCCTCGTTGAGCTATGGCCGGTGAAATGGTGAAGAGGAAGAAGACGATGAAGCAAAGAATGATGAAAGACGTACGAGAAATAGATATCTTGTTCCACATTTTTCTTTTTTATATGTTTATGAGAGAGGGATGGTAACTCCAACCCCATTGCTGGCTTATATACACACTTGTAAATATTTTTTAATTAAATTATTGTGGAATTTAAACACATTCGACACTTTGACTCAGAGATTAGTTTTGAAAGTCCATATTTTTGTTAGGAATGTGAATTTGTTAAATACTTATTCCTTCAAAGGGTAAAAGTTATAAGGTGATGTGATCAAGTGTATTGGTCATAAAAGGTTGGGCAGTGTTGGATTCTAGTCCATTTTGAAAACAAGTAATATTTCAGTATTCATCAAAATTTGTTCATATTGTATTCATATACTCACTAGAAATATATCTATTATTTAAGGGGTCCACCAATAAATACCACTCCTTTTGAATATATGAACACAATATAAAATGTGTCTAGGGACGGATTCAAAAATTTACCATAGGGGAGGGGACGAACTTTATACTTAATATTCAATTATATATTTAAGAATTTAATATTGATTGATGATATTTTTGCTAAGTAATTATATTTGGTCGATATATAGAATGTTATAAATTCGGCAATTTTCTAACCAAAAAAAGTGGCCACATAAACTATAGATTAGATAAAAAATCTCAAAAATAATAAAAATGTTGTGTATAAAACCCTCCACTCCAATAAAGCTTCAAATAAAAAACACTCACATTTTTTTCAGTGTGTTAGAAGTATCATGTATAACATTTGCACAATTGTCCTTCGTTGATATTAAAAATACATCTTTCAATATATACAATCAAACTATCATTTATCCATTGATCTCTCATTATCAGACTTGGTGTATGTGTTCAAAAAAGCTTTTATATTTGTGGTTGAGTTGTCAACAACGAATGTGAATTGTGACATAAAGAGTCTCTTTTGTTTTTTCTCACTGGAATAAAATGAATGATGTATTAATCTTTTAAGTTGTTTCATGTTTGGTCGAATAGCTACATGTGAGACATTGCTTAGTTGTACACAAAAACCTTTTTTAAAAATAATAAATCAAAAAAAGTAATATTGAAACTTTAAGAAGGGTAATGGTGAAAAAGTTTGATTTAAAGGGGAAGGCAAAAATAAAAACTAAAGGGGTATGTTTGAAATTTTTTCAAAAAATACAAGAAAAGTTTTTAAATAAAAAAAGTTGGTGGGTGGGGCGGGGGAGAATTGACCCTGGGCTTTAGTGGCTCGGTACCTGAATGTGCCCAAATACTTTTCCACAAAGGAATGCTCGGCCAAACTACCACTTTGAAGGTCTTTGTCTCTTTGATCGTGACTTTGACTGAAGATATGCTCTGTCCTACGTTTATTATAAACTATCATATATATAAATTTTGGAAGTATGTTTTTGACCACCTTTAAACTAAAATAAAAGTGGACTCCATATTATTTACATGAAAATATATTTACCTTTATGAATAGATTAAAAATATATATTAGATTAAAAAAATAATTATTTTTTTTAAAAAGTTAAAAAAATGGTCAAAATTAAAAAAAAATATAAAAATAAATGAATAAAATGTACAATTTTGTCATTCTGAAGAAAAAATTTGACTGAAAGATAGTATTTGTATATTGTCAAGTAAAGTGATGGAGGTTAGTATAATTTCAAAAACCTCACGGAAGATTAGTGTAATTATCAAAAAACTCATGGAGAGGTGAGTGTAATTTATCCAAAAAAAAAAAGCTTGTGTCTAATAGCTGAGTACAAAGCTTTAAGTGAGTATATATATATAATTATTTTGAAGAAATATTTTAATCCCACGGAGCACCCCACTCACCACACATGCAAGCGTTGTCTGTTCTAGACCAAATTGATCTCGGTCGAGTTGGGCGTTGTGTATATTTTTTAGAGACAATTTATTTAAAATTTCTATTCAAATTTTCCAGCTCTTATATCAGTTCCCGCATAATTGACTGTTGTTGTCTCACCCAATTAGTGAACTTGTTCAAATTGGTGCATTTTTTCACCATAAACAAAAACAACTTTCAGTTTCAGTTCCGTGTCTGTACTTAACAATCACAAATGATCTATAAATACAAATTCGCCACTCATAATAGTCATTGAATATGCACATACAATTTGCATTTATTCACGAGCTAGTTTATGTTAATAAAGTCAAAGAGCACACAGATTGCAACGCTTCTTTTACATGTAGGCTCGTAAACATCACTGTAAGAAGCACAATCTGTCTTTAAGGATATATTGTCAAATACTAGTTTTGATGAACATCTATTTTTCAAATCTTCAAGTTACTGTAAGCTTTTAAATTTGCTTCTGTATTTTTCGATTTACAGTGATTTGTAAGTTTAATTAAATTTAAGTTTCAAATTTCTTTCCTGTCTGTAAATCCTGTTTCAAAACAGTTTTTGTTTTTCACAGTTTCATAAAACCAGTTTCTGTTTTCTAAAATTAATTCTTTACGGTTTTAATTTGGATTTTAGTTTATAAAATAGATTTCTATTTCGAATTTTTTTTTTTTTTTTGAAAGGTAAATGTATATAAAAGAAGAAGAAAAGAACAACAAACAAGAGGACAAGCCTCAACAGAGCCAAGGGAGGGAAGCCAAGGGAGGGAAAAACTTCTACAGGCAAAAGGAAACCATCCCGAGGCTAAAAGCTAAAGAAAGAACAAGAAAACAAAAACAAGAAACAAACAAAATCAAATAACAACAGGCAAGAACTAGAATATACTACTAGGCAGACCCCAAGTATGTTGAAGGAGCTGGTTGGAACTAGAGGGAGTGGTTCCTTTAATGGTGCAAAGTCTTCCTCGAATCATATTCTGAACTTGAGTAATGATGCCTTAGGGGGGCTGGTTCTGGTTGGAGAAGAGCCTAGAGTTCCTTTCCTTCTAAAAAACATAAACCGTACAAGCTATGGTGAGCTTCCAAATGGAACTAGCCAACGAAGCCCCCTTGAAAGCAATAGAAGCCTCAACAAGTGTCTGTTCGAATTTAATACTGAGTTTTTTGATTTTTGATTTTGTTTTTTTACTTTCGAAGTAAAATTGGTTCCTTTATTTCCAAGAGACACTTGTTGAAAAAAGTAAATATTTAAAGTAACAAAATCTGAGTCCAAATCATACATAACCAATTCAAACCAATCATAAAAATATATTGTATTTTGCTTCTCCAACATGCTTTAACTCAAATCCCATTCAGTAAAATAAATATAGATTGACATGAACAAGTTCTATTCCTTGTCTTTTATTTTATTTGGGAAGGGGATGAGGTGCAAAAGAAGATCGAAGAGGTATCTAATCATGTAACCATCAAGCATTAGTGTAAGTGGTATCTCTACTGTAAAGAGGAGATTGAGTTCAAGGTCCAATTAGAACAAACGGGTGTGTGTCTTATCTATCCAAAAAAAAAATAGCCAAAGCATGTTGATTGTCTCTGGTAAATCACAGCTTGGTTGTAATGGTCAGTCAATGATCGTAGCAAATTTAAGGCTCCGTTTGGCCGTGCTTTGTGGAAGCGCATTTTACATTATGAACTTATCATTCCGAGCTTATCAAAACATGACAAAGGTGAACTCTATGCATTTTGTGAGATGAAATCTTCACACAATGGAAAAAGCTCCTCAGGAAAGCGAGGCAAAATCAAAACTAATTTGAAGGTCTTTGGGTTTGGCAGAAGGCAAATAGTTTAAGTCTCTGGACGCTCTTACTTAGCCACCGAGAAAAAACAAATGGAAGAGGGCCTAGCTGAGTCCATGCATGTGATGGTTATTTTGTTTGGTTCTTCCTGTCTTTTGTTTTTTCTCAAAAGAGAAATTTCAGAAGTAAAACAAGAAACACAAACCAGGCTTCTCTCTTTCCTTGGTGGTGGTGGTTGTGTCAGCGACAGTGGTGGGGTGGCAATTGTGGCGGTGGTGGTACAATAAACAAATTTGTTTTTGCTTTTACTTGAAAGTATTTTTTTGTTTTGTTTTTTTATTTGTTAAAGTATTCATCTTTAGCCTATAATTTTCGAACTCTTGGTTCTTTGTCGTAAGTCTACACATATTAGTCTTCTTCGTCATTGGAATCTAAGACGCCTCCATAAGGCTGACTTTTAAGGACGTCAATCTGATACGAATCTGTCTGTAGGTTGGCCTCGGGCAACTCCTATGGCACGGTTCCAGTCAACTGGAGAGTCTTTATTGATATTGAGATTGAGTCCTAGATATATTGTGCGGTTGAAAATTTGGTTTTGACTAATGAAGATGAAAATTTGAATTTGCTGGAAATTGTTTTTGGTGAGTTGAGAAATATTGAAGAGTTGTTTCAGCCAACTCAATTTGACATATTGAAGAGTTGTTTCAACCTATTCAGAGTGGATTGGCATATATTTAGGGATATTTGCATTACTTTTCCTTGCAACCCAAAAAATGACATTGTGCATAATCAAACAACAAACACGTTTGAAGCAGCTTTGTATTTTTTTTTTATGTAAAGAAATTTTAAAAATTAAATAAGAAACATATTTTCTCTCTTTTCCAAAACAAAACACAAAATATGCTTTTACTTTGCTATCATAAGAAGTGCCCCCCTGCAATTAAGAAAAGGAAAAAGTTCTTCGATTAGGCATGTTAACAATCACATGTATAATTTCTCGTGCTGAGTAGTTTTTGATATATAATTGATTAAAATGGAACATAACTTAAAACTTATCTGCAAGTTATTCACACAAATTTTTATTTTGGACTTAAAAGTTACAGACACACAATCACAATGGGAACTGTAATTAGGCTTACATATATAAACAAGCCCACACCACAAATTAATTCATTACAATAAGATAGAGAAGTTTTTTTTTGTTTTTTTTTTTTTCTGTTTTTAACTACAGCTAGAAGCTTATTATTAACATACAAAATAATAGTACCAAACACCTTAGAGTGCACCGACCCATGCTTTACTTCATGTTTCATCTATAGCAATGGCCCTTGTGGGTTCATTCCTCCATTTATTACTGTCTTAAGGCATTCCTGGTCTGGTGGGAACACTACCTTTTGGCGAAGTTCTCGCAATACCCCCAGCTAGAACAAAAATAGAGGGAAAAAGATAAAACATCAATAAAAAAATTGCATATGATTACTTTGAGTAAGATGTGTTTTTTAGTGGGTTTGGATGGCAGAATAAAAGAGTTAGATATGATAAATGTTATCCTATCTTATATTTGGTGTCTTTATTTAAATTAGATATGTACATCCCTTGAACCAATTATTTTCCATCTCATAAGATATAATTTATGCCAAGGGAGTGTTGGTAGTGGAGTTGTCACATCCCATTAGGATAAAAATACAATAGCGCATCATAAAAAAAAAATTACAACACCGCAATGAAGAAAGACCAGGACGTCGAAAAGTCAAGTTGAAAAATCAATGCCACTACGATAGAGTGCCACAAGACAAGCAAGATCCAGTAAATCCGTCAAAATTATTTCAATTGGTTAGTTTTGTTTTTCATTGTTCAAAATTTTTCTATTTTTGATAGGTTTCATATTTTTAATGTATTTTTTCAAATATTTACATGACCTATTATATATATATATATATATATCATCCTATATAATTATTGATCTGGATGATTATTAACAATATGGACCATGATTTTTTTTTTTTTTTGAAGTCACTCTAAAAGTGAAAGTGTGCTATATTGTGATATTAATGGTGAATGATGTTTGCACAATCAAATACTAAAATTTTGTGATTATGGTTATTGAATTTTGCAATTGATTTGTGAATAAAACTTTAATTTTAGATAACTTTTATGCATATGTTCGAAAAACAATAGTTTTTTGAATGTTTTCAATTTGGACTATTTGTGTTCCCACTGCTTTAAGAAATTTTGAATCACTTGTTGTACATCACCACCCCGTCTTTTTTACTGGCTCACTTATTTTCTTTCACTGTTAAATTAGATATTTTTAGTGTAATTGGATAGCGAATTAGTGTATAGTTGGTAATGCCTTTTTAAGTAATTTTTTTGTTATTTATATAAAAAATTAAAATAAAGTTGTGTTTGGTTTAGGTAAAAATTACTTTAAAAATGCAAATAAAAAAACCAAATTTAAATGCAGCAATTTCTTTGGTGTTGTTGAATCTTCTCCTTCTCCTCTATCTCAAATTATGTCAAGTGGGGTGGATGGTGTGGTATGCAATCTTTGTTAGTGGTCATGGAGTAGTTGATTATGTTATGAGCTATTCTGCTGGATTGAAAGTGTGGTGATTGTTTTCGGTTGCATATTGTAGATTGATGTCAAAGTGTGGGTTAAGTTCAAGGGGAGCAATTTTTTTTGGGTATTATGGAAGTTTTTTTGTTTGCTTTTGTTGATTATTGGTTTTTCCATTTCTTATATTGTTCTTGCTCTTGATTTTATGTTGACAAGTGATGTGGTTTCTCGTTTGGTGCCAACTTAATTGGGATGAAACATGGTACTCTAATGCCTATTGTATTCAATCCTATTTATATATTTTGTCATGTATGCACTATACATTTTTATACGTCAATAATATTCAATTTTTTTGCTGATAAAAAAAAATTACTTTGAAGTAAGAGAATTTTGTTGTTGTGGAGCTATGTTGTTTTCGATTGCTGGGGCTTTTGCTCTATTGTGGTAGATGGTTGTGGGTGTTTCCTTAGTGAACTGTTGTGTTCTTTTTCTGGTGTTTTTTTCTTGGGTGAGTGTGCAGGCAAGTGATTGCTACTCGCTCGTTGCTAATTTAGTTGGAATGAGATTTGTTTAGTTCTGTGCAGATTTCCTAAACTAGCTGATCAAAAACAATTAAGGCGTCGGATTCTGGTGCTGATTTTCTGCATGAGTAATAGCTGTCCTTATAGATGAGATTTGTTTAGTGCTGTTGCATTTTGCTCCTCCTATATATTGATGCATTTTTTTTAATCAGCAAAATGAATAAAAAATTTATTGATTTGAAAGATAATACAAGGAATACTACACCATACAAGAATACACATGAGGTGCAAACATCAGTGCTGAATAAGTCCCTTCCCAATTAGATTAGCACTAAGCAAGCAACAATCATTTGCCAACACACATTAACAGAAGCAAAAATCAGAAAGAAACATCCAACAACTTACAAAGTCAACCCCCGGAACTAACCAATAAAACAACACAAAAACCCCCAAAACAAAGAACCATAGGGACACATCAAAACTAACTGCCATGCATGAGATGATTTGATGAGAAATCACTCAACAAAAGATCGACAACACAACTCTAGAGTGCTACTATATAATAATCACAGAATGACATAGGCCTGGGGGAGAAGCAGCCACACAACCAAAGGAAAAGAAGGAATTTTTTTTTGAGATAATCAAGAACTCAGGCGGGAAGAGCAACTGTCAATCACTTGTTGGAGATGAAATATCAAATCATTGATTGAATAATCAGATCGCACCAACTTGCTTTAAACCCAAAAACCAATTTTGACTTTAATTAGATATATGATGGAGTTCCACTGTGACTAAATAGTATTGAAAATACAGTAAAAATTAGAGTTATAATTAGGAAAAACTTACTTTTTATAATTAGTAAAAATTTACTTTTTATAAGTTTAACAAAGAAAGAAAGTCATTTCATCCACATCCTACTCCAAATTAGAGTTTTTTTATTTATAAAAAAACCTTAATTTTTATTTTTATTTTAATTGGATAGCTAACTAGGGGTGTCAGCATGCACTGCACCTGGAACATATGCTTGAAAGCGAGTCCTTAATTTAAAAGTGATTAAAATTAAACATGTCTTGGAAACTTCTCTACAAGTTGTTGGCACAAATTACAGACACAATGGGAACTGTAATTTGGCTTACATACATGAACAAACCCATACAGAAGATAGAAAAGCTTATTAATTAAGATACAGAATTCTAGTCCCAAACATCCTTAGAGGGCATGAGCCATTCAGATAGCTTTACTTCACGTCACATCAATGGTTATGGGTTCATTCATCCATTTACAGAGGATGATCCTGGTCTGCTGGGTACACTCGGATTTGACAGACCTGGAAAAAAAAAGTGGAGAGAGAAGGTAGAAAAATTAAATATAAATAAAAAATTTCACAACATCTACTTCGAGTAAAATCAATGTTTTGTAGTGAGTTTGAAACACTACGTGATAGTGAATTCTGTTAATTGCACTATACGTTATATGCTATGTTTTTTTGAAAAAGATGGAACATATATATAATACATAACATGACACTAATCCAATTAAAAAACTTTTTTCACTTGGAGTAAAATCAACTCTATTGTGTTATATGGTATATATTTGTTCTTTTAACCAAGGACGGAATCAGAAAAAAAAAATTAAGGTGGGGCTAGAAAATTTTTTAAGAAATTTATAGAAAAATTTTTGGGATGTGTCAAAATTTTGGTATAAAAAGTGAGAAAAATAATGAGTAAAAATTAAGTTAGGCAAAAATTTTAAGAGTTGAGCTATAATTTTAGGCAAAAACTGAAAGAATACTGGATAAAGATTAGACTAGGTCTAAATTTTGGAATAGACTAGTTTAAAATAACTAAAATTTTACATGTACAAAAAAAAATTCTAAAATTTGAAAGGAACCGGAGCCCAGCCAAGCCCCCCATGTGACTCTGCCCTTGCTTTTAACATACACACACACACACACACACACACACACAGATTGGACTTACTAGGAGGAATCTGGCCTCGTTGAGCTATGGCCGGTGAAATGGTGAAGAGGAAGAAGACGAAGAAGCAAAGAATGATGAAAGACATACGAGAAATAGATATCTTGTTCCACATTTTGCTTTTATATATGTTTATGAGAGAGGGATGGTAACTCCAACACCATTGCTGGCTTATATACAAACTTGTAAATATTTTTTAATTAAATACCACTCCTTCTGAATATATGAACACAATATAGAATGTGTCCAGGGATGGATTCAAAAATTTACCATAGGGGGGGGGGGGGAAACTTTATACTTAATATTCGATTATATATTTAAAAATTTAATATTGATTGATGATATTTTTGCTAAGTAATTATATTTGGTTGATATATAGAAGGTTATAAATTCGACAATATTCTAACCAAAAAAAGTGCTCCAAAACTATAGATTAGATAAAAAAAATCTAAAAAAAAGAAGTTGTGTATAAAACCCTCCCCTCCAATAAAGCTTCAAATTAAAAAACACTCACATTTTTTCAGTGTGTTGGAAGTATCATGTATAACATTTGCACAATTGTCATTTGTTGATAGTAAAAATATATCTTTCAATATATACAATCAAACTATCATTTATTCATTGATCTCTCATTATTAGACTTGGTGTATGTGTTCAAAAAAACTTTTATATTTGTGGTTGAGTTGTCAACAATGAATGTGAATTGTGACATAGAGAGCCTCTTTTTTTTTTTCTCACCGGAATAAAATGAATGATGTATAAATCTTTTAAGTTGTTTCATGTTTGGTCGAATAGCTACATGTGAGACATTCCTTAGTTGTACCAAAAAGAGTAATATTGAAACTTTAAGAAGGGTAATGGTGAAAAAGTTTGATCTAAGGGGGGAGGCAAAAATAAAAATTAAAAGGGTATGTTTAAAATTCTTTCAAAAAATACAAGAAAATTTTTAAATAAAAAAAGGTTTGGTGTGTGGGTGTAGAGAATTCACCCTGGACTTCAGTGGCTCTGTCGTGAATGTCTCCAAATACTTTTCGACAAAGGAATGTTCGGCCAAACTACCGCTTTGAAGGTCTTTGCCTCTTTGATCGTGACTTTGACTGAAGATATGCTCTGTCCTACGTTTATTATAAACTATCGTATATATAAATTTTTGAAGTATGTTTTTGACCAACTTTAAACTAAAATAAAAGTGGACTCTATATTGTTTACATGAAAATATATTTACCTCTATAAATAGATTAAAAATATATATTAGACTAAAAAAAAAATTAAATTTTATTTTTAAAAAGTTAAAAAATTGTCAAAATTGAAAAAAATATAAAAAAAATAAATAAAATGAACAATTTTGTCATTTTGAAAAAAAAATTTGATTGGAAGATAGTATTTGTATATTGTCAGGTAAAGTAAAGGAGGTCAGTGTTTCAAAACCTCAGAAAAGGTTAGTGTAATTGTCAAAAAAAACTCATGAAGAGGTCAGTGTAATTTATTCAAAAAAATAAAAGCTTGTATCTAATAGCTTAGTACAAAGCTTTAAGTGAATATACATACAATTATCTTGAAGGAATATTTTGATCTCACGGAGCACCCCACTTTTGTAGAAGGGAAAAGACCTAGTCCATGGTGTGTTCACCACACATGCAAGCGTTGCCTGTCCTACACCAAATTAATCTGGGTCGAGTCGAGTTGGGCATTGTGTATATTTTTTAGAGACAATTTATTTAAAATTTCTATTCAAATTTTCCAACTCTTATATCAGTCCCGCATAATTGACTGTTGGTGTCTTACCCAATTAGTGAACCTGTTTAAATTGGTGCATTTTTTCACCATAAACAAAAACAACTTTCAGTTTCAGTTCCGTGTCTGTACTTAACAATCACAAATGATCTATAAATACAAATTCGCCACTCATAATAGTCATTGAATATGCACATACAATTTGCATTTATTCACGAGCTAGTTTAATAAAGTCAAAGAGCACACAGATTGCAACGCTTCTATTACATGTAGGCTCGTAAACATCACTGTAAGAAGCACAATCTGTCTTTAAGGATATATAGTCAAATACTAGTTTTGATGAACATCTATTTTTCAAATCTTCAAGTTACTGTAAGCTTTTAAGTTTGCTTCTGTATTTTTCGATTTACAGTGATTTGTAAGTTTAATTAAATTTAAGTTTCAAATTTCTTTCCTGTCTGTAAATCCTGTATCAAAACATTTTTTTTTTTTCACAGTTTCTGTTTTCTAAAATTAATTCTTTACGGTTTTAATTTGGATTTTAGTTTATAAAATAGATTTCTATTTCGAATTTAATACTGAGTTTTTTGTTTTTTTTTTTTTTAACTTTCGAAGTAAAACTGGTTCCTTTATTTCCAACAGACACTTTTGAAAAAAGTAAAAATTTGAAGTGACAAAATCTGAGTCCAAATCATACATAACCAATTCAAACCAATCAAAAAAATATATTGTATTTTGCTTCTCCAACATGAATTAACTCAAATCCCATTCAGTAAAATAAATATAGATTGACCTGAACAAGTTCTATTCTCTCTCTTTTATTTTATTTGGGAAGGGGATGAGGTGCAAAAGAAGATCGAAGAGGTATCTAATCATGTAACCATCAAGCATTAGTGTAAGTGGTATCTCTACTGTAAAGAGGAGATTGAGTTCAAGGTCCAATTAGAACAAACGGGTGTGTGTCTTATCTATCCAAAAAAAAAAATAGCCAAAGCATGTTGATTGTTTTTGGTAAATCACAGCTTGGTTGTAATGGTCACTCAATGATCGTAGCAAATTTAAGGCTCTGTTTGGCCGTGCTTTGTGGGAAGCGCATTTTACATTATGAATTTATCACTCCGAGCTTATCAAAACATGACAAAGGTGAACTCTATGCTTTTGTGAGATGAAATCTTCACACAATGGAAAAAGCTCCTCAGGAAAGCGAGGCAAAATCAAAACTAATTTGAAGGTCTTTGGGCTTTGGCAGAAGGCGAATAGTTTAAGTCTTTGGATGCTCCTACTTAGCCACCGAGAAAAAACAAATGGAAGAGGGCCTAGCTGAGTCCATGCATGTGACGGTTATTTTGTTTGGTTCTTCCTGTCGTTTGTTTTTTTCTCAAAAGAGAAATTTCAGAAGTAAAACAAGAAACACAAACCAGGCTTCTCTCTTTCCTTGGTGGTGGTGGGGTGATGGTGGTTGTGTCAGCGACAGTGGCGGGGCGGCAATTGTGGTGGTGGTGGTACAATAAACAAATTTGTTTTTGCTTTTACTTAAAAGTATCTTTTTGTTTTGTTTTTTTTTTATTTGTTTAAGTATTTTTTTTAATCTAAACCAAACACAACTTTTTAGTTTAAATACTTTTTTTTGGTGCTTATTTAAGTAAAAAAAAAAGGAAAATTAAAAAATAATTTTGATTTAGTTGAAAAAGTTACTTTAAAAAAGAAAGAAAAAAAAGGACAAAAAGAGAAGAAAAGTGCTTCTAAATACAAATGACTCTCTTATAATAAATATTTAATATGTTAATAATCTTTATTAATTAATAAAATTTTAAAAAGTCATCTTAATTTTATGAAATAATTATTATACTAGCTATGTTTGCTTGACGGCTTAAAAAATTTTAAAGAACCATCTTAGTTTCAGGGAATAATTATTTTATTAGCTATGTTTGTTACATTGAATTATGTGTCACAAAAAATAATAAAATGGTGGCTAAAATATAGAAGACGAGAGTGCTGTGACCTTAAAAAAAATATTGTGGCCGTGAGATTGTTTTCTTAAGAGTGGCGTGAGGTTTGCCTCTGACATTTGAGATCATAATCTTTCTTTTTAATAAAATATATTATTTTGGTTCAAAGCATCTTCTTGAATGTTTATATAACTAAACGTTATTTCTTCCTGTGCTTTCAACAAAGTCTCTTTTATGAATTTTGCTTGGCTTGTTTTCTTCATTCAATTATTGGTATAAGAGTGATTTTAAATTCAATAATTGATATAGTAACTTTTAATCTTATAATTTTTATTTAAATTTTCTTTCCCAAAACATTTCATTTTCTAATATTGTTGAACCAACCAAATTAAACACAATCGTTTGGAATTTTACTGAACAATTATCTCTTTTAAAGGAATGACTGCATCCATTCGTACTAGTACCCCTGTTCACCATTAACAATCATATCCAATAGAGTCTGTCACTCTTTTGAACAAACACGATGAACTCTATAAATATATCTGTCCTCATTTGCATTCACGCATTCATTTATTTAGTCTTCCAACTTTACTACAAT
This sequence comes from Nyssa sinensis, assembly GCA_008638375.1. NCBI lineage: Eukaryota > Viridiplantae > Streptophyta > Magnoliopsida > Cornales > Nyssaceae > Nyssa > Nyssa sinensis. The sequence continues at coordinate 24,993,961 of CM018042.1, forward strand.
CATAAGAGTAAGTCAGTTAGTTTGAGAGAATTAGAAATGCACGTTGGTTTGCCAAGTACGTAGATTGCAATATTTTTTTTTTTGCATGTAGTTCTATTATTGTGTCTTAGGAAACAATCGTTCAAAGGTTCGTAAGTATCACTACCATGAGCATAATTTTTCTTAAGAACATAGTATAATATACTAGTCTTGATCATCTTCTGTATTTCAGTTCTGCAAAGATTACTGTAAGTAAGAATGATTTTGTTTTCTGATTTTCATTTGTAAATTTGGTTTTATATTCTGTTTTTATTTAATTTTGTTTAGATAAAACAATTTTTTTTTTTTCAGTTTTCATTGTATTATATATGTTTTCAGAAAAAAAAACAGTTTCTAGATTTTGGTTCATATCTATATTTGCAAAATAAAACTGAATACTTTATTCTAACAATCCTAATTCAAATTATTATCTGTTTTGATTTCAGAGTAATTTATTCAATACTTTTATTACTACAAGATCCCAAAATTTATAGTTTATTTACGATTCTATAATTCAGTTTATTAATCTGTTCGATCTTTGGTTTTCATTATACACGACTATTGAGATAAGCACCCCCACTGTTACACATGACTATTGAGATAAGCACCCCTACTGTTGTGACACCTGTTCGTGTGATAGCACCAGTTACTGAATCACGGTGAAAAGCTAGAAAAATTCAATTTTTCTTTTTTATTTTTTAAAGTTTTTTTTATCCAAATCAAACACAAATTTTTTTACTGTAAATATGTTTTGCTTATTTAAGTAAAAAAAAAAAATTACAAAGTAATGTTGGATTAAATTAAAATAATTACTTAAAAAAGAAAAAAAAGGGAAGAAAGTGAAGAAAAGCACTTTCAATTAAAAGCAAAAAAATTGTTTTTTTTATAAGTACATAATTTAGTTTTTATAAGTTAATCAAGGAATGAAAGTCATCTCATTCACACCGTACTCCAAATTAGAGTTTTTTTATTTTAAAAAATATTAATTTTTTTTTATTGGTTGCATTGGATCAGGTAGACATTTGGTTTGGCATATATAAAAAGAGTGCTAAAGGGCCCGGCATGCTCTTCAAGGTGAGTCCTTAATTTATAAGTGATTAAAATTAAGAGTAATGATAGATACATTAAATTTATTTATGAAATGATTTTATAATTTTTTTTTTAAATTAGATAAAAAAAAATTAAACATATGCATTAATTATAAAAATATCATTAACACATTATTTGTTAAACCAAACATTTTCTTAAAATTAGATATGACCTGGAAACATTTTCTAATTGATTACAATACGATAGTGAAGTTTTTTATTTTTATTTATTTTTATATAATGATGAAAAGAAAGGGAAATTAAACTCACATCATTTATTTAAATAATAAATACTTACATCACTTGGACACAGGATTTCCATCCTAAAAAGCTTATTATTAACGTACAAAATACTAATGCCAAACACCTTAGACGACATGAGCCCTGCAGCTACGCTTTATTTATTCCTCCATTTATTATCCCATAAGATTTTCCAGATCCTTTGGCTACCCTACCTAATGCATGGCGGTCGTGGTACACCTGGAACAAAAATGCAGAGAGAAAGATAGATAAAATATCAATATAACATTGCATTTTAGTGGGTTCAGAACATTACGTGACATTGAATTCTCTTAATAACACTATATGATAAGTGTTATATCTTATTGAAAAAGATGAAATATTAAATCACATAGATGAAGTATTCATTGGTGGGGTATTTCTTGGGCTCGTTCAGGTTCTGTTAAGCAGCTTTTGCTATGGTGGAAGGGTATAAAGGTAGACGAGAAAATCCAGATGGTATGGGATGTAATTCCATTTGCATTTTTCTGGACAATTTGGAAGGTAAGGAATGACAGTATTTTTAATAGCAAGCAACCAATGGGGAATGTCATGTTTGAATTGATAAGATCAAAGATAGTTTTGTGGGTTAAGTTCAAGATGGACCTGAGAGATATTCGCTCTTACGGATTATTTCCTTCTTCCATCATTCCTATAGATTGAATTATGGTTCGATTGAATTGGTCTGGCATGATGGAGGTTTGGTTTCTGTCTCAAGTTCTGGACATCTATTTGAATAGTTATGGTTAGCAGGAAGGAAATATATAGTTGTTAATGGTTTTGTATTTTGAAGTTGTGGTTTCTTAATTGTCTCTTGGGAGCTTGGGTGTTTTTTGTTTTTTTTTTGTTTTATTTTTGGTTTTATATTGTCCTGTGATGTTGTATCTTTTCTGGTGTTAACTTAGTTGGGATAAGACTCGATACCCTATTGTATTGCTTTAATTTTTGCATTTAACTGCATTGATATTTTTATTTTGTATGTCTTGTACATGCTTTTACATCAAATATATCTATCTTTTCTTTGCTGATAATAAAAAAGTCACATATAATATGATACCATTAAAATGATGAATTGCCGTTCAACCTTTTGAAAAACTTTTTCACTTGGAGTAAAATCATCTATGTTGCGTTATACGGTATATATTTGATCATTTAACACACAGAGAGAGAGAGAGAGAGAGAGAGAGAGAGAGGGCCTCGTGCAGTATATATTTGTACATTGTACAGTATATATTTGTACTTACTTGGAAGAACAGGGCCTCGTGCAGCTATGGCCGGTGAGATGTTGAAGAGGATGAAGGTGAAGTAGAGACTGATGGTGGTCGTGGAGAACCTGGAACAAAAATGGAGACAGAAAAATAGATAAAATATCAATTAAAAATTGCATAAGACTACTTCGAGTGAGATGTTCTTTAGTTGATTTAGAATATTATGTGACAGTGAATTCTTTTAACAGCACTATACGATATATATTTGTAGAGATATACCATATTGTGTAATATGGTATAAATTTGTTCTTTTAACATAGAGAGAGGGAGAGAGATTGTACTTACTTGGAACAGAGGGGGCTTGATTAGCTATGGCCGGTGAAATTGTCGAGAGGAAGAAGAAGAAGAAGCATAGAATAATGAAAGACGTAGAAGAAATAGATGTCTTGTTCCACATTTTGTTACAATATATGTTGATGAGAGAGGGATGGTTACTCCAACCCCATTGCTGGCTTTATATACACACACTTGTAAATATTTTTTAATTAAATCCTTGTGGAATTTAAATACAATTAATACTTTGAATCAGATATTAGTTTTGAAAGTCCATATATTTCTTATGAATGTGAATTTTTTAAGTACCCATTCCTTCAAAAAGTCAAAGTTTTCAGGCGATGTGGTCAAGTGTATTGGTCGTAAGGGGAAGAGCAGTGTAGGAATATTCTACTACATTTTGAAGGCACATTTTTTAGTGCCTGCACATCATCTACAACTTTGAAGGTCTTTGGTTGTGGTTTATATTGAAAATATGCTTATGCTAAAAACCTGATGGATTTGGCTCAATGATAAAATTACTCGGGCACTGATTGAAGTATCAAGTTTAGGTCCGATTCTTGTTAGAGTATTATTAATTTTTTTGGGATCATATATGTAAACACAAATTCAAAGTTTTTTATTTTTATAATATCTTTAATACATCATCGTTATTCATAAATATAAATATTTTGTTAAATCACATGAATCTTATATCTTTTATATATATTTTATATATTTTTATTTATTTAAAATTAATCTTATTATTTATTACATCACTTTCGACATAATAATAACTATTAGTTTGGACGTGAATGTCTATGTAAGACCAGTTTCAAACGAAAATTCAAGCACACCAAGATGGAAGATGTTGTGCAGTGTGAACTCCCCCATCATGTCATGTAACATCAGATGGGACTTATCATTTGGCATGCAGCACCATGTGTTTTGGACTTGAAATGAATATCTGGACTGCATTATTTTAATAATTTATTTCCTCAAATTGTTGCCTTTTAAAATCTGAAAATTTTACATGACTAATATAAAGTATTAATATTACCAAAATAGTACATGAATTAACGATACATTATCATAATATTTGAAAATCAAAATTTAGGAAAAAAATTATTAAATCTAGCTTTCCTTACTTTATTTTCTCCTTTCAACCAGAGAAAATAATCTCTAATTAGCACGTGTTAAATTTAAATGAGAAGCATAAATTAAATATTTTTTGTAAAATTATTGTGTTATGGAGACAATTGAAAATTTATTTTATATGATTATCATATAACAACTATCACAATAAATACATTCCTCCATCCTATATTATTTATTTTTCTTTCCTTTTTAAGATGTATAGATATTTCTTAATTACATTTTCAGTTGAATTTAAATACATTAGATACTTTGAATTAAAGATTAGTTTTGAAAATCATATATTTGACAATGATATGAATGTGAAAGTATTAAATCCCATGGATTATTTTTTTTTTTTAAATGAAAAATAAAGAATTTATCGATGCAAACAAAAGATATTACAAAATCCTTTACAGAACATCAACATATACAAAGATGAGGGAAGGTGCACCGGGCATCATGGTTGAAAAACAAAATCCCAACGAGTTTTTTTTTTTTTAATAACCGAGTATCTGATACAATTGTACCAACTAATCTCGGGACTCACGCTAAGTCATTCTCAGGTAGGGTCAGGTTAACCTTGAGCTTGCGGTCTACAGGCATGACCCAAATAAAACTGATAACACTCTAGTGAGAATCGAATCCCAGACCTGATGCTTCCTAAGACATCAGTGTCCAAGTAACTTTACCACTGAGCCAATCCCTTAGGTTCATTCCAACGAGGTTGACACATTGAATCCCCACAGATCCTCTGCCAGCAGTGGCCCTGTACAACAAAGTTGTTAAGGCAACAACCGAGTCAAAACCAAAAAGAAAAAAAACTCCTTATGCTGCAAATAACCAAAAGAGAAAAAGAAAAACACCAGTAAAAAATCTGTCAACAAAGTCCTTAACAAATTGCTTCCACAAAAACTCTACCCAAAAGTTGCACTTGCTGACCCATCCTGCAGCAACCAAGCATTCAAAAAGCACCTTTAAAATGCTTTGTAAATTATTCATACATATTGTATTGCCTTCAAACAAAGTTTAAACTCACCCAATTAGCTGTCGAATTTTTTTGAATGCTTTGATACTATGTTTAATATCAAATAAAATTGCTTAAACATATATTTGGTATAGAGCTCTGGTACCAATTGACTGAAAGCTTGTATTCCTTAACAAATATATTTATATTATTAATGTTATATTTCTATCTTAATTTAACTTTATATGCAGTTCCATATAACTCTTTATATTGGATTAGGAATACATTGATATTTTAACACAACATTTAGAATTTTTAGATAATCTTTAAAATTCCTAGACAAATTTATGTATCTAAGACACTTTTGCATCATAGATTATTCAAAATTATATTTAATTCCAACAATTAGCCTCCCTAGCTTTATCAAGTCAACCACTTCCCATTTTGGACATTTCTCTTTCATACACCATTTTTTTTTTCTGGTCAGTCATATTGTCCACACATGACTCAAAAATTTTGTGACCCGATTTTGACTCGTCAGTTTTGATCCATTTCTTTTTTTTTTTTATTTAAATTTTCTAATTGCGGATTAATATTAGTAGTTGTTTATTATGTAAGTACAAGGAATTAATAGTTTCTTAATTATACTAGTAAAGGGAGTTAGTATTCTATTATGATTAGTAAAATTCTTAACCTATAAATATGATGAAAAACAGTCCTTATTCTTCATATTATCGATAATATTTCATTTTCAAAATTATTTGAGAGTTTCTCTTTTTGGGTGAAAAGTACCCTTTGTTTCATTACTAAAAAATTTGATGTGTTCGATTTTTCTTCACGTTTTCGTGCTAAGATATCATAGAAACCCAAAATAGACCCCACCACTTGAAGCAAGCAGCCCATAGTCTCCACACACAAAATAAAAATAAATATTGAACCGATTCTACTTCCTGTCCATAGAATCTACACTTTGAAATTTTATCCTCGTCTTCTGCTAGAATCCCCAACCTTCTCAACCTTTCAAAGCAGCTTTCCCTACCGTATTAATCATGTAAAGCATTTGAACCTTAGAAGGACTCCATTGTTCCAAACAAAAGATAATGATTTATCCCTATACCCAGACCATCTTCAAACATCTTGTAAATTGACTTCACATACAATATTTTGCTTGATTTGGCCTTTCAAATCATTATATTTCTTCTACTTGTGCATAATTGGGGTACTGCTCCAATAAGTGACTTGAGTCTTGATAGTTCTTCCTCCTAAGAAAACAGAGGTCTATGGAAGCCCATTTTCTATTCAGATAGCCATTTTTCTGCACTGCATATGTCAATAGCATCTTCTTTACTATAAATTATATTATATAGTCTTGGGAATAGACTCAATAGAGCGTTACAACTGGCCCAATTATCCTTCCAGGACATTATTCTCTTACCATCTCCAATTTCAATTGATAAATTGTTCCTAAAAAATTCAAACGTAGCATTGTTGCTAGCAACCTCTTGCAATATTCCTTTCCAGATTACTGATATTTTATTACTTTGCACAACAGTAGGTAGCAAGTTGTCCCTTGATACAAATTTTCTCCACAAAGCATTCTAATCATTGCCGAATCATTGTCATGGTGGCTTTCACTATGCTGCTGTCAAAGAGAATCAGTGCTAGCCCTTTCAAGCACCACCCCAATTGCTCTAAGCTTAACATATATAACTCATTTAATCTTTGCAAATGATCTCTTTCTCTTGTCAGTTGCAGAGATGGAGAGCATATCAATATTCAAAGCAACACTTGAAGAATTCCATTCTATCTCAGGCCTCAAGCCCAATCCTAACAAGAGCACAATGCTGATCTCTGCCACCTCCCAAGCTACAAAAGCTGCCTTATGATCCACTATGGGGATGCAACCTGGTTCCATTCCAATCAAATATTTGGGAATTCCATTAATTTCTACTAGACTCAGAGCAGTTGATTGCTTAGAGTTGGTTGAAAAGATTACAGCTAGAGCTAAAAGTTGGACTTCTAAATTCCTCTCCTATGCAGGAAGACTGCAACTAATATCAGCAGTCCTGAATAGTACGCAATCCTTTTGGAGTGGGGTTCTGATCCTGCCTAAGAAGGTGACTCCGAAATTAGAACAGATCCTCAGATCCTTCCTTTGGTCTGGCCCCTCCCTTAAAATGTCTGGTGCTAGGGTAGCTTGGGAAGATCTTTGCCTCCCCAAAGAAGAAGGTGGCATTGGTCTCAAAAGAATTAAAGAGTGGAACTTAGCTCTCATGGCCAAACATTTATGGAATATCTGCAACAAAAAGGACTCACTGTGGGTTAAATGGTGTCACTGCTACCACTTAAAAAATCATAGCATCTCGGCGATCAAACCTTCCTCAGATAGCTCTTAAGAGTTGGAGAAGTATTCTGAAGGTGAGAAACAAAGTGCAAGAGCTGATAATCTATAAGATTGGGAATGGCCAGTCCACCTTCCTATGGCAGGATAACGGCATCCCGTGGGCCCTCTTTCTCAAGCTTTCCCCTCAACCCCTCTATTGTCCTCGGCAAAAGTCTCTAGCATTATTCGCATTGGGCAATGGAGATGGCCTCCCCTCCCCCGGCCCATGCTTCAATCCAAAAGAGACTCAACCCCAGAAGACTTTCTTCCTAATACTTCTAGCCCAGATACAGCATGCTGGAAGGCCTTTCCTTCAAGACTCTTTAACACCCGCTCAGCATGGGACCACTTAAGAAAGAAGGCTCAAATCCTAGAATGTTCTAGAGAATGACTCAAATGTTATTTGGTTTAGGAAAAATGTCCTCAAGTTTGCCTTCATTCAATGGTTAATCTACAAAGATGGCACCACCACAAAAGTAAGCTCAAATCCTAGAATGTTCTAGAGAATGACTCACGCCCCTTCTGTAACACAGACCGTTAAACTTCCCAACACCTATTCTTTACTTGTGACTTTACCAATAGAGTGTGGAAATGTATTGTGAAGGCCTGTGGGGTGTTTAGAACTCCACGAGCTTGGATCTCCGAGATACAATGAATGACATCAAATTGCCAAGATGATTCCTTCTCTATGAATGTTCTGAGGTTGGCTTTTGCAACATCTACCTACTCCCCATGGAGAGAAAGAAACACTTGGGTAATGCAAAACAAATGAACTCAACTGAGAAGGTAGAAGCAATCATAATGGAATCCCTCCAATCCTCCATCTCTTCTTGGAGGAAGGTGGTTAACAGCTACCACAACTGGGAGTTATCTTTAAGTCTTGGCATTTCCAACAACATTTTCCTTATTTAATTTTCTTTTGGCTGGCTAGTTGATGCCCTCCTCTAGCCTCCGTTTGTAAGGGCCCCTGTTATATTTTCTTTCTATATACACCAATTTTTTCCAAAAAAAATAAAAAATGAATTGTCGAACCTCCACCACCATTTTAGAAGCACTGAAAAATTCATTGCTTTTATTTTCCTAAATCCCATACCTTCCAATTCCTTCACGAGAGCAACTTTATCCCAACGGATTAGATGAAGCTTCTTCTTTTTTTCCAACTTTATCACAATTTTAATCCCAACTTTATCACAATTGTCTCCTATTGAAAGGAACCTCTTTTTTCCAATTAGCCAACTTTTTCTCGACCTTTTCAAGATCTGGTTTCCAAGTTCTCTTCAACTTAGGATTTTATTTTTGAGATTTATGTAAAAAAATGTAGTCGTCCTGTCCAAACTGAAGCCCAGGTTTGTCCAAATAGAGTGCTATGTCCAAACGTAAAGCATCTCTCCGTCCGCATGCATGCCTAATTTTTAGCAATTTTTGGAAACATTCAATTCTAAATCAAACTAGGTTTTTTGGTTGCGTATATATATTCAATGTGCGAAAAACCTAATAAAATATAGATAAAGAGCATTATTTTGTATTGGATGGCTGCCTCTGTGTATTTTATTACGTTTTTTGAATCATTGAATCTAAATACATGTTTACGATTTAATATAGTACCTGAATGATAAAGGTGATTGTAATACGTTTTACATACTTAGAGTGATTCTTAGATTTATGACACAAGGTTGTGTTAATATGTCAAGCTCAAATTAATGGTACAAGTAATTGTTGTGAAGAAATTACTAGTGAAGATGCAATCAAATAATACAGAAGAACATTATTGAAAAGGACAGTAGAAGAATTAATTAACAATGGAAGACTAAGATAGACGGTAGTAAGGTTAGTATTTCAAGATATGGTGTTTTCGTGTGCTAGATTGGATTTATGATGGATTTCTTACGGGTGTGAATTCCCCCCCCCCCCCACCCCACCCCACCCCCAAGAGGACTTTTCACGTAAGACTTGATTTCACTCTTGCATTCTATATCGTGGTTGATATTATATTTGTTTGATATATATAATTATTTAACACTTTGTTGTATTTATTTGTAGAATCTGGGATTAAATTTATATGTAAAATAATTAATTTCCCGTTTAGTTCAATGATTCATGTCTATTTAAACAAGATTAAGTAGAAAATTATAATTAGGGATATTTTCAGTACTTTTCCTTTGCAACCCAAAAAATATCTTGTGCATAATAAAACAATAAACACATTTGAAGCAGCTTTGTTTGTTTGTTTTTTTTATCTAAAGACTTTTTAAAATTAAATAAGAAACATATTTGAAGTATTCTCTCTTTTCCAAAACAAAACACAAAATATGCATGCTTTTACTTTTTTCTAATAAGAAGTGCCCTCCTGCAATTAAAAATAGGAAAAGTTCTTCGATTACTTTGTTCTAAATCATTTCTAAAAACTTTTCTGCAAGGTTATTCACACGAATTTTTATTTTGGACTTAAAAGTTACAGACACACAATCACAATGGGAACTGCACTTAGGCTTACATATAAAATCAAACCCACACCACAAATTAATTCATTACAATAAGATAGAGAAGTTTTTTTTTTTTTCTTTTTTTCTCTTTTAAACTACAGATAGAAGCTTATTATTAACATACAAAATAATAGTACCAAACACCCTAGAGTGCACCAAGCAATAATAAATTCAGGAGGGCCCATGTCCTTCTGATGGTTATTTTGTTTTCTTTATTTATTTATTTATTTCTAAACAGATCGAATTTTTAAACTGACTTTTCACATTGTGAAAACTGCGCCCATCAATATTTTCCGTCTTTTTTTTCTTTCTTTCTAAAGAGAATGTTTCGAAATAAAACAAGAAACACATTTGAACCAGGTTCTCTTTTTCTTATTTAAAATTGTTATAAAAGTTTGGCCCAAAAAAAAAATACAAAATAAGATTTATATATATATATATATATATTTTTTGTTGAGTCAATTTTCTAACTTAAAATTTTTAGAATAACTAATGATGTAACATAATATTAAAATTCTAATTAGAAGAAGTCTTTGATTTTTTAACTCTCTCCATTTTATTCCATGCAAGATTTATACTCATTTACCATGTTAATAAGATCATAGATGCAACTCCAAGGGGGTTGCTAAGTAAGCAGTAGACACAGTAGGTAAGGAACTTGCCTTTTAAGATTGCTAGTAAATAATAAAATTGGTTCTCTCGAATTAGTGAATCCGAAATATCGAATACCGAGTTATCAAAATAGACAAGATCATTGATGCATGGCTGAGCTCTAAATCATTTTATTCTTAACCCTATGACCGTAAACTTTCTTGTGGAAAAGGGAGACATTCATTATCTCCTAGGTTTAGCCATTTTATCTCGGACTTCTGGTGGTAGTATGCCTCCTCAGCCAAACTCAAATCAGCATAGGTGATTTTGGCTACTTTATTTCCTTGCATTAAATCTTGATCTTGAGGGTGTTGCTGCAATTCAGTCTGGACTTTCTTAAGAATTTCCTTAGCTTGGATAACTCAAGGAGAATTTTTGCTGAAAAACTTTGAGTTAAACAGGGTAGAGGCATTGATAAACATGCTGCAGCCGCCCCACTGTTCTTTAACACATAGAGAGAGATTGTACTTACTTTTTGGGGAAGCGGGTTTGTGGTGCAGCCGGTGTAATGAAGAGGAGAGGAAGCAGCGAATGATGAACGAGGTGGAAGAAAGTGATGCACTATTGAACATTTTGCTATATATGTTGATGAGAGAAGGATGGTTAATCCAACCTCATTGGGCTGACTTATATTTTTTTTTCATTTTTTGAATCAGCGAAAAGAAAAATTTATTGATGAAAGACGTGATGTACAAGACATACATAATAAAAAAAATCAAAAAAAGATCAAAAAATTTAAAAGCATCATAATTCTCAAATTTCATCCCAACTAAGGTTGCTACTAAGCGGAAGCTAATCAAATGCTTTCTCAAACCCATACAATAGAGATAAACAACCTATAAATTCCTTACATAAAGTCTCATCCAAATCTAAAGCCAAAAAAACCAAAAGATCACCCATATTACCACTATCAAGATTACCCATTCAGTTTAAGAAAATCAAACAAAAGCTTCTTCCCAATTTTGCAACCGTTTGTTCATAGTTTTATACAGTCTAGTATTTTGCAATCTGAAACAAAACCCCTGTACATCCTTCAAACCGACATACATCAACAACTCCATCATAACCCGAGAGATTACTTCAAAGAGAGAGAGAAAAAAAAAAACAATAGCACATGCATCATCACTAAACTGTTTGATATTGAAGATGACGTCTTCAACAGAAAATTCGTGAGATACCGCACCATGTTTCACCCACAAAGCTACTCTGACTTTGATACTCTCACAAAGTGACTCCCAATCAGGATCATGTCTGCTGAAGATAAGCTCATTTCTTACTTTCCAAATGGACCAAAGTACCACAAGAGGGGTAGCATTCCATAACAGCCTGAATTTCTTCCTAAACTTAACCCTTGACCACCATTCTAAAAGGAGATTGATAGAATTTGGGAGGGCACCCAAAATACCCCAGCATTTAAGACAACAAGACCAAACAATCCAGACTTTCTTGCATTGAAGCAAGACATGATTGACCGATTCCAACTCAACTTTACAAAATTGACATCGTCCAACATTTTGCCCTTCAAGAACCCCAATTTTAAGAAGAAAATCTGTCGTTTTGACTCTTTCCATCCATGCCAACCAGCAGAAGAACTTAACTCTGGATGGAACTGAATTTTTCCAAATGAAACTCAATACCTTCAAGTTAGGGCCCAAAGATGAATCATACCAACTATACAAAGAAATCACTGCGAATACCCCTGAAGAATTAGCTTTCCACTTGAGATTATCAGAAAAATTAACCCATAAACTAGGACCAGGAGAGACACGAGCTTTAAGGTTGTTAAGACAATCAGCCTCCCAAGAAAATAATCTTCTTCTAAAAAGGGCTTCCCAATTCCAAGACCTGAGAGCCATTTCAACAAACATTGCTACGGAAATATTCTTTTCAACAGCTAAACTGAATAACCTTGGAAAAGCTTCATTCAGAGAATTTGAACCACACCAACAATCTTTCCAAAACAAAATATTTTTCCCATTACCCACTACAAGCTCCAAGCTAGATTTGAAATAATTAAACACTGAACACCCATTATTTCCCAGCGATAAAATGTCCTGCCAAATTCTTGACACCTTACTCTTATTCATTCCACAAGGAAGCCAAGAATCAACAGGAAAATCATTTTTTTCGCATAGTAATCTTTTCCACAAAGAATCTTTTTCCAAGCTAAACCTCCACCACCATTTTAGCAACAAACATCTATTCATCACTGATATACTCCTTAAGCCATGTGAAAGAGTATAGAATATTTATTGTATTCTATATTTATTGTATATATTTTATCTTTATTTTTTATATTTATTGTATCTATTTCAGGAATAGATTTTAAGATTTTTCTATATATACACGGTATGTATTGGTATGAATTTTTTTAATAAAAAATATCTATTTTTTATGGTATCAGAGAGCCGTAACCTTCCCTTCTGATTTTCTTTTGCTTTCTCTGCCTCCAGCCGCAGCCAGCAGTGCGTCTGCCACTGCTCTTCTTTTTCTGTTTTTCTTTCTTTCTTTCTTTCCCCTCTGCCCAGCGCCGCTTCCATGCCTTGCGCCCTGCCCAACAACTGCCTTTTTCTTTTTCGTTTCTTTCTGATTCTCTCGTTCCGTGCCGCTTCTTTTCTTTCTTTCTTTTTTTTTTTTCTTTTTTTCTTTCTTTCTTTCTTCCACGCCCATCCGCCTTTTTTCCTGCGCTTTTTTCCCAGCCGCTGCGCCTTTTCTAAGCCTTCCCTTTCTCTACCGCGGCTTCCTTTTCTAAGTCTTCACTTTCTATTCTTTGTTTCTTTCCCAGCGTCCTTTCTATTGGTGTCCAGCCGCAACGCCTATTCTATTTTTTCTGTTCCTGTGCCACACACTTTTTTCTTCTCCATGCTGTCGCACAACTTCCTTTTTTTTAATTTTTTTTCCTCGGCCTCTGTTTTTTTTTTTTTTTACAATGATTGAAGATAAAATTCATGCTATTAGTTGCAAACTCAAGGATGCCAATTATACCTATTGGGTTAGTGTTATGAAAAAATTTTCTACTTGACTACAAAAAGTGGGGCTTATATATCTGGTACCTATCCTTCATCCATCAGATCCCAAGAAAGAGGGGTATGAGGACTGCATGTGAAACTTGAGATTGTGACAATGCTCAGATTCTGACTTGGTTTCATAACTCTGTGGATGACCGGATTGAGATGATGTTTTCTAAGTACTCCATGGCAAAGGAGGTGTGGATGTACTTACTTGGTATTTATCAGCAGTCCAACTTTGCCAAACGGTATAAGTTGGAGACAGCCATTCAGGGATGCCCATTAGAGAGACAAGTCTATTCAAGATTTCTATATTGAGATGACTGGTCTTTGAGATTAGCTTGCTATGATGGATCCCCCCTAGCATAAGTGTACTTGATGATTATCTGAAGTTTCAGAAGGATAGTCGTTTAGTACAGTTCTTAATTGCCCTTTCTCCTCAATTTGAGGCGATTCGTGGTGGCATTCTTCACCGATCTCCTCTTCCTTCTATGGATGCTATTGTTCGTGAACTTCTTTTTGAGGAAACCCGACTGAAGACAGGTAGTTAGTCTTTATCTCCTTCTGTCTTTTTAGCTCCTGCACAGCCAACTCTACTACCCACTCCTTTTGCTAATTCGCTTCAATCCACTGGAAAGCCTAAGAGGGTCTCACTACCCTCAGATGAGTGTGCGTTTTGTCATCAGAAGGGCCATTGGAAGTATAATTGTCCCAAGAAGGAACATTCGCCCATTTTCTCTCAGCAGTCCTCCACACAGTTTCGAGCTCCTGTTCCGCATACTTCTCGGTCTCTAGTAGCCTACACAACATCTACTTCAGCTAGTGATTCTGATATTGCTTCCTTGAGTGCTCAGATTGCTCAGCTCTAGCACCTTGTGTCATCTGCCACACAGTTTTATGCTTCTTCCCTATCTCTCCATTCAGGTTTGCTTGGGTCTTCCTCAGGTATCTCTCCCCTAGTCTGGAATTTTTGATTCTGGTGCTTCCCATCATATGACTCCCTATCTTTCTTTATTACACAACTGTATCCCCCATCCCTCTCCCATTACTATTAGTGCTAGCCAATGGGTCTCACATGCCTGTCTTATCCATTAGTTCTATCTTACCCTCAGACAAATCTACAGTGACAATTCATTCTGTTCTTTATGTTCTGCATTTATCTGTTAGTCTCCTTTCCATTAGTTAACTTGATGCCTCTGGTTCTGATGTCATTTTTTCTTGTTCTGTGCAGGATCGGTTGTCCAAGAAGCAGATTGGGACTGGGCGTAGAGTTGGGGATCTGTATATGGTAGAAAGTTTACATCTTTCTTCTACTATTTCTTCATCTGCTCTTTCTTCTTTTTAGTTAAATTCTCAGTCTAGTCAGTTTTACTTATGGCATTCACGGTTAGGTCATTTGTTTGTTGATCGTTTATGATCTTTAGTTCCATCTAGTCTTTTGGATAAAGTTTCACTTAGTGAACTTACCAAGTGTCGAGGTTGTAAACTTGTTAAAATGACAGCTTTATCAGTTTAATAAAAGTATTTCAATTTCTAATACACCTTTCTCTTTAGTTTACTCTGATGTTTGGGGACCTTCTCCTATCTCTACCAAAGGTATTTCTGCTTATTATGTTTCCTTTATTAATGACTGTACTTGTTATACTTGGACTTTTCTTATAAAACATAAGTCTGATTTCTACTAAATTTATCATGATTTTCAATCTATGATTTTCACTCAGTTTGGGTGTGTTATCAAAGTATTCCGATCTGACTTGGGTGGGGAGTACTTTAAAACTGACCTCTGTGAATTACATGGCTTCCTTAGGTACTATTCATCAATCTTCTTATACCGATACTCCTACACAAAATGGTAGGGCTGAGCGTAAATATCATCATCTTCTTGACACTGTGCGATCTCTTCTTCTTTTTGCTTCTGTTCCAGCACCTTTTTGGGGTGAAGTTATTCTTACTGCTACCTTTCTTCTAAACCGAATGCCTATTCCTATTCTTTCGGGTCGTTCCCCTTATGAAGTTTTGTATTCTGAAGTACCTAATTACTCTCTTTTTTTGTGTGTTTTGGGTGTGCTTGCTTTATTCTACTCCCTTGGAAAGATATAACCAAATTGAGTGTCAGGTCTATTCTCTGTGTACTTCTTAGGGTATAGTTCAACCTAGAAAGGTTATCGTTGCTATGATCCTACTTCTCGTCGTCTTTATATCTCTCGCCATCTGGCGTTTCTTGAACGATTGTCTTACTTTCAACTACCTACTACCACTGCTACTGTCTCCAAAGAGGATTTGACTTCGCATTGATTCTTTTCTTTCTGATGTGTCTTTCGATGAGTATATCTCTACAGTCACTACTGAGCCCCTCCCTAAACCCACTAGTTCTACAGTCCTCCTTGAAGCCACTAGACCTACTAGTCACTATTGAATCAACTAGTCCCCCACTAGATATCTCTTTCCCCTGTTCCTTCTACTTCTAAAGACACTGATCCTGCTCCCCGCCGATATCCTCTTTGTCGTCGCCAGCCATCGGTAAAATTGCTTGGTTTTTCTAACACTTGTTTCTCTTCTTCCTACTGTACTTTCTTGTTTGCTATTCACTCTTTTTCAGAACCACAATCTTATCAAGGAAGCTTGTCAAAATCCTCATTGGGTCCAGGCTATGGCTGAAGAGTTAGATGCCTTACACAAGACCTCTACTTGGGTGTTAGTATCTTTGCCTGCTAGTAAAAATCTAATTGGCTGTAAATGGGTCTTTAAAGTCAAGACAAACTCTAATGGCTCTCTTGAGCGTTACAAAGCTCGACTTGTTGTTAAGGGATTTTCTCAAGAATATGGTCTCGACTATGAGGAGACATTTGCCCCTGTTGCCAAAATGACCACTGTCCATACATTGATCTCAGTTGATGCCATTCACTCCTAGGCCCCTCTATCAAATGGACGTCAATAATGCCTTTCTTAACGGCCATATTACAGAGGAAGTCTATATGTATCCTCCACCAAGCCTGCCTCATTCTTCCGATCAGGTGTGTCGTCTTCGTCGTGCCCTTTATAGTTTGAAACAGTCTCCACAAGCTTGGTATGACCACTTTCAAACTGGTGTTACTGAGCTTGGTTTTCTTTCCAGTGCTTATGACTTGCCTTGTTTCTTCTTCACACCTCTTCTGGCTTTGTTGATTTATTATCATATGGGGATGATATGATCATCACTAGCTTTGATTCTTCTGTCATCACTGGAAGCGCGTCGTTAACAGTTCAAAAATTTAACCTTACTTCTTAACATAATAAAAGAAAACAAACACAGTAGCTAGATAAGTAAGGGTCGAACCCACAGAGAGTGTTCACAATTTATTTTTTATTTATTCTGACTAATTCTAAACTGAAATTCAATTAATAACAAAACAATAAATGGGGGGGTTGGAATTTTGATCAAACTAATTATGATTAAAAACTAAATTAATAACAGAAATCAATGAATTAAAACTTCAGTTCTTCTTTTCAATCTTACCCTTGCAGTTAATGGAACAATCAATCAACTATAACATTATACCACCCTTCAATGAATCTAATAATCCTAGGTAACATCAAGCTTCTGCTACTCGAAATTCTCCTTAATTCCTTCACTAATGAAACAAACTCTTCATTAGATTCTAACCATTAGACAATTTAAAACAAGTTCTCTAAATTTAATATAATGGACAGAATTAATATCAAGAAAATTAGAATATTCTAAGCAACAATCACACATGTTCGGACTGTTTAACTTAGATCATGATAATCATAGCAATAAACAAAAGCTTGTCCACAATCATCTATCACTATTTTCCACAATTGATTAGGAACCATATCAATTATGTAATATACTTCCTGAATCTAGCAATTGGTAATAATCTGATCAATTTAATAGGCCTTGATTAAATCAATCAAACCAAATATCAATAAAACAATTAAAATAGATTATCATGAATAGATTTCATAAGAAAAATGAGAAATAATGTTACTGATTTGATTCAACCATCAAACTGCAATAAAGGTTCGAAATCCCCTTGAACTGAATTCGAAAATCTAGCCTGACATACTTGAATAAGAAAACCCTAATAATTTAATTATGTTTCTCTTCCTCTTCTTCGTCCGTAACCTTTGTTGCAGCGCCGCATGTATTGCCCTTCTTTTCTTCCCCTTCTAGAAACAGCGCCTCACGTCTTTTATACTTGCCGCAACTTTTGACTTCCTTTCCTTTTTTTTCCTTCAGCCGTGTGGCCTAGCTTTCCAGCCCGCACATCCCTTTAAAGCCCAACACGAAGCTCAGCCCAGATTCTAGCCAAGCTTCGAAGCCAGCTGCTTCTATTCCTTTTTCTTTTTCTTTGGTCAGCTACCCACTCCTTCTTCTTATATTAGTTTCATGCGCCAGGTCCTCGACCCAATTTTTCTTGCTTTTCTCTTTCTTTTTTTTTCTTTTTCCTGGCGTAGCCCACTTTCAAAACAGATTGACAGAAATCACCGAAATCGTGTTGGAATTGTGAGCTAGTTTTTCTATCCGATAACGACTGAATCTTGATTTAGGCTCTTGATGAAAGTTGTAGCCCTAGGATGAGTAGATAAATTTGGGTTTTTAAATCACCTGATTTAGACTTCGAAAACTCAAGTTATGACCCACTGAACTTTATTGGTTCGGACAGGAATCCAACTCCAATTAGGATTCGGATCAACTTTCCAGGCTTGACTTTGAAACAATGTTTGGAGGCCCAAATTAACTCAGGATTTTTGCAAACCATACCTTTCTAAAAAGCTTAAGACGTCCTCTAAAAGCTTCATGAAGATCACTTCCTCATTCTGAAATTCTAACACCATCCAAACTTCAATTGAAGCTCTATAGATCGAATCTGCCTAAAAGTTAGAAATTGCACAATATACTCCATATCTATTCTTTTACCTTCAATACTTCCTTAATTCAATAAATATATTAATCAGCTCACTTAAACAAAAAATATGTCATAAAACTAAATATAAATGAATTAAAAATATTAAATATTATGCTCTTATCAAATTCTCTCACACTTAGTTTTTTACACGTCCTCGTGTAAACAAAAACTGAGAACAAAACAAAGAGTTCACTTGAATCCATTCAACCAAACTTTCAAAGGTCTTAAGTTCAATAGCTCATCCTATGAAAATTAATGCTAACTAGCAGGAATTTGGTTAATATTTCATTAATCAATTCGCAACAACAACCCTGTCATTTTTCACAAAACAATTTCAAAATTCAAGTGCATGCATACAAGTACCTTTCCTATGATCAACATGAATACACAACTAAGTCCATATGGGAGAACAACTATGCACACCATTTCAAGACTCGAAACATAGCTCTTCCACTATTACTTTTCACACAATTACTTTTTTTTTTTTTTAGGTGAATGCATTTTATGCTCCATCTCACTTTTTGCAAGTGTTTTTGAGTGAGTGCGTTTTACGCTCCATCTCACTTTATGCATGTGTTTATGAGTGAATGCGTTTTACGCTCCATCTCAATCCACCACATGATTTACTTACTTTACTTTTTTTTTTATTCATTTCTCTAACATATAGCTCCATAATTAGAAAACAAAATAAGTAGTTAAGCAAGTTATAAGTCTTGAAACGAATGTAAGTAGTTAGACACTCATACAACTTAACTAATAAAGCATGTATCTCATACTCGAGCACTCATGCTCATAAAAATAAAAACAAATCAGTTTAGCAACAGTTCAAGTATGGATTGTGACTTGGTCATCATTATTCATCAATTAATTAAACATCAACCAAAACCTACAAGTCAGCATTAATTCTCACACATTCATTGGCAACCTTTAAGAGCTTAGCCAAATAAAATCCAAACAAAACCATCCAATTCTGCACAAAAACATTTATTTATTTTTTTGCATTTTATTTTTTTATTTTTGTATTTTGTATTTTTTTGGTTGAAATAATCAGTTAAATCCAGCAACACAAACAAAGTTTTAAATCCTCTCCCCCACACTTAAACCTTACATTGTCCCCAATGTAAGATAATTATGCAAAGAAGAAATGACAAAAATAAAAAGAAAAAGGGAAAGAAACTCAAATATGGTTTCTTGGGTTGCCTACCAAGCAACGCATTTATTTCACAGTCGTTTGCCCGACAACTTGCTCCTCAACCTGAGTAAACCGGATCCTCCAAATCCACTACCTAAACATTCTCTACTTGAATAACTTCATAAAAGGTTTAAGTCTACGACCATTTACATTAAAAACTTTTCCCGTTCTTGGGCTTTGAATTTTCACTGCACCATGATGAAAAATATTAGTAATAACAAAAGGAGCAACCCAACGGAAACACAACTTACCTGGGAATAACTTAAGCCTTGAGTGGTAAAGTAAAACTTTTTATCCAACAGCAAAGTTCTTGCTAGAAATCTTCTTGTCATGAAAGGCCTTTGTCTTTTCTTTGTATATTTTAGAGCTCTCATATGCTTCATTTCTCAATTCCTCTAGCTCTTGTAACTGCAACTTCCTATGTTCGCCAGCTTTATCCATATATGTTGCATTGCTTGATTGCCCAAAAAGCCTTGTGCTCTAATTCCACAGGAAGATGACATGGTTTGCCAAATACTGACCTATAAGGTGACATGCCAATAGGAGTCTTATATGCCGTCCTGTAGGCCCATAGTGCATCCTCCAACTTCGAACTCCAATCCTTTCTATTCGGCTTGACTACTTTCTCCAAAATGGACTTAATCTCTCAATTAGACACCTTAGCTTGGCCATTGCTTTGTGGATGGTAAGATGTGAAAATCTTATGCACAATATTGTATTTCCTAAACATTGCCTCCAACATCCTATTGCAAAAATGCGTTCCTTGTATCACTAATAATGGCCCTTAGAAGTTCCAAACCTAACAAATATATTAGATTTCACAAAATCTGCAACAACTTTAGAACTGTCAGTCCTAGTGGCTTTAGCTTCCACCCACTTAGAAACATAATCAACAGCCAAAAGTATGTAAATATTACCAAAAGATGAAGGAAATGGTTCCTATAAAATCAATGCCCCAAACATAAAAAATCTCAACAATCAAAATAGGAGTCTGTGGCATTTGATTTCTAAGCGATATATTACCTGTCCTTTGACAATTGTCACATAATTTACAAAACAGATAAGAGTCCTTAAATATAGTTGGCCAATAAAAACCACATTCTAAAACCCTACGAGCTGTTCTTTTAGGTCAAAAATGACATACACAAGCATAAGAATGACAGAAAGGTTAAAATAGATAAAAATTCATTTTCAGGCCCACACCTTCTTATTACCTAATCAGAACAAAATTTCATAAGTATGGGTCATCCCACACATAATATTTAGCATCACTTTTAAGCTTATCTTTTTGAGATTTAGAAAGATTATCAGGAAAATGTTTACCCACTAAATAATTTGCAATATGCGCATACTAGGGTAATGCCTTATCAATAGAAAATAATTGCTCATCTAGAAAAGATTCTTGCAATGGCAACTCATCTTCATCATGTATCAACCTGCTCAAATGATCTGCTACCACGTTTTCTACTCATTTCTATCTCCAAGTGAAATTCTTGTAACAGCAAAATCCACCTAATAATCCGAGGCTTGGATTCCTTCTTTGAAAGCAAATACCTGAAAGCAGCATGATCAGAATAAACCATAACTTTAGTACCAAGCAAATAAGACCGAAATTTTTCTAAAGCAAAAATAATAGATAAAAGTTCTTTTTTAGTTGTAGTGTAATTAATCTGCGCTGCATTTAAAGTCCTACAAGGCATAATAAATTGCATGAACAGCTTTGCCAACTCTTTGTCCTAACACAGCTCCTACTGCATAATTGCTTGCATCACACATAATCTCAAATGGCAACTCCCAATTTGGTGGCTATATCATTGGAGCTGAAGTTAATAGCTTCTTCAATTTGTCAAATGCATCCTTACACTCCTCATCAAACTGAAACTGTACATCCTTTTGCAATAACTTACACAAAGGCAATGCTATCTTTGAAAAATCCTTGATAAATCTACGATAAAAACCTGCATGACCAAGAAAAGAATGAATCTTCTCGCATATTTGTAGGGTAAGGTAAAGTAGAAATAATATCTATTTTTGACTTATCTACCTCTATTCCTTTAGCTGAAACAACATGCCCACGAACTATACCTTGCTCTACCATGAAATGACACTTCTCCCAGTTAAGAACAAGGTTAGTTTCTAAACATCGATCAAGCACACGAGTCAAATTATCTAAGCATGCATCGAATGAATCACCATATATTGTGAAATTATCCATAAACACCTCAATGCAACTCTCTAAAAGATCAGAAAATATACTTACCATGCATCGCTAAAAAGTCCCTGGTGCATTACAAAGTCTAAATGGCATTCTATGATAAGCAAATGTACCAAATGGACAGGTGCAGGTTGTCTTTTCCTGATCTTCTGGTGCAATCACAATATGGTTATAACCTGAAAAAACCATCCAGAAAATAATAATAAGTATGGCCAGCTAATCTCTCTGACATCTGATCAATAAAAGGAAGAGGAAAATGATCTTTTCGGGTTACAGAATTCAACTTCCTGTAGTCAATACAAACTCTCCAACCTGTTTGCACACGTGTGGGTACTAACTCATTATTATCATTTTGAATTATTGAAACACCAGATTTCTTTGGAACAACCTGCACTGGACTTACCCATTAGCTATCTGAAGTTGGGTAAATGATACATAGATCAAGTAACTTCAAAACCTCCTTTTTCACTACCTCCATCATTGGTGTATTTAATCTGCGCTGAGCTTCCCTAGTTGGTTTAACTCTTTCTTCTAACAGAATGCGATGCATACACGCAGCAGGGCTGATCCCTTTGATATCTGTAATTGTCTAACCAAAAACCATCATACGCTTCCTTAGAACTGTTAACAGTTTGTCCTCCTGTACTTTAGTCAAATTGCTAGCAATAATTACTGCCAGTGTACGTATCATTCTCCCCTAAATATGCATACTTTAAGTGAGCTGGTAATGGTTTTAGTTCTAAAATAGGGGCCTACACAACAGAAGGTAAAAGTTTCTTGTGAGTAACAGGTAACTGAATGGAAGATACTGCATACTTATCGAAAATCATAGGCAAAGAGTGTAATGCAGCTATAGTCTCCTTCAGATCTTGATTCTGCTCAATTTCTTCTTCTTTCTCTAATTCCAAACTATTGGTAATTGCAACCTCCAAATTTTTCTTACTTGTTTGCTCAAAAACTTCCTGCACTAAAGGGTTAATAACATCAACAGCAAAAACATGATTAATATCACTAGGGCACCTCATAGCCTCATAAATGTTGAATTGAATCTTTTCACCATCAAATTCCATGGTCAAGGTACCATTATGCACACCAATCATTGTTCTAGCTGTTTTCAAGAATGGTCTCCGCAATAAAATATGTGCAAGGTTAGGAGATGTATCATCATCCATATCCACAATGTAAAAATTCACAGAAAATATTAATTCATTCACTTGCACTAACACATCCTCAATTACCCCTTCAGGGTAAGCATTAGTACAGATCAGCTAACTGTATAATAACACCAGTATTTTTCAAAGAACCTAGATTCAAAGAAGCATAAACAGATCGTGGCATGACATTAATAGAAGCTCCTAAATCTAACATGGCTCTTTCAAATCTAGTATTACCTATTCTACATGGAATGGTGAACATACCTAGATCTTTACACTTAGGGGGGAGCTTTCCTTGAAGAACTGCTGACACATTCTCCCCCACACTTACCTTCTCATCATCTTTTAATTTCTGCTTGTTAGTACATAATTCTTTAAAAAACTTTGCATACCTTGGCACTTGCTTAATTGCATCTAGTAAAGGAATATTTACCTCTACCTTGCAGAATGTCTCTAAAATTTCTTTCTCTTGCTCCTCCTTCTTAAACCTTGCCACATCTGTATGGAAAAGGTAGGGGGTTAGTCTTAAATTGAATAGAAGGATTAGGAATTACCTTAGATATTTCTGCCTCCTTCTTATTCTCTTCCTCAACAACTACAACAGTGGATTTTGGTACTTCCAAATGTTTGCCACTCCTCAATGTTATAGCACTTGCATTCTCTCTTGGATTAATAATAGTTTGAGAAGGTAACTTACCTGAGCCTTGAAAATTCAATTGACCAACTGTGGTAGCAAGCTGACTTACTTGATTCTCCAGATTATGTATAGAAGTCTTTGTCTCTTGTTGGAATTGCTACTTTTGGGTCATGAAAGTTTTAAACATATCCTCAAGAGATGTCCCAGAACTGAAAGGAGCTACTTGTTTAGGTGGATACTACTGTTGAACCTTATTGAAAATCGGGCTGCTTATTTGGAAAAAGCATTCTACATTGGCTGCCTATTTCCTCCATAGCTCAAATTGGGATGATCTCTTCCATCCTGGATTGTAATTATTAGAGTAGGGGATCATATCGGTGCTGGGGTTGTCCTGGGAAAATTTCCAACTGCATTAGCTTGCTGAACAGTTTCTTCCTCTTGCAATGTTGGACACACATCTGTATTATGTCCTGACAACGAACAAATTCCACACTTTTGTTGCTTGCATGTTCCCTACAGCCATTTGACAAACCATACCAGTTAAATCAGAAATTTGACGTTCAATGTTAAAAGCACTTACCTCATTCACTTTTTTAGGTGTATGCTCCATTCTAGGTTCCATATTGCTGTGAGTTGGCTGCCATGTTTGAAATCAAATTCCTAGCAGCATCTAGTGTCTTATCAACCAGTGCTCCTCCACTAGCAGCATCTATCATACTTCTATCCATTGGCAATAGCCCCTCATAAAAATATTGAATTAAATGCTGATCATCATTTTGGTGTGGTGGACAGCTCAAACATAACTTCTTGAACCTCTCCCAATACTCGTAAAGAGATTCTACATTATATTGTCTGATGTTACATATCTCTTTCCTTATATTAGCAGCCCTAGAAGTAGGAAAATATTTTTCCAAAAATAGCCTCTTCATCTCATTCCATGTCTGGATTAATCCGGAAGGAAGGTAATATAACCAATCCTTTGCCAAGTCTGCCAATGAGAATGGAAAAGCTCTAAGCTTTATCTGCTAGAACACACCACATGGAATTCCTTCAGATGCTTGTATGGATCTTCACCTGTAAGACCACGAAAGGTAGGCAAAAGATGTATTAGTCCTGATTTCAATTCAAAAGCAGCAGCTAAATCAGGATACTCAATACACAATGGCTGTTGATTTAGATTAGGAGCAGCCAACTCCTTCAGAGTCCTAGCAGCCCTATTGTTATTAGGAGCAGCCATATCTTCCTCTTCTGAATCACTATATGAACTGTTAGAAAGTAATTCAAGTGCTATGTTTAGGCCAGGTGATGTAGCAATAGCTTTTTCAGAATTTGTAGTTACAATTCAAGCTTGTCGAGTCTCTTTTCTCAACTTTCGTGCGGTTTTCTCAATCCTGGATCAAATCTTAACTCATCAGATTGAGAAGATCGAGTAATAAACCAAAAAGAAACAGAAAATAAATAAAAATAAGCAAAAATAAATCAGAAAAAATCAAAAATAAATAACCAAAAACACAAAAGTGGCCCAAAACCCTAGTAAACTGATAGAATTTGGCCTCGAGAGGGTGGGGCTAGTGAATCCTTGAAGGATTACTAGTCTTGTGCAGATCGCCGTTTCCTTTGAAACAAGTACTAGCTTGTCACCTAATTCAATCGCAAATTTTCAAATGAATAGTACCACCTAGAAAAATCCATCGAAAACCTAAAAAAAAAAAAAAAAAAAATTCAGAATTTGACAAACAAAATTAAAACATAAATTGACCTAAAAGTAACGAATTAGAAATAAGAAAACAACCAGACTAATAATAAAAAAAATGACAGAAAAAACTCCCTGGCAACGGCGCCAAATTTTAGAAGCGCGTCGTTAACACTCCAAAAATTTAACCTTACTTTTTAACACAATAAAATAAAACAAACACAGTAGCTAGATGAGTAAGGGTCGAACTCACAGAGAGTGTTCACAATTTATTTTTTATTTATTCTAACCAATTCTAAACTGAAATTCAATTAATAACGAAACAATAAATTGGGGGGGGGGGGGTTGGAATTCTGATCAAACTAATTATGATTAAAAACTAAATTAATAAAAAAAATCAATGAATTAAAACTTCAGTTCTGCAGTTCAATCTTACCCTCGCAGTTAATGGAACAATCAATCAACTATAACATTATACCACCCTTCAATGAATCTAATAATCCTAGGTAACATCAAGCTCTGTTACCCGAAATTTCCCTTAATTCCTCACTAATAAAACAAGTTCTTCATTAGATTCTAACCATTAGACAATTTAAAACAAGTTCTCTAAATTTAATATAATGACAGCATTAATATCAAGGAAATTAGATTATTCTAAGAAACAATCACACAGGTTCGGACTGTTTAACTTAGATCATGATAATCATAGCAATAAGCAAAAGCTTGTCCACAATCATCTATCACTATATGCCATAATTGATTAGGAACCATATCAATTACGTAATATACTATCTGAATCTAACAATTGGTAATAATTTGATTAATTTAATAGGCCTTGATTAAATCAATCAAACCAAATATCAATAAAATAATTAAAATAGATTATCATGAATAGATTTCATAAGAAAATGGAAGAAATAATGTTACTGATTTGATTCAACCATCAAACTGTAATGAAGGTTCGAAATCCATTTGAACTGAATTAGGAAAATCTAGCCTGACATACTTGAATAAGAAAACCCTAATAATTTATTTATGTTTCTCCTCCTCTTATTCATCCGTAGCCTTCGTTGCAGCGCCGCACGTACTATTTTTCTTCCCCCTCCTCTGGAAACAACGCCTCATATCTTTCATCCCTGTCACAAATTTTGACTTCCTTTCCTTTTTTTCCTTCAGCCTTGCGCCCTCCTTTTCCAGCCCCCACGTCCCTTTAAAGCCCAACACGAAGCTCAGCCCAGATTCTAGCCAAGCCTCCTAAGCCATTACTTCTATTCCTCTTTCTTTTAATTTGGTCAGCCGTCCATTCCTTCTTCTTATATTGTTTCATGCGTCAGGTACTCAACCCACTTTTTTTTTGCTTTTCTCTTTCTTTTTTTTTTTCTTTTTCCTTGCGTAGCCCACTTTCAAAACAAATTGACAGAAATCACTAAAATCGTGCTGGAACTTGTGAGCCTATTTTTCTATCCGATAACGACTGAATCTTGATTTTGGCTCTTAATGAAAGTTGTAGCCCTGGATGAGTAGATAAATTTGAGCTTTTGAATCACCTAATTTAGACTTTGGAATCAAGTTATGACCCATTAAACTTTACTGGTTCGAACAGGAATCCAACTCCAATCAGGATTCGGATCAGCTTTCCAAGCCTGACTTTGAAATAATGTTTGGAGGCCTAAATGAACTCGAATGTTTACAAACCATAGCCTTTTTGAAAAGCTTAAGACGTCCTCTAAAAACTTCATGAAGACCACTTCCTCATTCTGAAACTCTAACGTCATCCAAACCTCAATTGAAGCTCTATAGATCGAATCTGCCTAAAAGCTGAAAATTGCACAATATACTCCATATCTATTCTTTTACCTTCAATGCTTCCTTAATTCAATAAATATATTAATCAGATCACTTAAACATAAAATATGTCATAAAACTAAATATAAAGGAATTAAAAATATTAAATATTATGCTCTTATTCAATCACTCTCGTTAAGCTACATTTGTTTCGCACCTTTGAAATGAAGGACATGGGTCCTTTGCGATATTTTCTTGGGATTGAAGTGGCCTACTCTCCTAAGGGCTACTTTCTTTCACAGGCTAAGTATGCTAATGAGGTTATTCATCGAGCTGGCTTGCTCGATTCTAAGGTTTCTGACACTCCAATTGAGCTAAATGTGAAACTTGAATTGTACTGATGGTGTCCCTTTGGATTATCCCACTTTGTATAGGGAACTTGTTGGCTGCTTGGTCTACCTCATTGTCACTTATCCTGATCTTGCCTATGCTAGTCCATATCATCAGTCAGTTTGTCTATACTCTTCGTTCTCCCCACTGGGCTGCCCTGATTCGAATTCTGCGTTATCTTCGTGGTACTATATATCAGGGTTTGCTTTTATCTTCTATTTCCTCTTTGATACTCATTGCTTATACTGATTCTGATTGGATTGGTGATGTCACTGATCGCAAGTCCATTTCTGGTCTATGCTCTATTCTTGGTGATTCTCTTATTTCTTGGAAAAGCAAGAAGCAAAATGTTGTTACCCGTTCTACTGCTGAGGTCGAGTACTGTGCTATGGCACATGCTACCGCTAAAATTGTTTGGCTTCATAGTCTTTTGTCTGATTTGGGCATTTTTCAGTCTTCTCCCACTCCTCTCTATTATGACAACAAAAGTGCTATCCAGATTGCCCACAATACAGTGTTTCATGAATGCACTAAGCATATTGAGATTGATTGTCATTTTGTTCGTCACCATTTGCAGTCTGGATTTATCTCCCTTCCATTCGTTTCTACTGTACTCCAACTTGTTGATTTCTTCACAAGATTCACACTGTTGCTTGCTTTCGGTTCCTTCTTGGCAAACTCTCAGTGTTTTCATCCAAAACCCCTTAAGTTTGAGGAAGGGTGTGAAAGAATATGGAATATTTATTGTATATATTTTATCTTAGTCTTCTATATTTATTGTATCTATTTTAGGAATAGATTTTAGGGTTTTTCTATATATACACATATGTATTGGTACGAATTTCTTTAATGAAAAATATCCATCTTTCAAAGCCACCCTTGTTTTTGGATTTTAAAATGATGTTCCACTTTACCATATGAATTTTCCTTCTTTCTTCATCCCCTCCCCAAAAGAATCTAGCTTGGATGCTATTGATCTCTTTGACCATTCCAGTCGGAATCTTGAAAAGAGACATAAAGAAAATAGGTAGATTACTTAAATTTTAAAAGAATCATGTTGATCGAGTTAAAATTTATTTAAGATTGTGTTTAGGTTATTGGTTGCCTAAAAATGTGCAAGAAAGTAAAAAGAGTGTAGATCTTGAAGAAATTGAATCGTAGGCTTATATTTTTTTTAAAGATTTGTCATCTTAAATTAAAGTAAGATTTAAACACAATATGTTTTATAAATGAATTAGTGTTTTGTTGAAAATTAACGATTTATGTAATTTTGGTAAAAAATATTAGAGAAAGAGGGAGAAAAATGAAACAAAGAATTTACATGATCTAGTAATATGCATATGTTTCATGAAAACGAATGACTATTTTCTTTACCATGAAAAAATAGGATTGCAACATATTTATGCAGTCTCTCAATTATAATTCTACCTTAATCTAATGCAAGAAAAAATTCTTCAATATAACCTAATCCGACTTTGCTCACGTAGTTTGCTCAATGGCGCGGCTTGCTCAGCACATAAGACCCTCTATATTAGTTTCACATGTTATAAACATATGAACCACATCTCTCATAATTATTTCATTTATATATTTATTAAAAAATGTTAATTTATAGAACGGATAGCTACTAGGAATAGGTCAAGTATATATTTAGTATGCACAACGAAGAGTGGTTGAAAGCCTGGCATGCACCCACTTGATGTCAATGTCAGATTTAAAAATTGTGATTAAGGGACAAAAGTATATAAATAAAAATTTGGGAGAAAATCTTATAAAAAACTTAACAAATTTTGGGAGACAAAATTTTAATTACCTTAAAAGGGTTAACAAAATTAAATATATAAAAATTGAATTTCTCAAATTCTCGGGCCTTAACTTACCCTTGGCTCCACCAATGCCTTGGGACAAAAGCTTGAAGGTGAGTCCTTGATTTAAAAGTGAACAAAATGAAACATGATTAAGAGCTCCAGTAGTGAATTAAAGTGAGACTCAAATTTAAATTTGAGTCAAAATTTTTTTAAAAAATTTCTCTAACAGTAAACTCAAATTCATTTTTATTCAAACTTAAATTCAAATTTGTAAAATATTGTTCATAGATTCAAATTTATAATACTTAAATACTATTTATGAACTGCTGGAAAGTATCAAATTCAAATGAGACTTTTACCCAAATTTGAGTGCAAATTTAACTTTCAAGAGCTGGAGAAATGATATGTACCACTTTGAATGCATGCCATGCACATGCACCAGAAGCACAAATTAGAAGTAACAACGTGGTCTAGTTTGTTTGTTTCAATCTTTGTTTGTTTAATCTGTTATTGAGTAAGTCTGAGGGGTATAATGGTTGTTATTCCTTCTCCTATTCTTCAACATTTCCTATTCTCTTGCATTATTGTTATTTCCCTACTAGTTATATGGCTATATATGTAAGTTTGAAAGAGTTCAATAAAGTTATCCAATTATTCGCCCAATAATTCCTTCTTTCCTCTTCTCCCAATTCCCTTTCTCCTCCTTAATTCAGATATGTTCACATCAGTGGTGTTAGAGCGCAGTTCCGACCATGCATGGACACTCACGACAAAACGAATGCGGAATTCCGCAATGATGTCAACTAAATCAGTAGCACGACACGAGTCAAGCTTCGATCAGGTCATGAACGTTGCCTTACAAGTGGTGTTAACCGAGTTTCAAGTTCTTCGAACCTCTCGTAGCCAAAACACTAGCCTTCCCGAAACCAACCTATTTGTACGTGACGAATCCTTACACCCACATACTTCTCGTTCTAACACCATCAACGACCATCCTCATCAACACCTCAAATTGTCCTTCCTAAAGTTTAACGGAGAAAACCCAATTGGCTAGATTTACAAGGTAGAACGATACTTTGATTTCAATAATATTGCACCAGACCAACAAGTTCAGCTGGCCTCCTTCCATTTAGAAGGCATCGCCCTGCAATAGCATAGGTGGTTGACAAAATTTCGCAGACCACTCACATGGGATGAGCTTACCAAGGCTGTACAACTCCGATTTGGTCCAACCAACTACGGGGACTCGTCAGAAGCTTTGATTCACCTTAAACAAACCACAACCAGTAGAAACTTATCAAGAAGCTTTTGAAAAGCTCTCCCACCGAGTTGACGGCCTACCCGAAAATTTTCTAATTGGTTGTTTTATTACAAGACTCCGAGACGACATTCGTATAGACGTAAAAATTAAACAACCCTAGAACCTTGGCAGATATAATAGGAGTGGCTCGACTAATCGAGGAATAAAACCAGCTGCAGAGAAAACCAAACCAAGCAAATCCATTCCCAACCAACCTTAGTGACACCAAAGGCCTCACCTAACCCAATAGTTGGTGTGCTAGGACCTCTACCAACCTAGCGCATGAACCAAAGTTCCAATACTCAACCAGCAACATTTTGCCGAATCATCAATCAAGAGGCACGAGAATGTCCAGAGAATGGGTTATGTTATTATTGTGATGAGAAGTTCATCCTAGGCCATCGTTGCGAACGGCCGTAATTTATTTATGATCGAGGATTCACCCCATACGAGCATCGAGGATGTCGAGGGTGTTCAACCGGAACTAGAACATCATAGAGCTATACCTAAAATTTCTTTTCATGCAATTGCAAGTACCGAACACCCACAAACCATACACGTCCTGGGCAAGTTGAAAAACAAGAATGTGATGGTGCTAATAGACGGTGGTAGCACTCACAACTTCATTGATCAGGTTATAGTCTCTAAGTTCGGGTTACCAAGTAATCCGGGATAAGAAATTCCAAGTCATGGTTGCTAACTGAGAGAAGATAGAATGTGCTGGACAATGTCAGGGCGTTCACCCTCACCATTCAAGGACTTTCCGTCACCGTCGACTACTACATTCTTCCTATCGCAGCATGCCAGTTGGTATTGGGAGTGCAATGGCTTGAAACTCTCAGACCCATCGAGACCAATTACAAGTAGCTAACCATGAACTTCAAAGTGGCAGGAACTTCCCACACCTTCCAAAAATTGGGACGAACTGGCATCGAAGCCTTAACTGACAAG
The DNA here is from genome assembly GCA_008638375.1 of Nyssa sinensis. NCBI lineage: Eukaryota > Viridiplantae > Streptophyta > Magnoliopsida > Cornales > Nyssaceae > Nyssa > Nyssa sinensis. The sequence goes on from CM018042.1 coordinate 25,025,527, forward strand.
GAATTCAATAGAGTACAAGGCACTGGGCTATTTTTTCAAATAATTACTTCCAAGCAGCAGCAGCTAACCAAATTTCTACCCACTTAAGATGGGCTAACTCCTAGCTAAATTCTCTCATGTATTAGAATCACCTACCAACTTGCCTCTGAGGCAGGTCACATGACCATCAAATTCCATTGCAAGCCGAACGCAGGACCAGTGAGTGTGAGGCCATATCGATACCTTTATTACCAAAAAATCGAGATAGAGAAGATGGTAAAAGAGCTTTTTCAATCTGGTTTGGTAAAGCCAATTAACAGCCCGTTCTCATCACCGATTCTATTAGTAAAGAAAGTAGATGGAGCTTGGAAATTTTGTGTGGATTATCGAGCTCTGAAAGACATCATGGTTAAAGATAAATATCCAATTCCTTGTTATCGATAAACTATTAGATGAGCTCCACGGAGCCAAATTTTACTCCAAATTGGATTTACGGTCTGGATATCATTAAATTCAAGTGCAAGAAGATGACATTCTTAAAATAGCATTCCAGACACACGAAGGGCATTACGAGTTTATAGTGACGCCAATTGGCCTCACTAATGCACTAGCAACCTTCCAAAGTCTCATGAACGATCTCTTCCGTCCCTATCTCCGAAAATTTATTTTGGTTTTCTTTAATGACATTCTAGTGTATTCGAAATCATGGGAAGACCATCTCACACATTTGCAAATTGTTAAACAAATCCTATCAACTAACAGTTTGTTTGCAAAAGAGTCAGAATGTCAATTCGGTGTTTTACATGTTGAATACTTAGGTCACATAATTTCGGAGCAGGGGGGTGTCAGTTAATCCAACCAAAATACAAGTTGTCATTGAGTGACCAACATCGACAACGGCAAAAGGGGTCTATGGGTTCCTTGGTTTAGTAGGCTACCTACCGAAAGTTTATCCGTAATTTCAGATGTATAGCAACTCCTTTGACCCGACTCTTGAGCAAGGATGGATTTTAATGGAATAAGGTAGCAGAGATAGCCTTTAAACAATTGAAAGAGGCATTGACTTCACCACCAATTTTATGCCTTTCTGATTTTTCTCAACAATTCGTGATTAAATGCGATGCCAGTAGAATCAGAATCGGTGCAATTCTTACCCAACAAAATCGACCAGTAGCGTAGTTTAGCTGAAGCATTAAAAGGTTTGGCCTTGGCATTGTCCACCTACGAAAAGGAAATGTTGGCTATCGTCAAAGCAATCAAGAAATAGCGTCCATATTTGCTTGGGAAACAATTTACAGTCCGCACCAACCAAAAAAGTCTCAAGTACCTATTGGAGCAACAGATTACTACACCAGCACAAAGACGATGGCTGCCAAAAATGCTTGGTTATGATTACGAAATTGAGTATAGACGTGGGCATGAAAATCAAGGTGCAGATTCTTTGTCACGTGTAGTTAAATTCCAATTTTTATCAATTTCTATACCATATGCAGATTGGTGGCGTCCGATGCTTCAAAAGAAAGTCCAACATGACTCATTTTATGAGGAATTATTAAATAAAAGCCCTTCCCAATCAGACCACAAGCTGCTCCGAACGTGATGGAATATGGTTCAAAAGAGACAAAGTTTATTTGAGCCCCACCTTAACCTTGATTCCAAATGTACTTGCTGATTGCCATTTATCACCTATCAGGTGGGCATTTTGGGTTTCATAAGACACTCTTTTGTATCAAGCATAGTTTTTTTTGGTCTAACACGCGCCAAACTGGTGAAGAAATTTTTGCAACAATGTGATGTCTGTCAGCGGTTCAAGACCGATTGCTACGAAGCCGGTAGGGTTGCTTTAGTCACTGCTAGTCCCTACTCAAATGTGGACCGATGTCTCGATGGACTTTATTGAGGGGTTACCATTTTCTAATGGATACACTATCATCATGGTAGTCTTCAATCGGTTGACGAAATATGTTCACTTTATATCCTTGAAACACCTGCTTACCGCTATAATTGTCGCCTAAGGCATTTGTCACCAACAGTGGTTTGCCTATACGGTATTCCGACATCAATTGTTAGTGACTAGGACAAGGTGTTTATCAGCATCTTTTGGCGAACATTGTTTCAAGCTACAAGGAACCAAGTTATATATGAGCTCAAGTTACCGCCCTCAATCCGACAGCCAAACCGAAGTTGTAAATCAAACTTTGGAGTAGTATTTACGATGTTTTGCTAGTGATTAGCTGCGAAAATGGCTCGAATGGATTCCCTGGGCCGAGTTTAGCTACAACACACCCACTCACTCTTCCACCAAGATGACACCCTTCAAAGCGGTTTACGGCATTCCACCTCCAAGTCTACTAGCTTATATACCGGGCACTTCCCGTGTCCAAGTGGTAGATGGGTGCCCACGTGACTGAGATGCCATTCTACGTGAACTGCGACACAACCTCCTACTAGCTCGAGATCGGATGAAATGTCAAGCGGACTAACATCGGCGCGAGGCCTCGTTCATTGTGGAAGACTATGTGTATTTGAAACTACAACCTTATAGACAGAATTCTGTGGCTTTTCAGGGCTCCATGAAGCTCTCCCAACAGTTTCTTTGGACCATACCAAGTTATTGAAAAGATAGGTTCTGTGGCTTATAGATTGGCTTTGCCTCTTGGTTCTCAAATTCAAAATGTGTTTCATGTCAGTTTGTTACAGAAGCATTTGGGACCAATCACTCTTACTTCTACCCAACTTTCCCCTGTCTCGGATACTTCAACCATCCTTCCACAATCCGAAGCCGTCTTAGATCAATGTGTGATCAGCAAGGGAAAATATCGTCCAAAGTTTGAAATCTTGGTGAAATGGGTAAGTGCACCAGCAGAAGGCGCAACCTGGGAAAATGAGTGGCGCTTTAACAAGTCATATCCCGATTTTATCCTTGTGAACAAGGATCTTTAAGGTGAGGGGTGGGGGGGAATGATTTGTGCCACTTTGAATGCATGCCATGCGTGCACCAGAGCACACTAAAAGCACAAAGTGGAAGTGGCAACGTGGTCTAGTTTGTTTGTTTATAGTCTTTGTTTGTATAATCTGTTATTGAATAAGTCTGAGGGGTATAGTGGTTGTTATTCCTTCTCCTATGCTTCAGCATTTCCTATTCTCTTGCATTATTATTCTTTCCCTACCATTTGTATGGCTATATATGTAGTCTGAAAGAGTTTAATAAAGTTATCCATTTATTCACCCAATAATTCATTCCTTCTTCTTCTCCCAATTCACCTTTCTCCTCCTTAATTTAGATACGTTCATATTAAGAAAATTCTCTCGAAAGTTATTCATGCAAATTTTATTTCAGGACTTAACTCCAGAGTTACGGGCCCGCAATGTGAACTGTAATTTGGCTTACATATATAAACAAAGTCATACCACAATTAATTCATTACAATAAGATAAAGAAACTTATTATGAACATAAAACATACTAGCTAGTACCAAACACCCCTAGAGAGTGCACCGAGCTATGCAGCTGCCATGCTTTATTTCATGTCACATCCATAACGTTATGGGTCCCTTCCTCCGTTTATCACCTGATGAGGGATTCTTGGTCTGGGTGTGTTACTTCCAACTACATCGACTGTGTTATATGGAGGGAGAAAGACATAAATATTAATAAAAATTGCATAAATGCTCTGTTATGTGGTGTGTATGTGTGTGTGTGTGTGTCTATATATATATATATATTCTTTAACACAAAGTGATAGATTGGACTTACTAGATCGTTTAGCTATGGCCGGTAAAATGAAGAGGATGAAGATGAAGAAGCAGAGGATGATTAAAGGCGTAGGAGAAACAGAGGTCTTGTTCAACATTTTGCTACTATATATGTCGATGAGAGAAGGATGCTAAAATAATTTATATAGAGGTTCCGAACTCCGTTGCTTGAGAAACACTCAAAAAGAAGGATCAGAGGGCCACCGGATTAGCTCCGGCGGTAGCCGCTCCAATGCTTAAGTTAAATAAACTGAATTGAAAGATTGTAATTGTAAACCAAAGAATGAGCATGAAAAATAAAGTGTACCTTTAGGGTTTAGTTTATAGGCTGTGGCTTTCATAAGTTGATTAGGATTTGGAGCCACAGAATTAGGGATTTGATCATCAGAGAATAGCAGTTATCATGTTAGATACTGCGCTTGAGAGATATCCGTGAGTGACAGTTTCCTTGTTGAAGACTGTTTCCTTATCCTTCTACTCGATAGAAGGTTTGAGGCAGTGATAAGTTCTGAACCCTGAGGGGTGTTTTGATGGCCTTGTGCTCAGACTTGTGAGTTCTGAAGGCTAAGTGTCCAAGCCTGCTCTGAATGGCTGAGTCTGCTCTGGATGACCAAGCTTTAACTGGTTTGTAATCATATGTATCACATGGGAACTGGTCTGTCACTTTGTGGTATATCATATATCATTAAGTTCAATCTAATGTCATGGTATATAATCATTAGTTTAATAATGAAAGTACAAATTACTTAGTTTTATGGTATAATCAGTCTGCTTCAACGAACTCATTAATTTTTAATTTGGAAACTTCTTTGAAAGTTATTCACACAAATTTTATTTCAGACTTAACTCCAAAGTTACAGACACACAATGGAACTGTAATTTGGCTTACACATAAATAAATCCATACCACAGACTAATTCATTACAATAAGATACGAGAAACTTATTATGAAATACAAAATACTAGCACCAAACAGCCCCCGAATGCATGAGAACCATGCAGCTGCCATGCTTTACTTCATGTCACATCTATGGTTATGGGTTCATTCTTCCATTTATCACCCGCTAGGGTGGTCCTGGTCTGGAGGGGTTGCTCGGAACTGGGTTACTTGGCGTCGGCCCTCCTGTGTTATGCAGAGGGATAAAGATTGAGAAAATATTAAAAATAAATAAATTTGAAGAAGACTACTTGGAATAAAATCAGATGAGAGATTGTACTTACCAAATAGTTGTCGTGTAGCTATGGCCGGAGAAATGAAGAGAATGAAAATCAGGAAGCAGAAAATGATGAAAGAAGTTGGAGAGACAGAAGTCTTGTTCAACATTTTGCTACTATATATGTTGATGAGAGAAGGATCCGTATGGTTACTCCAACCTCTTTGCTGACACTTATATAGACAATTGCATATAGAGAGACGGGATGTATAGCTTTTACAATAGCTTTCTTGTAAAATTGACTTTAAATCATTGGTCAAAGTGAAAATTGTTGTCATCTATTTGAAAAATGTGACCTCTATATATATAGATATATATAAAAATGGTACACTCTGTTTGAACTTCAAATAAATATAAGTATCTTCTTTTAGGTATATCAGATTAGTTTACCGTATTATATTCTCCATCATAATTATTTTTTAAAGTTTAAATAAAAAAAACATATTCATTATAAAAATACATTGACATATTATCCTGATAAATAAATTCAGTATACTAAGTATTTTCCTTTATTAAAATATGTCTTTTTGAATCTCCTAATTGTGCATGGAATTATATGACTGAAGTAAATTAATAATACACTAACATAATATATGAAACCCAAAATTTAGGACAAACTTACAAAATATAACATTCTTTACTTTATTTCATTCTTTAAACAAAAGAAAATAATCTTCTAATTAGATCGTGTTAAAATTTAAATGAGAATTATTAATTAATTATTTTGTAAAAATAGTCTTAGGAAAATAATCTTCTAATTAGCATATATTACAATTTAAATGAGAAGTATAAATTAAATATTTTTGTAAAAATATTATCTTACAGAGAGATTTATGTCACTATAAGCAAATCATTATTCTATATAATTGTCATACTCATACAACAACCATCACAATAAGTCAATAACTACTTCCTTTGTCTTATATTATTTACCTACCTTGCTTAAAAGATATATTATAAATATTACTTAATTACATTTCCAGTTGAATTTAAATACATTATATACTTTGACTTGAAGATTAGTTTTGAAAATGCATGTTTATATATATATATTATATATATATATATATATATATTTATATGAATGTGAACATATTAAATATTTTTTCCATCAACAAAGAGAGAAATTTTATGCCCACATGAATTAGTGTTTGATTAATTAAACCTAAGGTAAGAACGGGTCGCCTAAAATTCTAATATTAAAATTTTCAGGTAAGAGTGGTCAAAAAAACACATTACTTAAATGAAAATGAGTTCAACACATTAAGTAATGCTGATAATAATAATCTTAATTTTGATGTTGATGATGCAGGACTCCAACGAGTGAATAATATTTAAATTGAATCAGAACTAGAATAATCTAAAACACAAGTGAATAATATGTAAATTGTCATAATTTTATTGAAAGGCAAAATTAAGATTCTTAAAAATAAATTTCAACAATGCTTTAATGTGAAAATTTTAATTCTTGGTAAAAATGAAAACCTACAAAAGGAATTGCATAAGCTTAAGGAAATTATTCAAAAGATGAATAAAAGAACTTTAAAATTAGATAAAATCTTAAATATATACACGAGAAGGGATGTGGAACGTTTGTATCCTCTACAATAACTTTCTTGCAATCGGCTTCAAATCATTGCTAAAAGATATGAGTATGTCATTGTAGAAAGTGTAAACAAATTATTGCAAAAAATATGTGATACGATGATAATAATAAAATAAAGACAATAAGATAAATATGTTATTAACATAAAGAGCCTATTTTTATTAGATGAATCGTTCAATAAAAATACTCTTAGAGTGCATGAGACCCATGCAGCTGCCGCACTTTATTCATGTCTCACAACTGTAGTTATGGGTTAATTCTTTCCTTCATTTTTCAACCCATGAGTTACTCCCAGTGGTTTGGGTGAACTCCCATCTGGCACTCGACCTAGAACAAAAAAGGGGAGAGAGAGAGAGAGAGAGAGAGAGAGACATGACAGAGAGAGTATTAATAAAAAATTTCAAAAAATTGCATTAGACTACTTGGAGTGAAATCAGCCCTGCTTTTTATGTGGTATTTGTTTTATAACACAGAGAGATTGCACTTACCAGATGGAGAACGTACAGCTATGGCAGGTGAAATGAAGAGGATGAAAATCAAGAAGCAGCTATTGGCACTCCATAAAGTACTAAAAAGGTCTCCAACACTCCCAAATTCATTATTGATTTGGAGCGTGGGAAGTTGTTTGAGGAGTGCTAATAATCATTCCCAAAAATTGTTGTATATAATTGTCATACTCATATAACAACCATCATAATAAGTCAATAACTACTTCCTTTGTCTTATAGTATTTACCTTATTTTCTTAAAAGTTAGTTTATAAAATATTTCTTAATTATATTTCTTATTAGATACATTATATACTTTAAATTAAAGATTAGTTATGAAAATTGATGTTTTTGATATGAATATGAACATATTAAATACTTTTTTCCTTCAAATATTCAATTGTCAAAACAATATGGCGACTCCATGAATAAGTTATTGTGCCTTTGGCAGACAGCCAAGCTCAAGTCTTTGCTCGATCTCTCTTTCTCACTGAGAAAAAAACAAATGCTAGTGGGCCCATGTCCATGAGAAGGTTGTTTTTCTTTTATTCTTTATTTTTTAAAAGAAAAAAAAAAGTAAAACAAGAAAGAAAAATTTGAAGTAGATTTCTCTTTTTTCCTTGTTCAAAATTGTTGTAAAGTTTTGGGTAAAAACAAAACACAAAATATGTTTTCATTTTTTTATCAAAAGAAGTTTCCCTTTACCATTAAAAATAGGAAAAACATTCTTCGGTTCACTCCTAAAGCAACAAACAAATAGCAAAGTGTTTTTTATTCCTAAAAGCTTTCAAAAATATTACCCAAATTTTTTTTTTTTACGTGAAATCATGTTTTTGTTTTCTTTTTATTAGAAAACACTAAAAGATGTTTCTTATTTTCTTCCACCATAAAGATGAAAACTGATAAATCGCACAAATGCAACCTAATTCATTTGCTTTCACTTTTTCTAGAGAAGACTTTTATGTCATTAAACTCGTGAAATCAATGAAGGATGAGCTGCCCTTCAATTTTTTATTGAAAATATTTGTTACACTTTTTGAGTTTTTTTTTAAAAAATACATCCTTTTAATTTCTATTTTTCTCTCAATAAAGTTTTAATTTCTGTTTTTTTTTTTTTTTTATATGAATGTGAACATATTAAATATTTTTTCCATCAAGAAGTTGATTGTCAAAAGACTCAAAACAGGGTGGCGATGTGATTGGACGTGAAGGAAGGACAATGTTGGATGCTTAGTGCATGTTTGGCCACGTGTTATGGTCTTTAAATTGTGCCTAAAATTTGTTTGGATTGTTAAATCATCGATTGCTTTAAAAATTTAAGTTGTTAAAGAATGAATTCAATAATATATATCAAACTATTTTAATATGAGCAACTTGTGTTTTTGGGTCTCTCCTATTTCGTCAAACTAGTTCAAAGTACATTTTGGAGTTAGATTTTCCAAGTGCTTTTCAATCTCAAATGAAACTCAAAAAAGACATGAGACAGACATTTTGAAAATAATGCTCATACTGAAATTAGAGGCGCAGTCCATTCAGTTCTTTAAAACTCAGGTGTTAATGAGAGGGGCAGCCTGCTATATAGATAGACCAGAGGAGCTACAGACGGGCGATGTGAGACAATCCAACACGCCCTCTAGAGCACATTGTCCGCAGGGGGAGGTCAGGTGAGCGCGTCCCAACTCCTCTAGCCTAAAGTTAGGCTCTGGCTTGGCTCTGATACCATATTGAAATTGGAGGCGCAGCCTATTCAGCTCCTTAAACCCAGGTGTTAAGGAGAGGGGCAGCCTGATATATAGATAGACCAGATGAACTAGAGACGGATGATGTGAGACAATCCAATAGCCCACATGAGTTAGACATTTTGTCTTTGACAGATGACCCAGCTCTAGTCCCTTTTTCCTTTTTTATCAACAAAGAGAGAAATTTTATGCCCACATGAATTAGTGTTTGATTAATTAAACCTAAGGTAAGAATGGGTCGCCTAAAATTCTAATATTAAAATCTTAAGGTAAGCGTGGTCAAAAAAATACATTACTTAAATGAAAATGAGTTCAACATTAAGTAATGCTGATAATAATAATCTTTATTTTGATATTGATGATGAAGGACTACAACGTCAATGAACATGAGACATTAATTAAAATATTCACTTGAATCAGAAGTAGAATAATCTAAAACACAAGTGAATAATATGCAAATTGTCATAATTTTATTGAAAGGCAAAATTAAGATTCTTAAAAATAAATTTCAACAATGCTTTAATGTGAAAATTTTAATTCTTGGTAAAAACGAAAACCTACAAAAAGAATTGCATATGCCTAAGGAAATTATTCAACAGATGAATAAAAGAACTTTAAAATTAGATAAAATCTTAAATATATACACGAGAAGGGACGTGGAACGTTTGTATCCTCTATAATAACTTTCTTTCAATCGGCTTCAAATCATTGCTAAAAAATATGAGTATGTCATTGTAGAAAGTGTAAACAAATTATTATGAAAAATATGTGATACAACTATAATAATAAAATAAAGACAATAAGATAAATATGTTATTAACATAAAGAGCCTGTTTTTATTAGTTGAATCTGTAACCTCCAAGTCACATGATAAATAAATTCATACCACATATTAATTCATTACAATAAGATAGAGATACATATTATGAACATGCAAAATACTCTTAGAGTGCATGAGACCCATGCAGCTGCCGCACTTCATTTCATGTCTCACATCTGTATTTATGGGTTAATTCTTTCCTCCATTTTTCAACCCCTGAGATACTCCCGGTGGATTTGGTGTACTCCCATCTGGTGCACTACCTGGAACAAAAAAGGGGAGAGAGAGAGAGAGAGAGAGAGAGAGAGAGAGAGAGAGAGAGAGAGAGTATTAATAAAAAAATTTCAAAAAATTGCATTAGACTACTTGGAGTGAAATCAGCCCTGCTTTTTACGTGGTATTTGTTCTATAACACAGAGAGATTGCACTTACCAGATGGAGAACTTGCTATGGCAGGTGAAATGAAGAGGATGAAAATCAAGAAGCAGCAAATGATGAAAAGCGCAGAAGTAGATGACTTGTTCAACATTTTGCTTCTATATATGTTGATGAGAGACGGATGATTACTCCAACCACAATGCTGACTTATATACACACACACACACACACACACACACATATATATATATATAGATATACACACACATCTGCGTAGAGAAAGGTTGTGGAAGATATCATTCTAATTAATAAAGAAAGCTTGAATCTACAAGATTTGGAAGACCAAAAATGAAACTTTATTAATAATAGAATTATTCCTTTAAATATTTACAACCCTATATTTGGATTATGTTATTTCAATAAATCTATTTTCTTAATATTTGCCTTTTTGAATATCATAACTGTGCATCAAATTATATGACTAATATGTTGTCATAATATTTGAAAATCAAAATTTAGGGCATAAACTTATAAAATCTAGCATTCCTTACTTCTTTTTCTTCTTTAAACCAAAGAAAATAATCTTCGAATTAGAATGTGTTAAAATTTAAATGAGAAATATAAATTAAATATTTTTTGTAAAAGTAGTCTTAAGAAAACATTTTTCTACTTAGCACATGTATTGATGTCACTAGAAGTACTAAAAGATTAGAAGAGAGCTATTGACCCTCCATAAAGTACTAAAAAGGTCTCCAACACTCCCAAATTCGTTAGTAATTTGGAGTGTGGGAAATTGTTTGAGGAGTGCTAATAATCATTCCTAAAAATTATTATATATTATTGTCATACTCATATAACAACCATCATAATAAGTCAATAACTACTTCCTTTGTCTTATAGCTATTTACCTTGTTTTCTTAAAAGGTATATTATAAAATATTTCTTATTATATACATTATATACTTTAAATTAAAGATTAGTTATGAAAATTGATGTTTTTTATATGAATATGAACGAATTAAATACTTTTTTCCTTCAAATAGTCAATTGTCAAAACAATATGGCGACTCCATGAATAACTCATTGTGCCTTTGGCAGACAGCCAAACTCAAAGTCTTTGCTCGATGTCTGTGTCACTGAGAAAAAATAAATGCCAGTGGGCCCATGTCCATGAGAAGGTTGTTTTTCTTTTATTCTTTATTTTTTAAAAGAAAAAAAAATAAAACAAGAAAAAAAATTGAAGTAGATTTCTCTTTTTTTCCTTGTTCAAAATTGTTGTAAAGTTTTGGGTAAAAACAAAACACAAAATATGTTTTCAAATTTATTTAAATATATCCTCTTAATTTATATTTTTCTCTTTGCCTGTCACATTCTCAATATGGGTCTATGCATGTAGATAAATAGTACAGTTGTGTTCTTCTCTAAAAGAATGGAAATGTTTAAATAGATGAGCAAGACAATTGAAAAAAAAAAAAAACTACATGAACTTCTCATTGTTGGGAAGTGGAAAGCGCGTCAGTTAATACTTCAAAAATTAAATCTTACTTCTTAACACAATAAAAGAAAACAAACACAGTAACTAGATGAGTAAGGATCGAACCCACAACGAGTGTTCATAATTTATTTTTCTATTTATTCTGATCAATTCTAAACTGAAATTCAATTAATAACAAAACTAATAAATTGGGGACGGGGGGTTGGAATTCTGATCAAACTGATTATGATTGAAAACTAAATTAATAACATAAATCAATGAATTAAAACTTCAGTTCTTCGGTTCAATCTTACCTTCGCAGTTAATGGAACAATCAATCATCTATAACATTATTCTACCCTTCAATGAATCTAATAATCCTAGGTAACAACAAGCTCTGCTACTCAAAATTTTTCTTAATTCCTCACTAATGAAACAAGCTCGGACTATTTATCTTAGATCATGATAATCATAGCAATAAACAAAAACTTATCCACAATCATCTATCACTATTGTCACGACCCGAAACCTACCCTATGCGGATCTCGTGTCGCAGGGACCGACCCAATGGCTGTCCCTACTTTATCAATTCTTTGTATCAATAACAACAGTAAATAATGTAAACATGACATTAAAGTGTGGAAGCTTTATTACAATTATTGTTCAAAGACTAAACTTAAAACTAACAATAAACTGATCATGAACCTACTCTTAGGTGGTGAGTACATGAGAGAGACTACATTATTCTATTGTGCTCTTCAACTGTCTTCCTGCGCTTCTGACCTGTTACTGTCGTTCTGTAGCATTCTCACCTGAAAAATATAATGAATGGGATGAGCTAACAAGTTCAGTAAGTAAAAGCCTATCTCAAATAGGGGTTAGGGATGACATAGAAAAATATAGATCAAGGTAACATGATAGCCAGTCATAACAACGGTTGCAGTCAACAGTAAAGTGCCAGAAAGGCAAAGGAACAGGTAAAGCCCAATAACAAGTGTAAGTAATGGTATAGCATGGATATGGAATAAAGCTCAAAAATCATAATTCGACATGAACACTACCATAATAAGACGGTCACAATCAAATCCAATGAATCGGAACAATCAACATGAAACTTATTCATAAGGAAGTGAAAACAACCTATGAATCCAATAAACATCAGTATTACAACCAATATGAATAATGCATTTACTCTGTTCAGGGTTTGGTAGACCCTCAGGTCTTTTGGGGCCCGGCATACCCCCCTTTTACATGAATGCATATAAAATGCCTATTAAACTCACTTGCGTAAAAACGCCATCTTTGCCATGTATCCATTTGACCCGTAGGTCCCAGTTAATCAGATAGCATCAGATGGGTAATGTGACTAAGCACAAAACCTGGCACTTAACATAAATCAAGATTCTATTGTATTCCATATGAAGTGTACAAGCCATGGAACATCGTAACATAAACATACAATGAATAGACCTCAATACAATAAATCAAGTCATGAGACATCAACCAATAGCCATCCACCAGGTAGAACAATATCCATGGTGGAAACAATAACAGTGGATATATATATATATATATATATATGTGAGTACAAGAATTTGGCAGTAATAGAAAGATCATGGCTTGGAAAACCACGTATAAGAGATAGGAATTCACTTACCTTTTTAACGCGTCTTAGTATCCTGTGTCCTCTCCTTTTTCCTTTTGAATCTCCTATATATATCAGTAAACATGTTTTAGTTTTAATGCCATTTATCAATTTGAACTCCTCACTACTTTAAGTATCTCTTTACTAATTTAGGCTTTCACGATTTCCAAATTAAACTAATTTACCCAAGGGTAAAATGGTCATTTACGTGCCTCTACTTTTTGGGTTCTGTCTTTGTAATTTAGACTTCACCATTGAGTCTAGTAGGTTTGAAATGATAAAAATTCACTATTTACTTAACGCAATCGGAGTTCCGTTTGACTTACATTTGACATAGGGGCATTTTGGTTATTTTGGTGCTTCTATGGGTATTTTATTTTTTGGGACTCTGTCTCGTGAAACGGACCTCACCGTTGAATTCAGAAGGTCCAACACAGTAAGTTTTCACTATTCATTCGACTAATTTACAAATCGGGGCTTATTTAAATAATTATCTATTTAACTAGTTATTCATTAATTATTTAGATTAATTAAATAGATTTAATATATATATATATATATATATTATTCAATGTAAAACAGACCACATCTGCCTCAGTGGCACAGTGGTCCGTTCCTTGAAGTTTCCCTTCCACATCGTGAGTTCAAACCCTAGGGAAAGCAGTCCCTCCGCAAATTTTTTTCCTAACACTCTAGGCCAAACAACGGATACCACCAAAACAAGGATAAGTTATCCCTTTCCAAATTAAATTCCAATTGGTCCCCAATCCCCACAACCAAACAGCCCTCCAAGTTCCTATTTAAAAAAAAACACAACACCAACTTACAGAGTCGGATAGCACCAAGTATTGGGTCGGGTCAAACCCAACCCAATTTGGCCCAATTCAAAACAGCCCAATCAGGCTTACGCCCTACACCGAAAGCCAACAGTGGCTTCTTCTCCTCTTCCGATCATCATTCCCGGGGACGATGACTTGCTGGTGACACGTTCCTCGAGTTTTTCCGATAGGGTTTAAACTATAGGTCATGGGTAACTCATATACAACTTCTAAAATACAATTTGGGGGCATTTTGGCCGTGAATAAGGCCAACACAATGGCCGTTTCCGGCCAACACGTAGTTCCGGCGAGAGGATTTTTTCCTCTTTTCCACACATGTTCCTTTATGGTTTTGGCTCATTTACGTCCCATTTAATTTTTGCACTTCCAAGGACTAGTTCCCCATCCGTTTAAACCAAGTTAAATGACCAAAAATCACACAACCCTATTATCACTCACCCCCTGCAACTACCGTTTTCTCATTCGTTCTCGGGTCATTTTGTTTGGTTCTTTTTGCTATGAACTCCTAATTTTATGCTTATCATGGCCCTGTTATTCAAGCTATACCTTGTGCTTTAAATTTAAACAAACAAAAACTGACCCATCACACTAACCTGATCGGTTTCTTAGCTTGCGGTGACTTCCTCTTCCTTTGCTTTTCACTTCTGTATCTTGTAGCGCCCTCAGTTCCTCCACCCCTTTCTTTTTTTTTTCTTTCTCACATCCAATCACCCATATAGATATACACAGATAGCTGCATGCGCCTCACGTCTCTCTCTCTCTCTCTCTCTCTCTCTCTCTCTCTCCTGATCCTTTTGTTCTGCCTTATCCTTCATCCCTTTTTATTTTAAATTTTAAATCCTTTCCTAATCAATATCACCTCTTCTCCCTTATCTCATGCTAGACCCATATGTATATGTAATTGATCCATATTTACATATACATATCTACACCACCTAGCATATATATACACACACACACACACACACATATATAGGGCCCATATTATATATAATTGCATATATATAACACATGCGTAAATGTGGCTATATATATACATATATAAATAATTAACTTCTTTTTATTTATTTAAATTTTTATTTATTATTATTGTCATATTATTATTCTTATTATCATTATTTTTTTTCCTTATCTTTATTTATTATTAAATTTTATCTTCCTTTTTTAATATTAACTTATTTAATTTTATTTATCTAAATTTCATTTTTATTTCGGTATCCGTTCGTGATTTACTTGAGCACCGCTCAACATTATCCGTACTTTAGAATTTTTAAATTTTCAACCCGTCCATTTTATTTAACGTTAAACAGGAAACCCAACGGCTCAGGTTACATGGCTTATTTGGTTACCTCTGGGTCAAGGTATTACAACTATTTGCTACAATTGATTAGAAACCATATCAATTACGTAATATACTTCATGAATCTAGCAATTAGTAATAATCTGATCAATTTAATAGGCTTTGATTAAATCAATCAGACCACATATCAATAAGACAATTAAAACAGATTATCATGAATAAGTTTCATAAGAAAAAGGGAGAAATAATGTTACTGATTTGATTCAATCATCAAACTGCAATGAGGGTTCGAAATCCCCTTGAACTGAATTGAAAAATCTAGCCTGACATACTTGAATAAGAAAACTCTAATAATTTAATTGCGTGTCTCTCCTCCTCTTCTCTTCCTCTTCTCCGTCCGTTCTGCGCCGCACAGTTGCTCTCCTCTCTTTTCCTTAGTTTTCAACCCCACGGTCTTTAGGTTTTCTTCCTTTTATTTCTTTCCTCGTGGGCCCCACAACAGCACCTCACTTTCTGACTTTTCTTGCACGTTCCGGCCTTGCACCTAGCCCATTTAGTTCCTGCTTTATTCTTTCTTTCTTTTCCAGCCGTGTGTTCCAGTGCTCAAGCCCAACCTCACTTTCTGCTTTTTTTATTTTTCTTTTCTTTCCTTGGCCTTGCGCCAGGTCCCACCTTTGTTGACTTGTCTTTTTTTCTTTCTTTTGCTATTCTGCTTCAACCGTGCGCCCTCTCTTGATCAACGCAACTTTTGACTTTTCAGCACCTTTTAAATACTAGCCTTCACTTCCTTCTATTTTTCTTTTTCTTTTTCTTTTTCTTTTTAACTTGGCAGCCTACACAGCCCACTTTTGGCCCTCAATTGAAGCTCCATTAGTCGAAACTGCCTAAAAATTGAAAATTACACAATATACTCCATATCTATTCTTTTACCTTCAATGCTTCCCTAATTCAATAAATAAATTAATCAGCTCACTTAAACAAAAAATATGTCGTAAAACTAAATATAAAGGAATTAAAAATATTAAATATTATGCTCTTATCAAATTCTAACACACTTAGTTTCCTACAAGTCCTCGTGTAAACAAATACTGATAACAAAACAAAAATTTCACTTGAATCCATTCAACCAAACTTTCAAAGGTCTTAAGTTCAATAGCTCATCCATGAAAATTAATGCTAACTAGCAAGAATTTGGTTAATACTTCATAAATCAATTTGCGACAACAACCTTGTCATTTTTCACAAAATAATTTCAAAATTCAAATGCATACATGCAAGTACCTTTCCTATGATCAACATGAATACACAACTAAGTACACACGGGAGAACAACTATGCACACCATTTCAAGACTCGAAACATAACTCTTCCACTATTACTTTTCACACAATTACTTTTTTTTTTTTGGTGAGTGCATTTTATGCTCTATCTCACTTTTTGCATATGTTTTTGAGTGAGTGCGTTTTACGCTCCATCTCAACCCACCAGTGAGTGCATTTTACGCTCCATCTCACTTTATGCATGATTTACTTACTTTACTTCTGTTTTTTTTATTCATTTCTCTAACATAGCTCCATAATTAGAAAACAAAATGAGTAGTTAAGCAAGTTCTAAGTCTCAAAACCAATATACATAGTTAGACACCCATATAACTTAACTAGTGAAGCATGTATCTCATACTCAAGCACTCATGCTCATAAAACAAAAACAAATCAGTTTTCAACAGTTGAAGTGTGGATTATGACTTGGTCATCATTATTCATCAATTAATTAAACATCAACCTAAACCTACAAGTCAACATTAATTCTCACACATTCATTGTTAACTTTCAAAAGTTTAGCCAAATAAAATCCAAACAAAACCATCCAATTCCACACAAACATTTATTTTTGTTAGTTTTTTTTTTTTTTTTTTTATTTTAATTTTTTTTAAATATTCAGCAACACAAACAAAGTAAACAAAGTTTTAAATCCTCTCCCCTACTCTTAAACCTTACATTGTCTCCAATGTAAGATAATTATGCAAAGAAGAAATGACAAAAATAAAAAGAAAAAGGGAAAGAAATTGACAAATCTGGTTTCTTAGGTTGCTCCCAAGCAGCGCATTTGTTTCAAGTCGTTTGCCCAACAACTTGCTCCTCAACCTGAGCAAATTGGATCCTCCAAATCCACTACCTTAACATTCTCTACTTGAAAACCTTCATAAAAAGGTTTAAGTCTATAACCATTTACCTTAAAAACTTTTCCCGTTCTTGGGCTTTGAATTTCCACTACACCATGATGAAAAACATTAGTAATAACAAAAGGACCAACCCAACAGGAATGCAACTTACCTGGGAATAACTTAAGCCTTGAGTGGTAAAGTAGAATTTTTTGTCCAACAACAAAGTTCTTCCTAGAAATCTTCTTGTCATGAAAGGCCTTTGTCTTTTCCTTGTATATTTTAGAGCTCTCATATGTTTCATTTCTCAATTCTTCTAGCTCTTGTAACTGCAACTTCCTATGTTCTCCTGCCTTATCCATATCCATGTTGCATTGTTTGATTGTCCAAATAGCCTTATGCTCTAATTCCACAAGAAGATGACATGGTTTGCCAAATACTAACCTATAAGGTGACATGCCAATAGGAGTTTTATATGCCATCCTGTAGGCCCATAATGCATCCTCCAACCTAAAACTCCAATCCTTCCTATTCGGCTTGACTACTTTTTCCAAAATGGACTTGATCTCTCGATTGGACACCTCAACGTGGCCATTGATTTGTGGATAGTAAGATGTGGAAATCTTATGCATAACATTATATTTCCTAAACATCGCCTCCAACATCCTAGTGCAATAAAGCATTCCTCTATCACTAATAATGGCCCTTAGAGTTCCAAACTTAACAAATATATTAGACTTCACAAAATCTACAACAACTTTAGAACTGTCAATCCTGGTGGCTTTAGACTCCACCCATTTAGAAACATAATCAACAACCAGAAGTATATAAATATTACCAAAAAAGGAAGGAAATGGTCCCAGAAAATCAATGCCCCAAACATAAAAAATCTCAACATCAAAATAGGAGTCTATGGCATTTGATTTCTACGTGATATATTACCTGTCCTTTGACAATTGTCACATGATTTACAAAACAGATAAGAGTCCTTAAATAGAGTCGGCCAATAAAAACCACATTCTGAAACCCTACGAGGCTGTTCTTTTAGGTCCAAAATAACCACCACAAGCATAAGAATGACAGAACGTTAAAATAGATAAAAATTCATTTTCAGGCACACACCTTCTTATTACCTGATCAGCACAAAATTTTCATAAGTATGGGTCATCCCACATATAATATTTAGTATCACTTTGAAGCTTATCTTTTTGAGATTTAGAAAGATTATCAGGCAAATGTTTATCCACTAAATAATTCACAATAAGTGCATACTAGGGTAATGTCTTATCAACAGAAAATAATTGCTCATCTGGAAAAGATTCTTGCAATGGCAGCTCAACTTCATCATGTATCAACCTTGCTCAAATGATCTGCTACCACGTTTTCTGCTCATTTCTTATCTTTAATCTCCAAGTGAAATTCTTGTAACAGCAAAATCTATCTAATAATCTGAGGCTTGAATTCCTTCTTTGAAAGCAAATACCTGAGAGCAGCATGATCAGAATAAACGACAACTTTAATACCAAGCAAATAAGACCAAAATTTTTCTAAAGCAAAAACAATAGATAAAAGTTCTTTTTCAGTCATAGTGTAATTAATATGAGCTGCATTGAAAGTCTTGGAGGCATAATAAATGGCATGAACAGATTTGCCAACTCTTTGTCCTAACACAACTCCTACTGCATAATTGCTTGCATCACACATAATCTCAAATGGCAACTCCCAATTTGGTGGTTATGTCACTGGTGCTGAAGTTAATAGCTTCTTCAATTTGTCAAATACATCCTTACACTCCTCGTCAAACTGAAACTGTACATCCTTTTGCAACAACTTACACAAAGGCAATGTTATCTTTGAAAAATCTTTGATAAATCTATGATAAAAACCTGCATGGCCAAGAAAATAACGAATTTGCCACATATTTGCAAGGTAAGGTAAAGAAGAAATAATATCTATCTCTAACTTATCTACCTCTATTCCTTTAGCTGAAACAACATGCCCAAGAACTATTCCTTGCTCTACCATGAAATGACAATTCTCCTAATTAAAAACAAGATTAGTTTCTAAACATTGATCAAGCACACGAGTCAAATTATCTAAGCATGCATCAAATGAATCACCATATATTGTGAAATCATCCATAAACACTCAATGCAACTCTTTAAAAGATCAGAAAATATACTTACCATGCATCGCTGAAAAGTCCCTAGTGTATTACAAAGTCCAAATGGCATTCTACGGTATGCAAATGTACTAAATGGATAGGTGAAAGTTGTCTTTTCCTGATCTTAAAACCTAAAAAACCATCCAGAAAACAATAATAAGTATGACCAGCTAATCTCTCTAACATCTAATCAATAAAAGGAAAAGGAAAATGATCTTTTCGGGTTACAAAATTCAACTTCCTATAGTTAATACAAACTCTCCAACTTGTTTGCACACTTGTGGGTACCAACTCATTATTATCGTTCTAAATTACTGTAACACCAGATTTCTTTGGAACAATCTGCATTAGACTTACCTATTGGCTATCTGAAATTGGGTAAATCATACCTACATCAAGTAACTTCAAAACCTCATTTTTCACTACCTCTATCATTGGTGTATTCAATCTACGCTGAGCTTCCCTAGTTAGTTTAGCTCCTTCTTCTAATAAAATGCAGGTGCATACACACAACAAGGCTGATCCCTTTGATACCTGTAATTGTCCAACCAAAAACCATTATACGCTCCCTTAGAACTGTTAATAGTTTGTCCTCCTGTACTTTAGTCAAATTGCTAGCAATAATTACTGGCAGTGTATCATTCTCCCTTAAATATGCATACTTCAAGTGAGTTGGTAATGGTTTCAGTTCTAAAATAGGGGCTTGCACAACAGAAGGTAAAAGTTCCTTGTGAGTAACAGGTAATTGAATGGAAGATACTGCATACTTATCAAAAATCATAGGCAAAGAATGTAATGCAGCTACAATCTCCTTCAGATCTTGATTCTGCTTAATTTTTTCTTCTTTCTCTAATTCCAAACTATTGGTAATTGCAACCTCCAAATTTTTCTTACTTGTTTGCTCAAAAACTTCCTGCACTAAAAGGTTAATAACATCAATAGCAAAAACATGATTAATATCACTAGGGTATCTCATGGCCTCATAAATGTTGAATTGAATCTTTTCACCATCAAATTCCATGGTTAAGGTACCATTATGCACATCAATCATTGTTCTAGCTGTTTTCAAGAATGGTCTCCCCAATAAAATATGTGCAGGATTAGGAGATGTATCATCATCCATATCCACAATATAAAAATCTACAGGAAATATTAATTCATTCACCTGTACTAACACATCCTCAATCACCCCTTTAGGGTAAGCATTAGTACGATCAGCCAACTGTATAATAATACCAGTATTTTTCAAAGAACCTAGATTCAAAGAACCATAAACAGATCGTGGCATGACATTAATAAAATCTCCTAAATCTAACATGGCTCTTTCAAATCTAGTATTACCTATTCTACATGGAATGGTGAACATACCTAGATCTTTACACTTAGGGGGAAGCTTTCTTTGAAGAACTGCTGACACATTCTCCCCAACACTTACCTTCTGATCATCTTTTAATTTTCACTTATTAGTGCATAATTCTTTCAAAAACTTTGCATACCTTGGCCACTTGCTTAATTGCATCTAGTAAATGAATATTTACCTCTACCTTGCAGAATGTCTCTAAAATTTCTTTCTCTTGCTCCTCCTTCATAGACCTTGCACATCTGTATGGAAAAGGTAGGGGGTTAGTCTTAACTTGAATAGAAGGATTAGGAATTACATTAGATATTTCTGCCTCCTTCTTAGTTTCCTCCTCAACAACTACAGTAGTGGATTTTGGTACTTCCAATTGTTTGTCACTCCTCAATGTTATAGCACTTGCATTCTCTCTTGGATTAATAATAGTTTAAGAAGGTAGCTTACCTGAGCCTTGAGAATCCAAACAACCAACTGCTGGTAGCAAGCTAACTTACCTGATTCTCTAAATTATGTTTTGTCATGACTCGAAACCCACCCTCTATGGATCTTGTGTCGCGACGCCTGGTCCGACGCTGCTTGTCGAACCAAGAGTCTCAACTTGCTATACAATCAGTGCTACTAACATGCAACAACTAAAATGCTGAAGAAAACAAATAAAAGTTGCATGTGATATATAAAATATTTATAAAATGCGGAATACAAAATTTCTTAATACAACTATTTATCCCCAAGACGTGGATAACATGGGAGAGCTATAAGACTGTCTATACTAAGTATTACACTGCAACTTCAAAAGCAAATGTTCACTTTCCTAGTTGTCAGACTCTAGGGTCTGTCCTTGCTATATGTGTCTGCAAGTCAAATGTTGTGTAGTATCTGATGAGCTATGAAAACTCAGTAAGTAATACTCATTTACTCTGTCATGTGTACAAGGTGTTTATAAATATGATAGCCAGTCAATGAATATATAGCTCAATATCAAATGATAGAAGTCAAATGATAAGGAAATAAAACTCGTTCTGCTGACAATATTATACTGTTACAGTCATGAGCTGTCTTAAGCATAAATTGTATACTCTCAATAAAAAGTTATGAAATCTCATGATCATTCATAATGAAATAATATGATCAAGTTATGAAAATCAATAATAGATACTGATAACAACAAATGTGGATGCACTTTAACTTGGGGCCCGGCATATCCCTTAATTCATTTTATTCCCTTTTCCCTCGATCTTTCAGTAAAGCACTAACCCGTCGGTTCAGTACTTGCCCCGCAGATCCCACTTTAGCTGCCATTTTAATTGCCACTTTTGATTTCATTTTCTCGACCCGTAGGTTTAGTAAGCATCAGATGGAGTTTGTGACTGAGCACAAATCCGGACTACAATATAATATATCGAGATCATGCTAAATCCCATAAACAGGTAAATGTATTAACACTATCTCAGCAGCGAAATAAAATTGTTGCCTTAATAGGCCAATGTAAGCTAGGCTGTTGAGATCATAAGTCTTGCCCCTTGAGGCCTATGTACAAAGCGTACAGAATCATGACCAAGATATATAACAGTCAATAA
The DNA here is from genome assembly GCA_008638375.1 of Nyssa sinensis. Lineage (NCBI taxonomy): Eukaryota > Viridiplantae > Streptophyta > Magnoliopsida > Cornales > Nyssaceae > Nyssa > Nyssa sinensis. The sequence continues at coordinate 25,048,021 of CM018042.1, forward strand.
ATACTTTCCATAAGATAGAGCAATATTAATGTGGACTCAATAATTTTTCTAGCATGTATGGAGTACAATAGATGATATAAGAAAGACTGTTGACATAGCTTGGAATGTAACACATGCAGAGATCAGACATTTACTTACCTCTTAAACCATTTTCATTCTTTCATAATAAAATCAAGTCACTGTTCCTTCCTTTTTGAAATCCCTATTCATCAATAGATAGTATATCTCAGTTTACCTTTTTATAATTTATGTTATTCATCAAATTTTATGCCTCTTTACTATTAGTTTCTCTTTTACTAAAATAGACTCTACCATTGAGTTTAGAACGTTGAAGGAAGTCGGTTTAGGCTTTCAGCGGAATTCAATTTGGACACCTATGCTAAAAAGGGCAAAATGGTCATTTTGTACTTTTACGGGTCTTTTATTTTTTGAGACCTTGTCTAGCAACCCGAACCTCACCACTGGTCTCAAAAGTTCCAAGATAGTTCAAAATACACTATTCATGTGTTTAATTTGGATATTGTTACTATAAAGGGTAGAATGGTCATTTGCACTTTCACAGGGTTTTCACTTCTTAATACCTCTTTTTGCAAATCGGACTCCACCGTTGAGTCTGGAATGCTCGAAATAATAAAAATTTACTATTCTTTTATTTTAATCGGAGTTCATTTGACTACTTTTTGACTTAGTGACATTTTTGTAATTTTCTATTATTTTTAATTAATTAATATTTTATTCTGGGGTCAAACCATTTTAACCATAAAAATTTGGGTCACTTTTTAATTTCTAAAAGTCGTGGGCCAAATCAGAATTTCTGATTTTGCTATTCTAAATCACAATAGCCAAAGAGTGGCTAATCCTCAAAATTGGAATATGATATCCTTATCCCCAAATCAATTTCTAATTTAATTTCTTAAGCCCGTAGCCAAACACTCCCAATTTAAATTTTAAAACCTTTTAACAGTCCCCTCCTCCAATGTTACGTCGTTTTAGTTACCCGTACTTGCGGTTGGGCGGGTTTGACCCGAACCCGACCCATGACCCGAATCCATTAACCAAACAGAACCCTTCTTCTCCGGCAGTATACCGGTAGGGTTCAGCCATCCCTTCCGGCGATGGCAACAATTTTTCAGTCGAGTTTTGGTCTATTTTCAATGCTGTTTTCTTCCTCTTCTCTTAAGGATCTCAACCAGTACCCTCTGTTTCCATCAAGCCCCTCCCAATCTTCATGAATAAGGAGTCAAACGTCTTTAGCCGATTTTTCGATGACCTGATTTTTCTTAATTTCGTAACAATTTCTCGACTGTTTTGGCTCCATTTCTTTCCTAATCCATTTCTAGACCTCAGAGGATTAATCTATTATAAAAACTAAGTTTTAAGTATGGGAAATCTGTATAGATTATAGAACCTAGATTATCCACCGAACTTGCAACTCCACTTCGCTCAGTTGTCCTTAACTGTTTTTTTTGATTGTTCTTTTTTGCTAAATATTCCTATTTTATAGTGATTCAAACCAATGATTAACAACTTAATTCATGCTTAAATTGTAAGACAAAAGCATGAATCACTCAACTGGTTGGTTGGTACGTTAATTGTAATCCATTCGAATTCCTGAGGTTCAATTCTGATTCCTTGAAGACTACCATTTCAAATCTCGCTCTTTATTCTTCTTTGTTTTCCTGGGAAATTTCCCACTGCATTAGCTTGTGTGAAACAGTTTCATCTTCTTGCAATGTCTGACATACCTCTGTATTATGTCCTGACAACGAACAAATTCTACACACTTTTGCTGCTTGTATGTTCCCTATAGCCTATTTGACGAACCATAGCAATTAAATAAAAAAATTTGACGTTCAATGTTAGAATTACTTACCTCATTCACCTTTTTAGGTGTATGCTTCATTCTGGTTCCGTACTACTGTGAGTTGGCTGTCATGTTTGAAATCAAATTCCTAGCAGCATCTAGGGTCTTATCAACCAGTGCTCCTCCACTAGCAGCATCTATTATACTTCTATCCATTGGAAATAGCCCCTCATAAAAATATTGAATTAAATGTTGATCATCAATTTGATGTGGTGGACAGCTCGAGCATAACTTCTTGAACCTCTCCTAATACTCGTAAAGAGGTTCTCCATTATATTTTCTGATGCTACATATCTCTTTCCTTTTATTATCAGCCCTAAAAGCAGGAAAATATTTTTCCAAACATAGCCTCTTCATCTCATTCCATGTCTAGATCGATCCGGAAGGAAGATAATATAACCAATCCTTTGCCAAGTTTGCCAATGAGAACGGAAAAGCCCTAAGCTTTATCTGCTCCTCTGTTATTCCTTGAGGCTTCATTCTAGAACATACCACATAGAATTCCTTCAGATGCTTGTATGGATCTTCACCTGTAAGACCACGAAAGGTAGGCAAAAGATGTATTAGTCCTGATTTCAATTCAAAAGCAGTAACTAAATCAGGATACTCAATACACAATGGCTTTTGATTTAGATTAGGAGTAGCCAACTCCTTCAAAGTCTTAGCAGCCCTATTGTTATTAAGAGCAACCATATCACCCTCTTCTGAATCACTGTATGAACTGTTAGAAAGAAATTCAAGTGCTATGTTTAGGCCTGGTGATGTAGCAATAGCTTTTTCAAAATTTGTAGCTGCAATTCGAGCTTGCCGAGTTTCTTTTCTCAACTGTCATGCAGTTTTTTCAATCTCTGGATCAAATCTTAATTCATCAGATTGAGAAGATCGAGTCATAAACCAAAAAGAAACATAAAATAAATAAAAATAAGCAAAAATAAATTAGAAAAAATCAAAAATCAAAAACCAAAAACACAAAAGTGACCTAAAACCCTAGTAAACTGATGGAATTTGGCATCGAGAGGGTGGGCGAATGAATAACTAGTCTTGTGCAGATCGTCGTTTCTTTTGAAACAAGTACTCGCTCATCACCTAATTCAATCGCGAATTTCCAAATGAATAGTACCACTTGAAAAATCCACCGAAAACCTAAAAAAGAAAAATTCAGAATAAATAAAATAAAAAAAGAAAACAGTCAGAATAAATAAAATAAAAAAATGACAGAAAACACTCCCCGGCAACGGCGCCAAATTTTGGTAGCGCGTCGTTAACACTCCAAAAATTAAACCTTAATTCTTAACACAATAAAAGAAAACAAACACAGTAGCTAGATGAGTAAGGGTCGAACTTACAGAGTGTTCAAAATTTATTTTTCTATTTATTCTGACCAATTCTAAACTGAAATTCAATTAATAACAAAACAATAAATGGGGGGAGGGGGTTTGGAATTCTGATCAAACTTGATTATGATTAAAAACTAAATTAATAACAGAAATTAATGAATTAAAACTTCAGTTCTTTGGTTCAATCTTACCTCTCGCAGCTAATGGCAATCAATCATCTATAACATTATTCTACCCTTCAATGAATCTAATAATCCTAGGTAACAACAAGTTCTGCTACCCAAAATTTTTCTTAATTCCTCACTAATGAAACAAGCTCTTCATTAGATTCTAACCATTAGACAATTTAGAACAAGCTGTCTAAATTTAATATAATGGCAACAATAATATCAAGGAAATTAGATTATTCTAAGCAGCAATCATACAAGCTCGTATTGTTTAACTTAGATCATAATAATCATAGCAATAAACAAAAGCCTGTCCACAATCATCTATCACTATTTGTTACAATTGATTTGGAACCATATCAATTACGTAATATACTTCATGAATCTAACAATTGGTAATAATCTGATCAATTTAATAGGCCTTGATTAAATCAATCAAACCAAATATCAATAAAACAATTAAAATAAATTATCATGAATAGGTTCTATAAGAAAATGGAGAAATAATGTTACTAATTTGATTCAACCATCAAACTCTAATGAGGGTTCGAAATGTCCTTGAACTGAATTGAAAAATCTAGCCTTGACATACTTGAATAAGAAAACCCTAATAATTTAATTGTGTGTCTCTCCTCCTCTTCTTCGTCCCTTCTGTGCCGTACAGTTGCTCTTCTCTCTTTTCCCCAGTTTTCAGCCCCACGGTCCTTAGGTTTTCTTCCTTTTATTTCTCTCCTCTTGGGCCCCACAGCAATGCCTCACTTTCTGACTTTTCTTGTGTGTTCTGGCCTTACGCCTAGCCCATTCAGCGCCTGCTTTTTTCTTTCTTTCTTTTCCAACCGTGTGTTCCAACGCCCAAGCCCAGCCGCACACTACAAAAAAGTTTATTTTTAGCGACGCACATTATTAGCGACTCTCATATGTGCATCGTTGAAAGCAACTATTAGTGACGTACATGTTGGGTGTCGCTAAAAGGAGTAAAAAATCTGTTTCCCGTGCAAAAAAATAGCCGCCCAACTTTTGGTGATGAGAAATAGATTATTAGCGACGCACGTGTGCATCGATAATAATCTATTTAAGTAGAACGACGTCATGTTGGGCGAACTTTTTACGACACACAGGATATTATTTGCGACGCACTTGCGCGTCACAAAAAACTTCACCCATTTTTATACCAGCGCCGCCCGCAATAGTTTCTTCTTCTTCTCTCTTCTTTCCCTAAATTTTTCACTCTCGCTCTCTGTCACTCTTGACCCACGATTCTGGCAACAGCGTACGGCGAGGAGCAAGTTTCAGACAAAGGCAAATATGGCGACGATCAAGTTTTCGACAACGGCACACGGATTTGTCAGCAACCAAGAAGTTTCAAGCAACTACGGTATGTGGCTTTTTTGAGCTATTGCTTCATGGGAACCAATCAAGGGTTAGGTTTCTATTATCACTAATAGTACTTGTAATGCATCACTTGTTCTTTTGTTGACATTGATGATTTTGTTTTAGAAGGCATAAAACATATGTGAAGCTTATTGTCTTTTTGAGTTTTTATGTCATGAGATTTTTGGTGTCTTCAGGAATTTTTTTTCAGTTACAAATTGATGATCGTTAGACTGCTTGATGAACATGTCTTTTTAATTGTGTTGTAAAAAACTAAATTTAAGGAAATATAAAAGCAGCATTGGGGGTTTGTGAAAACATTTGTCAAAAGCAGACAATGAGGAATTTGTGTGGTAGATTGTTCGAGGGGAATTGAAGGTTGGTATGTTTTTGTTTTGGGTTTTGCTACACCCCTCTCTAGATAGGTAGGAATTTTGTATAGAAATTCATTAAATTGTTGATTGGAAAGCTCCTTTGGTGGATGATGTGTTAGTAGTTTGTGCAGTAAGATGTATAAATAGATGTTGCAAAGGAGGTTCAAAATTTTGATAAATGAGAAAAATGAACCTTTTGCTGTAAAGTTAGATTTTGAAGTGATGGCCCACAAGAAACACTATATCAGTTTAATCAAGACAACAAACAGTCCTCTATCCATTTGTACAATGATGGAGTGTTTAATCCATTTTCTGTATGTAAGTCTTGACTTGTGATCTGATTTTGTGAAAGTATTAGTTGTGGTTATCTTATCTTGGTAGAAAGCATCATGCCATTCTATAGAAGCCCTTTTGGTGGTTGAAATTATTACATGGAAAATGGTTCTTAAGAAGATTGAATGAAAGCAAGGTAAACTGGAGGAAAAATAAAATAGAAAAATTTATTATTTATTTTTGTTTGCATTTTATTTTGCTTTTGCTTTGGTTGGTTTGAGGCAAAGTTAATTGGGAAATATAATTTTAAACTTTTTAGGTTGCAACTATATATTACAATGTAGTGCCTTATTGGTACTTTCCTTTTCTTTTCTTTTTTTCTTAGCTAAAGTCTTACGTGGAACAACATTTGTAGTCCTTTTTTACGTATCCTCCTCTTTCCTGTATTTTCTTTTATATTTATTATTTTTTATAAAAAAATATCATAGATAGTGTCCATCTTTCTCTCTCTCTTATATTTTTGAGACTTTGTTCTTCACAAGTCAAAACTTTGCCCTACATAAATCATTAGCAAGGACTTAAGTTTTGATAAAAATTAAACTAAGAAAATAAGAAAAGGGACAATCTCTTACTAACAATTTGGAAAACCCGACATTGGTTCAAGACTAGGCTGAAGAATCTACTCTTGCCCTACCCTGTTGTGTTCTGAATATATATTTAAATTAGCTTGAATGTCATATTCTTGTATTAGTAGTGTTTGTAACTAAATGATCATGTAATTCAATGTATAATTGCATTCATGTAAGCCTAACCTTCGTTCAGGAGTCATTTTCATCACATGTGAATCTTGTCGTGAAATTTATTCGCGATTAGGCTCGTGTATATGAAAATTGATTCTTGAATTGTCTAGAGAGGACAGTTCGGGAATGCATAAATCTGCATTGCAATCAATAACTTCTCATGCTCGAATATTTCACTATGACAAAATTTCAGCACGGTTTCCTATTGTTCTATGGGTATATATTTAGGCATGCTAATGTCTATCTCGTATACTTGGAGAATTGTGGGGAGATGTTGCCAAAATTTTGTCCTAGTGGAATCAAGCATTTGATTTGCTGCGATTGCAATGTAAATTGTGCATTCACGGATGGGATAGGATCACCTTACCCTTTAGAGAGAAGTTGGGGGTGATAGGATTCATGTTTCATATTTATAATAAGTATCATTTTTTACTTATATTAGGTAGACGAAAATGGATAAGAGTTGGATGGACTTGAGGGGCAAGCATTTGCCAGGGTATGTGAAGGGGATCAAAGATTTTATTGAGTTTGCTCATGCATCTGCAGATAGGAGAAATAGGATAAGATGTCCATGTAGGAGGTGTAATAATAGGGATTATATGCATATAGATGAGGCCAAAGAGCACCTACTCGAACACGGGATGGACAAGAGGTATACGTGTTGGGAATTTCGCGGGGAACATCGTGACGTATGAGTGGTATTTGAGGATGATGAAGAAGATGACGATGATGACTTTGGTGATAATGTTGAGGTTGGTTATAAAGGCTTGCCACAAATGCTGGCAGACTTGCAAGGGGCTACAACTGGGGCGAGTAGTCACAGGAGTGACACGGGACAATCGGAAGCGTTTGAGTCCTTGTTGAGGGAAGCAAGGCAGCCGTTATATTCGGGTTGTGATAAGTTTTTGAAACTGGACTTTCTTGTAAAACTCCTTCATATTAAGACTATCAACCGATGGAGTAACAAATCATTTAATATGGTCATTGAATTGATTAAAGCAGCACTGCCTACTGGGGAAACCCTTTCGAAATCATATTAAGAGGTAAAAAGAATATAAGAGATTTGGGCCTCAGGTGTATTCCCATACATGCTTGCAAAAATGATTGCATGTTATTTTAGAAGAAGACTGAACAATGTAAGGAGTGTATGATGTGCCACGAACCTAGGTACAAGCTGAATGAAGGCAAGAGCAAGAAAATCTCGCACAAGGTGCTGAGATATTTTTTCTTAAAACCTAGGCTACAAAGGTTGTATATGTCTCAAAAGATGGCAGAAGATATGTGGTGGCATAAAGAGAAGTGTGTTGCTGAGGAAAATGTATGTAGGCATCCGACAGATTCAGAAACTTAGGTTGAGTTTGATACAAATCACGAATGGTTTGCAAATGAGGCTCGTAACGTATGACTTAGGCTGGCTAGTGACGGTTTCAATCCGTTCGGTGACATGAGTAATGCCTACAGCATGTGACCGGTGTTGCTTGTGCCGTATAACTTGCCACTGTGGAAATGTATGAAAGAACCATTTATCTTTATGTCATAGCTTATTCCAGGGCCGAAGTCTCCTAGTAATGAAATTGATGTGTACTTGTGTCCTTTAGTGGATGAGTTAAAGAAATTGTGGGAGTTGGGAGTGGAGGCATATGACTTTTTTAAGAACGAGACATTTCAATTGCATGCAGCATTACTCTGGACCATAAATGACTTTCCAGCATACAGGAACTTGTCTGGGTGGAGCACTAAGGGGTATCTGGCATGTCCGGTTTAGCAATAAGGATGCATGTTCCCTACATTTGTCCAATGGAAAGAAGATATGCTATATGTGCCATCGTCATTTTCTACCGCCATCACATGGCTGGTGAAATCGGCAGAAGCATCTGTTTGATGGAAAAATGGAGCACAGATTGTCACCTCCATTATTGTCTGGCAAAGACGTGTTGGCGCAATTAGGCACTCATCTACCCAGTGAGGTTTGGGAAGATACTGGGTACTAAGAAAAAGAAGCGTACTAATGTGGAGTTAAATTGGATGAAGAAAAACATATTTTTTGATTTGCCGTACTGGGAGACCCTTAAGTTGAGGCACAATTTGGATGTTATGCACATAGAGAAGAACATTTGTGATAATATGCTAGAAACTTTAATGAACATTGAAGGGAAGACGAAGGATACTGTTAAAGTCCGGTTGGACTTGTAGGAGCTGGAAATACGGAAAGAGCTGCACCTAATACGTAGCAGTGATAAATATATCGTGCCTCCTGCACAGTATATGTTATCATCCGCAAAGCGAATGAGGATTTGCGAGTGGTTTAAATCAGTGAAGTTTCCAGATGGATACGCATCGAATATATCTCGGTGTGTAAATGTTATAGATGGAAAAATATCCGGATTAAAGAGTCATGACTGTCATGTCCTATTATAACGACTTCTTCCGGTTGCACTACGTGGATATCTCACCGATGACACATCAACTACATTGACTGAGCTAGCTGCTTCTTTAGAGAATTATGTGTGAAGACGTTGAATTTGGAAGTAGTGGAAAAGCTCGAAAGGGATGTTGTCGTGATCCTCTACAAGTGGGAAAAGATTTTCCCTCTAGCTTTCTTTGATGTAATGGTCCACCTAGCTATAAATTTGCCTCATGAGGCAAAAACTTGGTGGACCTATCCAATACCGTTGGATGTATCCAATAGAAAGGTACATTTAATTTTATGAATTGTGTTATCTATCCATCCTAACTATTTTAATGTATAACTAATTAATTGTTAAAACAGATATTTGCACACATTGAAGCAATATGTGCATAACAAAGCAAGACCGGAAGGGTCAATTGCTGAGGCTTACGTTGATGCTGAATGTCTTAATTTTTGCTTTATGCATCTTGAAGATATTGAGATAAGGTTAATCATCAAGAGCGAAATTCTGATAATGGTCCACGATAGCAATGAACTGGCCTTGCGGTGTTTAATCAGAATATGCGGCCAATAGGTGCCCGTATATATGAATGGTGTCATCCTTAAGAGTTGGAAAAATCCTGCTACACCGTGCTCAACAACTGTGATGAGAACACTGCCATATTTTAAGTAAGTTTATCGAAATCATTGCAATACTACGTCAGTACACAAATGTAAGTTACATATAACATATCTCCATTATGTAGTGAGCATATGATCGAGCTTCAGAGAGAACATGTATCAAGTTCTGATCTAGAGCAAAGACAATAAAATTTGTTTCCAAAGTGGTTCAGAGAACGTGTAAGACAAGGTTTCAATTAATTGTAATTATATTACTTTATGCATTTGTATTCAATTAATTTTGTACTTGTATTGAATTAATAGATGAAGCTATTACGCCACCAATAATCTCTTGAGGCATACGATCAATTATATTCCTTGGCATGTGGATCCTAATCAAAGAATATCCCGCTACACTGGTTTAATTGTTGATGGTGTTTGATTTCACACCAGGGAACGTGAGGTCAGTCGGCGAACACAAAATAGCGGGGTCCTTGTTCAGGGAGATGGTGATGCAGGACAAACTGTAGAGTACTATGGTGTTTTACAAGACATCATACAATTACATTATTGCTACGGTCATTCTGTGTATCTTTTTAAATGTGATTGGTGGGATGTAAGTAATAAGAAAACTGGAATGCAGATCGATAAGCACTTCATAAGTGTTAATACGTCACATACAACATTTAAAGATGATTTGTGTGTTTTGGCATCGGTTGCAAAACAAGTTTTCTATTTGAAGGACACAAAACTAGAAATGCTTATGATGTCCTAGAAGTTGGCGAAAGAGATGAAGAGTTGGAGAGGATTGAGGAGGCACTACAAGAAGAGTCTCAAACTGCCCACGATGGTGTTGTCCAGCATGATCAGGAAGATTTTACTTCATTTCGGTTGAATAGAACTGATGTAGAACCAGATCATATCGTAGCTTCTGACGTCACTAATACCACACAATTAGATCCGAGGGATGCAACATTCATTAATGATGATGATGACGAGGAAAGTGGTTTTTATGATGAGACAATGTTAGAGTATTGTACTGAGAATGAAGAAAATTCAAGTTCAGATGATGATACAAACTCAAATGAATAATTATAATAGGTGTTACATAAGTTAGGATCAAGTGTAATGGATTTTCAATTTTATGATGTAATGGATTGTCAATTTTATGATGTAATGGATATTCAATTTTATGATGTAATAGATTTTAATTTTTATGATGTAATGGAATTTACTTTCAAACTTTCTTTCTAGATATGGTTGGACCAGGCTCACGCAGACGCATAGCCCTAGCGGACCCATCGACCCCTTCCCCTTTCTCTACAAGGTCGACCGATCCTACCATTAATGGTATGCATAGTTCCACTTTGTATTAATTATTATATAAATATGGTACTAATTGTTTCTATTTTATTTTTTCTAAAGCTTCGGCCACCACCTCTAAACGAGGGTGTTGTAGGTCGAAGAATCGGAGTTTGCAGGCATAGATGGAGGCAGCAGGGGGCTCGCGACTTCAGATTGAGCTACTTGAGGGCTTGCTGAAGCCCGTTGGTGGGTGGGCACAGCAGTTCACCACAGAGGTCAGCATCATTTACAGACTAAACGCTCCACTCCATATTAATGACTGGAGTCTCGTCACTGAGGAGGAGTGACGGGATATTCATGCACATATCCTAGTATGTCTTTTATTATTGTGTTGAACTAAATTTTAACATATCTAATGCCGTAATGTTTTGACAATGACATGCTTTACAGGAGAAGTTTTACATCGATCTCTATATGCCTAGCTTACGTAGCGAAAGCAGTAGACCGTTATCTGGGAGTTCGTTTCAGGGACTATCGACACCAGCTCCACATACACTACGAGGCGGAGGTGGCAACCGGTAAAGAGCCTCGTGACAGACCCTACAGGGGGGTCATAGTGGAGGATTGGATGTTATTTTGCGACTGGTTCGCTAGTGACGCATTTCAGATAAAAATTGTCAAAATTACTTTTATTGTCTGAAAATTATTATTATTTATACTAACCTTCTTTGTTTTGGCCAAGTGTAGGAATTGAGTAGGAAAAATAGCGAGAGCAAAAGCAAGCAAAAGGCGACCCACTATGGTGGATCACGTTTTTTTGAATACTATAGGCATGATATGGTAAGTTAATAAATGTATTAAGTTCTTACTGTATAATCTATTCATGAAATCAATCTTTACAAGCTACTATTTATTTGCTCCAGTGAGACCAAGAGACCGGTACACCACCCAGCAGCATTGATTTGTGGCACAGGACGCACTACAACCCCAAGAAGGGTTGGATTAAGCCTAAAGCACAGTGGCTTTATGTAAGTTTTTATGTAACTTGCCACAGCATTACTAATTTAATATTAATCTAAAGTTATAAAAGTAGTAACATATATTTATGTTTTTATAAGAAGAGATGGTCCAGTTGCGTGCTCAGCCGACAGCTAAGGGTCAGGATCTGTCGATCGATGACCAGATATAGGAGACTGTTCTGGGCAAGAGGCGCGGCTATGTGCATGGCTTAGGGACTGGGATGGTACCAACAACATCGTCCTCTACCGTTGAAAGTGATGCTAGGGCACACGCAACCACTGAGGCAGTTTAACGAGAGAATGCAGAGCTGCAGTAGCAAATAAATAACCTCGAGGAGTGATATTCCCAGCTAGAGGCTCTTGTGTAGATGATGCTCAGCCAGCAGGGTGGCTCTATTCAACCGTAGTAAGTTTTTAAAATTATATACTTTGGTGGATTTATTATTTATAAAAAATGTTACGTAAAAATAAAAATAAAAATATAGTTGCACGAACTTATTTAATTTCATCGGTTCAAATTACCGTTAAAAACTTTTGCAAGTTTATGCTCCAAAAAGGCTCATTTTCAGGTTTTAACGGACCAAAACACCGGATATCGGCCTAACTATCACGAAACCCCATTACACACCTCACAAATGATAAAATAGACTTGCACGAACTTACAGCACTCAGTTTGGATCACCGGTTTGAAACTTATGTAAGTTTCTGCTCTAAAAAGGCCTATTTTTTGGGTTTTGACCAACCAAAACACTGGATATCAGCCTAACTACCATGAAACCCTATCACACACCTCAAAAATGATAAAATAGACTTGCACGAACTTACGGCACTCGGTTCGGATCACCGGTTTGAAACTTATACAAGTTTCTGCTCCAAAAGGCCCATTTTTGGGTTTTGACAGACCAAAACACTGAATGTCACGACCCGAAACCCACCTTATACGGATCTCGTGTCGTGGGACCGACCCAATGGCCGTTCCTACTTTTTTCATTCTTTTACCAATGATAACAATAAGAAATATAATCATAACATTAAAGTGCGGAAGTCTTATTACATCATTATTCCAAAACTGAAATAAGTCTGACAAACCCAAACATAAACCAACATAACTTAAACATAAACCATTGTTTTAGGTGGTGAGTGCATGGGAGAACTACTGTATTCTACTATGTTCCTTAACCGTTTCTCTACACTCCGGATCTCCTATTGTGGTTCCATAGCATTCTCACCTGAAAAATATAATGAAGGGGGTGAGCTAACAAAGCTCAGTAAGTAAAAGCCTATCCCCAATACGGGTGGGGATGACACAGATGAATACAAGTCAAGGTAACATGATATCCAGTCATGACAATGATTGCAGTCAACTGTAAAATGCCTCAATGGCCAATAAATGACAAGGTACAATAATGGTCAAGAGTAACCAATGAATGACAACGTACAATAACCGTCAAGAGTAATAACGTAGCATGAATATAGAATAGGCTCAATGAAACATGATCAACATAAATACTGCTATAATGAAACGGTCACAATCAAGTCTAATAAATCAAAACCAATCAACATAGAACTATATCAATTAACATGGATGATGCCTTTACTCTGTTCAGGGTTTGGCAGACCCTCAGTCTTTTGGGGCCCGGCATACCCCCCATTAACATAAATGCATATAAAATGCCCATTAACCTTACTGCGTAAAAACGCCATAATTTCTATATGTCTTTTTGACCCGTAGGTCCCAGTCAATCAGATAGCATCAGATGAGTAATGTGACTGAGCACAAAACCAGGCACTTAACATAAATTAAGATTCTATAGTATTCCATATGAATGTACAAAACATGGAACATCATAACATAACATACAGTAAATAGACATCAATGAAATGAATCAGTCATGCAACATCAACCAGTAGGCATCTACCAGGTAGAACAATATCCATGGTGGGGGACAATAACAGTGAATACATATATGAGTACAAGGTTGGCAGTAATGGAAAGATCGTGGCTTGGAAACCACGTATCAAAGATAGGAATCCACTTACCTTATCAGTGTCCTAATATCCCGTGACTTTCTCCTTTCCTTTTGACTTACTTATAAATCAATAAACACGTTTCAGCTTTAATATCATTTATCGAATTTATGCCTCGTTACTCTAAATACTTCCCTTACTAATTTATGCTTTACGATTTTTCATTTTAAACTTAATTTACCCAAGGGCAAAACGGTCATTTACGTGTCTTTACTTTTTGGGTTCTTTTTTTATAATTTGGACTTCACCATTGAGTCCAGTAGGTTTGAAATAATAAAAATTCACTATTTACTTAACTAAATCGGAGTCCATTTGACTCACTTTCGACATAGGGGCATTTTGGTCATTTTGGCATTCTACGGGTATTTTATTTTTTTCGGGACTCCGTCTCGTAAAACGGACCTCACCATTAAATTCAGAAGGTCCAAAATAGTAAGTTTTCATTATTCATTCTTCTAATTTATGCATCGAAATTAAATTTAAAATTTATTAATTTACAACAACTTATTTAAATTAATAACCACTTATTTAAATTAAGTTACTTAGCTACTACATATAGTATTTGAGGCCCAAAACAGACCCCAGTGCCTTGTTGGCCACAGTAGCTAAGCTTTCAACACATTTATCATTGGTCACAGGTTCTTACACAATATCAAAAGCGCCCCTTGGGCCTAACATAATCCCCAATCAAACCGTCTCTATGTCTCGTACAGCTGGGACATCATCTGAAATGTTTGCCCCACTAAAGGGGTCAGCTCAACATGCTGGTACAATATAATGCTAATGCAAGAAATAAAACTAAGGTCGTGACATGTGCAAGTGTACAGTTATTTCTATATGGCATGCGATATCATGATGACAGTACATGAACAATATATAGTGTATAAGCAATATGCGTGACACACCCATGCAACTCCATGCCCACCCATGTCTCATGATACGGTCCTTCCCCGTCGGCATGAGTACCTTGTATGTCTCGCTTCAAGGTCCGGAACCCGTCAGGCATGCAAGTACCTATTGGCCGATTTTGGGTTTTTCACCACAAGATCTGCACCCTTATAATGCAAAGCACCACGTGCTTACCCACGTCATGTCCAAGGAATCACACTATGGCAATATGCTCTGATTTCACCATGTCATAATGTAATCTCGATGATGCATCTCATTCATACATAAAGCATGCTTTCAAGTACACATTTCATAATATCAACAACTTTCCAGGCATATAATTCATACACTACACTAACACATGCGATATACACATAATCATCACCCAACTTAACAAGATAGCATGAAGCACATAAGCATGTGAACACTCAAGCAAACATGGGAACAATCAAGGCAGCAAAGCAAGTATTCCTAATCTCAGTTCTATTTCTTACTTAGCACAATATATCGTACCTGGTAATCGATCTCAAACCGGAAAAGTATACTCGTAGTCAAGTGAAACCACCGTAAGAACACTGAAGGTCAGGTCACCTTCTCTTTGCCTTTCCGTGTCCCTAAAATTCATAACATGAAACTCAGTTTAATCGTCACTTGAATTATGCTATTCATCAAATTTTACGTCTTTATCTTATAAACTTCTACTTTGCTAAATTAAACTCTACTGTTGAATCCGGGACGTTGAAGAAAATGAGTTTAGGCTTTCATAGAATTCAATTCAGGCACCTGGATTAAAAAGGGCAAAACAGTCATTTTGCACTTTACACGGGTCCTTACATTCCGTGATCTCTTATCACAAATCGGACTCTACGGTTGAGTCCGGAATGCTCGAGATAATAAAGTTTCACTATTTGTTTACCTAATTCGGAGTTCATTTGATTGTATTTCAATTCAGGAGTATTTTGGTAATTTTATACGTTACTACGTGTCTTTTATTTTTTGGGACCCCGTCTCGTAAAACGGACCTCACCATTGGTCTCAGAATAGTCGAAATAGTCAAAATACACTAATGACTTGTCCTATTTGGATTCCGGAATATTTTTGAATATTTAATTAATTAAACTAATTTAATTAAATAATTAATTAATTAATTTAATTAATATTTTATTAATAATTTAATCAGGTGGGTAAAAGTAAAATTTCCAACAGTTGGGGGGTCAATTTGTAATTTCCGAAAGTTCAGGGTTAAGGTTCAAATTCCAAAAGGTTCAAATTCCATTTTAATTTAAAACAACCACGCGACACGTGGCAGGGGCGGTCCACGCCCGACCCGAACCGACCCGACCCGACCCGGACAGACCCCCTTCTTCCCCGAGTTTCCGGTGGCGCCCAGTAGGGTTCCGGCGCCCTCTCCGGCGCCGGCGACCGATCTCCGGTGAGATTTTTGGGGTTTCAAAATGCTGTTTTCTTCCCCTTCTCACGTAGATCACATCCCCAACCTCCATTTCCCTCAAAACCTCCTCCATCTCCACGAAATAGAGGGTCAAACCCACGGTCAACTCTCCGGCCAAACCATTTTCCCACACTTTCCCCCACTGTTTTAAACCCAAATCGCTCCCATTCACTTTCTGCACCTCACCTCATGTTTTTCCCCCTTTTTAAACCAAGGTTTACACATAAAATGTCGAACCTAACACTCCATGGCCGTGACCTGCAACAGGGAAGTTCTCCCTCTCCCCTTAACCATTTCTTCTCATTCTTTTTGCAAACTAATCCTTACGTTATGCTCTATACGATTCTACAATTTAAATCAATTGAAATGCTCTAAAAAAATTGAAACAGAAGCAACCCACTTACCAATTTTTTTTTCGGCCGTTTCTCTCTCTAGTCGTGCCCTCTTCCACCTTCTTGCTCCGAGCCCAACCAAGCCTCCACTCTCTTCCTCAGAACTCTATTTCTCTCTCTCACTTTCTGCTTCTTTTTCTTTTTCTTCTCTTTCCACCCGAGAATACACTTCTTTTTCTCTTCACCTTCTCTCTCTATATCTCTCTCTCTCTCTCTCCCCCCAAGACCAACTACCCTCTGCCAATATCTGCACCTCCCACTCTCTGAACTCCACTCACACACACAACCCCAACCCATGCTTGTTTGAGTGTATCACACTCAAACTCACACACACACACAACCGGTTACACACACACACTGTTTTACACATGTATATATTTACATACACTCATGTATATTTACGCAATTTATACACACTCACATGTATACACATATACCAAATAAATACTTTAAATTTATACATATATATATACATATATATATATATACATATACACATACATCCAATAATTATAATAATAATAATAATTAATTAATATTTGCAAGAATAAATAATAAAATCATAATATAAAAAAAAAAATTTCATGTTATAACAAATTCACTGTCCATAACAATTTTCCATTTCCTGTCATTACATTTTTCATTGTTTTTCATTTCCTGTTTAAGTTTAAGCCAATCATTGGATAGCTTCTCCTTTCCAACCAAACACTAACTAAACTCAAATTTAAAAATTTACCCATAAAATAACAGTGTTGGGCAGCCATCTGAATGGGTGGGTCGGGTCAGACTCGACTCGGTTTGGCCCAAATAAAATCACAAAGTCCAGCCACGCGCAGCACTTTCCAGCACAGTCCGTTCATCTCTTCCGTCAACGACGAATTGCCGGCGACGGATTTTGTTACATTTTTCAATGGGGTTCACACCTACCAGTCATGGAAACTCAAATATATCCTCGGGTTTCACATCGGAGTGCTAGAACACTCCCAAAATAGGAAAACCCGTAGGCTCACCAAGCTATGCAGTTTTTCGGCAGCCCTATTCTCCTTTATTTTTCTCACCTTTTCTCTACTATTTCAACACAAATTAATCCTTACAATGTTCCTACAAATTATACACATAACTCCTAAGCATTCAAATTAAATTTCATGTATCAAAATCACAAAAACATACTTTTAAATTTTTCCCTGGAATTCCTATTTTCCTACTAGTTTCCGGTTGGGTTTTGCTTAATTCAATTTGTAATACAACCCAATTTACATGCTTTAGGAGATTCCAAATTCATATTCATGCTTAAAATGAAAACGCAGAAGTTGATCTATCTCACCCTTTCAAACGTGTGCACAATGCTCTGTCCCAGTCACCCCGCTTCACGCCTCTTCACATCCTGAGCTCCTCCACTCAGTCCCGATCTCCTTAGCTCGATTGATCTTCCTCTTCCCGCACCACTCACGCAAGGCCAATACGTTCTCCACCTGCAGCGCCTTGATTTCCCTCACTACGTCGTTGGCTTTGCTTCTTTTCTTTCCTTTGTTTTTTTTTTTTTCTTTTGTTTCTTTTTGGTTCTAATGCAACGACTGGTTATAAAAAAAAACGCTCTCTCTCTCTCTCTCTCTCTCTCTCTCTCTCTCTCTCTCTCCCGCGCCCTTCCAGTTTATGCGCTTCAAGCCCCCCATCCGTTTTCTCCTTTTCTTTTTTCTTCAGTTACATCAGTTACACCACACACACACATCTATATATCTATATATATATATATATATACTTCCTTTATTTATTTACATAATCACATCTATATATTTCCATATCAATATATATATATATGTATGTATATATAAATTCTCATTTTTATTTCTTTCAAATTCCTATTTTTATTTTTATTTATTTATTTATATATATATTTTTAAATTTTGTTTCATTTCCTTTTAAATTTTATTTTATTTCATTTTTTTATTATTATTATTTTCTTATTATCGTCATTCGGTTGCCCTCTCATTCATCCATATATTCCAATTATTGAAACTCAACCCATTTATTTCATTATCGTAGCGTTAGGCCTTATTGGCTCGGTTACAATGGGTCAGGGTATTACACCGGATATCAGCCTAACTACCACGAAACCCCATCACACACCTCACAAATGATAAAATAGACTTGTTCAAACTTACGGCACTCGGTTCGGATCACCGGTTTGAAACTTATGCAAGTTTCTATTCCAAAAAATCCCATTTTCGGGTTTTGAAGGACCAAAACACCAGATATCAGCCTAACTACCACGAAACCCCATCACACACCTCACAAATGATAAAATAGACTTGCATAAACTTACGGCACTCGATTCAGATCACCGATTTGAAACTTATGCAAGTTTCTGCTCTAAAAAGGTCTATTTTTGGGTTTTGACTGACCAAAACATCGGATATTGGCCTAACTATCATGAAACCCCATCACACACCTCACAAATGATCAAATAGACTTGCACGAACTTACGGCACTCGGTTCGGATCACCGGTTTGATACTTATGCACGTTTCTGCTTCAAAAAGGCCCATTTTTTAGTTTTGATAGACCAAAATGCCAGATATTAGCCTACCAACCCCGAAACCCCATCACACATCTCACAAATGATAAAATAGACTTGCATGAACTTACGGCACTCGATCCAGATCAACGGTTTGAAACTTATGCAAGTTTTTGCTCTAGAAATGTGGGTTTTGGGGTTTTCACGGACCAAAATACCGGATATCCGCCTAACTATCTCGATACCCCATCACACACCTCACAAGTGAAAAAATAGACTACCAAAAATTTAGGGCAATCAGTTCAAATTAGTGGTTTGCAACTTATGCTACTTTATGTCGTTCTTACTATTTATGCATGGAAAAAAATATATATTCACTTTCATATATATTTAATAAGTGTTCTAATATATATCATTTGATCTTTATTTCAGATTGATCAAGATTATTGCACCAGGATCTTTAGGTCTTGCATCGGGACTGACTATTTTTATCTATTTTTTTTTCATCGACATCTATAGTTACATTTTTTGAGACATTTTTTTATTTTTGTATTTATTCTTAAATTATACTTTTACAAATGTAACTAATTAATTACTATAATATATATATATATGAATGTATTTTTCTTTTTCAATATATATTTATTTTAGAATGTTGGATTTTATTGTATATCAGAATAATTGATACAGGTTTAAACAGGAATAAAACAACAAATAAAACCAATGTTGTAGGGGAAAAAATAAATAAATAAACTTTTAGCGACACATTACTAGGAAATCAATTTATAGCGGCGCTTCAAATTCGTTACTAAAGACTGGCATTTGCGACGCACAAAGTGAGCGTCACTAAAAGATACCATTTGCGACGCACAGAATGAGCATCGCTAATAGATACCATTAGCGACGTGCACCGAGTGTCGCTAATAGTAGCTTTTAGCGACACACATTGCGATCGTGGATAGCATTTGCGACGCACCATCAAAATTATTAGAGACGCACATTGGACGTCGCTAATAGTTCCCTTTAGCGACACAAGGGGATGTGTGCGTCACTAATATTATTAGCGACGCAACTTTTAGCGACGTTTTTAGCAACGCCCATTAAGCGTCGCAAAATCTCTTTAGCGACACATTTTTCTACTATTAGCGACGCACTCGTGTATAATGCCTTTTCTTGTAGTGGCACTTTCTGCTTTTTTTCTTTTCTTTCCTTGGCCTTGCGCCAGGTCCCACCTTTGTTGACTTGTCTTTTTTTTCTTTCTTTTGTTATTCTGCTTCAATCGTGAGCCCTCTCTTGATCAGCGCAACTTTTGACTTTTCAACACCTTTTAAATACCAGCCTTCACTTCCGTCTTTTTTTATTTTCTTTTTCTTTTCCTTTTTAACTTGGCAGCCCGCACAACCCACTTTTGGCCCTCAATTGAAGCTCCAAAGGTCAAAACGGCCTAAAAGATAGAAATTGCATAATATACTCTATATCTATTTTTTTTTACCTTAAATGTTTCCCTAATTCAATAAATAAATTAATTAGCTCACTTCAACAAAAAATATGTTATAAAACTAAATATAAAGGAATTAAAAATAGTAAATATTATACTTTTATCAGGAAGTTGAGGACTAAAAGAAAAGAAAAAGAAATAAAAAGGAAGCCTGTTGTGAGGAAAAATGTTAGGACTTATTTTATGTTGATAATTCTTTTTAAACGTACTTCTAAGATGAATACTTGCAGGGTCTAGTAGAAACACGAGGATATCACTAATTATGGTTCAAGAGTCAAACTAGTATTTACAATGAACTTAGGTAGAATTTAGTTTTAACTATAAGCTAGATTTTTTTTGATAACTCGGTATCCGATCTTTAGAACCAACTAATTCTAGACTTAATGTTTTTATAAGTGTGTTAAACGAACTAAGCAAACAAAACTTTTATCATTCGAACATGGTGTTGCACCATTTGAACACAAGTATCCCAGAAAACGATTTGTTCAAAGACACATCATGTCCAAACGTGGACGGTTCAGACATTGTAATCTTTTTTCGTGCGTGATTTCTTGTCCTACTAGGTTTAGGGTTTGGAATCTTTTCAATATATAAGGAACTTTATTATGTTTCACTTAAGAAACCATAAGCCTCTTGAAGTCACAGAAAAATTTAGAGACATTTGGCTGCGTCAATAATTGTGCATTAAATTATATGATTAATATAATAAATATCACACTATTTGAAATTCAAAATTAAGGACATAAATGTATGAAAACCTCCCCTGTGGTTCTAGAATGAAGAATTTTTGAATTGAATGACAACCGTAACAGATACCAGCTCAATTTGAAAGAAATTATACAAAAGCTTTACAAAATTATTATAATGTTATATGAATTCTTGTCCCCCATTTTAGTAATATATCATTCACTAAATGACTAAAAACCTAGAGATGGATAGGGAGAGCTCAGTGTGTAGATATTGGAGGTGGAGAGGGAGTTCATTTCTGATGCAGCCAGGATTTTCAACTGTAAAGTACAGGAGCTACCCATAAAATACCTAGGGATGCATGCCTCTTGGAGCCAGCCCGAGGATGAAAAATCTTGGTAGCCGGTAGTACACAAATTTAAATCCTGATTAGCTACTTGGAAAAAAACTGTTTTGTCTTTTGGAGGCAGGATTATGTTAATTAAATCCGTATTGAATAGCCTTCCAGTGTATTACAAGTCACTTTCTAAGGCTTCTGTAGGAGTAATTGAGAAGCTTGACAGGATCCAAAGTGGCCTTTTATGGGGTTACAGTGAGAAGAAAAGAGAGATTCATATGCTAAGCTAGGAAACAGTAACTATGAACAAGAAGCAAGGTGGTTTGGGAATTAGAAGGTTGAAATTTATGAATGATGTTCTACTAAAGTGAGCCTGACGTGTTGGACCCCTCTTCATATGGTTAGAGGTAAGCTTTTCCAATTGTGGAAGGATATTTTGGGAGTTGATTCCAGAAATGTAGATCTTTACAGTTCTTATGAAAGGAATGTTATGGTTATTGTGGGCAATGGAAGGGGTGTGGCCTTTTGGAATGATACGTGGATAGGAGAAAGCACTTTTATGGATAAGTTCCCAAGGCTATTTTCTTTGAGCAATGCTGAAGAAGGGGCTGTGGTAGATTTTTCAGAAGATGGATTTAGCTTTGAAGAATGACCATTTGGGTTCAGAAGGAAACTCTTAGGTTGGGAAGAAGAGAAGGTGGGGAGGCTTAAAGCGGCTCTAGTGGACACTCCATCTGTAAATACATCAAAAACTCGATATGCTAAAGTGGATTGGTGGTGCTACAGGTGAGTTATCATTCGTTATATGTATAATATGTATGAACAGAGTTTAGGCCCTTCTGTTAAGGTACTTAATCTGGTGTGGCAATATGTTGCTCCACCAAGAGGTAAATTTGTGGGTTGGTTGACGTGGAGGGGGAGATTGAAAGTGGCCCAGTGGCTAATACGATTAGGATTGATGGATGAATAGGGGGTTTGTGCCATTTCTGTGTGTTGAGGAAAGAATCTACTGAACATTTGCTTTGTTGAGATGGTGGGGGTTTCAGTGGGCAATACCAAGTATTGTTAATGGTATGCTTGAATGGTGGAAAGGTTGGAAACTTAAAGGAGATGAGAAAATTGTTTGGGGAGTCATTCCCTTTGCTATTATTTGGAAAATATGGAGCTTGAGAAATAAAGTTACATTTGAAAATGTTCTGGTGGAGTGGAATGAAATCTTAGACAGTATCAAATTGAAAATTGCCTTACGGGCAAAAGCCAAAGGGGCACTGCAAAATTTATCAGTACAGGACTTAGTACCCAGAGTACATCCTCTGCTTGAAACCCTTTAAATGGGTGCTCTGGGGTTCTGATTATGCTGCAGTCTGAAGGGGAAATTTGGAAGTCTTGCTGTACAGCAGGGATGGGATTGCTGCATTTTTCTTTGATGGTGGTTGCAACGGCAGGATTTTGTGTTTGTTGAGGAAGGGATGATTAAAAATCTTCTGTGTTGCTCATTCATTGAAGCTGTGTGGATCAAGATGGGTTTTCCCTTCTGCGTTTTTTGCTGATGGTTTTCTACTGGTTGTAATGTTTGTCCAGGTTTATGTCAATGCGTTTTTTTACAGTGGTGTTTGAAAGCATGTTTTCGAGAGTTAGATGATATATTATATTGTAATTATACATATAGCATATCATCTTATTACAAAATAGGACAATCTTGATATAATAAAAAAAAATTTGACATAAATATAAAATTTATCATCATCACACTCACATAAGCCTCACACCTATTTGAATATACGTGTATAAACACATTACTTTTTTCTCTTTGTTGTTGGGTTAACATCTTATCAACCTTCTTTATGGGGTTTTGTGCAATTAAGATGATTAGTTGGATGTGCCAAATTGCGATATTGGTTGTTACTAGCCATGATGCGATTTGCACTCACACTATCTTTTTATTTTGTGGATGTATCCATCTCTTTCTGTCATTAATAAAATTTATTTTCCTTTCTGATCCAAAAATAAATGATTAAAAATCTATCTAGGCATTTCTTCATTCTATTCCCTCATTATTTATGTTTAATCTACCTGAATTTTATTCTAGTCGTATAAAAACTGATATACCTTAGTCGGTTATTGATATATTTTTACATTAATATTTTTTTTTTTTGCTAATAAAAAAAATTTAAATGAAAATATAAATTTAATATTTTTTAAAAAATTTATCTCATAGAGATATAATCTAACTTCTAAATTATATTTTCAGCTTGAGTTCGCATACAATAGTAACTTCAAATTAAAGATTAGTTCTAAAAAGGTATATTTTCAACAAAATAAATACTTCTTCCTTCAAGGAGTTTAAATTGTCAATAGTTCCGACAGTGTGGTGAGGTGATTAATTGTGAACCTGATTTAAATAGTACATTTTGGAGGATGATTCTAGTTGGTTTGGGTTCATACATACGATAAGAAAAGAAAAGAAAAGAAAAAATCTGATGGCAGATTCTGATAACCCAATCATAAAAAAGTAATAGTGAACTCTTCAAAATACAGTCAGGAAAATTATTTTAAATAATGTAATAATTTTATATTTACTATTCATCACTCAAATACAATTGATACAGTGTTAATTATTACATTATTTAAAAAATATATATATTTTTTGAATAGTAAACCATTACTCACCAATTATATATAATGTATTACCTATAATATATAGAGTTAACCTTACCAACAGATGATAAATTATTGTAAGACTCACGGGCATTATCAGTTTTAATTAAAGAATAATTAGTCATTCTATTTTTTAAATCTATGTCTATTTTGATGAATTAACACTAACCAATTAATTTTAGTACATAACCTTTTTGGGCATAGGTCATTTATATCCTTCCATCTTTTCATTCTAAATAGTTTTCTGCTTACGAATGGCAACCGCCAACCACCACTTTCGGCCATTGTGAAAAAATCCAACATCTCTCCACTGCCACTGGTTATCGCTGACGACCACCAACTTCATTAAAGGCCACTGCTCCGCCGCACATCCCTTAGCAGCTCCCCCTTTTGTTTTTTTATTGATGTATATATCTCTCGTATTCATCAATAAATTCTTCTCTTTTTACTGATAAAAAAAAACCACCACCAGCAACGCCCACTGCCATCAATATTTCATAGGAATCCGAAACCTCACATATTTTACTCTGAAACCACACATAAAAATTACCTTCCATTCTTGAACAAATCTCAAAAAATTCAATATATATTAATACAGCGGAGTGTAGATCACTGCAAGGGGCAGGAACTTATCAAAGAAAGCTTTACCATTGGGAAGGAACAAGTATTTGGGGATTGAAAAAGATCCTTCCTCAACGTGCAACAATAGACTCACTTCCCCATGAGTTTGATCATAAACCATCTTCCGTTATGGAGTACACTTGTTGGAACCCATTTATCAGTGATACACATCATGGAGCTTTGCGGACATCTCTATTTCGCGAAGGCTCCTTTGATGGTGTTAGAGAATATAATAATAAAGTTACACCCTCTTTAATAGCTTAAGCTTTTAGATGAGTTGGTAACTTCATAGATGGTATAAGTGCACTGTTTATTCAATTGGGACACTATTATTGATGGTTCCATTATATCTGAAGAGAAACAACGCTAACATAGCTAGTTTGAAGGATTTTGTCCACTTGCCAGCAATTGTTTATACTCAAAGAAAATTGCAATACTAAGAGCAAATGAAGACAAGGTTGAAGGCTCTCTAACGGTATTTATTTTAATAAACACAATTACAATTTCGAGAAAGATATTGTGGATGGAATTGTGGTATTTATTTTAGTAAACAAAACTGAGAATTTATCAATTTTTATGAAACTGTGAAATTTTACAAATTAAAAAGTTTACATTTTTACAGTTTTAAAATTAATGAGTTTTTAATCATTATGCTTTAAATATTGGTTTTTTTTTTTTTAACACATTTCTACTCCATTGAATTTTTTTTTTATCATCATGTGCCTCAAAAAGCTCAATAAAACAAATAAGAATATCATTTTTTATGAAAATGTAAAATTTTACACTAGAAAATTATGAAATTTTTACAGACTCACTTGGGACGAATTTTTTCTAAATTTGGATAGATTTTTTTTTTCAAAATTTCGTATTCAATATGAATCTTATTTGATAGATCTTGATTTTACAAGTCTAAATATATAAATTTTATTAAAAATAATTTATAAATTACAAGGTATTGAGTTTTAAAATTTTATAATTCTTTTTTTAAAATTATTTTTGATATTACAAAATTTAACCCAATAAATGAATGCAAACTTATACCGAAAGAATAAAAACTTTTAGCATGGGAACTGAAATTTGGCTTGCATATATAAACAAAAAAGTGCCACAAATTAATTCATTAGAATAGGATACAGAGAAGCTTATTATGAATATGCAAAACACCCCTTTATTTCATGTCACATCAATTAATGGTTAAGGCTTCATTCCTCCATTTGTCACCCGATAAGATATCTGTGGCGTTGAGGGGTTACTTGGAACCGGACTCCCTTTTGCTTCTGACATAGAAATTGAAAGAGAAAATATTAACAAAAAACTTGCGTAAGATCACTAGGGAGCAAAAAAAGAAATACCTGCTTCACCGGAGTTGGTTAAAATTGGACTATTTACCTAAATATTCTGGATCAAAAATGGAGGAACAAAGTAAGAAAAAATGTCAACAAAAAATTCATGAGACTAGTAGGAGTAAAATCAACCCTGTTGCGCTATGTGATGTGTGTGTGTGTGTGTGTGTATTCTTTAACACACATGAACAGAGAGAGTTTATACTTTTTCGAGGAACGTGGGCTAATTGTCGTGCAGCTATGGTTGGTGTAACGAAGAGGGTGAAAATGAGGAAGCAGCAAATGATTAAAGAGGCTGGAGAAACAGATGCCTTGTTCAACATTTTGCTAATGTTGATGAGAGAGGAATGGTTACTCCAACCTAATTTCTGACTTATATATACACTTTTGCATAAAGAAAGGACGTGGATGGTTCGTATCCTCTACGATAAAATTATTGTTGAAGTGAAAGTTGTTGTCTTCTCGTACTTTTTTCTCTTGTGTTTGTGATTTAACTTTATATTTGTAATTTATATCTTACTTCTAATGTATTGTGTCAAGATATAGTGATTTTGAAAATCACATCTTCAGAAAATTCTTTCCCAATAAATTTCGTCGTCAAACAACTTGATTTCAAAAATATCATCATCAGCACTCTCCCAATGAAAGAAAAAAATCTCTCAGCAAATTTGTGATCCGTTTGATCCAGTACAAATAAGTAAAGTCATCTTCATGAACTAAGCTCTAATACCGAGTTATTTTCATGAATTAAGATTTTTAATCGGACCTCCTGCTAGTAGACAAGTAGAATTGATCTCCCAAATTAGTAAGTCCGAAAGAATGGAATACCGAGTAATAAAAAAAAGATTCTTCACAAACCAAACTTTAATACCAATTATTGAATCTATAATGCTCTTAAAGGATCCAAAGGAAACGAAGTAACAATAAAATTGAAACATACAAAGGAATTTTTATTTAAACAATCTTTGTTATTCTTTGCCAAAATACTTCACGCCACTTTTTCTTTGGTAGTAATATTTGAATGCTCATATCTTTGTACTTATATAATGCCTATGCTTCACATAAGGTGGGATCTATTAGTAGAACCTACTCCCATATAAGTGTGTGGGCATCACGTGAGTACAAAGATATAGCCGAATAGGTGGTAGACAGCAACTAAGAGACTTATCTTCTAATATCGTTAAGTCAAAATTCCAACGGATGCCACTTTTTCTTTGGGCTAGTACATATGGGATGTTGTCCTAACTTTAATCGGCCCCTTACTAATAGATGATAGGATTGGTCTCCCGGATTAATTGGCCGAAAAGTCGGATACCGAGTTATAAAAAAATAAATCATTACTCTTTTTTAGGGATCTGGGCTCACATTGTTGTGGCACACAGTTCAAATATATAAAAATTATAAAAAATCTTATTTAAGTAGTGCAAGTACATATTCTTTACGCAGTTGGCATGAATTTCAAATTAACCTAGCCCACATCATTGTACCAAAAAAAAAAAAATTCTTTCAATTGTTAGGCACACTGAGAGATTGGTACTCCTATAATACTTTTCCCATTGGTTTTAAACATTTGTATATATAAAAAAAATGTTGTCTATTTTAAAAATATGACTTGGCAATGTTTATATATATATATATATATATATATATAATATTTTTAAGTATGTTATTATTGAAGTGTAAATATACTATTGTACAAGATATGAATCCAGATGTGAATGCTTCCTGGATTTTCAAATGAAAATGTAAGCATACAAAGGCCAAAAATTCTTATGTGGTGAACTCCCTATCAAGGTAACATCAGATGGGACTGGCATTTGATTTGTTGACCACAGAATAACGTGTTTGGAAAACGAATATGTAGACCACTTTATTTCAATAATTCTCTCCTCAAATTTTGTCTTTTTTGAATTTTCGTACTATGCATTAAATTGTACGACTATTATAAATCAATAATTTCCTTCTTTTAATTAAAGAGGAAAGCACATGTTAAGATTCAAATTGAAAGAATATATTAAATATTTTTGCCAACATATGGTTTTATAGAAATCAATATTACTATGATTAAAAAATTATTTCATAAGACCGTCATATTTATATTATAATGATTACAATAAATATTTTTAAGATATAACAAAAAATTATTAACTACATTTTCAATTGAATTTTGATACATTAGATAATATGAATTACATAAGTTTATATAAGATAAATTATATCGACTTCTTTTGATATTTTTAACAATTATCCTAACCTTTTTTATTTTATTTGGCAAATTATAAATACTTCTTTGCAGTCAATTTTTTTTTTTTTCAAAATGATAAAATTGTCTATTTTTGTAATTTTTGTATACATATTTTTCAATTTTGATCAATTTTTTAAATTCTTTCATTTTCAAATAAATATTAATTAAAACTATAAATTTATTTTTATATAAAATAAAAATAACTTTATAAAAGAAGTTTGAAGAAATTAGTAAAAATTGAAAATATGCAAAAACAAATATATACATATAGAAATTGATCAGTATAATTTCAAAAACCTCAACAAAGAATAACGTATTTGTCAAAAACTTAAAAAAAAATCAGTATAATTTACTTTTATTTTATTTTATATGACTGTTACCGTTGATTTTTTTTTTTTTTTTGGGTCTTATAACTTCAAAAGTTGAAATTGTCAAAAGTGGTGGCAATGTTGATGCGATAGTTTGTATAGTTGGATTCTACTGCATTCTGGAAACAATTTTCAAGTCCCTGCCCCATAATGTACGATTGTGGAAGTGACAAAATCTGAGTCCAAATCACATAACCAATTCAAACTTTCAAACCAATCATAAAATATATCCCTTGTGGGTGTGATCCAGCAATAAAAATGTTATTTATTAAGTTAACATAGTATTCCCTTTACATCCCACTTATAAAAAAGACCTTACATTTTATGTCTTTATAATATAATTCTAATAAGAAATCTAAGACCTATAAAAGTGTAATTACAAGAAAAATATTTTGTTTATATGATATAATCTAAATTAAAAATTTAATGACAATAAAAGTCTAATTTTAAAAAAATTCAATTCTGTAGCTATATGTCTAAACAAAACATGAATGGTTATTTTGTATTCCCTAATTTATATTTTTGTAAATTTCAGTACTTGAATATTTTCGATTACATAGTATTCTATTGTTAAAGTTTTATTCAATTTATATATTTCTTTTAAAAATCACATTTTTTTATTAAAAATCTTTTTCTTCTTGCATCTTAGGAAAAAATCACATTTATAGTTGTTGCTTTAGGTCTCAAATTATCTTGAGCTAACTTTGTGTTCCCTCTACACCGATAGTTGACAGTTAGAGCTTAAAAGATGGACTTGATTGTTACGAAAAGAAAGACTTAATTTAATGCACGTAAACTGATGCAGAATATCCCTGATTGATCCATAAAAAAATACATGATAAAGGTGATAAACTTTACACGTTTTGTGAAATGAAATATTTACACAAGACGATTTTCTAAGTTGTGGAAAAAGCTCCTTATGAAAGTGAGGTGAAATGATGCGGAACGGAAACGTGGAAAGGAAGAATCGAACACGTCGATTCCTTAGTAACAAAGTAACATGGGGACTCCTCACCCAACAAGAGAAAATAATTCTCCAAAATTCATAATTAAATTAATATTAATCATAAACCTTCTCATAAAGACCTATTACATCATATTTATAATGCTAAAACACTACTATTTTGACTAGGAAACCAAAACTCTTATTTTTATACTAATCCTACTACAATAAAGACTAGTAAGTCAAATAGGAAACTACTAATTCTTATATTTTCTCTACTAATCCAAATAAAACTAGGAAACTAGAGAAATTATGAATAAATTAAAATAAAAAACTAAACAATCCTAATACAATTCTAAAACAACTTTTCATATTTTTAAGGTACCAAATTTGTCTTACATCAGTCTCTCCCACTTGAAAACAACTCGACCTCAAGTTGACTGAATATATGTGACCTCGAAGTCGTTTATAACCGAGTAATAATAATTGAATCTTTTGAAGAATAATTAAATATTCAAGGAGTTCGTCAACCATATCTTTCATGAAGTCAATAATTTTAGGCCCTTTTTCTGATGATAATAATGCTCCAGTAATGAAACAAAAATTATCTTCTTGATCTTCCACAATTTCAATTTTACTATAAGTATTAGAATCATCTTTCACAAATTCAAGTTCAAGGTTCAGCTTCATCATCTTTAGTGTTGACAACTTCAATGGGATTTTCTTGGTCAACTTCTTCTTTATCATCTGCACCAACTGTTTCAACAACATCAATAGAAATAAATTCAAATTTATTTTCTATCAACTCTTTGTGATATTCTTCAACGCATGGAAGACTTTGATCTTCGCTTTCTATGACAAGAGAGTCTTCTATAAGGATGTTGACTTCTTTCAGTGATTTAGTATTTGGAACCTTATTAGTTGAAGTTGCCTTTACTATTTTAGATTTTTCTTGTGTTTTTTCGTTGGTGTTTTCATATGTTGGCCTGTATTTATCTTCTAAAATCTGTAAATAATTTTTTGACAAAAATCTATTCATAAGCAGTTTCATCATTCTTGGCCATAAACGAATACATTTTTTTCTTTATAGTTGTCTACGCCTCTGTAAATCAAGCCACCATCTTTCCGCGAATCCAATGAGTTTAGCTTCAGCCCAAAAATATTCTTTTTCTTCTAACAGTCTTAAATCATACAGACAATCATCTAAATCATATATCCAATCATGAAAGTTTTTAAAATAAATGTTACTATTAAAATATGAAAGTCTTTCGTAATTGCGAATAGCTCTGTTTTCAGGCTGACCTCGGTAATTCTTCCGATTATCCCGGAATATAGCTTCAGCATCTTCCTTATCCTCACTCAGGTTATCCTCATAGGTTAGCTACCTACGTGGAATCTGTGGATGGCGTTTACGAACAACTTCAGCCCTCGTAACCATATTTTTCTCACGGTCACCACCGTTAAGGATTTCGCCGTCGTTCCGTGCGTTCGCCATCTAAATAGGATTAAGCATGCTTTAATACCAAATGATGCGAAACGAAAATGTGGAAAGGAGAATCAAACACGTCGATTCCTTAGTAACAAAGTAACATAGGGACTCCTCACTCAACAAGAGAAAATAATTTTCCAAAATTCGTAATTAAGTTAATATTAATCATAAAACTTCTCATAAAAACCTATTACATCATATTTATAATGCTAAAACACTACTACTTTGATTAGGAAACCAAAACTCTTATTTTTATATTAATCCTACTACAATAAAGACTAGTAAGTCAAATAGGAAACTACTAATTCCTATATTTTCTCTACTAATTCAAATAAAACTAGGAAACTAGAGAAATTATGAATAAATTAAAATAAAAAACTAAACAATCCTAATATAACTCTAAAACAACTTTCCATATTTTTAAGGTACCAAATTTGAAAATTGGTGCCAACTAAGTCAGTCATTGTGCCTTTTACAGACCGTAAATGGTACAAGTCTTTGGTCGCCCCTAGCCACCAAGAGGAAAAATAAATGCAAGAGGGCCGAGTAACCATATGATGTGTGTAATTATTCAGTGTGACCTGTCACACTATGCTATTGTGTGACGGTAATGTCAATTTTTTCTAAAAATAATGAATAGTTTCTAAAATCAAGGAAAAACTAACATTCTGTGAGATGTCATTACATAATGATGTGATATGAAAGGTCTTACCGGATAATTTCTCCATGTAATGGTTATTCTCTATGTTTTTTTTTTTTTTTGAAGTTGAGTAGACATAATTTATGTACTAATATAATCAATTAAAATCTAATAAAATTATATTTAATTAATTATAATGATTGATAATAGGTCTACTTTATTCAATCCTTATAAGTTTGATTACTATCTAAGAATTCTTATTGTTAAATTATGTAGATTGTGAATTTAAGTGAACATATCAAGCATTTATAATAAATCAAAACAAAGAAAATATAAAAGATAAAATGATGTATAGTAAAAAAATTCTCATGAGATAGAAAAATTCACTCACTATAAAAGAATTCACTAATTAATCAAGATAACAATAAGAATTCTTAGATAGTAATCAGTTAGTGATTAACTGGTATCCCATTAAATGTTTGGAATGCGAACACTTTTCAGAAGATTGGAAATATTTGGGGTGAAGTCATGCAATTAGATGAGGTTACCGTGAAATCTTTGTCCTTTGATTACAGTAAAGTGTTGATCAGGACTTCATGCATGGATTTGATTAACACGGTAGGTAAAGTTGAATTATAAAGGAAAGTTTTTTTCGATTAGAGTGATAAAGAGCAGCAGATTGTTAGAGTTTTTAATATTCAAAATTCTTGGGTTTGCAGAGGATAACTATGAAAGGGAGGAAGACGATGATGTGGCAAAAAATGAAAATCGCATCAATGACCTGGCCAGTGTGAATGAAGCAATAAATGAGGATGTGGAAGAGTCAGAAAGAATCAGTTGCACGTCGAAATCTTTGAATGCAAAGAGTTGCAGTTGTTAGATATATGTATTATACATGTGTACTACAGTTTACAAGTAGGGTTATGGGTTCTAGTATTATTCTAGCATATTCTGTTTCCTTTTTCATTTTCTTCCTCGTATATAAGTTCCTCTCCCTTGTAATATGAAGCACTCAAGATATATATACATATATACATATATACTTCATTCGTGTCTCTCATCTCTGTTAACATGGTATCAGAGCCATCTTAATCAGTGGCCTCTACCATTCACAGTGGCTCGCACATCACCGGCCACCCTTCTCATCTAAGATTACTCATTCATTGTCTTAAGCTTCTGTCCACACTTCTGACATTTCGACACCACAAAATCGTTCTCCACCAACCCAACTTCCAGACGCCACCAATCGGAATCCCAAAAACCCCCGCACATACCCTTACGTGCCACCCAAATATTCTACCCAGATTTGTGACACGCTTATGCGCCACTGTTTGCCCATTGCCCTACTCCCCACGTGCCAATCGCATTGCATCAGCCCTAATGCCATGTCATCACACACGTCTTCACACACTTCATTCAGAACCTCCACGTCATACATCTACGGTAGCATTCCAGAGCCACTCTTGCCACATCATCAAGTTCACATCAGTAGGCACTCAGCAGTCCACGTGTTAACACACGTTGCCACGTCATCAAACATGTCATTCGACACTACCATGTTATACATCCACATCAGCAATCCATACCTACTATTGCCACGTCATCAAGTCCACGTCAGTGACACGTGTTACCATGTCAATTCCACATCAGCTGCCAGAAGCCACATAAACCTTAGCCTTCAATTCCTACCGGTTCAACACCAAATCGGTTCACCACAGTACTTTTCCAAGGATTGGTTCAGTCATTTTTTGGGCATTTTTTTACCAATTCAAACTGGTTCCTAGATTCTTTTGCCTTTCTAAATCCATTTTAGAGCTCAGTTTTTTTTTAGTTTAAGCTTTACAGTACACTTTTATCATCATTTACCATTATTTTCTCATAGGTTCTACACTATGGAACATATTAATGCTTCTCATCCAATCAACATCACTCTCGATGGCTCAAACTACATTCCCTGGTCTCAAGTAATGTCTAGTTTTCAACGAGGGTGCAAGTAATGGCAATATCTCACTAGCCATATCACTGAGCCTTAACAAGGCAAGGAAGAATCTGAGGAAAATTTTCAGGAAACGCTTAAAGATTGGGATAAGCAAGAATCACCAGATAATCACGTGGTTTCGTAATACCACCATCGCCTCCACCAATCTTCAATTTGGGCGTTTCACCATAGCCAAATCAGTTTGGGATTTTTTAGTAGCCCGTTACACCACAGCTGACCTTCGCTCACCAATATCAGCTTATCATTACACTTTATCGTACATGCCAAGAATCTGGACAATTCATTAATGATTTTCTTTCTCAAATGTACAAGCTTTGGGATCAATTGACACCTTCCGAACCTCTATGGCATTGTCATTATGATGCTGAGAAATTTAAAAATTTATCATGATCACCAACGACTGATCCATTTTTTGATGGCTCTCAATGATCACTTTGAACTTGTTAGGCCATCTCTACTTCACTAGCATCCTCTTCTCATGCTTGAGCAAGCCTATTTCTGAGCTTCTTTCTGAAGAAACTCGTCTTGGCCTTCTCAAGAGCTCCTCTACAGACACAGTTCTTGCCCCCTTTTGGCCTCCCCAACACAAAGGCAATCAATCTACCCAAAAGATCTATAAGTATTATCACTCTTCAGGACATTTCTTATTGGACTGTCCTTCACGACTATGCAAGTTCTGTCACAAGTTAGGACATGAACATTATCAGGATGATTGTTTCAAAAATCCTAATCGACAAGCACACAACCACTGGCAAAAAAGAAAATTTGGTAACCAATCAAAATTTGGGTCTTCTGCTGTTGCTACTGCTGACAACTCCCCCACCCCTGCTTCTACCTCATTCTCTGTTACTAGCCTTGAAACAATCCTTAAACAAGTTCTTGGTTCTCCACCCTCCACCGCTATGTCCGCCACATCTGGTAAGTCCTCTTGGTACTTTGATTCTGTTTGTTGTACTCATATGACTTTCGACTCTGGTATCTTCTCTCCCTATTCCTCCGGTTCCCATATTTCGCTCATTCGCACTGTAGATGGCTCGCATATCTCTGTTAGTCACATTAGGGAGGTATTTACCCCTCATGTATTTCTCCCTCACCTATCTTATCCCAAAACGTGCATTAAAACTCATCTCTATGGGTCAATTATGTGATCTTGGACTTACTGTTACTTTTTTCCCTTCTGGTTGTTATGTGCAGGATCCACAGACAGGGAAGACCATCGGGATAGGCCATTATATTCCATTTTCTTTTTTATTTCCTTCCTCGTATATAGTTTCTTACCTTGTATATTATCTCAGCTCCTGTATAAAAAGGAGTCTCCCCTTGTAATTTGAATTACTCAAGATAAATATACATATATACTTCATTCATTTCTCTTATCTATGTCTACAGCAACAGTGAAAATGAAGATGTTGATGAGGCGTATAAATCTCTTTCAAATATGAACATAGGATGTGATAAGGGCTATGAAGCTTCATTTGTAGGTGGGCCAATCAACATTTTAACATTTTAAGTGGTTCAATTAATAATGGGCTGGGTATTAACATTAAAGTGTTTTTAGGCCCGATCTCTAGGCCTGTCTACTGTAGCCCACTAATATTGATTTAAACCAAAAATCAAATGAAGAGAATGATAACTTAGTGGGCTATTTTGCATTGACATAGACAGAATCTAGTGAGGTTAGCGTTCTACAAGAGAGGCAAGAAACTAAAAAACTCGATAGGGCAAAAAAGGGTAAAATCGATGGGAGCTCAAAACCTCGCAGAGGGAAAAACAACTATTTTTAGAAGAGAAGGAAGATAGTGTGGTGTTTAGGGCTGCTGCTGTAACTATTTCATTATCTATGTCTTCTAAATCCTAGTCAAAATCGACTAAACTCGTTCTCAATGAAGCTTAGGTGGCATGGGCTGTTAGCAGACTTTTGGGTGTCGAAAGGAGATGATAATGATCATGAAGTCATCAGTCAAATTAGGGAAATGGAATGACAAGAAGATAGAATGGAGCAATTGGGGCAAAGACATTCTGTCTAAGCCTCAAATTGCTTTGGGGGTTTTTCATTGGCGTTGATACATTTTTTATGAAGATTATGACATGGAACATAAGAGGTTTAGGCAAGGCGGAAGAAGTGAAGAAAGGTTAAAATTCTAATCAGAGAGAAACAAGTTGATATGATTCTATTACAGGAAACCAAAAAGGGAAATATTTCAAGATTCTCGGTTCAATCCTATGGTTGAACTCAGAGTTTGATTTCGTGGCTATAGACTCTATTGGTTATTTAAGAGGCGTACCCTGTATTTAGGATTCTTCAAAATTTTCAATGACTGCCGAGTTATGCGAAAGGAATTTTATCATTATTGCAAGTATTTTTCTCCCTGATTTCAATTGTTCTGTTGTTAATGTATATTCTTCTAATGTAGCTGAAGATCGAAGATTTTTATAGGGCATTTTATTGGGGCTCAAAGATAGTTAGGGAAGGCTTTGGTGCATGGCTGGCGATTTCAATTAAGTTTTAAAGATGCGTGAAAGGAAGGGTTGTATCAAAAAAAATAGTGGAATGAGGAAATATAATAAATTTGTAGAATCCTTGGGTGTGGTTGATTTCCCTCTACTAGCAAAAACTTTTCTTGGAGCAATACTATAGAGGGGGATAAATGGAGTAGAACTGACAGATTCCTCATCCACTAGGAATGGCTTGATAAATTTAAGTTGAGACAATGGGGTTTGCCTCGTTCCCTATCAGACCACTGCCCTATATTATTAATGGAGGATGAAAGGGACTGAGGCCCAAGCCTTTTAAATTCTTAAATGCCTAAACCCTCCACCCTGGTTTTCTTCTTTTGGTAAGTAAAGAATGGAATGATTGTCAAGTATCGGGTTGGGCTGGTTACAAAATTTTTAAAAAGCTGCAGTAGATCAAGAAGGCTTTGAAGTTATGGAACTCTAGTGTTTTCAATAATATGGAACAGAGATTGAAGGATGTTTAAGCTGAAATGCATGCTTTGGATTTAATTTCAAAATGTAGGGATTTATTAATGAATGAAATTTTGAAGAAGAAAGAATTGTTAGGTTCTTTTCAAAGTGTTAGCCAAATGGTGGAATGGTCATGGCTTCAGAAATCTCGTCTAAATTGGTCATTAAAAGGAGATAACAACACTAGATTCTTTCATTTGGTGGCAAATATCAAACAAAAAGGAATTCGTTTGGTTCTTTATTGGTAAATGGTGTTGCCATTGAAGATCTAGTGGAACTAAAAGAAGTTGTCTTTAAGCATTTTAAGTCCCTAATTCTCTGAAGAATGGGTTTTGAGGCCCAAATTGGGAGGACAGTTTGAAGGTGTTTTGAGCAAGGATGAAGCGGATTCGTTTGAATTACCCTTTTCTGAAATCGAGGTTTTATAGGTTATCAATGATTGTGATTGGAGTGAAGTGCCTAGTTCAGATGGTTTTAACCTTCTTTTTCTAAAAAAAATATTGGAAAGTGGTCAATGATGATCTTATTCAATTTGTGAATGAATTCCACTCTAACGGTAAAATTACTAAAGGATTGAACTCTACTTTTATTACTTTGATCCCGAAAAAGGATAATCCCTCTTATCTAGTCGGAATGTAGGCCTATCAGCCTAATTGGAAGTATATATAAGGTCCTGGCAAAACTTTTAGTTGGGAGATTGAAAAGAGTTCTACCGACTGTTATTAGGTGAATCTCAATCTGCTTTTTTAAGCGGGAGGTTTATTTTAGACGGTGTTCTTATAGCAAATGAGGTAGTCAACTGGTGGAGGAGAAATAGAAAGAAAAGTTTATTATTGAAGTTGGATTTTGAGAAGGCATTTGATAATGTTAACTGAAGGTTCCTTCTTAAGATGATGAAGAATTTGAGCTTTAATGATAAATAGATTGGTTGGATGGAAGGGTGTATAAGCATAGCATATCACTCAGCCCTTGTAAATGGGTTTCTTACAGTTGATTTTAAGAGTTAGAAAGGCTTGAGACAAGGGGATCCTCTTTCTCCGTTCCTCTTCATTATTGTGGTAGAAGGTTTGAACACTTTGTTCAAGAGAGCTAAAAATTATAGCCTAATTTGGGAAGTGCAAATTAGGAGAGGTAACCTATCCATTTCCCACCTTTAATTTGCAGATGACACAATGATTTTTGTAATGCTGATTGGGAAGAAGTCATTAATATCAGGAGAATCTTAAGATGTTTTGAAGCCATCTGCGAGTTGAAAATCAATTTCCATAAGAGCACCTTATGTGGAATGGGGATTTCTAAATCAAAGTTATTAGAGTTCACAACTGTTTTAAAGTGCAAAAGTGATTCATCCCCTCTAAAATTCTTGGGTATCCCTCTTGGAGTTAGTCCGAGAAATAAAATCAGTTTGGTCCCCTGTGATTGATAAGATAAAGAGGAAGATAGCGGGGTGGAAAAGAAAGTTTTGTCCTTTGGCGAGAGGTTAGTTCTCATCAAGTCAGTCTTGGCTAATCTGCCCATCTACTACTTATCTATCTTTAAAATCCCAGTGGCTAAAGAAATTGAGGGAATTAAAGCTAGATTCCGGTGGGGGAGGAGACAAATCTAGAAATAAGCTTCATCTTGTTAAATGGAGTAAACTATTGGTTTCTAAAGAAAGATGGGGCTTGGGGCTTAGAGATATATCAGTAATGAATAAATTCTTACTACTTAAGTGGTGGTGGATATTTGGGAAAGATAGAGATGCATTGTGGAAAAAAGTTATCTGTGAAAAGTATGGTTTTTCATATAGTGCTTGGATTCTGAGTGGAATGTCTTATAATAATAAGACCTCTAGAGTTTGGTTGGATATTCTAAAGCTTGAGAACTATAACTGTGCTTTGTTTAACTATTTTAAAGAAAATTTGCAATTATTGGTTGGGAATGGAAATGAGATTTTTGTATGGAATGATCAGTAGGTTGGGAATTTTTTTCTCAACTCCAATTTTCCCAGATTATTTATGTTGGCTTCTTTTTGTATTGAGCAGATTGGTGAGGTTGCAATCAATTTTCTTTTTGATTCTTCTTTGCCTCGGTGTTTTTAAGGGAGGTTGGGTCTTTCCTCTAATTTAGGTTTTTAGCCTTTTAATCCAAGTATTTCTTCTTCCCTTTTGTGGTGCTATGTCAATTGTTAAAGCTTTTGGTGGATGATGAGGCATGGGTGTCATGGTAAATTCCCCTCTACTGGGTGTTGGTTTTCCCTCGTATTCTTATTTGTTTCTCTTTGGGTTAGTGTTGCATATGATTTTGCTTGCCTCAATATGTCAACCTAGTTGAGATATTGTTCAACTTGCTATGATGCTTATAGCACTTCTTTTCTCCTTCCTTTATTGATGTTTATGATTGTACTTCTTGTACTCTATTTTCATCAATAGATTCCACTTTCTTTGTTGATAAAAAAAAAAATTGCTCCTTGAAGACTTGATCGTGCTAGAATTTCAATTACAGCTTCGTCTACCTTTTTTTTAATCAGTAAAGAGAAAAAAATTTAATGATGCATCAAAATATACAAGAAATACATGAGGATAACATCGAAAAGAAAGAAGTAAGAGAGGGAAGATAGGGAAAAGTGTTAAAGGCATCATTACCCCAACACTTCATCCCAACTAGGTTGGCATCAAGAGAAGAGCTAAATCATATGCCAACACCAACTCGGATGAACAGTTTCATCTATTTAAAGATGAACATTATTAATATATCTTGATTCTTCAAATCTACAATAAGAAAGATATAAACATGTATACATGTTAAACACATTTTTTGAAAATGTGTAAGTTTAATCTTTTACTGCTATAAGTCTCTTTGGAACTTATGTTTAATTTTCTTTTATCAACAAAAGAATATATTTTATTGATGAACTTATGAATACAAAAGCTACATCAATAAACAGGAAAATGCAATGGGTATCAAAACTTTATCCTAACAAAATTGGCACCAAGAAACAAATCATATACCATCACTAACCCACAAAACACCCAAAGTTTCAACCCCACAGCCAACACTCACAATACCAAACTGAGAGGGTGGCGAGATATATACCAACCTAACAACCTCAATTGCCCACCGAAAAAGAAAAAATAAACTAAAACCCGAGCCCTCCACCTTTTTTCTTTAGAACAACCCTTTGTAATGTAATAGAACAAGCTTGCCAACCCACCTCCATGTGACCTTGATCACCACTACATAGTTTAATTGAACATAGGTTTGAAGCTTATATCATTAAGTTCAATCTATTGTTACGATAAAATAAATTACTAGTTTTATGGCGAAACCAGCCTGCTTCAACGGATTCATTGATTTTTAACTTGGAAACTTCTGATGTAGAACAAGTTTGCAGAAGCCTTTGAAGAATAATAAGAACGTTCCAAGAAAAAATATTAGTAGACACAGAGTTGATCAGCCTCATTTTTGCCATAGGACCAAACGACTTCGTTTAGACCTCCAATTTAACTTTTTTGCCATTTGTAGTAATTTTTAATTTCGTAATTACTTTATTTAGGAAAGTCCGAATTAAATTCTGTTTGGAGCTATAGTTTTTTAGTATGATAAAGTTTCTAGTTTTCTAAAAAGCACCAATTTTTATTAATTTCAAATTTTTTCCTCTTTTTCACAATTATTATAGTTTCCTAATTTTAATAAGACTAGTATAAGGAATTGGTAAATTCTTATTCAGATTAGTAGTATTCTTAGCCTATATATATATATATATATAATATGATGTAATTCAGTCTTTATTATTCAGATTATTAATAATATATTTATGTTTAGAAATTTGAAATTTGTTCTCTTTGGATGAAAAGTCCCCTGTGTAACTTGTTTTATAAAAAATTCAACGTATTTAATTCTCTTCCACGTTCCACAGTGTGTTAACTTCTCTTAAAGTTATTCACCCAAATTTTATTTCAAACTTAACTCCAAAGTTACAGACACAATGGAACTGTAATTTGTAGAAGACTAATTGGAATAAAATCAGATGGGAGATTGTACTTACTTGTCGTGTAGCTATGGCCAAAGAAATGAAGATAATGAAAATCAAGAAGGAGAAAATGATGAAAGAAGTTAGTTAGGGAAAACAGATGTCTTGCTCAACATTTTGCTACAATATATGTTGATGAGAGAAGGATGGTTACTCCAACCCCTTTGCTGTCTTATATATACACACACTTGCATATATATAGAGAAGGGATGTGGAAGGTACCTTTAATTTATCTTCTACAATAGCTTTTTTGTAATTGACTTTAAAAATTTAAATCATTGCTCAAGTGAAAGTTGCATGTTGTCATCTATTTTAGAAATGTGAGTTAACAATCTCTATATATAAATCTTTTTTAGCATGTTATTTTAGTAAGTGTAAACAAATTATTGTAAAAAATATGTGACGCAACAATGATAATAAAATAGAGACTAGATCTCCTTTTAACATAGCAACATTATATATATATATATATATATGAGTAAAACGGAAATATGAAACTTTATTAATAATAGAATGATCTCCAATTATAAAAAAAATAATTATAATCCTAATACAACATGAAAATAATTTAACTAAAAGAAAAAAGCAGAAATGGCAAGTTTGAGTTACTTCATGAACTATGCCATTAGCGTAATAACAAATGAACTTACATTGAAAATAAGAAAACATACAAAATAAACTTACATGGAAAAGAAGAAAACATACTAGATAAGTTCTTCCCATCTGAATGAATGAATCATAGGACTCATCATTTAATGAATATCTGGAGTTTATTATTATAAATAATTCTAACTCCTTAAATATTTACCTTTTTGTATTTCATAATTGTGTGTCAAATTATATGACTAATAAAAACTAATAATATAATATCATGTGAAAATCAAAATTTAGGACATAAACTTATAAAATTTAGCATTCTTTACTTTATTTTCTTCTTTAAACCAAAGAAACTAATCTTCTAATCACCACATGTTAAGATTTAAATGCGAAGTATAAATCAAATATTTTTGCACTGTCAATAAGAAAATAATATTCTAATTAGAACATGTTAAAATTCAAATGCGAAGTATAAATTAAATGTTTTTGTAAAAAGTTGTCTTACAAAGATTGATGTCACTTTAAGTAAAAAATTGTTCAACATAATTGTCATACTCATATAACCACCATCGCAATAAGTCAATAACTACTTCATTTGTCCTATATTATTTATCATAATTGCTTTCAAGATATATTGTAAATATTTCTTAATTATATTTTTTGTTGAACTTAGATACATTACATACTTTGAAGGATAATGCTACTAATTAAGAGCTCCTTTGCTCATTAATTAGATTATCAAAAAATTGATATGTATTCAGACACTATGGCGATTATATTAAATAAAACTTTCATTCGTAAAAAATCTAATCAATAAGAGCTCTGTTTACTGTAAACAAACTCTCAATAATATTATCCTATTTTAATTAAACATTAGTTTTGAAAATGCATATATATATTTTTTATATGAATGAGAACATATTAAATACTTA
Source organism: Nyssa sinensis (assembly GCA_008638375.1). Lineage (NCBI taxonomy): Eukaryota > Viridiplantae > Streptophyta > Magnoliopsida > Cornales > Nyssaceae > Nyssa > Nyssa sinensis. Next base: position 25,090,149 of record CM018042.1, read on the forward strand.
TTCCTTCAAAAAGTCAATTGTCAAAGTAATATGTTTTTTATTTCAATGAGAACATATTGAATACTTATTCCTTCAAAAGTCAATTGTCAAAACAATGTTGGATACTAAGTGCATTTTGAAGGCAGATTTTCTAAGATTAGGTGCTTCACAATTTCAAATGAAAAAGAAAAACTTCATAAAAGTCAACAAATGTCACCGAGGTCTCCAGCATTAATAGGTTGGGATTGAAAATAGCGTCTACATGAATCAGTCATTGTGCCTTTGGCAGACGACAAGTCTTTTGCTCGTTCTTAGTCATTGTGGAAACATAAATGTAAAGAGTGCCCATGTCCATGATATGGAGGTTTTATTTCCTTCTTTTATTTCTAAAAAGGAGAAATTTTTAAAATAAAACAAGAAATACTTTCGAATTAGATTTTGTTAGGAAATTTGGATAATTTACTTTGATAATTTTTTTTAAAAGATTGTAATTCTTTTTTAGATAATATTTGTTAAATCAGTATTGAATTATGTGATTTACTACTAGCTATGAAGTAAATATTCAAGATAGTTCGCATCTATAATAATTTTTGAAGAAATGTACAATTTTCATGGTATGTGTTTATGCATATCATACATTTTTTATTAGACACATACTTTAAAATTATTCTTAAGTTTAGATATGAACTTTATTATGATTAATTTGACCTTAAGTTAATTTAATTTTGACTATCGGTTAATCTACTTTGGAAAAATAGTTTTTGAGAAATTCTCAAAAAATCACATTTAATATAGTTGAAAACCAAAGGATGATTTCTTGTAGCCTTCCCGTCCGACTGGTATGGTGGTCCCCATCCGAACAGAACCCCCTTCGAAAGGAGAGGGTGTTCCCGACTGAACATGACTTTGAATTTTTCCACTGATTCATTCTAGACTTGCTTATTTCATTCATAAAACATTCTTATAATATGTTTAGGTATAATACATGAATTTTTCTTAGAAATAGGATGTTATATTACACATAAATAGACCCTAACCCCTTAAAGTTAACGCAAAATGAAAATGTGAAAGAATCGATACAACCAATGTTAATATCCATAACGGGAACAATCAACCCAAAAAGAAAATAAATTCTCTAAAATTCAAAATGTTATTATTATTGATAAAAAAAATAATAATAAAGACTTATTACATCATATTTATAGAGTTAGAATACTACTATTTTGATTAGAAAATCATAACTCGTATTTTTATTCAAAGTTTAATATAATAAAGAATCCTATTTTGAATATAACAATATCGATATTAGATATTTTATCTAAAAAAATCAATTTGAGAGAAGGTAAAATTTGAAAAATAAAGAATTCTACGATAACTCTAAAACATGCATGTATCCATGTTTTGATGAAAATAATGTTCCTATAATAAAAAATCATATTTTTTATCCAACACTACAAGTTAAATTCTCTCATACTCATTAAATTAATTTTGTGGTGCTTCATATTCATTCTCATCTATAACGTTACTTTCATGGGAATCTCTGACTTCTTTATAATAGTAATTAAATTATTATTATCTTTCTTTTCACGATAGAGTTTGTTTAATCAATTGGTACTACTAGATACATGCTTTGATTTATAAATTCTGAACTTTAATTTTTTCTTCCTACACAATAAAATTTTCAATCAATTTCTCTTCTTTATCATCCATAATTCAATATCTGAGTGTTCTTTACTTTGTGTGGATTTCATTTTGCATTTTATCATGCAAAACACGTCAAAACATGATAGGTTCAAAAAAATATATCCATTTCACAGAACTTTTGACGTCCGAATGCAGAGTGTTTTCTGAACTAGCCTTACCTTTCATTTGAAGATCATTTTTAAAAAATTAATTTTTGGAAAGAACATGCATTTAATGATTTGACACTAATGCGTGTAGAATATCATGCGGTAGACTGTTCAATGGTTCAATTCTTTGCTCCCTCTTAGCCGCCAAACAAGAAAAACATTTTGAATTGGTAATGTTAAGTTATGTTCGAACATATATGGTTATTTATTGAATAATTTAAGAATTAAGTTTTTATTTATTATTATTATTTTAATTTAAATTTTAAGTCATTCAATAATTAAAACAACATGTCTCATATGCACTGAAAAATAAAACAAAAGTATGTTTTTAATTTTTTTTTTTTGATACAACGATGTGAGTGGAAATCGAATTATGTCATTTATAAAAGAGTGGATACTTACACTATTTAAATAGAACTTTGGTCTTTTTAATTTTTTATATTTGTACGGTTAGATTGAAGGTTATGTCTGCAATAGTGTATTGTATATGTACATGTAACTTATCATTTAACTGTACATATCATTAAAACCGGTCCATTTAATATTTTTTCAATGTTCTTGAGCGTTTTGTTCTTCTCTTAGGTTTTAAATTAAATCAGCTGAGTTTTGCCTTGCTCATTGTCTCTATACTGAGCTGTGCTCCAGCAGCTGGTTTTTAAAATTGCAATTGATGGGTCTTTTCCTGCAATATCGGACTCCCAGTAGTATTGGATTTTATCTTTATGTTTTGCCTCTTGCTGTTCTATATTTTGTTGCTTTGGGTGTTGGAATTTATGCTGATTTGGTGGTGTATAACTTTTATTGCTAAGGTATTCCACACAAACCTGGGTGTAGTCATCTTGGTGGCCTATATGGTTTGTCTGGATATTCCTTGTTTTGGCTTTTGAGTCATGGTTTATCCGAGCTGTTTTTGAGTTTATGTTGGTATGTGATTATCTCCCTTACTTGATGCCAACCTAATTGAAATGAAGTTCGGGATTCATGATACCTTTTACATTTTTTTATTTATTGATATTTCTTGTGTGTATTTTTTGTACATTCATTTTCATCAATAAAATTTCCTTTTTGAGGATAAAAAAAAGGTGTTTCTTCTTCAGCCTATTTTTTCTTTTCTTTGGGCATGATCACATGCAAAGGGTTTTTTTTAGGTAACTTTCATTATTATGAATGTAAGATTATAAGACGTTCCACAAATAATGTTGCTCATGAATTAGCTATAAGAAAGATGCTAAATTTGTTGATAATATTCTTGTGTGGCTAGAGGAAATAGTTAGCTAGAAACGCTTTAATTTCATATAAGATTCTCTCACTGATCTTCTTTTCATATAATAAAAAAATTTCGTCTTTATTTCTCCAAAAATAAAAAAACTACATAAAAACTTCTCAAAAAATTATTTGCACAAATTTTATTGTCATTTGGAATACATACACAAACAAACACATACCATAGATTATTTCATTACAATAGGATAGAGAAGCTCATATTATGAATATGCAGAATACTAGTACCAAACACCACCTAAGTGCATGAGAGTCATGCAGCTGCAAGCTTTATTTCATGTCAAATCTTATGGGTTCTTATTTATTTCCTCCATAATAAGAGGATCCTGGTGGTTTCGGGCTACTTCCAATTGGTTCCTTACTTTGTTCTGAAACAAAAATGGAGGGAGAAATACAAAAAAGCATTAATAAAAAATTGCATAAGGCTACTTGGAATTAAAAGGTAAAAAAAAAAACGGAAGATGAGAGATTGTACTTACTACTGGCGAATAGTTGTCGTGTAGCTGTGGCCGGAGAAATGAAGAGAATGAAAATCAAGAAGCAGAAAATGATGAAAGAAGTTAGAGAAACAGAAGTCTTGTTCAACATTTTGCTACTATATATGTTGATGAGAGAAGGATCCGTATGGTTACTCCAACCTCTTTGCTGACACTTATATAGACAATTGCATATATATAGAGAAGGGATGTGGAAGGTACCTTTATCTTCTACAATAGCTTTTTTTGTAATTGACTTTAAAAATTTAAATCATTGCTCAAGTGAAAGTTGCATGTTGTCATCTACTTTAGAAATAGAATTTTAAATATATAACTTGAAATCTACGAGTTTTTATAACATGAAATCTTCGCACCACATTTGTCAAAGTTGTGGAAAAGGCTCCTTTCGGAAAGTGAGGCGAAACCACCACTTTGAAGGTCTTTGGCATTTGGCTGTAACTGAGTCAGTCATTGTGCCTTTGGTTTGGTAGACCGCCAATGGTTCAAGTCTTTCTCTTAGCCATCAAGCAAAAATAAATGCAAGAGGGCCCATGTCCTTGTGATGGTTATTTTGTTTTCTTTTTTTCCTTTAATTTTTTTTTTTAAATTTTTAAACATATCGAATTTTTATGCTAACTTTTCACATTGCGTACACTGCTTCCCAAAAAGATTTTCCTCTTTTTTTTTTTTTTTTCTAAAGAGAATTTTTAGAAATAAAACAAGAAACACATGTGAACTAGTTTCTCTCTTTCTCTTATTCAAAATTTTTATAAAAGTTTGGCCCCAAAAAACTACAAAATAAGTTATAAACAACATTTTCATCCCTTCTTCCATGTGAACATTCGGCCAGTGACTTTCCCCCAACACATCTTCCTTCCTTCTCCATTAAGGTCACCTCTTAAGTACTAGAAGAAAAATTTATAAAGAACTAGAGTCCTATTTATTATTAGCTTCTACATCAGATTATTACTCTTGGTTGGTGAAATATTACAAGAAGATCAAGGAGAAATTCTTAGTATTTTACAACATCATGACAAGAGGTAGGGATTTCTAATCTAAGGTTGAAAATAGAATGTCTAGGACATTATATTCTTGTCGTTCATAATTTTATTTACACTTGTTAATGTTAAAAATATTTGATATACTACATATTTTATTATTGACATATCACCTCAATATACTTTGTCGCTATTAATTTTTTGTCTCTCACAATTGATTAAAAATACATGATGTGAGTACATGATAGTTATTCTTATATGCTGATTAAATGATCATAAATATTAAAGCATGTTCATTAAATGTCTACTAAATGCTAATATAAATTCTTTAATTATTTTAACTTGATGATTAATTACTGATTTTATTTTATTAATATATCTTGTGAAACAACTTATTAGGATATATTGAACTTGACTATTAGTAAGAGGTTTGGTTTGTCTATATAAATTTTTAGTGACTTGATAAGCCAAGATAATTAATGTCTATGACCCGAACATACATTGTGTTTGGGATTGTGTCTCCTTTCGGCCTTATCTGTAAACCCGCGCAGGAGGTTGCCTTGGTCATTTGGGGTAGTAGCCCGAGAATAACTGATTTGATACTACAGGTTCGTATTGTGTCAATATTGGAGTTGATCCTAAATTGTTAGTAGCAATTTGGTTGGTAGTAAGATGGTTAGTAAATAAATAAATAAATATAGGATTTGAGAGGAAAAAATTAGTATATCCTTGTGATGATCTTGTGACAGCTTCTCATGATTTGATATAAATTATATATTTTATTTGATGCTAATAAATTGTGTGTATATTAGAATTGACATGTTGAACATCACTACACTAGCACAAGCATCCACTTTCACCATTCAGATTTTCCTTTTGTTAGATTTTCCTACTGGGCGTTGTTCTAACCCCCTACCAGCTTCAGGACATGGCAAGGTGTTTGAAGCCTAATGAATTGACGACTTTCTTTTTTTAGGATACTTATTTTGTAGCATATGCTCTTTGTAATGAGGGAATGTAATTTATTTCATGCTATTTAAAATTTGAAATTTGTAAAACTAAGAACTTAAGATTTATCTTTTGGAGGACTTTGAGAGGTTACAAGTTGAGGGCTTAGATTTCATTTATTAAATTACTCATACTATGAGAAGGTGGTGATGTAATTGAAGAGTGAATATCGATATTGAAAAATCAATGAAATATTATTTTTGTCTAACAAAAATATCGATTAGCTTGTATTATTGGACTTTTAAATTTTGGGGCGTTACAACTTGGTATTAGAATTTTAGGTTTAGAACACTTAGGGACGATGGGGTAGGGTAACATTAAATATACAAATAATAATAATAATAAATAAATAAATATAATGAGACTTGATTTTTGTAAATTTGTGACATAAACTTTATGTTGTTTATAACATGACAATTTTGTGAGTATCTTATGAAATTATATGTGATTATTTGAAAACTTGTTGACTTAACTCATATAGTGTATGTCTTATATACTTATGTAGAATTATCTTGTAACATCATCCTTTTAATATATATCTTATAGCCTACATTGTCTCCATATTGGATTTTGGGTTTATTTAACCGGTCATGAAACCTAATATTTTGGGACATAACTAAGTATAGAAAAAAAATACTAATTATTCACCTTTATTTTTATTGTATCCTTTTAGGATGCCGCCGAGAAGTTGAGGTTAAGGTCGAGGTCGAGTAGAGGAAGGCCACAAGCTCCCCAACCTCCTATAGCCTCATAGATTCAAGTGGGTAGGGCAAAAATCGCAAGGGGTATGATGGAGTTTATGCAGAAATTTATGCAGGCCTATCAAAATGAGGCACAATCTCAGCCTCAAGTTGAGGAGAGTAGAGCCACTACAGCCATGAGGAAGTTCCAAAGGCTCAACCCTCCCAAATTCTTGGGAGAACCTGATCCACTTACCGCTAAGCACTGGTTGAGGAGTGTCACTAGAATCCTTGACTCTTTGCAAATCTATGAGGATGATCTGAGTATCAACTTTGCTACCTTTTTTTTAGAGGATGAGGCATTGAATTGGTGGGATGCAGTTAAGACTTCCATGATTATGGAGTGAGAGGTTTTCGCTACCACATTCTTAGAGAAGCACTTTCCAGAAGTTGCTAGAGATGCATTACGACGAGAGTTCGTCCATTTATATCAGGGGGACATGACTGTGACTCAGTATGAGTACAAATTCTCTATACTTTCTCGTTTTGCCCCCATAGCTTGTTTCTGATGAGGCTTTTAAGGGTCGTGCCTTTGAGTTCTGATTAAGACCATCTATTTGCCCTAAGGTGGTGCCTCACAAGATCCAGGGTGTACTCCGAGATTTATGAGAGAGCACTATTGATAAAGGATGAGGCAGAGAATACGTAGAAGATTCGAGATGCTAAGTTCTAAGCTAGAGGTGCCTAGTTCGAGTTCCTACCCTGAGAAGAGGGATAGGAAAAGGCAGAGAGAAGCCACTCCACATTCACAGGGCCAGATACAACAGCAGCAACACTCTGCACCCTCATCATTTTCTATGCTAGGGAGGCCTCCCCAAGAAGGGATTATTTGTCACCATTGTCGACAGACTAGACACCATAGGGCAGACTGTCTATAGAAAGCATAGGCACAGAGCATGGGACCCTACTCAGAATTAGGGCCAGAGTTAGACACAAAGTAGAGGCCAGTCCTAGGGATGGGTACAGGGAGTTGTTTGCTATCAGTGAGGAGAGTCGGGACATACCGTTCGTCATTGTCTTTTATCATATGAAGTCCAGACTTCATTAGGTTTTCAGCAACCTCGTCCTTCTCAGACTGTCCAGTCACATCAGAGTTTCAGGCCACCATTTTTTCCTCCAATGCCTACATTTTCTACATAGAGCTCTAGGACAACTCAGAGGGCTGCTTTATCAGCAATAGCTTCACAAGCCCCACAACGTGGTACAAGACAATAGGGTCGTCAACAGACTCAGGGTAAGATATTCGCAGTCACAATAGCTGATACATCAACAAGACCATCAGTTGTTAGAGGTACTATCTTAGTGTTTAATTTATGAGCAAGTGTATTGATTGATTCTGGTGCTTTTCATTCTTTCATTTCTGCATCATTTGCTTTCACATTGGATCTAGATGTGGACATGTTAGACCATTCACTCCGAGTAGAGACTTCAGTTGGGGGTAGAGTTATGCTTAGGAAAGTTTGTTGCTCATGTGAGATTGAGGTAGCAGATCACCGATTTGTCTTTGATTTTATTGTGCTATACATGATAGGGTTCGATATTATCCTAGGCATGTATTAGTTAACTACCTATCGGGTAACTATTGATTGCTATAGATGAAGAATGACAGTTTTACTCCTGAAGGAGACTACTTCTATTTCTTGGGTGACAGGAGTGACCTGACTACCTCACAACCATTAGATTTGCATGACTTGGGCGAACTAAGTTGCATGTTTGCTAGTTGGACATTGGGTGACAAGAATAGTGTCTGCAAAGAGTTACCGCCAGTAGTACGTGACTTCCCTGATGTGTTTTCTGATGATCTATTTGAGTTATCGCCTCACTGTGAGATAGAATTCTCCATTGATTTGATACCAGGCACAACACCTATTTCAATGGCACTTTACCGTATGGCACCAGTTGAGTTACGAGAGCTAAAGGTACAAATAGAGGAACTATTGGAGAAGGTTTCATTCGACCTAGCACTTCACCATGGGGAGCCCCAACACTCTTCGAAGAAGAAAGATGGATCACTCTGATTATGCATCGATTATCGTAGGCTAAATCGATTGACTGTGAAGAACAAGTACCCTTTACCACGCATTAATGACTTATTTGATCAGTTGAGCAGATCTATATGTTTTTCCAAGATTGATTTGAGATCACATTATCACTAGTTGAGGGTAAAGGAGGAGGATATCTCAAAGACAGCATTCCATACTTGATATGGCCACTACGAGTGCCTTGTTATGCCATTTGGGTTGACGAATGCCCCTGTAACATTCATGGACCTAATGAACTGCGTCTTTCGAGAGTACCTAGACACATTTGTCATTGTCTTCGTGGATGACATTTTGATATATTCACCATTGAAGGAGAAGCATGAGGAATACCTTCGCCTTGCACTACAGATCCTGAGGGAGCATCAGTTGTATGCCAAACTCGAGAAGTGTGAGTTCTGGCTTACTGAGGTGAAATTTTTAGGACATGTTGTCTCGCAGGGTGATATATGTCGATCCTTCCAAGATAGAGGCCATGATGACTTGGGAAAGACCGAAGAATGTGTTTGAAATCCGTAGCTTCTTGGGCCAAGTTGGTTAGTTACTGTGTGTTTGTTGAGGGATTTTCTTGGTTAGCAATGCCTATGACGCGCTTTACTAAAAAATGTGTCTAATTTGTATGGGATGATGCATGTGAGCATTCCTTTAAAGAGTTGAAGACTCGACTCACCACCACACCAGTTCTTACCATTCCTGAGAGTGGGGTAAGGGTATACAGTTTATTAGTGACGCTTCAGCAAGACAGATTAGGTTGTACGCTTATACAGTAGAGGCAGGGCCATTGCCTATGGTTCATGATAGTTAAAGCCTCACGAGAAGAACTACCCGACACATGATTTAAAGTTAGCAACAATGATATTTTCCTTGAAGAGTTGGGGGCACTACTTGTATAGCAAGCGATTTGAGGTATTCTCATATCACAAAACCCTCAAGCACTTTTTCTCCTAAAAGGACTTGAACATGAGGCAATGACGGTGGATGGAGTACATGGAGGATTATGACTTTGACTTACAGTACCATCTAGGGAAGACAAATGTAGTGGCAGACGCACTTAGCAAGAAGTCCGCAGGAAAATCTAGCTAGCATTGCCATTCGAGAGTGGGAAATGCTTGGCAGCAGTTGTAGAGTTTGATTTGATCCTTGAGGAAACTAGGGAGTGTGCTACCCTATGTTCTATGGTGGCACTATCGACACTTGTGAGTAGAGTGGTTGAGTCACAACAGGTTAATGCCGAGGCCGATACCATTCGTAGTCGCATTCTTGGGGGCGAGATAGTTGAGGATTGGGTGCTTTATATCGATCATCGTTTGATATTTTGAGGTAGATTATATCTTTCACTTACTCATCGCGAGGATGTACTTAGACAGTTTCACCATTCACGACTTGTACTTCATCCAGGCAGTATAAAGATGTATCATGACTTACGCCGCCAGTATTGGTGGAAAGGGATGAAGAAATATGTGGCTAGTTGTAGAGACCTGAAATATATATATATATATATATATATAAAATAAAATTAAATGAGAGTATACACGTATGTGTAGAAAAGTGTATATAAATATATGTATTAGTAAAAAAAAAAAAAGGATATGTATTTTATATATATTTATATATATATATATAATAAAATGCAAATTTATTATATATATATATATATGTACATATAAGCATGCAAAGAAGCATGCAATTAGAAAGAAAAAAAAATCAAGAAAGAAAAAGAATAGAAAAAAAAAAAAAGTGGAGCCGTGTGATGTATGTGTGGTGTGTGGTTGTAATATATATTATAATATAATATATATAATATCTCAAGTGAGACAATGAAGCAGGAAAAGAGAAAAAGGTGTGTGCAACATGTTGTATGTCATGCCCCGAATTCCAACGAACCCATGGCGCGACTGACGAAGCAAAAGGAAAATAAAATAATAAAGAAATAAAGTACAATCTAACAGATTCAACCCAAACTTACATTCATTTCCTTCGATGTACATCTATGTAAAGCACAGTCAATAAAAATATTCAACTTGTCATTCAGGCTTAAGCCCTACATCACAAAATATGCCTCAACGGGCCAAATATCCTCCTAAGCTCATATCTCATCCACTTCTGCAAGACTTCCTCAAGTCTTAAGTACCGTGAGCGTCATCTAAAATCTTGTCCCACGAATGGGTCAGCTCAACTGCTGTTACAATATAATACTAATACAAGAAACAAAATTAAGGGCGTGGCATGTGCAAGTGTACAGTCATATCTACATGTTACTTCAATATGATCATACAATGTCCTAGCAATAATCTACATGCCATCCAACTCACTAACATAACTTAAGGCGTGGCATGTGCAAGTGTACATTTATCTCTACATGCATTCTAAATCATCCATGCAATGTAATGACAATAATTCCCCATGCTTTCCCAGTCATCCATGCCACGTAATAGCAATAATCCACATGCCATCTATGTTATCCATGCAATGTAGTGACAATGCCTATGAGACACCCACACAACTCTATGCCACAATCATATCAAATCTATGCCACGTCCATGTCTCGTTTACGGAACACATCCGATGGAAGCTGAGTACCATGTCTCGTTTTCAGAACACATCTGATGGAAGCTGAGTACCATATCTCATTTTCATAACACATCTGATGGGAAGCTGAGTACCATATTTAGCACCACGTGCTTAACCCACACTATACTTTCAATGCATCACACTATGCCAATATGCCTTGATTCCATCATGCAATGGTACAATTTCAGATAAGCAATTTTACCAACACATAGGGCATACTTTTAAACAATGTATTCCACTTAAAGCAATCACTAACATCTGAATAACAAGACATCTTCCACATGAATGTATGCAATACATGATCAACGAAAATACATACTCAAGCCATGTGCTCACAATCTTAACAACTCCCTAAAAATATAGATCACGTACAACCCAACACATAGAACAAATCATATCTCCATAGAAGCAACAAGAAGCACATAAGTAACGTAAACAATCAATTCAAGGTTTCAAGGTTTTAAAGCAACATTCCTTATGTGATTTTCTGACTATTAAACAATTAAATATATGATCCATTCAATCGGCATGCAAATCATTCCTAAACTTAATTCTATTCCTTACTTAGCACAATATATCGTACCTGATGGGTTTGTCTCAACCCTAAGGAGTCGTGTCCGCTGTGTAGCTAAACTAACAGTGATAATGTAGAAGGTAGACCGTCTTTTCCTTGCCTGTCAGTGTTCCCTAAAATTCATGAAATGTAACTCAGTCCATTTGCTACTTGAATTATGCTATTCATCAAATCTTATGTCTTTATTTTATCAGTTTCTATTTTGCTAAAATAAACTCTACCATTGGGTCCGGCATGTCGAAGAAAGTTAGTTTAGGCTTTCACGGAATTCAATTTGGGCATTCGTAATGAAAAGGGCAAAACGGTCATTTTGTACTTTTTACGGACCCTTACATCCCGAGACCTTTCTTCAGTAAATTGGACTCCATGGTTGAATCCAGAATATTTGAAATAATAAAATTTCACTATTTGTTTACTTTAATCAGAGTTCGTTTGGCTGCGTTTTGACTCAGGGGCATTTTGGTAATTTCTAAGGGTCCCACGGGTCTTTTATTTTTCGGGACCTCGTCTCATGTTACGGATCTCACCGTTGGTCTTAGAAGGTCCAAGACATAAAGAAAACACTATAAGTTTGTCTCATTTGGACTTCGGGCCATTTATCTATATTTAATTTAACTAAAACAATTTTATTAAATTAAATTCTTTATGTGTAATATATATACATATCTTGTGCAAAAATGATTGGGTGAGAAATGGGTGGCACGTTGGCAGCGTGCCACCTCCCCTCATAAATGGTCACTGGTTCGATTCCCCCCTCCCAGGTGCTGCGCACCATTTTCTCTTTTATTTTATTATATATATATATATATATATTAATTATAATATATATACATTTTTGTTCAGAATTAAATCATAAGAGTATACACGGCTCAGTGGCTTGGGCTTGACTTCCACGAGCATGGGCGTGAGTTCGAATCCCAGGAGCCTCACCATTCCCCTTTATTTTTCTTTAAATCCTCTTTAACTAAAAACAGTTGGGCCCAAACAGTTTTAAAATAAGACAAGCCTAAACCCAAAATCAAACTAGGCCCAATACAGCCCAGTCTCCGTCCCTCATCCTCGCGATAATCCGGTGACTATTCTGGCGTCTTCCCCGACGCCGGTGCCGAAATCCGCAGGGAGTTTTCCCATTTTTTCTCACGTTTTACACATCTATATTTCTCTGTTTTGCCACCGATTAAATTCAAAAACTCAAATGAATAAACTAGGATGGTTTGAACCCCAAGTAACCCTAATGTTCCCGATACCCGAGTTCACATCTCCGGCCATCCCAAACAATTTTTCGGTGACTTATTTTCTTTCCATTTCGTGTCCAGTTCTGAACTGTTTCGACCTATTTCTTTTCTGAATTATTTTTTGCATCATGTAGGAACACACTCCTATTATTTAAACCAAGTCCTAATGTCTAAAATATCAAGAGCCGAAGCTTCACCCGAGACTTGCAACTAAGCTTTTCTACATCATTCCTTCACCATTTTTCAAGATTCTTTTTGCATCTTAATCTAAATTTTATGTTGATCAAGACTATTAAATAAAATCCGACCATCATGCTTCAAATTAATGAAAAAAAAATAAAAATAAAAATAAAGAGAATAGTGTGTAAGCTTACCAATCTTAGTCTCTCCCTAGCAGTACACCCTCCTCTCTCCTCTTCTGATTCCTCTCTTCCTTCCTCTCAGAACTCTCTCTCTCTCTGCCTCTTTTTCTTTTTGATTTTCTTTCCCCCTCAATCCCAACGTTACATAAACATAATTATATACCCACATCCTCACGCAACCCTACTGCAATAGCCCACAATTTCCCACCCTTTTCTGACCATCCTCACTGCTATTCTATCACCTCTCTTTTTCTCCTTTTTTAGAATGCATTAAATGCATTCCTTGTGCATTTCGTCTTATATATATATATATATATATTATATGGCACACACACACACGCTAACATACACACACTCGGCTGCACACACACAGCTCATTGCTGTCTCCCACTTTGCATATATATTCATATATATTTACACATTTAAGCACATGCACATTCTTAATATATAATACTATATGCATATACATACATATATGTACACATATGCACATAGTTAACACACATTACATGCATACACCATTTATATAATGATACTAATAATACTAAATTTAATAAAAAATTAAAAAAAAATTTCATTCCAAAATTTCAAATCTTTACATTGTATATGTGGTAAGTGTTTAAAGTAGAAAAACAAAAGAAAGGATCAAAAGAAAAGTCAATTAAAATGGCTGTTGCAGCAGGAAAATATGTATATAGATGCATGTATGTGTGTGGCATTACAGCAGGACAAGAATTGAGGAAAAGAGAAAAGAAAATAAAGAAAGAAAAGAAAACAAAAGAAAAGAAAGTCAAGGTCAAATATAACGGCTAGAGCAAGAAAAAAAAAAGAAGGAGAAAAGATAGGGAGAGAAAGTTGGTACAGCAAGTAGTGTGTAACAGGAAAAATGTGCATGTGTATATGTGTGTTGTAGTGTGTAGCAAGGAGATATATAATTATATAGGTATGGATAGAGTGCAAGTGTAGCTTAACAAGTGGGGAATATATATATATATATAGTGTGGTAGCAGTGGAGTACAGCAGTGGTGCACAAAAGAAATTGAGAAAAAAAAATGGAGAAAGAGGGAGCAACCTAGTGAGGGAGAAAGAAAGTAAAACAGCAGAAGCAGTGAAGGGCCTGATTGGGTTCCTGTGATGGACCGAAAGGGAGAAGCTCATGGATTTTGTGTAGATAACTCAGGCAGCGCCTGCAACGGTGTATAGTTGGTGTTGTCCGGTGTGGTTGTGTAGCAGCAGAATAGAGAAAAGAGAGGGGAAAAAATAGAGTAGCAACTGCAGCGCTTAAACAGCAGCTTGCAACACTTCTACAGCAGGGAAAAGGGAAGATTGAGAGATTCGGTTGCTGCTACGGTGGAAATGGAGGTTTGGAGGAAGGACCTTGCGACAGGAGCTGTCACTGCAAGGCTTGTAGTGGCAGCCTGTGGACTGACTTTGGTGATGAATAGAAGCAGCAGAGGCTCACGAGAGGAAGCTGCTAAAGCAGCAACCGTTGGGGCAACGACGATATCAGGTGGATTTGAGGCAATTCCCTACCAATTGGGTTAGACATGATGTAGAGAAAATAGCCTGGAATAATGTAGTTTTTGACTGAGGGAACTCACTAGTGCAGAAATTAGTCTTGGGTTGGAAAGTGATTAGAAGCAAAATAAGGTGAGTGAAATTTAAATGTTATCAAATTTGTTTTTGAGATTTAGTGTATATTAGATGTTAAAAAAAAATCATAGGGCCATGTAGCTGAATCTAAAAGAAAATAAATTGGGGTTGTTTAGATATAGAAATTAAAGTGAAATGAAAATAGGGATAAGTTATCCAAAGTTAGGCTCAAATTGTTGTTTGGTTATCCCAAATTTGAATAAGACCTTGTGAAATTTTGAGTCTACCCAGAAGTTATAATAATTGCAATTTGACCCAGAGAAATAAAAGAATATTTAATTTAAATATTTAAAGAGGAGAAATTATCAAAATGCTCCTAAGTCGAAAAGTAGTCCAACGGACTCCGATTAAAATAAAAGAATGATGAGACTTTATTATTTCGAGCATTTTGGACTCAACCATGGAGTTCGATTTGTGAAAAGAGGTCTCGAGAAGTAAGAACCCGTAAAAATACAAAATGACCGTTTTGCCCTTTTTAGTACAAATGTCCAAATTAAATTCCGTAAAAACCTAAACCGACTTTCTTTGATGTTCTGGACTCAATGGTAGAGTCTATTTTAGTAAAATAAAAACTCATGAAATAAAAGCATAAAATTTGATGAATAACATAATTCAAGTAGCAATGGACTGAGTTATATTTCATGATTTTTAGGAACACTAAGAGGGAAGGAGAAGGCGACCTTGACCTTTTACATTCTCATTGTTTAGTTCAGCTACACAGTGAGCATGACTTCCTAAAGTTGAGACAAACCCATCAGGTATGATATTTTGCTAAGTAAGGAATAGAATTAAGTTTAGGAAAGATTTGCATGTTGATTGAATGAATCATATGATTACTTGACATTAGAAAATCACATAGGGAATGTTTGCTTTGAGACAAAATCTAGAGTTGATTGAATTGGTGCTTGTGTGTTTCTTGTTATTCCTCGGAGTTATGATTTATTCCATATCTTGGTGTTGTACGTGATTTATGTTCTTGATGAGTTATTAAGATTGTGAATACATTACTTGAGTATGTGTTTACGTTGATTTTGTATTGTATACATTCATGTGAAAGAGGTTTTATTATTCAGACTGATGTGATTGTTTTAAGTGTAATATATTATTTAGAAGCATGCTCCATGTGTTGGTAAATTGCTTATCTGAGATTGTATTATTGCATGGTGGAATCAAGGCATATTGGCCTAGTGTGATTCATTGAAAGCATAGTGTGGGTTGAGCACGTGGTGCTAATGCATTATGAGGGTGTAGATCCTGTGGTGAAAAACCCAAAATTGGCTATTGTATTGGTACTCAGGTTCCATTGGATGTGTTCCGAAAACGAGACGTTATATTGGTACTCAGGTTCCATCGAATGTGTTCCAAAAATGAGACATTGTATTGGTACTCAAGTTCCATTGGATGTGTTTCCAAAAACAAAACATTAGTATTGGTACTCAGGTTCCATCGAATGTGTTCCGAAAACGAGACATGGGTGTGGCATAGAGTGGCATGGGTGTGTCACGCATATTTGCATAACATCGCATAAATGAATTCATGGAGGTGGTACAAAGTTTGTATGAATGCGTTCTGAATCTTGTCAATGCATTGTATGATGATATTGAATGACATGTAGATATAAATATACACTTACATATGCCACACCTTATTTTTGTTCCCTGCATTAGCATTATATTATACTAGCAGTTGAGCTGATCCATTCATGGGATATCATATTACAAATGACGCCCCTACTACATGAGATTTGATGAGATCTTGACAAAAGGAAGAAAAAAGGATTTAGAAGTGTATTTGGCCCTTGGGGCACGTTTTGAGATGTAAGGGCTTAAGCCCATAACTGATGTGAACAATATAATTATTGAATGTATTTTACATGTTTATATGTTGAAGAATTGAATGCATGTTTAATTAAATCTGTTAGATTGTCTTTCATTTTATTTTCTTTTAGTTTCGTTACTCGCGCCTCGGGTTTGCGAAGAATTGGGGTGTGACACTAGTTTTGTGAGTAAATGTCTGATGTGTCAGCAAATAAAGGTCAAGCACCAAAGGCCAGCGAGATTACTTCAACCATTGCCAATGGCCGAGTGGAAGTGAGAGAATGTGACTATGGAATTTGTGATAGGTTTGCCGAAATCACCATGGGGACACGATGTCATATAGGTTGTTGTGGATCAATTGACCAAGTCTACTCACTTCTTACCCATCCAGATTACGGATTCAGTTGATACACTTAGTTGGTTGTATATTTGAGAGATAGTACGCCTTCACAAGCATTCTAGTGTCTATCGTCTCAGATCGAGATCCACGTTTTACAACTCGATTTTGGCAAAGTCTATAGGCAACCTTAGGGACTGAGTTGTTACTCAGCACATCTTTTCACTTAGAGACCGATGGCCAATATGAGTGCACTATTCAGCTTCTTGAGGACATGTTACGTTCTTGTGTTATGAATTTTCAAGGTAGTTGGGAGGACTACTTGTCATTGCTGGAGTTTGCCTATAACAACAACTATCAGTCGAGTATTGAGATGGCACCATTCAAGGCCTTGTACAGGAGGCCATGTAGATCACTTATTTGCTGGATTGAGACAAGAGAGTCTATTGCATTGGGACCAGACTTAGTGCAGGAGACTGCTGAGAAGATCAAAGTGACTAGACAACAGTTGATGACAGCACAAAGTAGCTAGAACAGCTATGCAGACCAGAGACGATCACCTTTGACATCTGACATTGGGGACCATGTGTTCTTCAAAGTTGCACCGCGAAAGGGATTGACACGTTTTGGGCATAGAGGGAAGTTGGCACCACGATTCATTAGACCTTTTGAGATCCTTGACACAGTTGGGGAAGTGGCATATCGATCAGCCTTACCACCACGGTTGTTGGGTGTCCACAATGTATTCCACGTGTCCATGCTTCGAAAATATGAGCCAGATCCTTCACATGTACTAGATTGGGCCGAGTTGGATATAAAGAGTGATGAGTCCTATGAGTAGCGACCAGTAAGACTATCCCTTTAGTCAAAGTCCTTTGGAGACACCACGTAGTGAAGGAGGCTACTTGGGAGCGAGAGGTGGAGTTTCACACCAAATGTCCAAAATTATTTGCCGAGCAAGGTATGTCCTAAATTTTAAGGATGAAATTTTTTTTAGGTGGAGAGAATGTAATGTCCCGGGTAATTTTAATAATTAATTAAAATATTTTCTGATTAAAAGGTGCTAACTAGTGATAATTAATATAGTGGACAATTTAGAACTTGACATGTTTAATATTAGTAGTCCAACCTTATCGTTAGATGAAATTTTTTTCCTGTGTTATCTCTTTCATTTAATTATTTTATTTATCTATTTACTTATTTAACTTCACTATTACTCTTTATACAAAAAAAAAAAAAAAGAATAAAATTTAAAGCTACACATGTAGCTTACCTAGATATTATATATACATATGCACATATATATATATATGTCACGACCCGAAATCCACCCTGTAAAGATCTGAAAAATGAGGGTAAATTTTTCGTTTTTGCCGATAGGGCACTATTCATGCGCAGTTTTGTCGGTACGACATTTACATGCATCAATTAAGCATAAATCATATTTAGAGGAATATTTTGAGTATGTCATAAAATAGAAATATGCTTATAATATTAAAATACACCTCCTGTAAAAATTTAAGCCTATTGGGAGACAATTTCAAAAATTGGACCAAAAAGGCATCTGAGTGACCCGGGTGGATCCTGGCCAAACCCGGTCACAGGAAAAAATTTATCTTTTTGAAAATTTTTATTTAAAATTATTTTAAGAACTTTGGTTAAAATAAAATATCGAATTTAGGCAGTTTCGGGATGGGTTGTAGTGTAACGGGGCCCGAAATCATTAAGGGCAGAAGGGTCATTTTGCCCCTTTGCCTCTCCACTATAAATACAGCCCTTAGTGTAAAAATTGCATAATTTTGGGCTGGATAAGGATCAGAACATGTTCATGGAGAGAAAAGGAGAAAAAGCCCTAGGTTCTCCAAGCTTCAAGCTTCTGAAACACACTCCTAGGCCAGGATTCTTGTGAAGCTTCCTTCTAAGAAGTTGTTCCTCTCATCAATAGCTATATTCTCACCTATCGGTTTGGCTGTACAGCGAACAAAACTTCCTCGATTTGAGAAAAATCATTTAAGGTATGATATTTTGCTAAGTAAGGAATATGATTAAGTTTATGAGTGATTTACATGTTGATTGAATGATTCATGTATTTATTTGATGTTAGAAAATCACTTAGGATATAGTTTCTTTGAAAACTTAGAGTTAGTAGTTTAGGTACTTTTGTATACTTGAGTGTTCTTTGGGAATTTGGAAAAGTAATAAACATGAACCATGATCACTATAAGTGAAATTCATTGTATTCTAGCTTAGGTTCATATAGACAAAATCATGTAGTTTGAAAGTTATGATTTATTTAAAGTATTGGTGCTTTATGTATTTTGTAATCTTTGAGAATTTGTCAAAGTGATGAACATGTAACTTGTTTATATGTTTGATTCATTGCATTTTAACTATGGTTCATGTAAAGAAACTTTTATGGTTTGAGAGTTATGATTTATTCCATGAGTTGGTGGTTTGCAAGATTTGTATTTTTTTTGAGAAATTGTTAAAGTAATGAACATGAAACTTGATCATATGTTTAACTCATTGAATTGTGACTTACATTCATGTAGACAAAGTGTTATGAATTTGAAGTTATGCTTTACTTTGTGAAAGAGGCATATTTTTAAGTCATGCTCCATGTCTTGATGAAATGTTTCATTAAATTGCATAAGAATGAAATCAAAGCATGTTGGCATAGTGTAAATCCATAGAGGCATGGCGTGAGTTGAGCACTTGGTGCTATGCATTATGAGGGTGTAGATCCTGTGGTGAAAACCCAAAATTGGCCATTACATTGGTGCCTGCTTATCCAACGGGAGCGATCCGTGAACAGATGTTGGTACTCGGATATCCAACGGAAGTGATTCGTAAACCGAGACATGGTGGCATAGAGTTGACATGGGTGTGGACATAGAATTGATATGGGTGTGGCATAGAGTTTGCATGGGTACTTCACGCACATTACCATTGCATTGTATTATTGAATTGGAAGGCATGTAAATATAAATGTACACTTTGCACATGACACACCTTAATTTTGTTCCTTGCATTAGCATTATGTCATACCAGCAGTTGCATTGACCCATTCATGGGATATCATAATTCAGATGAGGCTCGGGTGCATAAGACTTGTTTGAGTCTTGAAAAATGGATCATGTAGAAGATTTTGCCCTTGGGGCATATTTTGATTTGTATGAGGGCATAAGCCCCAAAAATCATGTAATGAATTTGTAATAGCCTTGTGCATTGTTAACAAAGTGGGCAAGGCCCTACGATTGTAATTAATATGGTGATGTGATATTTTAAGTTCCAAAACATATGTATGTGTGTGGAAGAAATACATAATTAAAATGATGTATATTTGAATTATGTAAATTGTGGCCACTGAGTGAGGGTGGGTTGTTTACATATTTATGCATATGGATATTATGAAAATTAGGTGGAAAAAATGCTTAGAAAAATAGAGGAGGTTATGTCCAAATTTTTGAAAAATTAAAGTATTAGATAAGTGTGTAAAACACCATTCAAATGGAAGAAATAAATGCCCAAAATGAGGGTTTAGAAACCTTGAAGAAGTAGGATAAAAATGGGGAAAAATTGGGCTTGAAAAACTTGAAAAAAATTCAGAAATGGAAAAATTAGGTTGTAGCCATGAATAATGTTTCTGTAGAAAATCAAAAAAAAAAAATCAGACTGCACCTGCATAGGCCCCAATTACGCACCCACGCGCGCGCTAGCCTGCATGCATCGCCCCCTCGTAGCGTGCGCCCGCACGCCTATGCATGCCCCTATGCGCACCTGTTGCCTTGTCGTGACATGCCCCGCGTGACAGCTCGTGACACCTCCTTGACGCTCGCCCCTTTGGCCTCTCTTTTGAGCCATGTTTGGGCACCTTTTTGGAACTATGTTTGGGCACTATATTGGGTCCTTGTTTGGCCAATCCTTGGACCATGTTTGGCCATCCTTTTGGACTATTTTTTGGTAACCTTTTTGGGTTATATTTGGTTACTTACATGGGCCATGTTTGGCTCATTCCTTAGACAATTTTTGGTGGGCTTTTTGACCCATTGTTGGGCCATGACTTAAGGCATATCTAATGACATTTCGGGGCCATCATGGGGACTACACTTAAACTATGAGTTAGATTAGCTTTGGGCCATTGGTTGGGGTGATTTGTGACTACCATTGGTAACTTATCTTGGAGTAAGCCTTGTATCAAATTTTTAAATTTTATTTTGGGGAAACTTAGGGGAGATAGATGAGTAATTAACCAAATCTATTTAATTATCATTTATTAATTCCTTTTTAATTAATTAATTATCATTCACTCACTCCCCATGTTTGTGAAAATTCGGGGCGTGACACACCCTATGCGGATTGGGGATTGTGGGGCCGACCCTTTTGCCATCCCTACTTTTTCTTTTAACTGTATCAGTGATATCAATGTGTAATATAAAATTTTAAAATAGTTATACAGCGGAAGTCAAAATAGTGATAATAAGGTTCTACATATATCAAATGGGAACCAACATTACATCACCTTTAGATGGTGAATACATGGGAGAACTATGACATCATTTCTATTACATTTCTCAAAAAGCTCTCTTATTGCTCATAAGCTCTTACTGCTTATTCGTAGCACCCCTTCCTGAAACAAATAAGTAAGCCTGAATGAGCTAACACAACTCAGTAAGTAAATTCCCATTTCTACCATGGATGAGGGTCAATATAGAAAAGAACATAATCCAAGATAAACAAAGATATGATAATATGATAGTCAGTCAAGAAATAGGATGCTATAATAGCCAATCAGGACAATAGAGATCACAATAACCTAGTCAAGAATAAGTGAATAAATGGTACAAGATATCTGAATCATCAATAGGGGTCTGTCAAAATAATAGTTATACTACCACAATCAATAGGTAACCAATCAATCATAAACCAATAGATAAGCTTTCAACATATGATCATTCATAGGAAAAATATGATCATTCTATGAGTTCAATAAAAGATATGATATCAATAAACTTTTTGATGCATATTACTATTAGAGCCTAGCATATCCTCTATCCTTGCGTATACAACGTCATACGTCCATTCATGGACTAGTCACTTGTTCTCCACACCTAAGATTTCAAATGAGGGGTTTGCTGGTCTGATAGTGCCCTGCGCCCGATCTAGCCTCGCTCGAACCAGTGAATAGCCTCGTAGACTTTGACTTGTAGGTCTAGTAGCATTTCAGTAACCAACCCATTCAGTAAAAGCATCAGATGGACATTGTGACTGAGCACAACTCCGGGTACTCATAATATATCATGATTATCATAATTTCACGAAGAGTGTATATCTATGTGGAATATCATTTTTCTCAATAGCGAGAACATATCTATTGGCCTTTCAAGGCATAGGTCCAAAGTGTACAATCAATCATGACTAGGATATACCAATCAAATTCTCAATAATGTCCACAAGATAGAACAAGTATCACATTGTGGAAATAATAAGCATCAGGTACGTATGAGAGTACAACTTTGGTAGTAGAAGGAATAACCATGGCTGAGAATACCACATGTAAGAGATCGAATTTTACTTACAGTAAGAACATAACAATCTACCTTTCAAGGTATTGGTACAAGGTGTACTAACAATCATGACCTAGGTATACCAATTCAATTCTCAATAATTTCCATAATATAAAACAAGTATCCAATTGTAAACAATCAAGTCCATAGTCTAGATATAGCAATTCAATTCTCAATAATTTTCACAATATAGAACAAGTATCCAATTGTAAACATCAAGTTCATAGTCTAGATATATTAATTCAATTCTCAATAATTCCCACAATATAGAACAATCATCAGTTTGTGGGATTAATAAGGTCAAATAAGTATAAGAGTATAATTTAGTAATATTAAAGGATAACTTTGAACATGGCTAAGAAATATCCATATATCATAGCATCAGGGTCTACTTACCTTTTAATAGTCTGATCTACCTCAGTATTTAGTCACTTTCTCCTTTCCATTTGAAGTCCTTATAAATCAGTAGACAATTCTTAGTTCAATACTATGTATAGCCTAACCCTTTAAAATTACTTAATTTCATACATTGATATTTTATGTCTTATTTAGGAAAACGGACTCTACTGTTGAGTCCGGAACATTGAAAAAAATAGGTTTAGGCTTTTACGGATCTCATTTTGGCTTTGGGCATTACTAGGGGCAATATGGTAATGTGGCACTTTTACGGGTCTTAATTTTTTGGGACCTCGTCTTGTGAAATGGACCCTTCCATTGGGTTTAAAATGCCCAAGATAATAAGATTACACTATACTTTCACTTTAGTTAGGACTCTGAAAATTAATATCAATAATTACTTAATTAATTTAATTAATCTATTTAATTAATATTATATATTATTTAAATCAAAATATAACCACACGTGCCTCAATGGCGCAGTGGTCTGCGTGTGGGGTGTAAGTGCCCACACGCGTATAGGTCAAGGGTTCAAGTCTTAGGGGTAGCAGTTCCTTTTATTTTTCAACCTATTTACAAACCAAACAGTGGATAGGGGCAATTTTAGGGATACAGTACCCCTATTCTAAATAAGGTTAATAAATTAACCTATTATTCTTGCAACCAAACAGGCCCTATTTCAGTTTAATTTAAAATAACTCATGTTTAAAATGATGTAGCTTTAGTTTAGAATAGGTTAAAACGACGTCGTTCCCCCTATCTATTGTTCATCTTCGCTAACCTGTTTCCAGTGCCTTCTCCGGCACTGGCTAACTTTTTCGGTGGAATTCTAGTGTTGGCCCAATGGAGTTGGAACCCAAATTTCACAAGGGTTTCATATCTAAGCTCGATTTTGGGTTTCATTCATCAGAAATGGTCAAAATAGGGGAAACTAGTGGTTGCTCTGGCGAGCCATAGTTTTTCGGCCACCCCTTCATTTCCTATTTCGTGGCTTTCTAGCCTCTCTTTTTTCTTCCTACATGTTTCTGAGGTTGAAGGGAACAATTCCCCATTCCTCAAGTGGTTCAAAAACCCTAAAAATCTATTGAACCCAAAACCTGCAACTCAAAGTTTCTCCCTTGTTCCTTCACCAAATCACCCCCCTTTCCTCCTAAATTTCCCATTTCTTCTATAGTTTCTGACCCTATAATCATTAGAGGTTTCATGCAAGATTTTCATAAACTAAAATAAAATTCAGAACTAAATTGTTTAAGCTTAAAGCCTTACCTTTTTCTTCTTCTCTATAGCAACTTCTCTATCTCTTCCTTCCTTCCTCATTTGGCTTGCTTATCTTTTCTTTCTAATTTGCAAGCAGTGTATGCAGGTTTACTTATAAGCCTAACACACACACACACTTACGCATAAAAATATCTTTCCACCGCTTCTGCCTCTGTCTCTCTCTCCATTTCTTCTTTTCTAATCTTTTCTTTTCTTTTAGTTGATTTTTTGTATGACATATGATATTTGTTTATTATATATTATATATGTACTTAGTTATGTCAGCACACATTACACACACTCACAGCACACAGCGTATATATATATATATATACACGTACACATCCCACACACACTTCACCCAAACATACACACACACACACCGACATGCACACACCACTGTTGTTGCACCCCTCATATGTGCATATATATACTCACACTTATACACCCGCACACACATATATATACACCACATGTACACACATGTATGTATATACATATGTACATACATATTCTTATATATGTATATGTAATGCACACATTGTTACACACATTAATTTGCACACACATATATATTCATACATATATACACACACCAATACATATATCTATATATATACATACCCATATATGTATATATATGTGTACTCGTTGCTATACTCGGTATAATCTGGACACTCGGAACTGTTCGTATTCAAAATCAGGTTGTTCTTTTATCCTCGGGAAATGAACCCTGACAATTTGGATTTATGGCACTTGCCCGATTATACTTTGGGTTGGGGTTTTACAATATATATGTTTGTGTGTATAAAGTGTAAAGTTATGTGTATATATGTGTGTGATGTGTATATAAAATGGTGACAGAACCACCACTACCCAATTCAATGAAAATATATATATATATATATATATAATAAAATAGAAAGGAAAGCTGCAAGGTGCAGCAAGGTGGGACATGTGGTTAGAGATTATTATTAGCTTCTACATTAGATTATTACTCTTGGTTGGTGAAATATTACAAGAAGATCCAGGAGAAATTCTTAGTATTTTAAAAATACAACATCAACACAAGAGGTAGGGATTTCTAACTTAAGGTTGAAAATACAATGTCTAGGACATTATATTCTTGTTGTTCATAATTTTATTTATACTTGTTAATGTTAGAAATATTTGATATACTACATATTTCATTATTGACATATCACCTCAATATACTTCATGTCACTATTATTATTATTATTATTATTATTATTATTATTATTATTATTATTATTCTATCTCTCACAATAGATTAAAAATACATGATGTGAGTACATGATAGTTATTCTTACATGTTAATTAAATGATCACAAATATTAAAGCATGTTCATTAAATTTCTACTAAATGCTAATATAAATTTCTTGGTTATTTTAACTTGATGATTAGTTATTGATTTTATTTTATTAATATATCTTGTGAAAAACTTATTAGGAAAAATTTAACTTGACTATTAGTAAGAGGTTTGGTTTGTCTATATAAATTTTTAGTGACTTGATAAGCCAAGATAATTAATGTCTATGACCCGGAAATACATTATGTTTGGGATTGTGTTTCCCTTCGGCCTTATTTGTAAACTTGCGCGGGAGGTTGCTTTGGTCCTTTGGGTTAGTAGCCCGAGAACGACTGATTTGATACTACGGGTCCGTATTGTGTCAATATTAGGGTTGATCCTAAATTTTTAGTAGCAATTTAGTTGGTAGTAAGATGGTTAGTAAATAAATATAGGATTTGAGATGAAAAAGTTAGTATATGTTTGTGATGATCTTGTGACAGTTTCTCATGATTTAATATAAATTATATATTTTATTTGATGTTAATAAATTGTGTGCATATTAGAATTGATATGTTGAGCATCACTACACTAGCACGAGCATCCACTTTCACCATTCATATTTTTCATTTTGTTAGATTTTCCTATGAGACATTGTTCTAACCTCCTTCCAATTTCAAGACATGGCAAAGAGCCCGAAGCCTGATGATTTGATGACCTTTTTTTTTGGGGATACTTATTTTGTAGCATGTGCTCTTTGTCATGAAGAAATGTAATTCATTTCATGCTATTTAAAATTTGAAATTTTTAAAACTAAGAACTTAAGTGTAATATCTCGACCCGAGTTAGTCAGTACCCGGCCCGGGTTGGATTGGATTATGATGTGTAATTCCGGGCGGTACTTTAAATTATTATGTAAATAAAGTTGACGCTCAATTAAACGACGTATATAGTTTATGAGCGTGAAATGAAAATCAGTCACGAGTGCCTGAGTACTGCCGCACTGGAAGCCGGAATTACGGAAAAATGTGCAATTAATTATACGTATGTTTGTGTGTAAATTTATACAAATAATGATTATTAATATATTCATGATATATATTATATACAAAAAAATAGTATATTTCTATATATATACATATATACGGTTGGATTTATATGTATGTATATATTATAATATAGTGGGAAAGGAAAACCATGTGCTAATAAGCACATGGTTTGTGAGCAATATACGTATGCAGGAGTGGTATTGGCATGAGGAAAACCTGAGCAAGCAACAGGTGTTGTGGCCGTGAGGGAGTCATGGATGGGTGGCAATACCCTGGCCAAAAACTGCATGCAGCATACACGTATAGATTAAATCTCCCAAATCAAAATTAATAATGAAAACCTGGAGCAATGAAGGAAAAGGTAGAAGAAATCTAGAAAGAGAGAGAGAGAGAGAGAGAGAGATATAATTTTGGAGCAGTTTGGAGGAGCCGAAATTTATAACAGGTAACCAATCTATCTTTGGTGCGTTAATTTTCTAGTATGCTATTGTATATATTTGTAGAATGCATGTTAGAACTAGATATAGAAAAACGCGAAAGAAAAACCAAAAACTAGAAAATCTAGCTTCGGTCAACAATGGTGGGTCTTGATGTGTTCAGCTAATCAACCTTTTGAGATTAGGAATTAAAAGGAAATGACCTTAGGAACCCAACGCAATTGGAATCACACAAAACGGTTGAGAAATGGCCATTCTATGGCCGATTATTCTCTCGCCGGTGCAACGCCGGAAAGACCAGAAAATGGGTGTTCGGATCAGTGAATTTTGGGGCCAAACTTTGTCCTAAACTACTCCTTGAAACCTTAGGAATCGATTGGTATAAACACAGTGAAAATTGGACGTGAAAAGCTATGGAAAAATGGTGTAAAACAGTGAGAGTTGGCCGAGATTCCGGTGACCGGAATTGGGAGGGACGACCAGAGAAGGCCGGAAAACCGTGTGGGCGCAGGGATGGCTGAGCCATGGCTGTTTGGGCCTGTTTTAATTCCTTCATGGGTCTGGTTAGTTTTAAATTAAAAGGCCTTGGGCCTGTTTTATTTGGGATGGAATTGGGCCCCAAATGGGTTTAAAATGAAAAGAGCAAAAAAAAAAAAAAAAAAGGAGATGGGCTGCGGCTAGGGTACTCGAAGGCAGTGTGTATGGAGAGGGAGATGACACGCTGGCCAACGTGCCATTCTATTTGACCTGTCCTTATATGCAAACTAAATATACATATATCATATTAAATAGATTTAATTTAATTAAAAATTAATTAATTAAATCAAATAGTCAAAGAATGTCCGGAATACAAATACGACAAGTCATATATGTTTTCTTACTATCTTGGGCCTTCTAAGGCCAATGCTGAGGCCCGCGACATGAGACGAGGTCCCAAAAAATAAAAGACCCTTGAAACCCTTTAAAATTACCAAAACGCCCCTGAGTCAAAACGTGGTCAAACGAACCTCGATTTAAATAAACAAATAGTCAATTTTTATTATCTCGAACCTTTCGAATCCAATGGTGGTGTCAAAACTATGAAAAAGGATCCCGGGAATAAAAGACACGCAAAGTACCAAATGACAGTTTTGCCCTTTTCAATCCAGACATCCGATTTAAGATCCGTAAAAGCCTAAACTTATTTTATTCGACGTTCTGGATACAATGACGACATCTAAATTAGTAATCAAGATACCGATAGCCAAGATTAGTATATTTGAATACAGCATATGGCTCGATTACAGTTATAGACTGAATTTATTTTCAAATGACAAGCACGTCAAAAGATAAAGGGAAGGAGACTTAAATTAGTTGAACTACTGAGAATCATTTTTGAGGTAAGTAATTCTGACGCTTTAATATGGGTTATTCCTAGCCAGTCACGTTTCTTTTAATATGCTAGTCGAATTTGTACTCGATCATTACCTAATGCACTTGATTTGAAGCCAATCGACTTGTAGTTGTCGGATATGCTTATTCTTGGATTTGACTTGTTTGCTTGCATCGTTGTGGATTCGATTTCTGATATTTAAGCATCATAGTGCTATTATATCATGACCTAGTCTTAAGATATATTCCGTTGATATAGAACTTGTTATTTCACACTTTTCATGACTTGTTGAATTTTAATATCAATTGTTTGGTACTGTTATACATTCCATGTGGAATTTTGATGGCCATGATATTTGGTTTGTACCCGGGGTTGTGCTCAGTCACAACGGCCCATCCATTCACAGATTGCGTGGGGAAAAGACCCTTTGGGGTCTGTTGTGTCTTACGGGACCTGTATTGAAAAGAGCTCTAACGCTTTTCAAAGAGCCCGAAGAACTGTGGCGGATCTGAGCATGCGTTTTAGTGGGGTATGCCGGGCCCCGGGTGATTCACGTATATTTGGGTTATTTGAATTCGATGTTGAATTATTCTTGATTTCATTGTATGATCATATTTTTATACCCTGTGAAATGGTCATATTGTTGCCAGCATGGTATATCTTTGATTGGCTAACGTATTGTTGTGGCAGCAAATCCACCATGATAGGCCAGATCCTAATTTTAATTGGTTTTGTTATTAACTCTTATTTTATATTGTGGGATGTGCCTTTTGGACCCTCGGGTCGATATTTTGCACATTTTGGTGACTGGATATGTCTTCATTATCGCCATTTGGCTATCTGTTATTCCTTGTTCTATCATTTCATTGGACAAACCCGAACCCATGTTAAAGCTAGGAAATTACTTATTGGATTATTAGCTCACCCCTCCTCCCTTAAATTTTTCAGGACAACAGGAAGTCGGGGAACCCTCAGGCGCTCTAGGGATCTAGATGCTGCTAGTTACTGGTAGCTGTTTTGGTGAGTTTTGTATTAAGTTAAATGTTGACAGGTCTCAATACTCCCATGTCACCACGGTCTTGTTTGTTGGTGTTGTTTTTGAGGATCTGTATTTTGAAACACTTATGTCCTTTCTGACATGTATTTAAATGATGACCTGACTATGCTACCAGGTGTATTACATAATGATAAAATATTTTGCTAAAACTTTACCTAGTTTTCCAGATCCTTTTGACGGGGAACGGTCCACGGGCCGCAGACCCGGGTCACGGATCCCTAATCCGTATAGGGTGGGTTGGGGGTCGTGACATTAAGATTTATCTTTTGGAGGACTTTGAGAGGTTACAAGTTGAGGACTTAGATCTCATTTATTAACTTACTCATACTATGAAAATGAGGTAATGTAATTGAAGAGTTAATATCGATATTGAAAAATCAATGAAATATTATTCTTATCTAACAAAAATACCGATTAGCTTGTATTATTGGACTATTAAATTTTAGGGTGTGACACGGGTTTCGACTCAAACCCGAAACCGACCCATACTATTCATATTCCCTGTTGTCACAGTCGCTGTAACCATAATTTCTGGAAATTTTCAACCTCTATTTTGTGAGGTTTTGGTTAGTCTTTTGCCCTAATTTTGATCCATACGGATTTTTGGAACATCAAGGAAGGATTTTGTGTTGGTTTGAAGGATCAAAATGAGTTCAAAAGCTCGGTTGAAACTTTGTGGTAGTTTTGAATAATGGACTCGTTCATAGCCGTTTCTCTATGAGACTTCGTGATTCTTGGCCTATTGTGAACCTCATCACAGTAGCTTCAAAACCTCGTTTTAAAAATCAAGCTTAGTGTTCGATTTGTGATGTCGGGTTCTTAGACCGCGACTTGTAACTCGATATTCCTCCATCATTTTTTGTCCATTTTTTATGATTCTTGTTGTTTTGAAATCCTTGGAGTATCTAGTTCAAGTCCCAACCCACCAAACTTGGATTAGTTTTAGTTGGTTCAGCCCCAAACTTTGAAGTTGCCATCAATGGCGGTTTCTTATAGGTCTTACTGTTCTAAGCCTTATTAAGCCTCACTTTCACTCTCACACTCTAGTGCAATGTCAATAAGGGACATGTATGCATTCTAACTTCATTAAACAACATGTAAACGATAATATTTTTTTAGAGTGAGAAGATTTCAGTTTTATATTTTTTACCTCCAATAGTGAAACTTCCCTTTCCTTGGCTCAGTTTTGAACTTTCTAAGCTCATTGGGTCTAGTTCAAGGTTGCATGCAAAGCTCCCTTTCTCTCCTTCCTTTCCTTCTTCTTTTTCTTCCTTCTCTCTCTCTCTATCTATCTATCTCTCTGTCTCTTTCTCTAACTGCAAGTCTTGGTCTGAATTGAAGCATAATGAATCTCGCACACAAGTCTGAGTCCTCATTATACACTCCAGGTCTATTGCATGCATCATGAGAGGTTTTGATGCATGTGTTCCTATTGGTGGAGATGTAGGTGCAATGGGGTGTTGACACATCATTGTTTTAGCATTTTCCTTACCCAATTTCATCTTATATACTTATCTTTCTGGTTATCATAGTATATGTGTGTTGATAGACTAGTGGGGCTCACACTTTAGGTAAGTCTTTTTATAGTTTTAAGGATTGGGTTCAATTCCTTGAGCCAATACTTTAGCCTACTTTTATTCTTTTTCTTAATTTTCCTACACTCTTTTATGTTATATACATTGTGGCTAATACAGCACAAAAGTGCTTGTAGTCTAGTGACTATCCTTTTTGGGTAAATGTCTTCCTTTATTGCTTGGTCTTGGGTTCAAGACTTTGTAGGAGCATTTTGCTCTTTATTTCTCTTTTCTTTTATTTTAAATCACCTAGAATTAAGTCTTTTTTAATTAATTTTCATTTATTAATTTTTGGTTGCTAGACAACATTATTTTTTCTCTAGTATTAGTCTTTTTTACTTTTGTCTTCTTATCGTAACTTGTGTTTTTTTTTTTTGACATTTTTAGGAAGCATTGTTCCTTAATACTTAACATTGAGTAATTATACACTAACGACATTAACGTCTTTTTAATTGACACTAATTGCTTGTTAATTAGGTAAGGAGTATTATATAAAGTGATTCAAGATAGCTTCTTTTAAATCCACTAGATTTTCAATGGTAACACCATTTACCACAAGAGAACAATTCGAATTCCTTTTTTGTCTGCTATTTGCCACCAAATGAAAAAATTTGGTGTTGTTATCTCCTTTTAATGACCAATTCAGACGAGATTTTTGAATCCATGAACATTCCACCGTTTTGCTAATGATTTGAATAGATCCCAACAATTCTTTCTTTTTCAGATTATTAGTAGAAGATAAATTCCTACTTTCTGAAATTAAATCCAAAGCATGCATTTCAGCTTGAGCTTCCTTCAATCTCTGCTCCATATTACCAAAAACACTAGAATTCCATAACTTCAATACCTTCTTGATCCACTGCAATTTTTTAAAAATTCTATAACCATCCCAACCCGAAACTTGACATTCCTCCCATTCTCTGCTCACCAAAGGAAGAAAACCAAGATGGAGGGTCCAAGCATTTAAAAACTTAAAAGGCTTGTGACCCTAAACCCTTTCATCCTCTATTAATAATATGGGGCAGTGATCAGACAAGGAATGAGGCAGACCTCATTGCCTCAACTTAAATTTATCAAACCATTCCTGATGAATAAGGAATTTGTCTATTCTACTCCATTTACCCCCCTCCATAGAATTGCTCCATGTATAATTTTTTCCTAACAAAAGAGAATCAACCAAATCCATAAATTCTACAAAATCTTCAATTGCGAGATAAATGTCAAGGACTTGCCGGGGGAAGATGAAATGAAAAAATTATTAGGTAGTGTGAATCTTGATAAGTACTGAACACTAGCTCCTATTCTACGAATCCAACTTCGCTATAAGTTGGCTGAGGGTTGCAGGGGAGTAGGAGCTTCTTTGCCCAAAAGTGGGGGGTTTGGGGGCGTGGCCTCGAGGCAAATTTTTTTGAGGGTATTTTTGGTATTTCAAATTAATTTTTTGTTGCCCTAATTCTATATATTTATAGTATGCCTCCTCAGCCAAACTCAAATCAGCATAGATGATCTTGGCTATTTTATTTCCTTGCATTAAATCTTGATCTTGAAGGTGTTGTGGCAATTCAGCCTGGACTTTCTTAAGGATTTCCTTAGCTTGGATAACTCAAGTAAGAGGATGAAAATCAGGAAGCAGCGAATGATGAAAGAGGTGGAAGAAAGTGATGCCTTATTCAACATTTTGCTATATATGTTGATGAGAGAAGGATGGTTACTCCAACCTCATTGCTGACTTTTTTATATATATATATATATATATATATATATATACACTTGCATATAGAGAGGATATGGAAAGAAGGTGGCTAGCCCAACATCATTGCTGACATATATATAAACACTTTCTTGCAATTTGGTTTAAATCACTGTTCATGTGAAAATTGTTATCATTTATGGAACATATATCTCCCTTCTTATGATTTATTTTCCTCTATCCATCATTCTTCCATAATGAGTTGAGGTCCACTTGATGCTGTTTTTCCGTCTACATTTTTTTGGTTGATGAAGTCCTTGGTTCTGAATTGAGTCTTAAGTTGCTATGGTAGCTTGGTTGGAAACCTTTTTCTTTTGAGGCTTGGTGGTTGTTCTTGCTTTTGTCTTTATATACAAATAGCTCTTTCACCGGCATGACTTTTTTTTTCTTTTTTCATGAAGTTGTCTTGCAATGGCAGAGAGAGACAGAGAGAGGCGGGGGGTTTAATTCGGAGAGGAAAGAAACAGAAGAGAAGAAAAAAAAATAGAAGTAGCTAGATTTAGAGAGAGATTGTTCAAGAGAGAAAGTTGCTTTGTAGAGAAAGATAACAGAGGAAATTGATGACAAAAATCTGAGACTTCTACAAATTAAGGAGGAAAGTTATTCCTTTAGCCAGATTAATGTATTTAATTGGTTTAAATTTTAAAAGAATCATGTTGATTGAGTTAAAATTCAGGGTTAAATACATTTTATTATCTTCTACTTTATTATCTGTTTCAAATAAAATATTTTATTAATTATAAATTGTTTCAAATAAAATATCAATTTATATTTTCATTTTATTTAAGACATATTGTTTTAAATTATTTTTTTCATTCAAATTGAGAGTTTTATTTAAAGTAATTGATAATAGAAGGTCTTATTTAAAATGAGCAGTAAATTATAAAGTATTAAAATGTATTTAACTCTAAAATTTTGTTTAAGATTGTGTTTGGATTATTGGTTGCCTAAAAAGTGCAAGAAAATAAAAAGAGTGTAAATCTTGAAGAAATTGAATCTTAGGCTTATGTTTTTTTAAAGATTTGTTACAATGTTATTTTAAATATTTTTACAAATACTAATTTTAATCTTGTCAAAATTTTAAAAAAAAAATTTCTCTCTCTATCTCCACTCCATGCACACACACGAACGCCGTAACCATGCACCTCTGTCCACGAATTGTGAGAGCAGCCATGGTTGAAGATGAAAACATTTTACAAAAAGGGACTTTGGGAAAAAAAATTCCAGTAGATTACTAAAAGAATCATTTCACCAAAAGCAAGTTATAACTTGAGATTTCATACTTATACCTATATTTCTATACACAGATTAATTGAATGACTTCTTCAATTTCGTACAAATCAAAGCTTCACTTTTTAGAAATTCTCGATCTTTGAATGAAATAAGTCTCCAAATTTAAGCTAAATATAGGTAAAGAACAATAGAATTTGATCTTCTTCTTTTTTTTATCAAATTTGATAATACAGTCACTTTTCCCTTATTATTGCAACCATCAAAACAGTCACCTAAATCTAAAACCAAAAAGATATAGCTTTAAACAAAAAACAGAGAGATACAGATTCATTTATCTCAAGCAATCTTAACCTCAATGCCATGGATTGCCTAAAGAGTACATAAACCCCAAGAGTCCCCATCCCATTTCAACATAAACACAT
The DNA here is from genome assembly GCA_008638375.1 of Nyssa sinensis. NCBI lineage: Eukaryota > Viridiplantae > Streptophyta > Magnoliopsida > Cornales > Nyssaceae > Nyssa > Nyssa sinensis. Next base: position 25,124,493 of record CM018042.1, read on the forward strand.
CAATACTGTATACATAAATACACATACAAACAGGAAACTCCTGTAATAGTTTGATCTCATTCTCATCGGTCCAAAGCTGTTGAAACAACGTCTGAGACTTTTCCAACGCCAACAACTTCTTCTCCTCGACAACGGTCGCGATTGAGATGTCCTCGATGCGTTGACGCTTCAGATCTAGAAGCAAATCGACGATGCCCTGAATTGGATCGCTATTGGGGACGCTCATTACAGCTACGGTTACTTCAGGAAGGAGACCACTGACAGCCAGATTGGATGAAGAAGTGGAGTCCTCATCATTCAAGTCGTCACCATCTTACTCATCCTCCTGGAGTGGGTTGGTTAGGGCTAAGTTCTCCTGATTTTCTTCAGAACCGTACACAAACATGATGTATACACATCACACGAAAAAGCTTTTTCTATATTTTAAATTGATAATTAACTCATTTTATTCCGTATGTTAGTGTAATTTTTGCAAGTTTAAAAATTTGTATGTATTCATAAAAAATTAATGTAATTTGGATTTAATTTTCAAAAACTTAACAATCTGTGTGTAATAATGATAAATTTCAAAAAAAAAAATTAATATAATTTATTGAAAATAAAATTATGAAAAAATCTTATAAAAAACTTGACAAGACCAATTTTTAATTATTTTAAAAAATTTAACAAAATTAAATATATAAAAATTGAATTACTCAAATTCTGGGGCCTTAACTTACCCTTGGCTCCACCAATGCCTGGGACAGAAGCTTCAAGATGAATCCTTGATTTAAAAGTGAACAAAATGAAACATGAGTACGAGGTCCAACAGTAAATTAAAGTGAGAATCAAATGTAAATTTGAGTTAAAATTTATTAAAAAAAATTCATTAGCAGTAGATTTAAACTTATAATAAATTTATTTTTATTTAAATTGAAACTTAAATCTGTAAAACATTATTTATAAACTTAAATTTATAATGATTAAATACTATTTATAAACTACTGGATAACATCAAATTCAAATTTTATGTAACTTATTCACATAAATTTTATTTCTAACTTAACTCCAGAGTTACAGGCCTGCAATGGGAACTGTAATTTGGCTTACATATATAAACAAAGTCATATCACAATTAATTCATTACAATAAGATAGAGAAACTTATTATGAACATAATACACCCTAGCTATTACCAAACACCCCTAGAGAGTGCACCGAGCCATGCAGCTGCCATGCTTTATTTCATGTCACATCCATGGTTATGGGTTCATTCCTCCGTTTATCACCCGATGAGGGATTCCTGGTCTGGGTGTTTTACTTCCAACTGGATCGACTGTGTTATGTGGAGGGAGAAAGAAAGAAATATTAATAAAAATTGCATAAATGCTCTGTTATATGGTGTGAATGTGTGTGTGTGTCTGTCTGTCTATATATATATATATATATATATATATATATATATATTCTTTAACACAAAGTGACAGATTGGACTTACTAGATCGTTCAGCTATGGCCGGTGAAATGAACAGGATGAAGATGAAGAAGCAGAGAATGACTAAAAACGTAGGAGAAACAGATGACTTGTTCAACATTTTGCTACTATATATATACGTTGATGAGAGAAAGATGCATGGTTATTCCAACCTCTTTGCTGACTCTTATATAGACAATTGCATATACAGCGAAGGGCTGTATATCTTTTACAATAGCTTTCTTGTAAAATTGACCTTAAATCATGAGTGGTGTTTTATACTTCATGCATGTATTTTAAAAAATATCTTTTAAGAAAATATTTTTAAAAATATTTTTTCAAAAAACACTTTTAAAAGTTTATTTTCAAAAAATGTTTTGTACGTATTCCTGAATTTTTTGAAAGTGTCTTTTCAAAAAATAATTTTTATAGAAAATTATTTTTTAAAATTTTCAAATCGTCTTTTAAAAATGATTTTGGCATTGAAGATATTTTTAAACAATCATAAATTGATAAGTAAATTTAATTTAATCACAAATTAAAAATAATTTTTTTTCATCATAATCCCAAATTTAACTCTCTTCTTGGATGTTTCAAATGAAAATGTAAGCATAAAAGGGCCAAAATTCCTATGTACCTAGTCAATTCCCTATCGGATAAAGTATATAAAAATAAATAATAAAATAAACAATTATACTATTTTTAAAAAAAAATTGACAAAAAAGAGTATATATATATTATCAAATAAAATAAAAATCTCAATATAATTTTAAAAAATATAAAAAAATTAATTTAATTTAATTTAAACTACCTTTTAAATACAACTGATACTTTGTTTTTTGAAAATGCACATGCACATTGTGAATTTGTTAAATATTTATTCCTTCATAAAGTCAAAGTTGTCAGGCTTGGATTATAAGTACATTTTGAAGGCAGATTTTCTAGGCCCGGCCGGGCCCAACATTTAAGGTATTATTTTCTTTGATGTGGAAAAGTACGTGAAAAAATTGATTTAAAACAAGTGGTTGAAGTTTCTTTTAAAGCAGTGAAAATTTAAATAACTTAAATTAAAATTAATTTTTGAGTGAAAATAGTTGTTTTTATATATTATATTTAAAATCATCCTATTGTGATCTAAAATGACCAAACAAATTAAACTTGAGAACTCTCAAGCTTTTAGTATTTAAGCTAAACATTTTAGGTAAGACATTTAGTTTGACGTAAATAGATTTGTTTATAAATTTCCATAAAAGCCCAATTTCTATTTATTCTGAATTTTTTTTACTTTCAAGATTTCTTAATTTCTTAACTATAATAGATTTTAGTATAAAAAATTAATAAATTCTTATTCGGATTAGTAATATCCTAAGATTATAAATATGATATAAATAATTTTTATTATTGATTTTATCAATAATATTTTAATTTTAAAATTTCTCTTTTTAAGTGAAGAATCTGAATCTTTTATTTTTGATATACAAGAAATTAGACGTATTTAATTATTCTTTATATTTTTCATGTTACGTAAAAATTGTTTTCCAAAATAAGGCCAAACTACCACTTTCAAATTCTTTGGCTGTGATTTTGATTAAAAATATGCTCTTATAAAAAAAATAATTATTTAATAAAATTATTACACCACGTCTATGGTGTGCTAACAACAATGTAGTTCTTCTATGTTTGATAGATGTAAATTAACTTTTTCTTAATTTGAGTCATAACTGAATTTCTGTGACAAACCATCGATGACGATGACGTGCTGCGTATTGAAAGTAAAGGACGGCCACTGTTGGATGCTTTATCTGGGGTTAGATTTTTCTAAGATTGGGTGCTTCGTAATTTCAAATGAAACGAAAAAATCTCATCAAGCATGTCTAGGGATGACTGTCACTAAAGTCTTAGGCCTTAAAAGGTTGTGATTGAAAATAGCTCCTACATGAGTCAGTCATCGTGCCTCTTGGCAGATTGGTCAAAAGTTTGAAAAGTATTTGCATGAAGTGATTTTAAGGACTTGCCTAAGAAAATCCTATCATTCAGATAAAATATTAGACAAGAACCCGGTCAGCCGGGACAGAGCCAATGAAGGATGAGGCGTCCCTCAATTTTTTTATTAAAAACATTTCTTATGCTTTTTGAAAATTCTTTTCAAATATATCTCTTAATTTTTATTTTTGCATCCCTAAATTTTTTTGTTGAAAATTTTTCTTATATTTATTGTAAATTTATTTAAATATATCCTTTGAATTTATATTTTTATCACCTACGTGTCACATTCTCATTATGTGTTTTAGTGTTTATGTATGTAGATATACAGTAGTGTTGTGTTCTTGTAAGCAAGGCAATTGAAAAAAAATACCCACATGGGTTTCTTCCTTGGAAAGATGAGGACCAAAAGAAAAGAAAAATAAAAATAAAGAGGAAGCTATGTTGTGAGGAAAAATGCTTAGATTTAAAAGAAAAGCATTAATTAAATATTTTAGTAAAATTATTATTTCATAGATATCAAGATTATTATAAATAAAAAATTATTTTATGAGAGCATCACTGTTATAACAATACTCACAGTTAGTATTTCTAAGATGTAATGGAAATTTCTTAATTACACTTCTCGTTGAATTTTAAAACATTAGCTCCTAGATACTTTGAATTAAAGATTAGTTTTGCAAAAACATATTTTTTTATATGACTCTTTAAAATCTTTTGGGTATACTAATCTCTTCTGAGATTTTTGACAATTATAATAATTTTTTCTTAATTTTTTGAAATTACACTGACCTCTTAACTTTACCTGATAATATACAAATATATCACTTCCATCAATTTTTTTCTTCAAAATGATAAACTGTCCATGTTATAGTCAGGTTTATTTTGGTAACGATTGACTATACCAACTGCATGGCAGATGTCTGGACGTGTGCACAACATAGCATATATCAGACTCCCTATTGCAACTACATAAGGCATGGTGAACATCCCTTTTTCCATTGGAGTGTCAATGGGTTTGGAGTGGTGCATATGAAAGCGCTCAAGAATCTTCTTTATGTAAGTCTTCTTTATAGAGTGGTACAAACTAAGAAATTTCTTTGAACGGTCTCTCGCGATCTTAACTCCTAACACATAATTTGCTTCACCCATGCCCTTCATCTCAAAAATAAAGGACAACCACTCTTTAGTGGCGACAATGGAATTCATATCATTCCCCGCTAAGAGAATGTCGTCGACATACAACGAAAGGATAAGAACATTTTTCTTAGACCATTTTAGATACACGTAATAATCTTCTTCAATCATCTCAAAACCAATAGAGGTAATGCCATGATGAAATCGGAAATACCACTGCATAGACGATTGTTTAAGGCCACAAATGGAAAGAGTGAGACGACAAACATTGCGCTCTTATCCCTTGACCTCAAAAACCACTAGTTGATCCATATAGATCTCTTCGTCTAGTTCTCCATTGAGAAATGCAGTCTTAACATTCATCTGAAAAAGCTCTAAGTCCAAATGTGCTACTATAGTGAGAATGAGGCGAATAGAGGAAAACCTCACCACTAGGGAGAATGTATATACCCTCCTTTTGGGTATAACCCTTCGCCACAAGACATGCCTTGTACTTGTCAATTGAATCATCTGCCTAGCGCTTAATTTTCAAGACCCATTTATTTCTAATGGTCTTACGCCCTGGAGGAAGGTCAACTAACTCCCAGACGTTGTTCTTCGTCATAGGGCTCATCTCATCTTGCATAACAACCATCCACTCATTCTTAGCATGTGAGGAAAGCGCTTCTTCCAAAGAAGCAGGCTCTTCCTCATCTAATGTAACACACAAGAAAGCATCCACTTCAATCTTGAAATGACGATGAGGAATATTTTCTCGTTTGTTTCGGTGCACTTGAGAATCTTAAGTTTCTAGTGGTTGCTCACTCTCACTAGGTTGAAAACCACTTCCACTATCTTCAGCGATTATTGGATAAGGAACTAATTCCCCACCCTCGCTTGAAGGTGGTAAGATATCTTTAGTCTCCTCCAACTCATAGAGATCAAGACTCTTCTTTGTATTGCCCATGCTAGGAAAATCATTCTCAATGAAATTTACATCTCGTGACTCTTTTTCAGTTCTTCCTCCATTAGGATGTTCACCGTATATAACGTAGCCTTTTGAGCTCTCAAAATATCTTATAAAGATATGCTTCCTAGCTATAGGGCCCAACTTCTTGTACTTATGTGATGCGTCGTAAATATAACTTTCAAATCCCCATGGGCGTAAATGCTTCAAATTGGGCTTTTCACCTTTCGAAGATTCATAGGAGTGGAAGAAATTGACTGTAACGGCACGCGGTTTAGGATCTAGGTTGCAGTCAAAATAGCATTCCCCCCAAAACGAAATTGGGAGGTTAGCTTGATCCATCATACACCTAACCATATCTAGCAAAGTTCTATTCTTTCTTTCTGCAACACCATTTTGTTGCGAAGTGTGTGGAATAGTCAATTTTCTATGTATCCCCTTTTCCTCACATAGTTTCTTGAATTGATCAGATAAATACTTGCGTCCTCTGTCTGTTTGAAGACCTTTTAAACTCTTTTCTTTTTGATTCTTAACCTCTGCTACAAAACGGTTGAAACAATCCAAAGCCTCATAGCGGTAAGCAATCAAATAGACATATCCATATCGCGTGTAGTCATCTATAAAAGTGAGAAAATATGAGGCGCCATGCTATGCCTTTACATTCATAGGCCCATAGATGTCTGAGTGAATTAACTCAAGTGGTTGAGTAGCTCTGGCAACCTTACCAAAAGGCTTTATACATGCTTTTTCAGCCAAACATGACTCGTATATAGGTAAGTCAACCTTAACGAGTGAGCCCAAAATGCTTTCTCTAGCTAATCGGGTCATCTTATCACGTCCTATATGCCCAAGTCTAGCATGCCAAGTAATAGAATCTATATTCTTATTAGCATTAGCAACATATGATGAAGATAAAGATGAATCAATTAAATCAAAATAGAAGAAATTATTTATTATAGAACCATGTCCAAAAACAATACCATCTAATAAAATATACATTCTACCACTACCAAAAGAAAAAACATAATCAAAATTCATAAGTGCAGTAACTGAAAGTAAATTATGTTGAATTCTAGGTACGTATAGTACGTCGTGTAGAAGCAATGTGTGTCTAGTGCACAGTTAGAGTTGATACGATCCTACTCGTAATGCTTCTTCACACGTACCATTTCCCATATATACGCAATGAGAATTATTTGAAACTTTGTGAGAATGTACAAACAACGATCTATCTTGAGTCATATGTTTTGTTGCTCCGGTGTATGCAATCCAATGAGAAATAGTGTGTGTATGATATATATATATATATATATATGTTGATGAGAAATAGATGTCTTCTTCCACATTTTGCTACTATATATATATAGATGAGAGAGGGATGGTTACTCGAACCCCATTGCTGGCTTATATATACACACTTTGTAAATATTTATTTAATTAAATTCTAGTTGAATTTAAATACAATTGATACTTTGAATGAGAGATTAGTTTTGAAAATCCATATTTTTGTTATGAATGCGAATTTGTTAAATACTCATTCCTTCAAAAAGTCAAAATTATAAGGCGTTGTGCTCAAGTGTCTTTGAAGACAGGTTTTGTAGTACCCACCCCAATGAAATATTAATTCCAACTCCACGTTGTTCCAGGAATGTTTGGCCAAACTACCACTTTGAAGGTACTTTTGCCTCTTTGATTGTGATTTTGACTGAAAATATGCTCTGTCCAACGTGTGATTATGAACAATCATAGATATATATATATATATATATAAATTTTTGAAGCATTTTTTTACCAATTTTAAACTAAAATAAAAGTGAGACACCACATATCATTTATCCTGTAAACAGATTTGAAAGTCTAAAAATAAGAATATTTGTTTTAAAATTATATTAAAATTGTTTAGTTTTTATTTTTAATTTTTTTAGTCTCTTAATTTTATTAGGAGTAGTATAAGAAATATAAGAATTAATAGTTTCAAGGACGGAACTAGGAAAAATATTAGAGGGGGTTTAGAAATATTTTGAAAAAAATTTTAGTTGGAGTTTTGAGTTGGGTCAAATTTTTGAGATGAAAATGAGAGAAATGATGGGTAAAGATTGGATTGGGCCAAATTTTGTGGGTGTGGACTAAAATTTTGGTTAAAAAATGGGTAAACATTGGGTTGGGTTAAAATTTAGGATTGACTAATTTGAAAAAGACTAAAATTTTACATGTATAAAAAGTATTTTTTAAAATTTGGGGTGGGCTAAAGCCCGGTCTAGCCCACTTAGGCTCCCGTCCATGAATAGTTTCTTATTCGAATGACTAGTAGTTATAATGGCAGGATATGAAAATACGAGTTTTTGTTTCGTAATCAAATTAGGAGTATTCTATCACTGTAATAGGTCTTTATGGTTAAGTTTTTTTTTATCAATAATATTTAATTACGAATTTTTGAGAATTATTTTCTCTTGGTGGGTGAGGAGTCCCCATGTTACTTGTTTTCTAAGAAATTCAATATGTTCGATTCTCCATGATGTAATAGGTCTTTATGATAAAGTTTTTTTATTAATAATATTTAATTACAAATTTTAGAGGATTATTTTCTCTTATTAAATGAGGAGTTCTCATATTATTTATTTTTTTAAGAAATTCAACATGTTCTATTCTCCTTTCCACGTTTCTACATTAATTTATCATCGATCTACATGGAAAGTATATGTGAGCTTGAAAGTATATGTTTAGATTGAGACTTTTGTTTATTTCAGTATAATATATTAGATCTTTGTTTCCAAATTTTAAGTTTTTCTCTTTTCAGTTCACTTGTTTTTTTTTTTTTTTTTGTTCTACATTTGATAATTGGTGAGTGTTTTGGGTCTAATAATTAGTATTAGAGTAATTTTAGATCTAACAATTAATATTAGAGTAATTTTAAATTTAACAATTAATATCAAAATAATTTTTATTTCAACGTAGCCCCATCGGAATAAAATTTTAGCAACAGGCTCATTTTAAACGGTGTAGGAACAAGGGAGGGGCATTTAATTCCAGTCCGTTACCATTTCTAATTGCATCTCCTATATACAATGGATCATTGAGTAAGTAAAACAATTTAAACTGACATGTAAATTAGTAGCATGATACCTTATTATTTGGGTAAGAGATTTACATATTATATTGTAAAATAGAAAAATGTCTTGCGTACCAAATTTCATGAGCTATATTTGTTCACAAGAAGGTGTACATCTGTAAGCATATTTTTCAAATCAATAAAAAAAATGAATTTTTTATTTTAAATTTTTAAAAAATTAGAATGACTAATATTAACAGGTAGGGGTGCACAAAAAAATTGAGAACCGTAAATCCGAACCAACCCGAACTGGAACCAACCTCCATTAGTTAGGTTGGTTTGATTCTAAATATTCAAGTCGGTTCGGTTCTAGAATCGACTTAACCGGTTTGAGTTTGGTTTAAAGTTCGAATAAACCGAACCAACTCGAAAACTGTATTATCAAAAACATATTATTTTGAAAAGAATAACATATATATATATATATATACATATACATACACAAACACAAACACACACACACACACACTTACTAATATAATACAATATATTTATAAATATATACAATATGTATGTATAAACACACATACACACTTACTAATATAATACAATACGTATATAAATATATATTGTATGCATACTGATATAAATATAGACATATTGATCATATAACATATATAAAAATATTAATATAATATAATACATGCTTATCATATACATATATAAATATATATTGTATACATACTAATAAATATATTTACATACTGATTATATAATATATATCTACACACACTAATAATATATATACAAACCAATCACATAATACATATATAGACACACTAATATAATATAATACATACTACTATAATGTAAATGCATACTGATCGTATAATATATATATATATATATATATATATAGACACACACACACACACACATTTATACATATATAAAATTCTTTCATTATGCTGGAGTAATTGATATGTTCTTTTGGGGCTGATTATTTGAGTGAGCTACTTAATGAGAACTGCTTTAGTGCTATGTCAACAAATCTCATGACAACCTTTCACATTGCTTTATAAATAATGTTACTAGATAATCTCAGTAATTTTAATCTTCTTATATATATATATATATATATATATATATATATACACACACACACAATCATTAGAACTGATGTGTTTGTATATAGTGTATATACATATATAAATTTGTTTTTTGGTTAATAAAGAGTTTTTTTTTTTTTGAAAAAAAAAAACACAACTCGGCCCAACCTGAATTTTTTCAGGTTGGTTCGGGTCGGTTCCAACACCTTTCCGGTTTGGTTCCGGTTCTAAATTTTTAGAACTACTTAAAATCGGGTTGGTTTCGGTTCCACTCTAACCCGACCCAACCTCATCCATATGCACCCAGGCGAATGAATCTAGTGAATTTCTCTGATACAAGCTAGGTTATATATGATTTATATAGTACCAATCAACAAAAAATTATATAACAAATAGAGTTATATTGATGGTTTTTGTCAAGATAACTTCATTTATTAATTTATTTTTTAACCCTTACTGCAACACGAAAACTAGATCAAATAAGAAAAATAGAGCCGCAAACAAAATCCAATTTGAAATTTCCTAAACAAAGTAATTACAAATCTAAAATTTACTAAAAATAAAAATAAAAATAAAAATCTAATTACGTCAAATTGAAGGCCTAAAAGAAGAAATTTAGTTTAAAAATTGAAAAGTGGTGACTTGATTAGCCTCAAGTCTGGTTTGTTTGGCCATCTCAAATCAGAATAGGGTGGTGTGGGTATGGATATATGGAGGTGACCAATTTCACTCAAAAATTGGCTTCAATTTAGACTATTTGTGTTCCCACTACTTTAAGAAATTTTCAATTACTTATTCTACATCATCACCCCGTCCTTTTTACTGGCCCACTTATTGTCTTTCACTATTAAATTAGATATTTTTAGTGTAATTGGATAGCGAATTAGTGTACAGTTGGTAATGCCATTTTAAGTAATTTTTTTGTTATTTATATAAAAAAATTAAAATAAAGTTGTGTTTGGTTTAGGCAAAAATTACTTTAAAAATGCAAATAAAAAAACAAAATTTAAATGCAGCAATTTCTTTGGTGTTGTCGAATCTTCTCCTTCTCCTCTATCTCAAATTATGTCAAGTGGGGTGGATGGTGTGCTATGCAATCTTTGTTGGTGGTCATGGAGTAGTTGATCATATTATGAGCTATTCTGCTGGATTGAAAGTGTGGTGATTGTGTTCGGTTGCATATTGTAGATTGATGTTAAAGTGTGGGTTAAGTTCAAGGGGAGGAATTTTTTTTGGGTATTATGGAAGTTTTTTTGTTTGCTTTTGTTGATTATTGGTTTTTCCATTTCTTATGTTGTTCTTGCTCTTGATTTTATGTTGACGAGTGTTGTGGTTTCTCGTTTGTTGTCAACTTAATTGGGATGAAACGTGATACTCTAATGCTTTTTGTATTCAATTCTATTGATATATTTTGTCATGTATGCATGATACATTTTTTTCTTGGGTGAGTGTGCAAGCAAGTGATTGCTACTCGCTCGGTGCCAATTTAGTTGGGACGAGATTTGTTTAGTGGTGATGCATTTTGCACCTCCTATGTATTGATGCATTTTTTTTTTATCAGCAAAATGAACAAAAAAATTTATTGATGTAAAAGATAGTACAAGAAATACTATACCATACAACAATACACATGAGGCGCAAACAACAGCATTGAATAAGTCCCTTTTCAATTAGATTAGCACCAAGCAAGCAACAATCATTTGTCAACACACATCAACAGAAGCAAAAATAAAAAAGAAACACCCAACAACTCACAAAGTCAACCCCCAGAACTAACCAATACAACAACACAAAACCCCCAAAAACAAAGAACCATAGGGACACACCAAAACTAACTGCCACGCTTGAGATGATGTGATGGGAAATCACTCAACAAAAGATCGACAACACAACTCTAGAGTGCTACTATATAATAATCACAGAATGACATAACCCTGGGGGAGAAGCAGCCACACAAAACAAAGGAAAAGAAGGAAAATTTTTTTTTGAGATAATCAAGAACTCAGGCGGGAGGAGCGACAGTCAATAACTTGTTGGAGATGAAAGATCAAATCATTGATTGAATAATCAGATCGCACCAACTTGCTTTTTACCCAAAAACCAATTTTGACTTTAATTAGATATATGATGGAGTTCCACTGTGACTAAATAGTATTGAAAATACAGTAAAAATTAGAGTTATAATTAGGAAAAACTTACTTTTTATAATTAGTAAAAATTTACTTTTTATAAGTTTAACAAAGAAAAAAAGTCATTTCATCCACATCCTACTCCAAATTAGAGTTTTTTTATTTATAAAAAAACCTTAATTTTTATTTTTATTTTGATTGGATAGCTAACCCATTGGATCAATTAGACATTGGTCTGGCATATATAACAAGAGTGGTAGAAGACTCAGCATGCACTGCACCTGGAACATATGCTTGAAAGCGAGTCCTTAATTTAAAAGTGATTAAAATTAAACATGTCTTGGAAACTTCTGTACAAGTTATTGGCACAAATTACAGACACAATGGGAACTGTAATTTGGCTTTCATACATGAGCAAACCCATACAGAAGATAGAAAAGCTTATTAATTAAGATACAGAATTCTAGTCCCAAACATCCTTAGAGGGCATGAGCCATTCAGATAGCTTTACTTCACGTCACATCAATGGTTATGGGTTCATTCATCCATTTACAGAGGATATTCCTGGTCTGGTGGGTACACTCGGACTTGACTGAGTACCTGGAAAAAAAAAAGTGGAGAGAGAAGGTAGAAAAATTAAATATAAATAAAAAATTTCATAACACTACTTCGAGTGAAATCAATGTTTTGTAGTGGGTTTGAAACACTATGCGATAGTGAATTCTCTTAATTGCACTATACGTTATATGTTATGTTTTATTGAAAAAGATGGAACATATATATCATACATAAACATGATACTAATCCAGTTAAAAAACGTTTTTCACTTGGAGTAAAATCAACTCTATTGTGTTATATAGTATATATTCGTTCTTTTAACCAAGGGCGGAATCAGAAAAAAAAAATTATGTGATGGTCAGCTGTGGTGCCCCCCCTCGAGGAGTAATAGACACAGTGGGCTGGGGAGCTAAAAGCTGCATAGGCCTCTGGGAGGTAGATGGAGAAGAGATACTGCCTCGGAACCTCTTCGGCGGTCTTCTACCAGAATGAGTTGGGACGGTCACAGTAGGCTGAGCTGGTGTAAGTGCTAGTGCTGTGGTTGGCCTGGTCTGAGTTCGGGACTCCCTGATCCCTCTGAGAGCTGCTAACTCCCTCTCTACCCTCGTGGCCCTGATCACAGCCTCCTCGTAAGTGTCAATGATGTGACCAGCCAGTCTATCCCTGATAGAGGTCTTCAGCCCCTCTAGAAAATGATAAACTCTCAGCTCCTCCACCCCAATAATGTGCGGGGCAAACCTGCCCAATGCTGTAAACTGGGACTCATACTGTGTCATGGTCATGTCCCTCTGGAGTAGAGTCTCAAACTCTCTCCTGAATCCGACCCTAGCAGTCGCCGGGAAGTAGTGGTCATTGAACATGGCCACAAATGCATCCCACCCCTCTCCGAACCTGCTAATCCTGCCGGCAGATACCTTCCACCACTGGCTCGCTAGCCCTGTAAACTGGAAGGTGGCACATCGGATCCTCAGGTGTGGCTCAACAATCCCTAGTGAATCCAGGATCCTCACCATCTGGTCGAGCCACTCCTCGGCTGCCAAAGGATCAGGCTGTCCTGCAAATGACGGCGGCCTCATCCGCTGAAACGCCTTCATGAAGAAGGTGTCTCTGGTCTCCCCATCGGCCGCTCTGGCCGCGGCACCGGCAGCCCTGGCCTCGGCCTCAGTAGCTCTGGCCTCAGCCTCAGTGGTCCTGGCTTCCTGCATGGCACGGAAGCACTCCTGTATAATGGTCGCCAAATCCCTGGCGCCAATAGTCTGCCCCACCTCCTCCACAGGGGCTGGAGCAACATCCTCCTCAGCTGTACTATGCTCAGGAACGTCAGCTGGGGCAACTACCTCCTCAACCACGTCAGGAATAGGGGCAGCAGCTCTGGGTCTGCCACGACGAGGCTGGACGGCACCTCGAGGCGCACCCCTACCCCTACCCCCTCTGGGTGGTCTGCCTCTCGTAGGAGCTCGTCTAGGAGGCATATCTACAAGTCCAAGAGAAAATTTTTAGTATCACTTCTTCACGTAATCATAATAAGGCATGTATTAGGACACATAATCACGTAGCACATAAGATCCTATCACATGTTGCTAACAGTTCACACTAAGTCTCATTCTCTCCCCTAGGGTCTCATGGTGTTAAACAACACCCCACAGTCTCTAGGTATTCGAACCTATGCTCTGATACCACGTTGTCACGCCTCGAATTTCCGACGAACCCGGGCACGAGTAACGAGACAAAAAGTAAAATAAATAAAAGGGGCAAAAGTAATTAAATTCACTAAACATGCGTCTATCATCATCCATACATAAAGTAACATCGAATATATTGTTCATCAGTCATTCGGGCTTAAGCCCTTACATAACAAAATATAAGTTTCACGAATCACAAATACATTACAGGCTTCACCCTATCAGGCATCACTGAGTCTCTAGTGGCTGGAAGATCCTCATCTGAAAATGTTGCCCACGAATGGGTCAGCACAACTGCTGGTATGATGAAATGCTAATGCCAGAAATAAAGCTAAGGCGTGGCATGTGCAAAGTGTACATTTATTTCTAAATGACATTCAAACATCGCAGTAATATATATGAATGGTATGCATGACACACCCATGCACAACTCTATGCCACACCCATGTCTCATTTACGGGTACTCCCCGATGGCTCGAAGTACCAATGCAATGGCCAATTTTGGGTTTTTCACCACAGGATCTACACCCTCATAATGCAAAGCACCACGTGCTTACCCACGCCATGTTCTCAAAGAATTCATCACATGCCAATATGCCAATGCAATCTCAATGAACATGGATCTCAATAATATAACATGCTCGGACAATAAGAAACAAATCACCAGTCAGTTCCATATACATGCATATCTCATATGTTCGTACATCACGATTCATGTTCTTCACTTTATTAACTTACAAGTAACACATAACATGTGAACAACTAATTCCAAATAAACAGGTAGACACATTACAGATAAACACATACAGCATTCCAGTCATTCACAAATATTCCTAACTTAACTTCATTTCTAACACTAGCAAAACACCATACCTGATGGGTTGGTATCAACCCTAGAAGATCGTGCACTATATGTAACTGAACCGGCGGATGAAAATGCAGAAGATCAGATCGCCTCCTCTTGTCCTGTCAGTGTCCCTAAGAGTAGAAATTACAACTCAGTCTATTGTTATTTGAATTTATGCTATTCATCAAATTTTATGTCTTTAATTCATAAGTTTCCATTCTGCTGAATTAAACTCTACCATTGGTTCTACAACGTTTAAGAAAGTAAGTCTAGGTTCTCGTAGAACTCAATTCGGACACCGGGGTTCAAAAGGGCAAAACAGTCATTTTGCACTTTACACGTGTCCTTACATTTCGTGACCTCTTTTCACAAATCGGACTCCACGGTTGAGTCCGGAATGTTCGAGATAATAAAATTTCACTATTTGTTTACCTAATTCGGAGTTTGTCTGACAGTGTTTCAAGTTAGGGACATTTTGGTAATTTTAAGGGTTACTACGGGTCTTTTATTTTTTTGGGACCCTGTCTCATAAAACGAACCTCACCATTGGTCTCGGAATGGTCGAGATAGTCAAAATACACTAATGACTTGTCCCATTTGGATTCCGTGATGTTTTTTTTGAATATTTAATTAATTAAACTAATTTAATTAAATAATTAATTAATTAATTTAATTAATATTTTATTAATAATTTAATCAGGTGGGTCAAAGTGTAATTTCTAACAGTTGGGGGGTAAATTTGTAATTTCTGAAAGTTCAAGGTTAAGGTTCAAATTCAAAAAGTTCAAATCCAAAAGGTTCAAATTCCACTTTAATTTAAAACAATGGGCTGACACGTGGCAGGGGCGACCCGCGCCCGCCCGAACCGACCCGGACCCGACCCGGGACCCAACCCGGTCACCCCACCTTCTTCTCCGATTTTCCGGTAGGGCAACAGTGGGTTTCCGGCGCCTTCTCCGGCGCCGGCGACCGATCTCCGACGACATTTTCAACTTTTAAAAACGTGATTATCTCCCCCTTTTCATGTAGATCTCATCCCCAACCTCCATTTCCCTCAAAACCTTCCCCATCTTCTCGAAATAGAGGGTCAAACCCTCGGTCAACTCTCCGGCCAACTCATTTTTCTCCATTTTCCTTCGTTGGTTTTGGTTGATTCCAACTCCAAATGATTTCTACACTTTAGGGGGTTACTTTCCTATCACTCACATCTAATTTAACACATGAAATATTAAACCAATCCCCCATGGCCGTAGCTTGTGACCCACTTTTCTCTCTCATCTCTCAACTATTTCAGTTGGTTTCTTTTGCATCCTTTTCCATTTTCCACATGCCATAAGACTCAAGAATTTAAATCTAATTAATACATCACAAAACAGATTATGTATGGGTGAGATTTGCTAGAGAGAGAAAGTAAATGGGTTGAGGTGTTTACCTCAACAATGGTGTCTCCTCTTTGCCTTGTCTCTGCTTCTTAGCCTCTATTTCCCCTTCTTATCTCCTCTGCCTTTCTTTCTCTTTTTCTTTTTCTCCAACCGACACACACAATTTCACATATAAAGTCCACTCTCTCTCCCTATCATTTCTGATATATATATATATATATATATATATATATATATCTCATCTCATGATTTCTACTTTTTCTTTTGTTTTCCACTATGCATTATTATATACATATATATACATATACACATATATATACAAGACACACACACACACACCAACCGACACACTCACACACATTCACATGCTATTCAACTTTTCCACTTTTCATTTTTTTAACATTTTCATATTTTATTCCTTTAATATATATATACATATATATACATTTAATTTATACATACATATATATATATATACATACCCACTCATCACATATCCCACTCACACATTTAATATTTCCCTTCTTTAATAATAATAAAAAAAAATTTCATTTCAAAAAAAAAAAAATACAAAATAAAAAAAAATAAAAATTCAGGTCCTTACAGACTCTGCCCTTGCTTTTAACACACACACACACACAGAGATTGGACTTACTAGGAGGAACCTGGCCTCGTGGAGGAACTTGGCCTCGTTGAGCTATGGCTGGTGAAATGGTGAAGAGGAAGAAGACGAAGAAGCAAAGAATGGTGAAAGACGTACGAGAAATAGATACCTTGTTCCACATTTTTCTTTTATATATGTTTATGGGAGAGGGATGGTAACTCCAACCCCATTGCTGGCTTATATACACACTTGTAAATATTTTTTAATTAAATTCTTGTGGAATTTAAACACATTTGATACTTCGACTCAGAGATTAGTTTTGAAAGTCCATATTTTTGTTAGGAATGTGAATTTGTTCAATACTCATTCCTTCAAAGGGTAAAAGTTATAAGGTGATGTGATCAAGTGTATTGGTCATAAAAGGTAGGGCAGTGTTGGATTCTAGTCCATTTTGAAAACGAGTATTATTTCAATATTCATCAAAATTTGTTCATATTGTATTCATATACTTACAAGAAATATGATCTATTATTTAAGGGTCCACCAATAAATACCACTCCTTCTGAATATATGAACACAATATAGAATGTGTCCAGGGATGGATTCAAAAATTTACCATAGGGGAGGGACAAACTTTATACTTAATATTTGATTATATATTTAAAAATTTAATATTGATTGATGATATTTTTGCTAAGTAATTATATTTGGTTGATATATAGAAGGTTATAAATTCCACAATATTCTAACCAAAAAAAGTGCCCACAAAACTATAGATTAGATAAAAAAAAAGCTAAAAAAAAAAAAGTTGTGTATAAAACCCTCCCCTCCAATAAAGCTTCAAATAAAAAACACTCACATTTTTTCTGTGTGTTAGAAGTATTATGTATAACATTTGCACAATTGTCTTTCGTTGATATTAAAAATACCTCTTTCAATATATAGAATCACATGATCATTTATCCATTGGTCTCTCAATATTAGACTTGGTGTACGTGTTCAAGAAAGCTTCCATATTTGTAGTTGAGTTGTCAATAATGAATGTGAATTGTGACATAGAGAACCTCTTTTTTTCCTCACTGGAATAAAGTGAATGATGTATTAATTTTTTAAGTTGTTTCATGTTTGGTTAAATAGCTACACGTGAGACATTCCTTAATTGTACACAAAAACTTTTCTTAAAAATAATAAACCAAAAAGAGTAATATTGAAATTTTAAGAAGGGTAATGGTGAAAAAGTTTGATCTAAGGGGGGAGGCAAAAATAAAAATTAAAGGGGTATGTTTAAAATTCTTTCAAAAAATACAAGAAAACTTTTAAATAAAAAAAGTTTGGTGCGTGGGTGGGGGGAGAGAATTGACCCTGGACTTTGGTGGCTCTGTCCTGAATGTGTCCAAATACTTTTCCACAAAGGAATGTTCGGCCAAACTACCACTTTGAAGGTCTTTGCCTCTTTGATCGTGACTTTGACTGAAGATATGCTCTTTCCTACGTTTATTATAAACTATCATATACATAAATTTTTGAAGTATGTTTTTGACCAACTTTAAATTAAAATAAAAGTGGACTCCATATTATTTACATGGAAATATATTTATCTCTACGAATAGATTAAGAATATCTATTAGGTTAAAAAAATAATTAAATTTTTTTAAAAAAAGTTAGACAAAATGGTCAAAATTGAAAAAAATACAAAAATAAATAAATAAAATGAACAATTTTGTCACTGAAAGATAATATCTATACATTTTCAGGTAAAGTGGAAGAGGTCAGTATAATTTCAAAAACCTTATAGAGAGGTCAGTGTAATTTATCTAAAAAAAATAAAAGTTTGCATCTAGTAATGGTTGGGTATAAAGTTTTAAGTGAGTATATAAACAATTATCTTGAAGAAATATTTTGATCCCACGGAACACCTCACTTTTATAGAAAGAAGGACCTATTACATGGTGGGTTCACCACACATGCAAGCATTGCCTGTCGTACACCAAATTGATCTGGCCGAGTCAGGTTGGGCGTTGTGTATATTTTTTAGAGACAATTTATTTAAAATTTTTATTCAAATTTTCCAACTCTTATATTAGTTCCCACATAATTGATTGTTGGTCTCTTACCGAATTAGTGGACCTGTTCAAATTGGGGCATTTTTTCACCATAAACAAAAAACAATTTTCAATTTCAGTTTCGTTTCTGTACTTAACAATCACAAATGGTCTATAAATACAAACTCGCCACTCAGAATAGTCATTGAATATGCACATAATTAGGAGCTAGTTTATGTTCATAAAGTCAAAGAACACACAGATTGCAGCGCTTCTTTTACATGTAGGCTCGTAAATAACACTGTAAGAAGCACAATCTGTCTTAAGGATATATAGTCAAATACTAGTTTTGATGAACATCTATTTTTCAAATCTTCAAGTTACTGTAAGCTTTTAAATTTGCTTCTGTATTTTTTGATTTACCGTGATTTGTAAGTTTAATGAAATTTAAGTTTCAAATTTCTTTCCTGTCTGTAAATCCTGTTTCAAAACAGTTTTTGTTTTTCACAGTTTCATAAAACCAGTTTCTGTTTTCTAAAATTAATTCTGTTTGTAGTTTCAATTTGGATTTTATTTTATAAAATAGATTTCTATTTCGAATTTAATACTGAGTTTTTTGTTTTTTTAATTACTTTCGAAGTAAAACTGGTTCCTTTATTTCCAACAGACACTAGTTGAAAAAAGTAAAAATTTTGAAGTGACAAAATCTGAGTCCAAATCATACATAACCAATTCAAACCAATCATAAAAATATATTGTATTTTGCTTCTCCAACATGCTTTAACTCAAATCCCATTCAGTAAAATAAATATAGTTGACATGAACGAGTTCTATTCTCTTTCTTTTATTTTATTTGGGAAGGGGATGAGGTGCAAAAGAAGATCGAAGAGGTATCTAATCATGTAACCATCAAGCATTAGTGTAAGTGGTATCTCTACTGTGTTGGAGCAAAATCAAATATATGGGCTTATATATTAAATAAATATGAATTATAGGCTATCAAATAAAGTTAGGCTAATTAAAGTGATTAATTTAAGTTTTGGAGCCTTAATTAATATATTATAGAGTGTGGGCATTAATGTGTAGAGACAAGCGTAATTTCTATTTTTATGATGGGTTAAAATAGAAAATACGAACAGACGCGATTGTTTATACGAACAGACGCGATTGTTTTAAAATATGAGTCATAGTCCCCAGATCACACACGGTTATTCTATTCTTCTGATTCCCATTGTCAGAGAGAAATTTATACAGAAAACGAGTGTAGATCTGGAAGATCATAAGGCCTCGTAGTCGCATATTTCATTTCTTTTGTTATGGATTCAGGTACGCTTTCGTAAATTTAATATTTTAATTCTCTATGATTCAATATGAATGTTCCTGTTTGTGTGATGGTTTTCACGTAATGAAATTAATCTCACATGTGGTATCAGAGCCATTTCATGTTGAATTGTTGAGAATGAAATTACAGAACTACAGAACTTATGCAACAAGAACAAAGCATGAAATTCTATTTACAAGAACGGATTAAAAATCAATTTTTTTGTGATTTTGATACATGAAATTTAATTTGAATGCTTAGGATTTATGGGTATAAGATGTACGAACATTGTAGGGATCATTTGTATTGAAACAGTGAGAAAAAAAAAAAAAAAACAGGGGCTGCCGAAAAAAAAAAAAACCGCACAGAGCCTACTGTTTTTTTTTTTTCATTTTTTGGAGTGTTTCGGCACTCCGATCGGAAACCGAGGATAGATTTGAGTTACTCATGACTTCTAGGTGTGAACTCCACTGAAAATGCAAGAAAATCCGTCGCCGGCAAGTTGCCGTTGACGGAGAAGACAACCAGCCCGTTGGAAATGTTGCTGCGCGGCTGGGACTTTGTGATTTTATTTGGGCCAAACCGGGTCGGTTCTGACCCGACCCACCCATTCAGATGATTGTCCAACACTGTTACTTTATGGGTAAATTTTTAAATTTGAGTTTGGAAGGTGTTTGGTTAGAAAGGAGAAGCTATCCAATAGTTAGCTCATAAGTTACCGGAAAGGAAAACAAACAGAAAAAAAAAAAAAAAACACATGGGCTGTATGCCCTGTGACTTGAAAAAACCAGAGTCATGGGTCAATGCTTGGAACGAAGACACGTGATCTATTCTGCCCATATATATATATATTAGTGATATTTAATTAATTTAAATAATTAGTTAAATTAGTAATTATTGAATTAATTTTTGATAGATAAATGCGTTAAATAAATAGTGTAAATTGACGTTACAGTGCATTTATGCAAATTTATATTCAAATATTGATTTTTTGTGATAAATTAATTAAAACAATATGTCACCAAAGTGACCTCTTTTGTGAAAATTAAATTTATTTCAATATATATATATATATATAACAAGATTATGTGCATGTAACTTATGTGAATATTAATCGGCCCAAAAGGAAAAATTAATATTTAACAAAATTGCATGCACACCTATGGTAATAAACGCGTGATGATTATTTGGTTTTACATATAAATAATAAATCAGCCCAAAGGAAGATTTATTATTCGATATGTTCTTATTATCAGTGTTTGATTACTACACCAAGATATCACTTACAAGTTAATACTTTTTATCCAAAGATAAAATATTAATAGAGTGTCCGGTATCTTGAGATGGGGCTTGCCTTTATTTAAATTTTTTTTTTTTTTTTTGTTTTGAGGCTTATGTGAGTTTGTTTTGCTTGTTTATTGTTCTCTGATTCAGCTATTAGTTCTGCTTCTAACATTATTGCCAGCATTAATTCTATTCCTATGCTAAATGGCACAAATTTCAAGATATGACATGAGAACCTCCAAATAGTTCTCGGTGTCATGGATCTGGACCTTGCGTTAAGGGTTTCTTCTCCTGCACCTCTTACTGATGAAAGTTCCTCTGATGAAAAGAGGGATTTTGAAAGGTGGGAGAAGTCAAATCGCATGTGTTTGATGATCATTAAGAAGGCCATTCCAGAAGCATTCAAGGGCACAATATCCGAAACGATAAAGACAGCCAAAGAGTTCCTCGAAGAAATTAAGAATAGATTTGCCAAGAATGAAAAGTCTGAAACAAGTACACTTTTGGCAAATCTTATCTCAATGAGATATAAAGGTAATGGGAACATTAGGGAGTACATTATGGAAATGTCTCATCTTGCTTCAAAGTTAAGAGCACATAAACTTGATCTCTCTGAGGATTTGCTTGTGCATTTGGTTCTGATATCTCTTCCCACACAATTCAGCCAATTTAAGGTGAGCTACAACTGCCAAAAAGAGACTTGGTCTCTTAATGAGCTCATCTCACATTGTGTGCAAGAAGAGGAAAGGCTGAAGCAAGAACAGATAGAAAGTGCTCATTTGGCTGGTACTTCCAAGGATAAAGAGAAGAAAAGAAAAAAGGATAAAGAAGCTGCAGAGGTTCCATATCAAAAGAAACAACATAAAGAAAAGAATGTTGATGGTTGTTTCTTTTGTGGAGCTGCGGGACATAAGAAAAAGCAATGTACCAATTATCATGCTTGGCGTGCGAAGAAAGGTACACTTCTTAATCTAGTTTGTTCTGAGGTTAATTTGACTTCGGTACCTAAACACACTTGGTGGATAGATTCTGGTGCAACCACTCACATCAGTGTGTCCATGCAGGGCTGCCTGAGCTGCCGAAAGCCAAATGATGGGGAAAGATACATCTTTGTAGGTGATGGCAAGAAGGTCGAAGTTGAGGCAATTGGGATATTTAGGTTATTATTAAAGTCTGGTACTTATTTGGATTTGAATGAGACATTTATTGTACCGTCTTTTAGATGGAATTTGGTTTCTATTTCTGTATTGGACAAATTTGGTTATTCTTGTTCTTTTGGAAATAATAAATTTAGTCTTTTTCAGAATTCAAATTTGGTTGGTACTGGTTCTTTATCTTATGTAGATAACCTTTATATGCTTGATACAGTTGCTTCATATCATGAAACCTTGCAATTAAGTACTAAAGGTGTTAAAAGAAAATTAACCAAGGAGAATTCCTCATCATTATGGCATAAGAGATTAGGTCACATCTCCAAAAGGAGAATTGAAAGACTTGTGTCAGATGGGATTCTAGATTCCCTTGATTTTGCAGACTTTGAAATTTGCACAAATTGCATAAAGGGAAAACAAACAAACATAAGGAGATTTGGTGCCAACAGGGCTACAGATGTCTTAGAACTGATACATACAGATATTTGTGGGCCATTTCCTACGGTTTCATGGAATGGCCAACAATATTTTATCACGTTCATAGACGATTTTTCACATTATGGCTACCTTTATCTCATTCATGAAAAGTCCCAATCATTGGAAATGTTCAAATCATTCAAAGTTGAAGTTGAAAATCAACTCAGCAAAAGGATTAAAAACGTCAGGTCTGACCGTGGTGGTGAATACTATGGTAAGTATGACGGTTCAGGTGAACAACGTCCGGGACCATTTGCTAAATTCCTAGAGAAGTGCGGTATCGTCCCACAGTACACCATGCCAGGTTCTCCAAGCATGAATGGTGTTGCTGAAAGGCAAAACAGAACGCTCAAAGACGTGGTAAGGAGTATGATTAGTCATTCGAACTTGCCAGAATCACTCTGGGGTGAAGCATTAAAGACTGCAGCGTATATCCTTAACAGAGTACCAACTAAAGCAACTGCTAAAACCCCTTATGAACTTTGGACAGGCAAGAAGCCTAGTTTGAAACATCTACACATTTGGGGATGTCCAGCTGAAGCAAGGCCTTGCAGGCCATATGAAAAGAAACTAGATTCAAGAACGGTTAGTTACTATTTTATTGGATACTCTGAAAGATCCAGGGGTTACAAATTCTATGATCCTAATACTAGATCAATTTTTGAGACGGGAAACGCCCGGTTCTTTGAGGATGTTGAGTTTGATGGGGGAGATAAGGATAGGGATTTTGTTTTTGAAGAGGAATATGTTGATATTCCCACAGCTGTTATTGACATTGATCAGGCTCCTAT
Source organism: Nyssa sinensis (assembly GCA_008638375.1). Lineage (NCBI taxonomy): Eukaryota > Viridiplantae > Streptophyta > Magnoliopsida > Cornales > Nyssaceae > Nyssa > Nyssa sinensis. The sequence continues at coordinate 25,148,437 of CM018042.1, forward strand.
ACTTGACATTGTTCAAGAAGCAGATCCAAATCAAAACAATATCCAAGAACCTCCTGTTCCAGAAGAACAAACTCTACCTCCTCTAGAACCTACGCCATTAAGGAGATCCACTAGAGAAAGGAGAAGTGCAGTGCCAGATGATTACATTGTATTTCTCCAAGAACATGAGTTTGACATTGGTGCGGTGGAAGATGATCCAATCAACTTCCGTCAAGCCCTGGAAAGTTCTAAATCTCAAAAGTGGATTGATGCCATGAATGAGGAGATAAAGTCCATGAAGGACAATGACGTTTGGGATCTTGTCCCATTGCTTGAAGGTATGAAACCCATTGGTTGCAAATGGATATTTAAAACTAAGAGGGATTCGAAAGGTAATGTGGAGAGATACAAAGCTCATCTTGTTGCTAAAGGCTTTACACAAAAAGAAGGCATCGATTATAAAGAGACTTTCTCTCCGGTTTCATCAAAAGACTCTTTTAGGACAATAATGGCACTTGTGGCGCACTTTGACCTTGAGCTTCATCAGATGGATGTTAAGACTGCATTTCTCAATGGTGACATTGATGAAACAATCTATATGGTGCAACCAGAAAATTTTGTGTCGGGAGATGCAAAGAAGATGGTTTGCAAGTTAAAGAAATCCATCTATGGGCTTAAGCAAGCTTCTCGTCAATGGTATTACAAGTTTCATCAAGTTATCATTTCGTTTGGTTTTGAGATGAATATGGTTGATGATTGTATATACCATAAGTTCAGTGGGAGTAAGCATATTTACTTGGTTTTATATGTTGATGACATATTGCTTGCCACCAACGATATAGGCATGTTGCATGAAACCAAGAGATTTTTATCAAAGAAATTTGAGATGAAAGATCTTGGTGATGCTTCTTTTGTGTTGGGTATACAGATATACCGAGATCGCTCTCGGGGTACACTTGGTTTATCACAAAAGAGCTATATCGAGAAAATTCTTAAAAGGTTTGGCATGCATGATTGCAAACCGGGTGACACCCCTGTGGCTAAGGGAGAAAAATTTAGTCTCAGTCAATGCCCCAAGAATAATTTTGAGATTCAGGAAATGCAAAAGATTCCTTATGCGTCAGCAATAGGAAGTCTGATGTATGCTCAAGTATGTACGCGTCCGGATATTACGTACATTGTTGGCATGTTGGGCAGATACTTAAGCAATCCTAGAAAGGATCATTGGATAGCAGCCAAGCGAGTCATGAGGTACTTACAGAGAACAAAAGACTACATGCTCACTTATCGAAAGTCAGATCAGTTAGAGATCATTGGATATTCTGACTCCGATTTTGCTGGATGCCGAGACAGCATGAAATCTACTTTCGGCTATATCTACTTACTTGCTGGAGGTGCTATATCTTGGAAGAGTGTTAAACAGTCCATTGTAGCTTCTTCCACCATGGCAGCAGAGTTTGTAACTTGTTATGAGGCGTCCAATCATGGAATATGGTTGCGAAATTTTGTCACAGGGCTGCGTATTCTGGATGGCATTGAAAGACCACTTAAGTTATTTTGTGATAATAAATCAGCAGTACTGTATTCCAACAACAACAGGAGTTCGACGAAGTCAAAATTTATAGACATCAAATTCCTAGTTGTCAAAGAAAGAGTTCAGAGTGGACTTATATCTATAGAGCACATTGGGACAAACTCCATGATTGCAGATCCACTGACTAAGGGATTACCACCCAAGGTCTTTCATGAGCACACTGCTCATATGGGTGTGGTTTCTCTTCAGGATATGTCGTTTTAGTGGGAGTTTGTGTTTTAGATGCTTTTATTTATAGATACATTTGTTATGAATATTATGGATTTTATGGTTATTTACTGCAGTAAAGTATTCAGTTTTCATTCGCTCTGATTTTGTATGGTTTGATCTCACTAAGGTTTAAGGAGGACCAGTTGGAAATAGGCATGTTAAGATCACATTGCATGAAATTTTCATGCTACACATCCACACTTGATCTTTGTCATTAGTTGCATTGATATACGTGATCATTGATGGGTCTAGTTACGAAATATGTAACGACGATCGCTTTGGTTCTGTATTGGTGTGGTTAATGGACAAGATTGTTAAAATATATAAAGTTTTGATAGCAAAACTCATGAGCTCATAAAGTATAATTCACGTTTATAAAGTTACATATATAGCCCAGTGGGAGATTGTTGGAGCAAAATTAAATATATGGGCTTATATATTAAACAAATGTGAATTATCGGCTATCAAATAAAGTTAGGCTAATTAAAGTGATTAATTTAAGTTTTGGGGCCTTAATTAATATATTATAGAGTGTGGGCATTAATGTGTAGAGACAAGCGTAATTTCTATTTTTATGATGGGTTAAAATAGAAAATACGAACAGACGCGATTGTTTATACGAACAGACGCGATTGTTTTAAAATAGGAGTCATGGTCCCCAGATCACACACGGTTATTCTATTCTTCTGATTCCTATTGTCAGAGAGAAATTTATACAGAAAACGAGTGTAGATCTGGAAGATCATAAGGCCTCGTAGTCACATATTTCATTTCTTTTGTTATGGATTCAGGTACGCTTCCGTAAATTTAATATTTTAATTCTCTATGATTCAAGATGAATGTTCCTGTTTGTGTGATGGTTTTCACGTAATGAAATTAATCTCACATACTGTAAAGAGGAGATTGAGTTCAAGGTCCAATTAGAACAAATGGGTGTGTGTCTTATCTATCCGGAAAAAAAAAAAATAGCCAAAGCATGTTGATTGTCTCTGGTAAATCACAGCTTGATTGTAATGGTGACTCAATGATCGTAGCAAATTTAAGGCTCTGTTTGGCCCTGCTTTGTGGGAAGCACATTTTACATTACGAATTTATCACTCCGTGTTTATCAAAACATGATAAAGGTGAACTCTATGCGTTTTGTGAGACGAAATCTTCACACAATGGAAAAAGCTCCTCAGGAAAGCGGGGCAAAATCAAAACTAATTTGAAGGTCTTTGGGCTTTGGCAGAAGGCGAATAGTTTAAGTCTTTGGATGCTCCTACTTAGCCACCGAGAAAAAACAAATGGAAGAGGGCCAAGCTGAGTCCATGCATGTGATGGTTATTTTGTTTGGTTCTTCCTGTCTTTTGTGTTTTTCTCAAAACAGAAATTTCAGAAGTAAAACAAGAAACACAAACCAGGTTTCTCTCTTTCCTTGGTGGTGGTGGGGTGATGCCGTGATGGTGGTTGTGTCAGCGACAGTGGTGGGGCGGCAATTGTGGGGTGGTGGTAGTACAATAAACAAATTTGTTTTTGCTTTTACTTAAAAGTACTTTTTTGTTTTGTTTTTTTTTTATTTGTTAAAGTATTTTTTTAATCTAAACCAAACACAACTTTTTAGTTTAAGTACTTTTTTTGGTGCTTATTTAAGTAAAAAAAAATGAAAAATTAAAAAGTAATTTTGATTTAGTTGAAAAAGTTACTTTAAAAAAGAAAGAAAAAAAGGACAAAAAGAGAAGAAAAATACTTTTAAATACAAATGACTCTCTTATAATAAATATTTAACTTAATAATTTTTATCAATTAATAAATTTTTAAAGAATCATCTTAATTTTATGAAATAATTATTCTATTAGGTATGTTTGTTTGTCAGCTTAGAAATGACATTTGATCAAATTGACGTTTGGTCTCGCATATATAAAAGGAGTGCTAGAGGGCCTGGCAAGCACTACACCTAAAACATATGCTTCAAGGTGACTCTTTAATTTGTAAGTGATTGAAATTAAATATGACTTAGAAACTTCTCTGCAAGTTTTTTCTACAAATTACAGACATAATGGGTATTGTAATTTGACTTACATAGATAATCAAACCCATTCTTGAATTAATTCATTACAATAAGATAGAGAAGTTTTTTAAATTTTTTAATTTTTCATACAATCAAAAAAAATGAAAAGAATCAAACTCACACTAATTTATAAGAAATAAATATTTGCATCACTTACTCCGAAACTCGATCCAAAGAAGCTTATTATTAGCATACGAAATACTAGTACCAAACACATTTAGAGGGCCATAAGCCATGTAGCTACTCTTTACTTCATTTGATACCTATGGTTATGGGTTCATACCTCCGTCTTCTACCCCATAAGATATTCGTGGTCCTCTGGGTATCCTCCCTATTGGCGGTTGTGGTATACCTGGAACAAAAATGGAGAGAGAAAGATAAAATATCAATAAAAAATTGCAAAAGATTACTTCTAGTGAGATGTTCTTTAGTAGGTTTAGAACATTACATGACAATGAATTCTCTTAATAACACCATATGATATGTGTTATGTCTTGTTACAAAAGATGGAACGTGTATATATATATATATATATATATATAATATGATATCATTAAAAATGTGCATTGTCATATTAGTGTTTCGCTCCATTTGAAAAACTTTTTTCACTTGGAGTAAAATCAGCCATGTTATGTTATATATTTGTTCTGTTAACACACACACACACACACACACACACATATATATATATATATATATAGAGAGAGAGAGAGAGAGAGAGAGATTTTACTTACTAGGAGGAACCTCGTGTCGCGCAGCTATGGCGGGTGAAATGGTGAGGAGGATGAAGATGAAGAAGCAGAGAATGATGAAAGATGTAGGAGAAATAGATGTCTTGTTCCACATTTTGTTACTATATATGTTTATGAGAGAGGGATGGTTACTCCAACCCCATTGCTGGCTTTATATACACACACTTGTAAATATTTCTTAATTAAATTCTAGTGGAATTTAAATAGAATTGATATTTTGAATCAGAGATTAGTTTTGAAAGTGCATATTTTTGTTATGAATGTAAATTTGTTAAAAGCATGTTTGTCCCACGTTTGAAGTTCAGATTCACGGTTCTATTAATGTAATTTTAGATTAAGTTGAGTTGCTGGATTATTTGAATGAGTTTAAACGATCGATTACAAGTTGTAAATTTTTGTCAAAATGAAAGATTGAGTTAAGTTAAAAAGGTAGCTTCCAAGACCTATGTTTCTATATCAGAATCTAATTTAAACAAACTAAATATGTTATTTAAAATAATTACACATATATGCCATGCACCAGCATAAATATTTTTGAAATAAAAGAATCAATTGTTCATGGACAAAAATCGCCATTTTATTTCATTATAACAAAAATTAAAATTAACATATGGATGCACGTAGAAGACACTTTAAGATATATTATAATTATTTTATTATATAAATCTTTATAGTTTATAATATGTCTATCTATATATAATATTTATATCATTATATGAACACGCAGAACAAAAAGTAAATCACAATTGCATTAATTATATAAATAGAATATAGCAAAAAAAGGTCTTTTAATTATATCATTTATAAAATATTTAATTTATATTTAACATTATTTTATATTAAATTAATTGTATAATTTATTAATTCATTAATATTTATTTTTAAATTTTAGTTAAAATACATGCAACCAATCACACAAAAATCATCTTTAATATAATTGAAGGACAAATAAGACATTTCGTAATTAAGAATTATTTTTGAATAATTTTTACCAAACATCTCATTAATCAATTTTATCATCATAATCAGTTTTAACATATATTAATTCAAACACCAAACTAGTCTTTGCCCTATTTTTATAAATAAGACGTCGTTGCCCTAAGAGTTGAGGGGTCATGAGAATCGAACCTGAGAGCTCAAAATGGTAAGCCCCTTACAAAGGGGCCCACTTCCACTCGATCAACTCCTTTGAGTTTTGAAGAATTACTAATTATTAGACTTAAAATAATTATGATAAGTATCAACTTATAAAATATGTAAAGAAAGAAAGAGTAATGCAAACTTATATTTTTTTTTTTTTTGGAATAATTAATCAAAAATTCATAAAATGAGAAAACCAATACTTATATTTTTTATTCAAGCACAAACCCTCCTGCTAGGGGAATGGCTAGATCACCCCTATTAAAAACAAAACTTTACTTTAGCAATCACTCTCTTTTAGAACATTCAGTCATTCCCGGCCATCACCCTTAATTTAATTGACTCACATTGGATGTTCTTTGACGTTATGTCAACATGTTATACACATGATAACACATAATTGACTGAGACCAATGGTCCCGGGTCATTTAATAATCTCTCTATTATGCCAGTTACTTTATCTTTGATAAACGCTAAATGGTTCAAATCAAGCTAATATCCAGTGGTCTAATTATTCGGACTAATAATTATTTGACACGTTAGCATTTGATCTCACATATTTTATTGATGTTTTTATTTTTTATTTATTTTTTTTAGTAAATGAGATTCATTTAAAGTTTTCAACCAAAATGTAAAGGGGGGGGGGGGGGGACCCTTATAAAAGAAGCAGGCCTTACAAAGACCAAACACGGGCCTAGCTCAAAGAACAAGACATAAGACTCGAACGTATTTTTTTAAAAAAAAAAATTATTTAATATTTTTATTGACTAATTAAACCAAGTTAATAAAGTTTTAATAAAGACTCTTAATTTGAATCCTAATCATATTTGATATATTTTGGATAAGTCTTATCTTTAGATAAAAATTGAGCACTTAATTATTAGTGGGAGTAAGAGTATTTATCCTAGTTGAAATAATATTATTAATTTGTATAGAGTTAAATGTTCTGATCAATATAAGACATAAAGTTAGTATTATATTGTTGAATACAAATCTAAAAGAAGATGAAACAAAGTGACTGAAACAAAAAGACAAAAAAAAAAACAAAGAAATAAACACACACAAAACTCTTATATATGTGGGTGTTTGTTACATTGAATTATATGTCACAAAAAATAATAAAATAGTGGCCAAAATATAGAAGACGAGAGTGTTGTGACCTTAAAAACATATTGTGGCCGTGAGATTATTTTCTTAAGTGACGTAGGACGACGAGCCTTGGAATTCATGGACCAATCAATGGAAGATGTCGTTTAAGGAAGGATTTAAAATTCATAACCCCTAGAATAAAACCTCAGAATTAATGGGAAATCAGTTTGCTAGTTTTAGTTAATTTCCTTATTTTCGTATTCCTTCTAAATTTAGGATTTCTAAAGTTAAGATTTTTGTTAATATTTATATATGCTTGTAAGCAGCCTTCAAAATCAAAGTAGTTTTTTTTTTATTACAATCATTCTCTTTGAGAGTTATTCTTTTCCTTTGTGGCTTCAAAGGTCTTAGGATTAATACGTTGTATTGATCCGTCACAGTCACTGTACCAAGTGGTATCAGAGCAAGGTTCTACCTAGCAATGGCTAACGACAGTGACGGACGTGAGAACCCTACCCTTATTGACGTTAGTCGTAAGGTGGCCAATCTGGAGGCTATGGTGTTGGAGATCCGTGAAGCTGTTCGTGGGATTCAACTACAAAATGCCAACCGAGGGGCCAATGCCGACAGGAACCGCGCTGAGGGACTTGCCCAAGGCCAGCCTAGTGGTGAACATAACATCAGGGAACGCGCTGAAGGATTTGCCCGAGGCCATCCTAATTTTAATAATCCTGGGCATAATAGACGTTTTCCTAGAAACCTATCTATGGAAACGAATCAAAATCAGACGAGGAGGAGTTTACCGGAAGAAATCAAATTCATGGCAAACGTCAGCAGTTTGCAGGGGACAATAGATTTGAGGGGCAAAATCCAAACATGCAGGATTACCGTATGAACTCTGATGTGTCTAGTTTTAATGGGAATTTACACATCGAGGATTTCTTAGATTGGATTTCCGAGGTTGAACGGTTCCTTTTTATGATGGAGGTTCCGGAAGAAAAAATGGCTCGAATGGTAGCCTACAAAGTGAAGGGAGGCACTGCAATTTGGTGGGACCAGTTGCTGGTCAACAGACGACGGTAGAGAAAAACCCCAGTTTAGGGGTGTCAATTTTTAACACGACACGACAACACGACTCGAATATGACACGAAGTTAACGGGTTTGGGTTTACCATAAATGGGTTTAGGTCATAAACGGGTTGACACGTATAACACGATTAATAAACAGGTCGGGTTTGGATTTTACTAGTGTCAACCCGTTTAACATGATTTAACACGTTTAATTATAAAATATATTATGAGTTAAGGTAATTCATCTCACATTAAATATTTATCAAGGTTTTGAGATTTTTTATTTATAAAAGAGGTTTTTACTTTGATTTGGCCCATTTCCAAAGTTACTAAACTTGAAAATTATCTATACATATTAAAAGATATGTAAATTTTTTTATTTAAAAATTAAAAAAATTAAAATAAATGGGTTAAGTGGGTCGACATGTGTAACCTGTTCAATAAATGGGTTGGGTTTGGGTTTTGAAACTTGACACGATTAGTTAATAGTGTCGGGTTTGGGTTTACACGTATTTTCAAATATGTATGCCTTGACACGACCCGAACACGACACGATAACACGAATTGACACCCCTACCCCAGTTGGCAGTTGGCAGTTGGCGCAAGATGAAACTACTGTTGATGGCGCGATTCTTGCCACCAGATTATGAACAATATTTGTTCCAGTTGTACCAAAATTGTAGGCAAGGAAAGAGATCTATTTTTGATTATACTACGGAGTTTTCCCAATTGGCTGACCGGAATAACCTGTCTGAGATCGAAAGTCAAAGGGTTGCTAGATATCTCGATAGTTTGAAGCCATCCATTCAAGATAAGATTAGTCTATAGGTTCTTTGGGATGTGGATGAGGCACATAATATGGCCCTGAAAGCGGAATTAATGAAGAAAACCAGTAGCAATTCAAGCTACTATCGTCGGAATAGCACAAATTCAATCCTCAATGCTGCTGAGAAAAATAAGGACATCCAGATACAGCCAAACCAACCCAAAGAAACCGCGGGTAATGGCGGTAGCCATATTACTCAGAGCAACATCGGTAGCACTTATGGTGTGCAGAGTACTCCCCCTCGTAACACTGCTCCTAATCCTTACGCTAAACCGGCGCTTGGTAACTATTATCGATGTGGGAAGCCAGGTCATCGTTCAAAAAATTGTCCTGAACTGAGAATGGCCAACCTGATTGAAAACGAGGGAGATGAAGAGTATGCAGGGGATTACAACGGGGATGCTTATGATACAGAAATTGCTATGGAGGACGGAGAAAGGTTAAATTGTGTAGTGCAACGTGTTTTGTTCCCACCCAAGAAGGAGGACTCCAGTCAGCGAAACAATATTTTTCGGTCTTGCTGTTCCATCAATCGAAAATTTTGTGACCTGATTATGGATACAGGTAGCTGTGAGAACTTTGTGGCTTCAAAAGTGGTTAAACACCTCAATTTACCCACTAAGGCGCATCCCTCGCCCTCGTCCATCAGATGGATAAAGAAAGGTCCCACGGTAAAAGTTACAGAGATTTGTAAAGTCCCGATTTCAATTAGGAAGCACTATCAGTCTAATATGGTTTGTGATGTAGTCGATATGGATGCCAGCCATGTGTTATTGGGCAAGCTGTGGTAGTTTGATGTAGATGTCACCTAAAAGGGCCGAGATAATATGTACCTATTCACGTAGGGGAAGCATAAAATCGCTATGGTTCCAACTTCACAATCTACAGAGTCTAAGGTACCACCATAGTCTTTTCTGACCATCGCAAACTCTGGTGGTGACTTTGTTGCGGACGCTAAGAAAGCCAAAACGGTCTATGCTTTGGTGGTAAAGTCATTAGTGGTTGAAGAAAAAGATGCTAAGGCTGTTGATATCCCAGAAAAGGTACAATCATTATTAGACCAATTCAAGAATCTAACGGCCGACAACCTGCCAAAGAACCTCCCTCCCATGAGGGACATTTAGCACCATATTGACTTGGTGCTAGGAGCTAGTTTGCCTAACCTGCCACATTACCGAATGAGCCCGAAAGAGAATGAGATCATAAAAGAGAAGGTGGAAAAGTTGCTACAAAAAGGGTTTATTCATGAGAGCATGAGTCCATACGCAGTACCAGCCTTTTTGACCCCTAAGAAGGATGGAAGCTGGTGCATGTGCATGGACAGTCGGGCTATCAATAAGATTACCATCAAGTACTGGTTTCCCATTTTGTGCCTTGATGACATGCTAGATATGTTACATGGCTCCAAAGTGTTTTCTAAGATTGATTTGCGAAGTGGCTATCATCAGATCTGGATTAGACCTGGAGACAAGTGGAAAACAGCTTTCAAGACTAAGGATGGATTGTACGAATGGTTAGTCATGCCATTTGGACTGTCCAATGCACCTAGTACCTTCATGTGGTTGATGAATCAAGTTCTGAAGCCTTTTATTGGTAAATTTGTAGTTGTCTATTTTGATGATATTCTAATATATAGTCGCGCTGAAGATGATCATGTGCAGCACCTACAACAAGTACTGACAATTTTGCAAGAAAATCAGCTATTTATCAATCTTAAGAAGTGAAATTTTTTAACCAACAACTTATTATTTTTGGGCTATGTCGTTGGCGCTGAAGGAATACATGTTGATGAGGAAAAAGTTTGAGCTATCAAAGAATGGCCTGCGCCTAAGACGGTGAGTGAGGTGCGCAGTTTCCATGGTCTCGCGACCTTCTATCGGCGTTTCATCCAGAATTTCAACACCATCATGGCCCCAATCACAGAATGCATGAAGCAAGGCAGATTTAAATAGGATGTGGAAACTGAGCAAAGCTTTGCCGTGATCAAAGAAAAGTTATGTACAGCCCCTATGTTGGCACTTCCCAGTTTTGAGAAGCTGTTTGAAGTTAAATGTGACGCCTCTAAAGTAGGGATCGGAGTAGTTTTGTCGCAAGAAGGCCTGCTGGTAGTGTTTTTCAGTGAGAAACTGAGCAACGCTCGCCAGAAATGGAGCACCTATGACCAAGAATTTTATGCTGTGGTGCGAGCTTTGAAGCATTGGGAGACCTACCTAATCCAGCGTGAGTTCATTCTGTATTCAGATCATCAGGCCTTAAAATTTATCAACAGTCAGAAACATTTGGACAGTATGCATGTTCGATGGTCCACCTTCCTCCAGAAGTTTCCTTTTGTCATTAAACACAAATCTGGCACGTTGAACAAAATAGCTGATGCCTTGATCCGTCGAGCGTCATTGTTAGTGACCCTTTCCAACGAGATCGTGGCTTTTAATTGTTTGAAAGAGTTGTATGCTGAAGATGAAGATTTGGGGCAGATTTGGTGCAAGTGTCTAAGCAAACAATCCATGGATGATTTTCATATCAGCGATGGCTTTCTGTTCAAAGGAAACTGTTTATGCATTCCCAAGATGTCGTTAAGGGAGAAGGTAATCAGAGATCTCCATGGCGGCGAATTGGGCGGGCATTTAGGAAGAGACAAGACCATAGCCAGTGTAGCAGAGCACTATTATTGGCCTCAATTGAAGCGTGACGTGGGAAATTTTGTTCAGAAGTGTTACACGTGTCAGGTATCTAAAGGACAGTCCCAAAACACTGGTCTTTACATGCCTTTACCCGTGCCTAACAATGTTTAGGAGGATCTCTCCATGGATTTCATTTTGGGTCTTCCTCGAACCCAACGCGGAGTCGATTCTGTATTTGTGGTGGTTGATAGGTTCTCCAAGATGACTCACTTCATACCTTTCCGGAAAACCTCAAACGCCTCGCATATAGCCCGACTATTCTTTCGAGAGGTGGTGCACTTACATGGAGTTCCTCTGTCTATTACTTCTAATCGTGATTCTAAGTTCCTTAGTCATTTCTGGGTGACCTTGTGGAAGATGTTTGACACCTCATTGAAATATAATTCCACGGCACACCCACAAACAGATGGTCAGACGGAGGTAACTAATCATACGTTGGGAAATCTAGTATGCAGCATCTGTGGAGATCGACCAAAGCAGTGGGATCATGCATTACCACAAGCTAAATTTGCCTATAACAGTGCCGTTCATAGTGCCACAGGTAAGTCACCTTTTGCCTTGGTTTATGTGACACATCTGAGGCATGCGGTGGATTTAGTCTGCCTACCAAAAGGGATGAGCATTGCTGCAGAGAACATGGTCGAGCAAGCTTAAGCAATGCAAGCAGTAGTAAAATAGAGGTTGGAAAGGACGAATGCTAAGTACAAAACTGCTGCCGATAAACATCGCAGAGTCCATGTGTTCCAAGAGGGTGATTCTGTCATGGTGTTCTTGCGCAAGGAGAGGTTTCCAGTGGGTAGCTACAACAAATTGAAACCGAAGAAATATGGTTCATATAAGATCGTGCGGAAGATAAATGACAATGCTTATGTCGTTGATCTTCTTGAGACCCTAAATATCTCCAAGACTTTTAATGTTGCTAATTTATATGAATATCATGCCGATGTTCCTCTCTATCCAGATGAAAACCCGACGTCGAGTTTTTGTCAAGAAAGAGGGACTAACGTAGGACGACGAGCCTTAGAATTCATGGACCAATCAAAGGAAGATGCCGTTTAAGGAAGGATTTAAAATTCATAACCCCTAGAATAAAATCCTAGAATTACTAGGAAATCAGTTTCCTATTTTTAGTTAATTTCCTTATTTTCGTATTCCTTCTAAATTTAGGATTTCAAAAGTTAAGATTTTTGTTAGTATTTATATATGCTTGTAAGCAACCTTCAGAATCAGAGTAGTTTTTTTTTTTTTATTACAATCATTCTCTTTGAGAGTTATTCTCTTCCTTTGTGGCTTCAAAGGTCTTAGGATTAATAAGTTGTATTGATCCGTCACGGTCACCGTATCATTAAGAGTGGCGTGAGGTTTGCCTCTGAGATTTGAGATCATAATCTTTCTTTTTAATAAAATATATTATTTTGGTTTAAAGCATCCTTTTGAATGTTTATATAACTAAACGTTATTTCTTTATGTGCTTTCAACAAAGTTTCTTTTATGAATTTTGCTTGGCTTGTTTTCTTCATTCAATTATTGGTACAAGAGTGATTTTAAATTCTACAATTGGTATCAGAGTAACTTTTAATCCTACAATTTTTATTTAAATTTTCTTTCCCAAAACATTTCATTTTCTATTACCGTTGAACCAACCAAAACACAATCGTTTGGAATTTTACTGAATAGTCATCCCTTCTAAAGGAATAACTGCATCCATTCATACTAGTACACCTGTTCATCATTAATAATCATATCTAATAGAGTCTGTGACTCTTCTGAACAAACAAGATGAACTCTATAAATATATCTGCCCTCATTTGCATTCACGCATTCATTTATTTAGTTATCCAACTTTACTACAATCATAAGAGTAAGTCAATTAGTCTGAGAGAATTAGAAACGCAAGTTGGTTCGCCAAGTATGTAGATTGCAGTATTTTTTTTTTTGCATGTAGTTCTATCATTATCTTAGGAGACAATCGTTTAAGGGTTCGTAAGCACCACTGCGATGGGTATAATTTGTCTTAAGAACATAATATAATATACTAGTCTTGATCATCCTCTGTATTTCAGTTCTTCAAAGATTACTGTAAGTAAGAATTATTATGTTTTCTGATTTTCATTTGTAAATTTGGTTTTATATTGTGTTTTCATTTAATTCTGTTTAGATAAAACAATTTTTTTTTTTTTTTTTTATAGTTTTCATTGTATTATGTTTTCAGAAAAAAACAGTTTCTAGATTTTGGTTTATATCTATATTTGCATTGCAAAGTAAAACTGATAATTTATTCTAACAATCTTAATTCAAATTATTATCAGTTTTGATTTTAGAGTAATTTATTCAATACTTTTATTACTACAAAATCCCAAAATTTATATTTTATTTACGATTCTATAATTCAGTTTATTAAACTGTTCGATATTTGGTTTTCATTATACATGACTATTGCGATAAGCACCCCAAATGTTGTGACACCTACTCCTGTGATAGCACCAGGTGAAAAGCTAGAAAAATTCAAATTTTTATTTTTTATTTTTAAATTTCTTTTTATCCAAATCAAACACAACTTTTTTACTGTAAATATGTTTTACTTATTTAAGTAAAAAATAAAAAATAAAAAGTAATGTTAGATTTAATTAAAGAAATTACTTAAAAAAAGAAAAAAAAGGGGGGGGGGAAGAAAGTGAAGAAAAGTACTTTCAATTAAAAGCAAAAAAGAATTGTTTTTTTTCTAAGTACATAATTTAGTTTTTATAAGTTAATCAAAGAATGAAAGTCATCTCATTCACACCGTACTCCAAATTAGAGTTTTTTTATTTTAAAAAAATATTAATTTTTTTTATTGGATGCATTGGATCAGGCAGACATTTGGTCTGGCATATATAAAAAGATTGCTAAAGGGTCCGGCATAAGATATGCTTCAAGGTGTCTGACGGGTTTGGGATTCCTTATTAGTATAGGATTCTCAGATGTTGAGGTTTGTTTTCTGTTTTAAATAAGTCCCTACTATTTAGGGAGACTTGTTCTGTTTTGACTCTTTCCTTATGCACGTTACCACGTTTCTGTTAGTGTGAATCGTGGGCTATTTTTCAGCTGTTTGTTAGTTCATGTAAGGCTATATAATAGCCAAAGGTTGATGTTCAATTAGAGGTCATTCAATCCAGTTCTTGCGTTTGAGTTTTTTGATTTCTTGTTCTCATTCTCAACAAACTGGTATCAAAGCTCCCACTGGGCCTGAGAAAAAGAAGCCGCAGCTTTTGAGTGATTTCCAAACACAGAGAAAGAGAGAAGAAGATGACCACCGAAGGAAATTTTGTGCAACCATCCATTCCACGCTTTGATGGTCATTATGACCATTGCAGCATGCTTATGGAAAATTTTCTTCGAAGCAAAGAGTATTGGAGTCTGATTGAAACCGGTTATGAAGAGCCGGCGATAGGAGCACAACTTCTATCAGAAGGGCAGCAGAAAGAATTAGAAGCTTTGAAGCTCAAGGACCTCAAAGCCAAGAACTATCTTTTCCAAGCGATAGATAGAACTATTCTGGAGACGATCTTGGAGAAGGATACATCCAAGAAGATCTGGGAGTCCATGAAAAAGAAATATGAAGGCAATGCTAGAGTGAAGCGCTCGACTCTTCAAGCCTTGAGAAGAGACTTTGAGACTCTCGAAATAAAGGTCGGTGAAACGATTACTGATTATTTTGTTAAAGTCATGTCAGTAGCAAACAAGATGAGAGTGTATGGGGAGGCTATGACTGATGTTACGATTTGTGAGAAGATTCTTAGATCCCTCACCGAAAAATTTAATTATATAGTTTGTTCGATTGAGGAATCTAGGGACATAGATGCACTCACCATTGATGAGCTTCAAAGCTCGCTCATTGTGCATGAGCAAAAGTTTCACAGGAGCAGTAGTGTTGAGCAAGCTCTGAAGGTGAAAACTGATGGAAGAGTTGGAGGCAGAGGTCGTGGAAGAAACAATTACAGAGGAAGAGGTCGTGGAAGAGGAGGTCAAGAGTTCAACAAAGCTATGGTGGAATGCTTCAAGTGTCACAATCTTGGACATTTCTAGTATGAGTGTCCACAGTGGAATAAGGAGGCCAATTACACAGAAGTGAATGAAGAGGATGAGATGCTTTTGATGTCATATGTTGAATCACATGAGGTGAAACGGAATGATGCATGGTTCCTTGACTCGGGGTGTTCCAATCATATGTGTGGAAATCGAGGTATGTTCATCAATCTAGATGAGAGCTTTCTACATTCAGTTAGATTGGGAAACAATAGTAGGATGAATGTGGTGGGAAAGGGAAATGTGGGGCTGCTATTGAATGGAGTTAACCATGTTGTACATGAAGTGTATTATGTTCCAGATCTCAAAAATAATCTCTTGAGCATAGGACAACTTTAAGAAAGAGGCTTGGCGATATTAATTAAAGGGGGAGTCTGTAAAGTCTATCATCCGACGAAGGGCTTGATTATTCAGACTGTGATGAGTGTAAACAGAATGTTTATATTGCTAGCTCAGACTCCAGTTCCTACAAATGCTCAGTCAGAAAGATGTCTTCATACAAGCTCTCAAGATCTCTCTTACCTTTGGCATCGACGATATGGCCACTTGAGTTATAAGGGTTTGAGAACCTTGCAATACAAGAAGATGGTTCGTGGACTTCCTCAGTTTCAAACTTCAAACACAACATGCACGGATTGCATTAATGGCAAACAACACCGAGATGACATACCAAAGAGAAGTACGTGGAGAGCAAGTCAGCCATTGGAGCTCATTCATGCAGACATTTGCGGACCTATTTCCCCTATATCCAATAGTGGCAAGAGGTACACCTTATGTTTTATTGATGATTATAGTCGTAAATCATGGGTGTATCTATTGACAGCAAAGTGTAAGGCACTGAATTGCTTCCAACTTTTCAAAAAGATGGTGGAGAAAGAAAAAGGGTTGTTTGTCAAGTGCTTACGGACAGATAGAGGGGGTGAATTCACTTCAAATGACTTCAATGATTTTTACAAACGAAGTGGAATCAAGAGACAATTAACCACTGCATATACTCCACAACAAAACAGCGTTGCTGAGAGGAAAAATCGAACCGTGATGAATATGGTTCGTTCCATGCTGTCTGATAAGAAGATCCGAAAACATTTTGGCCGGAGGTTGTGAATTGGACTTTTTATGTTCTGAATAGGTGCCCGACATTGGCAGTGAAGAATGTCACACCACAAGAGGCATGGAGTGGAGTAAAGCCCTCAGTTGAGCATTTTCGTGTCTTTGGATGCCTAGCTCATGATCACATTCCAGATGCAAGAAGAGGTAAATTAGATAATAAAAGTTTTCCTTGTGTTTTACTGGGAGTTAGTGAGGAGTCCAAGGGGTAAAGATTGTTTGATCCTATAGCTAGAAGAATTGTTGTGAGTAGAGATGTTATTTTTTAAGAAGAAAAGCAGTGGAATTAGGGAGTAAATTTTGAGGCGCAAATCTTGTTAGACTTAGAGTGGGGAGAGAATGAAGAAAACAATGAGGGTGAAGAAAGGGTGAGTGACAATGGAGATGAAAATGGCAATGGTGATAGAAGGGACAGAAGTGGGAGTGAGGGCAGTGAAGAAGCACGGGGTAGAGAAGTAGGAAATCCTAATGAGTCTAGTGAGAATGAAGGGATAGTTGGTGAGAATGAAGGGAGAGTGAGACGTCCTCCTCCTTATTTGAACGATTATGTTAGTGGAGAAGGTTTGAGTGAAGATGAGGCACACATGGCACAAGTTGTGGCAACTGAAGATCCTTTTCTGTTTGAAGAAGCAGTGAGGAATGTAAAGTGGAGACAAGCTATGGACAGTGAGATCAACTCCATTGAAAAGAACAACACATGGACATTAACTGAGTTACCTGCTGGACCTAAAAAGATCGGTGTCAAATGGGTTTACAAGACCAAGTACAATGAGCATGGGGAGATTGACAAGCATAAGGCACGCTTAGTAGCCAAAGGTTACTCACAGAAGCACGGCATAGACTACACAGAGGTCTTTGCACCAATGGTAAGGATGGACACGGTGAGAACAATCATTGCTTTGGTAGCACAAAATGGTTAGAAGATTTTTCAGTTGGATGTCAAGTCAGCATTCCTTCATGGAGAGCTAAGTGAAAATGTGTACGTTGAGCAAACAAGGGGTTATGAGAAGAAAGGCAAGGAGCAGTTGGTCTACAAGCTACACAAGGCTTTGTACGGATTAAAACAAGCTCCACGAGCTTGGTTTAGTCGGATCGAAGCACATTTCATCAATGAAAGCTTCCAGAGGTGTGACAGTGAGCAAACTTTGTTTACAAAGAGGAATAGAGAAGGAAAGATTATCATTGTAAGTATCTATGTTGATGATTTAATTTTTACTGGTGATGATGAGGATATGATGTCTGAGTTCAAGAGTTCTATGTTAAGAGAGTTTGATATGTCTAATTTGGGAAGCATGAGTTTTTTCCTTAGAATCGAAGTACTTCAAAGAGCAGATGGTATCTTTATATGCCAAAAAAGGTATGCACTGGAAGTTCTGAAAAGATTTGGGATGTTGGAAAGCAATGAGGTGAATAGTCCGATTGTTCCAGGCTTCAAGATCAGTAAAGATGAAGATGGAATCGCTGTGGATGAGACGTACTTCAAGCAATTGGTGGGAAGCTTGATGTACCTTACTGCCACGAGACCAGACATGATGTTTGTCACCAGCCTCATAAGCAAGTATATGGCAAAAGCAACTGAGCTTCATCTACAAGCTGCGAAGAGAGCTCTTCGATATCTAAAGGGGACTGTGAATTATGGCATTCATTACAAGAGAGATGGAGCTGGTAAATTGCTTGCTTTCACGGATAGTAATTATGCAGGAGATATGGAAGATAGGAAGAGTACAAGTGGCTATGTGTTCTTGCTGAGCTCTGGTGCTGTGTCATGGAGTTCTAAAAAACAGCCAATTGTTACGCTATCTACTACAGAAGCAGAGTTTGTAGTAGCTGCAGTGTGTGCGTGTCAAGCAATTTGGATGAAAAGGGTATTGAAGGAGCTCGGGCATGGTGATGAGGTCTGTACTCATATCAAGTGTGATAATAGCTCAACCATTAAGCTTTCAAAGAATCCAGTGATTCATGGTCGCAGCAAACATATCGATGTAAAGTACCATTTCTTGAGGAATCTTACAAACGAGGGTTCGATTGCTTTGGTTCATTGTGGGAGTGATGATCAAGTGGCAAATGTAATGACCAAACCACTGAAAGTTGATTCTTTTCAGAAGCTTCGGAGTCTGTTGGGAGTTTGTGAGATTGCTGATGTAAACTGAATGCTTGATGGCAGTTAGTTTAAAGGAGGGAATGACGGGTTTGGGATTCCTTATTAGTATAGGATTCTCAGATGTTTAGGTTTGTTTTCTGTTTTAAATAAGTCCCTACTATTTAGGGAGACTTGTTCTGTTTTGACTCTATCCTTATGCACGTTACCACGTTTCTGTTAGTGTGAATCGTAGGCTGTTTTTCAGCTGTTTGTTAGTTCATGTAAGGCTATATAATAGCCAAAGGTTGATGTTCAATTAGAGGTCATTCAATCCAGTTCTTGCATTTGAGTTCTTTGATTTCTTGTTCTCATTCTCAACAGTGTGTCCTTATAAATTGAATCCTTAGTTTATAAGTGATTAAAATTAAGATTAATGCTAAATACATCAGATTTATTTATGAAATGACTTTATAATTCTTTTTTAAAATTTAAATAAAAAAATTAAACATATTTATTAATTATAAAAATATTATTAACACATTATCTGTTAAACCAAACATTTTCTTAAAATTAGATATGACTTGGAAACTTCTCTACAAGTTATTCCCACAAATTACAGACAATGGGAATTGTAATTTGACTTACATAAATAATCAAACACGTACCACAACTAATTGATTACAATACAATAGTTAAGTTTTTTATTTTTATTTATTTTTATGTAATGATGGAAAGAAGAAAAATTAAACTCACATCATTTATTTAAATAATAAATACTTGCATCACTTGACAGAATTTTCATCCTAAAAAGCTTATTATTAACATACAAAATACTAGTGCCAAACACCACAGAGGGCATGAGCCCTGCAGCTACGCTTTATTTATTCCTCCATTTATTACCCCATAAGGTATTCCAGATCCTTTGGCTACCCTACCTAATGGCGGTCGTGGTACACCTGGAACAAAAATGCAGGGAGAAAGATAGATAAAATATCAATATAACATCGCATTTTAGTGGGTTCAGAACATTACGTGACATTGAATTCTCTTAATAACACTATATGATATGTGTTATATCTTATTGAAAAGGATGAAATATTAAATCACATAGATGAAGTATTCATTGGTGGGGAATGTCTTGGGCTCTTTCAGGTTCTGTTAAGCAGCTTTTGCTATGGTGGATGGGTACAAAGGTAGACAAGAAAATCCAGATGGTATGGGATGTAATTTCATTTGCATTTTTCTGGACTATTTGGAAGGTAAGGAATGACAGTATTTTTAATAGCAAGCAACCAATGTGGAATGTCATGTTTGAATTGATAAGATCAAAGATAGTTTTGTGGGTTAAGTTCAAGATGGACCTGAGAGATATTCGCCCTTACGGATTATTTCCTTCTTCCATCATTCCTATAGATTGAATTAAGGTTCGATTGAATTGGTCTGGCATTATGGAGGCTTGATTTCTGTCTCAAGTTCTGGACATCTATTTGAATAGTTATGATTAGCAGGAAGGAAATATATAATTGTTAATGGTTTTGTATTTTGAAGTTGTGGTTTCTTAATTGTCTCTTTGGAGCTTGGGTGTTTTTTGTTTTTTGTTTTTATGGTTTTATGCTGTCATCTGATGTTGTATTTTTCCTTGTGCCAACCTAGTTGGGATAAGACTTGATAGTCTAATGCTTTTTGCATTTAACTGCATTGATGTTTTTGTTTTGGATGTCTTGTACATACTTTTACATCAAACATATCTATCTTCTCTTTGCTGGTTAAAAAACAAGTCACATATAATATGATACCATTAAAATGATGAATTGCCGTTCACCCATTTGAAAAACTTTTTCACTTGGAGTAAAATCATCTATGTTGTGTTATACGGTATACATTTGTTCATTTAACACATACACACACACACACACAGAGGGCCTCGTGCAGTATATATTTGTACATTGTACAGTATATATTTGTACTTACTTGGAAGAACAGGGCCTCGTGCAGCTATGGCCGGTGAGATGGTGAAGAGGATGAAGGTGAAGTAGAGACTCCTGGTGGTCGTGGAGAACCTGGAACAAAAATGGAGACAGAAAAATAGATAAAATATCAATTAAAAATTGCATAAGACTACTTCGAGTGAGATGTTCTTTAGTTGATTTAGAAAATTAAGTGACAGTGAATTCTCTTAACAGCACTATACGATATATTTGTAGAGATATACCATATTTGTGTTATATGGTATAAATTTGTTCTTTTAACATAGAGAGAGAGAGAGAGAGAGAGAGAGAGATTGTACTTACTTGGAACAGGGGAGCCTTTTTGAGCTATGGCCGGTGAAACTGTCAAGAGGAAGAAGAAGAAGAAGCATAGAATAATGAAAGACGTAGAAGAAATAGATGTCTTGTTCCACATGTTGTTACCATATATGTTGATGAGAGAGGGATGATTACTCCAACCCCATTGCTGGCTTTATATACACCCAGTTGTAAATATTTTTTAATTAAATTCTTGTGGAATTTAAATACAATTAATACTTTGAATCTGAGATTAGTTTTGAAAATCCATATATTTCATATGAATGTGAATTTTTTGAGTACTCATTCCTTCAAAAAGCCAAAGTTTACAGGCGATGTGGTCAAGTGTATTGGTCGTAAGGGGAAGATCAGTGTTGGATTCTAGTACGTTTAGAAGGCACATTTTTTAGTGCCTGCCCCATCATTTACGTTTGGAAATGAATTATTAATTCCAACTCCACGTTTTTTCTTAGGTGTGCCAAACTACCACTTTGAAGGTCTTTGGTTGTGGTTTAGATTGAAAATATGCTTATGCTAAAAACCTGATGGATTTGGCTCAGTGATAAAGTTATTTAGGCACTGATTGAAGTATCAAGTCTAGGTCCGATTCTCATTAGAGTATTATTAATTTTTTTGGGGTCATATCTGTGCCTGTCCTATTAGAATTGATATATTCCAACAACACGGTTTTCCTTGGGTGTGGACAAAAAAAAAAATTAACCGTGAACCCAAATCGACCAAACTTCAATGGGTTAGTTCAGTTCTAAAAAAAGTTGGATCGATTCAGTTTTAGAACCGATTTAGTAAATTTCAATTTGATTTAAAATTCGGATAAATCAAACCAATTTAAGAACCGAATTATTGATAAAATATTTTTTGAAAAAGTATATATATTGATGAGCCATAAAATGACACCTCAAGGACTGAACAGTGCACTGTCTCCATAGCAACTGCCTTCAGAGCTGCCTCCAGAACTGGTGCCTCAAGCATTGGAGCAACCAACAACACTGCTTCCAGAGCAGAAGGAGTTTCGAACTGGTCACCACCTTCCATGGACTTCCGACCTCAGAATAAGGAATATATCTCAGAGCGCAAGTCTTTTAGATAAGAAAGAAATCCTATCTCAATTAGGAGGATTATCACACATTCCTTAAACTAGTCGAGCAAGAAAGGAATTCTATTCAAGATAGGAAACTGCTAAAATCAATGACTCTCAACCCTATAAATAAAGGGGCCAGGTATGCTCAAAGGGACATTGAATCACAAACACAATCACTCTCTTTCACACATATTCTTTATATTTTATTCTCTCTTTACTGACTTGATCGTCGAAGGGTCCTCCTTCTCTTTTTTGCAGGTCCCACTTCGTCGAATCGTTAGTGCTATTTTTTGCAGCATCAATTTGACGCCATATGTGGGAACGACAGTCAACATGCTTCGTTCTTTACTACTAATATTGCTCCCTAATGATTATTTAAATTTTCTCAAGTTCAATATAATTACATAACATCAACGTAGAGATCAAACTCTACATACTATTTGCAAGATTATATATACATAATCTCAACATCTTTTATATATACATATACATATATATACATATACATGTATATACATATACGTCCCGGTTCAAATTCCTTTTCTATTAATTTTGGGGCACCGTGATCTAACCTTTAATATTATCACAAAAAAATATTTTTATTTCACAGTGCTAGGTGTTTTTATCAGATTTACAGTAGGGAGAACCTTGCTTGGTGGCCGCAGCAACTCAGGCTTACTTTGCCCTGTCTTAAGGTTGGATGTGTTTAGAGGTGATATTTAATGGTTCCTGCTGAAGTGGGTGGAACTCTATTCAGTACATTCTAGGCCAAAGGGAAAGAAAACCCAAGCGTTTAGCCAAAAGGGAACAAAGCAGGGGAAAAAGAAAAAAGGGAAGAATTGGGACTGATAGAGTCTCTCTCTCCTTTCGCACCCTCTCTAATCTATCTCACGGCAACCTTTCAAAATCAAATCCATCGCAATCAGCCGATTCAGGCCACCGCTGCTGTTCACACCGTCACTGCACTTTACCGTCGCTGTCGCAAGAAACTCAGTCACTATCTCGCTTTGATCTAATTCAATAAAGATCGTCACAACAAAGTGTGGACCTCAAAAGGGCTTAGGGACTGTCGAGTTCGCCTCTCAGTCACCACGGTAATCCAGTTTTATGATCTTCAGAATCGTCTCGGTTGTGATCAACCCAGCAAAGCCGTAGAGTGGCTGCTAACGACAGCAGCTAGTTCCATTGCCGAGCCTCCTTCTATTAACACTGTGTTGGGCCACAAACACAATTGCCTAGTATATGAATTAATAATGAAAATATTCACTCAAGACAAATATCAAGTCTACTAGTGAATTTAAATCAATGCCAAAGCCAAGTATGTCTATGAAGCAATATATCAAATACTTAAAGAGCAGAAAATAAGAATCACAACCAAACAACACCAAAAATTACGTGGTTCGGCGAGAAGATCTCAACCTACATCCACGGGACGAACTCCGATCAATCCACTATATCAAAGAATGAATACAATGGTTTTCTATCTCAAGTTTATACCCAAAACAAGAGATTAATTCAATAAGGAATAAAAATTAGAGAGTTTCACCAAAACTCAACAATCTTAAATTCTCACCACAAAACCACCTTCAAACTATCAAGTTGAATAAAACAAACCTCCTTTGTAGTCTCATGCTCCAATAGGTTTGAATGGAAGTGGTAGAAATAGAAGAAAAAGCTTCAAGAACAACCCCTGAATTTTTTCCCTTCTTTCATGTATATGGCTGTTCTCTGTATTTCCCTCTACAGCTCACTGCTGCGGCTGGAAGAAATTCTGCTGCGGCTGAATTAACTCTCTAAAAAACAGATCACACACTGCTAGGTTATTTAGAAGAGCAAATAAAGAGATTGGGCCTTGGGTTATTAGAGAACCCATATGGGCCTGGACATAGACCAGCCCACTAAATCAACAATCTCCCCCTCCAGGCCCATGAGGGAGTAAAACCAAACAATGACTGCTCTCAATAAGAGTCCAAACCCGCCAACTCTGAACAAAGTTCAAACTTTTCTCTAGGAATAGTCTTTGTCATCATGTCGGAAGGATTCTTATCGGTGTGAATCTTCTTAAGCTTCATAAGCTGTTTATCAATAACATCACGCAGCCAATGGTATCTCACATCAATGTGCTTTGTACGGGAATGAAACGAAGTATTCTTACTCAGATCCATAGCACTCTGACTGTCACAAAAAACAACAAACTCGACTTGCCTCAAACCCAGCTCGAGCAGAAATCTCTTCATCCATAACACTTCTTTTGTTGCTTCAGTCGCTGCAATGTATTCTGCCTCAGTTGTAGACAAAGCGACACACTTTTGCAATTTGGACTGCCATGATACAGCTCCCCCAGCAAACATGAACAAATACCCAGAAGTCGACTTTCTACCATCAAGGTCACCTGCCATGTCAGCATCTGTAAAGCCTTCTAACACTGGTTTTGAGCTCCCAAAACATAAGCACAACTTGGAACTGCTCTTCAAATATCTAAAGATCCACTTCACAGCTTCCCAATGCTCTTTTCCTGGATTAGAGAGAAATCTACTCACTACACCAACAGCATGAGCAATGTCTGGCCGTGTACAAACCATGGCATACATAAGACTCCCCACAGCAGAGGAGTAAGGAATAGATGCCATCTTTTCCCTTTCTTCAGTAGTAGATGGACATGAGCTTCTACTAAGCTTGAAATGACTAGCAAGAGGCGTGCTAACTGACTTAGCATTTTTCATGTTGAATCTTTCAAGCACCCGTTCAACATACTTTTCTTGTGACAACCACAGCTTCTTGGCTAACCTGTCACGATGAATTTGCATGCCCAAAATTTGTCGTGCAGGCCCCAATTCTTTCATGTCAAAAGATTTAAACAAATCTTGTTTCAACTCACCAATCATCTTCTTGTTCTGTCCCACAATTAACATGTCATCCACATATAACAACAGAATAATAAAATTTCCATCTGCAAATTTTCTTAAATAAACACAGGGATCTGCATCAATTCTTTTGTACTCATGACTCACCATGAACGAGTCAAATTTCTTGTACCACTGCCTTGGAGCTTGCTTCAGCCCATAAAGACTCTTCTTCAGCTTGCAAACCATGTGTTCTTTTCCTTTCACTTCAAACCCTTCAGGCTGAGTCATGTAGATCTCTTCCTTCAAATCACCATGGAGAAATGCTGTCTTCACATCCAACTGTTCTAACTCAAGGTCCATGCTGGCTGCTAAACCCAGAACAACTCTGATAGAAGTCATCTTCACAACTGGAGAGAAAATCTCGTCAAAGTCAATCCCTTTCTTTTGCCCAAAGCCTTTAACAACTAATCTTGCTTTGTGTTTTAGTAGCTTACCAGCATTGTCCTTCTTAAGCTTGAACACCCATTTGTTTTTCAATGCTTTCTTACCTTTTGGAAGTTCCACCAACTCATAGGTATTATTCTTCTGTAGAGAATTCATCTCTTCATACATAGCATTCATCCAGCTCTTCTTGTCCTCATGAGATTGTACTTCTTGGAAGCTCTCTGGCTTCCCCTCATCAGTAAGCATAATATACTCAGAACTTGAGTATTTTGTAGATGGTCGGCGCTCTCTAGTAGACCTTCTAACTTGAGGTTCTACAGGTTCTTGCTGATGGGGCTGCTCCCCCTGCTCAACAGTCTCTTTCTCTGGCATCTCAACCTCATTATCTAACTCTGGCATATCATCAGTCATCAGTGGTGTCTCGTCTCTAACAGGTTCCTCCTGTACCTCTCCCCCATCTTCAGCATGCTCTAGTGGAGGAGTATTATATGTGAGATCAACAACAATATCAACCGTACTCTTGGGTTTCTCAATTCTCTCCTCACTTGAAAAAGTCTTGTCTTCATGAAAGACCACATCCCTGCTTCTGACAACTTTCCTCTTCACTGGATCCCATAACCTATATCCAAACTCCTCATTTCCATATCCCAAGAAAATACAAGGAAAAGCCTTGCCATCAAGCTTCGATCTCTGTTCCTTTGGTACATGTGCAAAAGCCTTGCAACCAAATACCTTCAAATGGTTATAAGAGACATCTTTCCCTGTCCACACTCTCTTAGGAATGTCAAATCCCAATGGAACTGAAGGAGAACGATTAATTAAATAGTAGGCAGTGAGGACTGCTTCACCCCAAAAACTCTTAGGTAGCTCACCCATTCTCAGCATGCATCTAACTTTTTCAACAATAGTGCGATTCATCCTCTCTGCTACACCATTGTGTTGTGGAGTGCCAGGTACTGTCTTCTCATGCCTAATCCCATTTTTAGAACAATAGCTCCCAAATGACTTGGAGGTGTACTCCCTACCATTATCAGTTCGAAGACACTTTAGAAGCTTCCCTGTCTCTCTTTCTACCATAGCATGAAACTGCTGAAAGATCTCAAACACTTGATCTTTAGTCTTTAGCAAGTAAGCCCAGACTTTTCTTGATGCATCATCAATAAAAGTAACAAAGTACCTGTTACCACCCAAAGACTCCACCTCAAAGGGTCCACAAACATCAGAGTAAACCAATTCCAAGACATTAGTTTTCTTTGTAGATGATTTAGAAAATGAGACTCTATGATGTTTACCAAATAAACAATGATCACAGGGGTTAAGAACTTTACCTTTAGCCAAGGCAATGAGGGATCTCTTTGCTAATATTTGCAATCCTTTTTCACTCATGTGACCCAAACGCTTGTGCCACAAATTTGGAGATGTACCATCTTCAATGGAGTTCAGCCCATCTCTACACACCTTCAAATTTGTCTTGTAGAGTGTACAACAAGCCTTGCCTCTTGCAACAACAAGAGACCCCTTTGTAAGCTTCCAAACACCATTGCCAAAGTAGTTCATATATCCTTCTCGGTCCAAAGCAATACCGGAGATAAGATTAAGTCTCAAATCAGGAACATGTCGCACATCCCTCAAAGTCATCATGCAGCCAACACTAGTGCGTATGCAAACATCACCGATACCAACAATCTTAGAATGACTTGTGTTACCCATCTTCACTGTACCAAAGTCCCCTGCTTTATACGATGTGAAGAATTCTTTGTTGTAGGTAGCATGGTAAGATGCACCCGTGTCTACTACCCACTCAATCTCATTGCCAACATGCAAACACTCTTCTTCTCCACAAGATAAGACCACTACTTCATCACCTTCAAAAGTAGCTGTAGTGTTCTTTTCTTCATTCTTCTTCTGATTGTTGTTTTCTTCTTTCTGTTCCCTTTTCCAGGCATAGCAATTTCTTTTCAAGTGTCCCTCTTTACCACAGTGATAACATTTTCCTTTCTCAGCGGACTTTCCTCTAGATTGTGATCTTCCTTTGGATTTCCCATGTTCCTTGTGACCCCTGTTTTTGCTTCTTCCCCTGTTCTCACTAACAAGAGCTTGAGCATTGTCTGTACCTGCTAGCTTTCTTCTTGTTTCTTCATTGAACAAACTGCTACTGACTTGTCCCATGGATAGCTTACCATCAGGAGCAGAGTTACTCATAGTTACCACCAAGGTTTCCCAACTGTCTGGCAAGGAGCTCAACAATAGCAAAGCTTGTAACTCATCCTCAATTACCATCTTCATTGTGGCTAATTGATTTACAACACTTTGAAACTCATTCAAGTGATCTGCAATAGAACCTCCTTCTTTGAACTTCATGTTAACAAGCTTCCTAATTAAGAAAGCCTTGTTTGTCGCTGTCTTTTGTTCATATCTAGCCTCTAATTTCTTCCAAAGAACCTGTGCATCAGTTTCATTAGACACATGGCTGAATACACTGTCATCTAACCATTGCCAAATATGCCCAATAGTTTTTCTATGCAACCTCTTCCATTTTTCATCATCCATGTCCTTTGGCTTGGCTGTGTCCCCTTCAATTGGTTCATACAAATCCTTACAGTAAAGGATGTCTTCCATCTTTGGCTTCCAAATCAACCAATTCATGTTGTTGAGTTTAATCATTGTGCTATGACTTCCTTCCATATTAATTCAATACTAGATGATCACAATCCCAACCAACCAAGCTCTGATACCACTTGTTGGGCCACAAACACAATTGCCTAGTATATGAATTAATAATGAAAATATTCACTCAAGACAAATATCAAGTCTACTAGTGAATTTAAATCAATGCCAAAGCCAAGTATGTCTATGAAGCAATATATCAAATACTTAAAGAGCAGAAAATAAGAATCACAACCAAACAACACCAAAAATTACGTGGTTCGGCGAGAAGATCTCAACTTACATCCACGGGACGAACTCCGATCAATCCACTATATCAAAGAATGAATACAATGGTTTTCTATCTCAAGTTTATACCCAAAACAAGAGATTAATTCAATAAGGAATAAAAATTAGAGAGTTTCACCAAAACTCAACAATCTTAAATTCTCACCACAAAACCACCTTCAAACTATCAAGTTGAATAAAACAAACCTCCTTTGTAGTCTCATGCTCCAATAGGTTTGAATGGAAGTGGTAGAAATAGAAGAAAAAGCTTCAAGAACAACCCCTGAATTTTTTCCCTTCTTTCATGTATATGGCTGTTCTCTGTATTTCCCTCTACAGCTCACTGCTGCGGCTGGAAGAAATTCTGCTGCGGCTGAATTAACTCTCTAAAAAACAGATCACACACTGCTAGGTTATTTAGAAGAGCAAATAAAGAGATTGGGCCTTGGGTTATTAGAGAACCCATATGGGCCTGGACATAGACCAGCCCACTAAATCAACACACTGCATATCCTGACACGCCGAGACAACTCAGCGAGGAAAAGAGGTCTAGTGCGGGGACGGAACCAGGACTTGATTCTGCTAAGATGGAATTGGATGGTGATCCAAATTATTTGTAGCAACAACAACATGTTTCTTTGTCAAAATCGGCTTGTAGTAGCACTTCAGAGACCATTAAGGGCTCGGGTTTTTCTCTTTCCCAGTCTGAAAGCCGTAAAAAGCCCTAGAGCGGGCAACGAAAAGGGTGGCGAAGAAGAAAAAGGAGAAAGAGAATGAGTCTCATATCGCCAATCACTCAAATGTGAATCCTATTTCCCAGAATTATTTCACTGAACTTCTCACTGGAGAAATAAGCAGCGTTAGTAACGATACCACTAGTCCCAATATATCAGCTCAGCACAACCTCGCTAGTGGCGAGTCTAATTTGTTCCATATGTCAACCCGGCACTGGACTTCAACTCCAATGGATAATTTTGCCTCGAGACTTTTTGGTCCATCCTTATCTAGAACCCATCACACATCTTCTGGGTTCTCTGAACAAATCCACGTAGGAAGTTCCCTGCCACAATCTATGATGGTTTCACCTTTCAATGTTGCAGGAGATCACCATCTAGAGCTGCAACATGTCTCCTTTGTCCAGGATCATCTTGTTTTGGCTACGACTGTGGCCGGTGAGAGTAATTACAACCTCAGCTTCACAATCTCTTCTGGCGTTGTTGGTTTCAATAGGGGGACCCTTCAGTCTAATTCACTATCTTTGTTGCCTCACCTTCAGACGTTTTCTCCTATAGACGGATCAAATGTACCCTTCTTCATAACACAAAAGCCGACTCCGCAACCTCATAACGTCGCCCAGATCCAAGCATTAAGGGCCACCAATCAATTACCCACGGGTCATCATCTATCATCGCTATATCATCTTTGCTGAGATCCGAACTTTCAGTTCAGTTTGGAGATATTTGCTACAAGGAGTTCTGGAACGAAGCCCTAA
The DNA here is from genome assembly GCA_008638375.1 of Nyssa sinensis. Classification (NCBI taxonomy): domain Eukaryota; kingdom Viridiplantae; phylum Streptophyta; class Magnoliopsida; order Cornales; family Nyssaceae; genus Nyssa; species Nyssa sinensis. Next base: position 25,178,181 of record CM018042.1, read on the forward strand.
AGGTAGTGTCATAAAAAGCTGCATCTTCATCTTGGGAAAGACGGGAGAAACTGATAAGAGTATAATATTTAATGTTTTTAATTTCTTTATATTTGGTTTTATTACATATTTTTTGTTTTAGTGAGCTAATTAATGTGTTTATTGAATTAGAGAAGTATTGAAGGTAAAAGGAAAATAATGTGCAGTTTTCAGCTTTTGGACAGATTCGACTTACGGAATTTTACTTAAGATTTGGATAGTGTTAGATTTCGAGAATGAGGAAGTGGTATTCATGAAGTTTGTAGAGGACGTCTTGAGTTTTTCAGGAAGGTCTGGTTTGTAAAAATTCGAGTTCATTTAGGCCTCCAAAAAAGTGTTTCGAAATCAAGCTTGGGAAACTGTTTCGCGTAGCTGATTTTCTGTCCGACCAGCTGACTTCAACGGACCATAACTTGAGTTTTTGAAATCCAAATCAGGTGATTTAAAAGCCTAAAATTATCTACTCTTCGAGAGTTACAACTTTCGTGAAGAACCTGAATCAAGATTCAGTTATTTTCGGATGAAAAAACAGCTTGTAAGTTTCAGCAATGTTGATAGTTTCAGAAAATTAGTTCTGAGCAGTGGGGTGCGTCTTTCATGGGCTGGGCTTGCACTGGACGGCTGAACGAAACAAAAGCAAAAGAAATAAAAGCTGGAAAGAAAGAGAAAAAGTGAAGTTTGAAAAGTCAAATTGCAAAGCAAACCAAAAACAAGAAAAGGAAAAAAAAGAAATCAGGGATGTGGGACCCAAGGCAAGAAAACAAGACCACAAGAAAAGAAAAAAATAGTAAGAAGAAAAGCAGGGGACGTGAGGCACCATAAAGGAGTGGGGCCGCGCGGAACAAGAAGGGAAAAATCATAAAGGAACGCAAGGCCCAGGCGCTAGCGCCTAGGGCTTGAGACGCTGTGGTGTTTAAAAGGTCCTGACGGCTGAAGAAGAAAAAAACAGCGTACAGCAGGAGGGTTTTAGTGCGGCAGAAGCTTGAGAGCAGCAGTACAGGAACAGAGAACACAAATAATTTATTAGTTTTTTTCAAGTATGTCAGGTTAGATTTTTAATTCAGTTCTAGGAGATTTCGAACCTTCATTGAAGTTTGATAGTTGAATTAATTCAGTAATATTATTTCTCCCTTTTCTTATGAATCTTTTCATGATAATTTATTTTAATTGTTTTATTGATATTTGGTTTGATTGATTTAATTAAGACCTGTTAAATTAATCAGATTATTATCAATTGCTAGATTCAGGAATTATATTACGTAATTGATATGGTTCCTAATCAATTGTGTCAAATAGTGATAGATGATTGTGGACAAGCTTTTATTTATTGCTATGATTATCATGAGGTGAGTTAAACAGTCCGAGCTTGTGTGATTGTTGCTTAGAATAATCTAATTTCTTAAATATTAATGTTGCCATTATATTAAATTTAGAGAGCTTGTTCTAAATTGTATAATGGTTAGAATCTAATGGAGAGCTTGTTTCATTAGTGAGGAATTAAGGAAAATTTCGAGTAGCAGAGCTTGTTGTTACAGAGGATTATTAGATTCATGGAAGGGTAGAATAATGTTATTGATGATTGATTGTTCCATTAACTGCAAGGGTGAGATTGAACCGAAGAACTGAAGTTTTAATTCATTGATTTCTGTTATTAATTTAGTTTTCAATCGTAATTAGTTTGATCAAAATTCCAACCCCCCCATTTATTGTTCTGTTATTAGTTGAATTTTAGTTTAGAATTGGTCAGAATAAATAAAAAATAAATTGTGGACACTCTCTGTGGGATCGACCCTTACTTATCTAAGCTACTGTGTTTGTTTTCTTTAAGAAGTAAGGTTAATTTATTTTTGGAGTGTTAACGACGCGCTTCCAGAAACTTTCATTAACTAAAGGACAATCAAGTGGTGTATTTCAGCTGTCATTCACTAAGCCAAGTAGTGAGCCGAGCCGAGCCGTGAAAACCAGCAAACTGATTTTAGACCCAAGTGTACCCAGTTCAACCCCAGCAACTTCCTCGCTCTAAGACCAATCCAGAAATTACTCTAGAATATTTAAGAATTCACCAACTGGCCGAACGAGTCATTGGAACTCTTCTTGGATCAGTTTTACTCGACAACACAGAATCCGTAATTCTTATGTTGTTCCTCACAACGAGTCTTCCAATCTGGGTTTTAAAGTTGGAGATTGCTTAGACTCCTTCTCGCGTGTGGTCTGAAAAAAGAGAGCTAAAAAGCAACAATATTTTCGTCAATGTTCGCCTGCAAACTAGACAAAGCGGTGGCTCTGAAGCAGCCCCGAACCTATGTGGCCATTGTCGGGGTTTGGGTCGCTGCGGTTCGTGACACCTTATATATTCTCCATTGCTTCTAAGATCACAAAGAAGAACTCATGCTTGACTTATAATCTGTCCACTTCGCATCTCTTCTTATGAGGATTGTGTGCTCTGTTTTAAAAGCTGTGGTGGTTGAGACTGCCCTTATTGCTGCTAAATCTCTTGCTTGCCTTCTCTTCGTAGATTTAGCGCTGATTAGTGTTCTGTTTTGCATCTGGTCGAGAGAGAGGAACAACAAAGAGATAGGAGGGTGCAAGGGCTATATAGCTGAAGTTTCTCACGCTTCTCTTAAGAAATATCAGACAGAGAGCTCCAGATCTATTATGAGGAGTTTGCATTCAGACCTCTTTCAATGTGAGGAGGGGAGTGATTAGGTAATCCCCTTGTTGACTTTGATGTGGGTCTTGTGCGCTTCAACGCTTAGGGCACTCACCCTTGTCATAACAACTACAACAACTGGAGGTGAAGTCAAAGCCTTAGACCTCCGCACTGGTACAAGAGACTTTTTCGTTAATGGCGATCAACTTTGGGTTCACCGTTCGAGTTTTCCATGACCGTTCTGTAATACTTGGAGTCTTTGCGTGATGCCCTATTCAGAGCTCTCCGATTTGTACAATACCTTATCAGATCTGAATTAGAAAAAGCTTTGGCACCAGCTTACTCTCAAGCTCAAGCAGTTCTTTGCCCTCGTCCCTCTAAATCCGGCACTATGTCCTGCTATTTACTACCTTTTACTGAAAACTAATGGTCACCAAGGACTCAATTGCCATCGTTCAGCAAACTGAGACAAAAGTCTCTCCTATAAAAATCGGCACTAGAGAAAGCCCACTAGCACTTGCTCAGGCTTATGAAACACTGAAAAACAACCAATTCTGCACTGTGCCTGCCTTCAACATGAAGAGGGTGGACCTAAACTTCCATGCTGAGTTCAAATGGCTACTTAACTCATCTCATATTAATCAATTATCATTAATTTTTGCTGATAAGATCGATTTATCATATTTTGATCTATTTGGGAATCTTAAATTAGTTTTATCGAACGGCGACAAGCTTCCAGCCAAACAAGAGGCATTAAAGGAGGCCGTGGTTAAAATCTTCAATTGCAGAAAGGGGCGAGGATTCTATCGACTTTTGTTAGCAGGCATCCTCTTGGATACTGGAAACTTGACCAACTGGTGTTTTGGTTTACCTTGGCGGGGCTATGTATCTCATGTATAGACTTCCATTTGTTGAATGCTTGATGTTGGGTGCTCTTATATTAGCAATCGATCCTGTCACTATTCTATCCATATTTCAGGAACTTGGCACCAGCATGAACCTTTATGCATTGGTCTTTGGGGAATTCGTTTTAAATGATGCAAGGGCAATTTCCTTGTACAGGACAATGTCATTGGTAAAATGCCATGCGTCATTTGGACAGAATTTCTTCATAGTTTGGATATTGACAGTTCTGAGGGATTGTCTTCAAACTATATCAAGGTATCAACCTCCTCCCTAGTAGATGATGGTCTACCCGTTCGAACCCTTGCTCGTTTCACCAATGACAGTGTACTGGTCATCTCAGTGGTATTAGTAATCACTCGCTTTTTATTCAGCTTCCTCCTCTTTTTGATGACATTGGACTTTGTTCGGAAATCAAGTGATTGGCTCAACTTAACATCTCCCTCACAACATTCAACAATGGGCTCAGGCTATCGCTGTTTACAACTAGACTCTACAGTATTGCCTTTATTTAAACTAAAGATCTGATATACCACAAACAGACACACCAATCACTTTGAGACACGTGTGCCCATCAGATTAACAAATCTTGATCCTACAGAGCTCATATATTTCGGACATACAGAACAGCCACAAGCCTTCAGGGTATTCTCATATATGTCTATCATACAGAGCAGCCACAAGCCTTCGGGGCATTCTTATTTATATACCATTCAGAACCGATAAACTCGGTCATACAGTGCAGATGAAGCATTCAGGATATTCTCGTGTACATCTTCCAGACCTCCTGTTCTGGACAATATTTATTCAACACTGCATATATGGTTTCCTTAACAATTGTTAAGCGGGGAATAAGGAAACAGTCTTCAACACGGAAACTACTATCTATGATTATCTCCATCTACGACTCAATGCTCCACAAGGTAACTGCAAATCTCCGATGATCAAGTCCCTATATTCGTGGCGGCAAAACCTAATCAAATTAAGGAGAACCACGGCTTATATATTAAACCCTAGAGGTACGCTTTATTTTCATGATGCTCATTCTTTGGCTTTCAATACAGTCTTTCAATTCCCTTACTTACTTAAGCATCGAAGCGGCTACCGCCAGAGCCAATCCGGTGGTCCTCTGATCATCTTTCTGAGTGTTCTACAGGTCACGGAGTCCTCACGTGTTGCGAGTCAAAAAGTGCAGCATCAAGATCCATCCCACGAAAATTTACCACTCTTTGGGATGAACATAAGGATGGCTCTGGCAAGGCTTATCTCCCTGTAATTTATAATAACTCTGAATCTCAGCTACTTATAAAAACAGAAATTCATGAAAGATCTGTTTCATGACTCTCTTGGATTTGGTGCTGCCAAAGTGATTAGATGAGACTGTATCGAAGGAAAAGATTTGGTCGTTGATATCTCAGAATGAACCTTCACTTGTACCATTTTCCATGGCCTCAAAACTATCTATTGAAGACTCTATGGCATGCGTCGACCTTCTTGAGGTGCTACTGATGGATCATTCACACAGAGTGTTGGAGGTTGTCTTTGTCAGATCACTGTTACAGTTTATACTCCACTCGCTTTGCTATCCAAGTTGGGACATTCAAAGAGTGGCACATGATTCTACAAAAAAAAAAAAACATTGTTGCTACTCCACAATTATCAGAAGCTCTTTTACTTGAATTCTTGAATCATCTTTCTGTTGTTGGAGAAAAGATTCTTTTTCTGAAGCCAAAGAACTTTTCTTCACTCCTACGAAGATTTTGGCAATCAAGAAAATTCTAATGGCAGTCACTCCAATCCTGTGACTGGAACCAGTTCCTCTAAGGAATTTCATAAAAGCAAAATGGCAAGATCATCATTATTTCCTGCTTCTTCATATAGTCCACCAAAAGCTAATGACTGGCTTTTTAGCCATTCAATACAGATAGTTGTTTCTGGAAAAGCAATTGAATCACAGTCCCATGATGAAGAAACCTAAGACGTATCAAAGTTGGTAAAAATCAGTTTGATATACCAAGTTTCATCGGCTTTTCTCTCTTTTACTAGCTTTTGTTGTCTCTAGCTCAAAGTCAGTTCATGGCTCTTCAGCTTAAGACGATTACATATGAGGACTCAGTCGCCGCATTAGTCATGGCTGTAAGGTTCCTCACTGGCCCAGCAGTAATGGCCACATCTTTCTTTGCTATTGGCCTACGTGGTGGCCTCCGTCGTGGTGCTATTGTGCAGTGGACAACCCAAAAAGCACGCTTGTATGCAGCTTGCCTTATATTCACCTATCTGGTCGTCAACTCAGCAGCTCACAGTGTGTCAAGAGGAACTCTTTTCCTGTTGACTTTCTCCATTGTTAATAAAATCAATATTTTACAAAGATTTAGCTCTCTCTTCAACGATGCCAGCACAAACATGGCGTATCTCGCTCTCACCTCGTTAGAGTATTTGATCATAAAGACTATTATATACAAGCTGAGGCACATAATGGCCAGCATAGCTTTCACCAGATATATAAAAATCAAAGGATTGGTACTGCGAGGAACCTCTCAAGCCAATTAACAAGAAAGATATAAGCATCATTCGCAGTACTTTTGTCAGTCTGGTCTCAATGCACAAACCCCCAGGTCTGGTCCATCGTATTGACCTTTAAAGCCTTGTATCCATTATAAGTTCTTTAGGACTGGTCCTTTCAATGCACAGACCTCCAGGTCTTGTCCATCTTATTGACCTCTAAAGCCTTGTATCCATTACAAGTTCTTTAGGCCCGGTCCATCTTAATGCACAGACCTCCCGGTCTAGTCCATCTTAATGCATAGACCCTCTGGTCTGGTCCATCTTAATGCACAGACCCTCTGGTCTGGTCCATCTTATTAACCCCTAAAGCCTTATATCCATTACAAGTGTTGTAGGCTTGATTCATCTAAATGTACAGACCCCCAAGTCTGGTCCATTTTTCTCACTCTACCGACCTTTATAAAAACCTTGTTTTATTTCCAAGTGTTGCAAGACAGTATATTATAAATCATCAAGTACGCGTGACTCTTCAAAAATCCTAACCTCTGCTCTGCACGGATCTCACAGAACTGAGGCTCGGGGGGGGGGGGGAGTAACGGATGAGCCATAAAATGACACCTCAAGAACTGATCAGTACACTGTCTCTAGAGCAGCTGCCTTCAGAGTTGCCTCCAAAGCAGCTGCCTTCAGAGCTATCCTCCAAAACTGCTGCCTCCAGAGCAGCTACCTCCAGATCTGCCTCTAGAGCAGCTGCCTCGAGAGCTGGTGCCTCAAGCACTGGCGCAACCAACAACATTGCCTCTAGAGCAGAAGGAGTTCCGAACTGGTCACCGCCTTCCATGGACTTCCGACCTCAGAACAAGGAATATATCTCGGAGCGCAAGTCTTTTAGATAGGAAAGAAATCCTATCTCAATTAGGAGGATTATCACACATTCCTTAAACTTGTCGAGCAAGAAAAGAATTCTATTCAAGATAGGAAACTGCTAAAATCAATGACTCTCAACCCTATAAATAAAGGGGCCAGGTATGCTCAAAGGGACATTGAATCACAAACACAATCACTCTCTTTCACACATATTCTTTATATTTTATTCTCTCTTTACTGACTTGATCGTCGGAGGGTCCTCCTTCTTTTTTTTGCAGGTCCCTCTTCGTCGAATCGCCGGTGCTATTTTTTGCAGCATCATATATATATATATATATATATATATATATATATATATACACACACATACTAATCATATACATATATATGTATATGATTAGTAAGTATTGTATTATATTAGTATGTATGTATGTGTATATATGTATATATATGATTAGTTATATTAGTTAGTGTGTATATGTATTATATGTATAACACTTACTAATCATCTACATATATACACACACATACCGATCATATAATTATATATACTGATCATATAATACATATATGATCACACTAATATAATATATGTACATACAAACCATCATATACATATATACAAATATATATATATATATTTATATTATATACTACTACTATAATGTATATACATATTGATCATATATATAGACACAGCAAATTCTCTCGTTTTGCATTATAGATTTTTCTCTCACTTTATAAGACCTGAGAAATCAAGTTTGTTATATATAGTCAATTTGATTAATTTTCTTCTCTTATATATATATATGCATATATATATATATGCATATATATATATATATATATGCGTGTGTGTGTGTTTGTGTGTTAGAATTGATGTGTATGCATATATATTGTATGTATATACATAGAATTTTTTTTGGTTGATTTGGAGGATTTTTTTAAATAGAAAAAGACAACCAAACTCAACCTTAGTTTTTTCGGGTTGGTTCGCGTCAATTCCAATAACTACGCTATTCGATTTTGGTTCCAAAATTTTAGAACCAGTTAAGGTCGAGTTGATTCTAGTTCCACTCTAACCTGACCCATGTGCACCCTTATGCCAAACTACCACTTTGAAGGTCTTTGGATGTGATTTTGATTGAAATTATGCTCCTGCTAAAAACCCCAATGGGCTGGCTTATTGGTAAAGTTACTCGGGTATTGGTACCTCATGAAGTATCCAGTCTGAGGTTTGACTTCTACTAAAGTATTATAAACTTTTTTGGGATTGCGTCTGCAGGTGCAAACCCGAAATAAACCGACCCGTTTGAAAGAGCGCTTGCCCATTTCATCTCTGAATTTAATAATTGAGAGCCCTAAAGAATGATAGTCTATGATTTTACAAATTATATGACTCTCATCAAATGTGAATTTTCAAAAAATAAAAAGAAGACGTTTCTTCTAAGTAAACAAAAATAGTTTGATATATTGGATCTTATTTAAAAGCAAGCAATCACTAATGTTATGTTTGGTTTGAGTTTTTCAAAAGAAAACTAATTTTGATTATTAAGTAACTAATTAAGATCTTAGTAATTCGATAAATAATGATTTTTTTAATACAACAAATTAACTACGTGGAGAGTGGACACTTGTACCACTCGGATTGGACTTTGGTCTTAATATATGTTTATTACATATCTACAAAATAATCTCTTTTTAAATTTTAAATTCTATTTATAAATATAAATTTATTTTAAATAAATTATGGACCAGTCTCTTTCTTAAAATGGATAAGTGACGTGATTTTAGAAAATCTAATAAAAAATTATATTTGAAACAAATTAGAGGGGACAAATTTATAAATATCTATTTAGTAGGGACAAATATTAAAAGTTTTAAAAATTTTCATAATATCAAAATAATTCCAAGATTTTCCATTTTTCAATGGGAACTCATGCTTGACTAAGACCAATGGTCCAGCCATTTAATAATTTTTCCCATTTATGTCAGTTATTGTATCTTTGATAGACCCTAGATGCATGGTTCAAGCCAAGCCGATATTCATTAGTTCAATTAACCGGACCGTTAGCATATGATTCACATATTTTATTGATATTTTATTTTTGTTTTTGGTAAATGAGATTTATTTTTTTGGTAAGTAATTTCTCCCTACAAAATAATATTTTTTTGATGAATAAATATATATATATATATATTTTAGTAGAAAAACTCCAAATCCGTCTAAAACCAATATAAGCAATTCCCAACGTAAGCGAAAGGTCTTACCTACGTTATAGCATAATACATTATGATCATGTTTGTTTTATGAATTAAATAAGGATGAATTAAGTACTTTATTATTAATAGTGATAGAATTAGTAATCTCAATTGATGTAGGACATATTTGATACTCTAAAAATATAAAAACTTATTTTAGAATTGTATTAGGATTGTTTATTTTTTTATTTTTTTTCTCATAAAGACCTATTACATCATATTTATAGTGCTAAAACACTACTAATTTGACTGAAAAATTAAAACTCCTATTTTTATACTAATCCTACTACAACAAAGACTAATAATTCGACTAATTCATATATTTTTGTATAGTAATCCTAATAAAATTAGGAAACTAGAGAAATTATGAATAAATTAAAATAAAAAAACTAAACAATCCTAATACAACTCTAAAATAAATTTTCATATTTTTGGGGTACCAAATCTGTCTTACATCAGTCTCTCTCACTTGAAAACAACTCGTCCTCAAGTTTACTAGATGTATGTGATCACGAACTCTTCCATAACTCTTTTGAATCTTTTCAAGAATAATTGAAGACTCAAAAATTTTCTTTACCGGATCTTTTATGAAATCTGTAACTTTAGGCCCTTATATTGATGATAATAATGTTCCTATAATGAAACAAAAATTATCTTCTTGATCGTCTATAAGTTCAACATTATTGGAAGTATGAGAATTATCCTTCGCGAATTCAAGTTCGTTTCCATCTTTAACATTGACAACTACCATTAAAATTATTGCTTTCTCTTCCATAAAAAAGTTTGTTGAATCTACTAAGTATGAATTTTCTTCCTTCTCCACAACAAAACTCTTAATAAATTCCTTTTCTTTTTCCATTGCATCAATTGTTTGAACAACATCAATAGAAATAAATTCAACTTTATTTTCTATTGACTCTTTGTGATCTTCTTCAAGGTATGGAAGACTTTGATCTTCGCTTTTTATGACAAGAGATTCTTCTGTAAGAATGTGAATTTCTTTCTTGGTGTTTTCCCATGTTGGCCTATATTTATCTTCTAAAATCTGTAAGTAATTTTTTAGCAAAAATCTATTTATAAGCAGTTTCATCATTCTTGGCCATGAACAAATGCATCTTTTTCTTTGCAACTATTTATGACTTTGTAAATCAAGCTACCATTTTTTCATGAATCGAATGATTTATTTTCTGCCCAAAAATATTTATTTTCTTATGAAAGTCTCAAATCATTAAGACAATCATTTAAATCATAAACCCAATCATAAAAGTTTTCAAGATCAAAATTACCATCAAAATTTGAAAAATTTTCGTAATTGCAAATAGCTTTGTCTTCAGGCTGGCCTCAAGCAATTCATCCGGCACGATTCCTGTTAATTGGAAGATCTCTAGGAAAATTAAGATTGAGTCACATAAGTATCTGTTGCATAGCATCGAGCTGATCATTGATCTGTGCTAATTGTTACCCATGGTCGCCAATTGCCACTCATACAGCCTCTATCCCACGACGAACATCAATGGGATTTGGGTTCTCAACTCCGTCGTTTGCTATTGAGTCAAGAAAATTCTTGCTCTGATACCAAATGATGCGACTCTTGTTTTATCATAAGATCATTCTTGTCATCAAAACAAGAGCCGCATCATCAATCCTCTCTCATTATTTTATCAAGACCATATGTTATTATTTACTCTTAGTAATTAAAATTAAAGAATAAAAGAACAATTTTGAAAATCATATTTTTGAAATGAATGTGAACATATTGATCTATTTCTTTAAAAAATTTAAATTGTCAAAAGTGCATGCATCCGATGTGATTGATTGTGTACAGGACATAAAAGGGTGGGAAAACTATACAATTAATGCAGTTGGACTGATGCTTCCAAGTCTAAGATGGTAAGCCACATTTGTATACATGTTCATACAAATGTAATTTTTGTGTACTAGCTTAGATTTATAGTAGATTTATTACAAGTGTGGATTTTTTTTCCAAGAAGTTTTTTCATGTAAGACTTGATGTTACTCTTCTTCTCTATATCGTGATTAATATAATATTTATTTAATATTTACTATTTAACACTTTGCTATATTTATATGTGGAATCTAGAATTAAATTTATATATAAAACAATAGTTTTAGTGTTTAATTCAACGATTCCTTTTTAATTAAAAATGTTAAATAGAAAAATTGATTTGGAGATATTTGCATTACTTTTTTTTATAGTTAATTAATTAAAATTAATTTAGTTAATTGATTATAACCTTAAATCCCCTTAATTTTTCTCGCAATCCAAAAAATAGCGTCGTAGATAATAAAACAAGACATTTGAAGTAGCTTTCTTCACTTTTCTAAAGAATTTTTTGAAATTAAACTAGAAACATATTTCAAAACAAAACACAAAAATATGCTTTCACTTTGTTTTCACAAGAAGTGGCCCCCCTTTTATTAAAAATAGGAAAAAGTTCTTCGATTAGGCGTGTTAATAACAATCACATGAATAATTTCTTGTGTAAGTAGTTTTCGATTTCTAAGTGATTAAAATGGAACAGAACTTTGAAACTTTTCAACCTGGGGTGTTGTCTTTTTTTTTTTAATATTATTTTAGTTTTCTTTTCTCGGTTTTGTACTTGTATATGATTGACTTCCTCTTTAGTGCCAACCTTCTTGTTTGATCGGATCTTGAAAGCTGTGATACTTTTTCACTAGCCTTTCCTTTATTGGTAATCTGAATTGTATTCATTGTTCCCTCTTTTTTATCAATAAAGTATCTTGTTGAAAAAATAATAATATTGGACTTGACTCCAAAGTTTCAGATACACAATGCGAACTGTAATTTGGCTTACATATATATGGACAAACCCACACCACACTTTAATTTATTACAATAAGATAGAGAATCTTTTTTTCTTTTTTCTTTTTTGGCTACAGATAGAAGCTTATTATTAACATACAAAATATTAGTACTTGTTGGATTGTTTTATATCGCCTATCTCTAATTTTTTTGGTCTATATATAAGGGCTCTCTCTTCTTCTCCTTAACACCTGAGTTTTAAGGAGCTAATTTAGAGTTGGGCCTCCAATTTCAACATTGTATCAGAGCCAGGTCAGAGCTCTAATTTTAGGTTAGCTGTACGGGGCCACTCACCTGCCTTCCCTCTGCGGGCTATGTGGTCCAGGGGGCGTGTTGGATTGCCCAGATCGCCTGTCTCTAGCTCCTCTAGTCTATATATAAGGGCCCTTTCTCCCTCTCCTTAACACTTGGGTTTTAAGGAGCTAATTTAGAGTTGGGCCTCCAATTTCAAGCCGCGGAGCTAGAACAAAAATGGAGGGAGAAAGATAAAACATCAATAAAAAATTTGCATAAGATTACTTTGAGTGAGATGTTTTTTAAGTGGGTTTAGACAATGCAATAAAAGAGTTGGATATAATAAATGTTATCATATTTTATATTTAGTGTCTTTAATTAGATTAGATATCTATATTTCGTGAATTATTTATATTACATCAGCATAAGATATGATATACCACAAAGTGACCGGCCAATCTCCGTGAGACACGTGTAAGTTCAGACCTACCAGAACTCGATCCTCCTTAGCTTGCTCAGCAGTGTATCCTTCAGAGCTCATTTATCCAGAGCAAGCTAATTATTCGAAACCGTCTTGCACATCTATCCTTCAGAACTTACAGGCCTGAGCACAAGGCCTCCAGATCACTCCCCGTGGTTCAGAGCTTATCACCGCCTTAAGCAATCCTACCGAGCAGGAGATAAGGAAACAGTCTTCGACAAGGAAACTACCACTCGTGGATATCTCTCAAGGGCAGTGATCAATAAGGTAACTGTCGATTCTCCGATGATCAAATCCCTATATTCGCGGCTCCAAATCCTAATCAACTTAGGATTGCCATCGCCTATAAATTAAACCCTAAGGTACGCTTACACTCATGCTCATTATTTGGGCTTACATTACAGTCTTTCAATTCAGTTTATTGACTTAAGCATCGGAGTGGCTACCGCCGGAGCCTTTCCGATGGTTCTCTGATTCCTTTTCTTTAAGTATTCTTCAGGCAGCGGAGTTCGGAGCCCTATCAACCTCGTCCAAGCCGAAACGTGCAGCATTAGTTTGGCGCCGTCTATGGGAAACGATTATCTTCCCTTCCATCTAGTGCTCTACTTATCAGCAGAATTTTCTTCTCTCTCACTAGAAGATCATGGCTCCCAATCTCCGTCCAAGAAGGAATGCTCCAAACCCGCAAAACCCCCAACGTCGACAGCCAGCCGGACGAGGAAGGGGACAAACGACCTGTCCTGCACATCAAACAACTGATACTGTGCGGCAAGAGCTTGAGTCAATCAAGCGGCACAACCAGTTAGTGCAAGAACAGCTTTTAGCCATGTCGAGGACTCTGGCAAGTCTCACTCAGAATCAAGAGGCAAATCCACCCATCAACACTGCTGCTCAGAGGACACAGCCTCCTGTTACTACCATGGGTGGAGGACCCCAAAAAGAGATGAACCGCAACCAACTAGTACACCCCCAATGTGCTACCCAACTCACTAGAGATCCTCAGCCATCAGCCGCCGCAAACAAAGGAATACCAGCCTTTGTTCCGGACATCCATTACCGAAGTACTACTAGAGTTCCCACTCCGGGTGCTTCTAGAGCAAACCCAGTGCCGCTGGAGCCCCAGCCTCATGCGGGCCCAGTTTTTCCAACACAGGATTGCCAGAATCCCCCTCCATCTACCGGTCGTGCTCATCCCATTCATATGGGAGCTGAGGCCGGGAGGCAAAACTCCCAAGAGGTATCGCCTAGGGACCCACAAAGGGCTGAAAAAGTGGCGGAGTCCATAAATCGAACTATTGTTATAAGAGGTGCCCAACACCTTCCAAAGCAGGATAAGTTGGCCAAACTACTCGGAAGACTCGCCACCCCATTCACTCTTGCCATCATGGCAGAAGAAAGACCAAGGAAGTTTGTTGTGCCGAAGTTCACCCTCTACGATGGAACCGGAGATCCAGAAGACCATCTGTCACATTACCAGCACACAATGGCCCTCCATGGGGCCTCTGATGCCTTCATGTGCTGAACTTTCATTACCAGTCTGAAAGGCACGGCCCTAAAGTGGTTTCAGTACCTCCCACTGAACTCGATTGCCAGCTTTTATGAGCTCGGTAGGCGGTTCCTAGACAAGTTCATGATGAGCAGAAGGCTCAAGAAGGGACCAGAGTTCTTGCTAAATGTCAAACAGGCTAGAAAAGAATCCCTCAGAGCTTACATTGCGCGTTTCAATGCCGAGCTAACCGAAGTTACCGATTGCAACCCAAGTTTCCTGGTGGCCGCCCTTACCTCTGGCCTTGGACTGGGAAGTTTTAGGGACTCCTTGACAAAAAGTCCTCCTGCTGACATAACTGCACTGATAGACCGCGCTAGGAAATATATCAATCTTAAATAAGCTAACGGAACGTCCCAAAAAGGCAAAGAGCAAATCCAGAAGGAAAATCCCAAAAGGGATGACCACAGGAGGGACGACCGGACGAGGGACTTTAACAAAAAGAGGGTCAGAAGCCCAAAAAAGAGAGCGGCACCCAGGGCTGTCTATAATTCCGGTCCAAGGGAGTTCACCAATTTTACTCTTCTGAACACTACAATGGCTCAAATACTTCAGTAGATCCGAGATCGTGAAAACCTAAGATGGCCAGAGCCGATAAAGGGAGATCCTAGTCTACGGGATCAAAATAAATACTGCAACTTTCATAAGGATCATGGGCATACCACAAATGCTTGCAGGTCCCTTAGATATGAGATTGAGCATCTCATAAAAAGGGGACGTCTTCGGGAGTTTGTTAAGCAAGACGGAAGACAGAATCCCAACGAAGACAAACCTTAGCAAAGGACGGACCAGAGACCTGAGCAGAGGGAAGGACGGAACGAGCCTCAGAGGCAGAACAATCATGTTATTTACGTCCTCCATGCAGATAGCTCAGCTACAGGAACATCTAACCAAGCAAGGAAAAGATATGCCCAGGAGGCTAGGAACGTCCTGCAGGTCACCAACATAGAGAAAAGACCCAGGCCCATACCAGAGATCTAGTTCACGGAGCAAGATTTGGCTCGAGTACACTGTCCTCATAGTGATGCTCTTGTCATCACTCTCAAGATTGCCAACTTTGAGATTAGAAGAATCCTAGTAGACACTGGCAGTTCTGCTAATATTCTGTTCTATGAGCCACTCAAGCAAATGAGAATCAACCTCAGCGATGTCAAGCCCTCAACTGCAATAATGGCTAGGTTCGATGGCAATCTGAGCACCCCACTGGGTATAATTGATCTGCCTACTATTATAGGGGAAGGCGAAGGACAGAAGACCACAATGTCAAAATACATGGTCTTGAATGGAAAGTCCCCTTACAATGTCATAATTGGGAGATCGTGGCTACACTAGATGGGAGCTGTCACCTCAACTTTCCACCAATGCTTAAAGTACGTCCACAATCAAACTGTCTATTCTGTCAGAGGATGCCAGCCGACCTCTCGGGAATGTCATGCTCTCACACTCAAGAAGAAGGCCACCAAATAGCAATTATAGTATGCTCGGGAGCGTGTGGATCCAGTTCCTCCCCACAATCCCGAAGAAGAGGGTTGCCCTTCCAAAATTAAGGAGCCTCTAAGCCCAAGGGCAAAGGATAGCAGGGCCAGACCAATTGGGGAACCCGTTAAAATATTAGTCAACTTTGAATCTGAGGGGCGTTATCTGCACATTGGCCCCAGACCTGACACCTACCGAGCAAGAGGAGATGATAAGATTCCTGAAAAGCAACCTCTCCGTATTCGCATGGGAGACTAAAGACATAGAGGGTATAGATCCAAACCTCATAACTCACAAACTAATGGTGGATCCAGACCACCCACCAGTAAGGTAGAAAAGAAGGCCGCTTGCTCCAGAGCGGCATCAGATCATAAATGAAGAGGTCCAGAGGTTGCTTGAAGCTAGGATGATACGAGAGGTATACTACCCTAAGTGGCTGGCCAATACAGTTCTGGTCAAAAAGAAAAATGGCAAGTGGAGGGTCTGCTTAGATTATACAAACCTTAACAAAGCATGCCCCAAGGATAGCTTTCCGCTACCAAGGATAGACCAGCTGGTTGATGCGACTGCCGGGCACGAGCTTATGAGCTTCATGGATGCCTACTCTGGTTAAAACCAAATCCAGATGTACCCTCCAGATCAAGAGAAGACAGCATTCATAACCGAACGAGGTCTATATTGCTACAGAGTAATGCCATTTGGCTTAAAGAATGCTGGGGCCACATATCAGCGGCTGGTCAATAAGATGTTTAGCCCACTGATCGGCAGTACCATGGAAGTATACATTGATGACATGCTGGTCAAAAGCTTACAGAAAGGTAGCCACCTCCAGCACTTAGCTCAAACTTTCGACATCCTAAAGCAACACAAGATGAAGCTCAACCCCTCAAAATATACCTTCGGGGTGACGAAGGGAAAATTCTTGGGGTATATTGTCTTTCAGAGGGGTATCGAGGCGAACCCCATTCAGATTTGGGCCTTGATAGAATTGGAATCACCCCAAACAAAGAAAGACATCCAGGCCCTGAACGGCAGGGTTGCAGCTCTAAGCAGATTATCTCTAAATGCACAGATCGCTGCCTACCGTTCTTCAAAGCTCTAAAAGGCAACAGAACTCTACAGTGGACAGAAGACTGCGAAAAAGCCTTTCAAGAGCTAAAGGAATATCTTGCTTCTCCAGAACTCTTGTCTAAACCAGTCCAAGGGGAGAAGCTACTCCTCTATCTCGCAGTCTTAGAGAATGTGGTTAGCTCCGTACCGGTCAGGCAGGATAGGGGAGTCCAGAGGCCCATATTCTATGTCAGTAGGGCATTGCTCGATGCAGAAAAGAAATACCCAGAGGTAGAAAAATTGGCCTACGCTTTGGTGATATCAGCCTAGAAACTCCGGCCATATTTTCAGGCCCATCCAATTGAGATCCCAACTGCCTATCCCTTAAAGTCAATATTAAAGAAGCCTGAGGTCTCAGAAAGATTGGAAAAGTGGTCTGTGGAGTTGGGAGAATTTGACATATCATATGCACCATGGAGCTCCATCAAAGGGCAAGCCTTAGCAGATTTTGTTGTTGAGTTCACCCCGGCAATACAGGATAAGGCAGAACTTTTTGAGGATTCAGAGACATGGCGGCTCTATACGGATGGATCATCCACCGAACATGGGTTGTCACACCCCGAATTCCGGCGAACCCGAGGCGTGAGTAATGAGACAAAAAGAAATAAAATAATAAAGGAATAAAAGATAATTAAGGACGATCTCATACATTCTACATGCTGTTTTGATACATATATAAGGTCTGGTCCATTGGTTCACAACATACAAAATAAAATACAGTCTCGGGCTTATGCCCTTACGCGCCCCCTGGGCCCAACATACAAAAGTGCCCTCTGGGCCCAACATAAGCCCCAATCAGACCATCTCTATGTCTCGTACAGCTGGGACATCATCTGAAATGTTTGCCCCACTAAAGGGGTCAGCTCAACATGCTGGTACAATATAATACTAATGCAAGAAACAAAACTAAGGTCGTGGCATGTGCAAGTGTACAGTCATTTCTATATGGCATTCGATATCATGATGGCAGTATATGAACAGTATACAATACATGAGTAGTATGCGTGACACACCCATGCAACTCTATGCCACCCATGTCTCATGATACGGTCATTCTCCGCCGGCATGAGTACCGTCACTTATGTCTCGCTTCACGGTCCGGAATCCGTCAGGCTTGCAAGTACCTAATGGCCGATTTTGGGTTTTTCACCACAGGATCTGCACCCTCATAATGCAAAGCACCAAGTGCTTAACTCACGCCATGTCCAAGGAATCACACTATGCCAATATGCTCTGATCTCATCATGTCATAATGCAATCTCAATGATGCATCTCATTCATACATAAAACATGCCTTCAAGTACATAATTCATAATGTCAACAGTTCTCCAAGCATGTGATTCACACACTACACTAACACATGCAATATACACATAATCATCTTCCACAGCATCACCCAACATCAGCAAGATAGCATGGAACACATAAGCAGGTAAACATTCAAGCAACAAGTGAACAATCAAGGCAGCAGATCAAGTATTCCTAATCTTAATTCTATTTCTTACTTAGCACAATATATCGTACCTGATAATCGATCTCAAACTGGAAAAGTATACTCGTAGTAAAGTGAAACCACCGTAAGAACACCGAAGGTTAGGTCACCTTCTCTTTGCCTTTCCGTGTCCCTAAAATTCATAACATGAAACTCAGTTTAATTGTCACTTGAATTACGCTATTCATCAAATTTTATGTCTTTAATTCATAAGTTTCTATTTTGCTAAATTAGACTCTACCATTGAGTCCGGAACGTCGAAGAAAATAAGTTTAGGCTTTCGTAGAATTCAATTCGGACACCTGGGTTAAAAAGGACAAAACAGTCATTTTGCACTTTACACGGGTCCTTACATTTCGTGACCTCTTTTCACAAATCGGACTCCATGGTTGAGTCCGGAATGCTCGAGATAATAATAAATAAATAAATAAATAAAAATAAAAAAAAAATTCAGGTCCTTACTTACACTCCATCATCCACTCACTCCACACTCCCACCCACACGGCACACACAGCACTTGCGTGGAAGAGAGAGAGAGATAGAGAGAGAGAGAGAGAGAGAGAGAGTAGAGATATATAGACCCACTACCAATCCACGAACCATGAGATAGATATGATAGAGACACACACCGAGAAGGACACACACACATGTAATATTTCCCCTCTTTAATAATTACACACCCACTAACATTATATATATATATATATATATACACACACCTATAATTACACACACACATTTAATATTTTCCCACTTTAAAAAAAAAAAAAAAAAGCACTCCAAGGGGCATAGGAGGTGTGTGTGAGTGTAGTCTGTATGTATATGTGTGTGTGGTGGGAGTTGAGAGGAACAGGCCGAGAGAGAGAGAGAAAGAAAGAGAAAGTGAAGGCAAAGAGAGAGTGGGAACTGGGAAGAGAAGAGAGAAGAAAGGAGAAGGAGAAGCTGAGAGCTAGAGAACGGACAAGGAGGTTGAACCAAGAGAAGGAGAGAGAAACGGAGGTAAAACTACAAAACCCATTATTTTCTCTCTCTAGAAATCTCATATATACATGATCTGTTTTGTAGCCTATTGCTTAGATTTAATTGTTGGAACTTATAGAGCATGAAATATGGAGAATTTAGGGACAAGAATCAACCAAAATGGTTGAGAAATGAGAGAGAAAAAAGGATGTGCAGGTCACGGCCATGGGGGGGAGTCTAGGCTTTTCATTGTGATTGAGAGCTTCAAAACAGTGTTAAAAGGTTCCAAAAATGTTTTAGAATGATTTAGAATTGAAAGAGGCTTCAAAAACACCAAGAAAATCAAGTTTGAAAACTTGATTTTCTGAAATTCCGGCCACCGGCGCCGGAGAAGGCGACCGGAGCTTCGCCGGAAAAGCGGGGGACGAAGGGGGGCACTGTTCCGGGTCCGGGTCGGGTCGGGCTTAGGCTGACCCGCCCCTGCCACGTGTCGCTCACTGGTTTAAATTAAAAAAACTAAATTGGGTTTTTATTTTTAAGTGATTGGGTTTGTTTTGGGCCTTTCCTATTTGGGCTACTAGTTTGGGTTTTTATTTTTAAGTGATTGGGTTTGTTTTGGGCCTTTCCTATTTGGGCTACTAGTTTGGGTTTTCATTTTTTAGTGATTGGGTTTGTTTTAAAATAGTTGGGCCTATTTAATTGAAGGGGTTTGGGCCAAATAAAATTCTAAAGGTTTGGGCTTTGATTTAAAAGGGCATTGGGCTTTCCCATTCGGGCCACATGAGTTGGGTTGGGTTACAAATTGGATTGAACCCAATTTGGGGATAGGGATATCTTATCCCAATTTTAGAAATTGTCCACTGTTTGGCTATCCATGGAGAGAATAGAACTTTCTTAAATTACAAATTAACCCCCCTGACTTTTAGGAATTTTAAATTGACCCAAGAACTTACGAAAATTATGGATTGACCCTCCAACTGTTAATAATTATGTTTTGACCCACATGAATAAAATATTAATTAAATTAATTAATTTAATTAATTAAATATTCAAAAATATCCCGAAGTCCAAATGGGACAAGTCGTTAGTGTATTTTGACTATCTTGACCATTATGAAGCCAATGGTGAAGTCCGTTTTACGAGACGGGGTCCCAAAAATTAAAAGACCCGTAGTAACATATAAAATTACCAAAACGCCCCTGAATTGAAATACAGTCAAATGAACTCCGAATGTGTTGTTGTGTTAAGTTGTTGAGATGAGTCGTGATGCTTGGATGGAATTTGAAAGGAATTGGCATTGATGAGCCAATGTGTTTTGAGGATTTCTTTATGTGTTGTGCCCTGTAGAGTGAGTCGTTACAGATGGGATTAGCATCAGACCCTAGCAGGGAGTGTGGAGATGTCTGCACGCCGCTGCACGCCTGCCGGTGAGGCGAAGCCTACGGGGGAAATGGTAATGGGAGGAAGTAATGCATTCCACATCGCCTGGCTGAGGGAGAGGTGAGTGATCCATGGGTAAGACTGCACGTCTACATGTCACAATGCCTTTTGCATTGATCTTTTATTATTATGTCGAGAGATTGTACGACTACATGGGGTGCCGGTATCCATTGTTTCAGATAGGGACCCACGTTTTACTGCCCGATTTTGGCAGAGCCATCAAACAGCCTTAGAGACTCAGCTAAGTTAGAGCTACCTTTCATCCTCAGACTGATGGTCAGTCAGAGCGCGCTATTCAGATCTTGGAAGATATGCTCAAAGACTGCGTTATGGACTTTAGAGGTAGTTGAGGGAATCACTTTGCTTTGGTAGAGTTTGCCTGCAACCGTAGCTAGCAGTTTCCTGGTGTGTTGGGCTGGGGTGGGAGAGACAATTGTTTTGGGACCCGATATAATCCGTGAGACCACAGACGAGATACAAGTGATCAGGCAGCGATTGTTGACAGCCAGAGTCGCCAGAGGAGTTATGCAGATGGGAGGCGGCGGCCCTTGTCATTCGAGGTTGAGGACCATGTGTTCCTCAAGAATACCCCCGACGAAGTTTGAGGAGATTTGGGCGCAGTGAGAAGCTGTTGCCACGATTTATAGACCCTTTGAGATTCTTGGGAGGGTTGGTGAGGTGGCTTACAAGCTGGCCTTACCACCGCAGTTATCTAGGATTCATGACGTCTTCCATGTATCTATGCTGAGGAAGTACCATCCCGACCCCTCGCATGTACTTGACTGGGTTGATCTTCAGTTAGAGGGGGATGCTGCCTATGACCAGAGACCCGTAGAGATATTGGCCTCGAGGGACCAGGTCTTGTGAGGCAGGACCATCCCTTTGGTCAAGGTTCATTGGAACCATCATGGAATTGGGGAGGCTACGTGGGAGCGTGAGGCTGAGGTTCGTGCTAGGTATCCCGAGTTGTTTGATCAGTGATGTATTTTCTTTTGTTTTACGTTATTTTAAATTTCGGGACGAAATTTCTGTAAGGAGGGAAGGATGTAAGGACCTGAATTTTTTTTTTTATTTTTTTATTTATTTATTATTTTTTTTGAAATAAATTTTTTTTTTTTTTTTAAAGTGGGGAAATATTAAATGTGTGTGTAATTATAGGTGTGTGTATATATATATATATATAATGGTTAGTGGGTGTGTAATTATTAAAGAGGGAAAATATTAAATGTGTGTGTGTAATTATAGGTGTGTGTATATATATATATATATAATGGTTAGTGGATGTGTAAGTGGGTATATATATATATTAAAGAAGTGATGTGTGTGCCGTGTGGGTGGGAGTGTGAAGTGAGTGGATGATGGAGTGTAAAGCACTCCAAGGGGCATAGGAGGTGTGTGTGAGTGTAATCTGTATGTATATGTGTGTGTGGTGGGAGTTGAGAGAAACATGCCGAGAGAGAGAGAGAGAAAGATATAGAGAAAGAGAAAGTGAAGGCAAAGAGAGAGTGGGAACTGGGAAGAGAAGAGAGAAGAAAGGAGAAGGAGAAGCTGAGAGCCAGAGGACGGACAAGGAGGTTGAACCAAGAGAAGGAGAGAGAAACGGAGGTAAAACTACAAAACCCATTATTTTCTCTCTCTAGAAATCTCATATATACATGATCTGTTTTGTAGCCTATTGCTTAGATTTAATTGTTGGAACTTATAGAGCATGAAATATGGAGAATTTAGGGACAAGAATCAACCAAAATGGTTGAGAAATGAGAGAGAAAAAGGGATGTGCAGGTCACGGCCATGGGGGGGAGTCTAGGCTTTTCATTGTGATTGAGAGCTTCAAAACAGTGTTAAAAGGTTCCAAAAATGTTTTAGAATGATTTAGAATTGAAAGAGGCTTCAAAAACACCAAGAAAATCAAGTTTGAAAACTTGATTTTCTGAAATTCCAGCCACCGGCGCCGGAGAAGGCGACCGGAGCTTCGCCGGAAAAGCGGGGGACGAAAGGGGGCACTGTTCCGGGTCCGGGTCGGGTCGGGTCGGGCTTGGGCTGACCCGTCCCTGCCACGTGTCGCTCACTGGTTTAAATTAAAAAAACTAAATTGGGTTTTTATTTTTAAGTGATTGGGTTTGTTTTGGGCCTTTCCTATTTGGGCTACTAGTTTGGGTTTTTATTTTTAAGTGATTGGGTTTGTTTTGGGCCTTTCCTATTTGGGCTACTAGTTTGGGTTTTCATTTTTTAGTGATTGGGTTTGTTTTAAAATAGTTGGGCCTATTTAATTGAAGGGGTTTGGGCCAAATAAAATTCTAAAGGTTTAGGCTTTGATTTAAAAGGGCATTGGGCTTTCCCATTCGGGCCACATGAGTTGGGTTGGGTTACAAATTGGATTGAACCCAATTTGGGGATAGGGATATCTTATCCCAATTTTAGAAATTGTCCACTGTTTGGCTATCCATGGAGAGAATAGAACTTTCTTAAATTACAAATTAACCCCCCTGACTTTTAGGAATTTTAAATTGACCCAAGAACTTACGAAAATTATGGATTGACCCTCCAACTGTTAATAATTATGTTTTGACCCACATGAATATAATATTAATTAAATTAATTAATTAATTTAATTAATTTAATTAATTAAATATTCAAAAATATCCCGAAGTCCAAATGGGACAAGTCATTAGTGTATTTTGACTATCTCGACCATTATGAAGCCAATGGTGAAATCCGTTTTACGAGACGGGGTCCCAAAAATTAAAAGACCCGTAGTAACATATAAAATTACCAAAACGCCCCTGAATTGAAATACAGTCAAATGAACTCCGAATTAGGTAAACAAATAGTGAAACTTTATTATTTCTAGCATTCCGGACTCAACCGTGGAGTCCGATTTGTGAAAAGAGGTCACGAAATGTAAGGACCCGTGTAAAGTGCAAAATGACTGTTTTGTCCTTTTTAACCCAGGTATCCGAATTGAATTCTACGAAAGCCTAAACTTATTTTCTTCGACGTTCCGGACTCAATGGTAGAGTCTAATTTAGAAAAATAGAAACTTATGAATTAAAGACATAAAATTTGATGAATAGCGTAATTCGAGTGACAATTAAACTGAGTTTCATGTTATGAATTTTAGGGACACGGAAAGGCAAAGAAAAGGTGACCTATCCTTCGGTGTTCTTACGGTGGTTTCACTTTACTACGAGTATACTTTTCCAGTTTGAGATCGATTATCAGGTACGATATATTGTGCTAAGTAAGAAATAGAATTAAGATTAGGAATACTTGATCTGCTGCCTTGATTGTTCACTTGTTGCTTGAATGTTTACCTGCTTATGTGTTCCATGCTATCTTGCTGATGTTGGGTGATGCTGTGGAAGATGATTATGTGTATATTGCATGTGTTAGTGTAGTGTGTGAATCACATGCTTGGAGAACTGTTGACATTATGAATTATGTACTTGAAGGCATGTTTTATGTATGAATGAGATGCATCATTGAGATTGCATTATGACATGATGAGATCAGAGCATATTGGCATAGTGTGATTCCTTGGACATGGCGTGAGTTAAGCACTTGGTGCTTTGCATTACGAGGGTGCAGATCCTGTGGTGAAAAACCCAAAATCGGCCATTAGGTACTTGCAAGCCTGACGGATTCCGGACCGTGAAGCGAGACATAAGTGACGATACTCATGCCGGCAGAGAATGACCGTATCATGAGACATGGGTGGCATAGAGTTGCATGGGTGTGTCACGCATACTACTCATGTACTGTATACTGTTCATATACTGTCATCATGATATCGAATGCCATATAGAAATGACTGTACACTTGCACATGCCACGACCTTAGTTTTGTTTCTTGCATTAGCATTATATTGTACCAGCATGTTGAGCTGACCCCTTTAGTGGGGCAAACATTTCAGATGATGTCCCAGCTGTACGAGACATAGAGATGGTCTGATTGGGGATTATGTTGGGCCCAGGGGGCGCTTTTGTATGTTGGGCCCAGGGGGCGCGTAAGGGCATAAGCCCGAGACTGTATTTTATTTTGTATGTTGTGAACCAATGGACCAGACCTTATATATGTATCAAAACAGCATGTAGAATGTATGAGATCGTCCTTAATTATCTTTTATTCCTTTATTATTTTATTTCTTTTTGTCTCATTACTCACGCCTCGGGTTCGCCGGAATTCGGGGTGTGACATGGGTCGGGTGTTGGCTTGGTACTACAGTCCCTTGATGGGCTCCTCTCAGAAAAGGCAGTTAGCTTGGGATTCAAAGCCTCTAACAATGAAGCAGAATACGAAGCCCTAATCCTAAGCATAAGGTTAGCTCTGGAATCTGATGTTCAGAACCTTGAGGTCCTCTCGGATTCTCAGTTGGTGGTGAGCCAAGTCCAGGGAGAATTTTCCATTAAAGACGACAAGATGCTTTGGTACGCCAAGTTAGTAAACTTATTAAAGCAATCCTTCTGAACGTTCTCCATCCAGAAAATAGAAAGGAGCCAGAACTGCAGAGCAGACACTTTGGCAAACATGGCGTCCCGCCTAAGGTCAGAAAGAGATTCTGTAGTAAGAATTTCCTACCAGCCAAGACCCAACATAGAGGAAGTTCAAGTCAACCAAGCTGATGAGCAGCCTCAGAACTGGATGACCCCAATCTACTAGTACCTGAAATCAGGGCTCCTCCCAGAAGATAAGAGCAAAGCAAGGAGAATCCGAACCAGGGCAGCCCAGTATACAATCCTGAACAATAAGCTATACAGAAGGTCTTATTCACAGCCCTTGTTGAAATGCTTAGCCCCAGAAGAATCTGAATACGTCTTGGCAGAAATTCATGAAGGGATTTATGGAAACTATAACGGGGGCAGAACAATAGCTCACCGAGCTCTAACACAGGGCTATTACTGGCCTAGCATGTTGAAGCAAGCTAGGAAGTACGTCCAGAAGTGTGATAAATGCCAAAGGTTCGCCCCCTATCAACACCAGCCTCATCAAGAGCTCATCCCAATTGCTAGTCCTTGGCCCTTTTCCCTAATGGGGGATGGACATTGTAGGCACATTGCCTAAAGCCACCCCAAACAGGAAATATCTATTGGTAGCTATTGACTACTTCTCTAAATGGGCTAAAGCTGAACCTCTAACACATGTCACTGAAAAAGAAGTTGAAAACTTCACTTGGAAAAACATTGTCTGTAGGTTCGGCATACCACGTGTGATCATCTCTGATAATGGTACACAGTTCACCGGCAAAGTTTTTAAGAAATTTTGCCAAAATCTCCACATCAAGCAACATTTTGCCTCCCCAGGCCATTCGCAAGCAAACGGGCAAGCAGAGGTCACCAACCGAACAATTCTTGATGCATTGAAGAAAAGGTTAGAACAAGCCAAAGGGAGATTGGTGGAAGAACTTCTTGGTGTTCTCTGGGCCTACAGAACAACCAGAAAAATACCCACCTCTGAAACACCTTTCTCACTCGTCTATGGTACAGAGGCGGTAATTCTTGTAGAGATCGGTATGCCAATCTTAAGGACTGAAGTCTTCCACCAAGAATCCAATGATCAGCAACTTGCAGAAAACCTGGATCTACTTGAAGAAAAAAGGGATCAAGCCAGGATTAGGATGGAAGCCTATCAGCACAGGATGGCTAAGAATTCCAAAGTGGGTCTCAAGCCTGTCAGCTTTCAAGCTGGAGACTTTGTCTTGAAAGGGGTCTTTCCGAACACCAAGGATCCCACCATGGAAAAATTATCGCCCAACTGGGAAGGCCCCTACAGAGTGACAAAGGTTGTTAGACCTACTACCTATTGGCTAGAAGACATGGCTGGGAAACCTATTCCTAGACCTTGGAATGTAGAACATTTACGGAAGTATTATCAATAAAGGTTTTTCTTTTTTTAAAATACCTCCATAAAATGTTCATCTCTAAATGCACAGACCTTCAGAGTCTGGTTCATCTCTAAATGCACAGACCTTCAGAGTCTGGTCCATCCCTAATGTACAGACCTTCAAAAGTCTGGTCCATCAAATGTACAGACCTTCAGAGTCTGGTCCATCCCTAATGTACAGACCTTCAAAAGTCTAGTCCATCAAATGCACAGACCTTCAGAGTTTGGTCCATCCCTAATGTACAGGCCTTCAAAGGTCTGGTCCATCAAATGCACAGACCTTCAGAGTCTGGTCCATCCCTAATGTACAGACCTTCAAAAGTCTGGTCCATCAAATGCACAGACCTTCAAAAGTCTAGCCATCAAATGCACAGACCTTCAAAAGTCTGGTCCATCAAATGTACAAATGCACAGACTTTCAGAGTCTGGTTCATCTCTAATGTACAGACCTTCAAGAGTCTGGTCCATCTCTAATGTACAGACCTTCAAAAGTCTGGTCCATCAAATGCACAGACCTTCAGAGTCTGGTCCATCTCTAATGTACAGACCTTCAAAGTCTGGTCCATCAAATGCACAGACCTTCAAAAGTCTGGTCCATCAAATGCACAGACCTTCAGAGTCTGGTCCATCTCTAATGTACAAACCTTCAAGAGTCTGGTCCATCTCTAATGTACAGACCTTCAAAAGTCTGGTCCATCAAATGCACAGACCTTCAGAGTCTGGTCCATCTCTAATGTACAAACCCTCAAAAGTCTGGTCCATCAAATGCATAGACCTTCAAAAGTCTGGTCCATCAAATGTACAGACCTTCAGGTCTGGTCCAAAACAAAGAGTCTAATTTGCTCAATTGCTTTCCTGAATCCAAGTATTCGCACAAGTTTCTTGGCTCGACAAGCATAGTTGCTACTATATTTACTCAAATTACTACAAGTTACTCTAGTCGAAAGACTACTCTACAGAGTTGATCTAAATAGTACAAGAGTAACTCAGACTTTGTCAAAGGCAAACTCATACACTACTGTGCAACAGTGACTTAATACATTGCCAAAGACAATTCAGTTCGCAAAATTCGCAAAGTATATCAGTTCGAAGAAGACACAAGGGTTATGAAAATTCATCTAATTGGAACTATAGACAGAAACAGTTCTAGCTAGGGAAGAACACAGTTTATTTAAAAGACAGAATCAAAGGAAAGAAACTCAGTTTTATTGATAATCCATGAGAAAGTTACATCAGAACAAGTAGATCAATAGAGACTACAACTCTAAAGACTATAATAATTGTTGACAAGTCATCTTCCAGTTTTATGCCATCATGGCTTTCTTCCTTTGACTTCTCTAGAAATCTGAAGCAAGGGTCCAGGGTCCCAAGACGCCATTACTGCCGCCACCGGCTGTCATTTGAAAGGAAGGAACCCAGACCCCCAATCTGCATCAAGGAGTACCCAGGCCATTTCATCATCACTGTCACTGGTAATAATACCAACGAAAGATGAGGGCACTGGGTCTCACGGCACCTTCATTCTCCGCCTTTATTCTCCTCAGATTCAGCATGGCATCCAGGTCGGCCCATGCAAGGGTCTCTGCCAAGGGAAGAAAGGAAGGAGGCATCTCCTCATCATCTTCATCGTCAATACTCCAAATCTCGGTTGAATCAAGAAAGGCCCACCTCCATGAGGGAAAATCCCAGCCGGATGCTAAGATGGACAAGAGGATCTCCTCCTTTAATCCTTCCTTGATGGACAAAGAGATCTTCTCCTCCTTTAACCCTTCCTTGGAAACTAGAGCAAAAGGTTGGATGACTCTCAACCATAGTTTTAATCACACTCAACTTGGATTGAAAATCGTC
Source organism: Nyssa sinensis (assembly GCA_008638375.1). Taxonomy (NCBI): domain Eukaryota; kingdom Viridiplantae; phylum Streptophyta; class Magnoliopsida; order Cornales; family Nyssaceae; genus Nyssa; species Nyssa sinensis. Next base: position 25,206,698 of record CM018042.1, read on the forward strand.
AATCATCTTCGAGTGACAATTTGAAGGCAAGGGAAAGAAAAATTGGGCATAAAAGCTTGCCCCCATATCGTATATATAGACCCCTGAAGTTGAAAATCCATCCATCCGGACCGTCGCAACGGTTGAGGAAAATGTGGGCCTTGAAAACCCAAACGACGACTGCGTAATAAATAACGCATTAAACCGACGTTTCGGAAGATTAAAAGTCAGGGTGCATAACTTCTTAGTCAAGCGTTAAAAGCTCCTAAGATGATGAAATGGGCGGAGTTAGTCTTCAATCATTATTTAATTGCAAGTTATATAGCTCGGAAGGCAACTGTCAACAGTTTAGGGTCTGAGTACCAAAGGACCGGGAACACATTGAATCTACTTGGCATCCACAACAAAAATTGACAAAGTGTCGCATCTCAGAAAGACAAAGATATTCAAAAAGAGTTAATTATATTAAAAATATGTCCAGTACATCAGGGTTTGGAAAAAATAAATAAAGACACAAAAGATTAAGCTGCAGGATCAACTGGATTGTGCTCTTCTTGTTGAGGGAGTTTAGGAGGGACGGCCTCAACCACTCTGCTAGGGACGGTAGCTTCGGGAGGAGCAACCCCGGAAGGCACAATCGAGGATATATCGAAATCAGGAAATTTGGCAAAAAATTTGGATCGGAAGTTATTGAAGCTGAACAGAATCAAGTTGTTGGCCATCTCTTCAAGCTCCGCCCTCATTTCTACCTCATTCTCCATCTTGGCCTTTTCAACTGCATCCTCTAGCTTCTGGTTATAAAGATACCGCATGCCGTCCATCTCCCTCCGAAGTCTCTCTGCCTCCAGAGCATGAAGATCCTTCTCAGACTCCATGACTACCAGAGAGTTGGATACTTCTTTCCACTTCTCCTCCCAAGCATGAGCAGTAGACTGGGCTGACCCCAGTTGGAACCTAACTTCATCCAACTCAACCTAAAGCTTGTCAACTTCCTCTGAAGCCGGAGAGACCTCCGTCAAACCAGAGAGGATATGCAAGGATTGCATTATACAGAATGAACAAGTCAGTACCATGCTGAAAGCATCTAAAAAATGAAAATCTAAAAAACTTACTTTAACTTGAAAAGAATACAGATCAGCTAGAAGCTTCACTGACTTCTGTGGCTTAAGTTTCAGAGCTCCTTTGGTCCAGAACTCCTTGAAGATCTTTTTTGCTGCCTGATTGACAGCATCAGCAGAGGCCTGAGGGGCCATTGCCCCCGACTTACCCTTGCCCGTTTTACTAATAGGGGCAAGGGGAACCACGGAAATAGGGGAAGGGGCCTCCCTCTCCCCTTCAGCGGGTTCAGGGGAGTTCGAAATCAACCTCCTCCTTTTTGTTTGGAGAGGAGGATCCATCGGGGAAGAGGGCTCCCCTACTGCTGAAGGTGGCCGGCCTCCCACCTTGCCATTACGCCCTGCGTCAGATCACCCATGCGATTCCTAGCAGCCATCAAGTGTTCGGGAGTAATGATGACGGAGTGATCTCGGTTGCTAGTTTGTAAGAGCTGACGATACAGGCCTGCAACTCGGTAGTGAAGATTGGCCTCTTCTAGACACTCTTATCTATACAAAAAACATAAATTAATCAGATCGACAGTCAGAGCACGAAATAGAATCAGAGTAGATATAATAAAAATTGGGTTTCACCCCTTCGCCCCGTAGTTCGAGGGAATGTCGAGAAGTGGTCTTGGAAGTCTTCACGCTCCCATCCTCCCTTAATGAAGAAGTACCACTTCTTCCAAGTTTTGTTGGAAAAGGGCATAGAGGAAAGGGGTCTGAACCTCTTGTTGAAAGACATATAATAGAGGCCTTCCGACCTCATGTACTTTAGATCCATGTTGCTACGGATCAAGTCAAGGGGCATGTCAATAATGTTCAGATGCCCTAGCACTATGAAACTTAACAAATGTCTCCAACTATTCAGGTTCAGGGCAAAGTTTAAACCAGCAGAAGAATTATTTTACAAGGTCAGGAAGAGGGAGTGTCAACCCCATATCGAACCAAGCCATATAAACACAAATTTCTCTATCCCTAACATCCCGTGGGCGATCTAGGGAGTCTGGAACCCTAAAAGTGACATTTGAAGGGAGGTTATACTTCTCTCACAAATTCTCTAACATCTCCTCAGTGATCGCACTCTCACCTTCTTCTCTATAAATGGGTCGACCAGAGGTCTCTCCAGCCCTATTTGGAGGCTACGCATCAATTATCCTAACCTCTGGACTGGAAAGGGACCCCACCGATCTATTCTCGGCATCTTCGATTTGAAGAATATTTACAGTTTGGAGTTGAGTAACTGTCCTAGAAGAACTTCTTGAACCAGAGGGTGACCCGGGACCGGACATGGCGGAAAAGAGGGAATGACGAAGCAGAGAAAAGAAGAATAGTAAGAGGGACTAAAAATCGAACCTGAAATCAAGTAGGGAAATGGAAGCTTCAAGCAACGGACACTCTCCAAACTTCGAGGATACGCTAGTCAGTCTGACTTGGCAATGGCAGGATTTCTGATACAGTAAGAGTGAGTGAAGCAGAAAGGTGCAATAAGCCCTTTCCCTCTCTTTATATATGTATTCAAAATATGAACCCCCTAAGCCGAATAGGCATGACGGTTGAAAGTAATGATAGCTTCCCACGCATCGGCTGCGCAATAAATGACCCATCAACAGTAACCCTAGTTTATCCAGTTACGCGAAGTGGAAAGACAGGGCGTGTGACTTTTCATGAAGCCGTAACCCTAGTTACGCGCTAAAGCTCCAACTAAGGCTCAGGGGGGGAGTAGCTGATATACCACAAAGCGACCGGCCAATCTCTGTGAGACACGTGTAGGTTCAGACCTACCAGAACTTGATCCTCTCGAGCTTGCTCAACAGTGTATCCTTCAGAGCTCATTTATCCAAAGCAAGCTAATTATTCGGAACCGTCTTGCACATCTATCCTTCAGAACTTACAGGCCTGAGCACAAGGCCTCCAGATCACTCCCCGTGGTTCAGAGCTTATCACCGCCTTAAGCAATCCTACCGAGCAGGAGATAAGGAAACAGTCTTCGACAAGGAAACTACCACTCGCGGATATCTCTCAAGCGCAGTGATCAATAAGGTAACTGCCAATTCTCCGATGATTAAATCCCTATATTCGCGGCTCTAAATCCTAATCAACTTAGGATTGCTATCGCCTATAAATTAAACCCTAAGGTACGCTTACACTCATGCTCATTATTTGGGCTTACATTACAGTCTTTCAATTCAGTTTATTGACTTAAGCATCGGAGCGGCTACCACCGGAGCCCTTCCGGTGGCTCTCTGATTCCTTTTCTTTGAGTATTCTTCAGGCAGCGGAGTTCGAAGCCCTATCGACCTCGTCCAAGCCGAAAAGTGCAGCATTAAGATATAACTTATACAAGGGAGATGTTGGTATTTGAGTTGTCCCATCTCATTAGAAAAAAAATCTAACGTCGCATTATAAAAAAAATTACAACGCCGCAATAAAAAGAGACCAGGACATCGATAAGTCAACTTGAAAAATCAATACTACTATGGTGGAGTGCCGCAACTGAGACAAGCAAGATCCAGTAAATTGGTTGAAACTCTTTCAATCGGTTAGTTAGGTTTTTCATTGTCCAAAATTTTTCTTTTTTTGATATGTTCAAGATTTTTAATGTATTTTTTTAGATCTATACATGAACTATTATCTATATATATATATATATATATATATACATGTTATGTAATTAGTAATTTGGATTATTATTAACAATATGGACCATGTTTTTTTTTTTTGGAGTCACTCTAAAAGTGAAAGCCTGCTACATTATAAATGATGTTTGCACAATCACATGTTAAAATATTGTGATTATGGTTATTGAATTTTGTAATTTATTTGTGAACAAAATTTTAATTTTAATTACTTTTTATGCATATATTTGAAAAATAGAATTTTTTTAAATGAAAATCTTGAGAAAAATAATACATAAGAAAATAAAAAATATTTATATTTATATCCCAACTTTATATTTGGTAGGCTTTCAAATACAAAATTGAAATATAACAACATATCCAATAGTATTTTATTTAGGTTAGTTTCAAATATTAAATTGAAATATTTAATATCCAATAGTATTTTATATCATTTTCTTTCCAACTAGTATATCTTATACAATCTCAACTTCTTATCCAATCGTCTAAACAAGACATATGTGTTAATGTCCTACTATTGGTTGTAGTGGCCACTCATATTTTTTTAATCCAAGCTTGAGTATGTGATTCTACTCAATCAAGGTCATAGCAACTTTATAGACTCGATCAATGGTCATAGTCAATGGGTGTTAGGCTTTGTATGGCATGTTTTGTCAAGACACATTTTAAATTTGTCATGCAGACCTTATCAAAAACATGATATTATATTATTATACATATTAATTATATGATTTAAAGTATATAATATCACATCAATGATAAAAAATTTTTTATTTACCCTACTGTGTTGCACTTAGGCTAATAAAAATACTATAAATATTGCGGATTTGTCTTAACATTTATTAGTTCAAGTGCAATCAATGGTGGACCTACAGCTTGTTTAGGGGACAAAAATATGAAAATTAGATTTTTACTTCTATTTTCTACAGAAATTTTTAAAAAAATTAGGATTTGTGCCCACTCAACACCCAATTTTTTATTTATAAGAAGTCTTCTTAAATTTTAATTTTTATGTTTTTGCCTCACAATTCTATAGTCTAGTTCCACCACTGAACTCAATGTATCCGGAACTAATGAATACTAGTTGCATTATTAACACATCATTTAAAATATAAATTGAATATAAATTTTAAAAATATAACATGAAATCTACACGTCTTCGCACCACATTTGTCAAAGTTGCGGAAAAAGCTCCTTTTGGAAAGTGAGGCGAAACCACCACTTTGAAGGTATTTTTGACCTTTTGTTGTGACTAAAAATATGTGACTAAAAATAGGTGCCTTTGGTGGACCGCCAATGGTTCAAGTCTGATGTAAAATAAGTGGTGGAGGCTTTTGAAGTACAATGGGAATATTTCAAATCTCGTTTTAAGAAAAAGTACTGGGAGACGAAGAATTGGTCAGTCACAATTTTTAAAACGGAGACCTTATCTTCACTCAAAATAACGAGACAGATAATACTTATCGCTCTGTTATGACCGAAGCTGCCCCAAACGACTTCGTTTAATCCTTCAATTTTATTTTTTTGCCATTTATATTAATTTTTATTTTCACAATTACTTTGTTCAGGAAAGTCCGAATTAACTTCTGCTTGCGGCTATAGTTTCCTGCTATGATAAGATTTATAGTTTTCTAAAAAGTCCTAACTTTTATTAATTTTAGATTTTTTCTCATTTTCGCAATTATTATAGTTTCCTTATTGTAATAAGATTAGTATAAGGAATTAGTAGATTCCTATTCAGATTACTAGTAGTCAGATTATCAATAATATATTTCTGTTTAGAAATTTGAGATTTGTTCTCTTTGGTTGATGAGTCTCCTATATTACTTGTTCTATAAAAAATTCAACGTGTTTGATTCTCTTTCACATTCTGGACTGCGTTAAAGTCTTTCCCTCAGCCACCAAGCAAAAATAAATGCAAGAGGGTCCATGTGATGGTTGTGTTTTTTTTCTTCTTTCTTTTTTTCCTTTTTTATCTTTCTAAAGGGATCAAATTTTGAAGCTGACTTTTCACATTCTGAAAACTCCTCCCAAAAAGCTTTTTTCTTCCCTAAAGAGAATTTTTAGAAATAAAACAAGAAACACATTTGAACTAGCTAGGCTTCTCTCTTTATTATTCAAAATTGTCGTAATTTTTGGCCCTAAAAACAAAATACAAAATTGATGCAGAAACAGAAACATAGAAGGAGAATCGAACACGTAGTAACAAAGTAACATGGGACTCCTCACCTAACAAGAGAAAACAATTTTCTAAAATTTGTATTTGAATTAATATTGATAAAAAAACTTAACTATAAAGACCTCTTACATCATATTTATAGTGTTAAAATATTACTACTTTGATTAGAAAATTAAAACTCATATTTTTATACTAATCCTAATACAATAAAAATTAGAAATTTGAATAGGAAACTATTAATTTCTATATTTTCTATACTAATCCTAATAAAACTAGAAACTAAAGAAATTATGAATAAATTAAAAAAAAAAACTCAACAATCCTAATACAATTCTAAGACAACTTTACGACTTTTCATATTTTTTGGATACTAATTATAAATCTGTCCTACATAAAAAATAAGTTTATATATATATATATATATATATATATATTGATATTACTGAGTTAGCATTTTAACAACTTAAATTTTTGGAGTAATCGATTATCTAACATAATATATCAAAACTTATGAGAAGTCTTTAATTTTTTTAACTCTCTCCATTTTATTTCATGCTAGGTTTATACTCATTTACCAAGTTAACAAGATCATAGATGATATATGCATAAGTTTTGGTAGGATGGAATAACATTTTCTAATGGAATAAAATCAGTCCTATAATCCCAAGGGGTAGTTGGATTGGAGACGCCAGAAGAATAAGTGCTTGAGAGTGTAAGGTCTTTGGTTTGATATTGCATGAATGTTTTGAGGGCCACCCTCTTCTTAGGCAAAGCTTGTGCAAAATAATCGTAAAAAAAACCCTAATTTACAATCTGGTCATGCGACTAAAAATTACGATAAACAGGATCAATTCGGGATTAACAAAAGAAAAATAAAAAAATCAGCCCTGTTGTGTTTTGTGGTATACATTTGTTCTTTTAATTAACACAGAAAGATTGTATTTACTAGGAGGAATGGGGCCTCGTTGAGCTATGGCAGCTGAAATGAACAAGAGGATGAAGATCAAGAAGCAGCGAATGTCGGACATGACATGATACTAGTAGTACGTCAGTCCCTTTAAAAACTTTAGATACTTGGAGTAAAATTAGTCCTATAATTTCAAGGAATAGTTGAGTTAGAGGCGTTAGAATAATAAGTGATTGAAAGTGTAAGACTTTTTGTTCAATATTGCACGGATCTTCGTAGGGTCACCTTTGTTGCGGGCAAAGTTTGTACAAAATGACCATGAAAGAGATCCTAATTTACAACCTGGTTAGGTGACCAATGATTATGATTGGTGGAATCAGTTCCGATTAACCAAAAAAAATATATCAGCCCTGTTGTGTCTTGTGGTATACATTTGTTCATTTAATTAAAACAGAGAGAGATTGTACTTACAAGCAGGAACGGGGCCTTTTTGAGCTATGGTAGCTGAAATGATAAAGAGGATGAGGACCAAGAAGCAGCGAATGATGAAAGACGCAGGAGAAATAGATGCCTTGTTCCACATTTTGCTACTATAAATAATTTTTTAGGAAAGTTAGACTGACTTTTTAAAATTTCTAACAATTATAATAATTTTATTTAAGATTTTTAAAATTATACTGATTTTTGTTATTTTATTTGACAAAATATAGATACTCGTTCCAGTCAGCTTTTTTTTTCAAAATGTTAAAACTATCCTTATCATGTTTTGTTTTTCAATTTTTTAAAATTTGACTATTTTTTTATTTTTCAAATAAATATTGATAATAACCTTAAAATTATTTTTATATAAAATAAAAATAATTTAGGAAAAAATACTAAAAAGTTAAAATAATTTTTCTTAATCCAAAAAATTCATAATATATTTTTTCTATCTAAAAGATGAGAAAAAGAAATTTTTAATACAAAAAGTCTAATTGTTAACTTCTATCTTAACACCGTTAAAAAATATTATTAATTAGACCAAAATGATCTTCAATTTAAAAAATATTAAATAATAGATACAACAAATTATTCAATTAAAAAAAATAATAATTTTTTATTTATCTAAAATATTTAAAAAATAAATCTTCACTTTATAAAATATTATGACTTTTTTGGGTGCTTCGTAATTTCAAATGAAACGAAAAAATTTCATAAGCATGTCTAGGGATGACTGTCACTAAGGTCTTAGGCCTTAATGGGTTGTGTTTGAAAATAGCTCCTACATGAGTCAGTCATCGTGCCTTTTGGCAGATTGGTCAAAAGTTTGAAAAGTTTTTGCATGAAGTGATTTTAAGGACTTGCCTAATAAAATCCTATCATTCAGATAAAATATTACACAAGGACCCGGTCAGCCGGGACAGAGCCAATGAAGGATGAGGCATCCCTCAATTTTTTTATTAAAAACATTTCTTATGCTTTTTGAAAATTCTTTTTAAATATATATCTTAATTTTTATTTTTGCATCCCTAAATTTGTTTGTTAAAAACTTTTCTTATATTTATTGTAAATTTATTTAAATATATTCTTTTATTTTATATTTTTATCAACTACGTGTCACATTCTCATTATGTGTTTTAGTGTTTATGTATGTAGATATACGGCAGTGTTGTGTTCTTGTAAGCAAGGCAATTGAAAAAAAATATCCACATGGGTTTCTTCCTTGGAAAGATGAGGACCAAAAGAAAAGAAAAATAAAATAAAGAGGCAGCTATGTTGCGAGGAAAAATGCTTAGATTTAAAAGAAAAGCATTAATTAAGTATTTTAATAAAATTATTATTTCATAGAGATCAAGATTACTATATATAAAAAACTATTTTACGAGAGCATCACATGTATAACAATACTCACAGTTAATATTTCTAAGATGTAATGAAAATTTCTTAATTACATTTCTGGTTGAATTTTAAAACATTAGATACTAGATACTTTGATTTAAAGATTAGTTTTGGAAAAGCATCTTTTTTATATGATTGTTAAAAATCTTTTGGGTATACTAATTTTTTTTGAGATTTTTGACAATTATAATAATTTTTTTTAAGTTTTTTAAAAATACACTGACCTCTTGATTTTACCTCCGATAATATACGGATATATCTCTCCAGTCAAATTTGTTTTCAAAATAATAAAACTATAAATTTTATTTATTTATTTTTAAATTTTGGCTAATTTTTCTAGCTTTTTTTAAAGATTTTTTATTATTTTTTTTAAAAATAAATTGAAGGAAAATAATTTAAACTAAAAATAAATTTTACAAAAAATGGTTTTGTCATTTTGAAAATAAAATTTTACTGAATAAACTATCTGTATATTATTAGATAAAATAAAAAAAAATAGTAAAATTTTAAAAACTTTCAACAAAATTAGTGTAATTATAAAAGTTTTCATAGGTGCTGGCAGTGTATGATGTGATTGCTTGTGTACTTGGATTCTAGGTATGTTTTGACAGCAAATTTTCTAGTGCCGCTTCCACATGTACGTCTGGGTATGTATACATTATTACATCGTATTATACATAGAATGAAAAAGTTAAAATTAGAGTAAAATTACACTAATCTTTACAAATATTTTCTTTCAGTTAATTTCATTTTTTTGAAAATGACAAAATTAACTCGTTTATGTTTTTTTTTTTCAATTTTTAAATTTTGACTTTTTGTTTTCATTTTTCAAATAAATATTAATTAAGATCTTAAATTTATTTTTATATCTTAAATTACATTGACATTCCCTGATATTTTGTCATTTTTATTAAAAATTTTGACTAAAAAAGATATTTGTATATTATCAAATAAAATAGAAGATATTAGTGTAATTGTCAGAAATCTCAAGAACAGTATTTGTCCTAAAAATTATGAAAAAAAGCATAGTTTGAGACATGTGACCTATTATAAAATTAATGATACATGCAATAAGAGTTAAAAGAGAAAAAGAGAAAAGAATACAAAATTTACATAATTCAACAATGTACTAGAGTTCTCGTGAACAGCTATGTTTTTCACTGTATAAAAAATATGATTATAATATATATATATATATATATATATATATTGCTTGGACACATAAGACCTATATAAATAGTTAAACTTATTACAAAAATATATTGCAGTTTGCTTCTCAAACATAACATATTTTGGAACAACATGCTAACATATTTTACAAAAAGGTCATCACGTCAAAATATATATTTGAAATAGAATTTTAAAAAGATAACTTGAAATCTACACGTTTTTGTAACATGAAATCTTCGCACCACATTTGTCAAAGTTGTGGAAAAGGCTCCTTTTGGAAAGTGAGGCGAAACCACCACTTTGAAGGTCTTTGGCATTTAGCTGTACGAAGTCAGTCATTGTGCCTTTGGTTTGGTAGACCGCCAATCGTTCAAGTCTTTCTCTTAGCCATCAAGCAAAAATAAATGCGAGCATAGTTATCAGGTCATTATACCGGATCTATTCAAAAAAATTTCGTGATTGAAAATAAGTGTCAACTAAGTCAATTACATACCATAAATGGTACAAGCATAATTATCAGAATCGGACCGAGTCAGACGGATTAACCGTTTGAACCGGGAACCAGACATTAAACCGGTTCGGTTCGATTAATCTACCATTTTTGTTAAGGAACTGAAAAAAACAATTAAACCGGCCGATTTTTAAAAAAATCCAGTTGAACCACCTTTTATTTTTTTAATACTTACAACCTTTTTTCTCACAAAACTTCTTATATTTGATGATTAAATGATAAAATTTGGTATAACATAAGGTATTGTTGCATGTATTTTTTGTTACATATACAAATATATAAAACTTATATATTAAGATAATTTCAATGATAATGCTTATGCTTATATTTTGTTATTTATCACTAGATAATAAAAAATATTTTTTTCTTGTTATTTTCTTAGGTTTTAATAGATTTATGTATATTTTTAATATATTAATTATAAAATCGGTTGAACCAACGGTTGAACCAGTGAACCGTGAACCAACCCTTCACCGATTCAGCGTCCAGTCCGATTATGAGAACTATGGGTACAAGTCTTTGGTCGCTCCTAGCCACCGAGAGGAAAAATAAATGCAAGAGGGCCGACTGTGTCCATGTGATGGTTATTCTCTTTTTCTTTGAAGTTGAGTAGACAGAATTTATGTACTTATATAATCAATTAAAATCTAATAAAATTATATTTAATTAATTATGATGATTGGTAATTGGTCTACTTTGTTCAATCCATATAAGTTTGATTATTATCTAAGAATTTTTATTGTTAAATTATGCAGACAGTGAATTTAGGTGTACGCATCAAGCATTTATAATAAATCAGAACAGAGAAAATATAAAGGATAAAATGATGTATTGTGAAGAAATTCTCATGAGGTAGAAAAACTCACTCCCTATAAAAGAATTCACTAATTAATCAAAATAACAACACAAGTTTACATAGAGAATTCCCAAATAACTAACATGCCACATCCTTCTTATTCTCATGTCAAATGTACCATTATCAATATACATTACTGACATAAGAAATATTTTACTTGTCACTTTCTAATAATGTATATGGATGTTAAAATAAGATACAACACACACACACACACACACATATATATATATATATATCAAGTTAGCATGAAAAACCCAGTGTTTATTCTTAAAGCATATTTATAGACATTATACGAAAATTTAAAAAAAATGATAATCATAACTATTAGATAAAACATATATCATTAGGTTCAATCTAATGTTATGGTATATCATCATTAGTTTAATAATAAAAAGTACAGATTACTAGTTTTATGGTATAATCAGTCTACTTCAATGAACTCAGCGATTTTTAACTTGGAAACTTTTCTGAAAGTTATTCACACAAATTTTATTTCAGACTTAACTCCAAAGTTACAGACACACAATGGAACTGTAATTTGGCTTACACATATAAATAAATCCATACCACAGACTAATTCATTACAACAAGATAGAGAAACTTATTATGAAATACAAAATACTAGCACCAAACAGCCCCAGAATGCATGAGAACCATGCAGCTGCCATGCTTTACTTCATGTCACATCTATGGTTATGGGTTCATTCTTCCATTTATCACCCGCTAAGGTTTTCCTGGTCTGGAGGGGTTGCTTGGAACTGGGTTTCTTGGCGGCGCTCCTATGTTATGCAGAGGGAGAAAGATTGAGAAAATATTAAAAATAAATAAATTTGCAGAAGACTACTTGGAATAAAATCAGATGAGAGATTGTACTTACCAGTGATGAGTAGTTGCCGTGTAGCTACGGCCGGAGAAATGAAGAGAATGAAAATCAAGAAGCAGAAAATGATGAAAGAAGTTAGAGAGACAGAAGTCTTGTTCAACATTTTGCTACTATATATGTTGATGAGAGAAGGATCCGTACGGTTACTCCAACCTCTTTGCTGACACTTATATAGACAATTGCATATATATAGAGAAGGGATGTGGAAGGTACCTTTATCTTCTGCAATAGCTTTTTAGTAATTGACTTAAAAAATTTAAATCATTGCTCAAGTGAAAGTTGCATGTTGTCATCTACTCTAGAAATTTGAGGAAACAATCTCTATATATAACTTTTTTTAGCATTTTCTTTTATCAGCAAAAATTAGCATGTTATTTTAGTAAGTGTAAACAAATTATTGTAAAAAATATGTGATGCAACAATGAAAATAAAATAGAGACTAGATCTCGTTCTAACATAGCAATGTTAATATTAATATATATATATATATGAGTAAAATGGAAATATAAAACTTTATTAATGATAGAATGATCTCCAATTAATATTACATTTTTGAAAAATTAATTTTTGAAAAGTTCTAAACTTATTTTATTACTTTATAACGGTATTTCTTGAAAAATCGCGCTTAATACAGTCAAAAGCCAAAGGTCAAATTAATATCATTAGGTCGAAATCCAGTGGGAAAAAAAGATTACAGGAATTTTTACTTTCTAACTTATTTTATAATGGTACATATGGAGCGTTGTACCAACTTTAATTGGCCCCTTACTAGTAGATGATAGGATTGGTCCTCTAAATTAGTTTGCCGAAAAGTCGGATACCGAGTCATAAAAAAAATAAATCATTACTCTTTCTTTGAGCTTTGGGCTCACATTGTTGTGGCACACAATGCCCACATATATATAAATTATAAAAAGTTTTATTTAAGTAGTACAAATATATATTTTTTACACGATTGACGTGACTTCAAATTAACCTACTCACATCATTGTACCCAAAAAAAACATCTTTCAATTATTACGCACATGAGAGATTGGTATTCCTATAATTTTTTTCCCATTGGTTTTAAATATTTGTATATATAAAAAAAAATGTTGTCTACTTTAAAAATATGACTTGGCAATGTTTATATATATATAATATATTTTTAAGTATGTTATTATATGAGGTGTAAATATACTCTTGTACTAGATATGAATCCAGATGTGAATGCTTCCTGGATTTTCAAATGAAAATGTAAGCATACAAAGGCCAAAATTCTTATGTAGTGAACTCCCTACCAAGGTAACAGCAGATGGGACAGTCATTTGATTTGTTGACCACAGAATAACGTGTTTGGACTTCAAATGAATATGTAGACTACTTTATTAAATATTTTCGTGCCTTCGGCAGACAGCTGTCTTTTGCTCACTTTAAGTCCTTGCGGAAAAATAAATGGCAGAGGGCCCATGTCCATCAGATGGAGGTTCCGTTTTCTTCTTTTCTTTCTTTAAAGGAGAATTTTTAGAAATAAAACAAGAAATACTTTTGAATTAGATTTTCTTACGAAATTTGGATAATTTATGTTATTGATTTTTTTTTAAAGATTGTATTTTTTTCTTTTATATATATATATATATATATATATATATATATAGTGTTTGTTGAGTGAGTACTGAGTCATGTGATTTATTAGTACTAGTCATGAAGTGAAGATTCAAGACATCTCGCATTTATAATAATGTCTGAAAAAAATGTGCAATTTCAAATTATGTGTTCATGCTTGTTATGAATTTTTATTAGACACATACCTTAAAATTATTGTTAAGTTTAGATATGAACTTTATTTATAATTAATTTGACCTTAAGTTGATTTAATTTTGACTATAGGTTAATCTTCTCTGAAAAATTAATTTTTGAAAAGTTCTAAACTTATTTTATTACTTTATAATGGTATTTCTTGAAAAATCGTGCTTAATACAGTCGAAAGCCAAAGGTCAAATTAATTCCATCAGGTCAAAATTCAGCAGATGTCACTTTTTTTTAGGGCTAATATATATATATGAGGCGTTGTCCCAACTTTAATCGGCCTCCCATTAGTAGATGATGATTGAATTGGTTTTACAAATTAGTTGATTGAAGAGTCAGATACCAAGTTATAAAAAAATAAATCGTTACTTTTTCTTTGGGCTCTGAGCTCACATTGTCGTGGCACCTAGTGCCCACATATATATAAATTATAAAAAGTTTTATTTAAGTAATGTAAGTACATATTTTTTACATACTTGACGTGAGTTCAAATTAACCTACTCATATTATTGTACCCAAAAAAAAAAAAAAAAACATCTTTCAATTGTTAGGCCATGATAGATTGGTACTCCTATAATTTTTTTCCCATTGGTTTTAAATATTTGTAAATATAAAAAAAATGTTGTCTATTTTTAAAAATATAACTTGGCAATGTTTATATATATATATATATATATATATATATAATATTTTTAAGTATGTTATTATATGAAGTGTAAATCTACTATTGTACAAGATATGAATCCAGATGTGAATGCTTCCTGGATTTCCAAATGCCTGTCAAGGTAACATCAGATGGGACTGTCATTTGATTTGCCAACTACAGAATAACGTGTTTTGACTTCAAATGAATATGTAGACCACTTTATTTCAATAATTCTCTTCTCAAATTTTGTCTTTTTTGAATTTTCGTCCTATGCATTAAATTGTATGACTATTATAAATCAATAATTTCCTTCTTTTAATTAAAGAGGATAGCACATGTTAAGATTAAAATTGAAAGAATATATTAAATATTTTTGCCAACATATGGTTTTATAGAAATGGAGATTACTATGATTAAAAAACTATTTTATAACACCGTTATATTTATATTACAATGATTATAATAAATATTTTAAGTTATAACAAAAATTTCTTACCTACATTTCCAGTTGAATTTTAATACATTATATAATATGAATTACATAAGTTTATATAAAATAAATTATACTGATTTCTTCTGAAATTTTTAACAATTTCATTAATCTTTCTCACTTTATTTGACAAATTATAAATACTTCTTTACAGTCAATTTTTTTTCCCAAAATGGCAAAATTATCTATTTTTGTAATTTTGTATACATTTTTTCAATTTTTATCAATTTTTTAATTTTTTTCTTTTTTAAATAAATATTAATTAAAATAAATTTATAATTTTAATTAGTATACGTTACTTTAAAGAGTGTATTTTTCAAAAACCTTAATGCAGAATAGTGTATTTTTCAGAAACTTAAAAAAAAAAAAAATAGTATACATTACTTTTATTTTATTTTATATGATTGTTACCGTGAATATTTTTTTTTTTTCGGTCTTGTTCCTTCAAAAGTTGAAATTGTCAAAAGTGGTGGCAATGTTGATGTGATTGTTTGTATATTTGGATTCTACTGCATTTTGGAAACAATTTTCAAGTGCCTGCCCAAAATGTACGTTTGTGGAAGTGACAAAATCCGAGTCTAAATCACGTAACCAATTCAAATTTTCAAACCAATCATAAAATATAGAGATAATTATACTTATCTTTCATGAGATTTTTTATAATTATAAAAATATTTTTTATGATTTCAAAAATAACATTATCTCCCGTGTCAGAACTTGTCCCCAAATAACGTTAACGGAGTTGACCCATTTACCAAATTACCGTTATATTTTAATAATATTTTTTTTTTATTTTTTCTTCTTTATTTTTCCTCTCTCTCAATTGCAGCACACTCTCTCTCCCCACTCCCACTCCATCTCACTTCCCTCTCTCTCTTATTTTCTCTACCCAAAACAACATCGACCAAAATTGCCTTTGTCACTACCACCCATGGCCGCTCCAGCACCACCGCATGTCACTGACGCCATAGCCACCAACTATGTCACCAATACCGCCAATCTGGTTCGAGTTCTTTGTATTGATAGGTCGGAGCGAGATGGGTATTCAACGAAATCAACCCATTCATGGTTGTCGGTAGTGGGAGCAATTGGGTCGTCGATCTCATCGAAATGGACAGTAGTCTGGGTCAGGAATTTGGCCGTTGATCTGGGCAGTTCAATGGCGCTGTTGAGGCTTTGTAGCCTCAGATCTGGGTTGTGTTGGTGGTGTCTATGGTGCGGGATTGTTGGAGATGAGGGTGGTCTGTTAATGGTGCACGGTGCAGAAACTGTTGGAGGGAATGGTGTTTGTTGATGGTGAGGCGCTGTGTTCGTTAATGGTAAAGAGATTGGCAGTGAAACTGAGGTTTTTAACTGCAGATGGCAGTGGAGTTTTGATGGTGACGGTGGCTGCCACAAATGGTGGTGGATCTGGTTCGTAACATCAACTGTAGAAGAATGAGGTTCAAGTTGATGAACAGGAGAAGGCTGCAATACATCTCCATCACCATTCTCCCCGGGGTTGATTAATTAGGTTAAGGAAAATATGAGGCGACCCTCATTAAAGAGAACATTTGTCGATTGTCAGCGTGAACGAAGCAGCGGGCATACCAGAAATGGATTGTCAGGAATGGTAGATAGAGCAAGGATGCATAGCAGGCTTAAAACAAGACACAAGTGGGACGCACTGAGGCTGAGCTTTCCTGTACTACTCATTGGAGCTAGCATACGAAATTTTCCGTTGAAGGTTTCAACTATCAGGGCGGCCATTGCGAGCGATATTTAGAATCGAAACCATCCTCAAGCAATTGCCTCTTCATCTTTCTTTCCCCACGCCTTCTGCCTTTGCTGTTCTTGTCTCTCAAAAAGGGGAGTCCAATCTCTAAGATTTGCAATGGCTTAGTACTGGTGTTGAGGAATTTGGGTTGTAGAGAGAGAGAGGAATTTGGGTTGTAGAGAGAAAGAGGAGATGCAGGAGAAATTTTATCTTTTTTTAATTAAACAAATTATTGTTAAAGTGAAGGTAGTTTTGTCATTTAACCATGACTTGTAAGGGGTAAAATTGGCATTTAGACAAAAACATTGCTTACATCATCAAACTCTGTTAGGTCAACTAACGGTCATTGACGGCAAGAGAGAATCTGTTATCGACAATGAAACCAAAAGGAGGACAATGTTATTTCAGAAATTACAGGAAAGGTTTCTGTAATTATTAGAAACCTCAGGCAAGGTAGGTGTAATTTACCTCAAAATATATTGTAGTTTGCTTGACAAACATGCTTGGTTGTAATGGCCAGGCTTTTGGCTATGCATTTTACATTTTGTCATTAAGAGTTTATGAAAACATGGGATTGGTATTACTTGTGGGTGTGACAGAGTAATAAAAATGTTATTTATCAAGTCAATAAAGTATTTGCTTTACATCCTACTTATAAAGACATTTTATGTCTCTATAACATAATCCTAATAAGAAATCTAAAACCTATAAAAGTGTAATTACAAGAAAAATCTTTTGTTTATGTGATATAATCCAAATTGAAAATTTAATGACAATAAAAGTCTAATTTCACACAAAAGGCTCATAAATGATTGAAAAAAAAAATTCAATTATGTAGCTATATGTCTAAACAAACATGAATGGTTATTTTGTATTCCCTAATTTATATTTTTATAAATTTCAGTACTCGAATAATTTCGATTACATAGTATTCTATTGTTAAAGTTTTATTCAACTTATATATTTCTTTTAAAAATCACATTTTTTTTATTAAAAATCTTTTTCTTCTTGCATCTTAGGAAAAAAAATCACATTTATTGTTGTCGCTTTAGGTCTCAAATTATCCTGAGCTAACTCTGAGTTCCCTCTACACCGATAGTTGACAGTTAGAACTTAAAGGGTGGGCTTGACTATTACGAAAAGAAAGACTTAGTCTGATGCACGTAAATTGATGCAAAATACTCCTGACTGATCCATAAAAAAAATACATAATAAAGGTGATAAACTTTATGCGTTTTGTGAAATAAAATATTTACACAAGACGATTTTCTAAGTTGTGGAAAAAGCTCCTCATGAAAGTGAGGCGAAACAACAACCAATTTGAAGCTCATATATTTGGCTGTGATTGAGAAATGGTGCCAACTAAGTCAGTCATTGTGCCATTATAGACTGCAAATGGTACAAGTCTTTGGTCGCTCCTAGCCACCGAGAGGAAAAATAAATGCAGGAGGACCAATATTCATGTGATGTGAGTAATTATTCGGTGTGATTGTAATGTCAATTTTTTCTAAAAATAATTAATAGTTTCTAAAATCAAGGAAAAACTAATATTCTGTGAGATGCCATTACACAATGACGTGATATGATGGTCTTATTGGATAATTTCTCCATGCAATGGTTATTCTCTATGTTTTTTTTTCTTCTTTTTTTTTTTTTTTTGAAGTTGAGTAGCCACAATTTATGTACTAATATAATCAATTAAAATCTAATAAAATTATATTAATTAATTATGATGATTGATAATAGGTCTACTTTATTCAATCCTTATAAGTTTGATTACTATCTAAGAATTCTTATTGTTAAATTATGTAGACTGTGAATTTAAGTGAACGTATCAAGCATAATATATCAAAACAAAGAAAATATAAAAGATAAAATGATGTATAGTGAAAAAATTCTCATTAGACAGAAAGATTCACTCACTATAAAAGAATTCAGTAATTAATCAAGATAACAATAAGAATTCTTAGATATTAATCAGTTAGTGATTAACTAGTATCCCATTAAATGTTTAGAACGCGAACACTTTTCGAAAGATTGGAAGTATTTGGGGTGAAGTCATGCAATTAGATGAGGCTACCATGCAATCTTTGTCCTTTGATTGTGGTAAAGTGTTGATCAGGACTTCATGCATGGATTTGATTAACAAGGTAGTAAAGTTGAATTATAAAGGAAAGTTTTTTTTTCGATTAGAATGACTGAAGAGCAGCAGATTGTTAAAAAGTTTTTAATATTCAGAATTCCTGGGTTTGCAGAGGATAACTATGAAAGGGAGGTAGACGATGATGTGACAAAAAATGGAAATAGCATCAATGACCTGGCCAGCGTGAACGAAGCAATAAATGAGGAAGTGGAAGAGTCGGCAAGAATCAGTTCCACCCCGAAATCTGGGAATGCAAAGAGTTTAATGGAAAATCATTGCAGCAGTGAAGATGAAGAGGTTGATAAGGCGTATAAATCTCTTTCAAATATTAACATAGGATGCGATAAGGGCTACGAAGTTTCATTTGTAGGTGGGCCGATCAGTATATTTAGTGGTGTAATTAATAATGGGCCGGTTATTAACATTGAAGTGTTTCTAGGCCAGGTCTACCGCAGCCCACTAACATTGATTTAAACCAAAAATCAAATGAAGGGAATGATAACTCAGTGGGCTGTTTTGCATTGATACAGACAGAATCTAGTGAGGTTAGCGTTCTACAAGAGAGGACGAGAAACTAAAAAACTCGATAGGGCAAAAAAAGGGTAAAATCGATGGGAGCTCGAGACCTTGCAGAAGGAAAAACAACTGTTTTCAGAAGAGAAGGAAGACAATGTGGTGTTCAGGGCTGCTGCTGCAACTATTTCATTATCTATGTCTTCTAAATCCAACTCAAAATCGACTAGAGTCGTTCTCAGTGAAGCTTAGGCGGCATGGGCTGTTGGCAGACTCTTGGGTGTCGAAGGAGATGATAATGATCATGAAGTCGTCAGTCGAATTAGGGAAATGGAAGAGCAGGAAGATAGAATGGAGCAATTGGAGCAAAGACATTCTGTCTGAGCCTCAACTTGCATTGGGGGTTTTTCATTGGCGTTGATAAGTTTTTGATGAAGATTATGACATGGAACATAAGAGGTTTGGGCAAGGCGGAGAAGAGAAGAAAGATTAAAATTCTGATTAGAGAGAAACAAGTCGATATGATTCTATTACAGGTAGCCAAAAAGGAAAATATTTCGAGATTCTTGGTTCAATCCCTATAGGCCGAACTCGAAGTTTGATTTCGTGGTTGTAGACTCTATTGGTTATTCAGGAGGCCTACTCTGTATTTGGGATTCTTCAAAATTTTCAATGACTGCCCAGTTATGCGAAAGGAATTTTATCATTACTTCAGGTACTTTTCTCCCTGATTTCAATTGTTCTATTGTTAACGTATATGCTCCTAATGTAGCTGAAGATAGAAGAGTTTTATGGGGCATTTTATCGGGGTTCAAAGATAGTTAAGGAAGGCCTTGGTGCGTGGCTAGCGATGTCAATGAAGTTTTGAAAATGGGTGAAAGGAAGGGTTGTATCAGAAAAAATAGTGGAATGAGGAAATTTAATGAATTTGTAGAATCCTTGGGTGTGGTTGATTTTCCTCTGCTAGCAGAAAATTTTCGTGGAGCAATCCTATGGAGGGGGATAAATGGAGTAGAATTAACAGATTCCTCATCCACCAGGAATGGCCTTGATAAATTTAAGTTGAGACAGTGGAGTTTGCCTCGTTCCCTATCAGACCACTGCCCTATATTATTAATGGAGGATGAAAGGGACTGGGCTCCAAGCCTTTTAAATTCTTAAATGCCTAGACCCGCCACCTTGGTTTTCTTCCTTCGGTGAGTAAAGAATGGAATGATTGTCAAGTATCGGGCTGGGCTGGTTACAGAATTTTTAAAATGCTGCAGTGGATCAAGAAGGCTCTGAAGTTATGGAACTCTAGTGTTTTTGGTAATATGGAGCAGAGATTGAAGGATGCTCAGGCTGAAATGCATGCTTTGGATTAAATTTCAGAATGCAGGGATTTGTCAATGAATGAAATTTTGAAGAAAAAGGAATTGTTGGGTTCTTTTCAAAGTGTTAGCAAAATGGTGGAATGGTCATGGCTTCAGAAATATCATCTGAATTGGTCATTAAAAGGAGATAACAACACCAGATTCTTTCATTTGGTGGCAAATAGCAGACAAAGAAGGAATTTGTTTGGTTCTTTTTTGGTAAATGGTGTTGCCATTGAAGATCCAGTGGAACTACAAAAAGCTGTCTTGAAGCATTTCAAGTCCCAATTCTCTGAAGAATGGGTTTCGATGCCCAAATTGGGAGGACAGTTTGAAGGTGTTTTGAGCAAGGATATGAAGCGGATTCGTTTGAATTACCCTTTTTTGAAATTGAGGTTTTGTAGGCTATCAATGATTGTGATGAGAGTAAAGCGCTTGGTCCGGATGGTTTTAACCTTCTTCTTCTGAAAAAATGTTGGAAAGTGGTCAAAGATGATCTTATTCAATTTGTGAATGAATTCCACTCTAATGGTAAGATTACTAAAGGATTGAACTTTACTTTTATTACTTTGATTCTGAAAAAGATAATCCCTCTTCTCTGTCGGAATATAGGCCTATCAACCTAATTGGAAGTATATATAAGGTCCTGGAAAATATTTTAGCTGGGAGATTGAAAAGAGTTCTACCGACTGTTATTGGTGAATCTCGATCTGCTTTTTTAAGCGGGAGGTTTATTTTAGATGGTGTTTTTATAGCAAACGAGGTAGTCAACTGGTGGAGGAGAAATGAAAAGAAAGGTTTGTTATCGAAGTTGGATTTTGAGAAGGCATTGATAATGTTTACTGGAGGTTCCTTCTTAAGATGATGAAGAATTTGAGCTTTGATGATAAATAGATTGGTTGGATGGAAGGGTGTATAAGCACAACATATCACCTAGTCCTTGTAAACGGGTCTCTTACAGCTGATTTTAAGAGTGAGAAAGGCTTGAGACAAGGGGAACCTCTTTCTCCGTTCTTCTTCATTATTACGGTAGAAGGTTTGAACACTTTGTTTAAAAGAGCTAAAGATTGTAGCCTAATTTGGGGAGTGCAAATTGGGAGAGGTAACCTATCCATTTCCCACCTTCAATTTGCAGATGACACAATGATTTTTGTAATGCTGATTGGGAAGAAGTCATTAATGTCAGGAGAATCTTAAGATGTTTTGAAGTCATCTCCGGGTCGAAAATCAATTTCCATAAGAGCACCTTATGTGGAGTCGTGGATTTCTAAATCGGAGGTATCGGAGTTCGCAGCTGTTTTGAAGTGCAAAAATTATTCATTCCCTCTAAAATTCTTAGGTATCCCTCTTGGAGTTAGTCTGAGAAATAAAATCAGTTTGGTCCCCTATGATTGATAAGATAAAGAGGAAGATAGCGGTGTGGAAAAGAAAGTTTTTGTCCTTTGGCAGGAGGTTAGTTCTTATCAAGTCAGTCTTGGCTAATCTGCCCATCTACTACTTATCTATCTTTAGAATCCCAATGGCTAAAGAAATTGAGAGAATTAAAGCTAGATTCCTGTGGGAGAGAGGACGAATCTAGAAAGAAGCTTCATCTTGTTAAATGGAGTAAACTACTAGTTTCTAAAAAAAGATGAGGCTTGGGGCTTAGAGATATAATAGTAATGAATAAATTCTTATTACTCAAGTGGTGGTGGAGATTTGGGAAAGATAGAGATGCATTGTGGAAAAAAGTTATCTGTGAAAAGTATGGTTTTTCATGTAGTGCTTGGGTTCTGTGTGGAATGTCTTATAATAATAAGGCCTCTAGAGTTTGGTTGGATATTCTAAAGCTTGAGAACTATAACTGTGCTTTGTTTAACTATTTTAAAGAAAATCTGCAATTTATGGTTGGGAATGGAAATGATAATTTTGTATGGAATGATTAGTGGGTTGGGAAATTTTCTCTCAAGTCCAGCTTTCCCAAATTATTTATGTTGGCTAAAGAAAAGAATCTATCCATGGCTGAGTTCTTTCAGAAGATTAGTTGGCTTGAAGGTTGGCAGAATTTATTCAGGAGGAGTCTATTTTCTTGGGAAGAAAATTATCTACTTAGATTAAAGTTTACGGTTCTTTCGACCTATATTCCATGGTCAAGTTATCCTAATAGTATTATGTGTAAGAAATCATCATCAGGCATGTTTTTGGTTAGATCTTTATACTGGTTTTATGATTCAAATCTTGGCCCAAAAGTTAAAGCTATGAATATAGTTTGGAAAAATTTAGCCCCTCCAAGGATAAAATTTTTTGGTTGGCTTTCTTGGCATGGCTGAATGAAAATGGAAGATCTTTTGCTTAAATGTGGAGTTATTAGTGATCAAGAATCTGGTTTATGTCAATTTTGTAAATTGTAGTTTGAATCTTCAAACCATATTTTCCTTCATTGTTATGTGGAATGGAGAGCATGGGCTACTTGTTTAGATTGGTGGGTTTTTCGGTGGGTAATCCCTAGTTCATTAAAGCAAGTATATGACTGGTAGATGGGAACTAAGTTTAAGAAGAAGATTAATCTAATATGGAGGTCTATCCCGCTAGCTATTTTATGGTTTTTCTAGAAAATCAGAAATGATGTTTTGTTTAATTAGGGTCATCCTGATTGGGAGAGTATTTATGATTTAATCATCACTATAGTGGCTTCATGGATAAGGATTAAATTTGGTTTGTTTGATTCTTCAATTGCTGAAATTATAGTGAAGGTCCAGCAACTCAATGTAAGCAGTATAGATCTATTGTGAGTTGATTTTCAATGTTATATGTTGTGGGCCAAAGCTGCAAGTGATCTTTGGTTTTGATGGTCTGAGATTAATCAGATCATGGTCTTGGTTTTTGCTGATGTGCTAACTTCCAGTGGATTCTCTATTCTATGTTATTCATCGCCTTGGTTCCAGTTAAGTTGGTTACTGGTGTGTTGGATAGCTTCGTATATTTTTACTGGTTTTGGGTGGTTTATGTCTCTTTGTTGTTCCTCTTCCATTTTGTTGTTTTCTCTTGGATTTTGCTGGCCTATGATGTTGTTCCTTGCTTGGAGCTCTGATGCTTTCTACAATTTCCTTGTTGATGTATCCTATTATGCATGTCTTGTACATCTTTTTACCTCAATAATACTCTCTTTTTTGCTGATAAAAAAAAAAACAACACAAGTTTACAAACACAATTCTCAAATAACTAACATGCCACGTTCATGTGGTTTTCTGCTAATCTATTTGTAGAATTGTTCTTGTCGCTTGCCTACTCCATTGATTAGCCTTCACAACAGCATACTTTCACGATCCACGAATCCACTATTCTTGCAGTGTGCAACTACTTGTACAATGGATGCATCTAATCCACTATATGCTTATTGTAAGACACTTAGGTTTATAAACTTCGCACAAGGTATTACCTGACCTTACACTTAACACTATATAGTCATATATATATGAAGCTAAATATCTCTCTATTAATTCTTGATTTCAAGATGCGCCTAATCCACTATATGCCTATTGTATGACACTCGGGTTTATAAACTTCGCACAAGGTATTACCTGACCTCACACTCAGCACTATATAATATGAAAAACCTTAATACACTTTGAAAAACTACTTTCGCAACCAATCAAAATTCACATTTGTAGGACACGTGTTCGGACAGACTTGGGTACTATTCAGACAACCTGCCTACAAGAATTCAATGCGACACAAAGTTTCATGCTTTCTTTTAGAGGAATAACTCATAAGGGTCAGAGTTAGCATATAGTTAAAATTAAACTTCACCAAGTCCTTGTAAAAATCTAACTTCAATTCTAAACTTTTTCAATCCTAAGGTCATGTACCTAATATGTAATGTGTGATATACATGGTAAGAATACCTTAGATTGCACGCTTTTTTTGAATTGATCATACTTGCGAGACTTCTTGAATCTTTAATTTAAGACTAGAAATATTCACATGACTCAACTTAACTTAATAACTATTGATTTAAAGAATTGCAACTTTTAGAAAATAATTCTCAACATAAAAATTACAAGATTTTTCGTTACAATCTCCCTTTTGAAAATTCTTGACAAAACATAACCAAGAAAATTACAACAAATAATAATGTTACATTTCTTCAATCCGAAAAACAAAAGTAAAAATTGTAGTCCTTAGATCACTTGTAAAATACTTACACAAATTCATGCATAACATATGTTCGGAAATTTAAGTTACAATAGTTGTGAAATTTTTTTCTTATTACTGTATGAATTCACAATTCATTCTAAAAGTCTTTATTGAATCTATAATTATTAGGATAGATTAAAGTCTCTCTCTTCCTCTTAGCTGGTGCAGATTGGTGAAGTGACAATTGGCTTCTTATTGTCTTGAGCAGATTGGTGAAGTTGAAGTCAATTTTCTTCTTGATTCTTCTTTGCCTTGGTGTCTTTAAGGGAGGCCCGGTCTTCCCCCTAATTCAGGTTTTTAGCCTCTTAATCCAAGTATTTCTTCCTCCCTTTTGTGGTGCTCTGTCAATTGTTGAAGCTTTTGGTGGATGGTGAGGCATGGGTGTAATGGTAAATTCCCCTCTACTGGGTGTTGGTTTTCCCTTGTATTCTTATTTGTTTCTCTTTGGGTTAGTGTTGCATATAATTTTGCTTGCCTCAATGTACCAACCTAGTTGAGATATTGTTCAACTTGCTACGATGCTTATAGCACTTCTTTTCTCCTTCCTTTATTGATGTTTATGATGTACTTCTTGTACTCTATTTTCATCAACAAATTCTACTTTCTTCGTTGAAAAAAAAAAAAAATCTCCTTGAAGACTCGATCGTTCTAGAATTTCAATTACAGCTTCATCTACCTTTTTTTTTATCAGTAAAAGGAAAAACTTTAATGATGCATCAAAATTTACAAGAAATACATGAGAATAACATTGAAAAGAAAGAAGAAAGAAAGGGAAGATAGGGAAAAGTGCCAAAGACATCGTTACCCCCAACACTTCATCCCAATTACGTTGGCATCAAGAGAAGAGCTAAATCATTTGCCAACACCAACTCGGATGAACAGCTTCATCTATATGAAGATGAACATTATTAATATATCATGCATACATGTCAAACACATTTTTTGAATTTGTGTGAGTCTAATCTTCTACTGTTAGAAGTCTCTTTGGAACTTGTGTTTAATTTTCTTCTATCAATAAAAAATATATTTTATTGACGAACTTATGAACACAAAAGCTACATCAACAAACAGGAAAGTGCAATGGGTATCAAAACTTTTTCTCAACAAAATTGGCACCAAGAAACCAATCATATACCCTCACTAACCCACAAAAACACCCAAAGTTTCAATCCCACAGCCAACACTTACAATAGCAAACTGAGAGGATGCCGAGATATATACCAACCTAATAGCCTCAATTGCCCACCGAAAAAGAAAAAATAAACTAAAACCCGAGCACCCCACCTTTTTCTTCAGAACAGCCGGCCCTTTGTAATGTAGTAGAACAAGCTTGCCAACCCACCTCCATGTAACCTTGATCACCACTACATAGTTTAATTGAACATAGGTTTGAAGCATATATCATTAAGTTCAATCTAATGTTATGGTATATAATCATTAGTTTAGTAATCAAAAGTACAAATTACTAATTTTATGGTAAAACCAGCCTGCTTCAACGGACTCATTGATTTTTAACTTGGAAACTTATAATGTAGAGCAAGTTTGCGGAAGTCTTTGAAAAATAATGAACGACTTCGTTTAGGTCTTTAATTTAACTTTTTTTTGTCATTTATAGTAATTTTTAATTTCACAATTACTTTATTTAGGAAAGTCCGAATTAACTTCTAGTTGCGACTATAGTTTCCTAGTATAATAAAGTTTCTAGTTTTCTAAAAAGTTTCAATTTTTATTAATTTCAATTTTTTTCCTCTTTTTCACAATTCATTATTATTACAGTTTCGTAATTGTAATAGGACTAGTATAAAGAATTGGTAGATTCCTATTCAGATTAGTAATAGTCTTACCCTATATATATATATATATATATATATTTCTTTATTATCCAGATTATCAATAATATATTTCTGTTTAAAAATTTGAGACCTATGTGTAACTTGTTTTATAAAAAATTCAACGTGTTTGATTCTCTTTCACATTCTGCATTAACTTTTCTGAAAGTTATTCACACAAATTTTATTTCGATCTTAACTTCAAAGTTACAGACGCACAATGGAACTGTAATTTGCAGAAGACTAATTGGAATAAAATCAGATGAGAGACTGTACTTACTAGGGACGAATAGTTGTCGTGTAACTATGGCCAGAGAAATGAAGAGAATGAAAATCAAGAAGCAGAAAATGATGAAAGAAGTTAGTTAGAGAAACAGATGTCTTACTCAACATTTTGCTACAATATATGTTGATGAGAGAAGGATGGTTACTCCAACCTCTTTGCTGACTTATATATATATACACACTTGCATATATGTAGAGAAGGGATGTGGACGGTACCTTTATCTTCTACAATAGCTTTTTTGTAATTGACTTTAAAAATTTAAATCATTGCATGTTGTCATCTATTTTAGAATGTGAGTTAACAATCTCTATATATAAATCTTTTTTAGCATGTTATTTTAGTATGGGTAAACAAATCATTGTAAAAAATATGTGACGCAACAATGATAATAAAATAGAGACTAGATCTAATGATTATTAAAATAGCTGAGGTAATCACTTACAGTGATCCAATAAATTTTGTTTTTAAAAAAATTAGTTTGGTTTACTGAATAGATTATTAAAAAAGTTAATTAAATAATAATCGAGTCTTAGAAGAATTATTTTTAAAACAACTTCAAAGGCTATAAATAAGAAATCAAAATTTTTTTAAAAAAATTATTGATATTAATAATCAAAAATATATATTTTATCAAATTATTTAAATATTAATCAATTATTTATGTTATAATCAAAATTAGTTTAAAAAATCTAGACTAATATGCGATAATTTATCTATCTTGATCAGAGCATGACACGTGTTTATAATAAGTTTTTCAGGGTATAAATCAAGAGAGGGTTATTTCATCCAAAACGAACCAAGCGCCAGTGATTTAGAGGTAATGGGTTCAAAGCTTGTCACCGCCTTTTGGAGACTACCTACCTCAGAATAAAGAAATAGAATCTAATATGATAACTACTATCTATAGTTATCTTCAAATCCCTAATTTCATGGCTCCTAATCCTACTCAACTTGAAAAACTTACATCTTATAAATAAGACTATAAGGTCATAAGGTACGCTTTCAATTTATATTCAATTCGTTTATTCTATTAGCACAACAACAAATAAACTTACATTGAAAAGAAGAAAACATACCAGATAAACTTACATTGAAAAAAAAAAAAAAAACAGATAAGTTCTTCACATCTAATGAATCATAGCACTCGTCATTTAATGAACATGGCACAATGCGTTTGAACTCCAAATGAATATCAGGAGTTTGTTATCATAAATAATTCTATCTCCTTAAATATTTACCTTTTCGTATTTCATAATTGTGCGTCAAATTATATGACTAATAAAAACTAATAATACAATATCATGTGAAAATCAAAATTTAGGACATAAACTTTTAAACTTTAGCATTCTTTACTTTATTTTCTTCTTTAAACCAAAGAAATTAATCTTCTAATCACCACATGTTAAGATTTAAATGCGAAGTATAAATTAAATATTTTTACATTGTCATAAGAAAATAATATTCTAATTAGAACATGTTAAAATTTAAATGCGAAGTATAAATTAAATGTTTTTGTAAAAAGTTGTCTTACAAAGATTGATGTCACTATAAGTAAAAAATTGTTCAACATAATTGTCATACTCATATAACCACCATCGCAATAAGTCAATAACTACTTCATTTGTCCTATATTATTTATCATAATTGCTTTCAAGATATATTGTAAATATTTCTTAATTACATTTTTAGTTGAACTTAGATACATTACATACTTTGAAGGATAAAGCCACTAATTAAGAGCTCGTTTGCTCATCAATTAAATTATCTAAAAATTGATATGTATTCAGACATTAAGGTGATTATATTAAATAAAACTTTCATTCGTAAAAAATCTAATGAATAAGAGCTCTGTTTACTGTAAACAAACTCTCAGTAATATTATCCTATTTAAATTAACATTAGTTTTGAAAATGCATGTATATATTTTTTATATGAATGAGAACATATTAAATACTTATTCCTTCAAAAAGTCAATTGTCAAAACAATATATTTTTTATTTGAATGAGAACACATTGAATACTTATTCCTTCAAAAAGTCAATTGTCAAAACAATATATTTTTTATTTGAATGAGAACACATTGAATACTTATTCCTTCAAAAAGTCAATTGTCAAAACAATGTTGGATACTAAGTGCATTTTGAAGGCAGATTTTCTAAGATTAGGTGCTTCACAATTTCAAATGAAGGGGAAAAACTTCATAAAAGTCAACAAATGTCTAGGCATGACTGTCACTGAGGTCTCCAGCATTGATAGGTTGGGATTGAAAATAGCGCCTACATGAATCAGTCATTGTGCCTTTGGCAGACGACAAGTCTTTTGCTCGTTCTTAGTCATTGTGGAAAAATAAATGCAAGAAGGCCCATGTCCAGGATATGGAGGTTTTATTTCCTTCTTTTTTTTCTTAAGAGGAGAAATTTTTAAAATAAAACAAGAAATACTTTCGAATTAGATTTTGTTAGGAAATTTGGATAATTTTTTTAGATACTATTTGTTAAATCAGTATTGAATTATGTGATTTACCACTAGTTATGAAGTAAATATTCAAGATACTTTGCATCTATAATAATGTCCGAAGAAATCTACAATTTTCATGGTATATGTTTATGCATATCATGTATTTTTCATTAGACACATACCTTAAAATTATTCTTAAGTTTAGATATGAACTTTATTATGATTAATTTGACCTTAAGTTAATTTAATTTTGACTATCGATTAATCTACTTTGGAAAAACTCTCAAAAAATCACGTTTAATACAGTTGAAAACCAAAGGATGATTTCCTATAGCCTTCCCGGTCTGACCGGTATGGTGGTTCCCGTTTGAACGGAACCCCCTTCGAAAGGAGAGGGTGTTCCCGACTGAACGTGACTTTGAATTTTTGCACTGATTCATTCTAGACTTTCTTATTTCATTCATAAAACATTCTTATAATATGTTTAGGTATAATACATGAATTTTTCTTATAAATTGGATGTTATGTTACACATAAATAGACCCTAAACCATTGAAGTTAACACAAAATGAAAATGTGAAAGAATCGATACCACCAATGTTAATATCCATAACGGGAACAATCAACCCAAAAAGAAAATAAATTTTCTAAAATTCAAAATTTTATTATTATTGATAAAAAAATAATAATAAAGATCTATTACATCATATTTATAGAGTTAGAATACTACTATTTTTATTAGAAAATCATGACTCGTATTTTTATTCAAATTTTAATATAATAAAGAATCCTATTTTGAATATAAAATAAAATCGATATTAGATATTTTATCTAAAAAAATCAATTTGAGAGAAGGTAAAATTTGAAAAATAAAGAATTCTACGATAACTCTAAAACATGCATGTATCCATGTTTTGATGAAAATAATGTTCCTATAATAAAAAATCATATTTTTTATCCAACACTACAAGTTAAATTCTCTCATACTCATATTTTTTATCTTCATATTCATTCTCATCTGTAACGTCACTTTCATGGGAATCTCAGACTTATTTATAACAATAATTAAATTATATGCGTGTTAACAATAATTAAATTAAATCATATTTTTTATCCATGTTTGTTTAATCAATTGATACCACTAGATACATGCTTTGATTTATTAATTCTGAACTTTAATTTTTTCTTCCTACACAATAAAATTTTCAATCAATTTCTCTTCTTTATCATCCATAATTCAATATCTGAGTGTTCATTATTTTGTGTGGATTTCATTTTGCATTTTATCATGCAAAACACGTCAAAACATGATAGGTTCAAAAAAATATATCCATTTCACAGAACTTTTGACGTCCGAATGCAGAGTGTTTTCTGAACTAGCCTTACCTTTCATTTGAAGATTATTTTTTAAAAATTAATTTTTGGAAAGAACATGCATTTAATGATTTGACACTTACGCGTGTAGAATATCATGCAGTAGACTGTTCAATAGTTCAATTCTTTGCTCCCTCTTAGACGCCAAACAAGAAAAACATTTTGAATTGGTAATGTTAAGTTCAGTTCGAACATGTATGTTTATTTATTGAATAATTTAAGAATTAAATTTTTATTTATTATTATTATTTTAATTTTACATTTTAAGTCCTTCAATAATTAAAACAACATGTCCCATATGCACCGAAATTTATATTAGTTGACTTTGGTGAAAAATAAAACAAAAGTATGTTTTTTAATTTTTTCTTTTTTGATACAACGATGTGAGTGAAAATCGAACTCATGTCATTTATAAAAGAATGGACACTTACACTACTCAAATAGAACTTTGGTCTTTTTGATTTTTTATATCTGTACGGTTAGATTGAAGGTCATGTCTGCAACAGTGTATTGTATATGTACATGTGACTTATCATTTGATTGTAGAGATCATTAAAACCGGTCCATTCAATATTTTCTCAATGTTCTTGAGGGTTTTGTTCTTCTCTTGGTTTTAAATTAAATCAGCTGAGTTTTGCTTTGCTCATTGTCTCTATACTGAGCTGTGTTCCCAGCAGCTGGTTTTTAAAATTGCAATTGATGGGTCTTTTCCTTGCAATATCGGACTCCCAGTGGTATTGGATTTTATCTTTATGTTTTGCCTCTTGCTGTTCTACATTTTGTTGCTTTGGGTGTTGGAATTTTATGCTGATTTGTAACTTTTATTGCTAAGGTATTCCACACAAACCTGGGTGTAGTCATCTTGGTGGCCTATATGGTTTGTCTGGATATTCCTTGTTTTGGCTTTTGAGTCATGGTTTATCCGAGCTGTTTTTGAGTTTATGTTGGTATGTGATTATCTCCCTTACTTGATGCCAACCTATTTGAAATGAAGTTCGGGAGTCATGATACTTTTTACATTTTTTCCGTTTATTGATATTTCTACTGTGTATTTTTTTGTACATTCATTTTTATCAAGAAGATTTCCTTTTGCCTGATAAAAAAAAGGTGTTTCTTCTTCAGCCTATTTTTTCTTTTCTTTGGGCATGATCACATGCAAAGGCTTTTTTTTAACTAACTTTCATTATTATGAATGTAAGATTATAAGACGTTCCACAAATAATGTTGCTCATGAATTAGCTATAAGAAAGATGCTAAATTTGTTGATAATATTCTTGTGTGGGTAGAGGAAATAGTTAGCTAGAAACGCTTTAATTTCATATCTAAGATTCTCTCAGTCTGATCTTCTTTTCATATAAAAAAAAAATTTCATCTTTATTTCTCCAAAAATAAAAAACTACATAAAAACTACTCAAAAAATTATTCGCACAAATTTTATTGTAATTTGGAATACATACACAAACAAACACATACCATAGATTATTTCGTTACAATAGGATAGAGAAGCTCATATTATGAATATGCAGAATACTAGTACCAAACACCACCTAAGTGCATGAGAATCATGCAGCTGCAAGCTTTATTTCATGTCAAATCTCGTGGGTTCTTAATTATTTCCTCCATAAGAGGATCCTGGTCTTGTCGGGTTACTTCCAACTGGTTCCCTTTTTGGTTCTGAAACAAAAATGGAGGGAGAAATACAAAAAGCATTAATAAAAAATTGCATAAGACTACTTGGAATGAAAAGGTAAACCTCGACTAATACCTGCATAAATGGAGGGGGGAAAAAAGAGAGAAAATATTAACAAAAAAATTACATAAGGCTACTTGGAGTAAAATCAGCCAGTTTATTTTTAACACAGAGAGAGATTGTGCTTACTTGGACGAAATTGTGGTGCAGCTATGGCCGATGTGATGAGGAGGATGAAAATGAGGAAGAAGCGAATGATGAAAGAGGTGGGAGAAACAGATGACTTGTTCAACATTTTGCTATATATGTTGATGAGAGAGGGATTGTTATTCCAACCTCATTCTTGAATATATATATATATATATATATATATATATATATATATATATATATATATATATATACACACACACACACTTGCATACAGAAATGATGTGGAAGGTTCATACCTATTAAAATAACCTTTTTTGTTTTTGCAATTGTGCTAGCTCAAGTGGAATAATTGTCGTCTATTTTAGAAATGTGCATGACTAAACAATCTCTCTCTATATATAATGGTTTTGAAATATATTATTTTTAAAAGTATAAACAAATTATTATAGAAATTATGTGTCGCAAAGATAATAATAAAATAGGGACTAGATATCGTCCTAGTGGAAAAGCCTTGGAAAAAAAAGCAGAAATATGAAACTTTATTAATGATACAAGGGTTACAACCTTATATATATATATATATAAAGAAATAATTATAATCTTAATACATTACTAAAATAATTATAAAAAAACAATAAAAATTTAACAAAAATGGAAAAAAATTGTGTTACGCTGAAATTTGAATAACTTAATGTCCTTAAACAACTTTAAATAAATTGCAAAAAAAAAAAAAAAAAAACAGAGTTTTCAAGAAATAATTATTATTGAAAGAGAACTTTTATAAAAATATTAAAGATAAACTTTTTGAGGTCTAAACAATGAATTTTGATCCTCATGTCATTTCGAATTGAACTAGTATACAGATGGAATTAATTCTTTGCAATTTAATTGTTGTAAAAATGCTTCAATAACTCATTTTACATCACTATGAATCCAGATGTATGAATAGAGGAGTAATCCATGTGAGTAATTGTGCTAAAAAAAATTAATGTCACAAAACATTACTAATTACTGGTGGTGCAGCTTTAACTTTGAAAGCCTCCAAAAGTTGATTTGGGAAGTCATTCCCTTTATCATCTGATAGGAGCATAATATTCAGTATTTTTAATTCTTTTATATTTAGTTTTGTGGTATATTTTCTGTTTTAGTGAGGTAATTAATTTTTTTATTGAATTAGGAAAGCATTGATGACAAAAGAATAATTTTGTGCAATTTTTGGCTTTTGGACAGATTTTACCTATGGAGCTTCATTTGAGATTTGGATGGTGTTCGAGTTCGAGAATGAGGAAGTGGTCTTCATGAAGTTTGTAGAGGACGTCTTGGGATTTTCAGGAAGGTCTGGTTTGTAAACATCCGAGTTTGTTTAAGCCTCCAAACATTGTTTCGAAATCAGGTCTGGAAAGCTGATCCGTGCAGCTGATTTTCTGTCCGACCAG
This sequence comes from Nyssa sinensis, assembly GCA_008638375.1. NCBI lineage: Eukaryota > Viridiplantae > Streptophyta > Magnoliopsida > Cornales > Nyssaceae > Nyssa > Nyssa sinensis. The sequence goes on from CM018042.1 coordinate 25,240,886, forward strand.
CCGAATTCAACAGGCCATAACTTGAGTTTCTGAAATTCAAATCAGGTGATTCAAAATTTCAAAATTATCTACTCATCCAGGGCTACAACTTTCATGAAGAGTCCTAATCAAGATTCAGTCGTTTTCCAATAAAAAAAATAGCGTGCAAGATTCAGCCCAATTGAAATGGGCCTGCTGGAAAAGAAAGAAAAGAAGCTGAAAGTGGGCTTTGTCTTGGGCCTGAGGCGCTGGATTGGGCAGAACGTGGCTGTTGGAAAGAAAAGAAAAATAAAAGGTAGAAAAGTCATAAAGCAAGTGGGTCATGGAGCAAGGAAAAAATAAAGAGAAATAGAAAAAGAAAAGTCAAAGAGTAAGGGGTTAACTAAAAACAAAGAGGCTGTGGCCTTTATGCGGCTGCTGTGGGACCAGGAGGAATGATTAAAAAAAAGAAAACCTAACGGCATGGCAGTAGTTTGAGAGGCATTTAAAAGGAGATTCAAGCATCGCAAAAGAGAGGAGCGTGCGGCGCAGGTTGAAGGAGGGTGTGCGGCACAGAGAGAAATTGAAGGAGTCAGGGAACCGTACAGCACAGGACAGTAAATTATTAGTTTTGTTTTCTTACTCAAGTATGTTAGGCTAGATTTTTAATTCAGTTCTAGGAGATTTCGAACTCTCGTTACAGTTTAATGGTTGAATCAATTCAGTAACATTATTTCTTCCTTCTCTTAATCTGTTAATGGTAATCTGTTTAAATTGTTTTATTGATATTTAGTTTGATTGATTTAATCAGGCCTGTTAGATTGATCAGATTATTATCAATTGCTAAATTCAGGAAGTATATTACGTAATTGATATGGTTCCTAATCAATTGTGGCAAATAGTGATAGACGATTGTGGTCAAGTTTTTGTTTATTGCTGTGATTATCATGACCTAAGTTAAACAGTCCGAGCTTGTGTGATTGTTGCTTAGAATAATCTAATTTCCTAGATATTAATGCTGCCATTATATTAAATTTAGAGAGCTTATTCTAAATTGTATAATGGTTAGAATCTAATGGAGAGCTTGTTTCATTAGTGAGGAATTAAGGAAAATTTCGGGTAGCAGAGCTTGTTGTTACATAGGATTATTAGATTCATTGAAGGGTAGAATAATGTTATAATTGATTGATTGTTCCATTGACTGTGAGGGTGAGATTGAACCGAAGAACTAAAGTTTTAAATTCATTGATTTTTGTTATTAATTTAATTTTCATTCGTAATTAGTTTAATCAAAATTCCAACCCCCCCCCCCTTTTATTGTTTTGTTATTAATTAGATTTTAGTTTAGATTTAGTCAGAATAAAAAAAATAAATAAATTGCAGACACTCTCTGTGGGATCGACCCCTTACTCAGCTAGTTACTGTATTTATTGTGTTAAAAAGTAAGATTAATTTATTTTTGGAGTGTTAACGACGCGCTACCAAAATTTGGCGCCGTTGCCGGGGAGTGTTTTATGTCATTTTTTTTTTATTTATTATGGCTGATTTTTTTTTTTATTCTTATTTTTTTATTTTGATTGCTTTTAGGTCAATTTGTGTTTTAATTTCTGTTTATCAAATTCTAATTTATTTTTTTTTTTTCTATAGGTTCAGTGGAGTTTTTTCTAGGTGGCATTATTCATTTAGAAATTTGCGATTTATTGTTTGGTTATTTATTTTCAATTTTTTTTTTGATTTTTTTTGATTTATTTTCTATTTCTTTTTGGTTTATGACTTGATCTTCTCAATCTGATGAATTAAGATTTGATCCAGAAATTGAGAAAACTGCACGAAGGTTGAGAAAAGAGACTCGGCAAGCTCGAATTGCAACCACAAATTCTGAAAGAGCTATTGCTGCATCACCTGGCTTGAACATAACACTTGAATTATTTTCTAACAGTTCATACAGTGATTCAGAAGAGGAAGATATGGCTGCTCCCAACAACAATAGGGCTGCTAGGAGTTTGAGGGAGATGGCTACTCCTAATCTAAATCAACAACCATTGTGTATTGAGTATCCTAATTTAGATGCTGCTTTTGAATTGAAATCAGGACTAATACATCTTTTGCCTACCTTTCGTGGTCTTATAGGTGAAGGTCCATACAAGCATCTGAAAGAATTTCATGTGGTGTGTTCTACCATGAAGCCTCAAGGAATCACAGAGGAGCAGATAAAGCTTAAAGCTTTTCCATTCTCATTGGCAGACTTGGCAAAGGATTGGTTATATTACCTTCCTTCCGGATCGATTCAGACATGGAATGAGATGAAGAGGCTATTTTTGGAGAAATATTTTCCTGCTTCTCGGGCTGCTAATATAAGGAAAGAGATATGTAGCATCAGACAATATAATGGAGAATCTCCTTACGAGTATTGGGAGAGGTACAAGAAGTTATGTTCGAGCTGTCCACCACACCAAATTGATGATCAACATTTAATTCAATATTTTTATGAGGGGCTATTGCCAATGGATAGAAGTATGATAGATGCTGCAAGTGGAGGAGCACTAGTTGATAAGACCCTAGATGCTGCTAGGACTTTGATTTCAAATATGGCAGCCAATTCACAGCAGTATGGAACCAGAATGGAGCACACACCTAAAAAGGTGAATGAGGTAAGTACTTCTAACATTGAACGTCAAATTTCTGATTTAACTGCTTTGGTTTGTCAAATGGTTGTAGGGAACATGCAAGCAGCAAAAGTGTGTGGAATTTGTTAGTTGTCAGGACATAATTCAGATGGGTGTCCAACATTGCAATAAGATGAAACTGTTCAGCAAGCGAATGCAGTAGGGAATTTCCCAGGACAACCCCAGCGCCGATATGATCCGTACTCTAATACTTACAATCCAGGATGGAGAGATCATCCCAATTTGAGCTATGGAGGAAATAGGCAACCAATGCAGAATGCTTTTTCAAATAACCAGCCCGGTTTTCAACAGGTTCAACAGTAGTATCCACCCAAACAAGCAGTTCCTTCCAGTTCTGAAACATCTCTTGAGGATATGTTTAAAGTTTTTATGACCAATACACAGCAATTCCAACAAGAGACAAGGACTTCCATATAAAATTTGGAGAATCAGGTAAGTCAGCTTGCTACCACAGTTGGTCGATTGGATTCTCAAGGCTCAGGTAAGCTACCTTCTCAAACTATTATTAATCCAAGAGAGAATGTAAGTGCTATAACATTGAGGAGTGGCAAACAATTGGAAGTACCAAAATCCACTACTGTAGTTGTTGAGGAGGAGGAGATTGAGAAGGAGGCAGAAATATCAAAGGTAATTCCGAATCCTTCTATTCAAGTTAAGACTAACCCCTTACCTTTTCCATACAGGTGTGCAAGGTCTAAGAAGGAAGAACAAGAGAAAGAAATTTTAGAGACATTCCGCAAGGTAGAGGTGAATATTCCTCTACTAGATGCAATTAAGCAAGTGCCAAGGTATGCAAAGTTTTTGAAAGAATTATGCACTAACAAGCGGAAGTTAAGAGATGATGAGAAGGTAAGTGTGGGGGAGAATGTGTCAGCTGTTCTTCAAAGAAAGCTTCCCCCTAAGTGTAAAGATCCAGGTATGTTCACCATTCCATGTAGAATAAGTAATACTAGATTTGAAAGAGCCATGTTAGATTTAGGAGCTTCTATTAATGTCATGCCATGATCTATTTATGCTTCTTTAAATCTGGGTTTTTTGAAAAAAACTGATGTTATTATACAGTTGGCGGATCGTACTAATGCTTACCCTGAAGGGGTGATTGAGGATGTGCTAGTGCAGGTGAACGAATTAATATTTCCTGCGGATTTTTACATTGTGGATATGGATGATGACACATCTCCTAATCCTTCACATATTTTATTGGGGAGACCATTCTTGAAAACAGCTAGAACAATGATTGATGTGCATAATGGTACCTTGACCATGGAATTTGATGATAAAAAGATTCAATTTAACATTTATGATGCCATGAGGTACCCTAGTGATATTGATCATGTTTTTGCTGTTGATGTTATTAACCCTTTAGTGCAGGAAGTTTTTGACCCAACAAGTAAGGAGAATTTGGAAGTAGGTTGAAGAGCAAGTCGTCGGGCAAACGACGTGAAACAAATGCGTTGCTTGGGAGGCAACCCAAGAAACCAGATTTGTTATTTCTTCCCTTTTTCTTTTTATTTATTTTTATTTATTTATTTATTTTTTGTCATTTCTTCTTTGCATCATTCTCTTACATTGGGGACAATGTAAGGTTTAAGTGTGGGGGAGATGATTTCAAACTTTGTTTTATTTATTTATTATTATTATTATTATTATTTAGGGTTGCTGGATTTTTATTTTGTTTTAGATTATTATTTAAAAAAAATAAAAAAAAATAAAAAAATGAAAAACAAAAATAAAAAAAAAATGTGTTTGTGTGCGGAATTGGATGGTTTTGTTTGAATTTTATTTGGCTAAACTCTTGAAGGTCGCCAATGAATGTGTGAGAATTAATGTTGACTTGTAGGGTTTTGGTTGATATTTAATTAATTGATGAATAATGATGACCAAGTCACAATCCACACTTGAACTGCTGAAAATTGATTTTTTTTTATTTTTATGAGCGTAGGTGCTTGAATATGAGATACATGTTTTATTAGCTAAGTTGTATGGATGTCTAACTATGTGCATTGGTTTCAAGACTTAGAACTTGCTTAACTACTCATTTTGGTTTTTAATTATGGAGTTATGTGAGAGAAATGAATTTCAAAATGAAAAAAAAAAAGTAAGTGAATCATGTGGTGGGTTGAGATGGAGCGTAAAACGCACTCACTCATAAACACATGCATAAAGTGAGATGGAGCGTAAACGCACTCACTGGTGGGTTGAGATGGAGCGTAAAACGCACTCAACCAAAAATGTATGCAAAAGGTGAGAGGGAGCATAAAATGTACTCACCTAAAAAAGGAAAAAAAAGTAAATGTGTGAAAAGTAATAGTGGAAGAGCTATGTTTCGAGTCTTGAAATAGTGTGCATAGTTGTTCTCCCATATGGACTTAGTTGTGAATTCATGTTGATCATAGGAAAGGTACTCGCATGCATGCACTTGAATTTTGAAATTGTTTTGTGGAAAATGACAAGGTTGTTGTTGCGAATTGATTGATGAAGTATTAACCAAATTCCTGCTACTCTTTGCATTAATTTTCATGGATGAGCTATTGAACTTAAGACCTTTAAGAGTTTGGTTGGATGGATTCAAGTGAACCTTTTGTTTTGGTTACAGTTTTTGTTTACACGAGGACGTGTAAAAACTAAGTGTGGGGGAATTTGATAGGAGCATAATATTCAGTATTTTTAATTTCTTTATATTTAGTTTTGTGGTATATTTTCTGTTTTAGTGAGGTAATTAATTAATTTATTGAATTAGGAAAGCATTGATGACAAAAGAATAATTTTGTGCAATTTTTGACTCTTGGACAGATTTTACCTATGGAGCTTCATTTGAGATTTGGATGGTGTTCGAATTCGAGAATGAGGAAGTGGTCTTCATGAAGTTTTTAGAGGACGTCTTGGGATTTTCAGGAAGGTCTGGTTTGTAAACATCCGAGTTCGTTTAAGCCTCCAAACATTGTTTCGAAATCAGGCCTGGAAAGCTGATCCGTGCAGCTGATTTTCTGTCTGACCAGCCGAATTCAACAGGCCATAACTTGAGTTTCTGAAATTCAAATCAGGTGATTCAAAATTCCAAAATTATCTACTCATCTAGGGCTACAACTTTCATGAAGAGTCCGAATCAAGATTCAGTCGTTTTCCAATAAAAAAAATAGCTTGCAAGATTCAACCCAATTGAAATGGGCCTGCTGGAAAAGAAAGAAAAAAAGCTGAAAGTGGGCTTTGTCTTGGGCCTGAGGCGCTGGATTGGGCAGAACGTGGCTGTTGGAAAGAAAAGAAAAATAAAAGGTAGAAAAGTCATAAAGCAGGTGGGTCATGGAGCAAGGAAAAAATAAAGAGAAATAGAAAAAGAAAAGTCAAAGAGTAAGGGCTTAACTAAAAACAAAGGGACTGTGGCCTTTATGCGGCTGCTGTGGGACCAGGAGGAATGATTAAAAAAAAGAAAACCTAACAGCATGGCAGTAGTTTGAGAGGCATTTAAAAGGAGATTCAAGCATCGCAAAAGAGAGGAGCGTGCGGCGCAGGTTGAAGGAGGGTGTGCGGCACAGAGAGAAACTGAAGGAGTCAGGAACAGTACAGCACAGGACAGTAAATTATTAGTTTTGTTTTCTTACTCAAGTATGTTAGGCTAGATTTTTAATTCAGTTCTAGGAGATTTCGAACTCTCGTTACAATTTAATGGTTGAATCAATTCAGTAACATTATTTCTTCCTTCTCTTAATCTGTTAATGGTAATCTGTTTAAATTGTTTTATTGATATTTAGTTTGATTGATTTAATCAGGCCTGTTAGATTGATCAGATTATTATCAATTGCTAGATTCAGGAAGTATATTACGTAATTGATATGGTTCCTAATCAATTGTGGCAAATAGTGATAGACGATTGTGGTCAAGTTTTTGTTTATTGCTGTGATTATCATGACCTAAGTTAAACAGTCCGAGCTTGTGTGATTGTTGCTTAGAATAATCTAATTTCCTAGATATTAATGCTGCCATTATATTAAATTTAGAGAGCTTATTCTAAATTGTGTAATGGTTAGAATCTAATGGAGAGCTTGTTTCATTAGTGAGGAATTAAGAAAAATTTCGGGTAGCAGAGCTTGTTGTTACCTAGGATTATTAGATTCATTGAAGGGTAGAATAATGTTATAATTGATTGATTGTTCCATTGACTGTGAGGGTGAGATTGAACCGAAGAACTGAAGTTTTAAATTCATTAATTTTTGTTATTAATTTAATTTTCATTCGTAATTAGTTTAATCAAAATTCCAACCCCCCCCTTTTATTGTTTTGTTATTAATTAGATTTTAGTTTAGATTTAGTCAGAATAAAAAAAATAAATAAATTGCGGACACTCTCTGTGGGATCGACTCTTACTCAGCTAGCTACTGTGTTTATTGTGTTAAGAAGTAAGGTTAATTTATTTTTGGAGTGTTAACGACGCGCTACCATCATCATGTCGCTTGTATGAAAAATGAGAAATGATTGTGTATTTAATAATGTCCAACCTCAATAGCTTTCTCTGAGAGATATGATCAAAGTAAAGTTAGCTTTCTGGGTAGAGGTTAAGTTAAAAAATTTAGATTTTTCTATGGATGATTTAATCTTTTGCATCCAAAGTGTGATATCTAGCGGCTGATGGCTCTTAAGCTATTCTTGATCTAGTTTGCTGGGTTTATGTCTTTTGTTCTAGTTTTCTCTTGGCAATCCAATAGCAGTGGATTGGTTCCTTGATTCGGCTTTCTCAGAGCTTGCCCTAGGGTTTTGCTGGGATTGAAGGATTTAGTTAAGTTTTTGGTAACTTGTTTTGTGTTTTGGTGCCTTTAGGCTTTTTGTTTCTTCTGGGTCTTTTCTGGCTATTGATTTTCTGCCTTGTTTGGTGCCATCTTTGCTGGCATAAAGTTTAGGAGTCTTGTTGCCTTTTTCTTTCCCTTCTTTTATTGGTGCTTTGTGTTTGTATCTCTTATATTCTCATTTTCATCAATAAAATTTTTCTTTTGCTGATCACAAAATGAATGGAGTTGACTATTCCATCATATAATATCATATGGACCTACCTATCATTTGATGTGCTGAACACGGTACAATGTATTTAGATTTCAAATGAATGTATGAACTGCTTTATTTCAATAATTCTATCCACTAAATTTTTTTCCTTTTTAAATCTTATAAGTGTGCATCAAATTATGTGACTAATATAAATTAATGATATATGATCGTAATATTTAAAAATCAAAATGTAGGACACGAACTGTGGATATATGATCGTAATATATTATATTAGTCGCTTTAAGATAAATAATAAAGATGTCTAATTAAAAGTCTAAACAAAGGAATTTGATCGAAATCAGCTTAAATCGTTGACAAAATCGAGGAGGTATTATCTGTCTCACTGGTTTGACTCAAATTAGGGTTTTAGTTCTCAAAAACGCGATCGATCTACTAATACTTTTATTTAAAATGAGACTTGAAATACTTTTATTATTTTTCAAAATTTTTAACAACTTGTTTTACATTAAGGTCAAATGAAACTTGTTTTGTTAATTTTTTAGCCATGTACTAAACTTATCGTGAGGACTTGTTATTGCGAAGTTGCTACGAGCATTTATAAATAATACATGTAATCAGTTAACATTGTTAAATAATATGAAGGAGAACGTTTTGAAGACTTTAACCTTAAAAGAGTCATAATTTTCAAAAGTGACAGCAGTGGGTCGATCTGACTTTGAGTGTTTTGGACGAAAAAGAAAGGGCCCTAGTGGATTGGAAGATTTGCTACAAAAAAGAATAATATAAAGAAAGATATTGAAAGAATGTGGACTCAGAATTGTGAAGAATGGGACAGACTAATACTCGAGTCTTCGGCCTTAATTGATTGTGACGTACTTAATTAAGTTGGTCGTTGTGTCTTTGGCAGACTATCAATGCTTAAGTCTTTGCCCGCTTTCTTAGTAAAAAATTCAATGATTCGAGTTTAATGATTTTTACGGTGAGATAATATGTTACATATTGAATTTTATTGGTTACATGTTGAAGTTATTGGTGTTTTTATGGATGTAGTGCATGTGAAATCTATGGCAGCTCCCTGCGCGTGCTGTCCAATTCGCTTTAGACAATAGATTGCATCATATTATTTTTTAAGGTGATTCTTTAACTACTAACAATGGTGTTTGTTCTTGATCTCATTTTTCTTCTTTGAACATAAAAACTAAAGTATGTCTCTATCAATTTATTCATAAGTTAAAGACTGTCCCAACAAGATCCCTAATATATTTTTCAAGACAAAACGGGAAATTCCTCAAAATAATTTCCATGGAACTCAAATCCAAGCATAGTCTACTTCACTCATCTCCTTTTCAATACAGGACAACAACCTCCAAATAGTGACAACTAATTCTATATATGTCAGCAAGTATACAAAAGATCAAAATACTTTCTTTGAACCATCTGTGGCTTCCTTGATTATTGTAAAGCCAATTGTTCGATAAAATCTAAGGTTGCACTGACTTGGCGATGGCTTTAGGTCACAAATGAACACTTGACAAGCAGACTTTACACTCTTTGTTCTTTAATCTTAAAGCCCAAAATTGCATAGGCAATCTTTAGATCACAAATGAACACTTGAGTAAGCATACTTTGCGCTCTTTGTTTATTGACCTTGAAGCCAAAACATGATCCATATAGAGTCATCATCTAATTCCCTACAGAAAAGATCATGTCTAAGTCCATCTAGAAAGCTTCTAAGATCCAACATGTACAACAATTACTAGAATAAGATGGATGGAAACAATTCTCTTTATTAGGAAAAATCTCTCTACTTAGTCAATACCCCCTTTGCGATGGGTCATTTTCAAAAAAGATAGGATATAATTACTAGTTAATCAATCCTACAAAAAAAGAGATCAACCATCCTTAAAGATTGATTCTTTGCTAATTTAGCTCAACTTATCACTCATAGCAGCCATCCATACATTATTAACATAGAAAATTTTTGTCTCTTCATAAGAAGTAATATTTACTTAAACATGTGGAGCAATAGTTAAAATTTATTTCTTCAATCTCACAAATATGATGAGAAAAGATTTTACATTTGCTTATACACAACTAAAGATCTAAAGAATCTTCCTCCAGTGGTACTGTTACCGTGTACTGTCACACGTAGTATTTCTACCTATACTGTACAGTTATACCCTAGAATATGCCAGTATTATTCCCTCTTGTATACCTATATATAGGCCTCTCTTGTACATATAAAATACACAATTAAATATTCCAGGGTATAACTGTACAGTATAGGTAGAAATACTATGTGTGACAATACACGGTAACAGGTACAATCCCAACTAATGGCACACTCCCACTAGGTGGCAAATGAAAAAATCTAGTCTTGTTTGTGTGTGTAATTTTAGATTCATTTTCTTATTTGCTTTTGTGTCTCACCGATCCTGGTTAGGTAATTATATTCCTAACAAAAATGGAAGTGCTCTCTAACAAAGTCCTTTAGATGAGATTTAGTTTTTGCATCTTATGGTAAGCCAATGTATTAATGCTTTGCATTGAGAGGGAAAATAAATATGAGAAGATGGGTAGTGTAATTTGTTATGCCTCCTGACTTAATATAGATAGCACTGTAATTTCTTCTCTCCACCTAGAGGTGTGAGTGAGCTGAGCTTGACACGTTAAGAAGTAACACGACACATGAGTTTGGTGGGCCGTACCCGGCCAATCATCTCAGGCCCACGATACAAGCACGCGGCACGGGCACGGCTCAGCACAGCAACCCGTTAGGTCCTGTTTATTTTCTATTTTATTGTCATTAATTATTATTATGTGAAAATATTTAATCAAAAAATTATAAAGTTTTTAAAAAAATTAAACAAAATATTATAATAACAAATAATAAAGTAAATAATAATAATATTAGACTAACATCTAACAAATAACAAAGTAACAAATGTAAAAGTTAAATAAAATATTATAATTACAAATAACAAAATAAAAAATAATGATATTATATAATTAGACCAACAAAAAATATAATATTTAAAAAAATTACAGTCCATATTAATCATTAAAAAGAAAAACAAAAAACAAAAGAGTGGAGAAAAAAACGTGGGTTGGCATGACACGACATGGGCCTTGTCAACGGGCCGTGCTAGGCCTATGTTTTTCTCAATGGGCACGACACGATTGGTGGCGCGCCGCACAACACGTTGGCATGAATGGGCCAACTGACTTGGCTTTGCCCAATCCGTTTGACACCTCTATCTCCACCTTTTGTGAGTTCTATATGCTTTTTTTAATTATTTTATTTGGGACATAGTTGTTAATTTACTATGCTGACAATTGATATTGTGTTTCTGGTTCTTTCAAGTAAAAGTTTTTCTATTTTTTTACCTAGACCATTGGCACCCAACTTGTTTTTTGACCTATTTAATTATTGGTTGATATTGGATCCGACTCATTTGAACTTACTCATTTACAACTCAACCAAACCCGTCCATTTGCCGGGCCTAGCAAAGTGGCGATGTGATTAACTATGTTGGACATTAAAGGAAGGGTGCTATTGGATTCAAAGTATATTTGAAGGCATATTTCCTATCAAAGAAAGAAAAATGTTATGTATATCTAATTTATATTCTTAATTGTATCTCTAATGTGATGTGTCAGGATATGATGATTTTTGAGTCTCACAGTATGTTGTCTCCAAAGTCACTATATTCTAATACAACAGATTAGGGATACAATTGCAGATATAAATTGGAGATAACTAACACTACTCTAAAAGAAGTTTGAAAGTACGGACATACCATATATGGGGGCAAGACTATCACTACGGGTGCAAAAAAGGCCCATACTCTTGCCAAAATGGTGGACCAGGCCAAGGCCAACTCAGAAAATAAGGCTTTTCATTTATTCTTCAAAAAAAAAAAAATTAGAACAAAAAATAATAATAATGGTAAAATTAATTAATTACACATCATTAAATCAATGAATAATTAACAAATAAAATGTTAAAGTACGAAAATAAAAATATTATAAGTCATCTAGTACAAATTTATATATAAATGTTTAAGTTAAAGTTTAAAATAAATATTGATAAAATGAAACAAAAAATACGACCGTGAGAGTCATGTAAACTAGTTGCATCACTGCTTTCCCACCCACCCCGTCGTGGCATCACATGTATATTGATGATGTTTGACAGTGGTTTCACTATATTCAGTAGGCAGAAAATTTGCATTGCTTTCTGAAACTATTTCTGAATGCTTTACCAAGTCTTGAGTCTTTGTAATCCCTTCGCTGATAGAAAAAAATAAAAAACAATGACATAGATACCTTTGTTTAAGGTGAGTCAAATGATCACCATCCATGAACAATGCAAGCTTATTCGGGTTGTACATCGGGCTGGGCCCCGGTCTTCAAAACCTAAGATTAAGTTATGTAAAATAAGTGACTTTTGATTTTATGGATCGATGAGAGCATTTCAATTCCGGTGCTAAGCCAAAATAATAGCCAAATCTTTGATGACTCGAACTAACCTGAAAAGTTTTTAACCCTTCTTTTTGGGTATTTTGGTTTCTTAATTTTATTTGAATTAGTAGAAGAAATTTGTAGTTTCCTATTTAGATTAGTAGTCTTTAGCTTTGTAAATAAGATGTATTAGGTCATTATTATTTAACTTATCAATAATACATAAAGTTTTAAATTTAGAGAGTTTTCTCACGTTAGATGAATAATTTTCGTATTACTTGATTTTCAAAAAGTTCGACGTATTCAATTCTTTTATATTTTCGTGCTACATTATTAGGCCCAAAATAAGGATACCCAAACTTGGACTGGGCTAGGCTTGGTTTCAGGCTGAGTTTGACTTGGCCTGCAAAAAATAAAAAAACCGGCCAGGCCGAGGGCTTTTGTGCACCCCAAACTATCACTAAAGTCTTCGGCCTTTTATTGGTTATGATTGAAAATAGCGCATTCCCAAACCGGTTTGTTTAACTTCTTTTCTTGCTGGACTATCAAAAACACACATTAAATATTATGAAAAATTGTAGGTCACTTCTTGCCAATTTGTCCACTACAAATAGAGCATTCTCAAACTGGCTAGTTTTCTACCTTAGTTTTTGTTGATTCTCTCTCTCTCTCTCTCTCTCTCTCTCTCTCTCTCTCTTTATGTTTTTCCAAAAATAGTTTTCTAACCAGAAGTTCATTTTTTTTTTCTTTTTCTTTTACCCCAAAAAAATAATTTGTTTTGCTCTATTTTCAGTTAAAAGTGTGTGTGATTGGTGTTGTTTTAACCCCATCAATTCATGCTGACATTAAATTAATCAAAATAGCAAGGTGAAATAAAATAAAGCAATTTGACAAGACCAGCCAAATCTATATACTAATAACAATGCAAATAATACACTCTGTGAACAATTGAAGATGCATCACAATTTCCCACTATTGGCAGACAGTCTATTTTCTTTCATTGAAATTGCATAGTTAGCCTGTTAGGCTTCGTCTTAATGCCTTCCTATGGTGGGCCGCTTCTACACCTCTGGTATATGTTAGAGCACCTTCTTTGTGCCTCGGGAATACAGTTTGCGTAACGACTTCCTCTGCCACAATTCGCCGCAGAACCAGGCCTCACAGTAGATGGGCGATAACTTGGCGTTTGCCGAGGCACTCCTCCTTCAAGCACAGAATATCATAATAAGATGGTAAGCACAGTCAAATTAAATAAAAATAAATACAATTTGATTTTCACACTTGACATGCGAGTTGATTGGATTTGGAAGTGCAAAATGGAAGAGGCAGAGCAAACGACAGTGATAAAAAATACTTCCACAGGAATTGGGAAAAGAAAAACGAATTACCAGCTGGATGTGGATTTTCAGTAGCGGAATGGCCTGGAAGGGAGGGATGTCCACCCACGGACATTTTGCTATGGTCATCTGCCACAAACCATAAAAACATGTGAATTACCATCACATTTAGAGCTTCAAATACATGATAAATAAAGGTTCCAATGATTATGATTAATACTCACCACCCTGCAATCTTCTAGCAGCTGTCATTGGGCAGATAAAGATGACTGAAATGAAGAAGACCCAAAAAAGAAGAGAGTAAGACTTAAAAACCATTACTGGTGATTGAGATAAAGATGGAGAAACTAGCTCTTCAAGGAAAATTAGCAGATAAAAATCAATCATTAATGAGTTGAATTAGCTCGGCTTTGTCTCAAAAGTATTGCATATTTATACTGGATGGAACCCATAAAAGGTGCAAGAAATGTCTAAAGAATTTCCCCAGGAAAAGGAAATTTAGAATTGTCCATTTCTAGGCATTTTCCAAAATCCCCAAACGCCTGTCTTTAGCGAAAGACTGATCACCTTCTATTTTAGATGAAGTTGCAAAGCAACTGTACAGTTCTATAGGCTCCTAACCAGAAAGTATCTTCTTTGCCCAAAATGCACTTCACGAATTTGTTGACGAGCTCACAGTCCCTTTCGACTAAGTCAGGGTCATGTTTGATAGAAAGAAATAGAAAATAGATTGAAAATGACGTGAAATGAAATAATGATTAATTGGCTAGGTCAGAGAAATGTTTTTCATTTTATGGAATAGTTATTTTCAATCATACTAAATAAGAATACGGATCAAAAAAATTAGAATGAACATTACCAAACATGACTTTTTTTTAACTTGATTCCCACCTCCTCCTGTATCCTTTTGTAGTACAACTCACCCAATTTGTAATAAATTAAGCAAAAAAACCGTCATTTAGAGAGACAGCATTCGGCTTTAACTCTAGAAGAGATGTTTATTTAGGTGTTTCTTTTTTTTTGTTGATAACTTGGTATTTCACATTTCGAATTGATTAATTTGAGAAATCAATCTTATTGTCCACTAACGAGAGGCCCAATTATTTAAGTGTTTCTTTAACAAACTTTTATTTTCTAAATAACATGAATTTAAAAGATAAAATCAAAACAGCATTGTTGTAAGAAAATTAAATTAAAACACTCTGAACTTAATCAGAAACTCAAAGTAGAATACTTATAGTGCATCCCTACCAACAACAATCCAATATACTACAAACTAAGGATGAAGCTAGAGAAAAAAAAATTTTCATTGAATGTTCAATTATAAATTAAAAACTTTTAAAAATAAAAATATTTAATATTTATCAAAAACATTTTTATTAAATAACTAAATTCATTGATAGAGAGAAACTTACAAATTAGACCAAAAGTTTATTACATGCTCTGCGTGGATAACCAACTTAATTTGTGTGGGTACAGAATGATTTATTCTAGTGTGATTCTTTAACTATTGAGATTGGACTGCTACCTAGTGGGATAGAAAGTAATTGGAGGTTTCTGTTACACCAAAAAAAAAGGGCCGGGGGGGGGGGGGGGGGGGGGGGGGGAAGGTCCATAACAATAAAAAAAAAAGAGCTCTAATAGGGACCTTTTTTTTTTAATGTTACAGCTGCATGGACAACTTTTAATGTATATTGTTTTGATGTTTACTAACAATTGTTTTTCACGTTAATATTTTTTGGCATAAACAACCTACTCAATTGGACGTCCATGAGATGGTTGGTTCATAAACTCAATACAAAGTAATGACTTTCAGCAGAATTTAAAAGCTGGGAGATATAAGATTTAATGCAAAGCTACATAAAGCGGGACATTGAATTACTTGTAGACCATTTATGCAAAGAGGGCGGATGGTATTTATAGTGTTTTTCGTTTCTGTTTAAATAGTCACAAATTTTAAAATTATGCTTCGGTAAGTGGGAAAAGAAATGAGAGGATAACATAATTTATGAGGGAGGGGATAGGGAAATGTAATTTCTCTTTCATACTTGAATAACAAATAAGATAAGGGATAGCGTAATCCTCTTATCCTGCTTGAGAACAACAGAAGAAAAAAGGGAAATGAAAAATATATTTTTTACTATTATACCCTAAGATAGATGTGTTTTTTTTCCTCTATAATTTAAAGGTTTATAATTGATATTATAAAAAATTTATTAAAAGACTTTCTCTTTTCACTCTATCTACTTCTAAAAGTGGGAGGTGACAAAATTGGATAAAATAAGGGTTAAAAAAACCCTCTGTCTTCCTACATCTCATTTTCTTTCATTCTCTAATTTTAAATCAAGTACGAAATAACTTCTCATTCCTTCCTATTTTTTCTTATTTCTTTTCAAACCCCTTAATCCAAGCAGAGTATAACAAACACGACTGCTAGTGGCGAACTGACATACCAATTCTCCGTTCAAATTGATCTATCGATTCATGCAAAATAGACGATTGTTCAGTCAAATTTCAAAACAACAACATATTGGAATCGTTCAGAACAGTAACAAAAAGGTAACATTTAGGAAAGAAAATTTAAATAAAATTATTATATAAATTTTCTCCAATATATATATATATATAGTGGACCAAACCCAACCTAATCCAGTTAGGTGCGAGGCGGCATGCGTGCATCTGGTGAATCCGACATGGGTAATATAATTTCATGTAAACCCATCTTAAATAATGTGTACGGCACACTTTTATTTTAGCTCAACATTGACCAAAAAGTCATGCTCAAACCCATTTCTTCCAACATCCCCAACTTTTTTTTTTTTGTATGTCAGATGTAGAATACAATAGATTATTTTCTTGCCCTTGTTTTTGTTTGATTTTTTTATCCCCTATTGTTTCTTCAAAATTGCTTTTACAACTATGTAAACTTGTTTTTTTATTTAACACGAAGTTCTTTTTTTTCACCCTAAAAAATTGGTTTTCTCTATTTCAGTAGAAAAATGTGTGCTGTGATTGGTGTTGTTGTAACCCCGTCAATTCATGTTGACATCAATTACTCAAAATAGCAAGATCAAATATAATAAAATGTTAGCAATTTTACAAGACCAACTAAATCTATGTACTGATAACAAATAATACACACAATACAGAGTCTACTGCTCCATGGGGCTTCCACAGTTCCACGCAAGTCGCTAACTCTGTGAACAACTAAACAATATATCACATCTATTTTCTTTCATTGAAATTTCCTAGTCTACCCAGAACGGTTTCTTTTTAAGGCCCCTGCTATGATTTGCTGGAATAATTATTCGATGATCCTTTGGGACTATAGTTTCAAGGGCAGATTAAGGGTCACATCTACAATGGCGAGTCAGATTGCACCAGGTGGAAAGGGAACTCTTCAAGTTCGTTCACTGTAAAATCGTTATACCAGCAGTTTGATTCCACACTTGGTCCTAAGATCAATTCTATGAGTTTTATTTGGAATCGCGTTATCTCCTCGAAAGTCCAATTCCTTGGTTGGCTTATCTGGAATGGTAGAATCGAAACAGGTGATTTCCTTATGAAAATTAGTTTAATGGAAGGCTTAGAGGAGGCAGGGAAAGTGTCGGCTACGCAATGAATGTGTTGAATCTCTGGACCATGTTTTTCTGTTGGGTAACAAGACTTGAAGGCTTTGGGTTTATGTTTTGAAATGGTGGGATGTGTACTGGGTCACTCCTGATAAGGATAAGGATCACAATGTTCAAATTGCAAAAGACGTTGACGACGTTGCGGCTTGGCGTAATCTTCTTGCTGCTGTTTATATTTTTAAATCTCTTGTAAATCTTATTTCTTGTAACAAACACATAGGTCTTTCTCTTATCTCTTGTAACAACCTTGGTTATATATGGATGAGACGACACACATCTCTGGTAAGGAAAATAAGAGTTATTCCAATTCTTTTATGGTATCAGAGGATTCTATAGCTAACGCTTTTGCAGATCCTATGGCTGCTACTACAGATTCTTCCTCCTCTTTCGCTGCATTTCATCTTCCAGCTCAAGTTATCTCCATCAAACTTGATGGAACTAATTTTCTTGCCTAGGGTGCTCAATTACTTCCTCTGTTTCGAAGCTATGGTCTCATAGGAATCGTTGATGGTTTCGAACCCAGTCCTCCTCAATTTTCCAGCGTCGAACATAAGGCCCAAGGTATTCCTAATTTTGCTTATGTAGTTTGGCAGTATAAGGACTAAACGGAACTTGGCTAGATTATCTCTTCTCTATCTCCTGTGGTGGTTTCCTCCATTTATGGTCTTGAGACCTCTCGGCTTGCTTGGCAAGCCCTTGGGGCACGTTTTGTTGCACCCTTCACATCTCGTATTTCTCTTATCAAGAGGAAGTTACAATCTTTACAGCAAGGCTCCATGTCTTGTCAAAATTTCTTGGATGAAGTTAAGTCTCTTGCGGATGAATTATCTGCCATTGGGAAATCGATTGATGACTCGGATTTAATTCTCTCTGTTCTCAATGGTCTCAACTCCTCCTTTCATTCTTTTGTGACAACATATATGCTCATTGCTAAGGAGAAATCTATGCCATTTTTGGACTTTCATGCAGAGTTGCTGAACTATGATCTTATGCAACAATTTCATAGTCAAACTATTCAACCAAAGGTGGGACCCTATGCTCTCTACTTGCATAAACCTGGTTCTAAATCAGGTTCTCGCACCAACAACAACAAGTCTCGTTTCTCCGAGGCGTCGAAAGGCTCGGGTACTGCTTCTTCCCAGTTTCAGCAACCATTACCCCACCTTCCGCCCTCGTCACCACCTACTGCTCCTTCTACCTCTCGCTCTCGGTCCCCATGTCAAATTTGCAAACGAGAAGGACATCAAGCACTGGATTGTTTTAATGGCATGAACTACTCATTTCAAGGACGTCATCCTCCAATTGATTTAGCTGCTATGGTTGTTGAGGCTAATACCACTTATCTCAATCAACGTCAATGGTATGCCGACAGCGATGCTAACATTCATGTTACCTCAGATATTGCTAATCTTGCCACCTCTCAACCTTATGAAGGTGATGACTTCGTGGGCATAGGTAATGGGATAGGTTTGACCATATCTCGCACTGGCACTGCTTTCATTAAAACTCCTTCTTCGATTCTCACTTTAAATGACGTTGCTTATTGTCCTTAAGCTTCTGCTCATCTCCTCTCTATTAATAAATTTTGAAAATATAATAATGTTCTCTTTGAGCTCACTGGTTCTAATTTTTCTATGAAGGACATCCTGACGGGGGACACGCTTCTGACGGGGCCAAGTGATAATGGATTGTATCCGATCAACCTTCGTCAACTCTCTTCATCCAAATTTCATGCTCTTACCATGACTGTTGGTGCCAAGGCTTCTACCTCCACTTGGCATTGTCGTTTGGGCCACCCTTCTGCGACAACTCTACATCGTGTCATTTCTAATTTTTCTCTTCCAGTTAGTGATTCCATAAATAAACAGGCCATTTATGTGTCTTGTCAACTCGGCAAATCTAAACAATTGCCATTTTCAGATTCTTCAAGAGAGTCGACTACTCCCCTAGCAATAATTCATTCCGATGTTTGGTCTACTTCCACTCCATCTTTATGTGGTTGTCAGTGTTATGTAATTTTATTGACGACTATACTCGCTTTTGTTGGCTCTTTCCTCTTTCTAATAAATCCAATGTTTATTCTACGTTTGTTAAATTCAAGCTTTTAGTGGAAAACAATTTAATTACGCCATTAAAAAATTTCAAAGTGATAATGGTGGTGAATATTGTTTTACCATTTTTAAGTGATTTTTATCTACCAACGGAATTTTTCATCACTTTTCATGTCCTCATTCCTCACAAAAAAATGGCCTCGCCGAAAAGAAACACCGTCATATTATGGAAATGGGACTCACTCTTCTTGCCCAATCTGACTTACCTAAGAAATTTTGGGTTGATGCTTTTCTAACCTTTATTTTCATCATTAATCGATTACCTACTAGGGTTTTTGATTATTCATCACCCTATGAACGCCTCTTTCATCTTCCCCCTGACTTCACCTATTTTCAAGCTTTTGGATGTCAATGTTTTCCTTATCTTCGTCCTTACACCACTGATAAATTGTCTTACCGTAGCACACCTTGCATTTTCATAGGTTATTGCTCTAATCACAAAGGTTTTTGGTGCTTTGATCCATCTTCCAGGCGTGTGTATATTTCTCGAAACATGATTTTTGACGAAAGAATATTTCCAGCTTGTTAACAATCCATCTTCACTAACTCTGCCAATTGCTTGCACTCCTCAAGTAATTCTCACACTTTGCTCTTATCTCCTCCCTCTCATATTTTTAATTCTTCCCCTGTTTCTTCTCCTAATTTAGTTTCTTTAGACTCTCCCTTTTCCACTACACCTTCCCCTAGCCTTTCCCTTGCTACCCAAGATAGTGCACCTTCAGATCACCAAGACAAAGCACCCTCCCTTCCTATCCCTTCTTCTCGTATGCTTACTAGATCACAGACTGGACATTCTAAACCCCATAGCTTTCCCGACTTCCAGCTACATTACTCTACTCGTCACCCTCTTCGAGCTTTGCATGCAAGTGTGGTTATGTCTGAGCCTTGTACTTATGCTCAAGCAGTGTCTATACCCAAGTGGCATGCGGCGATGGACAGTGAATTTCAGGCATTATTGCAAAATAAAACCTAGTCGTTGTGCCCTCGCCCTCCTAGTAAAAATGTGGTGCCTTGCAAATGGGTATTTAAGCTCAAACGTAGGCCAGATGGCAGCATTGACCGTCACAAGGCAAGGTTAGTAGTTGTTGGTTATCTTTAGAGAAGTGGTATTGACTTTCATTACACGTTCAGCCCGGTCATCAAACCTTTTACTGTTCGTATGGTTCTTGCGATTGCAGTTTCTTTCAACTAGGATATTCAGCAACTAGATGTTTCTAACGCATTTCTCCATGGCATTTTAGAAGAAGAGGTCTATATGGCACAACCAAAAGGTTTTGAGGATCCTCTGCACCCCCAGTTTGTATGTAAGCTTCATAAATCTCTCTATGGCTTGAAGCAAGCTCCTCAGGCTTGGTTTCATCGCTTATCCACTGCTTTGCTATCTCTTGGTTTTCATAGTTCACAAGTTGACCCATCATTGTTCACGTATCACCAAGACTCAGTTCATGTGTTTTTATTAGTGTATGTGGATGATATTCTTGTCACCTCCAATGATCGGGACTTCATTACATCCCTTATTATTGCCTTGCAACTCGAGTTTGCTATGAAGGATCTCAGCCAGTTGACATATTTTCTGGGTATTGAAGCCACACGCAACTCTTCCAGTTTGCATCTTCGACAAACAAGGTATATTATTGAGTTATTAAATCGTGTAAAACTCCTTGGTATCCGACCATATCGAGCTCCTTGTGTCTCGGGCTCCAAATTGTCTAGATTTTATGGAGATCTTCTTCCGGATCCATCTGACTATAGGCACACGGTAGGTGCCTTGCAGTATGTCACACACTCCCTGACATAGTATACTTAGTGAATCAGCTCTGTCAACACATGCAAGCTCCCACCTCTGCTCATTGGACAACAACTAAACGAGTGCTACGATATTTGAAGCATACACTCGATTATGGCCTCTTCTACAAACCGGGTTCTTTTTCTATTAATGCCTACTGCGATTCCAGTTGGGCTGGCGACCCAGACGATAAACGATCAACGTGTGGCTATGTTGTTTATGTGGGTCCTAATCTCATCTCTTGGTCAGCCAAGAAACAACCTGTAGTTTCCAAATCTAGTAACGAGGTGGAATACCGGTGCTTAGCTCTTGTCATGGCTGAGATATATTGGCTGCGCATGCTCTTGTGTGAGCTGGCAATTTCACTTGACTCTACTCCTATTGTTTGGGGTGACAATGTCAGTGTTTTAGCTCTTGCCTCTAATCCAATTTTCCATGCAAGATCTAAACATATTGAAGTGGATTACCACTTTGTCCGAGAAAAGGTGGCAAATCGAGACATAATCTTACAACACGTCCCTTTTCCTTGCAACCTGCGGATATCTTTACCAAGGGACATACAGCTGATCGGTTCTGCTTTCTCAGGGATAAACTCTCAGTGTTGGATCTCCTTGCTGGTTTGCGGGGGAATGACAAGGATAAGGATCACAATGTCCAAATTGCAGAAGACGTTGAAGACGTTGCGGCTTGATGTTGAAGATGTTGCGGCTTGGCGAAATCTTCTTGCAGCTGTTTATATTTTTAAATCTCTTGTAAATCTTATCTCTTGTAACAAACACATAGGTCTTTCTCTTATCTCTTGTAACAACCTTGGTTATATATGATTGAGACTACACACGTCTCTGGTAAGGAAAATAAGAGTTATTCCAATTCTTTTAACTCCGGGATCAGTTTTACATCGCATAAGTTGGTGGCAGGGTTTCAAGTTCAAGAGAAAAGTAAAGATGATGTGGGATATTTTATTCTTTGCCACTGTATGGTCCATATGGAAAGCGAGGAATGATTGCCTATTCAATGGAAAACAGTTTACACTTGAAGACATTTTTGAGATCACTAAATTTAGGATGGCTCTATGGTGTAGTCTTGGCATGGAAAGCAGTTTATAGTGTTTTGCGCAAGTGTCCGTTGTTGATAGTTGTCTCTTGGTAGGTGCTGGCAGATGATTAGGTTCATTTTTTGTGTCAATCTAATTGGGATAAAGTTTGGGATCCATAATGTTTTTTTGTATCTTTCTTATTGATTGGACTCCCTTTGTATTCTTCGCAAATTGATTGCATCAATAAGATCTTTATTTTTTGCTAATAAAAAAAAAGGTCACATCTACAACAATACATACACGTGGTCTTTGATTTGACGATTGAGACCATTGGACCGGACCATTAAATAATTTGTAAATTTGATAGGTTTACAACTCATATATGTATTAGAGCATCCTCTGGTTTTACATCTTGATTTGTCATATACCACATATATCACAATTAAGAATGAATTTCTTTGAACTTAGGATAAGACATGGGTTGCCTCACATATATGAAAGAGTATACAATAACGAGATATTTTTTTTTATGGATCGGTCAAGAAGTATTTTAAGTCAGTTTAAGCGTACTA
This sequence comes from Nyssa sinensis, assembly GCA_008638375.1. Taxonomy (NCBI): domain Eukaryota; kingdom Viridiplantae; phylum Streptophyta; class Magnoliopsida; order Cornales; family Nyssaceae; genus Nyssa; species Nyssa sinensis. Next base: position 25,263,464 of record CM018042.1, read on the forward strand.
GATCAAGTCTTTCAATCACGACAGTCAGACCCACCCTTTAATCTCTAATTGCCAACGATCGGCGAAGAATAAATTCAAACTCGAAACGCTTAGATTTTATTATTTACAATAATGATATATTTGATGAATCAAATACTATGGTCTAATAATCTTTCTTTTTTTTCATATGAAACGTGTCTCAAGTCTTTGACTTAGACTAATCCTATCTAAAAATTCATGAAACGATCTTACATCCCACACACCAACAAGTCAATGAAAATACAATATTTGAACAAACAACCTCCAAATTTACAGTACTCCTTCCATCTACTCGAAGCACACACAAAATACAATAATATTTTCTAGTCAATTTTTTTTTTTCAAAATAATAAAATTGTCTTTTTTATTTTTTAAAACTTAGACTAATTTTTTTAATTTTTTTTCATTTTCAAATAAATATTGATTATAATCTTAAATTTATTTTTTAATATAACGAAAATAAATTATTTATCTTAAATTTATTTTTATATAAAATTTAAAAAAGTAGAAAAATTATTCAAAAAATAAAAAATGAAAAAACAATATAACAGGAGTACTTTTATCATTTTGAAAAAAAAAAAATAACGAAAAGAGGTATTTAAAAATTGTCAATAAAAATATAAGAACGTCAATGTAATTTTAAAAACTTAAAAAAATATCAGTGTAATTATAAGAAATCTCAAATAAGGACAATATAATTTACCCAAATAAAAAAATTAAGCACTTTAAAATTAGTCGTTTAGATATAATAAGTTAGAATCACTTCATGCAGCCAGACTCAATATTTTTTAAACTGAACTGGACTTATTTCAATAAATTAATTTTTTATGCTTATTTGGTTAAGTTAATAAAAATAATATAAAATTATCTCATTATCTTTTATTGTTTATCATTTTTATTTTTTCATATTTCGTATTATCACTTTTTAATAATTTTTATTAAACAGGCACGGAATTTCCAACCGAAGTTAAGCTGGTTGTCTTGCCTAATATTGAGAGTCCACCACGGTCCTGTGCCCAAATGAGAAAACATGGTGGTGCTTGGTGGCTTGGAATCGGAGTCCCAAAATTAACAAGTCATGCCTATTGTTCGGTTTAATCAAGTCTCAAAAGCTTTCCTTTATCCTCATCACTGAGATATGCTTAAAAATTAAAGAAACATAAAAAATTAATATTAATAAGAGTAATGCTATTATAAATTTAAGTGCATATGAGATGAAATGTTTTAATCTTTGGATGACTTACGAATTGAGTTTTTATTTATCCCAAATAATTCTAAATTCCTACATAGGTAGGCTAGGTGTGTCAATTGTCTGCTTTTTGGGTATTTTGGTTTCTTAATTTTATTTGAATTAGTAGAAGAAATTTGTAGTTTCTTATTCAGATTAGTAGTTTTTAGCTTTGTAAATAAAATGTATTAGGTCATTATTATTTAACTTATCAATAATACATATAGTTTTGAATTTAGAGAGTTTTCTCATGTTGGATGAGTAATTTTTATATTACTTGATTTTCAAAATGTTCGACGTGTTCGATTCCTTTAATATTTTCGTGCTACGTTATTAGGCCCAAAATAAGGATAGCCAAACTTGGACTGGGCTAGGCTTGGTTTCAGGCTGAGTTCGGCTTGGTTTCAGGCTGAGTTCAGCTTGGCCTGAAAAAAAAAAGGGGTCAGGCCGAGGGCTTTTGTGCACCCCGAACTATCACTAAAGTCTTCGGCCTTTTATTGGTTATGATTGAAAATAGCGCATTCCCAAACTGGTTTGTTTAACTTCTTTTCTTGCTGGACTATCAAAAACACACATTAAATATTATGAAAAATTGTAGGTCACTTCTTGCCAATTTGTCCACTACAAATAGAGCATTCTCAAACTGGCTAGTTTTCTACCTTAGTTTTTGTTGATTCTCTCTCTCTCTCTCTCTCTCTCTCTCTCTCTCTCTCTCTCTCTCTCTCTCTCTCTCTCTTTATGTTTTTCCAAAAATAGTTTTCTAACCAGAAGTTCATTTTTTTTTTCTTTTTCTTTTACCCCAAAAAAATAATTTGTTTTGCTCTATTTTCAGTTAAAAGTGTGTGTGATTGGTGTTGTTTTAACCCCATCAATTCATGCTGACATTAAATTAATCAAAATAGCAAGGTGAAATAAAATAAAGCAATTTGACAAGACCAGCCAAATCTATATACTAATAACAATGCAAATAATACACTCTGTGAACAATTGAAGATGCATCACAATTTCCCACTATTGGCAGACAGTCTATTTTCTTTCATTGAAATTGCATAGTCAGCCTGTTAGGCTTCGTCTTAATGCCTTCCTATGGTCTACACCTCTGGTATATGTTAGAGCACGGTTTTTTTGCATTGGTCGAAGCCGAAGGAATACACGAAGCGTATTTACGTCTGTCACATTGCGGAGAAGCAGCGCTACGTCCTACAAGCACAAGATATCAGAATGAGACTGCAAGCATGGTTAAATTAAATCAAATAAATACAATTTGATTTTCACACATAGTCATGACAGTTGATTGGATTGGATTTGGAAGTGCAAAATGGAACAGGCAGAGCAAGTGACAGTGATAAGAAATACTTCCACAGGAATTGGAAAATAAATTGGATTACCAGCTGGAGGCGATTTTTCAGTAGCGGCACCGGCACTAGGGGAGGGGTGTCCATGGACGGGAATTTTGCTAGGCGTCGTTTCCCCACCATCTGCCACGAACCATAAAAAAATAACAAGTAAATCACCATCATATTTAGAACTTCAAATACAAAATGAATAAAGTTGCCAATGATTAATAATAATATTAGGGGTGGTAAATTTTAGAATTTTTTTAATAAAAAGTTTAGACTCGATAGGATATAAAATAAAAGATCAAATATGGATTAATGAATTAATCATGAGTTAACTTAATCCATATTTAACCCATTCAATTTGAGTCAAATTTGAATTTAACTCATATTTGACTCAACTCATTTATAACTCGTCTAAACCCATTTATTTTGCCAAACCTAAATAATGCTCAGGACTCAACAATCTTCTGGCAGCTGTTATTCGGCAGAAAAATATGACTGAAATCAAGAAGACCCAAAAAAGAAGAGAGAAGCACTTATAAATCATTCCTGGTGATTGAGAGAGAGAGAGAAACAAGCTCTTCAAGGAAAATTAGTAGTTAGAAATCAATCATTAATGAATTGAATTAGCTCAGCTTTGACTCAAAAGTATTGCATATTTATAGTGGATAGAACCCATAAAAGGTGCAAGAAATGTCTATAGAATTTCCCCGGGAAAAGGAAATTTAGAATTGTCCATTTCTAGGCATTTTCCAAAATCTCCAAGCCGTCTGTCTTTAGCGAAAGACTGATGACCTTGGATTTTAGATGAAGTCGCCTAGTAATTGTACAGGTCTAAGCTCATAATCAGAAGGTGACTTGCCTGCCCAAAATGCACTTCACGAATTTGGTGAGAAGCTTACTGTCCCTTTCAACTAACTGTAAATTCTTTTAACCTTATTCCCATCTCCTCCTCTATCCTTTTGTACTACAACTCACAGTATTTGAGAGAAATTTAAGTACAAAAGTATGTAATGTAAGACAGATATGATACTTCAAATGTAAAAAACAGTGTATCATTTACAATGCATTCATACCGACAATCCAATGTACTACAGACTCAGGAAGGAGTTGGAAAAGAATTTTTTGGGACAAATTTTTATCATAAATTAAAAAATTTTGAAAATATAAAAATTTAAAGTTTATTAAAATTATTTTTAATAAGTAATTAAATTCATTAATACAGAATAACTTACAAATTAATCGAGAAGTCTAATTAAAGACGCATACTCTTGAAAGTCTTAGGTTATATAAAAAAAAATTCTTTAAAAGTCAATAAAATCTTCATTAAAGGATCATTAGTGTAAAAGAAAAAAGATCAAGGAGACAAAAATACAAGTTAAAGAGATATATCTAAAAAAAGGTTTTATAAAGTTAAAAAAAAAAATCAAATAAAAGAAAATTAAACCTTTCCTGACTCAGTCCATGCTACAGTCCTTCAAAGATTCTGGCGGGCGGACCGTGACACGCAGGTCAATGTCATAATGCATTGACCCTTATTGGCATCTTTATACTACGGACCACATGAAAGCTTTGCCACAAAGAATTCCAACCAAAATGAGATGGGTTGGTTGTTGTGTACAGTGGCTGACTTAGTCCATATAGTGAGGGGGTAAAAATAAAAAAGTTAAATTTTAAAAGAATTTTATGTAAAAATATGAAAAATTTTGAGTAGCTAATTTTTAATTTTTTTAAAAAAATTGTATAAAAAAATAGAGATAAAAAATAAAAATTTCAAAACTTTGAGGGGACATAGCCTCCCTTGGCTTATCTATAGGTCCGCCACTAGTTCTGTGAGAGTCACTCAAGGTTCCTCCGTCCAAATGACAAGATATACCCACATTCTTACGTATGAGTTGTTTAGAATATTGAAAATGATCAAGTTTTTTCATTCTAATGATTGGACATTTTAAAGATATTAAAAAAAATTGTCCAATTCTATATTAATAAGTCTTAAAGTCGACATAATGTCCCTTGCTCCTTCTATTGCGACGCGCTCGCAATCTAGGCTCTGATACCAACTGTCACGGACTTAATATTTTAAGCACCCGTGCGGCACTTAGCTACTCACAACTCGGCTTGTAGTGCTAAGTCAGCCTACCCAGCTAGCACACTTAGGCTTGTGGCTAGAGAAGAGAATGACTAGAGAACAAGAAGGCTTGGGAGAAGAAAGCTTGTATTGCTCAAGTAAGAGATACAATTGCTTGGTTGGTGGACAAATGAAGTGCCACCCCTTTATATAGGCCCTTGGCCTTACAATCAATGGATAGGATTGATCTAATCTAATGGCTACTATTGAGTATCCAGAATGTTCCTCAAAGGACTATTTTAGAACTCTACAAATATCTAAGTATCTAGAATACTCTATACAAGTCTAGAGATCTCTACACACTCCCAGAATGTTCTAGAGAATCCTAGTAAGCAGGCCATGCAGGCGAGAGTGATCATCCAGTAAGCGCTCATGTGATGTCTGCGTGGCGTAGCCTTTGTCCATCTTGGCGGGGCGTGACACAAAGCTCATAATCAGAAGTTGACTTACCTGCCCAAAATGCACTTCACAAATTTGGTGAAGAGCTTACTGTCCCTTTCAACTAACTGTAAATTCTTTTAAACTTATTCCCATCCCTCCTCTATCCTTTTGTACTACAACTCACAGTATTTGAGAGAAATTTAAGTACAAAAGTATGAGAAATAATGTAAGACAGATATGATACCTCAAATGTAAAATACAGTGTATCATTTACAAAGCATTCAAACCGACAATCCAATGTACTACAGACTAAGGAAAGACATTGGAAAAGAATTTTTTGGGGCAAATTTTTCATTAAATTTTTTATCGTAAATTAAAAAAATTTGAAAATATAAAAATTTGAAGTTTATTAAAATTATTTTTAATAATTAATTAAATTCATTAATACAGAATAACTTGCAAATTAGTCGAGAAGCCTAATTAAAGACACATACTCTTGAAAGTCTTAGGTTATATAAAAAAAATTCTTTAAAAGTCAATAAAATCTTCATTAAAGGATTATTAGTGTAAAAGAAAAAAGATAGGAGACAAAAATACAAGTTAAAGAGATATATCTAAAAAAAGATTTAATAAAGTTAAAAAAAAAATCAAATAAAAGAAAATTAAACCTTTCCTGACTCAGTCCATGCTACAGTCCTTCAAAGATTCTGGCGGGTGGACCGTGACACGCAGGTCAATGTCATAATGCATTGACCCTTATTGGCATCTTTATACTACGGACCACATGAAAGCTTTGCCACAAAGAATTCCAACCAAAATGAGATGGGTTGGTTGTTGTGTACAGTGGCTGACTTAGTCCATATAGTGAGGGGGTAAAAATATAAAAGTTAAATTTTAAAAGAATTTTATGTAAAAATATGAAAAATTTTGAGTAGCTAATTTTTAGTTTTTAAAAAAAATTGTATAAAAAAATAGATATAAAAAATAAAAATTTCAAAACTTTGAAGGGACATAGCCTCCCTTGGCTTATCTATAGGTCCGTCACTGGTTCTGTGAGAGTCACTCAAGGTTCCTCTGCCCAAATGACAAGATATACACATTCTTACGTATGAGTTGTTTAGAATATTGAAAATGATTAAATTTTTTCATTCTAATGATTGGACATTTTAAAGATATTAAAAAAAATTGTCCAATTCTATATTAATAAGTCTTAAAGTCAATACTCAAAAAACTCACAAATACCAACAAATGTGAAAAAATGTGACCATTAAAAGTACGTTTTCATACCTATTATACATTATACTTAGACACTTAATTTTAAAATTGAGTTTAAGTTTAAATATGAAATCTACGATAGTTAAAATGACCTTAATAATAATTTAATTTTGACTATAAGTTAAATCTACTTAAGCGAGTTACTAAAAAATATAATTCGAAACTCATTTATATATTAGTTAATTATTTTCCGTAGTAGAAACTTTTGAGGGTAAATTTTAATTGGGTGTAATTGATCTGCATAGTTGGTCTCCATTGGATGTAACTGGGTGTAATCTATCTTAAATCTGGAAGGATATATTGTTAATCTGGATTACAATCTTCTGTAATCTCAACTCAGCTGCACACCATAACCAATCAACACACACTCACACTACTCTTTGCACATAACAACTCTCTGAATCTCAACAGATTGAGAGTCTCAACTGTCAGCAGCCCACCTCAACAGGAACACCAGAACGAAGCACCATAGGATCAAAACCAAGCCAGCACATCCAACTCTGTTAAGATTGTCACTTATGTCAGCTCAGAGCTTAAGAGAGCACCTCAACCTGAGAAGAATTAGTTAGGAAGCTTCTACAATTTGTTACACAAACAGCGATTTATGTGAATTGTTTAAATCATTTACACGAATGGAAGTTGGTAATGGGAGGGAGTTATCCTTTTAGAAGGACAAATGGTTGGGAAATTTTCTGCTTAGAGATAATTTTCCCAGGCTGTATAATTTAAATTTTAGTAAAAAAGGTTCAATAGCTAATTTTGCAGAATATGAAGATAGCTTGGGAAGCGCCATTGGCTTTAGAAGGAAGTTATTTGTTTGGAAAGAAGAAGAAGTCCAGAGGCTGAGAGATCAACTAAGATCTGTTCCAACAATATATAGTGCAAAAAGGGATCAACTGAAGTGGATTGGGGATTCATCAGGTAAGTTTTTGGTGAAATTCATGTATGATTCCCATACTAAAAAGTTTGGGCATAGGTGTGGTGCTGTTGATTTGGTGTAGCATAGTGCTATCATAACAGAGCGGATGCGCCAAAGGCCAAAACTATTTTGACTATCAAATTTCTTTATTTTGTATCTCGCGATAGCCATGATCACTAAAACTCTGATACCAATATATTGTGTAACAGAAGCAAGAAAAGAAATAACGAATTGAGAAGAAACAAATACAGTAAGAATAAAATAACACAAAATATACATGATTCGGCAATTAGGCTACGTCCACGGACGAAGCACAACAAAAGATTTACTATCAAAAGGTGGAGAATACAAAATGGTGTGTTAAAACCCGATCACAAATGTGTAAGGACAGTTCCCACCGCTCTCACTTTTTACTTCCCTCGGAAAAGCACATTATATAATGTTCCCAAATCTTAAACTACGAAGAAGAAAAAAAAGCGAAAATCGTGTGAAACTGGATCCTAAGTGTCGATTGGCACACAGAGAAGGGGTTTTTGGCACCCGAGGGTCAAGCTGATTGCACTCTTTGAGTTCCGATTGCACTTATTGAGTGCTGAGGGACTTTTTTTCTACTTTATGCAAAAGTTCTGAAATTTTTTTTGTATCAATTGGCTAATAGAAAAAGGAATTTTCTAGGTCCAAGTTGTGATCAGTAGACTCCTAAAAACGTCTAAAACGGTTTGGGCGCAAGTCAACTCAAGAATGCAAGATACAAATAACAATTGTTAATTTACTATGCTGAGAGTAGATATTGTGTTTCTAATTCTTTCAAGTAAAAGTTTTTCTTTTTTCTTATTTTTCCTCTTCTCTCACAATTCGGGTGTTGGATTAATTAAGGTTGACCCAGATCATTTGCACCCAAACACATATTTGACCTGTTTAATTACAGGTTGATTTTAGATCTAGCCAATTTAAACCTGCTCATTTGCAACCCAACCATCTGCTTGGTCTAGCAGTGTGACGATGTGATTAACTATGTTGGACCTTAAAGGAAGGGCACTATTGGATTCTAAGTAAATTTGAAGGTGGATTTCTTATAAAAGAGATTTGAGAGTGTGGACCGACCATTTATGGGAGCAAAACTATCACTAGGGTGCAAAAAAGGCCCATGGGGTTGGTTTGCATCCTTTGCTCAAGAAATGCATTACCTTTTTCGAAGACTGAAGTATTGCCATCAACTGCTGAGACTTCAAGGCCGAAAGGAGTATCTGCTCCCAAGTCTTTTCCTTTTGTTTGTCTTCATATCTTATATATTGTTACAAGCAAAAGCATACATACGTGTGTGTGTGTGTTATTTTTTGAATAATGTTATAGGAACGCTTCAAGTTTCATTCCAAACAAAAATACTAATAGACGTAGAATTGGTTAATAATTTTTTTTTTTGGAACAGAAACCCTATCTTAATCTGAAAACAATACTCATTGCTTGACTATGCACTATGTTAATTTTTGGCCAAAAACTTGTTTAGGCTTGCTATTAGACTTCTTTTTATCATTTATAGTAAGTTTAAGATTTTCAATACTTTGTCTAAGAAAGTTTCGATTTGGGTTGTGCTTGGGACTATATTTTCCTTTTTTGATCTACTTTTTGATTTTCTAAAGAATCCTAATTTTTATTTATACTGAATTTTTACTAATTTTGAGATTTTCTAGTTTTCTAATTGTAATAAGTTTAACATAAAGAATTAGTAGACTCTTATTCGGATTAGAAATATTTTTAATATAATTAGTCCTAATTATTCCGCTTTATCAATAATATTTTAATTTTAAAATTAAAGAGTGTTCTCCTTTTCTTTTCTTTTTTTAGTAAGGAGTCTCTTGTTTCTTGGTTACTAAAGAATTAAACATATTGGATTCTCTTTTACGTTTTCGTGTTGCATTAGAGGAAATTCAAGGTTGTGAAAATAAAAGACTTAGGACGGCCTGGTGAGTTTAACTGCATATTCTATTGTTTTCACAACTTAATTTGTATGTTAGACACATAATACAACAGAGTATTTTCCTGTCCTTAGTAGCTTGATTTTTTGGCACTCTCTCTTCAATCTTTATGTTTCTTGAAAATTGCTTTAGCTACTATGTAAATTTCCTTTCTTTTTTATTTTTCTTTTTTATAAGTTCTTTTTTTCTTTTCACCTCAAAAAAAAAAATGTTTTGCTTTATTTCAGTTAAAAAGTGTGTGATTCATGCTGACATCAAATTACTCAAAATAGCAAAGATCAAATAAAATGAAATGTAAGAAATTATAGAAGACCAGCCAAATCTAAATACTGATGTCTAATAATACACACACACACTACCCAGTCTACAGCTCCTTGGGAGCTTGAACACAGTCACTCTGTGAACAATTGAAGATACATCACAATTTCCAACTATGGCAGTCTAATTTATTACATTGAAATTGCATAGTCTACCCTGTTAGGCTTCGTCTTAATGCCCTCCTATGGTGCGCGGTCGCGACACCTCCTGTTGTATAGGTTAGAGCATCTTGTTTATGGCCTGTGGGGAATGCAGCTTCCGTAAGGTCTTCCTCTGCCACAATTCACGACAACACCAGGATTCAGAGTACCTGCGGTAACTGGCCTTTGCCCAGGCACTCTTCCTTCAAGCACAGAATATCATAATAAGATGGTAAGCAGAGTCAAACTAAATAAAAATAAATACAATTTGATTTTCACACTCGACATGCGAGTTGATTGGATTTGGAAGTGCAGAATGGAAGAGGCAGAGCAAATGACAGTGGTAAAAAATACTTCCACAGGAGTTGGGAAAAGAAAAATGAATTACCAGCTGGAGGCCGATTTTCAGTAGCGGAATGGGCTGGACCGGAGCGATGTTCATGCACGACCATTTTGCTATGATCATCTGCCACAAACCATAAAAACATTGAATTACCATCACATTTAGAGCTTCAAATGCATGATAAATAAAGGTGCCAATGATTTTGATTAATACTCACCACCCAGCAATCTTCTAGCAGCTGTCATTGAGCAGATAAAGATGACTGAAATGAAGAAGACCCAAAAAAAAAGAGAGTAAGACTTAAAACCCATTACTGGTGATTGAGATAAAGATAGAGAAACTAGCTCTTCAAGGAAAATTAGCAGATAAAAAACAATCATTAATGAGTTGAATTAGCTCGGCTTTGTCTCAAAAGTATTGCATATTTATACTGGATAGAACCCATAAAAGGTGCAAGAAATGTCTAAAGAATTTCCCCAGGAAAAGGAAATTTAGAATTGTCCATTTCTAGGCATTTTCCAAAATCCCCAAACGCCTGTCTTTAGCGAAAGGCTGATCACCTTGGATTTTAGATGAAGTTGCCAAGCAACTGTACAGTTCTATAAGCTCCTAACCAGAAAGTATCTTCTTTGCCCAAAATGCACTTCACGAATTTGTTGACGAGCTCACAGTCCCTTTCGACTAAGTCAGGGTCATGTTTGATAGAAAGAAATTAAAAATAGATTGAAAATGACGTGAAATAAAATAATGATTAATGGCTAGGTCATAGAAATGTTTTGAATAATCTTTAATGGGTCCATTTTATGGAATAGTTATTTTCAATCATACCAAATAAGAATATAGAATGAAAAAGTTAGAATCAACATTACCAAACATGACTTTTTTTAAACTTGATTCCCACCTCCTTTGTATCCTTTGGTACTAAAACTCACCCAATTTGTAAAAAATTAAGTAAAAAAGCCGTCATTTAGAGAGACCTCATTCGGCTTTAACTCTAGAAGAGATGTTTATTTAGGTGTTTCTTTTTTTTTCTTGATAACTTAGTATTTGACATTTCGAACTGATTAATTCGAGGAATCAATCCTACCATTCACTAGCGAGAAGCCCGATTATTTAAGTGTTTCTTTAACAAACTTTTATTTTCTAAATAACATGAATTTAAAAGATAAAATCAAAACAGCATTGTTATAAGAAAATTAAATTAAAACACTCTTAATTTAATCAGAAACTCAAAGTAGAATACTTATAGTGCATCCCTACCGACAATCCAATATACTACAAACTAAGGATGGAGCTAGAAAAAAAAATTTGGGGTAAATTTTTTCATTGAATGTTCAATTATAAATTTAAAAATTTAAAAAAAATAAATATTTAATATTTATCAAAAACATTTTTATTAAATAATTAAATTCATTGATAGAGAGAAACTTACAAATTAGACCAAAAGTTTATTACATGATCTGCGTGGATAACCAACTTAATTTGTGGACTGCTACCTAATTGGATAGAAAGTAATTGTAGGTTTCTGTTTCACCGAAAAAAAAAAAGGGGGTCCATAACAGTAAAAAAAAGAGAGGTCTAATAGGGACCTTTTTTTTTTTTTAATGTTATAGCTGCATGGACAACTTTTAATGTATATTGTTTTGATGTTTACTAACAATTGTTTTTCACGTTAATATTTTTTGGTATAAATTAACAACCTACTCAATTGGACGTCCATGAGATGGTTGGTTCATAAACTCAATAGAAAATAATGACTTTCAACAGAATTTAAAAGCTGGGAGATATAAGATTTAATGCAAAGCTACATAAAGTGGGACATTGAATTACTTGTAGACCATTTATGCAAAGAGGGCGGATGGTATTTATAGTGTTCTTCATGTCTGTTTAAACAGTCACAAATTCTAAAATTATACTTGGGGTAAGTGGGAAAAGAGATGAAAGGACAACATAATTTATGAGGGAGGGGATAAGAAAATGTAATCTTTCTTTCATACTTCAATAACAAATAAGATAAGAGAGAATGTAATCCTCTCATACTACTTGAGAAAAACAGAAGAAATAAGGGAAATGAAATATATATTTTTTACTATTATATCCTAAGATAGATGTGTTTTTTTTTTAATTTTTTTTCCTCTATAATTTAAAGGTTTATAATCGATATTATAAAATATTTATTAAAAGACTTTCTCTTTTCACTCTATCTCCTTCTAAAAGTAGGAGGAAAGCAAACTGGATAAAATAAGGATTAAAAAACCCCCTTGTCTCCCTACATCTCATTTTCTTTCACTCTCTAATTTTAAACCAAATACGAAATAACCTCTCATTCCTTCCTATTTCCTCTTATTTCTTTTCAAATCTCTTAATCCAAGCAGAGTAAAATAGACACGGCTGCTAATGGCGAATTGACATACCAGTTCTCAGTTCGAATTGATCTATCGATTCATGCAAAATAGACGATTGTTCAGCCAAATTTCAAAACAACAGTATATTGGAATAGTTCAGAACAGTAACAAAAATGGTAACATTTAGGAAAAAAAATTTAAATAAAATTATTATATAAATTTTCTCCAAATATATATATATATATATAGTGGACCAAGCCCAACTTAACCCAGTTAAGTGCGAGGCAGCATGCGTGCATATGGTGAATCCGGCATAGGTAATATAATTTCATGTAAACTCATCTTAAATAATGTGTATGGCTCACTTTGATTTTATCTCAACAATGGCCAAAAAGTCATGCTCAAACCCATTTCTTCCAACATCCCCAACTTTTTTTTTTTTTTGGTATGTCAGATGCAGAATACAATAGATTATTTTCCTGTCCTTGTTTTTGTTTGATTTTTTTCTCCCCTTATGTTTCTTCAAAATTGCTTTTACAACTATGTAAATTTGCTTTTTTATTTAACACGAAGTTCTTTTTTTCACCCTAAAAAAATTGTTTTTCTCTATTTCAGTAGAAAAGTGTGTGCTGTGATTGGTGTTGTTGTAACCCCGTCAATTCATGTTGACATCAATTACTCAAAATAGCAAGATCAAATATAATAAAATGTTAGCAATTTTACAAGACCAGCAAAATCTATGTACTGATAACAAATAATACACACACTACAGAGTCTACTGCTCCTTGGGGCTTCCACACAAGTCGCAAACTCTGAACAATATATCACATCTATTTTCTTTCATTGAAATTTCCTAGTCGATCCATAACGGTTTCTTTTTAAGGCTCCTGCTATGATTTGCTGGAACAATTATTCGATGATCCTTTGGGACTATAGTTTCAAGGGCAGATTAAGGGTCACATCTACAATGGCGAGTCAGATTGCATCAGGTGGAAAGGGAATTCTTCAAGTTTGTTCACTGTAAAATCGTTATACCAGCAGTTTGAATCCACACTTGGTCCTAAGATCTGAGTTTTATTTAGAATCGTATTATCTCCTCGAAAGTCCATTTCCTTCGTTGGCTTATATGGATTGGTAGAATGGAAACGGGTGATTTCCTTATGAAAATTGGTTTAATGGAAGGCTTAGAGGAGGCAGGGAAAGTGTCGGCTACGCAATGAATGTGTTGAATCTCAAGACCATGTTTTTCTGTTGTGTAACAAGACTTGAAGGCTTTGGGTTTATGTTTTGAAATGGTGGGATGTGTACTGGGTCACTCCGGGATCAGTTTTACATATCATAAGTTGGTGGCAAGGTTTCAAGTTCAAGAGAAAAGTAAAGATGATGTGGGATATTTTAGTCTTTGCCACTGTATGGTCCATATGGAAAGCGAGGAATGATTGCGTATTCAATGGAAAACAGTTTATGGTAAAAGACATTTTTGAGATCACTAAATTTAGGATGGCTCTATGGTGTAGTCTTGGCATGGAAAGCAGTTTATAGTGTTTTGCGCAAGTGTCTGTGGTTGATAGTTGTCTCTTGGTGGGTGCTGGCAGGTGAGTAGGTTCATTTTTTGTGCCAATCTGATTGGGATGAAGTTTGGTGTTCATAATGCCTTTTGGATCTTCCTTTTTGATTGTACTCCTTTTGTATTCTTCGCAAATTGATTGCATCAATAAGATCTTCATTTTTTGTTGATAAAAAAAAAAAATCACATCTGTAACAATACATACACATATGATCTATGATTTGACGGTTGGGATTATTGGATGAAACCATTGAATAATTTATAAATTTGATAGGTCTACAACTCATATAGGTATTAGAGCATCTTCTGGTTACATCTTGATTTGTCATGTACAACATATATCACTATTAAGAATGAATTTCTTCATACTTAAGATAAGACATGAGTTGTGCCATATATATGAAAGAGTATACAATAATGATATATATTTTTTATGGATTGGTCAGAAAGTATTTTAAGTCAGTTTACGCGCATGAAATTAAGTCTTTCAATCGTGACAGTTAGACTCACTCTTTAATCTCCAATTGTCAACGATCGGCGAAGAATAAATTCGAACTCGAGACGCTTAGATTTTATCATTTACAATAATGATACATTTGACGAATCAAATACGATGGTCTAATAATCTTTTTTTTTTTTTTTTCATATGAAAGGTGTTTCAAGCCTTTTGACTCAAATTAATCCTATCTAAAAATGCATGAAACGATCTTATATTCCGTACATCTACAAATTAAAAAAAATGTAATATTCGAACAAATAATCTTCGAATTTACAATACTCCTTCTATCTACTCGAAGTACACACATTTTAATTACTGTAGTTGATAAGCGTAATAATTTGTAATTGTGTCACATTCGTTGCTAATAATTTTTTTTTTTTCTTTTATGAGAGTACTGTTTGAAAGCTCATGGTTAACAAGGGACTTCTCTGCCCAAAATGCACTTAACGTATGTTTTTTTGACGACTATACATACAGTCCATTGAACTTGATTTCTATTTCTGCAACCCAAACGTAACGTAAATTCTTTCAAGTAGCCGACATCGACAATTCAAGCTACAGTCCTTCAAAGACATCCGTGGGCGGACTTTAAGACACATGTCACTGTCAACATGAAAGCTTTGTCACATATTCCGTTAACAAGATAGGCTTATTGCATTATAAAATAAAAAAAAAAACTCGTAAATTACACGCATCTATCTTAAAAATCTTTACTGTTATATGAACTTGACTTGATATTTTTGAAATTAAATTAACATCTATTATTTTTATTTACAAATATAAATAATATTTTCTAATCAATTTTTTTTTTCAAAATAATAAAATTTTCTTTTTTATTTTTTAAAATTTAGACTAATTTTTTAAATTCTTTTTTTTTCAAATAAATATTGATTATAATCTTAAATTTATTTTTATATAAAATTAAAAAATTTAAAAAGGTAGAAAAAATTATTCAAAAATAAAAAATATAAAAATATATAATAGGAGTACTTTTGTCATTTTGAAAAATATTGACGAAAAAAGATATTTGTAAATTATCAATAAAAATATGAGAACATCAATATAAATTCAAAAACTTAAAAAAATATCAGTATAATTATAAAAAATCTCCAATAACATCAATATAATTTACCCCAAAAAAAATTAAGCACTTACTTTAAAATTAGTCGTTTAGATATAATAAGTTAGAATCACTTCATGCAGCCAGACTCAATAGTTTTTCAACTGAACTTAACTTATTTCAATAAATTATTTTTTTATACTTATTTGGTTAAGTCAATAAAAATAATATAAAATTATCTCATTATCTTTTCTTATTTATCATTTTTATTTTTTCATATTTGGTATTATCACTTTTTAATAATTAAGCTGGTTGTCTTGCCTATTATTAAGAGTCCACCAAGGTCCTGTGCCCAAATGAGAAAACATGGGTGGTGTTTGGTGGTTTGGAATCGGAGTCCCAAAATTAACAAGTTATGCCTATTGTCCAGTTTAATCAAGTCTCAAAAGCTTTCCTTTATCCTCATCACTGAGATATGCTTAAAAATTAAAGAAGTATAAAAAATTAATATTAATAAGAGTAATGATATTATAAATTTGAGTGCATATAAGATGAAATATTTTAATCTTTGGATGACTCACGAATTGAATTTTCATTTATCCCAAATAATTCTAAATTCATACATATGTAGGCTAGGTGTGTCGATTGTCTGCTAATTCACATTCCTAATTTTTGGACCCCACGGGTACTCCTTACTTATTAAAGTAGGTCATGAATGTAAAAAGAAATCGAACACGTTCAATTTTAAAAAAAATCAACATGGATACTTCTTACTTAATAAGAGATAATTTTTTGTAAAATTTGAAATTAATATTTTATTAATAAAAAAATTTAATAATAAAAACTATAGAGCTAAAATATTATTACTTTTAACTCAGAAATCATAACTATTATTCTAATTCTAATCTCACTTGAATAAAAAACAATAAAGACAATAAAAATATAACTAATTTGACATAGGTGCAAATTTAGAAAACTAAAATTTTTACAATGACATTAAAACAAAATACATGTGTTTTGCAAATATGAATACCATATTTGTCCTACACCAGACTCTCCTACTTGAAAATAACTCGTTCAAAAGTTGACTGAATGTAAATGACCTTAAACATGTTCATAACTGAGTAATCAGAGTTAAATATTTTCAAGAACAATTAAATATTCAAAGATTTCTTCTACCGTATCTTACATGAATTCTGTAACTTTAAGTCATTTTCTATTGATAATAATATTCATGTACTAAAATAAAAATTATCTTCTTAATCATACAAGATCAATCTTCTTGGAAACATCATAATCATCTTTCACAAGTTCAAGTGAATTCCAATCTGCACCATTGAAGACTTCCATGAAGATTTCTTCTTTCTCTACCTTAAAAGAGGTTGTGAAATCTATTGGTGTTACTTGATACATGTTTTGATCAATTAATTCTGAATAAAGACTCCTATTTTGAATAAAAAATAATAGATAAATAATTAATTTGAGATAGACTCAAATTTGAAAAACTAAAAATCTTATAATTATTTTGAAACAAATTACATGTTTTTGACACGTACCATATTTGTCCTATATCGCCTATCATTTAATTATTGGGATTATTGAACCGGAACATTAAATAAATTTTCAAATTTACGGAGTTTAAAATTATTTATTGTATTTAAGAGTGAAAAAAAAAATTAATATAACAAACGTTATGTATAAGAGATTTTTTCAAAAAAATTTCACTCCAACATATATACGTAATCTTAGATATATTTATTATATTGAAATTCCATTATCCTATCTGCAAGTAAAAATATTGTTATATATGAAATCACTTATCTTTTATACATAGAATTTTTCTATAAACAATCATAATATTATCCTTGTGAAAAGAAAAAAAGAAAACTTATCCACGAGTGGACAAACTTTAACACAACCACACATGTCAATGTCCGAAGTGTCAATGTCGTAAACTTGTGTGTGTGTATATATATATATATATATATATAGTATTCTTTTCAACTTCTTTTTCAATGGCCCACGTGGAAGCCTTGCCACTAAAGAAGAGTGATGCTATATGGAAGCTTATGCGGTCTAGGATCATTTCTCTTGTTTGAGTGAAAATGTAATGAAAAAAATCGTTATAAAAATTCTTAGGTTTAACGAATTTTTTAATAAGTTTTTACTCTTAAACATAAATAAGTAACTTTACGTGTATTTATTATATTAAAATTCCATAATTTTGTTTAGAGTAAAAAGATTGGTTTTATATAACATTACTTATCTTTTATATATAGCATTTTCAATAAAGAATCACTAATATTAATTATTCTTACCAAAAAGACTTATTAAAGTAGTGATATTATTTTATTAATTTTATATCAAATTATAATATGATATGCATTCAATATAATATTATCATGTCATCTGAAAAATTACTTTTGTCTATTATTGAGAGTTAACCGAGGTCCTCTTGACCCAAATGAGAAAACATGGGAGGGTTTTGATGGTTTGTAATGGACATTTGTGTCATTTTAACATTCATTTGCCTAACTGCAATTTTATAGTCTAATTGTAATTTCCTTGGTTTCCATGTAAGATGTCTTATAAATTTAGGAAAATAATGAGTCCACTTATAAAAAATAGTTAATTAGACTTAAATCTCTTATAAAGATACTAAATTATTATAAAATTCATGCTTACTCTTTTTTAGTGTATAGTCCAATTGGTTATTTATTTTTTTGACTTGATGTGTTGGCACCAACTAACTTTTATATATGACTTCTTTGCCCCTTAGATCATTTATCATGTGATTGTGCTCCTTTCTCTCTTTGGACTCTCTTTTTTCTCTGGCCGCCACTATCATTCTCTCTTGCCTCCTCCTATTTTTTCTCTAGCGCTGTTCTTTGCTACGCATGAGAATGGAGTCTTATACGAAGTTGAACTACCACTGCGGTCCTCCTCCTTCGCCATCTTTACCAATTGTCAGCAGCCATCGTGAATGACTGACATTATCGCACATCCATGGCTCCGCTGCAACTCTCACTACTCTTTACTAGCCACTATCACCATCATGCACCACCAACAACAATCATCTCCACCATTACTGTGACTCCCCACCATAGCCGTCGACCACCAACGGCCCTACAAACCCAAATACAAAAAGCCAATCAATATCATTAATCCAACTCCTTCACTATATAAATAAAAAAATAAATATTTATATGATGGTCCATAAAATTTATAAATATTTATATTTAAAAAAAATAAGATGATTATTTTATAAAATAATTTTTTTTAAAAAAAAGTGAATTGATTTCTGTTGTAAGTTAAAATCTCGGATAATGATTCATCAATCTTGTATTGGTTTTTATATTATGTTCATATGAATTGAGGTCTATTATTTTCATAAAAATATATATATATATATTGTCAAGTAATAAAGATATCTAAATAGCGAACCTACCCAAGTCTTATTTTTTTTATACAAAATTATCACATTGCAGAATCAATTAAACATCTAGACTACTAAAAGACAAGTTTTCATGTAAATATCTGAAAATCGACGCATTAGCAGCAAAAACATTATCTTAAAATCTGGGAAAGAGCTAGAAGGCGAGTAGCTAGACTGGTGGGTGAGGTGTGAATATGATGGGGAAAGGGGTCAAACAGGGAAGGGCACATGGGCAAAGCCAGCAGATGCCACGTGGGACCATTAAAGTGAGTGATTGAGCTGTATGTGATTCGAACATTTTCCCGCACAGTAATATTATATTTACATAAATTTTTTATAAAAGTGTTTACATAATTGATTTAATAATATGATTATTCAAGTAATACATTTTCAATAAAAGGGGAAATTGAATCTCTCTTTATCATCTCTACCATTTACTATATCCTGTAAAATAATTATATGATATACATTTGCTATATTGTGATCAAATATTGTGAGGTTTAACAGTGTAAAATTTGATACTTTTACAATAATGTAAAATTTGACACTTTTATAACTAGTATATTTTTATTCAGTTGTGTTTTAAATACTAATTTTTTTGAAATTTTTTTTTACACTTTTGAAATTCAATTTTGAGCATCCAACATGTGTCACGAAACTCAGTAAAACTAAATATAATTGAGAATTTTTTTAATTTTTATGAAACTGTAAAAATTATAGTTTCTTGATATGACATTTGTCACTAAAAAAGTGTAAACTTTTACACTTTTACTTCGAATGAAATTTTATAGTTTTGGATTAAAATTTTTTTTTTTTCAAAATTTCATATACAATATGGATCTTATTTGATAAATTTCAATTTCTAAAGTCCAAATATATAAATTTTATTAAAAACAGGTGTATATTTTATAAAATATTAAATTGTGAAATCTTGAAAGTTTTTTAGTAAAAGTTAGGCCATTCACGTGCCCCCGACTGATTTAGAATGAATGGTTGATTTGAAATAAAATATTTTAGTTATTGAAAATTTAAAGGACTTAATGGGTTACTAAGTTTGGGATGAAATTTAATGATAATTTGTGTACTATTGATGGACTTCTAACCGAACAACCCTATAAAAAACCCCTAGTAAAAATTTCCCTAGAATAAAAAATGGATCCGATAAGTGTGGATTTGGATTAACCTGAAGCCAACTGGCTCTCGCTCTCATATTTGCAAGCATTAAGTGTCCAATGTGCAAGCTTAGGATACAAGGAATTACTAGAATGGCTGCACATGCTCCCTAGCCTTTTCTTTTTGTTTATGTTCATATCGTTTATATTGTGACAGACAAATACATACATATACATATGCATATATATATATATATATATGTCTGTGTGTGTGTGTTGTTTTGTCTATATTGTGCTATGCAATAATAGAAAATTCAAGGTTGGGAAAATAAAATGTTAGGAGGGCGTCTTGAGTTTGACCCCACCTATTTCTATTGTTTCCATAACTTCAATTTGTATGTCAGATGCAGAATGCAACAAACTTTTTCCTGCTTTCGTTTTGGTTGATTTTTTTTTCAATTTTTTCTCTCTTTATGTTTCTCCAAAATTAATTTTGCTATTAAGTGAATTTGCTTTTTTATTTAACCAGAATTTTTTTCCATTTTTTTTTTTACTTATTCTAGTCCAGTTAAAAAAGTGTGTGATTGGTGATGCTGAAATGGCTCGAAGAAAAGAACTCTACAGAGTGATTTGGAAGTTAAGTAGAATGGTCGAATGGATGTGGTTGCAAAAATCGAGATTAAACTGGGCTGA
Organism: Nyssa sinensis; assembly: GCA_008638375.1. Taxonomy (NCBI): domain Eukaryota; kingdom Viridiplantae; phylum Streptophyta; class Magnoliopsida; order Cornales; family Nyssaceae; genus Nyssa; species Nyssa sinensis. The sequence continues at coordinate 25,284,242 of CM018042.1, forward strand.
AAAGGGAGATAAGAATACAAAATTCTTTCATGCTATTACAAAAAGCAGAATGAGAAGAAACATGCTTTGCGGCCTAAATGTTGATGGGAAACTTATTGAAGATCCAGAACGAATAAAGTTGAAAGTGTGGAAGCAATTTAAAGAAAAAATTGCTGAAAAATGGAAAGTCAGACCTATTTTATCGGATGTTGATTCCACTATACTAGAAAGGGATATGGCTGCCCATTTAGAAAGTAATTTCTCAGAACCTGAAATTTGGAATGCTGTGAATGAGTGCGATGGAAACAAAGCACTAGGGCCAGATGGATTCAACATGCTGAGTATTAAGAAGAGCTGGCGATTCATAAAAAGCGATGTTATTCAATTTATGAATGAGTTTCATGAAAACGGAAAAATAGTCAAGGGCCTGAACTCTACTTTCATAGTTCTTCTCCCCAAGTGCGATAATCCAATCAGCTTATTGGAATATAGACCCATAAGTTTGACTAATTGCATATGCAAAATTCTAGCCAAAGTGTTGTCAAACAGGCTAAAAAAAGTTCTTCCATAGATCATTGGAGACGCTCAATCAGCTTTCATGAGCAGCAAAAATATTCTTGACGGGATTTTAATAGCAAATGAAGTGATGGATGGTTGGAAGAAAAGCAAATCAAAAGTATTATCTTAAAGCTTGACTTTGAAAAGGCCTTTGATCATGTAAATTGGGGTTGCCATCTCAAGATGATGAACCTTTTTGGCTTTGGTCCCAAGTGGATTAGTTGGATCAAAAAATGTATAAGTTCAGCCTCAATATCCATTCTTGTAAATGGATCCCCCTCAAAAGAATTTGTTCCTTATTAGGCTTTCAGGCAAGGAGATCCTCTCTCCTCTCTCTTATTCATTCAAGTTGCGGAAGGGCTCAACATCCTATTCAGAAATGCTAAAGATCTAGGCCTAATTAAAGGAGTAAAGGTGGGCTCAAACGGTCTATCATTTTCACATCTGCAGTTTGCAGATGACACATTAATTTTTTGTGAAGCTGACTGGGTGGAAATAGTAAATATCAAAAGAATTCTAAGGTGTTTTGAAATTATGTCGCGTCTCAAGATTAATTTTCATAAAACCATCATTTGTGGAGTGGGTCTAGCTGAAGATGAAGTGTCATTATTTGCTGAGAAATTGAAATGCAATCCCTAGAAACTGCCCCTTAGGTACTTGGGATTACCTTTGGGAGCTAGTCCAAGAAAGATGAAGATATGGGAGCCTGTGATTGACAAAATCAAGAAGAGATTGGCCTCCTAGAAACGTAAGTTGTTATCTTTTAGTGGCAGGCTTATTCTAATCAAGTCAGTGTTGAGCAGTTTACCCATATATTATATGTCATTATTCAAAATGTCGGTAAAAGTCGAAAATGTGATTAACTGTATTCAGACAAAGTTCTTGTGGGGAGGAAATGAATTAGAGAAAAAAATTCCTCTTGTAAGGTGGATCGATGTGACAAAAAATAAAGACAGAGGAGGCTTGGGTATCAAAAACATTGGGACTATGAATTTATGCTTATTGGCTAAATGGTGGTGGCGGTTTGGTTTGGAGAAAGAAACCATGTGGAGAAGGTTAGTTTGCGAAAAATATTGCTACCCAGTGAACCCTTGGTTTCCAAAAGATATGATAAACTTCAAAATGTCAAGAATATGGTTGGACATCATTCACCTTTAAAATGGCAGGCAATCTTTCTTCTCCTCAAATGTAAGTCTAAGAATTGGAGATGGTAATAGTATTTCCTTTTGGAAAGATAAATGGTGGGGCAAGACAATCTGCTCATGACCTATTCTCCTAGGTTGTTCAATATGGAAATTAATAAGGAAATCACTCTGGCTGAAGTCATAAACTTGGGGAATGATATTTCTTGTTGGACAAAATTGTTCAGAAGAAATTTATTTTCATGGGATTTGGAGACCCTAAAAAGCATCCGTTATTATCTAATTTGTAAGCACCGTTATATTAATGAATTTAGTTATTTATCAAAAATATTATTAATCAATATTTAATTTTTTAACTAAATTTTCTAATTTTTACTTTATGATAAAACATTAATAAAAAATTTTATTTAATTTTTTTTGGGTAAATAACAAATTTTAATTTATTCATTAAAGTAAAATCTTGACTCAAATAACGCTAAACTTATATACATACATTCATACCTAATAAATGGTTAAACTGCTCCGACAGATGGCTAAGAAATGGAGGAATGCTAATGCTTTAAAGGGTATAATTGTCCAACTGAAAAATAAGCTTTTGGCAAAATAGTAATCTCAAGGGACTCTAAAGTAGCATTTTGGACTTTTTGGAATATTAAAACAATTTCAATAATATGAAATTAATATAAACATCTTCCATCTGATCAAAGGCGGTATCAATTCTCATTTGATGTTTGCTGTTCATAATTTCGAAAGGAGTCTTTTGCAAAACAACCTCATGGTTTCTGCTGTTCCAGTCCCAACTAATATCAAATGGATGCTTCTTGAAAGCTATACTCTATTTAGATTTTTCAACATTAAGAGATTTTGTAATTCTTTATTTGGTCTTTTTGTTCATGCTATAACATTTGGCGTTAGGATAGTATTACGTGTTTCAAATCTATCTCTGGTTTGTGGATTTTCGCTTGCATATGATGTGCCTTTACTATGATGCCAATCAAGTTGGAATGATTCTAGGTGCTCTGATGCTTAAGTATTCTCCTTTATTGATGTTCTCTGTTATGTATTTCTTATACATTCATTTTCATCAATAAAATTTTTTGCTTATCAAAAAAAAAAAAAAAACTCCATCCATTCATGCTGACATCAAATTAATAAAAATAGCAAGATGAAATAAAATAAAATGTAAGCAATATTACAAGACCAGCCAAATATAAATAGTTAAATACTCTGATGATAAACAATACACACACTACCCAGTCTACTGCTTCTTAGAGCTTCTTCCACACAGCCACTCTGAACAATTGAAGATGCATGACAATTTACCACTATGGCAGTCTTGTTTTCTTTCATCGAAATTGCATAGTCTACCCTGTTAGGCTACATCTTAATGCCCTCCTATGGTGAGGGAGGACGACATCTCTCGTATGGCTTGCATTTTTTTGGTGATGGAGGAATATTACGCGGAAGACAACCACGGTATGGATTATTTCTGCCACAAATAGGACCTTGTCCTACAAACACAGGATATCAGAATGATTAAACCTAGTAATAGAATTTGATTTTCACAATTCCCATGCTCAGTTATTGGATTTGGAAATGCAAAATGTAAGAGGCAGAGCAAATGATTGTGACAAGAAATACTTCCGCTCAAATTGGAAAAAGAAAAATGAATTACCAATTGGAATCGGGTTTACAGTAGCGAAACCATCTGCCACGAACCATAAAAACAAGTATATTACCAACATATTTTGAGCTTCAAATACACAATGAATAAACGTGTTGATGATTAAGAATAATACTCACCATCCAGCAATCTTCTAGCAGCTGTTATTGGACTGATAAAGATGACTGAAATCAAGAGGACCCAAACAAGGAGAGAAAAGCACTTATAAGTCATTGTTGTTGATTCAGAGAAAGAGAGAAAAACTAGCTCTTCAAAGAAAAGTAGTAGCTATAAATCAACTCTCTCTCAAAGTACTGCATATTTATACTGGATAGAACCCATAAAGGGTGCAAGAAACGTCTAAAGAATTCAATCAAAAACTCAAAGTAAAATATCTAAAATGCCAACATGCCGACAGTCCAATGCACTGCCGACTAAGGATGGAGTCATGAATTTATTTTAAGAAACAACATGTTCACTAAATATTCAATTATAAATCTAAAAATTAAAGAAATATAAAAATTTTGTATTTATTAAAATTAATTTTAATAAGTAATTAAACTCAAGTAACTTCCAAATTAGACAAAAACTCTAATCATATAAAGATATCCTCAAAAGTCTTGGGCTATAAAAAAAAAAAAAAATCTTTAAAAGTAAATAAAAACTCCATTAAAGGATCAATAGTTTAAAAATATGCAGATTTAAAGGACAAAAATTAAAATTAAAATAATATATTTGAAAAATATTTTAAAAAGTATAAAAATATTCAAATAAAAAAGATTTGAACCATTCATGTCCCCATCCATGCTACAGATGCTGGCAGGCAAACTTTAAAACCCAGGTCAATGTCATGTCCCCGTCCATGCTACAGATGCTGTCGGGCGGACTTTAAAACCTAGGTCAATGTCATATTTATTATACGGTCCACCTAAAAATTTCTCCCCATAAGAGGTGAGAGAAATCTCTAAAGAATTTAATCCAACTCAATGTAAAATACTTAAAATGCATCCATGCCGACAGTCTAGTGTACTGCTAACTAGGGATGAACTCATAAATTTATTTTACTCATAGATCAAATGTGTAAAAAAAAATAGATTTAAAGGACAAAAATATAAATTAAAAAAGTATATTTGAAAAAGATTTTAAGAAGGATAAAAATATTCAAATAAAAAAAATTTGAACCATTTGTGTCTCCGTCCATGCTACAGACACTGGCAAGTAGCCTTTAAAAGCCAAGTCAATGTCATATTTATTAAAACGTCCACAAGAAAGCTTTGCCACCAAGAATTTCCACTGGTGAGGAGGTGATCTCGTGTTGCCTGTTTTGTCTATTATTGAGTCAGCTAAGATTCCTCTGCCCAAATGAGAAAACATGGGTGCATTTTGGTGGTTTGTAATCGGAATCCCGAAATTTAAACCCATGCCTATTATGGATGAGATGTTTAGGATATTAAAAATAATCAAATATTTTCATTCCAAGATTGGGCTTATTCAAAAATATATTTTGTAAAAAATATATTATACGCATTTTAATCTTTGATTCAAATACATATAATGTAAAAATTGTATCCAAGTTTGACAGCTTGAGCTTTTTCTCATTCTTTTTTTTTTTTTTTGGACAGCAACAACACTTCGACATTTAACTTTTTTTGGTAAATTAGTAAGCATAAGCAATTTTCTTTTTCTTTTTTCTTTGGGAGGTAAGTAACAGTTGGGTTGTAAACCTAAGTTGGATATAATGAATTTGGACATCTTAAATGGAGACTTCCAAAATGAAAATATTTGCAACCACAATTTAGGCAAATGAAGTCAAATTTTCTTGAATTTTTGTCGAATCCAATATTTGAATCAATACTCTTTTCCTGCATCTACATTGCCTATTGAAAAACATGCCCCTCTCTCTTGTTCAAGAGCCAACCATTCGAACTCATTGTGCTTATAAAATTCACCTTTTTTTTTAAATTTAATTAATAAATAAACAAAACTTGAAATATTTTTCTACAAAATTTAATTTTTTATGAGCTTTTTCTACTAAAATTAGTATTAATAATGGAAAATATAAAATATTGCTAGTTACCTAATAAATGGTTGAAGTGCTCCGAGAGATGGCTAAGAAATGGAGGAATGCTTATGCTTTAAATGGTATAACTGTCCAACTGCAAAATAAGCTTTCGGCAAAATAGTAATCTCAAGGGACTCTAAAGTAGCATTTTGGACTTTTTGGAATATTAAAACAATTTCAATAATATGAAATTAATATAAACATCTTCCATAATAGGGTAATGCTATTATAAATTTGAGTACATATGAGGTAAAATGTTTTGATCTTTGGATGACTTACAAATTGAGTTTTTATTTATCCAAAATAATTCTAAATTCCTACATATGTAGGCTAGGTGTGTCAGTTACCTGCTTATTCACATTCCCAGTTTTTTGGACTCCATGGATACTCCTTACTTTTTAAAGTAGGTCATGAATATGAAAAGAAATCGAACGCGTTCAATTTTTTAAAAATCAACATGGATACTTCTTACTTAATAAGAAAAAAAATTCTATAAAATTTGAAATTAATATTTTATTAATAAAAAATTTAATAATAATAACTTATTCTATCATATTTATAAAGCGAAAATATTATTACTTTTTACTCATAAATCATAACTCTTATTCTAATTCTAATCTCACTTGAATAAAAAACAATAAAGATAATAAATAAATAACTAATTTGAGATAGGTGCAAATTTAGAAAACTAAAATTTTTACAATGACATTAAAACAAAATTCATGTTTTTTGCAAATACCACATTTGTCCTACACCAGACTCTCCTACTTGAAAATAACTCGTTCAAAAGTTGACTAGATGTATACGATATCAAACACGTTCATAACTCGGTAATAATAGTTAAATATTTTCAAGAATAATTAAATATTCGAGAATTTCTTTTACCGCATCTTACATGAATCCTGTAACTTTAAGTCATTTTCTATTGATAATAATAGTCATGTACTAAAATAAAAATTATCTTCTTGATCATACAAGATCAATCTTCTTGGAAACATTATAATCATCTTTCACAAATTCAAGTGTATTCCTATATGTAACATTGAAGACTTCCATGAAGCTTTCTTCTTTCTCTACCATAAAAGAGGTTGTGAAATCTCTTAGTATCACTTGATACGCGTTTTGATCGTTTAATTCTGAATAAAGACTCCTATTTTGAATAGAAAATAATAAAAATAATAGATAAATAATCAATTTGAGATAGACTCAAATTTGAAAAAATAAAAATCTTATAATTATTCTGAAACAAATTACATGTTTTTGACACGTACCATATTTGTCCTACATTACCTATCATTTAATTATTGGGATTATTGAACCGGAACATTAAATAAATTTTCAAACTTAACGGAGTTTAGGATCATTAATTGTATTTAAGAGTGAAAAAAATTAATATAACAAACGTTATGTATAAGAGATTTTTTCAAAAAAACTTCACTCCAACATAAATAAGTAATCTTAGATATATTTATTATATTGCAATCCCATTAATCTATCTGCAAGTAAAATAAATTGTTAATTAACTAGGGTTCGTCCAGTTAGTCATTCATTTCTCTCTCAAAAGAAATGTCATGGGTTCAAGTCTCACTCCCTACTAGAGAGATGTCATGGGTTCAAGTCGCACTCTTCACTAGAGAGATGTGAACATTTATTTTCATCCAACTATAAATTGAATTGAATTATTTGTCCAACACTAAAAAAAGAAGGTTAAAAAAATTGTTATATATAACATCACTTATCTTTTATACATAGAATTTTTCTATAAACAATCGTAATATTATCCTTATAAAAATAAAAGACTTATCCATTGGCGGACAAAATTTAACACACAACCACACATGTCAATGTCGTAAAGTGTCGGAAAAATTTTGGATAAGTCTGGTACAGTGATGTGGCAATGTGTCCTTCTAATAATATTTTGTAATGTGTGATATGAGTCATCTTTTACAATATGACATAATACATATGGCATAGTTTATTAAAAAAACACATTATCACATAATATATCGAATTCATATAAAAATATCTCATCAAGTGTCTGTCGTAAACTTGTATATATCGTATTATTGTCAACTTTTTTTTTCAAAGGCCCACGTGGAAGCCTTACCACTTGAAGAAGAGTGATGCTATATGGAAACTTATGCTGTCTAGGATCATTTATCATGTTCAAGAGAAAATTTAAGAAGCATAAAAATTTAGCATTTATTAAAAATAATTTTAATAAGCAATTAAATTCATTGATATAAAGGAACTTTGGAATATAAAAAAAAAATCAATAATATGAAATTAATATAAGCATCTTCCATCATTGATACTAATTGATACTAGCGATTTAGTAACTATATTGGTGAATATCTTATACAATAGGTCAATATAATTTTTCAAATGACATGTAATCCTATGTAATCTCATAGGAGAAGTATTAGCAATTGTCAAAAACTAATAGAACGTAAGTGTAATTAACCTTAATAAATTCTGTTACGAGTTTCTTTCGAGCTCTTCATTTAGATCAATTATACCATGGTTTCAAGATTAATTGTTTTAATGATTTAGATAAAAACTGTCACTCCCCGAATTCCAGCGAACCCGAGGCGCGAATAACGAGACAAAAAGAAATAAAATATTAAAGAAATAAAGGACAATCAAGTACAGTTCAACACTTAACTTAATCCACCATTTTGATACAATACATAAAGTCTTGTCCATTAGTTCACTGACATGCAAAAATAGAAATAGTCTCGGGCTTATGCCCTTGTACAACATTAAGTGCGCCCCTGGGGCCAAACATAATCCATAATCAAATCGTCTCTAAGTCTCACACAGTTGGAGCGTCATCTGAAATGTTTGTCCCACGAATAGGTTAGCTCAACTGCTGGTACAATATTATGCTAATGCAAGAAACAAAATTAAGGGTGTGGCATGTGCAAGTGTACAGTTATATCTATATGACATTCAATATCATCATGGCAGTATATGAACAGTATGCAGTATGTGAACAGGATGCGTGACACACCCATGCAACTCTATGCCCACCCATGTCTCGCTTTACGGATCTTCCCCGATGGCATGCAAGTACCATGTATGTCTCGCTTCACAGTCCGGAATCCGTCAGACAAGCAAGTACCTAATGGCCGATTTTGAGTTTTTCATCACAGGATCTGCACTCTCATAATGCAAAGCACCAAGTGCTTAACTCACGCCAAGTCTGTCACGCCCCGAATTTCCAACCGAACCCGGGGACGCGACTAAAGCGAAATAAAGGAAGAAAATAAATAGACTAATAAACAAATAAAAGATAATTCCACTAATTCAGATACAAGCACACATGCATTCCTGTTTTATAAAATTTCGGTAGAATTTCCTTTGTTTTCTAAGCCTTTTCTCACCTAATAACATGCATCAATATACATACATAAGTAACTGTACATTCCATCCTCACTTGATGGCCACAATCTCATAAAATTTAAATATACATCACCTAATTATACAATCCATCATGCCTACGCCTACACTTAAACTTAAAAGTCACAAATTTTACATTCATTACATATACAACATGTCTTTCGGGCTTAAGCCCTTACATCACAAAATGTACCCATACGGGCCAAATATCCTTCTAAGTTTACATCCCCTCCACTCTGCAAGACTTTCTCAAGTCTCAGGTGCTGGGAGCGTCATCTGTAATCTGTTATCCCACGAATGGGTCAACTCAACTGTTGGTATGATATAATACTAATGCAAGGAACAAAATCAAGGCGTGGCATGTGCGAGTGTACATTTATTTCTACATGCCTCCCTAATCATTCATACAATGCAATGTCAATATACATATTGCATCCAAGTAAGATGTGGCATGTGCAAGTGAATATTTATATCTACATACCTCCCTAATTATTAATACAATGTAATGGCAACATACATAATGTATCTAAGCAAACTCCATACCACATCCATGAATTAATGCGATGCAATGACAATACGCATGACACACTCATGCAAACTCTATGCCACACACGTCTCCTTTATGGGCCCCGCCCCGATGGACCGGAGTACCAATCTCTTTTACGGGCCCCGCCCCGATGGACCGGAGTACCAATCTCCTTTACGGGCCTCGCCCCGATGGACCGGAGTACCAATCTCCTTTACGGGCCTCGCCCCGATGGACCGGAGTACCAATGCAAATGTCTCCTTTACGGGCCTCACCCCGATGGACCGGAGTACCAATCGTGCACAACACCAAGTGCTCAACTCACACCATGCTTCCAATGAATCACATTATGCCAAAATGCTTTAAACAATGCACTAAACATAAAGCAACTATAACCTTCACCTCACCAAACCTCACCCACATGAACCCAACATGTAATCCTACCAATTTCACACACCACACATCACACATCCACAATCTTAACCCTTCGTCCAAGATAATAGAATACATAAAATACCAACACATGGACATGCTTTTAAACAATATATTCCACTAAAAGCAACAACAGTATCTGAATCATCAAATTCCTTCCATATACACATATGATATACATAATCAATGTAAACACATAGTCAAGTCACACATTCACAATCTCAGCAACACCTCAAGATTATAAACCACGTACAGCACCGACACATAGAATAAATCATAACTCCAATGAACAACAAGAAACACACAAGTGCTAAATCAATCAACTCTAAGTTTTGTTCCAAAGCAGATATTCTCTATGTGATTCCCTAATATCAAATAAACCTATGATTCATTCAATAAGCATGAAGATCATTCCTAATTTAATTTTATTCTTTACTTAGCAAAATATCATACCTGATAGGGTTGGTCACAACCCTACTAAGCTGTGTCCACTATGCAATCCAATCAACCAGTAAGCAACTCAGTCCTCCAATGGAATCATATCAAGCCTATGCTCATCTTCATTCATAGATATCCTCCAGATATGTCGTTAGTTACGTCCATACATATCCTGAATAATCATCATCCTGATGCTACTATAATACTGTTTAGGGATTCTCCCATGCCGAATTGCTACTTGAAGAAGAATCAAGAAATGCCTTATATGCAGGCTTCGATATGGCAGTTGCAGCCAACACACCAACAAGTTCGCTAGCAGCGAAGAAACTCTAGGGCTTAGTTCCAGCCTTGACCCCATACCCAAATTGGATAATCGAATCACTACATACATTCCTCATTGTGTCATCAAAATAGGTTAAATGTATAACTCACAATTTGATAAAATAACAGTTGAGAGCAGAAAGAAAGTCTACAGCTTCTCTGTTACAACTGTCATAGCTTCCTTCCAACACCAAGCATCAAGTCACACCAAACATCCTGTAAGAATTTGAATTTTTGAAGGAATTTTTTATTATTATTATTATTTATTTAAAGATGTGTGTATACATGAAATATGAATGGGTAGTGTGTCACATGTGTATGTATGTATGTGTTTGATGTAAGACATGCATGTGTATACATATATATGTATATATATTTAAATAGACTGTGTATGTACATGGTATGGTATGATGTATTGTGTTGATGTATGTATTGTGTTCATATATGTATATATGTGAGGCATGCAAAGCATGCAAGTGGGGAGGTTGTGTGCAAGTGGTCTGTGTGTGTGTGCAAGGAGTGTGTGGGTACAGCTGTACACAGCCGTGTGTGTAGTGTGTGTAATACAATATATATATATATATATATATACATATATTATATATATGGGAAACTCAACAAACAAGCAAACAATTGAATGCAAAGAGAAAAAAGGGGGAAAGAAATCAGAAATGGCAGAGAGTTGGTCAGCCAAAGGGGGGCTGTAGCAGCTGGGCTATGAAGGGATAGGTAAAGAGTAGAGAGGGAAATAAGAGAGAGAGAGAGGATCAGTAATATATATATATATATATATATATATAGATACGTGTATGTGTATCTGTGCATAAAAAGATATATGTTGCATGCTTTGGTTTGGGAGAAAAGAAAGGCAGAGGACAGCAGACAAGTGTGTTAGCCGGTTGAGTGTGTAATGGGTGTGTTCTGTGTGTAGGCTGTAGTGTGTGGCGTGTGTTCATGTGTAATGTATATATATTATATGTGTGGGCTGTAACTTAAGTTATAATATAATATATATATATATATATATATATGTACATATGATATTTCAATTGAATCAATAAAATAAGAAAAGAAAAGGTAGAAAGCAAAACAAGAAAGGAGAACAAAGAAAAGAAAAGAAAAGAAAGGATAAGAATTGAAAAAGTGGGGAACAAAGTCAGAAAAATGAGGCTTGCTGCTACAGCCGTTGCTGTTGGAAGAGAGAAAAAGGTGGGGCGGTGCAGGTTACGTGTACAGGAAGAGAAAAGAAAAGAAAAGAAATAGAGAAAAGAGAGAGAGATTGGGTTGATGTGCGTGTTTATATGTGTGTAACAGAGAAGGGAAATGGAAGAGCAGTGCAGCAGATCTGCTTGTACAGCAGCTGCAGTAACATCAGGAGGCTGCGGCAGGTGGAGATATGGGAGAAGAAATTGGAGAGTTGCTGTGATGAAATTTGAACGGAAGGATGGAGGTGCAGCAGGTTCGTGTCCATGCGTATATGTGCGTGTGTATTGTGATGGCTGCAGACGTCAAAAACCAGAAGAAGAAATGGAAAAAAAAAATGAAAAGCAGAAGAAGAAGTGAGGAGATGGCACAGGAAAGGGAAACAGCAGCAGCAGCGCTGCACAAGTGCAGCGTGTGCTGCGCTGTGCAGTGTGTGTTCGTGGTTGTGTTGTGTAGCGGCTGACCGAGAGAGTGAGAAGGAGTATGGGCAGTTGGTGGTGTTGCTGTTGGAAGAACAGCAACTGTGGCTGAACAATGGAAGTTGGAGAAATATTGGAATAGAGAAATGGAAAAAGAGAGGGTGGAAGAAATCGTTGCAGCAGGAGCTGTTGTTGGAACCTACAACAGGCAGCGGCTGCAACGGGTTCAGTCTTGGTGAGTGACGGTGGCTGCTGTCCAGTGTAGCGCAGCAAGCGATGAAGGACCTGGTTAGTTCCTGTGATGGATTGGAGATTAGGGGCTATAGGTTTTCAAATCGCAGCAATTGGAGCTGCTGTTGCAAACCCGATACGGCCGTTTTGTGACAGCCTTTCAGCGATCAGATTTGCACGAGTTCTTGAAACAGGTTAGAGAAATTGCTGATCTTATTTTGCTCACGGGTAGTCTTGAAGATCATGCTCAACCACCTGTTGAGAAAATTGATGTGGATAATCGATGTTGCTGTTGTCTTTATTGGCCTTCAACAATTAGCAGGTAAGAGTTCCTGCTATATAACTGTATTTATTGGCCTCTGAGAATTTCATATAAGTAATATTGCTATGCAACAAAAAATTGTACTTCATATTGATATTGTAGTGTTATATATATATATATATATATATATATATATATATATATATAATCGTAGTCCGGATGCTTGGAGTTGGACAGCCAACTAACTGTTTTCATAAAAGAACTTGATTTTAAAAATTTTTATTAGGGTCAAAGTGACCCATTTGCACATAGGAAGGTGCATTGCATGATTCACATTATCAGTTTAAATTAAGATGCAGTGATCTGAGGGACAGTCTGATATTGACTTTATAGTCTGTTAATAAAATAAAATAAAAAAATTTAGTAAAGAAAAATATTATTAAGTAGGTGGTCTTAAATATAGATAATACTGATGTGTTGAAATACTTATAGGTTGATGCTTGTATGTATCAACCTATACATAATTGATACAGTGACTGGACAATGCATAGTTACGCCCTGAGTAATTGTTCCACTGCTAAAAATATGTTATTGCCATCAATTAATTAAAAGAAAAATATAAAAATGATCCTAAGTCGAATAGTAGTCCAACGGACTCCGAATAAATTAATTGAATAGTTAATTTTTATTATTTTGAGCATTCCGGACTCAACTGTGGCGTCCGATTTGTGAAAAGAGATCCCGAGAAATAATAGCCCATAAAAGTGCAAAATGACCGTTTTGTCCTTTTAGCCCGGATATCCAAATTAAATTTCGTGAAAGCCTAACCTACTTTCTTTGACGTTTCGGACCCAATTGTAGAATCTATTTTAGCAAAATAGAAACTAATAAAATAAAGACATAAAATTTGATGAATAGCATCATTCAAGTGACAAACCGATTGAGTTACATTTTGTGGTTTTAAGAGCATCGAAAGGCAAAGAGAAGGCAGTCTGATCTTTCCACATTCTCACTGCTAGCCACTACACTATGAGCGCAGTTTATTTGGGTTGAGACCAACCCATCAGGTACGGTGTTTTGCTAATGTAAGAAGTGGGGTTAAGTTTAGGGACATTTCATGGGTGAATTGAATGATGCACATGCTTAACTGTTGTTTGGGAATTATTCAAATCATGATTATTTGATGACTTGAGATTTGGTTGTTTATGTGTTTTGTACTTCTTATATTTTTGAGAATTCGATGACGTAATGAATGAGAACTGTTACTATGTGTTTGGATTGACGACATGGGTGTGACACGGTGCTTGCATGGGTGCGTCATGCATACTGTTCATGTAATGCATTAATGATATTGCATGGCATATAGAGATAAATGTACACTTGCGCATGCCACGCCTTAACTTTGCTTCTTGCATTAGCATTGCATTGTACCAGCAATTGAGCTGACCCATTCGTGGGCAACATTTTTCAGATGAGGATGCTCCAGCTACTTGAGACTCAATGACACCTTGATAGGGTGAAGCACTTGGTGTATTTTTGGCCTATGGAACTTATGTTTTGTGATGTAAGGGCTTGAGCCCGAATGACCCGTGAACACTATAATGGTAGGATGTATTTCATGATATTTTGATGTATCGATGGTAATGGATGCATGTTTAGTTAAATTTGTTTAAGTTGTTCTTTATTTTATTTAATTTACTGTCTCGTTAGTCGCGCCTCGAGTTCGCGGGAATTCGGTGCGTGACACATCCTCAATTCAACGCACAACAAAAAAATTCCAAAATAGAGAAAGATTGAACATACCTAACATCTTTCCAATTTTGGCTCCACCTCAAAATCTGCTTCAACCCAGAACAACCAGCTTATTGATAATCTAATAAAAAGGGGATATTTTCTACTATGCCTTAATTACTTGTTGCACTCAATCCATCAACAAACCGAGCCGCATCATAATCCCCCATGTTGTACCGCAACACAAACACGCACACACGCGTATATAGTCACACATACCCTGCTACAAATCCCAAGCGGAGGAACAATGGCCAAATTCGAGAATAGCAGCAATAAGCAATACTCTGTCAGAAATTTCTCTCAATTCAACCACAAATAAATCAACCTATACACTCCAAACACGGACACCAACATCACTCCCTTTTCATCTTCACGTCACAAGTGACCATCCATATAAATCAATTTCCCTTAATTCAATCAACAAACCAACTACAGGGAGATTCAACAAAAACAGCAAGAAACCGACACCGTAGTCACCACTAAATTCATTCGGCAACCTGGAATCAGAACTTCAATCGTTGATTCTTTCTTCTTCAATCTCTATTCCGCTGCTTCAATCAGCCTACTCCAAATTTTCGAACTGAAGCAGCCGGCAGGACAGGGGAACCCCACAAAATCGCAACATTCACACCTGGACAAAAGACCCAACAACCACTCGTTATTCTTCCCCCAATAGCCTTCACACAACCTTCCCAACGTTTCCCTGCACCACTACACACACACAGCAACAACAACCGAGCCCCCCAACAGAAACCATAAAACGAATAGGGCAGTCGACCCTCGATTAACTGCAACAACCCAATCGCTACTTCCTCAACTTAACAACTAAGGTGGCTTGAACTCGAAGTCGGGTGAAGCAGCAACGAAGAGGACCCCGTTCAGGTTCGGAGATGAGCCAACCGAGCCTCGCCGAACCAAAATTTGAGATACTCGCTCTCTTGAATCAGCCTCTACATCTTCAATTCCTGCCTTTCTTTACCCAATCCGATCTATTGGCTATCCCCTGATCAATCAGCCCATCCAATTGCACAACCCAAGTTACCGATTGAATCACTTGGCACTCGGTGACAAGCTAACTACAGGAAGGTTGCGATCGTTGAACTGGAAATCGAGCTTGAAGATATCCAGATTCGCAGGCGGCAATTTGACAGATCGACCGCCCTTGTCGCCGTTTGATCAACGGCCTAAATCCCATCCAATGATCAATCAAGCACGATCGATCTCTCTCTCTGCCCGTAACCCCTCTTTCACGCCTTTCGTTTCTCTCTTCTTTTTTTATCCCTCTCTTTTCTTTTCTCCATTTCTCTACTCCCCACCCCACTGATTTCTTTCCTTTTTCATTTCCTCCCGTTTTTCCCCAGCAGCTTCCTCGAAGCTTCCTTGGTTATAATATTCTACATATATATATATATATAAAATCTTATATATATATATATATATACAAAATTCAAATATATTTATATGTGTTTTATTTATTGCCGTTTTAATATTTTATTTCATAAAATATTAATCGATGAAGACTCGGCATCATAATTATTTCCGTTGTATCAGTTTAATATTTTATTCTATAAAATATTAAATTACAATATGCCGGTAAAGCCAGAAATTTATTCTGCCAACATTGGGTCCCTGTTAATGCCATATTTATTTTCACATAATTTCCAAAATCTAACTTGAATAAAACTAAAATAAACAAATAATTAAATAATTAAAAAAAAATTATTCCCATTTTTCAGGTCTCTACATCCTTTCCCCCTTAAAGAAATTTCACCCCGAAATTTAAAAATATATCTCTCGACAAAATAATAACCGATCAAAGCAAAACGTACCGTAACATATAGACGTGCGGCCTTACCAACGGATCACTGACTCTTCCCTTAGTCAGACGATGTGGAATGTATTTCTCTCTCCCATTACCATCTCACCCATAGGCTCAGCCTCATTTGTGGGTGTGCAGCGGAGTGCAGACATCTCCATTCTCCAAGCTAGGGTCTGGTTCTGATCCCATCTATAACGGCCCACTCCACATGGCACAACACACAATGAAATCCTCAACCCACATTGGCTTACCAATGTCCAATCCCTAAATCCATCCAAACATCACGACCCACTTCAATAATTCAATATAATAGCAATTAAAGGAAAATCCTCACTGTTCGCAAAGACGTCTTAAGTCCCTCACACACTTGCTAACCATCCCACTAGTCTCAAATCTAGCCATGAAATCACCTAGTGATTTATCCTAATGGCATCATCCATATATCATCCATACCACAATATGATTCAATAATCCAGTTCTCAGCATTATAATCGTGAAACTTAAAGCAATGTATTAAAGTTCAGAAGAACAAAACATTAGGGAAACCCCTCACCAATTTAAATCACGAGTATATATCTATGCTTATTCACATGTATCATATGAACACATTTAAACATATTCTTGTTCATGCATCAATAACAATCAATTAGCATATAAAATCATAGTCACAGCACTACAACAGGCACAAAACCAGTATGCTCACATAGAATCAATATGCAACATCAAACAGCTAACATGTAACCTATCTCATCAGTATCCAAGTATTAAAATCTATCACAGTATATATATATATATATATATATATATATATATATAGAAATAAACATACAATCCTACTATATAGGTAGCCAGGTATACATCCAACCCTATGGATATCCAGGCTCACAGCTTATCTCATAAACAACAAACATATAACCCACCTCTGAGTTTCACTCAGTTTGTCACATAATTATGAACATCTAATCCTGATGGCACGGTAAGCATGACAAACATGAATGGATGAGATGCATAGGTCTATCAGTCTACTAGTCCGTGAACTAAAAACAAAGAATGTACCACGAACCACAGGAGGTCCGGAAGTAGATGCCTCAGGTGCAGCTACTGCATAAACACGACTCTGGGTAGTCTGACTCTACCTATCTCCCGCTCTCTGTCCGGGGATCCTAATACTCTGCACTGAGGGTGCAGACTGAAAATGAGACATTGGAGGTTCATAGTCTAACTGTGGTAGTGGTTGTAATGTTTGAATTGGCTGATGATGAGACGGTCTCTGCGAACCCCGTGAAGTCTGTCCCTGAGGATAGTTGGCCCTAACATGTCCTGACTAGTGGCACGCAAAGCAAAGCGTGGAGCTCCCCACTCCTGATTCTGTGCCTGAGGTGGAAATGACATCTGGCTCGGTCTAGCTCCATGTCCCTAACTAAGGTCTCTGTGAGGGCAATTGGCGAACCTGTGGTCTGGCTGTCCACAATGAAAACAAGTGACGGGTTCTTGGGATGTCTGTGCAGAAGAAGTACTGGCTCGGTACCTCTTCGGTGGTCTCTTACCGATGTAAACTGGGGTAGATATGGCCTGCCAACTTCTCCCTAGTAAGGGTCTTCAACCCCTTAAGAAAATAGAAAACCCTCAGTGGCTCCTCCCTAACAATATGTGGGGCAAATCTCCCCAAGGTGGTAAAATGGGACTCGTACTCGGTCACTGTCATGTCCCTCTGAATAAGTACCTCAAACTCCTCCCTAAACCCGATCCTGGCAATCTGTGGGAAACAATGGTCATTGCACACGACCACAAATGTATCCCAACCCTCGCCAAATCTGTTAGCCAATTGCCACCTCTGGCTGGTCATAACATGTCACGACACACTTGCCTAATCAATGCTTACATATCTAATGTCAACCATCCCTACCCGTTGGTTACACTCAACAATCAACACAAAGTTCTAACATAGCCCTTTACTAAGAAGGATTTTATCTAAACAATGCAATACACGCATACTTAAACCTTGCTAGTGTTCTACTAACTTACAAATGTTCAACTCCCAGTGAATACTATCCAAAACAATACATCTCTCCACAAACAGGGTTTAACACAAGAACATCTTTAAAAAATTTAAAGATAAACACTCTAAGTATCCATCTATACACAAAAAGCTCCACAAGTCCAAATCCTTATTTTAGCAGTTTAAGGTTTGATGTGTCTTTTATTATTTCTTACTTTTATAGCTAGGTGATAACCCTTCATGGATCACAGCTCCTTTTATTACTAGCTGATGGGGCGCCATCCATCAACTGTAACGCAAGACCTGAAACCAATCCAGTCTGTATATATATCATAGTCATAATACTATAATCCATGAAAATCGGTCACCAACCTAGCACACACACATACAAAATCCACAAATAACAGTCAACCAAACAGATAACTAGGTCCACAGTCTATCTCCTAAATAACTAGGCATACCGCCTACCGTATAGATAACTAAGTACACGGCCTATATCACAACAACTAGGCACACGGTCTATCCCACCAGATATATTGTCTATCACATAGATAGGAGTTTCCAATCTCAGTCAACCAATATATCCAACAACCCTCTACCCCCAGTCAATCAGGAAATCAAGTATAATCCATACTCGTGCACACCAGTGCAACCTAAGTACCGAAGACATACTACTCAAACTTACCCAACTAAACTGAAAGTCTAACTTCTCCCACTGTCCCTAAGTATTCGAACCTAGGCTCTGATACCACGTTGTCACGCCCCGAATTTCCAACCGAACCCAGGGACGCGACTAAAGCAAAATAAAGGAAGAAAATAAATAGACTAATAAACAAATAAAAGATAATTCCACTAATTGAGATACAAGCACACATGCATTCCTGTTTTATAAAATTTCAGTAGAACTTCCTTTGTTTTCTAAGCCTTTTCTCACCTAATAACATGCATCAATATACATACATAAGTAACTGTACATTCCATCCTTACTTGATAGCCACAATCTCATAAAATTTAAATATACATCACCTAATTATACAATCCATCATGCCTACGCCTACACTTAAACTTAAAAATCACAAATTTTACATTCATTACATATACAACATGTCTTTCGGGCTTAAGCCCTTACATCACAAAATGTGCCCATACAGGCCAAATATCCTTTTAAGCTTACATCCCCTCCACTCTGCAAGACTTCCTCAAGTCTCAGGTGCTGAGAACGTCATCGGTAATCTGTTATCTCACGAATGGGTCAGCTTAACTGCTGGTATGATATAATACTAATGCAAGGAACAAAATCAAGGTGTGGCATGTGCGAGTGTACATTTATTTCTACATGCCTCCCTAATCATTCATACAATGCAATGTCAATATACATATTACATCCAAGTAAGATGTGACATGTGCAAATGAATATTTATATCTACATACCTCCCTAATTATTCATACAATGTAATGGCAACATACATAATGTATCTAAGCAAACTCCATACCACATCCATGAATTAATGCAATGCAATGACAATATGCATGACACACTCATGCAAACTCTATGCCACACACATGTCTCTTTTACGGGCCCTGCCCCGATGGACCAGAGTACCAATCTCCTTTACGGGCCTCACCCCGATAGACCGGAGTACCAATCTCCTTTACGGGCCTCGCCCCGATGGACCAGAGTACCAATGCAAATGTCTCCTTTACGGGCTTCACCCCGATGGACCGGAGTACCAATCGTGCACAACACCAAGTGCTCAACTCACACCATGCTTCCAATGAATCACATTATGCCAAAATGCTTTAAACAATGCACTAAACATAAAGCAACTATAACCTTCACCTCACCAAACCTCACCCACGTGAACCCAACATGTAATCCTACCAATTTCACACACCACACATCACACATCCACAATCTTAACCCTTCATCCAAGATAATAGAATACATAAAATACCAACACATGGACATGCTTTTAAACAATATATTCCACTAAAAGCAACAACAGTATCTGAATCATCAAATTCCTTCCATATACACATATGCTATACATAATCAATGTAAACACATAGTCAAGTCACACATTCACAATCTCAACAACACCTCAAGATTATAAACCATGTACAGCACCGACACATAGAATAAATCATAACTCCAATGAACAACAAGAAACACACAAGTGCTAAATCAATCAACTCTAAGTTTTGTTCCAAAGCAGATATTCTCTATGTGATTCCCTAATATCAAATAAACCTATGATTCATTCAATAAGCATGAAGATCATTCCTAATTTAATTTTATTCTTTACTTAGCAAAATATCATACATGATAGGGTTGGTCACAACCCTACTAAGCTGTGTCCACTATGCAATCCAATCAACCAGTAAGCAACTCAGTCCTCCAATGGAATCATATCAAGCTTATGCTTATCTCCATTCATAGATATCCTCCAGATATGTCGTTAGTTACGTCCATACATATCCTGAATAATCATCATCTTGATGCTACCGTAATGCTGTTTAGAGATTCTCCCATGCCGAATTGCTACTTGGAGAAGAATCAAGAAATGCCTTATATGCAAGCTTCGATATGGCAGTTGCAGCCAACACACCAACAGGTTTGCTAGCAGCGAAGAAACTCTAGGGCTTAGTTCCAGCCTTGACCCCATACTCAAATTGCATAATCGAATCACTACATACATTCCTCATTGTGTCATCAAAACAGGTTAAATGTATAACTCACAATTTGATAAAATAACAGTTGAGAGCAGAGAGAAAGTCTACAACTTCTCTGCTACAACTGTCATAGCTTCCTTCCAACACCAAGCATCAAGTCACACCAAACATCCTCAATTCAACCCACAACAAAAAAATTCCAAAATAGAGAAAGATTGAACATACCTAACATCTTTCCAATTTTGGCTCCACCTCAAAATCTGCTTCAACCCAGAACAACCAGCTTATTGATAATCTAATAAAAACAGGATATTTTCTACTATGCCTCAATTACTTATTGCACTCAATCCATCAACAAACCGAGCCGCATCATAATCCCCCATGTTGTACCGCAACACAAACACGCACACACGCGTATATAGTCACACATACCCTGCTACAAATCCCAAGCGGAGGAACAATGGCCAAATTCGAGAATAGCAGCAATAAGCAATACTCTGTCAGAAATTTCTCTTAATTCAACCACAAATAAATCAACCTATACACTCCAAACACGGACACCAACATCACTCCCTTTTCATCTTCACGTCACAAGTGACCATCCATACAAATCAATTTCCCTTAATTCAATCAACAAACCAACTACAGGGAGATTCAACAAAAACAGCAAGAAACCGACACCGTAGTCACCACTAAATTCATTCGGCAACCTGGAATCAGAACTTCAATCGCTGATTCTCTCTTCTTCAATCTCTATTCTGCTGCTTCAATCAGCCTACTTCCAAATTTCCGAACTGAAGCAGCCGGACAGGACAGGGGAACCCCACAGAATCGCAACATTCACACCTGGATAAGAGACCCAACAACCATTCGCTATTCTTCCCCCAACAACCTTCACACAACCTTCCCAACGTTTCCCTGCACCACTACACACACACAACAACGACAACCGAGCCCCCCAACATAAACCATAAAACGAATAGGGCAGTCGACCCTCGATTAACTGTAACAGCCCAATCGCTGCTTTCTCAACTTAACAACTAAGGTGGCTTGAACTCGAAGTCGGGTGAAGCAGCAACGAAGAGGACCCCGTTCGGGTTCGGAGATGAGCCAACCGAGCCTCGCCAAACCAAAATTCAATATACTCGCTCTCTTGAATCAGCCTCTGCATCTTCAATTCCTGCCTTTCTTTACCCAATCCGATCCATTGGCTATCCCCTGATCAATCAGCCCATCCAATTGCACAACCCAAGTTACCGATTGAATCACTTGGCACTCGGTGACAAGCCAACTACAAGAAGGTTGCGATCGTCGAACTGGAAATCGAGCTTGAAGATATCCAGATTCGCAGGCGACAATTTGACAGATCGACCGCCCTTGTCGCCGTCTGATCAACGGCCTCAATCCCATCCAACGATCGATCGATCTCTCTGCCTGTAACCCCTCTTTCACGCCCTTCGTTTCCCTTTTTTTTTTTGATCCCTCTCTTTTCTTTTCTCCATTTCTCAACTCCCCGCCCCACTGATTTCTTTCCTTTTTCATTTCCTCCCGTTTTTCCCCAGCAACTTCCTCGAAGCTTCCTTGTTATAATATTATATATATATATATATATATATAATCTTATATATATATATATACAAAATCCAAATATATTTATATGTGTTTTATTTATTGCCGTTTTAATATTTTATTTCATAAAATATTAATCTATGAAGACTCGGTATCATAATTATTTCCGCTATATCGGTTTAATATTTTATTCTATAAAATATTAAATTACAATATGCCGGTAAAGCCGGGAATTTATTCTGCCAACATTGGGTCCCTGTTAATGCCTTATTTATTTTCAGATAATTCCCATAATCTAACTTGAATAAAACTAAAATAAACAAATAATTAAATAATTAAAATAAAAAAAAATTATCATCATTTTTCAGGTCTCTACAGAATGGAAATGGCATTGTATATTGTAATGAATATGGAACTTGTGAATTTTAAGTTTAAGCATAGGTGTATACATGAGGGATTGTATAATTAGGTGATGTATATTTAAATTCTATGAGCTTGTGATCATCGAGTGAGGATGGAATGTACAGTTACTTATGTATATATATTGATGTATGTTATTAGGTGAGAAAAGGCTTAGAAAACAGAGGAGGTTCTGCCGAAATTTTATGAAAATTAAAGAACTCTATTTAATTTATCGTAAATTCGTAAATCTATTTAATTATCTTTTATTTTATTTACTTTCTATTCGTCAATCGCACCTCGGGTTTCGGTCAGAAATTCGGGGCGTGACATCTTAAACTTATTATCAATAATTGTTTGATTAGATTTTCAAACGCGAATTTTGAATTTCAAAATGCGGGATACGCGTTTGACAAGTTATTAATTTTAATTTTTTTAAATTTTTTATAATTTAGATTATCATATCCAAATGCATTTTCATAGTTTTAAAAAATTAATTACAAACCCTTGAGTAAAAAACTCAGTCAAACGAACCCTAATTTGAGTAAAAAAATAGTGAAATCTTATTATCTCGAACATTTCGGACTCAACTGTGAAGTCTGATTTATGAGGAGAGGTCTCAGGAAATGGAAACCCGTGAAAGTGCGAAATGATTATTTTACCCTTTTTAGCCCGAACATCCAAATTAAAATCTGCGAAAGCCCAAGCCTATTTTCTTCGACGTTTCGGACCCAATTGTAGAATCTATTTTAGCAAAATAGAAACTTATAAATTAAAGACATAAAATTTGATGAATAGCATCATTAAAGTGACAAACGAATTGAGTTGCATTTTGTGATTTTAGGAACACTGAAGGGCAAGGAGAAAGTGGTCTGACCTTCTACTTCTTACTGTTAGTTCCATTACACTGCCAGCGCTACTTCTTAGGGTTGAGATCAACCCGTCAGGTACGATATATTGTGCTAAGTAAGAAATAGAATTAAGTTTAGGGATAATTGCCATGTTGACTTGATGATTCACATGTTTGTTTTATTGCTTACATGCCTATGTGTTTCCTATTACCTTTTTGAAAGTTAGTGATGAATGCGCGTCGTGACTATGTGTACATTCTATGTGTTGGCATGATGTGTGAATTATGTTTTCGAGAATTGTTGAGATTATGAACTGTGAACTCAAAGCATGTGTTTAAGTGAATTATGTACGACATGTACCCTTGGTCAGGGATTCTATGATTGGAATGTTATTGTTTAAAGCATGCTTCATGTATGGATGAAAAACCTCAACGAGATTGCATTTTTGCATGGTGAATTCAAAGCATATTGGTGTGGTGTGATTCTTTGAGACATAGTGTGAGTTGAGCATTTGGTGTTATGCATATTGGTTACTCATGTCCGTCGGGGAAGGCCCGTAAAATGAGACATACTGGCTACTCATGTCTGTCGGGGAAGGTCCGTAAAGTGAGACATACTAGTTACTCAGGCCGTTGGGGAAGGTCCGTAAAGTGATACATACTGGATTACTAAAGCCGTCGGGGAAGGTCCGTAAAGTGAGTCATGGGTGTGACATGGAGTTGGTATGGGTACGTCATGCATATTTTCATTACATTGTATTAATGAATTCATGAATGTGGTATTGAGTTTGTATTGGATGCATTGTGAATATTGTCATTACATCATATGAATGATTAGGTAAGCATGTAGAAATAAATGTATACTTGCACATGCCACGCCCTTAGTTTTGTTTCTTGCATTAGCATTATATTGTACCAGCAGTTGAGCTGACCCATTCGTGGGATAACATTTCAGATGAAGCTCCGGCTACCTAAGACTCAGCGATACCTCGATAAGAGAGTGTACTTGGAACATTTTGGCCCATGAGGCATATTTTGAAAATGTAAGGGCTTAAGCCCAAGATGACCTGTGAAAATTGTATTTTGGGATGTACCTTATGTTATTTTTATGTATTGGTGGGAATGAATGCATGTTTAGTTAGAAAATTCGTTTAGATTGCCTTTTATTTTATTTTCTTTTAGTTTCGTTATTCGCACCTTGGGTTTGCCAGAATTCGAGGCGTGACATCACTTATCTTTTATACATAGAATTTTTCTATAAACAATCATAATATTATCCTTGTGAAAAGAAAAAAAAAAAAACTTATCCACGAGTGGACAAACTTTAACACAACCACACATGTCAATGTCCTAAGTGTCAATGTCGTAAACTTTTATATATATATATATATATATATATATATATATAGTATTCGTGTCAACTTCTTTTTCAATGGCCCACGTGGAAGCCTTGCCACATAAAGAAGAGTGTATTGCTAACTAGGGATGAACTCAGTGAATTTATTTTATTGAAACAAAACTTTCACTAAATATTCAATCATAAATTTAAAAATTAAAAAAATATACAAATTTAATAATTATTAAAAATATTTTTAATAAGTAATTAAATTCATAGATATAAAGAAACTTACAAATTAGGCAAGAACTCTAATCATAGAAAATATCCTTGAAAATCTTAGGCTATACAACAAAAAAATAAAAAGAAAACCTTTAAAAGTCAATAAGAACTCTATTAAAGGATCAATAGTGTAAAAAAATAGATTTAAAGGACAAAAATATAAATTAAAAAGATTTTAAAAAGAAAAAAATATTCAAATAAAAAAAATTTGAATCATTTGTGTTTCCATCCATGCTACAGACACTGACAAATAGTCTTTAAAACCCAATATTATCCTTGTGAAAAGGAAAAAAAAACTTATCCACGGTTGGACAAACTTTAACACAACCACACATGTCAATGTCATAAAGTTATATATATATATATATATATATATATATATATTTATAGTATTCTTGTCAACTTCTTTTTCAATGGCCCACGTGGAAGCCTTGCCACATAAAGAAGAGTGATGCTATATGGAAGCTTGTGCGGTCTAGGATCATTTCTCTTGTTTAAGAGTGATAATGTAATGAAAAAAATCGTTATAAAAATTCTTAGGTTCAACGAATTTTTTAATAAGTTTTTACTCTTAAACATAAATAAGAAATTTTACGTGCATTTATTATATTAAAATTCCATAATTTTGTTTAGGAGTAAAAAGATTGGTTTTATATAACATTACTTATCTTTTATATATAGCATTTTCAATAAAGAATCACTAATATTAATTATTCTTACCAAAAAGACTTATTAAAGTAATTTATCAAATAATGTGATATTATTTTATTAATTTTTTATCAAATTATAATATAATATACATTCAGTACAATATTATCATGTCATCTGAAAAATTGTTTTTGAGAAACTTTTTTGAGATGCCTAGGATTATTTAGAAAGAAATTCCACCAGAGTGAAGAGGTGGGTTGAACAGTTTTGTCTATTATTGACAGTTAACCGAGGTCCTCTTGACCCAAATGAGAAAACATGGGAGGGTTTTGATGGTTTGTGATGGACATTTGTGTCATTTTAACATTCATTTGCCTAACTGCAATTTTATAGGAAAACAATGTAATTTCCTTGGTTTCCATGTAAGATGTCTTGTAAATTTAGGAAAACAATGAGTCCACTAATAAAAAAGAGTTAATTAGACTTAAATCTCTTTTAAAGATACTAAATCAACTGGCTCTCTCTCTCATATTTGCGAGCATTAAGTGTCCAATGTGCAAGCTTAGGATACAAGGAATTACTAGAATGGCTGCACATGCTCCCTAGCCTTTTCTTTTTGTTTATGTTCATATCGTTTATATTGTGACAGACAAATACATACATATACATATGCATATATGTATATATATGTGTGTGTGTGTTTGTGTGTCTGTGTTGTTTTGTCTATATTGTGCTATGCAATAATAGAAAATTCAAGGTTGTGAAAATAAAATGTTAGGAGGGCGTCTTGAGTTTGACCCCACCTATTTCTATTGTTTCCACAACTTCAATTTGTATGTCAGATGCAGAATGCAACACACTTTTTCCTGCTTCTGTTTTGGTTGATTTTTTTTTCAATTTTTTCTCTCTTTATGTTTCTCCAAAATTAATTTTGCTATTAAGGGAATGGATATAGGGATTTCAGATTTCTATCACAATATACATCAAATTCGAGAGTTGCAAGTTAAGAGTTTGATCAGGGGAATAATCAGATTTGGATGACTATTTGTTATCTATGTTCCCATCATCATGGATGTCAAATTTTCTCAGTTGTCAATGGAGTTAGGTCGTTCGTCCGATCAAAGGTGGTGTTAATTCTCATTTGGTGTTTGCTGTTCATAATTTCAAAATGAGTCTTTTGCAAAACAATCTCGTGGTTTCTGCTGTTCTAGTCCCTACTGATGTCAAATGGATGCTTCTTGAAAGCTATACTCTATTTAGATTTTTCAACATTCAGAGATTTTGTAATTCTTTATTTGGTCTTTCTGTTCTTGCTATAACATTTGGAGTTAGGATAGTATTAGGTGTTTCAAATCTATCTCTGGTTTGTGGGTTTTCGCTTGCATATGATGTGCCTTTACTATGGTGCCAATCAAGTTGGAATGATTCTAGGTGTTCAATTGCTTAAGCATTCTCCTTTATTGATGTTCTCTGTTATTATTTCTTGTACATTCATTTTCATCAATAAAATTTTTTGCTTATAAAAAAAAAAAAAAAAACTCCATCCATTCATGCTGACATCAAATTAATAAAAATAGCAAGATGAAATAAAATAAAATGTAAGCAATATTACAAGACCAGCCAAATATAAATAGTTAAATACTACTGATGATAAATAATACACACACTACCTAGTCTACTGCTTCTTAGAGCTTCTTCCACACAGCCACTCTGAACAATTAAAGATGCATCACAATTTACCACTATGGCAGTCTTATTTTCTTTCATCGAAATTGCATAGTCTACCCTGTTAGGCTTCATCTTAATGCCCTCCTATGGTGAGGGAGGACGACATCTCTCGTATGGCTTGCATTTTTTTGGTGGTGGACGAATACAACTACGGTATGGCTTACCTCTGCCACAATTAGCAATAGGACCTCGTCCTACAAACACAGGATATCAGAATGATTAAAACTAGTAAAAGAATTTGATTTTCACAATTCCCATGCTCAGTTATTGGATTTGGAAATGCAAAATGTAAGAGGCAGAGCAAATGATTGTGACAAGAAATACTTCCGCTCAAATTGGAAAAAGAAAAATGAATTACCAATTGGAATCGGGTTTACAGTAGCGAAACCATCTGCCACGAACCATAAAAACAAGTATATTACCAACATATTTTGAGCTTCAAATACACAATGAATAAACGTGTTGATGATTAAGAATAATACTCACTATCCAGCAATCTTCTAGCAGCTGTTATTGGACTGATAAAGATGACTGAAATCAAGAGGACCCAAACAAGGAGAGAAAAGCACTTATAAGTCATTGTTGTTGATTCAGAGAAAGAGAGAAAAACTAGCTCTTCAAAGAAAAGTAGTAGCTATAAATCAACTCTCTCTCAAAGTACTGCATATTTATACTGGATAGAACCCATAAAGGGTGCAAGAAACGTCTAAAGAATTCAATCAAAAACTCAAAGTACAATATCTAAAATGCCCACATGCCGACAGTCCAGTGCACTGCAGACTAAGGACGGAGTCATGAATTTATTTTAGGAAACAAATTGTTCACTAAATATTCAAATATAAATCTAAAAATTAAAGAAATATAAAAATTTTGTATTTATTAAAATTAATTTTAATAAGTAATTAAACTCATTAATATAAAGTAACTTTCAAATAGACAAAAACTCTAATCATATAAAGATATCCTCAAAAGTCTTGGGCTATAAAAAAAAAAAAAAAAATCTTTAAAAGTCAATAAAAACTCCATTAAAGGATCAATAGTTTAAAAATATACAGATTTAAGGGACAAAAATAAAAATTAAAAGAATATATTTGAAAAATATTTAAAAAGTATAAAAATATTCAAATAAAAAAGATTTGAACCATTCATGTCCCCGTCCATGCTACAAATGGTGGCGGGCGGACTTTAAAACCCAAGTCAATGTCATATTTATTATAGGGTCCACCTAAAAATTTCTCTCCATAAAAGGTGAGAGAAACGTCTAAAGAATTTAATCCAACTCAATGTAAAATACTTAAAATGCATCCATGCCGATAGTCTAGTGTACTGCTAACTAGGGATGAACTCACGAATTTATTTTACTAGAACAAAATTTTCACTAAATATTTAATTATAAATTTAAAAATTAAAAAAATATACAAATTTAATATTTATTAAAAATATTTTTAATAAGCAATTAAATTCATTGATATAAAGAAATTTACAAATTAGACAAAAACTCTAATTATAGAAAATATCCATGAAAATCTTAGGCTATACAACAACAACAAAAAAAACCTTTAAAAGTCAATAAAACTCTATTAAAGGATCAATAGTGTAAAAAAAAAGATTTAAAGGACGAAAATATAAATTAAAAAAGTATATTTGAAAAAGATTTTAAAAAGGATAAAAATGTTCAAATAAAAAAAATTTGAACCATTTGTGTCTCTGTCCATGCTACAGACACTGACGGGTAACCTTTAAAACCCAAGTCAATGTGATATTTATTAAACGGTCCACAAGAAAGCTTTGCCACCAAGAATTTCCACCAGTGAAGAGGAGATCTTGAGTTGCGTGTTTTGTCTATTATTGAGTCAGCTAAGATTCCTCTGCCCAAATGAGAAAACGTGCGTGCATTTTGGTGGTTTGTAATCGGAATCCCAAAATTTAAACCCATGCCTGTTATGGATGAGATGTTTAGGATATTAAAAATAATCAAATATTTTCATTCCAAGATTGGGCATATTCAAAAATATATTAAACTGCAAAATAATTGTCCAACTGCAAAATAAGCTTTTGGCAAAATAGTAATTTCAAGGGACTCTAAAGTACCGTTTTGGACTTTTTGGAATATTAAAACAATTTCAATAATATGAAATTAATATAAACATCTTCTATCATTGATAGTTGCAATTTAGTAACCATAAAGATGAATCTATTACAGAGTATGATTTTTCAAGCATGTAATCCTGTCTAATATCATAGGAGAAGTATCAACACTTGTCAAAAATTATTAATAAAAAAGTAAGTGTAATTAACCCTAATAAACTCTATCTTCAAAGAGCAAGTGGGTGCAATTGTGGGTGAAAGCAGTATTCAAGGTGGGTCTTCTGGTGTCATCCAATTTTCTTCAATAATTTCTATCTTCATTTAGATCAATTATACCAAGGTTCCAAAATTAGTGGTTTTAATTATTTAAATAAAAATTACACGCGTAGAAAATACACTGCTATGCAAATGTGATTTTCATTTAGACAGTTGACACCAATAATGTAGAAACCATTGAATATTTTCTACTTTCTTTATTCTATCATACTACAACTCAACACTATTTTAAATTGAAGTATGATAGCACAAAAATCCTCTTACAAAAATGCAATTGGACCCTTTTTTATCGTAAAGCAAAGAGCAAATAGCACATGAGTGTAATGAATATGCTAATTAAGCTTGTAACATGTAAATACAGTACTATATTATACAGTCAATGATGGAGCCACCTTACGACCAGAGATCAATTACTCCCTCAATTTTTTATTTAAAAAATTATTTATAATTTTTTCTTTTGAAAAAACCTGTTATACCCTTTTTAGTTTTCATTTCACCCCCAGGATTAAGTTTTTCACACTTTAATCTTTTCTTAATTTTAATTTGACCCTTCAATGGAGTTTTTATTAATTTTATTCTGAATTTTTTTATTGTATAGTTCAATAAAAATTTACTCTCATTTTTTATTGAGTTTCTTATCTAATTTGTAATCACCGTTATATTAATGAATTTAGTTATTTATCAAAACTATTATTAATTAATATTTACTTTTTTAACTTTTCTAATTTTTACTTTATGATAAAACATTAATAACAATTTTTTTTTTTTTTTTTTTGGGTAAATAACAAATTTTAATTTATTCATGAAAGTAAACTCTTGACTCAAATAACGCTAAACTTATATACATACATACATACATATAAATATATATATATATATATATACGTACACGCCAATGTTAAAACTTAAAAAGTTCGAATCGATATATGTTTGTAGCTGGCCCAAACTATTGAAGTACAATAGTTGACTGGGCCCACAGTCCAAGGCCCAAGTGGACCGTGGACGGA
This sequence comes from Nyssa sinensis, assembly GCA_008638375.1. Taxonomy (NCBI): domain Eukaryota; kingdom Viridiplantae; phylum Streptophyta; class Magnoliopsida; order Cornales; family Nyssaceae; genus Nyssa; species Nyssa sinensis. Next base: position 25,315,345 of record CM018042.1, read on the forward strand.
CTTGTGATCTTTAACACAAAAAGTTAACTCATTTGTCGGAGAAATTTTCGCACGGACAGGGTCTATTAACCTAATCCATGAATTGTACAAATACTAATCATGTTCTGCTATATAAACAAATATTATTTTTATATTTATTAAAATTTAAATATCTTATCCAAATGTCATTACATTATAAGTTAAATTCATACAAAATCAATAAACCCGATGCATATTAAAATTTTTCCATTTATCATGTTTAAGAATGAAAATGTATTGAAAAAATTTATTATAAATTTTCTTTACATTTAACAATTTTTTTAATAAAATTTTACACTTAAATAAGTGATCTTATATAAAAATTCATTATTTTGTCTAAAAGTAAAAAGATTCGTTATTTTTGACATCATTATCTTTTGCATATAGCATTTTTCTATAAACTATCACTAAGATTATTCTTACCAAATATATTAAATTTTATATTAAATCATCAAATGATATGCCTTCTGTATAATATTATTATGTCATTTTGAAAAAAAAATAAAATTGAGATCCCTAACATTATTAAGAAAGAATTCCCACAGGGCCGAGTGAAGAGCTGACTGTTTTGTCTATTACTGAGAGTCACCCAAGGTCCTCTTGACCAAATGCGAAAACATGGGTGTGTTTTGATGGTTTGTGATGGAAGTTTGTCATTTTAAAATTCATTAGCCTAACTGAAATTTTATAGTCTAATTGTAATTTCCTTCTTCCCATGTTAAAAACAATGAGCCCACTTATAAAAACCCTAGTCAAAATTTCCAAAAATAAAAAATGGATGCTGACATCAAATTAATAAAACTAGCAAGATCAAATAAAACAAGATGTAACCAATTTTTCAAGACCATCCAAATCAAAATACTGATGACAAATAATACACACACTACCCAGTTTACTGCTCCTTGAGAGCTTCTTCCACACAGTCACTCTGTGAACAATTGAAGATACATCATAATCTACCACTATGGCAGTCTTATTTAATTTCTTTCATGGAAATTGCATAGTCTTCCCTGTTGGGCTTCGTCTTAATGCCCTCCTATGGTGAGCCGCGTCTACACTCCTTCCCATATATGATAAGGCGTTCGGGAAGACAAGAATTTCTCTCGTCACAGTGTGGCCGCATAAATTTAGCGACAACACACCCTATTGTCAACTCCTACAAGCGCAAGATATTAGAATGAGACTGCGAACATGGTGAAATTAATTCAGATAATTAGAATTTGATTTTCACAACTTCCATGCCCAATTGATTTGATTTCGAATTACAAAATGGAAGATGCAAAGCAAATGCCAGCGATATAGAAAAATAAATTACTAGCTGCAGGAGTTGGATTTTCAGTCGCAGAATGGGCGGGAGAGGAGGGATGTCCATATTAGATGATAGCTTTCTCCTAGATTTTTGTTATTATCTTTTAAGTAGTTTGCTGAATATTTCAAATGTAATTGGGTGTATCTGTGAGCTATATCCTTATCTTTAGGATCTTTTCTTATCTTTTTAACAAACTTGTATTATATAATTCTTTGAAGAGTAATGAAAATGGTGAGCTTTTCTCCGCATCTTGATGTTAGTTAACATGGTATCAGAGCATATATATTTTTTCTGCATAACCCTCTCTGCTCTCTGAGCGACTCAACATCTCCACCGCACTCCAGCGCGTCAACTCGCTCCCAGCTCCTTCAAAACCCCACTACGCAGCCTCTGAATACTCTGATGAACCGAACATATCAGAACGCCGTTGCTTCACGCTCCATCTCCCTCAGTTGATTAAAGCTGTCGGTATCGCTAATACCCATGCCGACTGAGTCCCCCCAATCTCTGCTCGTCTTCTCCTAAATCCGATCGGCACACACACCGTGTTGCAGACCCATCAGTCCTCTCTCTTCTTCTAATTCGATCCGTCAATCGTTCATCAGCACATGTTCGTCACCATTGTTGACCGTGTTGCAGACCCATCAGCCCTCTCTCTTCTTCTGATTCGATCAGGAGAACTACGATTTATATCAGAATCAGACATTGAAATCACAGCCTTAAGAGGGTCCCAAAATTTTCCGATTTAGCTTTGAAGTTGCAGCCCCAGATCTGCTTGGATCCGATTTGGCCTACTTCTCTTTTCCTAGTCTCTGCTTTTTGCCGCAACGTCGTTTTTCTTTTCTGATTCTCTTTGTTTTTTTTCAGCCTAGTGCACCGCAAGTTCTCCCTTGTTCCCTTGTGATTTGTTGCCAGTTTTTTTTTCTTCTCTCTTCATTACAATGGCTACTTAAACCAATTCGATGAACCCTCAAAACTCATCAAATCCAACAATCACAACCTGATCTGTCGTGGAAATCAATAAAATTACCAAACTAAACTACTAGTATAGTAGAGAAGTAAGGGTCGAACCCACAGAGACTGTTAATTGTTTAAAAACTTAAGTTGAGATTAATTTTAATTCAAATTCACAAAGAGTGATTGTTTGTTGATTCTTTCCTAAAATTAAATGAGAACTGTAATTAAAATAAATATTCAGCTGAATTAATGATGAATCGAATTAAAAAAGGATTCCTAGGGTGTTGAATCCACCACTAATCTTGTAACTAGCTTCAATTGTATTAATTCTTAGGCCATTAAATTTGGATGTAAAAGATGTATTTTGGCAACAAGCCTTAATACAATCATCAAGAAAACCACGCACCAAAACCCTAAGCACGAATCATCTTTGGTCAACACAAATTGTCTACGCTAATTCTAAGGTCATAGTCACAATTTGTTTTCCTTGAGTTATGACTCGTCCTACGGTTTTGATGTATGTACACATATTACTATTGTATAACCACATAAAAAAAATCACAGAAATTGATTATGTGAAACTGAATAATACGATTATTGTCTTAATAAAATTCCAACGTTATACAATCAACATCCAAAACTAATTAACCCAAAAATAAAATACAAAGAAGCAATATTACTTGACTAGGGTTTCATCTAAACCCTAGGAATGAGAGAACTTAGCCCATGATAGTGGAAGAGGAGACCACCATAGCCATGGAGTTCTTCATCTTCTTCTTTAGAGTCGTCTCCTTCCTTCTTCTCCTCGTCTAGATCCCCAAGACGGCCTCCTCCCCTTTCCAAAACCCTAGCTCCCAATAATATTTTCCTTTTTCCAAAAATACCCCTTCAAAATAAGAATTAGGAAAAATAATATAAAATCCCGTAATTAGACATTAAGGGCCCAAAAAGGGAGGCTAAACTACTCCAAAATAGAGTCTGTAGTGCTAAAATGGGCCCTAGTCCACCCATATATGGGTCAAGCATCTCTTCTAACCCAAAACTACTTGTTTTCCACTTCTTTATGCACTTCAAAGCCCAATATTTTCCTTTTTGCTCCAAATCCACCACTAATTATCAACTTTGTCAAGCTTTCTCTGCAAAAAGATAAAATAAGAATTAACTAGCAAATGCATATAGATTGGAGAAATTAAAATAATAAAAGTGCAAGACTATCTAGGGTTAACAGAATAAATATGCACTTTTTAACCAGTTATCACACCCCCCAACTTACACTTTGCTAGTCCTCGAGCAAAGCCAAGGAAACAAGAGACAAAATAGAACTAACTAAATCCTCTTTCGTTGGATACACGATTGCATTTACCGTATGCAATAAGGCTTTAAACCCCTAGGTTACCCTAGTGGACGAGTTATAGTCTCGTGAGGGTTTGCAGTGAATCTACTCACAAAATTCGACACCCCCCCAACTTGAACACAAAATACTCCGCAATTAATAAAAATGAATCTCAATGAGCGTAAAACTGAGTTACAATCGAAGCAAAGTAACAATTATCTCACTAAAAGCAACCTGTGAATTTTTCAAGTGCTCATAAATGGATAGAATCAGTGTGCATAAAAGCAACAACCACAACAAGATGTCTAGGCAATGAAACTTCTTTTCAAACAGGCATTCCTTTGACTCCAAATCTCACCAAAAGATATCACTCACAAATGAAGCTCACAGAGATGGGGTGCATATGTATCATCTCATGCATGTGGATAGAATAATTGTTGAGTACAAATCAAATAGTCCACATGCAAACATGAATGAAGGCATAACAAGAATAATATAGAGAGAATTCTAACCACTACGAAAATCAACTCCCAATGTCACATGATCACTACAGTCACATCCTCAATCATTAACTACTACACCTTCGGGGTCGGCTAGGTCTTTGTTTGTGGTTGTAACGTAGGTCAAGGTCAAGGATAAAGTAGGGGTAAGTGAACAATAATCTTCATGTGATAAGCGAAGAAGTTAGAGTGAATAAACTGTAGTTTTCAAAACTCATCATCTCTCTTGAACAGCGCAACATTACTCCTAAAATTTCAATTCCCAAACTACTCACAACTTTTCTACTTGAGCAAACCAAAAAGAAAAGGAAAAGGCAATGAAATAATTTTTTTTCTCTTTTTTTTTTTTTCTTTTCTTTTGTTTTTTTTTTTTTTTTGAAACTAAATCACATTACAATAAAAGAAAAATGTACATCTTCACTTCTCTATTTTCACAACACCAAATTCTCGTCAGAAAAATCACCCAACTTCTTCATCCAAAGCGAGGTTACTGGCTATGAAAAGAAAGATATAATAATGAAGGCTCAACTTGGTTCTTATCAGGTAAATAATCTAAAGATGCAAGAAACAAACGAACAGGCTCAAAGTAGAAAGAGGGCCTAGTTTCATTCCCCAAAGGCAAGAAGTGTCATCTAACATCTGAACTGACTGACCTTAGACATGTGACAATGGTAGTTGATAGAATGAAAATATGCAAATTGTATAACCCTCAAAATAAAGTTCAAGCTCAAATCTACATAACATGGGTTATAAGTCTCAGTCAATGCCATCATGATACTAGAGTCTCACAGTCTAACCATCAAATCATAGAGTCACAAGAGTAGCAACCCAATTTGTCTCTAATTATGAAAGTTAGGGAAAGACAAATCACTAGTAGTGCACAACTATCATAATGATTCTCATGCAAGCTCAGAAATACAGGAATACACTCAAAACAATAAAATTTTAATCATGAAGTATATTGAGCTCAAGTAGGCAAAATAATAGCAACTCTCCCTAACTTATTTGACACCTTGACCTTAAGGGGATATGACATGAAAGAACATAAAATAGAACGAAATAAGTAAAAGGAAGGAGTGCACCTGAGTGGAGAGAACTAAAGGGACAAAGAGCCCGGTGAATCAGAAGGTTTTGTGGCTCATTTCTCATTTGGTTGTTCAATGCAGTGACTGTGACGGGTTTGAATGGGCCGTTGGCGTGAAGTGGATTCAACGGCAATGGCATGGCTTTTGGAAGCTTTCGAGCGACCCATGGATCCCTACAATAACCAAGTAAGAAAAATAAGGAATTCAAGCTATCTTAAGCACAACACATCATGCTCTCACACACCCATTGCCACTGAATTTGCAGATCACACCACATAGAAAATACCAAGCTCATGCCTCATAACGTAGCCCCAACGGAAAGCACATAAAGCCTAAAAGAAAAAAAAAAAAAAAACAGAATAACAAAAAATAAATAAATAAATAAAATAAAAATAAATAAAATAAAAAAGAATAATAACAAAAATAGAAAAAAGAATAAAAACTAAAAACAAAACAACAACTGAGGAAAATAAATAAATAAATAAATGGTTAGTGGTTATGTTTGAGGTATCAAAATTTGATTGCAAAAGTGGCCTGGATTTATGAACAATGGTTTGGAGAGAAACAAAGGTTTTGGCAAACAGTTAAATGAATTTGTGACCTCAGTTCTCCAAATCGATTTTTTTTTTTTTTGCAAGGAATCCAAGTAGAGTATCAAGCCTGTAAGTCCATCCAAAAGCCTGGAAAGACCATAGCATAGAGTTTTCTCTCTGCTGCAATATTGGGGAAGACCTCTTTTTCAATGGAGGTGGGCCTCAACTTGATCCGATCTATAACAGAAGGGTTCAACAAGTAGATTCCAGCATTGATTTTGTTACCCACAAATATTTTTGGTTTTCCCACAAATTTGTCAACTTTCCCCATTGTTTCCTCCATAACCACCACATCATATTTTGAGGGTTCATCAACCTTGGTCACCATAATGGAAGCCTCTCCTCCATGGGACTTGTGGAATTCAATCATTTCGTTTAGGGGGTGGGAGAGTCGGAGTTGTGGAGAGTCGGGGGGTTCGGAGATGATGGTACGACGACGGGCGGTGGTGATGGGAGATAAAGGGTTAGGGGTTCGGGGCTGTGGTCGCGATAGGCGGGGGTGGTTATGGATGTGCGGTGCTGATGGTTGTGGTTCGGTCTGCGGCGATCTGATGGGGGGTGGAGACGGGTGCAGCAGTGATGGAGATGTTGGTCGGTGATGGACGCTGCGACAGGATGAGAGAGAGAGATGGGTGTGGTCGGTGATGGGGCTGTGGAGGTGAAGATCGGTGGCTGTGGTCTGATGAAAGTGGGGTTGGGGTGGGGTTCGGATGGCTGGTGCTGGATGGTGGTGACGGCTGGGAGGGCTGGAGGTGCAACCGGTGGTGAGTGGTGATGGTTGCGACGGGATGAGAGAGAGAGATGAGGTTCCGGTGAGTCGGGAGTGGAGATGGAGGCACTGGTGCGTCGGGGGTGATGGTGGTATGGTTAGGGCCGGGCTCGGTGATGGTGATGGAGGTGCGACTTGGAGGTTCGGCTTGGTGATGGCAGCGACGGGCTTTGGTGATGCAGTCGATGCTGAAGGGACGGACGGTGGCTATGGGGGCGATGGATGTTGATGATGGGAATGGCGGTGGTGAGGAAGATGATGGATGATGATGGAGGGACGGATGAAGGTGATGGAGACAGAGGCGCGGTGGGGCTGGGGGTTATGTCGGCGATGATGGAAATGATGTTCTAGTGGTGATGGTAGCGACGAGGTCGGCGGTTATGGAGGTACGGTGCAGGTTAGTGGTTGGTGGTGGGTTAGGGGCTATGATGATGCTATTGCTGAGGTTCGGCGGAGGCTGGTTGGAGATGATGGCAGGGGTGATCGGCGGCTATGGTGAAGGATGATGGCGGATCGGCGGTGGTGATGCTGTGCTGGCTGGGGTGTCGGTGGTGAGATAGTGGAGACTGGAGGTGATCTATGGCTGTGGCGCGGCGGTGGTGGGTGGTGTGGTGATGCCGGGGTTGGGTGTGAGCAGTGGTGCTGTGGTGATGGAGGTATGGGCGGCGGAAATGGAGAGAGAGATGGGGACTGTGAAACTGTGATGGTGGAGGAGAGTCGGCGGCGTGGTGGGTGATGAGAGGGCGTCGCCGGTGGTGTAGAGGCGCGGTGCGGCTGTGGTGCGATGACGATGGGGTGGAGTTGTGGCTGTGCGGCGGTGGTTATGGTGGCAGAGTCATGGAAGAGACACGAGGGTTTAAGTGTTGTTGTTTTTTTTTTTTTTTTAAGTTTTTTTTTTTTTTTTTTTTTTATCATTCTTTTGAATTTTGAATTTTGAATTTTTGAATTTTTGATTTTCTTGTTTTTTTTTTTTTAACACTAAATTAAAAGTGCTTGAGCTTTTGAGAATAGCTTGAGCTTTTTGGGACAGAACCCAAAAAGCTTTGAGGGAAGAAAAAGAGCTCAAGCTTTTCTTGGAGTGCTCGAGCTTTTTGGAGCAGAATGTTTAACCAATTTTTGGCGAAAAAGTGCTCGAACTTTTTGGCGAGTGCTCGAGCTTTCTGGACCAGAAACATTTGGAAAAAAAAAACATGAGAAAATGTTCGAGCTTTTTAGTCCAGAAAACAAAAATGATCAAAGAGAAACCCCCTTTTTTTTAAACAATAAAATAAATATTAAATACCTACAAAACACTAAAAAGAAAACTCAATTAAAAACAACAAAAAAAATAAAATTGGGTTTCCTCCCAAAAGAAGAGCTAAGTTTAATGTCTTCAGCCAGACACAGCAAGAGGAGAAAAACATCAATCAATATAAACTGGGTCTTCAAGACCAATCTCCTCAATCAAACTCCCTTCCTCCACACCCTCAATAAACAATTTCAACCTTTGGCCATTAACTTTGAAAGTTTGGCCACTCCGAGGGTTATGAATTTCTACCGCACCATGAGACCAAGATTGAACAACCTCATACGGACCATCCCATCTAGACCGCAACATCCCAAGGAACAACCGTAACTTAGAGTTAAACAACCACACCTTTTGATCGGGCTCGAAGGACTACGATTAATGTGAGAATCATGGAATGCCTTAGTCCTAGCCTTGTAAATGAGAGAACTCTCATACGCATCATTTCTAAGCTCCTCTAACTCATTGAGTTGGAGCTTTCGATTAGAGCCGGCAACAAGTATATCAAAGTTGAATTTCTTAATGGCCCACATGGCCTTATGCTCTAACTCCACCGAGAGAATGGCTAGCTTTACCGAAAACCTAATCGGTAAGGAGACATGCCAATAGGGGTCTTGTAAGCGGTACGATATGCCCACAACGCATTATTTAAACGCAAAGACCATTCTTTTCGATCGGGCCGTACCGTTTTCTCAAGAATTGACTTGACCTCCCTATTCGACACTTCAACTTGCCCACTAGTCTGGGGATGGTAAGGAGTGGCGGCTTTATGAGTGATGGAATATTTTTGAAGCAAGATTGCAAAGGGTCTATTATAGAAATGAGACCCTCCATCACTAATAATAGCCTATGGCATACCAAACCGAGAAAATATATTCTTTTGAATGAATTTGACCACCACTTTGTGGTCATTGGTTCTAGTTGCCACAGCCTCAATCCATTTGGACACATAATCCACCGCTACCAAAATATACTCAAAGCCAAATGACGGTGGAAACGGTCCGATGAAATCAGTACCCCATACATCAAATAGCTCAACAACTAAGATTGTGGTAAGAGGCATCATATCTCTGCGAGACATTGTCCCCATTTGCCTGAAACCGAATGCAAGTATTGCAAAAATTATGTGCATCCTTGAATAGAGTGGGCCAATAGAACCCACTCTGCAAGACCTTCGCCGTCGTCTTGCGACCACTGAAACGGCCACCACAAGCTGAAGAATGACAGAAAGTAAGAATGCTATAAAACTCACTCTCTGGAACACAACGGCGGATAACTTGGTCAGAGCAATACTTAAAGAGCACAGGATCCTCCCAATAGAAAAACTTAACTTGCGAGAAAAATCGATCTTTGTCCTGTTTAGACCATTGGGAAGGAATTTGACCGATTGCAAGATTGTTCACAATGTGAGCAAACCAAGGAGGTTTCACTAATGACACAGAAAATAGTTGCTCGTCAGGAAATGAGTCATGCAAAGGTTGAGTGTCACTCGTGTGCTTAACAAGAATGCGGGACAGGTGGTTGGCTACAACATTTTCAGAACCTTTCTTGTCCCGAACCTCAAGAAGACGGCACTCTTGCTCAATTGAAAGATTAGAAGCAATGATAATAGGGAAAGTGTCATCGGGTCCTAAGAATGAATACTTAAGAGTAGCCGGAAGTGGCTTCAACTCAAGCTTTGGAAGAACCTCTAAAGATGGAGGAGCAGGAGTGCTCGCAAGATTAGGTAGGGGTTCCGGTCTAGACTTCCAAGGAGGAAAGTCTATAGAAGGAGAACAGTCAAGCAATGAATTGACTTCTTCAATAGAAGCATCAATATCGAAAGCATCACTATCAAAGTAAGCCAAACATCTCTCCAAAGGATCCTCAATCAAGATTTGAGGGAGAGATTCCTTAACTATCCTATCAACCACATCCACTGAAAAATGAGCCTTAAGAGACTGTGGTTGTTGTTGTCCACCATTATCAGCCATGTCTATAGAAATAGGATTTCCTAAAACCTTAGATTTAATGGACAAACCACGAAAAGCTCTCAAAGTTCTTTCTAGCTCAAGGTCTAATTTTTCTAAGTCTGGATTGCTCCGAACGGCGACCAAACATAAAACAAATAAACTTATCCAATCAAATATACCAACTGCAGCAAAAATAAAATGCAAAGAGAAGGGAAAGATTTCACCGTGATAGATTGCAAAGCAGGTAGAATTTTTCTTCTTTTTTTTTTTTTTTTATCAACCCGTGTTTGCTCCAATCGACTCCGCTTCTCTTTACCTTTGTATAATTGTTGCACACCAAAGACAAAGAAAAAGAATAATAGCAAAAAATAAAGAATTAAAATAAAAATCAACGACTAAATTTTTTAACAATTCAACAGTCCCCGGCAACGGCGCCAAAAATTGATCTGTCGTGGAAATCAATAAAATTACCAAACTAAACTACTAGTATAGTAGAGAAGTAAGGGTCGAACCCACAGAGACTGTTAATTGTTTAAAAACTTAAGTTGAGATTAATTTTAATTCAAATTCACAAAGAGTGATTGTTTGTTGATTCTTTCCTAAAATTAAATGAGAATTGTAATTAAAATGAATATTCAGCTGAATTAATGATGAATCGAATTAAAAAAGGATTCTTAGGGTGTTGAATCCACCACTAATCTTGTAACTAGCTTCAATTGTATTAATTCTTGGGCCATTAAATTTGGATGTAAAAGATGTATTTTGGCTACAAGCCTCAATACAATCATCAAGAAAACCACGCACCAAAACCCTAAGCACGAATCATCTTTGGTCAACACAAATTGTCTACGCTAATTCTAAGGTCATAGTCACAATTTGTTTTCCCTGAGTTATGACTCGTCCTACGGTTTTGATGTATGTACACATATTACTATTATATAACCACATAAAAAAAATCACAGAAATTGATTATGTGAAACTGAATAATACGATTATTGTCTTAATAAAATTCCAACGTTATACAATCAACATCCAAAACTAATTAACCCAAAAATAAAATACAAAGAAGTAATATTACTTGACTAGGGTTTCATCTAAACCCTAGGAATGAGAGAACATAGTCCATGATAGTGGAAGAGGAGACCACCATAGCCATGGAGTTCTTCATCTTCTTCTTTAGAGTCGTCTCCTTCCTTCTTCTCCTCGTCTAGATCCCAAAGACGGCCTCCTCTTCTTTCCAAAACCCTAGCTCCGAATAATATTTCCTTTTTTCCAAAAATACCCCTTGATAACTGGTTAAAAAGTGCATATTTATTTTGTTAACCCTAGATATTCTTGCACTTTTATTATTTTAATTTCTCCAATCTATATGCATTTGCTAGTTAATTCTTATTTTATCTTTTTGCATAGAAAGCTTGACAAAGTTGATGATTTAGTGGTGGAATTTGGAGCAAAAGGAAAATATTGGGTTTTGAAGTGCTTAAAGAAGTGGAAAACAAGTAGTTTTGGGTTAGAAGAGATGTTTGACCCATTTATGGGTGGACTAGGGCCCATTTTAGCACTACAGACTCTATTTTGGAGTAGTTTAGCCTCCCTTTTTGGGCCCTTAATGTCTAATTACGTGATTTTATATTATTTTTCCTAATTCTTATTTTGTGGGGGTAATTTTGGAAAAAGGGGATATTATTGGGAGCTAGGGTTTTGGAAAAGGAGAGGCCATCTTGGGGATCTAGATGGAGGAGAAGAAGGAAAGAGACAACTCTAAAGAAGAGGATGAAGAATTCCATGGCTATGGTGTTCTCTTCCACTATCATGGGCTAAGTTTCTCTCATTCCTAGGGTTTAGATGAAACCCTAGTCAACTAATATTGCTTCTTTGTATTTTATTTTTGGGTTAATTAGTTTTGGATGTTGATTGTATAACGTTGGGATTTTATTAAGACAATAATCGTATTATTCAGTTTCACATAATCAATTTCTGTGATTTTTTTTTATGTGGTTATACAATAGTAATATGTGTACATACATCAAAACCGTAGGACGAGTCATAACTCAGGGAAAACAAATTGTGACTATGACCTTAGAATTAGTGTAGACAATTTGTGTTGACCAAAGATGATTCGTGCTTAGGGTTTTGGTGCGTGGTTTTCTTGATGATTGTATTGAGGCTTGTAGTCAAAATACATCTTTTACATCCAAATTTAATGGCTCAAGAATTAATACAATTGAAGCTAGTTACAAGATTAGTAGTGGATTCAACCCCCTAGGAATCCTTTTTTAATTCGATTCATCATTAATTCAGCTGAATATTTATTTTAATTACAGTTCTCATTTAATTTTAGGAAAGAATCAACAAACAATCACTCTTTGTGAATTTGAATTAAAATTAATCTCAACTTAGGTTTTTAAACAATTAACAGTCTCTGTGGGTTCGACCCTTACTTCTCTACTATACTAGTAGTTTAGTTTGGTAATTTTATTGATTTCCACGACAAATCAATTTTTGGCGCTGTTGCTGGGGACTTTTAAATTGTTAAAAAAATTTAGTAGTTGATTTTTATTTTAATTCTTTATTTTCTGCTATTATTCTTTTTCTTTGTTTTTGGTGTGCAGCAATTATAAAAAGCTAAAGAGAAGCAGAGTCGATTGGAGCAAACACGAAAAAAAAAAAGAAAAAATTCTACCTGCTTTGCAATCTATCACGGTGAAATCTTTCCCTTCTCTTTGCATTTTATTTTTGCTACAGTTGGTATATTTGATTGGATAGGTTTATTTGTTTTATGTTTGGTCGTCGTTCGTGCAACCCAGACTTAGATAAATTAGACCTTCAGCTAGAAAGAATCTTGAGAGCTTTTCGTAGTTTTTCCATTAAGTCTGAGGTTTTAGGAAATCCTATTTCTATAGACATGGACTGATAATGGTGGACAACAACAACCACAGCCTCTTAAGGCTCATTTGGTTCCTACAACATACACCAACCCTTCATGTATTCAAATGCCTACTGTAACTGGGCATTATGAAATTAGACCGCAAACCATTCAGATGTTACCATCTTTTTATGGGAAATCAAATGAGGACCCATACCAACATCTGAATGAATTTTTAGAGCTTTGCACCACTGTCAATGTACAAAGTCTGAGTGAGAATGCTCTTAAGTTCTGGTTTTTCCCTTTTTCATTGAAAGATAGAGCCAAACAATGGCTCGGTTCTTTGCCTATAAATTCCATAACAACTTGGACTCAACTCCAACAAGAGTTTTTAAAAAAATACTTTCCTATAGGCAAAACCTAATGATATAAGAAGAGCCATCACAAATTTTACTCAACTCGATGGTGAGTCTTTTCATGAAGCTTGGGAGAGATTTTTGGACCTTCATAGGAAGTGTCCCCATCATGATATCATGCGTTGGCAGTTGGTACAGAGTTTTTATGACGGTATCACAGAACAAAACCGTCAAATGATTGACTCTGCTTGTGGAGGGACTTTCCTCAACAAGAATCAGGATGAGGCATGGGATCTTTTTGAGACCCTTAGTGAGAATTCACATGCACCATGCCTCAGCAAGTCGGAAAAGCTCCACCCACCTCCTCTAGTGTCCCTAAAAGAGGTGGTATTTATGAAGTTGGACAAGCTGTGGATGTCCAAGAGCAAGTTGCGGCATTGTCTAGGAAACTAGACCAAGTTTTGGCTAGGGGACAAGTTTCTACTTCTGCTCCTGCCAATCAAGAGGTGTGTGCTTTATGTTCATGCCCAACTCATTATGTGTCAGACTGTCCCTTAGCCTCGCAATATCCAGAGTTTGTGCAAGAGCAAGTTAATGCTCTTCAAGGTTTTTTCCAACCAGGTAATGATCCATATTCTAATCATTACAACCCGGGATGGAGAAACCATCCAAACTTTTCTTGGAGGCCTCAAGCCTCAAATCCTCAATTCTCACAAAATTCAAGGCCAAATGTGCCTAATTGTTTTCTATCATCGTCCTACCATCCTCCTCCTCAACAATATCAACAACCATCTCCTCCTCCTAGAAATTCAGCCTTTGAGGACAAGGTGTTGAGTGCTTTGTAAGCTTTAGAGTCAAATCATCAGTCTAACACTCAATTGCTCCACTCACACACTCAGTTCATCTCGAAGCTAGAATCCCAAATGGGACAACTAGCACAAGCTATGAGTAGAAGAGATGAGGGGCGTTTACCAAGTCAACCGGTGAACAACCCTAAAGGCCAATATGGGGTAGAGACTTCCAACCCCAATGATCAATATCATGAGCAAGCTAAGGCCATAACTACTCTTAGGAGTGGGAGAGTGGTAGATAACAAAGTTGAGTATAAGGCTGAGGGTGAATTGACAAGTTCTTCTAAAAAGGATGTAGTTGAGAATGAGAATTTGCAAAAAGGGGATTCTTCATCCCCAAGTGATCCTTTGAGTGTTCCTGTGGCATATTATGTGCCCAAGGCCCCTTACCCTTCCTGCTTGGCCGACCCTTCTCCTTTTGGGAAAAAGAGTGCAAATATGGAGGAAATGCTTGAGATTTTTAAGCAAGTTAAGATTAACTTGCCACTTCTTGATGCAGTCAAGAAAATTCCTTCCTATACCAAATTCTTGAAAGACCTTTGCACTCAAAAGCGAAAAGCTAAAACTCATGTGTCAAAGAAGGTCTTTTTGACAGAGCAAGTGAGCTCAATTCTCCAGCACCAAACTGCACCTAAGTTCAAAGATCCTGGAGCCCCCACAATTTCTTGTGTCATAGGTAATCACATTATAGAGAGGGCGCTGCTTGACTTGGGGGCAAGTGTCAATTTGTTGCCATACTCTATCTATAAGCAATTTGGGTTAGGTGAGTTGAAGCCTATGACGGTGTCTTTGCAGTTAGCTAACAGATCCGTCAAGATACCTCGTGGGATCATTGAGGATGTTTTGGTGAAAGTAGACAAATTCTACTTTCCAGTTGATTTTGTAATTCTAGATATGGAGCCCGCTCATGACCCTAAGCGTCAGATTCTCGTCATCTTAGGTCGACCCTTCTTAGCTACTGCTAATGCATGTATTAATTGTCGAACTGGAGTGATGGATATTTCTTTTGGGAATATGACTGTGAGGCTCAATGTCTTCAATGCTTCACAACAATCTCCACATAAGGAGGATTGTTTTTCAGTGGATGTGATTGATGAGATAGTTGAAGAATCTCTCCCTCAAATCTTGATTGAGGATCCTTTAGAGAGATGTTTGGCTTACTTTGATAGTGATGCTTTCGATATTAATGGTTCTATTGAAGAAGTCAATTCATTGCTTGACTGTTCACCTTCTATAGACTTTCCTCCTTGGAAGTCTAGACCGGAACCCCTACCTAATCTTGCGAGCACTCCTGCTCCTCCATCTTTAGAGGTTCCTCTAAAGCTTGAGTTGAAACCACTCCCGGCTACTCTTAAGTATTCATTCTTAGGACCCGATGACACTCTCCCTATTATCATTGCTTCTAATCTTCCAAGTGAGCAAGAGTGCCGTCTTCTTGAGGTTCTTAAAGAGCACAAGGGTGCTATAGGTTGGTCCCTAACCGATTTAAAAAGGATTGATCCATCTATTTGTATGCACCATATTTATTTAGAGGAGCTTAGAAATGATGCGTATGAGAGTTCCCATATTTACAAGGCTCGGACGAAGGCGTTCCATGATTCTCACATTAATCGTAAGTCCTTCGAGCCCGGTCAAAAGGTGTGGTTGTTTAACTTTAAGTTATGGTTGTTTCTTGGGAAGTTGCAGTCTAGATGGGATGGTCCATATGAGGTTGTTCAATCCTGGTCTCATGGTGCGGTAGAAATTCATAACCCTCGGAGTGGCCAAACTTTTAAAGTTAATGGCCAAAGGTTGAAATTGTTTATTGAAGGTGTGAAGGAAGGGAGTTTGATTGAGGAGATTGGTCTTGAAGACCCAGTTTATATTGATTGATGTTTTTATCCTCTTGCTGTGTCTGGCTGAAGACATTAAACTTAGCTCTTCTTTTGGGAGGAAACCCAATTTTATTTTATTTTAGTTTATTTTATTTTATTTTGTTGTTTTTAATTGAGCTTTCTTTTTATTGTTTTGTAGGTGTTTAGTATTTATTTTATTCTTATTGTTTAAAAAAGCCAAAAAAAAAAGGAGGGGTTTCTCTTTGGTCATTTTTGTTTTCTGGACTAAAAAGCTCGAACAATTTCAGAAAAGCCCAAGCATTTTCTCATGTTTTTTTTTTCCCAAATGTTTCTAGTCCAGAAAGCTCGAGCACTCGCCAAAAAGCTCGAGCCCTTTTTCGTCAAAAATTGGTTCAACATTCTGCCCCGAAAAGCTTGAGCACTCCAAGAAAAGCTCGAGCTCTTTTCCTTCCCTCAAAGCCCTTAAGGTTCTGTCCCAAAAAGCTTGAGCTTTTCTCATAAAGCTTGAGCACTTTTAATTTAGTTCAAAAAAAAAAAACAAAAGAAAACTTAAACCCTCATCCACCGCTGCACCAGCAGCCATCACCACCGCCGCACCGTCCCCGACCGTGGCCATCACCCATCACCACCGCTAACCACTACCTCCACCACAGCCCCTAACCCTGTCGCTCATCACCACCAACCACAACCACGCACCAGAAAATTTTGGCGCCACATCTCCCCGACTCGCCATCCCTAACCATCATCTTCCATAACACCGCCGTCTCCACCCCCATCATCAGCGCCGCCACCCGCACCACGGCACAGCCACGCCTCCATAACCACCGCGCCCCCACCTCTCTCTCTGCAACCACGCACCAGTGCCTCCATTATCTTCCATCACCACCTCCGGCCGTTCACACCTCCACCGAGACCACATCAATACCGCCTCAACCAACATCCATCACTGCTGCACCCGTCTCCACCCCCCCATCAGATCGCCGTAGACCAAACCACAACCATCACCACCGCACAGCCACGACTCCACCCCTATCAGGTCCAACCATCACCAACCGCACATCTCTCTCTGTAACCCAGTACCTTCGTCACCACCACCGCCCCGTCGCTCCCCTCACGAACCCCAACAGAGCCACAGCGTCGCCACCATCAGATCCGCCGCAGCCAGTATCACCATCATCACCTCCAACCACCGTCAACCCCTTCCCCCTCTCCGTCCCACCATCCGCCCCCCAACTCCCCTCTCTCAAGCAGCCACCCCTAACTAGTCGTATCCACCACAACCCCTAACCCGCTATCATCCCCAACCGAACCCATAGCCATCAACCCCTATCTCTCTATATTCCTCCTCGGGTAATTCTCCTTTTAAGGTTTGCATTTTTTTTACATTTTAATTTTATTAATTTTTGAGTTGTTGAGGTGGGTTTGCAGTATGGTGTTAAGTGTAGGTGGATTTGTTGAGAACAATCCATTGCTGCAATTTCATTGTTGGATTTTAATTTTATTATTATTATTATTTTATTTCTTATTTATTTATTTATTTGAGTTTATTTTATTTTATTTTCTCTATTTATTTATTTAACTATTTTTTCTATTTATTTTCTTTTAGTTTAGTTTATTTTACTATTTATTTCTTTTTATTTTCGTTTAGTTTAATTTGCATAGACAACCCTTCCAACCACACTTCATAGCCTGCATTGGCACTTATTGGCATATTGATTTTTTTTTCTCCAATTTGTTTTGTTATGCTAATATGTCGATTCTATAACCCTAATGCTCTTTATTGTTTAGTTTGTTATTGCAGGGATCCATGGGTCGTCCCAAAGCTTCCAAAAGCCGTGCAATTGCAGTTGAGTCCACTTCACGCAACCGGCCCATTCAAACCCGTCACAGCCACTGCATTGAGCAACCAAATGAGAAATGGGCCACAAAGCCTTCTGATTCACCGGGCTCTTTGCACCCTTAGCTCTCTCCACTCAGGTGCACTCCTTCCTTTTACTTATTTTGTTCTATTTCATGCTCTTTCATGTCATGTCCCCTTGAGGACAAGGTGTCAAATAAGTTGGGGGGAGTTGCTATTATTTTGCCTACTTGAGCTCAATATACTTCATGATTAAAATTTTATTGTTTTGAGTGTATTCATGTTTTTCTGAGCTTGCATGAGAATCATTGTGATAGTTGTGCACTGCTAGTGATTTGTCTTTCCCTAACTTTCATAATTGGAGACAAATTGGGCCGCTACTCTTGAGACTCTATGATTTGATGGTTAGACTTTGAGACTCTAGTATCATGATGGCATTGACTGAGACTTATAACCCATGTTATGTAGATTTGAGCTTGAACTTTATTTTGAGGGTTATACAGTTTGCATATCTCCATTCTATCAACCGCCATTGTCACATGTCTAAGGTCAGTCAGTTCAGATGTTGAATGACACTTCTTGCCTTTGGGGAATGAAACTAGGCCATCTTTCTACTTTGAGCCTGTTCGTTTGTTTCTTGCATCTTTACATTATTTACCTGATAAGAACCAAGTTGAGCCTTCATTATTATATCTTCCTTTTCATAGCCAGTAGCCTCGCTTTGGATGAAGAAGCTAGGTGATTTTTCTTTGAGAATTTGGTATTGTGAAAGGGAATTTGGTGTTGTGAAAGTAGAGAAGTGAAGATGTATATTTTTCTTTTATTGTAATGTGATTTAGTTTCAAAAAAAAAAAAACAAAACAACAAAAAAAAAAAAAAAAAACAAAAGAAAAAGAAGAAGAAGAAGAAAAAAAAAAAAAAGAACAATCAGAAAAAAAAAAAATATTTCATTACCTTTTCCTTTTCTTTTTGATTTGCTCAAGTAGAAAAGTTGTGAGTAGTTTGGGAATTGAAATTTTAGGAGTAATGTTGCGCTGTTCAAGAGAGATGATGAGTTTTGAAAACTACAGTTTATTCACTCTAACTTCTTCGCTTATCACATGAAGATTATTGTTCACTTACCCCTACTTTATCCTTGACCTTGACCTACGTTACAATCAGAAACAAAGACCTAGCCGACCCCGAAGGTGTAGTAGTTGATGATTGAGGATGTGACTGTAGTGATCATGTGACATTGGGAGTTGATTTTCGTAGTGGTTAGAATTCTCTATATATTATTCTTGTTGTGCCTTCATTCATGTTTGCATGTGGACTATTTGATTTGTACTCAACAATTATTCTATCCACATGCATGAGAGGATATATATGCACCCCATCTCTGTGAGCTTCATTTGTGAGTGATATCTTTTGGTGAGATTTGGAGTCAAAGGAAGGCCTGCTTGAAAAGAAGTTTTATTGCCTAGACATCTTGTTATGGTTGTTGCTTTTATGCACACTGATTCTATCCATTTATGAGCACTTGAGAAATTCACAGGTTGCTTTTAGTGAGATAATTGTTACTTTGCTTCGATTGTAACTCAGTTATACGCTCATTAAGATTCATTTTTATTAATTGCAGAGTATATTGTGTTCAAGTTGGGGGGGGGTGTCGAATTTTGTGGGTAGATTCACTGCAAACCCTCACAAGACTATAACTCGTCCACTAGGGTAACCTAGGGGTTTAAAGCCTTATTGCATACGGTAAATGCAATCGTGTATCCCACGAAAGAGGATTTAGTTAGTTCTATTTTGTCTCTTGTTTCCTTGGCTTTGCTTGAAGACTAGCAAAGTGTAAGTTGGGGGGTGTGATAACTGGTTAAAAAGTGCATATTTATTTTGTTAACCTTAGATATTCTTGCACTTTTATTATTTTAATTTCTCCAATCTATATGCATTTGCTAGTTAATTCTTATTTTATCTTTTTGCAGAGAAAGCTTGACAAAGTTGATGATTTAGTGGTGGATTTGGAGCAAAAGGAAAATATTGGGTTTTGAAGTGCTTAAAGAAGTGGAAAACAAGTAGTTTTGGGTTAAAAGAGATGCTTGACCCATTTATGGGTGGACTAGGGCCCATTTTAGCACTACAGACTATTTTAGAGTAGTTTAGCCACCCTTTTTGGGCCCTTAATGTCTAATTACGTGATTTTATATTATTTTTCCTAATTCTTATTTTGTGGGGGTAATTTTGGAAAAAGGGGGATATTATTGGGAGCTAGGGTTTTGGAAAAGGAGAGGCCTTCTTGGGGATCTAGACGGAGGAGAAGAAGGAAGGAGACAACTCTAAAGAAGAGGATGAAGAATTCCATGTCTATGGTGTTCTCTTCTACTATCATGGGCTAAGTTTATCTCATTCCTAGGGTTTAGATGAAACCCTAGTCAAGTAATATTGCTTCTTTGTATTTTATTTTTGGGTTAATTAGTTTTGGATGTTGATTGTATAACGTTGGAATTTTATTAAGACAATAATCGTATTATTCAGTTTCACATAATCAATTTCTGTGATTTTTTTTATGTGGTTATACAATAGTAATATGTGTA
Organism: Nyssa sinensis; assembly: GCA_008638375.1. Lineage (NCBI taxonomy): Eukaryota > Viridiplantae > Streptophyta > Magnoliopsida > Cornales > Nyssaceae > Nyssa > Nyssa sinensis. Next base: position 25,335,488 of record CM018042.1, read on the forward strand.
CATACATCAAAACCGTAGGACGAGTCATAACTCAGGGAAAACAAATTATGACTATGACCTTAGAATTAGCGTAGACAATTTATGTTGACCAAAGATGATTCGTGCTTAGGGTTTTGGTGCATGGTTTTTTTGATGATTGTATTGAGGCTTGTAGTCAAAATACATCTTTTACATCCAAATTTAATGGCTCAAGAATTAATACAATTGAAGCTAGTTACAAGATTAGTGGTGGATTCAACACCCTAGGAATCCTTTTTTAATTCGATTCATCATTAATTCAGCTGAATATTTATTTTAATTACAGTTCTCATTTAATTTTAGGAAAGAATCAACAAACAATCACTCTTTGTGAATTTGAATTAAAATTAATCTCAACTTAGGTTTTTAAACAATTAACAGTCTCTGTAGGTTCGACCCTTACTTCTCTACTATACTAGTAGTTTAGTTTGGTAATTTTATTGATTTCCACGACAGATCACCCCTTCAAAATAAGAATTAGGAAAAATAATATAAAATCCCGTAATTAGACATTAAGGGCCCAAAAAAGGGAGGCTAAACTACTCCAAAATAGAGTCTGTAGTGCTAAAATGGGCCCTAGTCCACCCATATATGGGTCAAGCATCTCTTCTAACCCAAAACTACTTGTTTTCCACTTCTTTATGCACTTCAAAGCCCAATATTTTCCTTTTTGCTCCAAATCCACCACTAATTATCAACTTTGTCAAGCTTTCTCTGCAAAAAGATAAAATAAGAATTAACTAGCAAATGCATATAGATTGGAGAAATTAAAATAATAAAAGTACAAGACTATCTAGGTTTAAGAGAATAAATATGCACTTTTTAACCAGTTATCACAACCACTCCAACAAATTCAACCTCTTTTCATGCCAATGAATTTCAACTCATTACCATCAACACCTCTGCTCAAGCTCCGCTCAAACTCACTACCAGCAACTATGTCTCTTGGAAACTTCAGTTTCAAACTCTTTTTTATAGGCTATGATCTTCTTGGATATATTGACGGCTCCAAGCCTTGTCCCTCTGTCACTCTGATGACAAATAACTCAACAACACCAAATCCTGCCTACCCCATCTGGGTTCACCAAGATCAGCACATCCTTAATGCTCTCATCAGCTCACTGTCTCCTACAATCATTCTGTTTGTTGCCAGAGCCAAAACATCACAGGAAGCATGAACCATCCTAGCCAACACCTATGCCAAACCATCTCGAGGACGCATTAAACAAGTCAAGAATCTTCTCAAAAATCCCACCAAAGGTACTCTGAATATTACTGATTTCCTTCAATCAGTTAAAGCTCTGTGCAGATGAACTTGCTATACTTGGTGCACCAATAGATGAGGAAGATCTTACTGAGAAGATTTTAGATGGGCTAGGAGATGACTATACAGAATTGGTTCGTGCTGTTCAAGCTTGTGATAACCCCATCTCATTTTATAAGCTCCATGAGAAACTTCTAACATTTGAAGCCTCTCTTCAAGGAAAAACATATGAATCAGCTTACTTTCCAGCCACTGCCAACCTAACAAACAAGACCAACACACACTGGCGACCTCAAAATACCAACACTAATTGGCGTCCAAATCCTCATGGCCACACTGGCTGGCGCTCGTCGCTCCATTCCTATACTCGTCCTCTAATGACTTCAACCTCTGGCACGCCACCTCGTGACAATTGTCCACCGCCACGCCCCTACTTGGGCTATTGCCAGATCTGCGACATTGAAGGACACAAAGCCAAGCGATGCCCGTCATTCAAATGGGTTCCAATTCAGCCATCCAACAAAGACTCTACACCATCGCCCAGCACTTAATCAACCCATTGGCAACCTCGAGCTCATTTTGTTGCTAATGTTGCCTCCACCAATCCAGCTTGGCTACTTGATAGTGGTGCATCTCATCATGTCACAGCGGACTTAAGCAACTTATCTCTTCATGCTCCCTACACTGGCTTCGACAATGTTATGATTGGAGATGGCACGGGTCTTTCCATCACTCACACTGGTTCCACTTCTCTTGTCACCCCTAACTCTTCATTTAAACTCAACGATGTCCTCTGTGTGCCACACATAAAAAAGAACTTAATTCCAATTTCTCAATTTTGCACCACCAATAATGTATCTGTTGAGTTCTTACCAACTTCTTTTCAGGTGAAGGATCTTCGCATGGGGGCAATTCTTGTGCAGGGCGACACTAAGGATGGTGTGTATGAGTGGCTGGCTATCAAGTCATCATCCCCAATTCTTGCCTTCTCAAGTGTCAAAACCACTTCCTTAAATTGGCATCATAGATTAGGACATCCAACTTTTCCTGTTTTAAAGCATATTATTTCTGATTATCATTTAGATTTGTCATCCCCTTTGTCCAACGATTTTTTATGTAATGCTTGTTATTGCAATAAAAGTCATAAGCTATCCTTTTCTACCTCATCTCTAGACTCCTCACAACCTCTTGAACTTATATTTTCTGATATATGGACCTCTCATTTTCTTTCACATAATGGATTCAAATATTACGTCATTTTTGTTGATCATTTTACAAAATATATTTGGTTTTATCCATTACGAAAGAAGTCTGAGGTTAAAGAAATTTTTTTGCGCTTTAAAGCCATTATGGAAAATCATTTCAAAACCAAGATTCTCACACTATATTCAGATAATGGGGGTGAATACATAGGCCTTCAAGATTTTCTAGCAGCAAATGGCATTTCTCATCTCACCACTCCACCACATACCCCTGAACATAATGGCTATTCAGAAAGACTGACATTGTCACATAGTTAAGACTGGCCTCACATTACTTTCCCATGCTTCTCTTCCCTTAACCTTTTGGTCCCATGCTTTTGCCACAGCCGTCTATTTAATTAATAAAATGCCCACTAATACTCTAAACATTTCCTCACCATATGAATCAATTTTTGGTACTGCTCCTAACTATTCTAAACTTAAGATTTTCGAGGTGTTTCTGTTATCCATGGCTTCGACCGTATTCATTCTATAAACTTGATGCTCGTTCTAAACCTTGCATTTTTCTTGGGTATTCATTATCTCAAAGTGCTTACTTGTGTTTTGAACCATCTTTCACAAAAATATTCATTTCTTGTCATGTCCAGTTTGTCGAATCTGTTTTTCCTTACACATCACTACATACTCATTTACCACGTCCTGACTCCACTACCATTAATACATGGATTCCTTCACTGATTACGGTTAGAGTTCCTAGTCCTTCCCAGTCGGTTCACACTACCTCATCTGATAAGCGCCCACAAGAACTTCCAACGTGTGTTGATCCATCATCATCTTCTACCCCACACACTTTACAGCCACTCCCTTTACCTGTGACTCCAACATTGGAACCTATTCACCACGACCCCCCTTCAACACCCACAACCCAAGTCAGCAATCCACCATCAACCCAACAACCCAGCAACCCACCACCTACCCACCAAGCTTCCCCACCTCCTAACCCCCATCGCATGACTACCCGCTCTAAAAACAACATCCATAAACCCCTCAGAAAACTTAACCTTCACACACAATTTAACCCTAACTCCGCCCTTGAACCCACAATTGTGACCCAAGCTCTCAAAGATCCTAACTGGCGTCGGGCCATGTCTGAAGAGTATGATGCTTTAGTCTGAAATGGAACATGGGAGCTTGTCCCACCTATCTCTACCTCTAATATTGTTGGTTGTAAATGGATTTTTTTGTATTAAACGACACTCTGATGGCTCTATTGACAGGTTTAAAGCTCGTCTTGTTGCCAAAGGTTTCCATCAACGACCTGGTGTTGACTATCATGAAACATGTAGTCCGGCTGTTAAACCTGCTACTGTGAAGCTTGTTCTTAGCATTGCTGTTAGTCGTGGTTGGCCTCTTCGACAATTAGATGTCAACAATGCCTTTTTACAAGGTCATCTCTCGGAAGATGTTTATATGGCCCAACCTTCAGACTTTATTGACTCCGATCATCCCCAATATATTTGCAAGCTTCGCAAAGCCATATATGGCCTTAAACAAGCACCGAGGGCTTGGTACCATGAGTTGCGCCAATTTTTTCTTATTGATGGCTTTAGGAATTCTCATGCTAATACTTCATTGTTTGTTCTCAACACTGGTACTAATATTCTTTATCTCCTTGTCTATGTTGATGATATCATCCTTACAGGTGATAGTCCTGCTCTAGTCAATCAGTTTATTGCTCGTTTTGCTCAACATTTTTCACTCAAAGATCTCGAGTCTCTCTCATATTTTCTTGGTGTTGAAGTGGTTCCTCACCATCATGGGATTTTACTCTCCCAGAGCCATTATATTATGGATCTTCTCACTCGGACTAATATGTTAAGTGCTACACCTGTTTCCACCTCATTGCCTGCTAGTCCTCCAATCAGTTTACACTCAGGCACCCCTCTTACCGATCTGACTGAATACCGCACTGTTGTTGGCAGTCTACAATACTTGTCTCTGACTTGTCCCGACATCTCTTATGCGGTTAACAAATTATCTCAATATATGCATCAACCATCCACTTAGCACTGGGCTCTTGTCAAGCGTATCTTGCACTATTTAGGTGGTACTTTAGATGAAGGAGTTATTTTTTATCGTGATACTCCACTCTTTCTTCACGCCTTCTCCGATGCCGATTGGGCTAGAAATCCAGATGACTTCTCCTCAACTAGTGCCTACATTGTTTATCTTGGTCGTAACCTTATCTCTTGGAGTTCAAAGAAACAAAATACTGTTTCTCGTTCTTCTACGAAAGCTGAATATTGCTCTGTTGCAGCTACTGCTGCTAAAATTAAGTGGCTCTGTTATCTCTTGACTGATCTTGGTATTGATTTATCTCATGCTCCTGTCATCTATTGTGATAATATTGGCGCTACTCAGTTGTGTTCTAACCCCGTATTCCACTCAAGAAGGAAACATGTTGCCATAGACTTTCATTTTATTCGGGACCAAGTTCAGACAAGTTCTCTTCGTGTAGCTCATGTTTCCTCTGATGATCAACTTGTCGATGCTCTTACAAAATCGTTGCCTCGTTCAAAATTTCAATCTCTCAAAGTCAAGATTGGCCTCTCTTCCCGTGGCCTATCTTGAGGGGGCATATTAGATGATAGCTTTCTCATAGATTTTTGTCATTATCTTTTAGCTAGTTTGTTGAATATTTCAAATGTAAATTGGGTGTATCTGTGAGCTGTATCCTTATCTTTAGGATCTTTTCTTATCTTTTTAACAAACTTGTATTATATAATTCTTTGAAGAGTAATGAAAATGGTGAGCTTTTCTCCGCATCTTGATGTTAGTTAACAGTCCATGCACAGGAATTTTGCGATGCTTCTGTCCATCACCATCTGCCACAAACCATAAAAACAAAGTACATTACCATTTACAAACATATTTAGAGCTTCATTGATTAAGAATAATACTAACCATCCAACAACCTTCTAGCAGTTGTTGGGCAAACAAAGATGACTGAAATCAAGAGGAAGCAGAAAAGGAGAGAAAATGACTTGTAAACCATTACTGTTGATTGATCAGAAGAGAGAAACTGGGCTCTTCAAGGAATAGTAGTAACTAAAAAGTAGAATTAGCTCAATTTTCTCTCTTAAGTTTTGCATATTTATACTGTATAGAACGTACCATAAAGGATGCATGAAATGTCTAAAAAATTTTCCAAAGGAAATTTAATATGGTCCACCATTTAGAGAATTTTTTTTATGATTGATCAGAAATAGGGTATCTTGTGTCAGCTTACATGTATCAAACTAATTCTCTTTTTATGATAATCAAACTCATCCTTTAAACTTTAACTGTTAACGATCGACACCTACCATGATGGCGAGAGCCACTTTGGTGGCCATAGCAGTTGATGATGATGATTATAATGTTGAGATGCCCTGACCCTAAACCCAATTCTTAAAGTGGGTTTAGTGCTGTGGGACCAAATAGAAGACAAAGAGCAAGTGGGTGCAATTGTGGGTGAAAGCAGTATTCAAGGTGGATCTTCTGGAGTCCTCAAATTTTCTTCAGTAATTACCTTTTTTTATGATTTATGTGTTACATTTTTTTCCCTTAAAAAAAAATCTGATTTGGATTGAAGTTTGTCACATTAGAATATTATTGATCTATTATCATAAATTCTTTGCTAGATGATACTGAAATAATTAAATTTAACTCTCTGTTGGGATGAAATTTAACTGTTCTACAGCGATTTTTTTTTTCAAAATTTTATATTCAATATAAATTTTTTTGATAAATCTCTATTTTTAAGGTTCAAATATAGAGTTTTTTTAATTATAAATAGGTTTATAATTTGTAAGATATTGAATTTTAAAATTTGAAAAAAAAAAAGTAAGTTTCTTAATTCACGATAGTTTATTTGGTTTTACATGGAACTCCTATACTTATACTCTCCTCTAATAGAAATAAAAAAAGTCATGAGTTTAAACATCACTTAAATAAAAAAACTATAAACATTATAATAGCCCAGCAACTTTCTTCACAAATAAAAAATAATGGATTAAACCAATCATTTTATACTATGTTTCCTTGTTTCCTTAAAAATAAACAACATATAAATGGTCAAAAAGTGCTGACGCCTCGTCTTCAACCAAAAAAACTAATAACATTGGAACTTGGATGGATGTTGGATGAAGACGACAAGCAACTGCACAATGCCAAGTCCATCTATCCATGGCCGAGAAGTGCCATTTTGCACTTTATTGGAAATAATGAAGAATTTTTCAACCGATGCTATACTGAAATTTTTTTTTATTAGGTCTACTATAGTAATGTGATAAAATTAATTTTTTAATAATATTTTGTTATATATAATATAACTTATCTTTTTTAATAGAACAAAATATATATGATCAATTGTTATTAAAAAAACATATTGTCAAGTGGTATACATGTCTCAGTCAGGAATAAAGAAAAAACAAAATGACATATTGGAAGAAAAAGTACAGATGAATCTTTTTTCCCTTCTAATTTTAAAAGGAATTAATCCTACCATGATCAAATGGGATCAGTTGGCTAGGGAATGGGGATGGAAAAAGGGAAAAAAGAATTGAGAAAATTGGAAACTAAACATCTTAATACAACTCTAAAACAATTAATATTTGGTTCTAAATTTAAAAATTAAAATTGTACAAAATATTAATATTGATTGTTAATAGTTTTAATAGGTAATTAAATTTATTGGTATATATAAATGTATATGTCATATTTATATACCGTCTGGGAGAGAAAATATTTTTCTTCTAACATAAAATGATTGATAGAATTCATTGAACAAGTCAATAGACCTGGTTCGCCTAAAAAAAATCATTAATTAATGATAGGTCAATAATCTTTATTATTATGTATCCTGACCCAACACAATCAAACTGGCCTAGATTATCAGTTTGGTAAATATGGAAACTTTATAAAAACATAGCAAAATGGAGGCAACCTCCCACCCCCACCCCCAACAAGGCAATAGCACACATAAAAATCAAGCTAAAACATGGAGACCCACAAAAAAAAAAAAACCACTTGATATGCACAAAAATGAAAATTAATCTTACTTATTAATAATTATCCATCATGATTTTATTTGTACATAGTTATGAAGATGAAAATGAAAAACAATCTCTTGTCTTAATTTTTTGTTGCAGTCAAATTCCCATTATGAAGAAAATTCTTGAACCACTTGGCTGAGTCTTTATAATATCTTTTTTGCCCATTTATGTAGTCCACCTTGAACAATGCCAAACCGGACAGTGTAACCATTCCTCCATTGAAAATTGTCCAATAGAGACCATGCAAAGAATCCTCTCACATCAACTCCATCCCTAGAAAAATTATCATTTGTTATAACAATTATATATGATTCAAAGTAAAAATCAAGAAGTCTTTTATGTGAAACTTGAATGTTCAAAATACTCACTTTATAGCTCTTTGAAGGGCTAAAAGATGACTATGATAGTAGTCCACCCTCATACTATCTTGAAGCGATTTTTTAATATCATATTCACCAATTCCTACAAAGAATGGCAAAATATAACTATATGATATATACCATCATATAGCTTTGTAATATAAACTATGCTCTTAAATATTTTTTGCGTAACTTAAAACAATTATCTTTTACCATTTTCAGTAATATATATGACAGGATTGTTATATTTTTCCTTCGTGTAGAGCAATAAATCATGCAATCCTTCTGGATAAACATAAAGCCAACTTGGAGCAGCCTGCAAAATCATATACGAAACATATTAATGATACTATTAAGTGTGTGTGCGCGCATGCTATATATACATATATTCTTTCTGAAAATGCATACCTGGGGACCAATGAGAATCCCATTTCGTACCACTGGTAAGATAAAATTATATTTTGTTATAAATGTAAAGTATGAAGAGAAAAGAAAAGATTTCAATGGATTTATATATATATATATATATATAATACATATATATTCATCGAAGGAACTTACCCGTAGCGATTAATGCAAGGATCAGTTGAGTAGCTGAGTTCCTCAGTTTTGCAAGGAACGTCAAATACGTAATTTGCACTATAATAATTTACACCAATAAAATCAAAAGATCCTTTTACCATCGACGATTGCTCTTCAGTGAACTTTGGCAGTCGTTGTTTGACGTACTCCACCATTACAGCTGGGTAGGTGCCAGATTTCAGAGGTTCCATGAACCTAAAAGAATTTAAAAGATTAATTCTTAAAAATTGTTGTCCAGTTGATTATTAGGGTTCTTTAGATTTTGTCCTTCGTAAAATCTGAGATACAAATTTGAAAAATATAACATTATTGTTCTTAATTGCAAAAAACTAAAACACTTGACTTGTCATTTAAAAGAGTGTCATCAGCATTTCGAGTCGTGGCCATGCTATCTTCCAATAAATGGGTGCCCATGAGGTCCAGGAACAAATTTGGATTTTATTTTTCTTTTTTTTTTTTTTGGGGGGGGTGGGGGGGTGGGGGGAGTTCTTTTGCTAAATGTTCAATCATATATCTACAAATTATTGAACAATAATAATTTAATATTGCTATATAATATATTTGATAAATAAATACATAAATTGATATAAAGAAATTTATAAATTAGACAAGGCTTCTAATAAAAAAAAAAACCCCAAAAACTTTAGACTTTACAAAAAAATTTAAAAAGTCAATAAAAGTTCCATTAAGGAGTCAAACTAATTAAAATAAGGGTTAAGTATGAAAAATTTTAGACTTGAAGGAGAAAAAAACATCACTTAAACAGTATATTTGAAAAAAATTTGAAAAGCACGAAAAAAAATTCAAATAACAAAAATTGACGAGGGCAATCCCCCCCCCCCCCTCCCGGGCCTTATCTATCTCCGCCCTTGATGTTATCGTCCAAAAGAAGGCCACCATGTATGATATGTCCCACCTAATTTAGCCCACCACTAAAGGGGGCATAGTTTAGTGCTTGGGACACCCAACTTTGAGAATTTTCAATTCCAAAAACTATCATGAAAATCATGCAAAGTACTTACCATCCATACATGAACTCAAGGGTCCTGTTTGCTGCAGCATAGCTTTTCTCTGACTGATCGTAAGGCACCATCCAGGGAACACTCACTACGATGCCAATTTGACCATTCTGAGAAGCCTAAACAAAATCATGCATGGTCAATCCAAATTAAACCATCAAAATATTCAAATTCGTGAAAAAAAATTTCTAATTAATTAATGGTATGAATGTGGGTGTGGGTGTGGGTGTGGGTGATTGTGTGTTTAAATATGCATACATAATTAAAGACGAACCTGATACTTGTCCTTATATACTTTGACTGCAGCTGCATGAGCAAGAAGCTGGTTGTGTCCAACTATGTAAGGCTCGGTGCTAGAATCACCCCCAAGGCAATTTCTAGCCATCCATTCGGAACATCTACCAGGTGCAGATTTGCCTTCTGCATACGCCATTGAGCTAAGAGATAGTGGCTCGTTTAGGGTAATCCAATGCTTGACTCTATCACCAAACTCTTTGTAACAGAGCTCAACGTAATCACAAAAATCAGCCCTGCTCAAAAAAATTGGATGGTTCAAGTTAAATCAGATGCATGGGTTTAAATAATATATATGATTAAGAGTATGTGATATATATATATATATATATATATACTTACACAATCTTAGGGCTCAAAAAACCTCCATACTCGTCTTCAAGTGCTTGTGGAAGATCCCAATGAAATAGAGTGACAAAAGGTTGTATACCTGAACGAATAATATAAATAATAAGTATTGAGTAATATTACATTGCCTAAATTTTGTGCCCAAAAAGAACATCAATTGGGGAATCAACTGGCGGAACTAGAAATTTTTTTTTTTATGGTGGCTAAATTCTTTGAAAAAAAAAAATAAGGGAGAATTTCTTTTTGAAATTCGAGGAAGAATTTAAGAGAATATTTTTTAAAAAAAAAATTGTCAAACTAGGGGGGCTATAACCTAGGCCAAGTTTGACTATAGTCTCCCCCTTGTGGACAATTATTTTTAGACAAACTTCTCTAGCAGTGTAGCATAACTATTAGCTTTTATGACTTTGATAAAAATAATAATAATAATTAAGATAATTATCATCTTATAAATATATAGATACATAGATGAGAAAAGAAATCTTGTAGACTGTAGTTTTCTCCTTTTTCGATACTATTGTCATCAACATTAGTAGTTTGATGATACCATTGTACTAAAAATTTAACCATTAAAGGGGATATTGTGTTGTGACCTTTGGATAGGAGATCATTAATAAGATTGTTGTAATATCTGACACCTTCACAGTTCAGTCCTGCACTTATCTTCCCACCTAAGAATAATTATTACAAGAAAAAGTCAACAGTGACTGATAATTATATCTAAAAAAAATGTGTATAATAAATGATAAGACTACAATATGATGATCTTTCGTACGTGGTAATAGTCTGGACCACGAGATAGAAAACCTGTAAGAGTTAAAATCCCAGGTCCTTCATTATATTTACGTCATCCTGTGAGATTTTCATTAGTCAAATACCAAAAAAAATAAAGTAATTTTACACAAGTGCATGAAAATCTTGGCATAGCAAGGAATCTTCAGGAAAATATACCTTGTAACGATGATAAGAATCATCAGCAACCGTTCCGTTACTATGATCCTCTATCTTCTCTGTAGTGTCACCACATAAAAATTCTCAAAATTTAGTGCCTAAAATGTAAATATTTGGACACACATTCAATAAAAGCAAAAGAAATTGTGTGCGGTTGATAGCATTAATGAATCTATGCATTATAAATATTAAGAAATTGGGGTTTGTTTGGTTTTTTTAGTTTCTATGATTAGTTATCTTTGTGGGTTTTTGTTGCTGGTAGATGATTTATCACCTGCGTGGGAACCAAACTAGTTGGGATGAGGCTTAGAGTCCATGATACTTTTTGCACTAAAACTTTTATTGATGTATTGAGTCTGTATTCCTCGTACACTCTTTTACAACAGTAAATATTTTCTTTTTTAGCCGATCAAGAAAAAGTAAAGCCATTGAGAATTTGATCATATAAAAGAAAATAAGTAGAGTGAAGCTATACAAAATGAATTTTTTCAGTCCTAAACACATAGTAGTAGGATCTGTTATAATAAATACATGTGAAAAAACTTGTTTGTCTTTAAAAATAAGAAAATTCTTTACGAAAAACTGTTATACACAGAATTTTCTAATTAAGTAATAACATGAGAGTCTAAAGTTGATCTTATTGTCATGCGGTGTATTTTACAGAAATGACTAATGTGTAATTTTAATAAAAAACTAACAATATTGGAAGGAGAAGAGAACATGATATAGGTCATACAATCTCCTATACATATATATATATATATATATTGTGTGTGTGTGTATGTGGAAGGATCTATTTACCAGGGAATTTCTCAGTGAAGGTGTCCCAAATACTTGGTCCTCTGCCACCTTCTTTTGTTGCACCTTCATACTGTAAAAACGCCAAAAAATATATTAATATATATAAGGCGAAGCCAATTAGAAATAGTCCAGGGCAAGAAATTATTGCATGGTTCAAACCAATGACCTTACCAATGAATTTAGTCAATCATGAATTATTGTGAATATAAAAATTACTTTTTTTAAAAAAAATCTAACATAATATATACGTGAAAATTCATAATTAGTTGAGACTCATTAGTCTTGAACCGTAAAATAATTTTTCATCTTGGAGACTTCCCTATAGAATGTACCTGGTAAGCTGCGGAAGCTGTCCCAAAAAAAAAATTGGGTGGAAAACTTCCCCGGTTAAAAGAATTAGGCGAGCAATCACTTTTTGCGCAGGCGGCTAAATTGAGAAGAACAACGAGAATGGAGAGGAAAGAGCCTTGAATTTCCATGGTTGTTCTTGATTTTCAATAGCAGCTCCTGAACCCCACTTTATACAGGATGACAAACACCAATTATAGTTATATATATATATATATATATATATATATATATATATAAAAGTTTTAGTTTTAGATAGTTTGGGTTGTACATCACATGGGCCACAAAAATTTTAGATATATTTGAGTTGTAAATGTCTATTTTTGTACGTGCCATTTTAAGCCACACCATGCCTCACCATTGCAAGTCATGTGATCAACATATGTTTACTAAAATTGGTTATCGAAAAAAAATCTTTTAAAATTAAGATCAACGAAATTAATATCTTAAAAATAATTTGTAAAAAACTATAAAATGGTACACCAGTATCATCGTGTTTTGAGGTTAATGTAGCTCTTTTGAAGAACATTTTTTTGGGTGCGTTTTGTAAGAAATGACTAACTTGAGCAACATTTTGTAGTATTCTACGTCCATGCTTATCATTAAACATGCATTCCTTTCACCCCATGGGCAGATTTAGGTTGGGGGTGCCCCCATAGAAATTTTAAAAAATGTTGGGGTTAGTTTAGCATTTTACAATTTTCATAAGAACTTTATAATTGCCCCCACTTATATATATATATATATATATATATATTGAACTGGCTCCTTACGAATTTTGATATTTTTTCTTAACTTGTCTCCATAAATTTTCAATCCACATATCCATTCTAGCTTTTAAGAAAAATCTTGACCCATTATTTCTTCCCAAACATATTTGTATCATAAATCCTATTACCCTCTTTAAACTCTCAGCTCTCTTTTTACTGCTCAATCAGTCTGGTATGTTATTATTACTCACTAATATTTTGTTTTCATTGCATTTATTCATTTTGATTATTTAATTGTATCTTATCTTTTGGGCTTCCACTGTCACCATTATTGTACTTTTATTGATTTGTTAAAATTTAATTTTTAAAAAATATATAATATCGAATCTTCTTAGGTTGATTAATGCCATCTTTTGGTTTGAGAATGTTAGTTTTTTTTTTTTTTTTCTGTAAGTGGTTTGAGAATGTTATTGAATTTCTAAATTGATTTCATTTGTTTTAATACGATAATCTTTTTATAGAAGACGTCCAAAAAAGACAAATCACATTGAGATAAAAAATAATAATTATTAAATTTATTGATTTTAGAAATCAAAACTAACTTTATGAGTAAGTTTTAAATTGCCTCCACCAAACCAAAATCATGGCTCCGCTCCTGCTTTCACACCATAGATTGTAAATGGTAGCAGACAAGATAGTAGTTTAAGTTAGCAGTTTATCAATTGACGTGAAATCATATACGGGAGATAATACTTAGCTACTCCAAAAAAAATATTAATACTTAGTGTAAAAAATTAGTCAAAAAAAGGAAAATAAGAATAAGAAAATACTAGAAAAAAAAAAAGGTAAATTACATTGATCTCTTCTAAAATTTTTGACAATTACACTGATTTCTCTTAAAATTTTTGAAATTATACTAACTTCCTATACTATACCTGATAAATTACAAATATCCCCCTCTAGTAAACTTTTTAAAAAAAATGACAAAAAAGCCCATTTCTTGCTTTTTTATACATTTTTTTTTTTTAATTTTGATCAAATTTTTTTTATTTTGAAATAAATATTGATTAAAACATTAGAAAAATTTTATATAAAATGAAAATTTTAACCTAAATTTGTTTTTATTTATAAAATAAAAATTTCTTTCAAAAAGTTAGAAAAAATTGGTCAAAATTGAAAAAAAAACAAAAATAAATAAAATAAAATAAAATGGGTAGTTTTATCATTTTAAGGGGAAAAAATTAACTAGAATGTAGTATTTTTAGTTTTTTTAATAAAAGCATGTGATGTTAATGTAATGATTAGAAACCTCAGATAATATCAGTATAATTTACTCTAAAAAATAGGAAGGAAACTTATTCGGTCTTCTTCTCCCATTTTCCGTGAAAAGATAATTGGTTGCAAACCTAATGTTTGTGTTGAACCTTTAGTTCCTTTATTAGAGGGATTTTATTGAGAATGAACGGTAGTTAAGGTTTTGTGAAGTATCCAAAAGGAGACAACATGGTTTTAAAAATTTGCTCATGCCAAATTTATTTATGCTCGACCCATAGAATAAGGGCCAAGCTGGAGCCTAAGCCCTAAATATGGTCATGCCAAATTTATTTATTTATTACCATTTTTAGTTGTAATTTTGTTAACAAGTTTCTGGCACTTTTACTCCAACATTAATGAACTCTTGTACACTAGCACTTAGAGATAACAACCAAGACCATGACATGGGAACCTTGTATTCCCATTTCAGTTTTACACCAAATCACTGACTTTATAAATAATAACTAAATTAGAACTTATAACGTTTCATCAAATATCTTACTAATAAATACCAAAAATTCATATTAAAATAGCCTATACCCATGCACCATTTATTCACAATACTAAGTTGGATACCCGCGTCATGTGCGGATTTAATGTCTTTCATACCATAAAAAATTACATGAATGAATGATAAGTCTATAAATAAATAATAAAAAATAGGTAAAACAATCTATCAAAAAGAGAAAAGCAAGTTCATAAATATAAGTAATAAAAGATGGATAAAATGTTCTTAAAAAAAATAATACGACCAACCGATAATCTCATAAATAATAATAGATTAATAATTAAAGAGTTAAAAACATAAATTAGGCATGATGGGGCAAAATTAAAAATTAAACACGATAAGAAGATAAACAAAATAAATAACAATAGATTAATGATAGAAGGATAAAATCATCATTTTACTGTGACAAACAACCCTCACTTTTATACAAGTAATAGATAATAAATAATAAATATACATATACATATATACACACACTATCGACATATTATATAAATTATATACATGACAAATTATAATTTATATAAATACTTTTATAAGAAAGAGTTTCTTTTATCTAATTTAGAACCAACTACTATCATTATTATTATTTTTCTTGTGCCTATAAAGCTATGTAGTAATTTATTTATTTTTTTCCCATATTAAGAGCTTTTGGGATCCTTTGGGTCAATGAAAGACCTAATCTAATTGCCAGACACTATAAACGAGACGGACGCTTGTTATTGACAAGAATTAAACCTTGAACTTTCCAATGAAAAAGTTGAGAAAATATGACTAAGCTACAAGGCCCGGGGCAATTTACGAAACATAATTGAATGAGATGATGTGGCATCATCTTATCCATTCTTTTCTAAGAAGAAAAGGAGAGTGATGGAATGATCTGATCCACCAAAATCCATCACAAGTCATAAAATGCACAGTAATACCCTTGACTGGGTACTTATTCTTTTACCAACTTGAATTGGCCCCACACCAACAACCTGCACCACCATTTTTTTTTTCTCTCTATTATAGCTTGCAGTGGGACCAGTCACCAGTTGCATGTCCTGTAAATCCGTAATAAGAGATGGGTAGAAATGGCTAGTAAAATATAGAGCTGCCTGTTGCTTTTAAAGGCAAATTGAAGCAACTAGTCAATATATATATATATATATATATATATATATATATATGAAGTGGTGCAAAATAACAGAACTACTGTAGCAACACTTGGCAATACAAAATTGTAACAAGTCAATATGAAGTTGATGTTGAACTTCAAACGAGTAGACAAAGAAATAATAATACAACATGCTTGTTGATCAATGACATGAAGTTTATACATTTGTAAATAAAAATGAAAATAATCTGCTTGTAATATGTACAGAGATTAATGCATTGAAACAACAAAATTATGGGTATTGAGGTACCTCCAGTAAACTGATCTAGAAATAGTTATTAGAACGGGCTGACATTGTGAGCCAACTTCAACATGAATTCAGGTACAAGGCGTTTTCTTGGCGGTGCCATTGCATCTTTGGCAAGGGCTTCTGCGTCCCCAGCATGAATTATGGCAACTAAATTTTCAAACATTTCATCTTTACCACCTCGCATTGGGTCCTAAATAGCATATGACCGAACATAATCAACGAAGAATGAATGCCTACTAAAATTAATAAAATTACAGAGCATCACAAAGCAAATTTATATATGAATAGAAATCAGGGATCAATACAAATAAGCATCTTATCATTATCTTATTTGAACTTGAATTGTAAAAAGAGATGATGAAAAGAAAGGATATTCCATGTCAAAAGATTATAAATGAGATATAGTAAAGGTTGAAACACTGGAGAGAAAAACAGGCCAGGAGAAAATACAGTAAGTAGATATCAATGATGAGGACAGTTCACTCCCAATCATTTCAAGTGATTTCAAATTTGCCTAAATTTCGAATAAATGTTAATGAAATATGCAACAAGACATGAGATAGAATCTAAAAGGAACCCAAGGCAAGGAAACTATCTCGTTAAGTAGCTTGGGAAATTGAAGCAGCACCGGGAGAGATTGCAAGGAATGATTCAACCCACAAAAACAATTTGCAGTCAACAGAGATGGAAAGAGAGCATCATTGTCAAGTGGGTACCTGAAGAAACAAATCTGTGTGAGTCTTCCCTTCATACAAAATTGATTCAGCTTTGACTCCAACTCTTTGGAGAGTTTCTGCAAAAGTCTTACTGCACAGAATAGCATTTACATAAGTATCTGATAATTGCCTATGAAATGAGTGACAGCTATAAATACATTTTTAAACTATGCATGCAATGTGCATCCTGCTACTTATTTAATGATAAGAAACAACTAATAAGATGTTGTGAATCAACTGCTCCAATCAGAATAATGGTGTTACCACATGTTTACATTCACTAACACGAGTCTACAATTTATGCAGTTCCTGAAAAATGAAACTTCCGGGCAATAATAGGGAAAATAGAAGAGACTGGTTCCCACTTTCCTCAGTGAATTCCTTGCCTGTTCCCTTCCCATGCAATGTGTCTTCAGCAAGGCAGCAACTTTTTAAAGGCCTGGTCAGAGACCCACCCGGCTCAACCCAACATAAGGGCTTGCCAGGCTCACTTTTGAATCTGAAGTTTTGACTGTATTTGAATTAGCACAAGTCTCATCCTTGAAGCAAATGTTCTATCATCATTCAATCAATAGTAACAGATTCCAACAGTTTGTAGGCAAAACAACCCACGCCCAGATATTTTATTCACTCGTGAACTTCTTTAATTTGACCTTTTCCTAATTCCAAATTACTTCAGTTAGCTCTACCACTGTCCTCTTCAACCTTATCCTCCCTCTTCACAAAAACAACATTTTCAGTCCACTATTGCATAAACAGCTCTGATCTACTAATGTAAAGTTTAACTGTGATGTCAATACCATAGCTTAGAGATTACATATTAAATGAACATCTGTAATACGGTGATTGTCCAGATGTTGGCCAGTTGCTGTGGAAGTTTCAAAAATAACCCCTGCCTCAAGTATCCCACAAGTGTCAATAGACTATTTACATTGTGTTTATAAAACCAAACTTGGAAACCGCTAGTCCTACTAAGATGTTTATGAACAAGAATAACCAATAACACATCCATATCAGAAAGACATGTCTCTCTCTGTTTCCCTTTTTTTTTTTTCGTGTAGACCTCCTACAAACTCAACTACTAACAAGCCTAGTCCATGGTTGGGAGACCAACAAATGATAACAAACCCTCACTTCGGGGGAATCAAAACCATGACCTTCCCTATAGGGAGAGGCACGAGATGCCACTGGCCACTAAGGACTTCGGCATATCGGAAAGAAGACATGCCAGACATCAATAATTAGTGGTTCCCATCTAATAATCTACAGACCACAATATTATTACAGTAACATAATTTTTTATTTTATCATCTAACTTCACATTGCATTCTATGTAGATATCAATTCAAATTTTATATTAAAAAAAATTTATGTGATCAGATTCAGAAAACTCTGCTCATTTCAGTATTTGCTGGATGCAGAATTAACTCCACTCAAAAAAAGCCTTATCTCAACTTTGTTGGTGTCAGATACACAAATCCATATTCAGCATCATGCTTAACCTATGGGGATATATTCCAAAAATTCTAGGCTACCATCCCTTTCCTCACAAGTTTGACCCACATACTTTTTGGCATTCACCACGTGCTTTTCATTACACAATAGCAACCTCTCATTTGTCCTTATTTTATCTTGTTCCTCTTTTTTACTAACTTAAACTTGTGTTTATATTAATTTTTCATGCTATCCACCCTCGACAGGCCACTGAATCATCTCGGCACACTTCAGCAACAATCATTGTATGGGATTGTTCAACTATTGATCAGAAGAACCACAACAGGCACCACTTAATATTCTGTTTCTTTGACAGTGTCAATTCAACTGTGGTACCATTGCTTTAAACAAGGAAACCGGATTCAATTAAGGACATTATTCGAAAACAGATGAGTTCAAGGAACAACTTTTATACTTCTTTCAAATTGAGAAACTCATATGCAATCACCACAGTTCATTTAAGAGGAGATTCAGACCTGGAATCTGATGGAATGGAATAATCTGCAGTACCATGAAAAAGGATAATAGGAGGAAGGAGAAGAACAGCATTTCTAATGTCTGGATCCTGTACCATTACTTCAGGAGAAAATTGCCGCAAAGATTGTTCCCCTTCCATTATGCTGTATAGGTACTAAAATCATCAGTTATATGGGATGATGGACATAATAGGGCACTAGACAACATAATGCATAAATGCACTAAACCACTAGAGAAATGAAGAAGATAGATACATACCTCAAAAATATTGAACGGTACAAACCTCGACTATGGAAGTGATCTACTAGGTTAAACAAATTGTATCTGTCCACGTAAGTTGAAGAGGAAAATTTACAAAAAATAAATGTTATTAGCAAAACAAATCATTTGAAGAAATAAAATGCAGGATGTCCCTATAATAAAAAAAGAAACATTACATAGCAGCAAAAATTTTATAGTTTTCGTTATTAATATTTAACCTTCAATGCATTAAATATAATAAATTCCATGCTTGATAGGCTACAGAACGTCTTCATCATAATAAAGTAGAAACTTAATAGCCATTATATTCTGATAAGCATGACGCTCCAGAGTTTTTTTGTTTTGTGTTTTTGTTTTTTTTTTTTTTTTTTCAGGCTTTAGTTGCAGGAGAAAGCACCAAATCTAGACTCAAGCAAAGAGAATATGAGCCTAGTTTGATAGAGTTTAACAAGAAAATGTCAAGAGTAAAATGATGCAATTACATAATCAAATCCATTCAACCCAAAAAAAAAAAAAACCAAAAAAGACAGAAAGTTCTGGAAAATCATATACCAAATATCCTTGATTCCAACTATACCATGCTATATACCACGCAAGGCCCGTCACATTACAAATTAAACTTGGCAAAAATTAATCACTTTTGACTATCCTTGCCATCTGATTTGTCACATCCAGTGGTTCAACTCAGTTCTAATATATATACACCTTATATTAGAACTGTCTATCTAGGTTGATCATCAACAAAAAAATTAAAAATTTTCACATTCTTTATTTTCACAGGATTTACCCTCCAGATAGACCAAAATAAGCTTTTATTTGGGAAACAGTCCAAGCAAGGCTCTCTCCACCAGACTCTTTAATCGCCTGCTCCAAGAGAGCACAAGCAGCAATATGTGCACCAGCTGACTGTCCCATTAAATAAATCCTACCAAAAGCATGAATCAGAGAATGCATTTTTAGCAAGAAAGAATCTCATGCAATTTTTTTATAAAAATTACAAAATACTACCTATTTGGATCGCCTCCATATTCAGCTATATTATTGCACACAAATGAGATACCTTGAGAAGCATCCTTTACCATATCACTCATGGTCCCCTGAGGAAAATTTCTGCACACAAATGTTAAAGATCAGAAAACATTACAGATAGTTAGGTGTGATGAACTTATGCAAGTGAAGCATGCACATTGACCCAGGTATTGCACAACAGGAGGTATCAAGTTAATAAAACTTAAAGCATGGTAACTGAGGTGTTACATCCATGGAATTATTATAAAATGAATAAACCAACACAAAAAATCTACATGTGCAATTCTTTGAAAAGTTAAACCCTGTGCTTAAAATTTCTGGGATATAAAGCAATAAAATACTTCAATCCAAGCCATTCATTCAACTGCATAATATATATATATATATATAGACAATTCATCCTTATAAAGTTAAGGGTGTTTGACATCCCATGAAACCAGTCCATTGAGTTTCTTTAGCAATTGCACACAAACTTTTTTTGGATAGATAAGTGGCCCTTGGGGTGGGAGTTGAACCTGGGACCTTGGGGATATTACCCAAGCCACTTCCCAACTCATCCAACCCCCAAGGGTTGCAATCAGACACACCAATGGTAGTTTAATATGCCAAAATCACTGTAATTGTCAAAGAATATATATAAAGATATCCTTTTGAAATCTCAATATATTTTTATTTTAAACAAGTGTTACAGAAAAATAAATGAAACCACTTACTGCTACAGAAAATGCAGAATCATTTGATTTCAAAGTTCATCTATATTGAATGGAGTCGTTCAATTTCAAGGCGGCATACAAAATACCTCAGTAATCATCAAATGAATTGTAGGCATTTATTTGTAATCCTAGCAATGATTTGCATGCAAGTAATAAACAAAATCAAAAACAAATAGTTTAGACTTGTCTGATGGATATGGTATGGTGGCTAAGAAATACCAGAATGCTAACATGGTCATCAAAGAACTTCATCCAAAGCAGATAAATTCACATTATAATGTCTGTACACAGCATGTTATGGTTGAAATAAATTCATATCACCTGTAATCAATGCATGCCACTATGATGTCTCTTTCTGATAACTGTTGTCCTAAAAGAGAACCCCATGCCTTATAACTGCATCAATAAAAGGCTCCTCAGAACTTGTTGAGGACAAATAAGTATGCATATAAGGGGCAAGAGTTGAAGAGAGTAATTAGCAAGTGATGGAATTAACAAGATTTTACCCAACCACCCTTGATCCATGCATTTTTCTTCCTTCCTTCCGGAATTCAGTTTCAACGAACATATTATACACAACTATGTCAAGCTCTACCTGCTATTTCTTAGTTCCTATTCTCATGTGTAAAGTACATTTCCATAATCAATTACAAATAAGAACCTATCACTTTTAAACACCTAAGAAGTAATGACACAGATAGAAGACACGAATGTGACAAGACATGCCACAAACAGTAGATATGGCATTTATCAAAGAAGTAGGACATAGATATGAAGATGACACGTTGAATTTTGTTTATATTTTTTATATGACTATATAATAAAAACCTAATATTATTTTAATCAAAATTGGCAAAAAAATATCCAGATCACAACAATATTATTAAGATATCCAAATAATAAAATCATTTAATAAAAATTCAAGTACTTCTTCATTTAACTGTCAACATCCATGATCCAAGTAGCAAAACAAATTTGTTTACTAATATATATATATAACCCCAGAAAAAAATACTAAGAAGAGGAAAAATAGAGGGAAAATACAAGAAATAAAAAAATCCTAACGTGCCGCTAACATGTCCCAAATACAAAAGGAAAAAAGAAATTGGACACTTTTTTGCATGTCTGGCACATGTTCCAAGTGTGCAGCCCTAATGTGTGAGCCAAAAAATAGTGTCCGCGCTTCATAAATTACCCAGTTAAACATCTGAAACAACATGCTTCTCTACAGCCAATTGATATATACACAACCATGGGAATGCACAATTGCTCACCCAATAATCCAAGCTCCACCGGTTACAAATGCAACAACTGGCTTGGGGCCATCACTATTTTTAGGCAAATACAGGTCAAGACTGCACAAATATCATTTTCATCATTTATCTATCTCATCAAATCATCGAAGTTAAACAGAGTAGAGAAAATGCATCTAAAGCAACATACCTATTTCTTGGTTGATCGCCATAAACTATACCTCTGCGAACCTGACTTGAGAAGAAATAGTAATACGCAACTGCATAAACAAGCAAACTTTGTTATAGCTAACACTGAATTCTACAAATATGATCTCCACAACATCTAAAAAGCACAGATAATACATAAAGGAAACACTCGGTGATGGAGGCATAAAATATGCAAGTAACAGGATGTTAATGCATGAGAAATAATTTGTGCAACAGATCACGAATGTTGCAGACCTTGAAGAAAACCTGGCATAATTAGGAAAGAATAACAGCCCAAGGCAAGAAATCTTTTGATCCATCGGTAGCCTACCCTGAATAAATATAAATGATCAGAAAGCATCTCATACAACAAGAACTATATACAAGAATAATATTCCAATTTCATGAAATATGTATAAACAAGAAAGGAATATATACATTCTGCAAAATTTACTTTCTTGTTTCTTTTAAACATGTGAGACATTGGTGGGCCGTTAACTATTCTACATTTTTTAATTCACAAATATTTAAGTGCATGTTTGAATGTCCCTTGAATTTGAATGATTTCATTTACAACTTACATAGCATTTTAAAATCCATAATCTTGGATGGAGCTATTCACAAAACAGAAAACCTCACTATATTTCTTCTTATATGATCACTTTTGGATTTCCTTGAAATGACCAAATTCATGGTTTTAAACATTATTTTTCAAATGCCAACACTTTTCTAGATGGAATCCATTCAAGATGATAAATTTCTACCTTAAAATCTTTTGTAAAAGTGAATAAAACCATTCAAATCAAGGGACCAACTAAACAGGTCCTAAGGAGTTCATCTAATCCAAAAAATAAACAATCTAAAGAAAAATGGTAATCAAGGAGCCAAAAAAAAACATAATAATGCAACATCCCCACCATTCAAGGTTGATGCCAAGACCTGTTGCAATTTCTTCAGCCTTCGCAGTAAATTTATTAATGCTCTTTATGCCTTTCCTTTTCCTCTTTGAAACTCCCTTTTTTTAAAAAAAAAACCTCCAAGTCATGGTATTTCACTCATCACATTTCTTCTTATTGATGCATAACCTTCTCACTCAAATCACACTTCTTAACTCACTCTGTAGATGGCAAATTATTCCAGATGCACCCATACATATGATTTATGGACATAGAAACAGATATAGGACTTCAGCATTGAAATCGCATAGGACATAGCAACTCCTACAAATCAAGAAAACTAGACATGGCTATACGTATGTACGATTGTAAATTTATTGAACTTGAACATTTATATTGGATGGTTTTTGTCCTAAGAACCGGAATAAAGTGGAGTGAACCAGATAAACTGGACATTTTAGTGCAAGACTGGCTTTGAACTGCACTACTGAACTGGCACTGCTTGTGTGTGTGAATTAGATGAGCGGCCTTTTGTGAGCATTGCTTGATGTTTTTAATAGAAAAAAGTGTGGGCTGGGCTGGAGGAGTTGAACTCTACTCAGTTAGATTGGAGATAAAGACTTCAGCCACCTTGTCTACTTTCAACTCTAGTTTTATAGTGCCCAATTTAATATATATGTATATATAGTGGTAACTAAATTAAAAACTATATTAATAAACCAACAGTTCCAATGAACTGTTAACTGCCCCCCTTGCCGAGTCATTCTCCAATTCGGTTATGAGAACTATGGTTGTGTGTATCACAAACAGTTGTCAGATGGTTCTTTTGTTTACTTGTTACTCTGTGGATGAAATGCTTATATCTACCAAAAGCATGTCGAAGATTGATAGTTTGAAGTCACAATTGAGTAATGAGTTTGAAATGAAAGATCTGAGTGCTACAAAAAAGATTTTAGGTACTGAAGATTCACTAGGACAAGGAAAGCCAGAAAGTTTTACTTATCACAATAGAAGTACTTAGAGAAGGTGCTTGAGTATTTTGCTATGTAGAGTTTCAAACTAGTGAGTACTCCACTTACCTCTAATTTTAGGCTTTCTGTAACATTGTCTGTAAAAAGTGAAGAAGAGGAACAATATATTTTGAGTGTTCCTTACTCTAATACAGTTGGTAGCATCATATATGCTATAATTTGCACATGTCTAGACATTTCATAGAAAATCAGTGTTATGAGTCGATACATGGCTAATCCTGGCAAGATTCATTGGCAGGCGGTGAAATAGATATTTAGATATCTGAGAGGGACTTTAGATATTGGCTTAATTTTTTATAGAGCTAGTAGTTTTAGTTTTAGTTTTAGTGTTGTTGGTTATGTTAATTCGGAATATGCTGGTGATCTGGATAAGAGGAGAACTCTGACAGGTTATGTCTTCACACTTGCTGATTACACTTGTTGGTTATGCGATTAGTTGGAGAGCTACTCTACAGTCTATAGTAGCTTTGTCAACAACAGAAGAAGAGTACATGACAGCAGCAGAAGAAGTGGAGGAGGCAATTTGATTAAGAGATCTGGTCAGTGACTTGGGATGGAGAAGAATGTTACTATTATGTTTTGTGATAGTCAAAACTGCAGTACATTTGACCAAAATCAAATGTTTCACAATAGAGAATCCAACAAATCTGTTGATTAAGCCCATTCCGCTACTTAAGTTCAAACTCTGTTTAGACTTGATTAACATCTCTCAGTTTTGAGCACCTGCAGGTATGTGGCGTCTAAGGGCGCATTTGGAGGTAGCTAAGATTCATTTACTTTGTTCGTATGGTTTGATTAAATTCAAGCCAAGGTGAAGATTTGTTATATGGGTGTCATGAATTCACCTGGATTGTTGTAACCCGTTCACGATCCAATGCAACCTGAAAAATAGGTAATGTGTGGGTTTCCTACCATTGCCACAGGGTCTGGGGCAGCAGTTGAGGGAAAAAAAATTGACCCATTGTTGTCTACTAGATTCTCTGTCCAAACAGAGATTTGGGTCCCGTCCGGAAGAGGCTTTTCTGTTCAGATGCATGAAGGTTTTCTTACGCTGACTTAGATACAGGATTTGGCAGTTTCTAACCCTATATATAAGAGTGTTATTAGGGTTACGGGATTAAGAGATCATTGTGCGAGGAGAGCCACTTTGTAAGCCCTTTTTGGGTGTAAAGAAGCTTTTGGGTTTGAGAGTGTTTGTGCTCTTATAATCTCTTCATTACATAGTGAATTGATTATCAACGCCATTGAACATAGGCAACTTATCGAAACATATAAAATCTTTGGTGTTCTTTGTCTTGTTGTGTTTTGTTTGGTTTTACACGTCTTTATTTTGTTTCTACCTTCTGTTGCATAACATAATTGGCTCAAGTATTTGTACTACATCACTATCTTAGTTGCAACGTGACTAGTCCTAGGCATGTAGCTCAATTGACCATTACATCTCTTACACATGAATAAGGCCAAATAACGTCATTAAAACAGTTTAAAAAGACAATCTAAAACCTTTGGTCTAGAACTAATGTCCTCAAGGCCATTTCTAATAACTCTCTCTCTATCTCTCTCAGTCTAAATCTTCAAGCCATTCTAGAGTAGGCATGTAACAATATCGCTTGCTAATTCAAAGAGACTAGATGAACTACACTCCAGCACAATCCTCTATTTCATCTATCCCATTTTAATAAAATTAACATCCTCCTCAATCTCCTTATGGTTAAAAGGATTTGTTTGTGTGGGTATCATGAATTCACTTAGATCTTTGATGACTCATTTTATGATCTGAAAATGGGCAACGTGTGAGTTTCCTACCATTGGCATGAGTCCGAGGGCAGTGCCCCCAGGAGAAAAATTTTAACCCAACTTTGTCTACTTTCCCCGTCCAAACGGAAGAGGCTTCCCAGTTCAAACACGCGCGGTTTTTCCTACATCGACCTGGATATGAATTTTGGCAGTTTCCTTTCTTCTCTTATATATGTAAGTGTTGCCCTAAGGTTGCAGGAATAATGTGAGAGAAGAGATCATTGTCAGAGGAGAGTCACTTTATGAGTCTTCTTTAAGTGTAAAGGGATTTTTGGGTTTGTGCTCTTGTAATCTCTTCATTATATAGTGAATTGATCATTGTTGCTCGAAGACATAGGCATCTTGCCAAATCACATAAAATATTTTGTGTTCTTTGTCTTGCTACATTTGTTTGGTTTTGTACTTTTCTGTTGCGTCAGTTGCTTCCGTTTCATAACAAGATTGATACAACTTAATGAGAATGGTCATTTTTTTTATTTACCAAAAAAAAAGAACATAATGAGCATTTTTTGGTATCTTCTTGTTGTCAATTGTCACTATACCATCCTTTCGGTTCCTAAATTAGCAAAAATCACTTCTCAAACAAACTTGAAGCTTCTGAGACAGAGTTAGACTAGTAATTAGATTCTCAAGCATCTCACCAAAATGTTAGTCTATTTAAATTTTACCATTCCTCTAGTTTCATCAACTTCAACCACGTACTTAAACAACAAAATAGACCCAAAAACCTCGTCCACAATATGCTTACTTTGTTGATTCATAACCAAAAGAAAAAGATATGGACTTGATGCCAACGTTTTCTTTTTCTCATGCTCAGTGCCAACCCTTATGAAATCAAATTGTGAATAGAAATATATTTTGGGTCTCAATCCATTATATTCACCCTAGTTGTTGCACCATTATTTGTGTGTGACAAATCAATAATCTGGCTACTAGTTTATACCCTTGTTTAAAACCCAACAATAAGTTTCTTAACTTCGTAGCCCTCAAAATACTACATATTTGAAAATGTTCTTACAAAGAATAGTTTGTCATTGACTTTTGCTACTAGGGCTTCCACAGCATTTGCTTTGAACAAATTTACTTATTAAACACACCAGTACGTAGCGAAGATTAAAGCAGAAAAAATGACACTAATGCTTCCCTCTACATAGAGTCATTAATGGATTTACTCTTTTCAAACACTTAGAAAATTTAGAGGGAAAAGAAAGGCACCAAGTGTTGCTCCTTCAAGCAAGGGTATCGGGAGGAGGTGAACGACTTACATATATAAAACTCACCATTACCCACATAAAATGGAAAAAAAAATCCAATGGTCTAGTCTTAATGGTCCCAATGGTAAGATGATAAGCCACATATATATGTATAGCATACTGTTATTAATGTGGCACTCAATTTGACTCTTGGGACCACTGAATAACTTCTCCATAAAGTTGCTCCCCCATGGTTGAATTTGCAGTTTCTTCTTGAAAATTGGACCTTTTTCAATGGCAAAATAGTAATTCGAGATTACTACATTTATTGCAAACTAAGTGTTAGATATAGAAATTGAAGTAGAACAAATTTGGTACCCGGAAAAATCATGCATATTTGTTTCAAAATTATTTTAGATTTCCCTATTATAAAATTTAAGCCTAACTCAAAAAAAATATTTGCTAAAATTTTTATTGTATTTATTGTCTTCTTTTCTAAGTATGATTTCTTTATTCTAGTAGGATTAAGGCTTTCAAATCTATATATAGGGCTATAAGTCTCCATTAGAGGCATCTTTGATTGTTTATTATAAATAAAATTTTAGAAAAAAACTTTTTGATAAGTAAAATTTTAGAAAATTTATTCTTGTGTTTGTGGTTGATTTGTACTAAAGAATTTGACGTGATCGATTCTTATTAACGTTTTGTACTAAGTCAATTGGTGTCAGAACAAGGATTTGCCTAACTTGTTGGCAAGTGATGAAGACTGAATCAGAATCCTGATGATGACATATGAAATTGAAGCTATTTGGACTGTGATCGAGGAACGGGGGTGTTAAATTACACAAGTCAAAAAACATATTAGTGAAATCCATGTGATGCTTCTGAGACTCGGTCTCAATGACTACAGAACCTTCTAATTGACAGAAATCGCACTAGAGGTTTTTTTTCCAAAGCCAACCTGTTGATAGATCTATACCAAAAAGATGTCCTAAATGGTAACCAACCTTTTTGGATTATTTGAGAGATTAAAAAATTGAAGATTTCGCTTTAGGATATAAAGAGACGTGCATCATAGAAGTCGTGACTCGTGATAGATACTACAAAGGTCAAACTTTTCAATGTCATCATATAGAGATTACTTTACCATCTTTTAATGATCATTTTCAAAACTAGACAAAAACTGAAGACCTTTAGTGTGTGATAACGATGCCAATTTTGAAGCAAGAAGAAAGAGAAAGTTCAAAACTAGTAGATTAAAGTGTGAATCTAGTGGCACAAGTAAATTCAAAAAACTCATTTATGGGAGAAAAAGAAAACATTAACTTAATCATTGTTGAGTATGGGTGTAGTCAACACTATAGATGAGAATGAGAATGAGCATGAGCATGAATTATCGCCTGATGATTTTAATAATTTTAAGAACTGAAACTTTAATGTTGGATCAGGGAGATGATTTTTCTAAGAGATCGTTATTGACTAAAAAACAAGAGCCTAAAACAACAGTCTTCAAAGAAAATGTAAAAGGAGAAATTTTTTAATCTTCCATTGTTTTTTAGGAGATTCAATCCTTATTACCAAGTTATGAACAAGTTTGAGTTCGAATACATCAAGCTAATTCAAGAACGAGTTTTTTTCAATTAGGGGACTTCGGACAGATTTGTTACATAACAAAATCATGCATATTTGTTTCATATTTTTATCACAATTATTTTCAGATTCTCTATTTTCAAATTTGAGCCTAACTCAAATTTGTTATTTTTATGAAATTCTTTTTGTCTTTATTGTTTGCTTTTCTAAGTAGGATTTCTTATTCTTAGCATGTAAGTCTCCATTAGAGACATCTTTGATTTTTTATTATTAATAAGAAAATTTCTGTTTGTATTTCAACTTCAAACATATCTCAAATTCTTATTATGATAACATTTTTATCTTGTGTTTGTGGCTGATCTGTACTTGGGAATTTGACGTGATCAATTCGTATTCACGTTTCATGATGCGTCAAAAATGTTATCATACTCAAAGCCATTTTTCGAATCCCTCCGATTTGCAATGCCATTTATAACAAAAATCCAATCCTGAAAAATCAATTAACAATGAAATACACTATTGAAGCGACATTTTTTTTTTTTACATTTTCATATATTAATTGCAGTTACAGGACAATTTGCTAAACTACACAGACAAAAATAAACGGGAAGTGATTAAAAACAAAACAGAGAGAACTGGAAATTGTACCCAATATATCGCAAGAGCTTGAAGCTAAGGCGAGTAATCAGATATTTGTCCGAGGCAGCATGCCCATCGTCTGGACCAAAAGACTCGTGGTGGCCACTGCCAGAGAGAGAAGAGAGAGAGGTGTCACTGGCGATCCGACGCCGCCGTTTCTTGTAGTAATTCGAATTGTTAGTGGTGGCAGCTGTGGTGGTATTATTGAAACTTAAAGCCCTAGGGAGGAAGGGTTTGACTTCAAGGCTCTTCTCATCTTCAGACGATGAAGAAATGAGAATACGAGTGGCGGATAGATCTTCCTCTGATCTCAATAACATTGTGCCTGCTGTTGCTGAAGTTGTTGGCATCGTTAAAGAGTATGATGTTGCTGATAGAGAAGGGTCGGATATTGGCAGGATCTGTGACTTCATTTTGGGAGGAGAGAGAGAGAGAAAGGGCGGGATTGATTTCAATTATTGTGTTTCGTTGCGTTGGATTGGATTGGATTGGATTGCTCTGTCACTGTTCTTTGTTTCCTTGGATATTGGGAATGGTGAAAAATGGCAGAAGAAGAGCGGAGCAGAGGGGATCAAGATTCAAGAGAGAACAAATCTCGACCCTCGACAAATTTGAGATGTTTTCTTTGACATTTTGATTTGTAGGTACAGAGAGAAACAGTATAGAGAGAGAGAGAGAATGGGGATTGTTGATTGGCGAAGCTGGAAATGTCGGGCCAGCCAGATTGTGCCACGTGTTGTGTTGTATTACCGTTACTTCGATTTCGGAGACTGGGATTCGTCGTTTGCTTGCCTTGTCTTTTTCTTTTTTCTTTTTCTGTTTTTCTTTTGCCAATTGATTTAGCCCTTAGATGGATTTTAACATAAGTTTAAATGGTTGGACCAACCCCAGCCTGTTAACTTAGTCCACTCTTTGATGGCCCAACAATTATTAAAACTCAAGTATATATAACTCGGCTCAGATATATTTAGAATTATAGGTCTCAATAATGTAAATAAGTAGGCCCAACTTTGGTCCTCTAAAACCCAGCTCATCTATTTAAAGATGCTCAACTTCTAAATTTAAATGGGACAGCCCAACTACTAACTAAGGCCCAATTGGCCAGTTGAAGATCACTTCATTGTCATCAATGGTGTCCTCTGCCAAAATCGTGTTCAAACCATCCATGTATGTGTAAAGGCGAGAGGAGCCCCATCTCCTAATGAGGAAAGGAATATTTCGCGTGACATGTGACTTCCTAATCTTCGTTACTTGTGGTGGACATATTCATAAAAAAAAAGGTAATTGTGCAATTTGGACAGGCAAACTCAAATTCAATATCAATTTTTTAGGATTTGAGTTTCAATTTTTATATTTTGGGTTAGGTTTGGATAAAAGAATTCAATCTTGATCTTAGATTAGGATTATGTTTAGATTGAAACTTTGAAAATCTGAATCCGAATTTAATATTTTATATATTATATTTTTTATACTTTAATTATCTATCATTAGATTAATAAAAATTCTTTCCAAGAATTACTATTTATATTTTTATAATTTTAAAAATAAGAACTCAATCTTGATCTTAGATTAGGATTATGTTTAGATTGAAACTTTGAAAATCCGAATCCGAATCCGAATCCGAATTTAATATTTTATATATTATATTTTTTATACTTTAATTATCTATCATTAGATTAATAAAAATTCCTTCCAAGAATTACTATTTACATTTTTATAATTTTAAAAATTTGTTGACCTTTAACATTTTTTCAAAATTAAATTGGGTTGCAGGAATTATTTTAACATGTTTTGATTTCTTTTAGAATGAAAAATTGAAAGAAATTATTAAAATTTTTAGTTTATAATCAAAATAAAAAAAAATACAACAATTTATTAAAGAAATCGTAAATAAAACCTAAAAATTAGAATTAATAATCAAGATCAGATTTGGCTCGGGTTGAACCTAATACTAATGAATTTTAATTCGGGTTGGGGTCGAGTTTGGGTTGAGCTCAGATTAATTGTTTTAGAGCTTAAATTGAACTTGCACATGACTTAATCCAACCTCAGTCCGTCCAAGTTACACTCCTAAAGAAAGGTAGCTCAATCAACAACTTAATTCCACAAAATTTGGAGGATAATTCTCAAATCCCTACTGCTTAGGATTTAGGTATAGAAACAAACTTACAACACAATCCTTATTTAATTTGAAGTAACTGTACTACTATAAATTCAAGAAAAAAGGTTCGCAATGGTGACTCCTCTCTCCTTTATGCAACTTCTAATACATTTTTATATATTTTTTTTATTGACTTGATCATTAGAGAACCTTATGCAGGCACCCCACAAACACCCCTAAAGCTTTTCCATCTCTCTTGCATGTATCATCCTCGTTGGTCACAATTTTATAGACAAGTTTTTGCTTCATCAAATATCTTCATTTCACTTTTGCAGCCAGGCAGGAACTTTGCCAACTCCATTAGATAAATGGTTCACTAAATCTGACAAGAAGTCTGAAACAATCAAGATAATTAAGTTTGATAAGATTTGGATAGAATGATATTGACATTTGACTGGGTGATTGTGGGTGCATGCCAAGCTAGATGGCCTAATACATTACGCAAATCAACAACTAGGAGAAAGATAATAAGCACAATTGCCAATATTTTTTTAGTTGTTTTTTACAAAAGAGTCAATGGAAGCTATTGAAAAAGCAATACTGACGCAGCATGAAACGTGTCAAAGAATATACCCAATAAGAGAACAATTTTTAAATTTAATAATATTTATATTATTAATAAAAAAATGTCTAATAAGCGCCCATTATATCATATTTACAGGCCTAGTAAGCTACTATTTCGAATAAGAAACTACAAATTTCTATTTTAATCTAAATAGAATTAGGAAACTAGAGAAATAAAAAAAATTATAAACAAATTAAAATTGAAAACAAGATAAAATAAGAATAAGATAGCCACATACAAAAATCTAATTAGGTCAATTTCAAATTTAATAAACTTTATATTATTAATAAAAAAAAATGTCTAATAAGTGTCCATTATAGTCATATTTACAGGCCTAGTAAGCTACTGTTTCGAATAAGAAACTATAAATTTCTATTTTAATCTGAAAAGAATTAGGAAACTAGAGAAATAAAAAAATTAGAAACAAATTAAAATTGAAAACAAGATAAAATAAGAATAAGATAGCCACATACAAAAATCTAATTAGGTCAATTTCAAAGTCTAAACGAGTGAATTTAGCCAAAATCCAGCACCAGCCACGGAGTTTAGTGGGTTGGGCTATCTTGAATCAAAATAGGGTGATTTCAGGGTCATCTTTACTTTAATTTGGACTTCTTACATAAGAACTCTTCTGCCACTTGTTTTACATCAAATGATTGTGACTGCACCAATTGTGTTTAAGCAACCATAAGAGTTGAAAAATAACAGCTTCTTTTTTAGTGCACATTTTCTGTAGATTACAATTATTCATATTTCCCATTACCAGCACTAGATAATGCTTTATCATTTGTAATATTCTTGAAATTGGGTCTGTATCTTGCATTCCATAATTCACTGTGCCCAAACAGAGAGAGGCTTTAGCTGAGGGGACATGTGGTGGATTGAAGCCAATCCTATTTGGGTGTTGTGGTTGGAATAAAACACAACAAATTTCCTTCATAAAGTGTTCTCCTCACATTAAAGTTACTATTTTAAGTATGATTAGATGCAGAGGTTTGGTTTTTGTATCCAAATTCTTTGAAAGTAGGGTTATTTTGCTTCCACTTTTTATAGAAATAAAAAGGATATTAGATACGATTTGGATGATAAAGATGTTGATTAGCCAATTTGTTCGTTAGCTTGAAACATTGAACATATATAGATGACAATTGAAAGAATTCCATTGAGGAGATAGCTACTTGGCTATATGCACAGGGCACAAAACACATTGTAAAAAGCAAATGGATTGAACAATATATATATATATATATATATAGCAAATCATCTGATGAGTTCATGGAGCAGTGGGAGCGTTCTAAAGCCTGTTGGAAGCAAAATCGTGCAGCAAGTTGATGATGACCCGAATCTGACTCGATGCAACCAAAAAAAAAAAAAATTTAACCCAATTTTGATATGCCAATTTTGATTGTATTTTTCGGTTTCTTAATTGAGTTTGAATTAGTATTAGTCATTTTGAATTATTATTAGTAGTTTCTTATATATATATATATATATATATATTTGTACTATGCACGGTCTCTTGAATGACAATTCTATAAATATAAGTAATAAAAAATAAATAAAACGTTCATAAAAAAAGATGATCCACGGAAAATCTCATAAATAAATTAGGTATGGTGACAATAGATGAATAAATGAAGAGTAAAAGTATAAATTAGATATGATGGAACAGAGCAAAGAATTTATTTGAAGGGAGACAAAATTTGTTCTTGATGTTTGATGATAAATTTTAATATTAAAGAAGTAAAAAAAATTAATATTAATTGATAAATAATTAAAGTCATTGATATGAAAGAACTTGCAAATTAAAAAAAAAAATTGTGAAAAAAAAAGAGATACTCAACAAAATTCGAACTATATAAAAAGACTCCAAAAAATAGATAAAATTTTTATTCATAAGTCAAATTAAAATTAAAATAAGAACAAAGTATGAAAAATCTTAAGAATGACATGTTATAAATTTTTTAAAAAAGATTAAGAAGTTTTTTGAATAAAAGAAATTTAGGAGTCAATTGCCCGCGGGACCAATGTAGCTCCGTCCATTGTCTACTGGGCAATGCTATATTTTTTAATCGCCATGTGTACAACATTAATCGCTTCTTTTTCAGCCCTTTTCTTAATTTTTTTGTTTCTGGGATTTCGTTATCAGCTGTGTGTGGGAGTTTACAGCTATTTTTTTTTAATATTTTCTGGTACAAACTGAACTTGGAAGAAAAGAATAATAAAAAGAAATATATATATATATATATATCTATATATAAAAGGAATAGAAATTTGATGGGTGTATGATATCCATGTTTTGTAAGTGCTTATACATAATAATACCCTTCTGATAGAAGAATATGGGAAAAGGAGAATAAGCATATTGTCAATGTTGAAATCCACATTTTTTGGAAATGAAATGGATAAGCAATAGGTCGTGTCCAAATGTGCATTTCATGAATAAAAGCAGAACACGTAGAGAGATGAGGAGCTGAATTGGTATATATATAATGCGGATATTCCATTGAAAAGGCATCTTTTTATCAAGCACAAGCTATATACATATACATATACATACATACATATATATATATATATATATTTTTTTTTTTGACTAAACAAATACAGGCAACAACGTGACCAACGAGCCATGGGTTCTAGTCCTATATGACATGTCCGATTTTTATGGTTCACGCTTCTTGATAGACTGAGCATTAATTCTTTATGTTCTGTATTTATCTTGCAGTCCTCTAGAAAAACAAGTATACATTATGGTGACAAAAAAACACTAGGTTTTCAAAAAAGTGGTTGTGAATTTCTTAAAACATAAGAAAAGAAGTGATGATGAATACTGGTGGAACCCCCCCAAACCCCCCCCCCCCCCCCTCCTCCTCCCCCACAAGCACGCGTGCACACACACATACACGTGTGTATATATATATATATATATAGACCGGTGAATGGATCATATTTTGATTTGAATCCAATTCATTTAAGTAGATAGGGATTGTATATTTTTTATCTGTAATTCCATTTGATTCGAATCTAATAAGAATGCTTATTAAACAAATCAGATATAAATTTGCATGATCCGATTCATTAAAAATCTGATCCGATGCACACATATATAATGTATAATATAAATAATATAATATGTAATATATATTTATATAATATTTTCCAGATTGGATTATTTTATAATACTTAACTATTCATTGTTGAATTTCATGTAATATATATGATATATGTATAATTTATATAACATATAAAATAGATTTATATGGTTGGATAATTTTATAGTATTTTGATCTTTTTTTATTAAATTTTATTATCGAATCGAATCGGATATCCGATAGTTGACAGATTCAGATTTAGATCAATCAATAAGAAACTCGTTGGATTATCGGATCTGACATTTTTCTTAACGGATTGGATTCGAATCACCACTAATCTAGTCTATATCCGATCCATTTACAAGCAAATATATACACCATTATGTAGTGTTAGTTCCATTTATGCACGCCATTACCCACAGTAAATTCTTAGAGATAAACTTAACTTTTAACAGTTATTTTAACACAAAATAATTTCTTTCAAATTCAAATTCACATTATCTTGTTTGACCACCTGATAGTATTTTACTATTGCACCAAACAACTGACCCTAAACAGGGAACCATTTTGTTGAAAATCACAGCGATTTATGTATCAATTTGTTCTCTCTCTCTCTCTCTTAATATTTCTATGCTTTCTTTGTAGTATAGAAAAGAAATATTCCATGAAAGCTTCTTCATTTGAAACAGGGGCAATAGAGAATAGAAAATATAAACAACCAAATGCACAAAAATAAAATAAAATAGTTGCAATTTAAAATTTATTGAAAGAAAAGCAGAACATTTGGTATTAGTTCATCTGATAGTATTGTACAGGAATCATATCTTCCATGTCCCTTGTCTTCTCCCCTACTCTTCTCCAAAAGATTGTTTCTCTTGGCACATCATGAAACTAAGAATCTAGTGTTGTGTGGATGCGATATGGTTCAGTAAGATGCTACGTTCACGAGTAACGATGATCAACTCAGTATGTATCGAAAAGATTATAAGAACAAAACACTCACAAATCCGAAAATTTTCCTTTACAGTCAATGATAACTCACATAAAATCGGCTATCTTATCATAAGAAGGAACCTTAAAAACAATACTTTTCTATATGCAAGTTATTAAATAAGAGACGAATTAGGTCAGAAATACTCAAATAAAATAATTCAACAAAATTCCCATTTCCAGGTCACATCGGGTCATTAAAAATTCACGTGAATTCATGACAACCACCCAATTTTTAATACTAGCAATCAGTTTAAGTTGATAATTTGAACTAAAAAAAAAAATCAAGTACTTTGATAAGTTCAAAAGGTATTAATTCTTTCAATCATAAACCCACTCCACAATATGTGCTACCTTTCACCCAACTGGTCTAGAGGATTGTCGTTCTTAACACGTTTGTGAGAATTCGAATCTCTAACGGCTTTGTCCAAACAATGTGCTAGTCATACAATTAGAAGATGCAAAGTAAGACAAATACTTGAGAAGAATTCATGGTGGAGGCTACGAGTAATATTGTAATAATTAACATGAATATATGTGAAGTAAAGAGAACCTTCAAAACACTTATTGAAAGTATATGCCTAAGTACTGGATATCTGAGCAAACAGTGTGAATATGACAGGATGGGCTCCTAATCCATTGTCCTTGTTGAATATTCTCTATTGACATATACATTTGCTGCCATTAAAGCATTGTTAGGAATCAAAATACAGAATCCTATTCTCAAGAATTATATCTCTATCCAATACTTCAGAAGCTTAAGCAAGACTTCTTCTTTTTTGTGAGGAAAAATTTCATTTAATTATTTTTATGCATGAAAGTATACAAAATGTACTTCTGGGACTAGTATTCATAAGGTCTAATTGATTCGACTGTGAATATCATTAGTCGTTATTGAAGATTCAAAAGTCTGAAGAAGTATACAATTCAAAAAGTAATCATGTCATGCATTTGCATTTGTTATAGATAGGCACGTGACATTAGGATTGTAAGATTTACAATGATCTTGGATACAATTTAGTTTTAATAATTGGCTAGATTGGCCTTTAGAAATTGTCTAAATTAATTATGGAGTTAATTGATTAACGAACTAGATGAAAAGAACCTTAATCATTTGTACACAGTGGGTGGTTTATCCAAATACACACATGCACATTTGAACACAACAACGATTTAATTGTCGGAAATTTTCTAGTTGACAATTCATCCAAATGCGAACCTTGTCTATCCAAATGCGGCTTACCCTTTGAATGAACTGTAATATTACGTTCGAGCGGGGATTGTTCAGATGCTGAAGTTTTGTATTGTGTGAGGCTTCTTGTCATGCTAGGTTTAGGGTTTGGAGTCTTTATTATATAAGTAATCTTATTGTATTTCACGTAAGAAACCTCAAGCCTCTTGAAACTAGAGAGAAATTAAGAGAACTTTAACTTTGTGAGAAAAAATCTTATAATTTTTATGTTGAAAATTCTTTTCCAAAAGTTGTAATTCTTTATATTAGTAGTTGTTGAGTCATTTGGATATCTCTAGTCTTAAATTGAAGACTCAGGGAGCATCACAAGTATGATCAAGTTTGAAGAAATGTGAAATCCAAGGTAACATGCATTACACCTTAGGCATATAACTCTAGGATTGTAATAAGTTTAGAATTGATCTTGAGTGTTTAAAATGACTATTGGTAAGTTCATTTTAACTGTAAGCTAGATTTAACAATTGAAAGTCATTAAAATTAGTACTAAACTTGTTTTTAGTTAATGTGACACAAGGATGTGGAAATAAAAGATTGTCCATCTGGATGCGCTATGCTTTGTTATTACGGGAGTGTGACATTGTGCGTCGCGTAAATTTCCAATAGCTAATCAGTCCAAACAGAACCAAGTCTTGTCCGAACAAATGGGTTGTCCAAATGAGAGATTCCTTCGCTCTGAATTTGTGTTGTTGAATATCATTTTTATTGGTTGTAAAAATACCTTTTTTTAATAAAAATAAGTTTTTTAGCATGGTTTTAGTATATATAGGACTTTGTTGTGTCTCACATAAGAAATTATAACCTCATGAAGCATAGAGTCAGTTTAATAATGGTAGATGTTAGAGAATGCATATGATATGTTGACAAAGCTTATTCTTACAACCAAATTCAAGTATTGCTTGGATTTGGTCAATGTTTCTGGAGGCATAAGCATTTGTTGACAAATTCTAAGGGGTTGAATATTTTCAGCAAGGTGGAGATTGTTAGACGTATGACTTATATAACAGCAAGGTGGAGATTGTTAGACGTATGACTTATATAACCAGAAAGATGACTTAATCCTAGTTGTGTTGCCAGGATGAATAATAGGTTGGGGGGTGCGGGGGGCTTGCCCCCGACGATATAGTAAGAGTATATTCAAAAATTTCATTGTATCCGATTAAGGTTATGATTTAATTGCAATGCAGTATAAATACATTGTAATCCTATTTTCTATATAGTGAAAAAGATAGTCGTACTCGTGAACGTAGACATATTACCGAACCACGTAAATTCTCTCCGTCGATTTCTCTCTGACTCTTGTTGCATAGATTATTAATTACATAACAGTAGAAATTATTATTCAAACTAGATTAATGACTGAAAATTTCTCAAAGAGAAAAAAAAAATCATTGTTGCAATGAAATAATACACTAGTAAGCCAATCCAGTACAAGATATAAAAAGCAACAAACCTATATATGAAAACTAACTTGTCACCTCTAGAGATTTACCGCTAGTCTTTTATACTAGTTTGTCTCGTATTTCTCTCTTGCTTGTCGATCTCTGACTTTACTAATCATTTGTTTGTTTTTCACATCAATTCACACCTTTCCGCTATCACGATCCTCAAATCACTATTCCAAGTGTGCAACTCCCATGTAATGATCTAGGTGTATACAATGTGCTCTTCAGTGATATAACAAAGAACCACAGAAACTCTGTTTTTGCAAAGGGTGTGACCAATGTTTTCAAAATCGGACCGTTCATCGAACCGAAAAATTGTCCAGGTTACGGGTTACCGGTTCAACCGTCGGGTCAACCGGAATCAAACCGTAATGTCATAATTATGTAATTAATAAATTTAATAATATATGTTATTAATATTTTAAATTTAAAAAATTATACAAAAATTACTAAAAATTATATAAAATTTTTTTACAAAATATAAATTTTTTTAATATACAAAACTTCAAGAAAAAAAATACAACCACAGTCCATAACCATCACCACCGCACCTTCACCACCACTGCCGACCATCTTCCTAACCAACAGAACCCCAGCCGCACCATCACCACAGTCCATAACCCCCACGCCTTCACCACGACCCCAGCCGAACCCAAAGCCACCGCACCTCCACCGTAACCATCCTCTCCCACAATCACCACCGCCCGTCGCTTCCACCGTTCCATCGCACCGCCACCATCATCACCCGAACCCCTACCTTCATCTAGTCCATAACTCCACCAGCCAACGCCGACCCCTAACCCTCTACCAGCACCGCCGACCACAGCCGTGCCCCCTCATCCGACCACACCCATCTCTCTCTCTCATCCGCTCGACTGTATCACCACCAACCACCGACCATACCACCAGCACCTCCATCTCCGTCCCCGACGCACCAGTGCCTCAATGGCTCAATCCTCCCTTGCGTCGCCATCGCCGAGTTACCTTGACAACGTAGGGAAAATGGGAAAATGGAAAGGGAAAATCTCAGATCTGAGAATGAGAAATGAGGGCTTCCTGTCTCATTACGTAGGGTTTTTTTTATATATATATAAGTAAAGGCGAACCGGTCCGAATCGGTGACCCAGTGACGGGTTGACCGGTTCACCGGTTGAACCGCCCGGTTCGGACGGTTTTGCCTTTTAAGCCCGGTTTTGAGGTTGAAACGGTTTCTAGGGTTCAACCGGACCGTTCCTTGGACTGGTCGACGGTTCAACCGGTTGAACCGTCCGGTCCGGTCTGGTTTTGAAAACCTTGGGTGTGACAATATGCAAATATCTTTAATTTTGAATAATAAGATCTCACACAAATGAGAATGACTTGAGTCACTCAATAAGCTCTCCAAGATTCTATGATTCTATGTCAAAATTCCTTGCATTGCAATTAGAAAATACAAAATTTATAAACTAATGCAAGACCGAAGAAAATCGGGTAACTAGTTAGCCAATCAAGTCTAATGAACGGTTAATGTTTTAGAGCCAATTTACAAAAGTTTTAAACACCATTGTGTTTCAATGCTGAATGATTGTACATTTACTATTTGAATGGTTAGGCTGCTAACCCAACATGAAACGTAGAAAAGAATTGAGTACATTATATTATTTGGTTGGATCTAAAACAAGAATTACTCATTGAATAAGAGAAGAAATTTCTAAATTTAAAATTAAATATATCATTGATAAAAGATGAATGATAAGGGTCTGTTACATATCGTATATGTAGAGCTAGAAAACTACTAATTCTTATACTACTTCTAATAGAATTAGGAAAATAGGAAAATAGAAAAATAGAGAAATTCGGAATAAATTAAAATTGAAATTTTTTGCAAAATTGAAAACTAGACAAAATAAATAGAAAATAGCCACAAACAACATCCCATTCTGATTTTTCTATTCAAAGTATTTGACAATCTAAAACTTATCATAAATAGTAAAAAAAAAAGTCAAATTATGTCTAATTGAAGGCCAAAACAAGCGAATTTGACCAAAATCCAGCATCAGTCGCTAAATAACGAGTTGAGTTCGTTGTGCCGTTTGAGATCAAAATAGGATGGTTTCAGATATAGGTATGTTGAAGTAACTAGTTTCAACACGCTTTTCGTAAACGATTTCAACTACTTTCATAATATAATTTGACTTCAATTTAGACTTCTTGCATTTTTATTATTCTAAGAACTCTTCAATCACTTATTTTACATTAGTTGCGTTCAAACAACCAAGTCACTGATTTGGCTCTCCACTTCAAACAAGCCAGTGCAATGGTCTCTGGAACTTAAAGGTAAAAAATTCACATTGCTATGGTAGTCAAAACTAAAAATTACAAGGGTATAACCCTATAAAAAAACCAATAGGAAAGACTAAAAGTACACTCTAACCATTAATGTATGTAATGCATGTTATGTGTATTTGTTTATACTTTTAACCAAATGAATTGGCGACATACAAAAGCCGTGGAAAATAATTTTTCACAATAAATATGAAAATGTTTTTTGTTCTCACAATCTCCCATTTAGCAATTTCATGACAAAAAAAATTACAATATAAATCCAAATTACATTTTTCTAAAATATTCC
This sequence comes from Nyssa sinensis, assembly GCA_008638375.1. Taxonomy (NCBI): domain Eukaryota; kingdom Viridiplantae; phylum Streptophyta; class Magnoliopsida; order Cornales; family Nyssaceae; genus Nyssa; species Nyssa sinensis. Next base: position 25,377,105 of record CM018042.1, read on the forward strand.
AAAACCAAAAATAGATCACGAATCTATTAGAATCCACTAAATAATATGTGCTAACTTTCACCCAACTGGTCTAGAGGATTTCCAAACAATGTGAGAGAAAGGAGCCACTTTGTGAGTAAAGGGGTTTTGGATTTGTGAGTGTTTTCATTCTTATAATCTCCTTTGATTCATAATAGATTTGTAGAAAATATAATAATAAAGTTACTGTTAATCTAAATTTATTAAAACAGTGTTGCCAAATGAAATTAAGGAAAATCAGAAACTGTTTTAAGAAAACAGAATCCGTTGTTTGGAAATTTACAGAAAATAGAAACTTACAGAAATTTACAGAAAATGGTTTTAAAAGGAAAACAATATAATAATTTTCCAAAACAGGAATAGAAAATTGTAAAACCAGAGAATGCAGTATAAGAAAAATAAAATCTGTAAACACTTACAGAATCTGGAAAACTAGAGGATCAAGGATTGTGTTTAACACAATGTCCTTAAGACGAATTACGACCCTCGCAGTGGTACTTATGAGCTCTTGGTCGTCCGTCCCCCAGGATACAATGATCAACGCACTTGAAGGTGAAGCACTCAAACTTCAGTGCACAACGAACTAGATAGTGACTTGAAACTCTCTCAAAACTGACGCACAAAATGTATATTTCTGAACGAATCTATATGCAATGAATGTGTGTATTTTTATAGACTTCTTCATAGCTGTTTGGTACAGTTATAAAGGTTTAATTGTGTCTGTTCATGGTGAACAGACATAGTTGCACCTAGAAAAAGATGATTATTCAGTCAAAATTCAAATTAACGCAATCGCAAAATGACGTCATTTTGGATTTAAACCAAAAAACGTACTCGCAGAACGGTGACGTTTTTAGTTTTAATTAATCTGGAAACTAAACGACAATGTTTTCATTTGTTTTTAATAGTAACAAAACGACAACGTTTAATGAAAAATTATTTAAATTAATTTTTTCCAAAAAGATATATATACGATGGGTCAAGCCCAAGCCCAAGCCCGAACCAGACCCGGTTTGATACGGGGCGGTGGTGCGCGTGTGTGGTGAACCAAGCATATGCTAGGTCCTCCCTCTTTCACAAAACTTGGGTACCACTTGGGGCCCAACCCCTCCTCCAAGGTAAGTGTATATATACTCTTTAAAAGCCTTGTACTCATCTTATGTGGGATACAAGCTTTTTGCAAAAGTTTCAAACTTTTGTTACCATTTTCAAGTGGTGATGTTTGGAGGCAATTTCTCATTCACTCCTTAATGGTTTTGAGCAACCCAATATATGATCTTAATCTCTTCATAAAGGAGAACACATTCTCATGTGGACCCACTAAAATTAATGTGTGGGACCCACTTTAATTTTAGCTCAAAGATAGCTAATTATTATGCTCAAAAACCATTTTTTCCAACAGTTACAACCTCGATCTCTAACATCTTAAACTTTTAGATGAATTAGTGATTTATTCATGGTATCAAAGCAGGCCAATGGTCTTGAGTTCAAATCTCACCATTACTCTTATAAAATGAATTGACATGTGTAGGCTTAAAAATTGGCCACATGTGAGGGAGCATGTAGAGAATATAATAATAAAGTTACACCCTCTCTAATAGCTTAAGCTTTTAAACGAGTTGATGATTTCTTCAAGATTGATCATCACCGCTTGTGAATGTTCTTCATTTTGCTATGTTTTGTTTGATTTTGCACTTTTTTATTTTATTTATTACTTCCGTTTTATAACATATGTAATTCATGTTGCGTGTATATGTTTATAATTTTTTGTCAACACAAGTAACTATAAAGTATTCAACATAAGCAAAGGGTTTCTGTTGAATCACTGAGATATTAGCTGCAAATCTCTGTAATTGGGATTCTTTCCTATGTTAGCTCCTTCCTATTTTAGGAATGTGGAGCTGTAAATGAGCTGTTGTTAGAGGGTGTAAAGCCTATATATTTGTGGTTTGTATTAACCTAAAACTATGAATAAAAAAAAAAAAAATCATCATTAACATGGTATCAGAGCCACGGTTCATGCTCTGCGCCCTTCATCGGAAGAGAGTCTCGAATAGAGCTCTATTCTGAACAGAGTCTCCGACTCTGAAATCAGTTGGAAAATCTGCCTTATCAGATCAAAAAAAGAAGAAAGGGGGCCCCCGATCTCACCCCTCATGATTCGCAGCACCCCTTCGTCGTCGCCAACAGCAACAACCACAATTGTTGATCAATAACATCCTTCACCGTCACCAATAGCGGATCGTCTTCGCACACCAATAGCAAATCTAGAAAAAAAAAATGAGTGCATCTTCGGGGCTCAAATTTGTTCCTATAATTGTTCAGTCAAAAAATGTATTCAATGCAAGGATCACTCTTACAGAATCAAACTATGATGTGTGGTCTTAAATTATGGAGATGCACATTGCTGAACGAGAGAAATTATCCTACATCCGTGGGAAGAAAGAGCCACCTGCAGAATCAGATGATGGTTATGACAAATGGCAAGCTGAGAATCAAAAAGTCAAGAGATGGTTATTAATGTCGATGTCTCCAAACATTATAAAGCGTTATTTATGTTTATCTACTGCTCGTGATATTTGGAGTGCCCTAGCAAAAGCATTCTCTAGTGACAGTGATGAATTGCAAGTTTTTTCCTTGAATCAAAGAGCCTTTGCTACAAAACAAAATGGAAACCACTCTAGGTCTATTATGGAGAGTTGACCGAAATATTCCAAGAACTTGATCATCGTGATAAAATCATCATGAAGCACCCTAACAATGTTCAAGCATACAGAAAGTCTATTGATCGACTTAGGGTACACATTTTTCTTACAGGATTAGATGGCAATTTTGAACAAATTTGTGAAAAAATTCTACAAAGAAGTTCAATTCCTGATATCGAAAAATGTTACTTTATTGTTCGACGGGAGGCAGTGCGTCAAACCTCTCTAAGCCCTGCAAATCCTAAAGCTTCCGCGTTAGTCACCAAGAATCGGTCCCTTCATCCGAAGGCTGAAAATACCATGGAGAAGTCATCCATCAAGTGCACCCATTGCCAAAAAATTGAGCATACGAAGAACAAATGTTTCAAGCTGGTGGGTTATCCAAACTGGTGGGATTATAATCACTCGAAGAAAAATCAAAAAGTTCCTTCCACTGGAGCAATTGTTACAACAAAAACTGAAGATGCAGTAACTAACCAAGCCTCAACACTGGTAATTCCTTCAAACAATGGTGGTAAGGCTTTCAATATTTCTACACATGTTTTGAATAGTACATGGGTAATTGATTCTGGTGCCACAGATCACATGACATTTGATTGTAGACAAGTCTCATCCCTTCAATCCTCCAATCAAAAATTTGTCTCTACTGCCAATGGCGCTTCCACACTAGTCATTGAGGAAAGATCTTTGACCTTAACTGATACCTTAAATTCAGATTCTGTTTTAGTTGTTCTATCTTTAGATTATAATCTTTTGTCTGTTTCTCAAATAACAATTACCTTATCTTGTGTTATAATTTTTTGGCCTAATTTTGTGAGTTTAAGGACATCCAAACTAAGAAGACGATTGGTTGTGGTATTAGGCGAAGGAAGCTATATTACTTGGACTTGAAATCACAGAGCATTAACAGTTTCCGACAAGCTTTGACAGTGGGAAGAGTTGAGAGGAACAAACAGGAAGCAGAAATCTGGTTATGGCATCACTGTTTGGGGCATGCTTCATTTGGATATCTAAAAAAATTATTTCCCAGGTTATTTCTACACGTTGATGTGTCTAGTTTCCAGTGTGATGTTTGTCAACTTGCGAAAAGTCATCGTACTTCATTTCCATTACAATTGAATAAAAGTCCGCTTCTATTTATGCTTATTCATTCTAATGTCTGGGGTCCATCTAAAGTTCCTACTTTGGGTGGATCACGATGGTTTGTAATGTTTATTGATGATTGTACCAGAATGACATGGGTATGCATGATGAAATCCAAAAGTTACGTGAATTCACTATTCAAGAGGTTTCATAAAATAATTTAAACTCAGTACAAAATAAAGATTCAAGTTCTTCGCAGTGACGATGGTGGAGAATATTAGAGTACTAAACTTCAACAATATTTGGAAGACCAAGGGATGCTTCATCATACTACTTGTTCCAACACACCCCAACAAAACGGGGTGGCAGAGTGAAAAAATGGACACTTGTTGGAGGCCGTCCGATCTTTGTTAATCAATGTTTATATGCCATTATCTTATTGGGGAAAAGGTCTCACTTCTGCAGCTTATTTAGTCAATCGAGTACCCTCAAGCACCCTCAATTTCAAAACACCGTTCCAAGCCCTCACTGAAGCCATGATTGCCCCACATGTTCCCAATTTACCCCATCGTGTCTTTGGATGTGTGGTATTTGTTCATCTCCACAAGCAGCAACGCACAAAATTAACTCCTCAAGCATTACGATGTATTTTTGTTGGGTATGCCACACATCAAAAGGGCTACTGGTGTTACCATCCTCCAACACATCGATTATTTGTCACAATGGATGTCATTTTTCATGAAGACACCATGTACTTTCCCGAGCCTAAATTTCAGGGGGAGTACTAGAAGGAAATTCAAACTCTCAACTATGGTGAAAATGATAACCAATATGTTGTCAACTTGGATTTAAGTGGTATGATATTAGATCAAAGTGGTGATAAACACCCAATAATTGAAGAAGTTGTTCTATCTCTAGCTCAGCCTGAAACTGAAAGTTTTGAGAATATGGTTCCACCTTCATCCGACATACCACACCAATCTCTTACTGAAGATGTTCCTGATACTCACAAAAGACAATTACCCCATCGTCACACCAGAGGTATTCCTAAATCCACATATGAACCTGAACTATCTAGCAAAGTTAAATATCCTATGAGTCATTATGTGTCTAACCATCGTTTGTCAGAATCAAACATGTCATTTGTGAATCCATTATCTGTTGTATCTATTTCTAACAGTGTGCAGGAAGCCTTAGCTAATCCCAGATGGAAAGCAGCTATGAATGAGGAAATGAAATCTCTACAGAAAAATGAAACATGGGATCTTGTTGACCTTCCACCAGGGAAGAAACCAGTTGGATGCCAGTGGATTTACACTGTCAAATACAAAGTTGATGGCATTATTGAACGCTTTAAAGCTTGATTGGTGGCAAAAGGGTATACTCAAACCTATAGGATCGAGTATATAGAGACATTTGCATCTGTAGCCAAGATCAACATAGTGCCCCTTTGTCTCTAATAACAAATCTAGATTGGCCATTGCAATAATTTGATGTGAAAAATGCATTTCTGCATGGAGAATTGTTTGAAGAAGTCTATATAGATCTACCACTAGGATGCATGATACCAGAAAAACATAATTAGAAGGTTTGCAGACTGAACAAATCTCTATATGGGTTGAAGCAATCTCCAAGAGCTTGGTTTGGACGATTTACAAAGGCCATGAAAAACTTTGGATATCAACAAAACAACTCAAACCACACTTTGTTTTTGAAGAAGAAACAAAGGAAGATCACTGTCCTTATTGTATATGTAGATGACATGGTAGTCATAGGAAATGATCCAGAGGAAAGAAATGCTTTACAAGCATACTTGGCCAAGGAATTTGAAATGAAAGATCTAGGTACTTTAAAATATTTTCTTAAGATAGAAGTGTCACGATCAAGTAAAGGCATTTACTTATCACAAAGGAAATATGTCTTAGACCTACTACAAGAAACAAGAATGTCAGCATGTCAACCAGCTGATACACCTGTTGAAGGAGGCTTAAAATTATGTATCAAGAGTGATCAGGCTCCAGTGGACAAGTGGAGATACCAAAGACTCATTGGCAAGTTAATGTATTTAGCTCACACAAGATCAGATCTTGCATATGCATTAAGCATTGTCAGTCAGTTCATGCATAATCCTAGCGAACAACACATGAATGCAGTTATGCGCATTTTGAGATATCTGAAGTCTGCTCTAGGAAAAGGAATTTTATTCTCTAAAAATATAGTGGAACAAACCATAGATGTATACACTGATGTTGACTAAGCTGGAGACAAGAATGATATGCGATCCACTTCAGGGTACTTCACCTTTGTAGGTGGCAATCTTGTTACATGGAAAAGCAAGAAACAAAATGTTATTGCTCGCTCGAGTGGAGAAGCTGAACTTAGGGGAATGGCACTTGAAATCTGTGAAGGATTATGGCTAAAGTTTCTCCTACAGGATTTGGGATATTCACCAAATAAACTAATTCAATTATATTGTGATAATAAATCAGCACATGACATGGCTTATAATCCTGTTCACCATGATCGAACAAAATATGTTGAGGTTGACAGATTTTTCATCAAAGAGAAATTGGAGGAAAAGATTTTGGAACTACCAGTGATTCGATTAGAAGAATAGTTGGCTGATATTCTCACCAAAGCAGTATCAAACCGAGTATTCTCAAAGTTCTTAAGCAAGTTGGGCATCTGTGACATCTATGCACAAACTTGAGAGGGAGTGTTGAATCACCGAGATATTAGTTGCAAATCCCTGTAATTGGGATTCTTTCCTATGTTAGCTCCTTCCTATTTTAGGAATGTATAGCTGTAAATGAGCTGTAGTTAGAGGGTGTAAAGCCTATATATTTGTGCTTCGTATTAACCTAAAACTACGAATAAAAAATATTTTTCATCATTAAAGGTTTCTTCTTTAGAATCATACTCGATAACTTAGTTTGCTTCGTCTTGAAGTTTTTACTGGAATAGAAAACTAGTCTAATAATTATCATCTCATAAACTTTCAAATGAATTGGCAACATACAATAAGAGAATATTTTTTTCTCACAATCTCTCACTTAGCACTTTCATGATAAAAAATAAAATGATTTTTTACAATATAAATCCAAATTACATTTTTCTAAAATATTTCAAAAACCAAAAAGCATATCACGAATCTATTGCGACTAACTTTCACCCAACTAATCTAGAGGATAGTCCAAACAGTGTGATATCTGTACAAAAAAGATGAAAGTGAGGCATATATATACTTGAGAAGAATCAATATTGGTGGAGGCAATGAGTAATGTACTAATAACGTGAGCCTAAAACAATATAAATGTGGACTATGAGAACCTTCAAAAGTACCAATTATAGAAGGTATATGCCCAAGTATTGGATGGTTAATATGAGCCAACAGGGTGATGAAAAGATGGGCTCCTAATCCACTTCAAAGGAAGCAGAATAGTCTTTGTTTTCATATATATATATATATTTGCCGATAATATGGTAGCATTGTAAGGCTGTAAGGAATCAAAAACCAGAAACATATTCTCAAGAATTATCTATCCAATATTTCAGAAGCTTAAACTAAACATTATTTTAACAAAAATGGAATCTCATTTCTAAGAAAGAATGCTGGCGTTCCTGCGTGATTGAGGCATGACTAGCTCCGCTCATTTCTATTAGTAATTTGGTTATTTGTAGTTATTTCATATATATATATGGAATCCTATTCTCACTTCTCAATCACACAATTTCACTCCAAAAGGTACATTATTAGGACATTAAATAATATATATTCAGAGTGCAAGTGTATTGTGGGGAGCTCTAATAACATTTTTCTATATATATATATATATATATATATTTTGTATAACCAAAATAATTACTTATTTGTGTTCATCTTCTAATGTGATAAAAGTATATATCGTATTTGAAATTAATCAAGAAATTTAGTTCTTTAATTTAAAGTTTGAATAATAGTTATGACTATCCATGTCATTAGAGGTTAAATTGGATAACCTTTTTAGGTGTACCTAGGATATATATATATATATATGTGTGTGTGTGTGTGTGTGTGTGTGTGTGTGTGCGCGCATGCATGCACACACATACATTTGTTGCGGCTACTTCCAATGTGTTCAACATTTGTCAAGTTTATATGGTATTCACTCTATCGTTAAAATTGTAAAGACTGTTACACATGTGACAAATTCATAAAATAACTTCTTATTTTGTAAACATTCAAAAACAGATGCTAACTTATTGTTACTCAATCACACATGCTTTAAATTTTTAATTATGTTATACTTTTCTTAAATTTTTATCCAAATTTTACATTCTAAATGATGTAATGCTATATTATTGATAGTACATTAAATCTTGTAACTAGTGTTACACACTGCCAGATCATTGACAAGTCATTTGGAAAGTGTAGCATTACTCTTTAAGTTATTTTTGGTAAAATTTAATTATATAGAGATTACAAGACTCTTCATCTCCTACTACAATATTAAATTGGGTAATGCTATTAAGAGATCGTTTGCATATGCGAACGAGTCTTCTATCCATTAGATCACTTAGTAATTGAGATGTATTTGAATATTGAAGTAGTTGTATTGAATAAAAATCTTATCCTTAAGTAATCTAATAGATAAGAGACTCGTTTATATATGCAAACGAGTTCTTAATAATATTTTTGATGATATTACTAATAATAATGAGTAACAAAGCATCGCTGCAAATTCATGAAGCCAAACACACAAGGGTAAAAAGATAAATTGGACATGAATTCATTACCCTAGGTTGGTTGTGCATATGCACGCAATCTTTGAAAATGGTCTTAAAATGTTTGGAGTATATTTTAAATCATCTCGATTGAATTGACAAAAGTTTCTCTATGTTAAAATATATTTTTCAAGTTTATGGCGTCAATAGCAATCAAGAAAAAGCTGAAATTGGATGAATTGTGCACATTTAAAAAAAAAAAAAATAGAGGAGTTCATTTGTTCATTCACTAGGTAGTTTGTAAATTGCGTATTATTATTATTTTTTTGAAAATAGTATAAAAGAGGTTGTATTAACATAATTAATGGCGAGACTTTTTAATTGCAACTTTTCAAAAAAAAAGAACTATAATTTTTTCTTAAAATATTTTGACCTTATAATTTACAAAATCAATTAGTTATACGTACGGCCTTGTTGCATCAAAACCCAAAGATGCTTGTTGCATGCAGTTCTTTTATATATGCATAGAACTTGATCATCTGTGTGTGTGTGTATATATATATATATATATATATATATATATATATATATTCATTGCTTGTTGACAAGAGAAAATATGTTTTTGTTTTTATAAACAATAGGGTATGAAACTTAATAATGTCTTTTCCATATTGACTTGAAATTACTGTTAGTTATAGTTTGATAACATGACGCAACAGCATTGATTTGAAACATTTAAGTGCTACTGGGTATTTTTGTTCACTTGTTTAGGCAACAACAGAGAATATAAGGAAACGTAATTAATGAAGAGAGGAAAGGAGGGAGAGAGGTGGGTGGGGTAGCTTACAAGGGCGCACCCAAAAAATGCCATCCGACTCGGACCATTTTTAATGGACTCATCCTTACATAGTGGGGACCTTTTCACCTTTTCTTTATCTTTTTCTTCTCCTCGTAACTGAAGTTTCTAATAAGAAAATATAAGTTTTGGGTCATACAATTTATATATATATATATATAATTAATTAATTAATTAGGACTAGTTCAATTAATTATCATGTCTTTTTCATTAAAAAGAGGTTATGAATTCAAATTGCACTCTTCTCATTAGAAGGATATGAGAATTATTTTTATCCAATCATGAATTATAATGAGTTAGGCTGATTTACCTAATACTCGTCACTTCCATCAAAATACACACATTTTGTATGGATGTTGTATGAAACTTCTATTTGCAAAGCATTTTTACATTCTTTTTTATTTTTGAATAAATTACATTGATATTTTATACCTTACTTAACAAAATAGAAATACTCCCTCCAATCATTTTTTTTTTCAAAACAACAAAACCATCCCTTCTATTTTTTTTTTTTTTACATTTTTTTTCAATTTTGATAAATTTCTTCAAATTTTTTTAATTTTTAAATAAATATTAATTAAAACTTTAAATTTATTATAATATAAAATGAAATAAGTTATTTACCTTAAATTTACTTTTATATAAAATATAAAAAAATTCTTTAGAAAAATTTTGTCAAAATTGAATAAATGCAAAAAGAAAAACATAAAAGGGATAATTTTGTTATTTTGAAAAAGAAGTTTGATTGTAGGGAATATTTATAGTTTGTCAGCAAAAATAAAAGACGTCAGTGTAATTTTAAAAATTTCACAAAAAATCAATTATTATTAAAAATTTAAGAGAATGTCAATATAATGTACCTTTTTTTTTTTATCATGACTAAACCATTGTGTGCTAGTTACAAAATCGGCTTTGGGGTGTTTGGACTTTTGGAGGTTCAATTCCTTCTTGAGTTTTTCTTTAATGCCTTTGCTTCTACATAATCACACTTCTTCTCATATACTAAGTAAATACATGCATCTATTTTGCAATTAAGACTTCACACTTGCGTCTTCTGTCACACAAACTAGCACGTATTGATGGTAAGAGCATTGTACTCGAGTCAATAACATAAGCTTCTTTAATTGGTAAGAACATTGCACTCAAGTCATGATATAAGCTGTGAGTTACGTGTTTATGTGTTCAATGCTCATTAACTCAGTACAATAAATAATTTTTTTCTTAAATCATGGTCCTACTGACAATGGCAACATTTGGAAGTTGATTTCAATGCATCATTTATTTATTTGTTGGCAAACAAAACATAATTCAATCTCAAAAAGCATCACACAAGAAGATAGAAAAAAGAATAAATTATACTAACCTTTATTAAGGTTTCTGACAATTACACTGATCACTTTAAGATTTTTAAAATTACACTGACTTTTTTATTTTACCTGACAAACTACAAATACTCTTTTTCAGTTAATTTTTTTTTTTTTCAAAATGACAAAATTGTTTCATTTCTTGTTTTTTTTAATACATTTTTCTATTTTTTTTAATTTTCAAATAAATATTGATTAATATCTTAAATTTATTTTTATATAAAAAAATTAATAAAATGTTTTAAAAATTGGAGGAAAAAAAATCAAAAATATGAAAGGGACACTTTCATCATTTTGAAAAAAATTGACTAAAAAATGATATTTGTAGTTTATTAGTAAAAATAAGAGAAATCAGTGTGATTTTAAAAATTTTAAGAGATATTAGTATAATTATCAAATATTACAAGAGAAATTATTATAATTTTATCAATAAAAAAAGAAAAGAAAAGAAAAGAAGTGAAGAAACACTATCAAGTAAAATGTACAATTATATATCATTTCTGAAAGTCACCTTGACCTTGCAAGACAGTAAACTATTCCTTTTGAAATTGCAAAATCTATATATATATATATATATATTTCTGAAAGTCACCTTGACCTTGCAAGACAGTAAACTATTCCTTTTGAAATTGCAAAATCTATATATATATATATATATATATATATATATATATGGAGAGAGAGAGAGAGAGAGAGAGAGAGAGAGAGAGAGAGAGAGAGAGAGAGAGAGAGAGAGAGAGAGAGAGAGAGGACAAGAAGAAAACAGTAGCGTATCTTTGAGTCAGCCACCTGAGGGGCGGATGTCAATTTTCCACAATTATAATGTTGATGTTGCTATCCATGTCGAGATAGACAGAGAAAGGGGGGAACGGAACACGGCCACGGATTTCGAATTTTTTGGTTTTAGTGGAAGGGCTCATGTAGACAAGTTGGTGGCGATGTGGGACAACAAAAAGGGAATTGAACTTTGGAACCTTCTTCCCTGTAATGACTACTACTGCTACTAGTAGCATCCTAGCCATCTTTCTCTTTTTCTTTTATTTTTTCATTTTTTTATTTTTTATTTTTGTAATACAACGTTAGAAATGAGAAACTTAACTACTGCTTAGTCTGAGATAGGGCACTAAACACATTCGAATCAGTGATAATTAAAATTTTATTTATTAAAAAAATTAGCAGATCAGATCAAGTTTTGTATAGATATACGACTTTTTAATTTGTTAATTATCAAATATTTTATTCAATAATAATATTAATATATATTATACTATAACATGTATACCATGTGTAAAATTAAAAGGGGCAGAGCTATTGGCACTCCACATGCATGTGTATTCTTGCACTCCAAAAAGTATATGATTGATCATTAAAAACATATTTTTTTGTTGGAGTGTAATTGTACAAAAAGGAGCTCAAATATCGGTTCCTATAATTTAATATTCAACGTGTTATAAAAATTTAAAATATTTTTTTAACATAATATATATAAAAAAGTCTATATATATATATATATATATGTTAAATTTGATCGGATCATAAACAGATCAATTTTTTTAACCCATATTCAATATATTTAAGTAAACGAATTTTTAGATTCGGATCGAATGATCATATTAAATTCACTGTACCATATCTAGATAATTAGACTAGATTCAGATTAAGATTTAATTCATTTGACAACCTTAAGAGTGGTTTCTTGGACCATTATGCTAAAGCTTATCCCATGTAAGCTTTCATCCTTTGGTTGCTTTGTAGACAAAACTAGTTGGTGCCGGGGAAATTGACCCCCTCAAAAAAGAAATTAAATTCAAAAGTTTTCTTAAATTTTGCAAAAGAAAATTGCCAACATTCTCTCAACTCAATTATGGCTGGAAGAAAGTGAATCAATTGAGTTAACTAGTGAAAGATTTCTTAAAATAAGTTCATACAAACTAAGGTGGACATTATAACACCAAAAGTCCGAAAGTGTCAAGGTGTCGTAAACATTTTATTCTTAATGACAAATTTGTCTCACTAACCCAATCAAGCAAACCATCATCAGTCACACCCCACTAACCCACTCTATTCAATCTTCAAAATTAACTCCAGTCCTCCGATGCACCGCTATCTAACAAGATCAAACCACCGTCCAACAACAAGCATAAGTGAGTGTTGGGTTGGTGCAGTTGTGGGTGGAAGAGCTTGTGTTTATTAGAGAGAAGTTGGGTCTTATATTAAATTATGAAAAATATTACGGTGAGTCGTAAGAACGGAAATTCGTAATCTAATTGATGCGTGTAATTGACGCACCAATATCAGTGGCATAAAGCAACCTAGAACAAGTATTATGGCCTTCCTTATTTATATGGCCCTTGCTTTGCATGTGGCATAAAGCAGAACCTTTTTTTTTTATTTTATAATTATGATCTCATTTTACAAAAGGGTTATAATGAAATAAATGACCATTAAATATTAAAGAAATAGAGAGTTTTTTGGTAGAAAATTTTCTCTGTCTGAAAAATATTCCTTTGTTGCTATGTTTTTTTAGCTGTGTATTTTTTTTCTATACAAATATATATATATATATATATATATATAGTTTTATGAATGTTGGAGTATTATCACTTTCTTAAGGAACAAAGGTTGCTTGATACATTTTTAAAAACATGTGTAATATTTTTTTTTTTGAAGGAATATTTTTTCAAATTTCTGTGTTTGGGTTCTCTGTCCATGTTTAGTGGATAGAGAATTTTTTATAAAAAAATTTCTGTTAAAAAAAACACGAATTTTTTTTACAAAATTTCTTATGTAATATAGATTTTGTTTGATATATCTCGATTTTTAAAATTCAAATATATAATTTTTAAGAAAAACGGACTTATAAATTATAAGTTATTTAATTCTGAAATTTCAAAACCAAAAAGTGATGGCATAGCATAGGCTAGGAGTAGTTGGGGCGGAAGAGATTTGTTTTTTCAGTGTTTTTGAAAGAAAATCGTATTTTTGTCAAGAAAATGGTTAGGGACTTTTGGAGTTAAAGTACTTTTGTTAGATTTTAGGCTAATTAAATACTTTGCAAGGGACTTATTATTGAATTCTTTTATTTAAACTCAGTTCAATTAGAGATTCTAAGATCGATGAGATATAAACAAGTCAAATTTAAACATATTTTAAAATTTGTTAATTTATTAAACTCAGTTCGAACTCGACTCGACAAAACTAATAAGTATTCTAATATGTTATAATAAAAAAAATCAATAGACTTAGAGTCGATTAGAGGTTCATTAGTAATCAGTCCAAGACATAAATAAGTCAAATTTAATCACAATTTAATTTTTTTTTTATTTTAAGAACTCAAACTTGAACAACCCGTAACCTTCTTCCATTTACAATCCTTAACATTATCACCATTTTCTTTAATCAATCCTTAACATTATCATCATTTCGAGATATTCACAAACCAAGAGAATCAAAGAAAACCCCTTCTTCATTGGAAATAATGGTTCATTTCCTAATGTCATGTGGTAGAGTTAAGATTTTGGCATATGGTTCACCTTCCAATTGAACCAAGAAACAAATTCTCAAAGATTGATGTAACGACGTCCATTATCTACTCGTTTACAGAACCCCTAATATATATATATATATATATATATATATATATATATATATATTATCTTTAGTTTATATTACAAAATCATATCTTAGTGAAAGTGGGAGAAGAAAATTTATTGAAATTTTTTATCCTCAATCTAGTGGAAATCAGGCTGGTCTAATCAGACTCTAGCTTTGTGTATGTGTATGTGGTTTAGCCAATAAGCTTCAATCACAAAGAACAATTATTAACTTAATAATAAGACATTGCTTGTTAATGCGTAATTAGCATGCATGCCTCATTTGTAAAAAAAGGGTTGTCATTGTAAATTCAAGTATGGAAACATTGTTAGTTTTCTTCATTAATCACATTAAATACTTCCCTCTAAAGGATCATGTTTCGTATAATTTGAATTCGGTTTGGTTCCACTCGAGAAATTATTGAATAGCCGGCCAATCAAAAAACGTCACATGTACAATATATTGAGTTTTTAGAATACAAAAAAGTAGTTTTTGTATTCTTGTATTGCCGTGTGTACAATATGTTGGATCTTTAATTCTGATTGAGTCAATGGTTCCAAATCATTTAATAATTTTTGCCTTTTTGTCAAAATATGCTTGACAACATGTTGGCCGCGAAGTTGTCATATCCGGCAGCAGTTGGGTCATTTTCCGGTGAACCCAGCCACTACACCTTCCAAGTGGGAGGAGCATAGGATAATACAAGTGCATAAGACATCATTAGAATGTGCTGTCGGGCATCACTCTAAGCACATCAATCAATTCCTTTTCCATCCCCA
The DNA here is from genome assembly GCA_008638375.1 of Nyssa sinensis. NCBI lineage: Eukaryota > Viridiplantae > Streptophyta > Magnoliopsida > Cornales > Nyssaceae > Nyssa > Nyssa sinensis. The sequence continues at coordinate 25,392,208 of CM018042.1, forward strand.
TAAGAAGTGTGTTCATGGGCGTCAATTGAAACACTCACAAGTCCTAAGGCTTCAACACAAATCATCTGAACTCACTCTCTTTTCTCTCTTGAAAAAAAAAATAGGAACAAGAGAGAAAATGGTGAAGTTCTCTAAGCAGTTTGAGGGTCAGCTTGTTCCTGAATGGAAAGAGGCCTTTGTTGATTATTGTCAACTCAAAAAGGACCTCAAGAAGATCCATCTTCTCAATGATAACAACAATCCCACCAAGCAACAACAAAGCTCTAAGCCCAACACCTTCTTCTCTTCTCTAAGAAAGCTCTCCTTATTTGGCCATCAACAAAGAGAACATGGGATCATTCAAGTACAGTACTCTCCCTCCTTATTCTGTTTCTGTATGCATATATGTAGTGTTATATATCTAATGTGGCTTATGTTGTTGATTAGGTTCATAAAAACTGGAATCATCCGCGAGTAACGGGGACTTGTACGAGACTGAATTGTTGGAGCAATTTACTGATACTGATGCAGCCAATGAATTTTTTGCATGTTTGGACCTCCAACTTAACAAAGTGAATCAATTTTACAGAACAAAAGAGAAAGAGTTCCTTGAGAGAGGGGACTCGTTGAAGAAACAATTGGAGATTCTCAGTTGAGCTTAAAGCTGCAATCAAGCAACAGCGTGGGAAAGGAGCTTCTTCCCAGGACTCCAAGGAGGATGACTCCATTTCTGGCACCATTTCTTGCGGTATTAAACATATTTCCTCTGTTTTGACAACAGAAATGAAAAAGAAAATGTATATTAACTTGGCTTTGATATCCATTACAGAGGTTCCTTTCCTTGTTTCCAATTTTTTTAATCTAGAGTACTAGTAACCACATTATCTTGTAATACTAAAACACACACACATATATGACCCTATATATGCATACCCTTTTTTTTAGCTCCATTAACAAAGAATTAATCTAATTCATGGGTTTTTTTTTACCCTTTCTTGTTTTGTCACAAATTGATGATCATCTTCTAATAGATTGTCTTTTTTTTCTTTTTATGGTTACAGATGAGGAGTCCATCAAGGACATAACCGAGCAAGAACAGGGGCAGGAAAACACAACCGATGAGTTCGGCAAAAGTGATGCCCAATTCACGGACTCCCAAACAGATGAAATGGGAAAATCAATAAGAATGAAAAGATACGAAGAGAGAGTGAGGAATTTCTCGGGTGGTGTGATCAATTTCCAAGGAAAAAACTTAAGAATAAACATTCCTCTGACCAACCCAACTCGTACATTCTCAGCAATCACTTATTTACTTTGGGATGATTTGGTGAATCAATCATCAAAAAAATGTGGTCCTGAAGGAAATAAACTGCACATCAACAAAACAAAGCTTCATCATGCTGAGAAGATGATTAGAGGAGCTTTTGTTGAGCTCTATAAAGGGTTGAGTTACCTCGAAACTTACAGGTATAAATCATCTTCAAATTAGTACTTTATTTTGATTATGGTCATTAGTGAAAAAAGTAAACTCACATGTTTTCTATGTTTTTAAATGGTTTTCAGGAACTTGAACATGCTTGCTTTTGTAAAGATTTTGAAGAAACTCGACAAAGTAAGTAATGGAGTAACTTTTTAGTTGATCAAACTTTCAAATTACTTTTGCTTTGTTGAATGACCTTTTTTCATTTTTTTTTTTTTTTATTTCTTTCAGGTCACTAACAAGCAAGTCCTGCCCATTTATCTAAAAGTAGTTGAGAGCTCCTATTTTGATAACTCAGACAAGGTAAATCACTGAGCCAAAAAGGCCACAAAGTAAAGCATCCAGTGCCCATGAAACATAGCTTTGTCATTGTTTTCACATGAAAATATTGTCCGCTTCCTAAGAAGCACGGATACGGCCACGAGATACGGATACGACAAGACACGGACACGCAAACACATTATTTCTCAAAAAAAAATAGAACACGGACACGTTAGGGACACGTTGAGTATATATAATTTTTTTATATTTTTTATATGACAATATGATAAAAACCTAATGTTATTTTAATTAAAATTAGCATAAAACACACAAATTTTAAAAATATGATTAAGATATATTAAAATAACAAATTCATTAAATAAAAATTAAAGAACTTCTTTATTTAATCATCAACATTCATGATTCAAATGTCTGGACACGTGTTCGGAAAGTGTCTGAGAGTATTGGTGTCCGACATGTATCCAACACAGACGCGTGAGCCAAAATAGAGTATATGTGCTTCATAGTCTGCTTTACTCTGTCATTCCAATTCATTGGCTTGGCGAGCCTAAGCTCTCGGTCGGATTTGTCCTTCTAGTTTTTAAGTCGAAAAGGTTTCTTCTTTAGTTATATGTGTCATTTACCGTTTTTATAAGTTTATCATGAACATCATTTGCAACTGATGTGGGATGCCAACATCCCCACCTCGGCAGCTCGACTCTTGCACAACCTAACTCGATACCATGTTAAAAGTATTGTCCACATCAACATCATGAAGCATATTTGCATCATATTGTGATTGGAAGATGATTGGATGTGGGGTAACAGATATATCCCATCATCAGATTATTTGTAGACATTTTTAAGTGGCTATCGACTAGTTAAGTGCATTTCCACACAAGGGGTGGCCTTAGATATTGCATGGATTGAGCCAAGATACGGTTGTCTGACACTACAATGGAGTGCAGCTTTGTAAACCAGTTAAAACTTCTAATTAGTTTTGATCAATGGCAGGTTATGAAATTAGCAGATGAGGTTGAGGAAATCTTTGTTAAGCACTTTGCAGAAGATGATAAAAGAAAGGCCATGAAATACCTTAAACCCACTCAGCATAAAGAATCACATGCTGTAACCTTCTTCATTGGTGAGTTTTCTTCCAAATGATTCTGATTGATTAATAATCTTAGAATGCACAGAAAAAGAATTTCAAGATTACATATATAATTGTGGAGATTTCTGGGCTCCACTTAGGTTTAATTGTTTAAAGAATATTTTAAAAAAACAGAAGAACAGAAATTATGGCCCACTAGGCCACTACACCTTGAATCAAAGGGCAGTACAAGGTCTGCTTTTTGGAGGTGGATGATAAAGCTAAGGGCTAAGGGCCCCCGATTCTGGGGCATTATCATGTGATGGACAATCCTCCCCCTCCATGGCTTGAACCTTAAAAGTCCATTAAGATTGAAAGACCACCAAGCTACGTTTCCCCACAAGCAATGTTGGATGAACACTTTTAAATGATATAACAACCCATGTCGGGCATGTATTGGACACGTTTAAGACACTAACGGGGCTGTATTCTAGTACAACACTATTTAGAGAGGGCAAAATCTCCGGTTGGGTCCCTCCTATCCTGCTCCTAATGGGACAGGTTTATAAAGAAAATAAATGAGGTCGACGGGGACGGAGGAAGAGATTAAAACTTGACCTAGGTTCACGAGGGGGATGAATTTAGGTAGTCTACCCGTCCTAAGTGTATAGTTAAATTACATAAATACTTTTCAATATTCTTTTTTTTTTTTAGTAAATGATTTTATTGCTCCCAAAAATGAGGAGAACACCCCAAAACAAGTAAACAACTGCTAAGTAGACGGGCACAGGGTGGGGCTGTGCAGGGTGCGGTTTAAAGGGGCAGGGAACGGCATAACTAGCAGGATGGGACAAGGATGGAGAAGACTCCTTTAGATGGGACAGTGATGGGGAAAGGGTCCCCGAAAAAAAAAACCCAGCCATTGCCAGCCCTGATCTACATATATGACAGATGAACTGAATGACTAAAGCTTATTAAGCCTTTACTTGTGCAGTTAATAAAGAAATTATTAAAATGCCTTGCTGTTCAATCTAAAATATGTTATAAAAGCAGATCAACAATCATGCCAGTAACGCTTGTATCTGAACAAGTATAAGATGGTTAAATTGGTGTTTATCTAAAAATCTATGCTCTCTTATGACTCAACAATAAATAATAACACAATTAATATTTTTTTTTTCAAATGTAAAACCAGGGCTATTCACTGGGTGTTTCTTTGCACTTTTTGCTGGATATGTCATCATGGCTCATATTATGGGAATGTACGGAAGGAGATCCGATACACTTTACATGGAAACTGTTTACCCTGTACTCAGGCAAGTACCCCATTAATTTCATATTCTTAGTAGCATCTTCAATGCATAAATAGTTCAGATGAATTTAACATGTTTTTTTATATGTTACTGATATAAAACAGATATTCTAATTTTGCAGCATGTTCAGCCTACTGTTTCTACACTTGTTTTTGTATGGATGTAACATTGTTATGTGGAGGAAGACTCGCATAAATTATAGCTTCATCTTTGAATTAGACCAGACAAAGGAGCTTAAATACAGAGATGTTTTTTTGATCTGCACCACATCAATGACTGCTGTGGTTGGGGTCATGTTTGTTCATTTGTCACTTGTGGCAAAAGGGCATTCTTCTACCCAAGTTCAAGCAATCCCTGGCTTTCTGTTAGCGGTAATTTGTTAACCTTTCAACATGTTATTGAATAAGTAAAATTTAAGATTTCCATTTCTTGGATAGTCATTGAATTTTTTCTTTTTAATTTTTTTTTTCCGTATACAGGTATTCTTACTACTACTTATATGCCCCTTCAATATTGTCTACAAATCAAGCCGTTACCGTTTCCTTGGAGTGATAAGGAACATCATTTTATCACCTCTGTACAAGGTACTACCCTCTTTCAACTTTCTATAACTCAACTCAACTCAACTCAACAAAACCCTATCTCAACTATTTGGGCTCAATTACAAGAATCCATCTCGCCATTCTACTTAGGCATTTAATCTTAAGATTTATGTTCATAAGATATCTAACAAGATTTTACGCTAACATAACCCTCCTCATTTATCTGGGCTTGGGACTGAATGTGTAATGAATTGACACCTAGAATTCTGATCAATAATGTCACCATGCCCATATAGATTTTATATTGAAGACCCAAAGCAAGTGCAGTATTCAAATCATCTTACTGATTATTTATTGCCTCTTCAGGTTGTCATGCTGGATTTCTTCATGGCTGATCAACTTTGCAGCCAGGTAAACTTAAAACTACAAAATTTCCATCGTTGGAGTATGCTTTTGAATTATTTATATAACCGACTGGTTAAAATAAAATATTTATTGTCAAACAGGTGCCTATGCTTAGAAACCTTGAATATGTAGCGTGCTATTATATAACCGGGAGCTACAAAACTCAGGACTATGGATACTGCATGAGGACCAAAAATTACAGGGATCTTGCTTATGCTGTCTCCTTCCTACCTTATTACTGGAGAGCAATGCAGGTTTAGTATAAATCACTCTGGCTAATTTCCATTTCCTAATTGTTCAAAGGAAATTTATGTTGACTAAGATTTTTTTAATTATATTTGCAGTGTGCTAGGAGGTGGTTTGATGAGGGACAAACAAGCCACCTTGTCAACTTAGGCAAATATGTGTCTGCAATGTTGGCAGCAGGAGCCAAAGTAGCTTATGAGAAAGAAAGAAGTAGTGGATGGCTTTGTCTAGTTGTGATCATGTCAAGTTCTGCAACAGTGTATCAGTTGTATTGGGACTTTGTAAAGGATTGGGGTTTGCTCCAGTTTCCTTCCAAGAACCCCTGGTTAAGGAATGAATTAATGCTTCGACGAAAGTTCATTTACTTCTTCTCCATGGTATTTATAATACTCCTTTCTCTCTCTCTCTCTCTCTCTCTCTCTCTCTCTCTCTCTCTCTCTCTCTCTCTCTCTCTCTCTCTCTCTCTCCATGTTAAAAAGGTCCTTTAACTCTCTCACTTGTGGTCGGACTCCCAACTGAAAGTAAACCAACACGTGAATCAATAATAATTATCCGGCGGTGAGGTTCGAGCACAGGACTTTTGTCTGTTCTAATATCATGAGTCGTGTAAAAGATTTTTTTATGATCTATTCCCTTACAATCCTCTAATAAGGCTTTGTTGATTTGAGTTGAAAAATAACAACAAAAACCAGACCTATTTAAAATTTTGTGTTTCTGCTTCTCTTAAAATGGTTAATAAGATTAACCCAAGTCATGTTGGGCAAGAACTAGGACCCTGGGAGTTTTTCAGAACAATTTGTCCTTTTCCATCAGTTTGAAAGATGGCACTGAACAAGATTTTGGTATGCCTTGCAGGGATTGAACCTTATTCTGAGGCTTGCTTGGTTACAAACTGTTCTGCATTCCAGTTTTGGAAGTGTTGATTACAGAGTAACAGGGCTATTTTTAGCAGCTCTTGAAGTTATCAGAAGAGGACTCTGGAATTTTTTCAGGTAAAACGGACAATGCAAGTTTCATTCCATCTAAATTTGCTTGTGCAGCCATTTTTTTATTGATACAACGTTGAAGGAGGGGGAACCTGACTATTCCTTGTAGAAATTTGATATTTGATCCCTCTCTTTTATAGATTCCCCCCAAAATTTTATTTTCTTATAAGAGAACCCTTGAAATTTTGTCTCCTCCAAACCACCCCACCCCCCCCCCCCCCCCGGCGGTCTAGATCCGCCACTGACTGTGAAGAATAGAACCCACGCCAAGTGGGTGGGGAGAAGCCATTTTTACGCGTTACACAATTATAAAGAATATAATTCGTATATCCCACACCAGTTGATCTAATGAACAATTGTTCTTTGCTGGTCCAGGTTAGAGAATGAGCATCTAAATAATGCCGGCAAGTTCAGAGCTGTTAAAACAGTGCCACTTCCCTTTCATGAAGTGGATGAGGAAGACTGATTCCCAATGGCAACAGTTGCTAACAGAATACAATTCAGGGTCATGGTTGTTTTGGACCCCATGGTTCTTAAAGGAACCTCACTGTGGCTGTAACAGGATGCCAACTTCCTTATCCTTGCCCGGATCAGCTTCAGAAAAATAATTCATACTTGTATACAAAAATTTTCAACAAAAAATCAATGAAAGTGATGCCTTTGCATTAATTTCTAGTTAGCTCATTGAGATGAAGTTTTTTTGTTTATGCAATTGCTTTCTGTTTGATAGAAGCAGCTTGAAAATGCTCTGTTTTTTTTAGTGTCATGTTTAGTATTCCACATAACTGAAAAAATGTCCGGTTCAACCGTCGGATTGTGCGACTGTGGCTTAAATTTGAGTAGTCGTGTGGGGTCTACGTGGGTCCATACAATGGTCAAATCTGAGCAACGGTTGCACCAGAAATTTGTTCCCACATGACAAAGCTGAAGTGATACTACGATGCATATTGGCTGCTGATTGTTGGCTCATATGAATAAGCAATTTCTCTGTCCAGAACAGACAAACCAAAAACAAAATTGTTCCATCTGCTAAGCCCAAAAGTGCTTAAAAACTGTTAGGCCAATTCCTTAAAGATGGTCTTCAGAGGCAAATGATAAGGGTGAGTCAGCCATTCACGACCATTTAAGGATGACTGTGTTCATCACCACTTGCAAATCCATGTTTTAAAATTCAAAGGCTCTTAGTGCAGGTAGATTTATAAATAATGTAACCAATATTATATAGTATTAGAAAGACCACTATTTTCAAACACAAAACATTCGTGTACATTCCTGCTCTTATCCTACTTTAATAACAGACTATTCTAAAAGTTTAAACTGGTAATATATATATATATATATATATATATAAGTATTTATATTATCAATGTTCACCTTCACTGAGGGGCTTGTCCTAAACATTAGCACATAGATATCAAATTTTCTTTTTATACAACTATGGAAAAGGTGAAATCTAACTCACATTAATTACGTAAAGAGTAAAGAATAGACACTTGCACTAATTAGATATAGGATCTTGGTCTTGGTCCATAGAACTCTTATTAGCATAGAATTCTTATTCTTTTCTTGGTAATAATTAGAAATCACAACAAGGGTGGGGAATGTTGTACAACTTCTGCTAAAAATATAAAAAAAAAATTTACATGTGCGCATTGTCAAATGTTGTACACCTAAATTTCTCTAAAGTATATGAATTATATACTCAAGCCTTGTTTGGACAACCAATAAAAATGTCTGATCAAATTGGCTTGAAGTGAATAAGAAAGAAAAATCAAATATTAAATATTCTAATTTTTATGTTGGGACAAGTATGAGATAAAAGGTTAGAATACAATTATATTTTATTTTATCTTTCAATAAAATAATAATTTTTTTTCATATTTGTATATAATGTTTTTCTCAAATTTTTTGCAGTTTAAAACAATTGAGAACAAAGCAACAAAAAATTATATATATATATATATATATATAAAGATAAACTAAGATAGTTTCTTGTACAATTTTTTTCTTCAAAAATGATGAAATTAGATGCAAGAAGAAAAAAAGCTATAAATAACAAATTTAAAATCTATTGTGGTTATGATATAATTATTATTGGTGGTGAGGATGACACAGTTAAGACGTATGGTAATAGCATACATAAGTGAGCTGTTATTTATTAATCTCGGTGCAGTGTATTCGGTTTAATGAAAATCTGTTACATTAGTATATGATCGACATATTTTGTAAGTATGGCAAATATTTATTGCCCAAGTACACTACACTAGGAGCAATGAAGAATTTTTCTACATAAGTAGTCTCTTTTTTTCTTTTTGTTCTTTTGACTTGACTGTTAAAAGTATTTTTATTTTTATTATTTAGGAGTGTGGTTGAACAGTAAAAATGTTAAAAGTTAAATCTAAGCATTTGTAGTTCAAATCTACTCTGTACCAATCATTGATAACTAATCCTTAAAAGACTTATGAGAGGGGGACTTAGTTTGATAAGATGCCTCTTAATCGATCTATTAAAAAAAGATATTTTTATTTATTTATTTTAAAAAAATTATACTTGAAATGAACTTGCATAAAGTAAATTATTACCAAGCTCAATAGTTTTAAAAAACTATACTTGATTTGACATAAAAAAATTACACTTAAATTAATGTGCTAGTAACAATTCATTATATATTATTACTGCCATGCTATGTTTGTTATGTACTATCAATAATTCACTATATATGCTATCACAGAATGAATCTTTTAACCTACGTATAATTTTTTTAAGTATTAGTTCAAGTATGAAACTATTGAATTTATAATTTAACCTTAAGAGTCACATTAATTATATTTTTTCTATATCTTTTTAATCTTACTTCTTATTTTACACAGTAGCGAACCTGTCAAAAATCAAAATATACACCACCACCCACCCAAACAACCACCCATGGCTGTTGCTGCATGCGACACATTTTCCGTTGCTCTCCTCACGACCACCACCACCACCTCCTCCACCAGCCTCAGTCCTCCAGGTCATCAGTCATATTCCCCTCCTCCTAGGGCCTTTTTTTTTTTTTAATCCTAGTGATTTTGTTTGGGTTTCTTTTAATTTTTCATTATTGTTCATCAACCTTGAACTCTGTAGAATCAATTAAACTATCACCTCTGCTCTTTGTTTTGTTTTTCATATTCAGACTCAGAATTTTTCCTATAATTGTAACTCGAAAACACGTGTTTCGGGTACCAATAGTTTCTTGCTTGGGTGGTAGTTGTTCAGAAGTATACCCAGAATAGGGATTGTCCTCTGTTTCGAATGATTCTCACACGGTATACGGTACCATTGATATTCCTTTGGGTTTATTTCTAATTGAATTGTACTATATTGCATGCTTATTGCTATTCGGATTTAGAAAAACTCGTGCATACTATATTGAATGCTTATTGCTTTTGGTCTTTAAAATATTCTTGCATGTTGAGTATCGAATAAGAGCTCTTTATGCCTAATATTGCATTATCTGTACTAAAGAATTTGAGGTTTCTGGATTTTGAATTATTCATAATTTTAATGATTTTAAATTATGGGGTTGGTAAAGAAATATTAGGAATAATTTGAATAGATTTGAAGAAACAATTTGAGAGTGGGAATGTGATGTGTGGTAACAGAGTCTGATTTGGTAGGCATGTCTTCACACCTTTATGCCAAGTAAGCTAATGAATGTTTGTACCACATTGATAAGTGTCACATGACAAGTTTATGACCATATTTCTTCTTGTAATCACGTGACTCGCTTGTGTTGCCTTTTGTTGATGTGGCAAACAATAATTGGTTTATTTGGCGTGGAGGTGTGATGGCTTCTACACTAAATGTGGGCTCATGTTGAGGAAATTAGTTGGATGTGATCTTGTTCTACAATGGCATGTTTCAATGACCCGTGAGAATTGCATAGTGATGCATGTAAAGAGAGTCTGATTTAGTGGTTGTCCAAAATGATATTTTGGACCCAAAATGGGGTTTTGATGTTCAAGTGGATATTTGGCTAATTTTTTTCAAAAACATGTTTGCAATGAGGCCCACTAAATCTCGGCTGCAAATTTGGGTTTTGAATCAGATAAAAAAAACATGGTTTTCGAAATAGCTTTGACCTTTTACAAGATTTACCCCTGGGCACATCACTTGTACATTGCCCATTGTAAGAAAAAGAAATTCATAGTGCAAAATTACTTTACACAATTTTTAACAAATACTAAATAAAAAACAATTTTGCCATAATCAATTCTCCAGAATCCCTTCCCTAATAATCAATTCTTCAAAATCAATTCTCTTAAATTTGAAAATCATTCAAATATGCCTTTAGTGTGTATGCCATTACATCTCAATGATGAGTAAGCCAATAAGTGCACTTACCATATTGATAGGAGACGAGTAAAGTTTATGACATATTTCTCTCTAGTAATCATGTACCTTGTTTACATAATATTTCTTGTGCGTATAGAATGATTGATTCATTTGATGTGGTGGTGATGTGGCTTCTACATTAAATGTGGACTTAATATAAGAAAAACAATAGGATGTTTCTAATACTATTATGGTATGTTTTCCTTAAGGAAGTAATTTTATACCTTTGCCCTTGTAATTTGTGGATTCCCTGCCCCCACCCCCACCCAAAGGCTTTTTTAATATACACATTTACTTATAATAATAATAAAAAACTATTATGGCATGTTTACGAAGCACAGAAGTGTGGGATTTGGTGATTGAGAGGATGGAGAAGCATCTTACGTCTTGGAAGCGGCAATAGCTTTCTAAGGGTGGGGGGGAGAACTCTCATTAAAAGTACTCTCTCTAGTATGCCCACATACTTCATATCTCTCATTCGTGAGGGTGGATTACAAAGGAGGATGGCCCTTGCTGGAGAAACTTGTGGAAACAAATTAGAAAAGGTCAGGATGAGTTTGCTTCTCACTTGGAGTTTGTTGTTGGTAATGAGTCTCAGATATTTTGGCATGATGTCTGGCATGGGGAGATGGCTATGAAGGGGAGATTTCATGATTTATTCCGCATTGGTGTGGATAAAGATGTGGACTATATTAAGTTTTTCGAGTGTGGTGTAGTTTGTAATCCAATAGTCATAAAGGCTTTCCGGGATTGGCTGTTGCCCTTGGTTTATACTTTGTAAGATGTCCTCTATGGGTTATGTTTGGTGGTAGATCGGGAAGATTTAAGTGCATTCCTGGGAAGAATGGGTAATTTAGTGTGAAGTCTTATTATAGAGTGCTTTGTGGGAATTCCGGCTTGGGATTCCCTTGGAAAGACATTTGGAAATCTAACGTTTGTTCGAATGTTTCCTTTTTCATTTGGACGGCAGCTTGGGATGCAATTCTTACGATTAGCAACTTGAGGAGAAGAGGGATGACTCTCCCTACTTGGTGTTGCATGTGCAAGAAGGAAGCTGAATCCGTGGATCAACTTCTAGTTTCTCCAGTGGCTAAAGACTTGTGGTATATGCTTTGTAGAGTTTTGATGCCTTGTTCAGTCAAGGAGCTCGTGGTATGTTGGGATGTGGTTTGCCAGTCTACGAGGCTAAGGAAGGAATGGAGAGCAGCTCCTTTGTGTCTAATGTGGGGTATTTGGGTGGAAAGAAATAGGCACAACTTTGAGGGAATGGAAAACCCTCCCCATATCTCATTTTTCTTTTTGCTTTTGTAGATCTTTTGGGAGAGTTAAATTGTATTGAGAAATCTATGTTGCTCTTGATATTCTTTTGTACATGGGTTGTGCCCGTTGTTGGTGCTTCAGTTTATATTGTAACCATATCTTTTACCTATCAAAAATGAATATTGATTGGCTCTATTGTGTTTAACATAACATAAATATACAACTCTATCATCATAAATTGGACAATCAATGAAAATTGCAGCCAGTGGCCACATGATGATTTCTAGAATTACTTGAATTGCCACCAATCTAATTTTAGTATCATTTGTGATAATGATTGCCATTATTTAGTGGCAACACTCACAAAGCTGGACTTGTATATAAAATTTTATGCAAAACTAATCGACCATTTCTTTCCGTGGGACAGCCATACGAACTCTAAATATTCCAACTAATTCAAGAATTATTAGAAATTTTTGGGACATTCATCAATATTTCTGAAACTATTAAATTATATCTCCCAAATTCAGGTTTTCTTTGATTGATAAAGAAGTCGAAGAAATTATCTTCAAACTAGGAAACAAGAAATTATGCACTTTTATACATGAACCTCTCTATGCTCAGTGTATATATATTTACTTAGAGAGTGGGGGAGTGGGGGAGGAGATGCATGTTATAAGAGCCTTACTCCATCGCAATGGAGTAAAGGTGAAAGGTGCAAAGGTCCCACATTATCCGAAGAGCAAAGCGACCAAAAAGTACAAGTCTGAGTGAAATAAGAAGCTAACTTATAAATAATCAAGAAATATATTAGACTTTAAAAGTTAATTAATTTTGAGTTAAATAATCTTTTATCATTAAATAATTATCAAATAACACTAAAAAATTCAATTTATAGGTGACATGATATATTTAAGTAATGTGACAATTCTATACTTTGGTGCTTTCTTCCCAATGAATATTTAGAGTTCTGTTATCTAATTCATATATATAAGAAATTTATATGAACTCGGTCCTAATAATGCAAAAGACATGAGTAGGCCAATCTCATGAACTTTTAAACTAATTCTCAAAGGTTAGGAAGACTTCCATGTAGGTGGTCAAGTTGGTTGATGGAAAGGAAGTTTTATTGTGGGTAGGCACAATTTGTTAGTTCTAATGCAATATCAATCCCTAACGCTTGGGGTTGGATGAGTTGGGAAGAAGCTTGGATAATATTCCAAGGTCTTAGGTTCAATCTCCCACTCCAAGGCCCACTTTCTCACTTATAATTTTTTACATGTTGAAAGTGTAATCTTCTCAAAGATTTATATTTTTGGCAACTAAAAAATATAAATGTTTATCAGACTAATTTTGGGTAATAGTTGATAATAATATGTGTATTAATATAATAGATTGAGTAATAATACTTCTAGATTACAACTATATTCTTATATATTGATACACCTATTATATAATTGTTAAATAAGTGCATAAAATACTATAAACATATGGAACATATAAGTAAAATACGTTATAATTAAAAAGGTCATCGCCTAGCCTAAGGCGAGTCATCTCTTTGAAGATGCTTGGTCTTAATATGACACTAAGACTTAAAGTCGCTTTACCAACACTACCCTTTGATAACACCACTCCATCGTGAAGGCCATCACCCCTCCACACTTCATAAGCTTAGCACATCGACGGTTGCATGAGTTGCACTTGGGCAACATTGTCAATATATGGCTACAAATGCTTGGTTTATTTGGTGGGAAGTGTGATGACATTCACGCCAAAGTCGACTCATGTTAAGAAAAGCAATAAGATGCATTTTTGTTTTACCGGCATGTTAAACACCTCATAGAAATTGCATAATTCCATTGTGTTTCACATAGTGTGATGATTAGATCAGCCATCATCACTAATGCTCTAGGATCAATTTTATTACATAATGATGTACCACCAATTTAAATTTAGTTCTCATCTGCAATGATGGATTCTTTTTCTTCAATATCTCCATTCACAAGGATTGATTTGAACATGAAATACATAAAACTTGATGGGGTAGTTTCTATGTTATTAGGCAGAGGTGTCAAATAGACCGGACCGACCCTTTCGAAGTGGCCCATTATTGCCAATGGGCTGGCCCAGCGCGCTTGCAAAACAGGCCATGCCCGGCTCAAGAAACCCTCAGCCTAGCACTGGTCAGCCAGATTTTTTTTTTTCTCCCTCATTTCTTTTGCTTCTTTTTTTTTTTTTTTGATAAGTCTCGTTTGCTTTGCTTTTTACAAAAAAATAAAAAATCCTTAGTTGAATTTTTTTCAATTTTTTTACTTATTTTCAAAATTGTTAGTTAGCGTGTTTTATTAGTTAATTTTTGGTTTAATATTAGTATAATAATTATTTTGTTAGTTAATTAATTTATATAAGTTTGTTTGCTTTATTTTCTAATTAATATGCATAAATCTTATATTTTTTTTACTTCTTTTTTTTTAAATTGTTAATTTCTATATTTTATAAGAGTATAATATATTGCTTCAGTTATATAGTTTGTTAGTTTTTTTGTTCGCTTTATTTTCTAAGCTTTATGTTACAGTTGTTACTTGATATTTTGTTTAACTTTTGTATTTCAAAATTGTTGCATAATAGTTATTAGGTAATAGTTAAGGGTGAGGCAAACAAACTAAAAGAATGAATGTTGCAGTGGAATTCACTAGGATATTAGTACATGGAAATGCTATCCCCCAAAAAATGTGAGAATATGAATTGAACTATATAAATATTTTCTGTCTTTCTAAAATGCAAAGAAGGTGGGTACCCCTTGGACCTTACCATTCATCTTTTTTACTTTTCAATTCAGTATACTTTCTTTCACATTCTGGCAATCTTAGCCTGTTCTGCGATGAACTTCTAGCATATGTCTCATTTTCAAGTATATTTGTTTTCCATTCAATTACTTCAATGTTTTGAATGTTGTATAAACTTATGCTATTATCTGTTCGGTGTTCTCAGTTATAATGCACTTGTTGAAATTTGTTTGTAACTGTATTCATTAGTTTATAACTGGATAGGCTATATTCATTTACTAATTGTTAGTATTAGCTCTCTTTATTTTCATTAAGTGATTTGTTTTTCTTAGATGTGTAGTTTTATCTCGTGTTAATGACATTTTTAATTTCTTAAAAAAATTTCCATTGTGCAGCGGCTGCACAATTTCATCTACTTTCGTAAAATGCCCCTTAGACTAGTTGTTAATATGGCTATTGAAGGGGCAAAAAGGTAAATAGCAGCTTTTAAATTCAAAAAAGGGAGGGAATCTCAGCAGGTGGGCCTGGTGTGCTTGGGCATGCCAAACGGGACAACTGGCCATGCCATGCTCGTGCTTTTCACGGACCATGCCGTGCTTGGGCCGCGGGCTGCAAAGGATGCCCAGCACGGCCCACATGCCAGCCGTGCCGTGCCTGGACCACTTTACACCTCTATTATTATGGATATTAATCAGACATTTTGAAATTATTATCTTACATGGAACAAATTTAGGTTTCCTTTCTTTGATAGAAATGTCAATCAAATTTTTTAATTTAGGGAACAAAATGAAAATCATGCACTCATTGGTAGGGCTGAATTGTGGACAACAATTTGTGCAATCTACCCCCAAGTAGTTGGGATTTAATGCTTTGTGGTGTTGATTATACATACATACACACACACACACACACACACATATATATATATATATATATTGTTTTGATTGTCAGAGATTGGAATCGAACCCTTAACCCCACCCTTCCCATTATAATGTCATACCAGTACTTCACCACTATGCTAATTTGATTATATTGAAGAAGCATAATTGGATTAGAAAACATAAACGATCTATTTATTTTTTAATATTTAACACTAAAGATAGAATTGATGTAACCGATCCCAAATAGTTGGAATAAGACTTTATTGAGTTGAGCTGAAGACCTTGTGATGTGTATCGTTATTGTCATTTGTCTCATGAAAATTGACTCTCTTCTTTTAAGTTGATTCATTTGACACGTTCAGAATGCAGTAAGAAACTATTGATTTAATACATTCTACTTGTAATGTGTGCGGGGAAAGAACATTGAAGCTCATAAATAAATTAGCCTATGAACTTGTGACTGTCCATATAGAGGTATGATATTTTTTATTGTATCATAATCTATCAAGAAAATGATATTTTTGTTTGCATCATGGGCTAATTAATTTGATATGATTTTCAATAACGACATAGCTATTATAGTTCCTACGATATTGAATTTTGCCAAGGATATTTAACTATTGTGGTTCATATTTATATTCAAAATGCAATAGAAATGGAAGATATATTAAAATATTAGGTTTTGCATGCTTATCAAAATGCAAATTAATACCAACAAGCTCTAGCTTGGTTGGTACCTCCTTCACCTCCCATATGGGAGGTTGAGGGTTCAAGTAAACCTTAAGGGAAAAAAAGCGTATCAAATAAATAAATATGTGAATTAATATCCCTAACCTTTAGGAAAGGTGTAACCCAGGAATTAGTTTTGCATAGAAAGTGATTATTACATCCACATTTTCATTGTGTTTCTGTATTTGACTTGTAATGGACAAAAGTTGTACAATTATCTTCAGGTAGGTAGCTGCTAAGTTGTTCTTACTGAACTTGGTTTAGTAGACAGAAGACAGAGTACTATGATAACATTATTGAATGCTGCCAAAAAAAAATAGAAGGGAACTCCATTGATTATCTCCTCAGTTTTGGAATAAGATTTTTTGTGGTGATAGCTGAGACAAACAATGGAATGTGCAATTTCATAAGCTTATTATACTAGATTTATGACATAGGAAAATCAGCTTGAATATATATAAGATTTAGATGCACAATACTGGCCTTCTTATGCATTGACCCTAGTTGGTTCTTAACTAGTCTTTGCACCAACAATCTCAATGAACTACCATAGTTGTTTCTCCTTGAACATTAAACGCTCTTTTAGCCTTTTACTTCTGCTAATGCTTACTTTTGCTGGTTATCATTATTATGCTCCTTTATGCATTTAAAGTAATCATTTTTTCTTATTTGATCTAACCATTCTTTCCATCCCATTGCTTTCTTTATATGTTGTGACTTCAGTTTTCCTCTTTGCCATCACAGTTGTGCTTATTTATCTATTTCTTTTGTAATACATGTAGGTAAGCTAGATTTTTTTTAGCTAGATTTGATCACAAGAATTAATTACTACTACATGGTATGCCAATTATTTGACCTGTGCTTAGTTCGAATTCTTCTATGAATCTATATCTTCTCTCTTAGTTTCTTGGCATACTTGTATCATCAGTTTCTCACCCTAATGAGTTTCACACTGCTTCCTACTTGGGTGCACAAGCCCATGAGTGCCAGCAATGCCTGGAAGAATTTGGACCGGAGCTGTTCCATATGTCAACAATGCTGAGGTGGGATTGGTACATAATTTGTTCTACTTGAGGAAATTTTCAAGTAGCTGAGGCTGGCACTATGAATTTTTCGGACAATTGTGTAACTGGATAAAAAGCTAATTAACTGAAATGTTGGATGTACATGATCTCTTCTATAATTAAATGGATGTTTGGTCACCCTGTCATGTTTGGACACTTCTGGGATTGGTTTTCTAAGCTTTGCTTGTCCATAATACCATGTTGAATCTTTTTTATTTGAAGAAATGTTGTTGATTTGGGATATTTTCCACCTATGGGCCATACACTGAGTTCTTATTTACTGCAAAGTTGTTTATAACTCTCCGGCAGTGAATTTTATTGTAGTTTTTACGTTCATCCTCACCATCTGGCAGTACTTATTACTGTGTAGGGTGTTTGCATCATCACAAATTAGTGTTAACAACCTTTGCCTTTTGGTTGAGTATGACTTCCAGGAGGAAATGGGAATGGACTCATGCCGATCAAGTTCGATATGTGAGTGAAGTTTATTGCATCATTTTGGATTTTCTTCTTGAAAATTACTTTTGTCATGTGATGATGTTTGTAATTCAAAATTCATCATCATTAAATATTAACTGTGCAAGATCAGTTGGTAGAAAAAAACATGAATATGAGAGAAATAAATTACACTATCTTGGATCATTTTTGGTTTTATTCTTCTCTATACAATACAAATAGTTGAATAAATTTCATGTCCAAATCCTATACAATACAAATAGTTGAATAAATTTCATGTCCAAATCATCTCTTCAGGTATATAAGATCCCAGCTTATAAAATAAAGTTACTATAAAGTGTAGCCTGTGACAGCCAGCAGAACTGCAACTGCTAACCCAGTCCTCACCCAAATTCCAGATCTTTTTTCCTGCTGTTGAAGTGCACTTACACCACTCTGTAACCACAAGGGAGAAAAGGCCAGTAACACTATTAATTTGGATACTTGATCCATGAATTAAATTTTGTTGCATTTATAAAATAATTCACTAAGAATTTAGAAAATAAACACATTACCATATCAGGAGATGGTGATGGAGCCAGTGTTGTGTCCTCGGAGTCTGGAATAATAGGTGCTGGAGGGCTTTGGAATGTTGGTGCAGGTGCTGGTGCATGATGATGCTTGTGCTTGTGCTTGTGCTTCCTTTTCTTCTTGTGCTTGCCAGGTGGTGGTGAAGGTAAGGGTACTAGTTCTGGTGTTGGTGCTGGTGGTGCTGGTGCTGGTGCTGGTGGTGCCTTTAATGGTGAAGGGACCGGTGCTTCCTTAGCTGGTGCTGGTGCGGGGGTCTCTTTTGTAGGGGCTGGTGCTGGGGATAGCTGAGGTGGTGGTATTGGTGGATCAACTGGTGGTGGTGGTATTGGTGGAGCAACTGGTGGTGGTGGTTTTGGTGGAGCAACTGGCGGTGGTTGTGATGGACTCAAGCTAGGTGGAGTTTGTGGTGGTTGTGGTGGTGGGATTTGAGGAGGTGGAACACTTGGGCTTGACGATGGTGGAATTTTAGGTGATGGTGATGATTTAGGAGGGTTGGTTGTCGGAGTTGCTGCTGCAATTGTCGGTGGCTTTGCTGCTGCAGTTGGAGCACTAGAAGTAGCTGGTGTCACTGCAGTTGGTGTTTTAGAAGTAGGTGGTTTTGTCATTGGCAGACTACTAGAAGGCGAGGAGGCTGCTGGTGCTTGTGCATTGGTAATGACTAGTGGGAGGCAGAGCCAAGCCAAAACCCTAGCCCAGAACAGTAAAGCCATTTTTGTGATGATGGAAGTTGGTAGAAAGACTTGTTGGTTATATACAGATTGGGAAGAGAGAATTTTAGAAATTACAGAAGTGTGTGGTGAAATGTTGGAAGGAGAAATGTTTTCTTCATGCAGATGCTACATCTCTTCTAATGATATGTCAAATGCGACTGGCAACATGGAAAGGTAATGGTTAACTTAATTGCCCTAGTCTAATTCATAAGATGCCCACAAACGTGAAACTACATTTTGGTATTAGTAATATGAAGGTAGCACTAATCATCTGTTGCTATCAGTGTGTCGCTTAGGGACCCATGAAATCAAGAGCTCCTCGGTCTGCTTGTTATTAATGAATACACTCTGTTTCAGAACAGATGAATTTGTAAATAATTGGGAGATCAAATATTTGCAGTTTTTTTATATGGTCTTTAAATTCAATTCCAATGCTTGAATTCAATGTTGTCCAACTGTACATATGAGAAATAAAAACAAGGGCATCTTAATTTGCTTGGGTTTGACTCTCTCTGCTAGGTGGGGCAGGCAGCCTTTGCCCGGGGTGATAAAAAAGTCCTTGTGTCTGGCTCACCTTTGGGTAAGCTTACACAACATTGATGGGGATGCCATGTTTTTTTTATTACCCAAAAAAATATAATGAGCTGGAAGAGTTACAGAGTGACATGAGTGGAAAGTGATGCTAAATTTTACTGCTGACAAGCCTCAACCTACCTATGTGTGGACATAACATTGATCTCAACACAAGACCTAAACATTGGTGCATAGTCCCAATCAAATTTCAGAAGAAAAGCAATGTGAAAAACCCTCTTCTATTTTGAACTGAGTAATGCCCACCGGCCGAGTCACTCATAACACAATGCTGTTAAACTTTGTTTAGTGTGACATTTGTTAATTACCCTTCAATGCTTAAAAGCCTTTTTACATTGAATCTGGACTTTTCTTGAAGAGATCTACCATTCCGAACACAAGTTTTCCACTATATTATAAGTTAGAATATGAGAAACTTTTTGGGTTAAACAATCTGTCTGGATCAACCCCCCTTTTGGAATGAAATAGGAAGCCCTACATGTTTAATGATATATTTAGTCACCATCATCCCTCATAATAGGAAACCCAACAGATTCAATTTTGAAATTTTCAAAATGCTTGTGACGTGCCACATTAAGCTGTGTCAATGTTGAATGGGTATTTTAATCACGAAGATAATGAAAGACTTTTCGAGTTAACAAGATTTGGGTTGGATCCAATCTTAAAAAGAGTCTAATTGAGCACCTTTGGCTGAATCTCCCTATTAATTATCCATCTGGGCAGGCGTCCTTACTGCTACTCAACACAGATGAAAAGGCTTCAGAATCCAAAGTTTCAACTGGATATTCGCTGCAAGCACTTTTAACTGATAACTTTCACTTAAAAACTTTGCACTTCTTTTACCAGTACATGAAACAGCACTTCTAATGGAAACCAAGAAATAAGCATAGGGGATGGTGATGCCACTCATTATCTCTATATGATAATATGGTCCTCCAAGCCTATATCTTTTATTCTCTGCTGTCAAATTGTTCAATTACGGCAAAACCGCGACCAAAGGATTTGGGGAACACATGAAATACAGGTACAGAGTGATACGTGAGAAATTAACTCGACCAAAGCTCGGTAACATTTAAGGGTTGAAGAAATAGATGGCTCAAAATGATTCTTTACAAACAGAACATAAAATTGAAGACATCGTGTATCTTGGTTACAAGTTTTGATGGATGATTTGAAATGGGTAGGCATGAAGGTGGTGTTGGTGGGGTTGGTGGTTCTGGATTCTTCTCTTTCTTCCTTCTCCTTAGTTGGAAGAATTGCTGCATTACATCTGCACACTCTGATGCCAATACTCCTCGTCGAACCGTCATCTTTGGGTGAAATGGGTGGACTGGAGCAGCTGGCTTATCGGTAGGTTCCACGCCATCTCCTCCAACCCCATTAGGAAAAAGCCTGCAAAATGTTGTTTACTGGTCAAAACACAAGGAACCTTCAACATAGAAAATCAATTAACCCCTTCCCTCCAACCCAACCTACCCAATCAAGCCCCCTACCACTTATCAATTCATGTTTTAACCTCCTAAAAATCACTACAGCTTTTTATTCTAAAATTAACCTGTTTTTAGTGACCAGTTTTTTAATAAATTAATTCAACCTATGCCGGAAACACTCTAATCCTCGGCTGCACAAGTGTCGACACATATCAAGCAAATGAATTATTGAATTCACAATGTAAAATGGAAAAGCCAGATACACGGGTTTGAACCTAAATGTCGCACCCATGCCATAAAATGAACATGACACGTTTTCAGTGCCCACCAGGAAATTTCATTAGATTGCAGAATGAGTGAATCTTTCCAAATCTATTGAATGGAATCCTAAACCTACAGTAGAAATCATTAAATAATTTGGTATAACTACATTTCTTTTGATTTGACCAGTCCAATCCATAATATATAAAATCAGGCACCTCTTGGTTTGACAACTGTAATTTCATTAAAATATTTCAGCAAATGTGACCATCCTCGTTCATGGTAAATAGACAAAAGAGACCTTATTATAATCCCTCTGATATATATATAACAAGAACAGGCTTAAAGTTTTTCTTTTTAGCTAAATCTTATAAACACAAATTTTTCAGTTGAAAAAAAAAGGGAGCCTTTAATACATACCTAATCCAGCTGCCATCAGCTCCTAGAAGTTTATTGGGAGCTCCCCAAACAACAGTGTCAATTCTAGCTTGAAGTATTGCTCCAGCACACATAGGACATGGTTCAAGTGTTACATAAAGTGTTGTCTCCTGAGTAAAAGGAAAATTTTATGTCAGGATTTAAAAGGATGCCATTATAAAGCGCTGTTATAAGTCATAAATAATTTCTTTATATACATGAAATATTAAACATTACTCATGAAAAATGCACTCACTTTCTAGCAGTCCCTTGCATGGCTTAAAAAACCAATATTATATTGGTATTATAATTTTCCTTTAAACGAATTCAACAATAAGATATTGCAAAATCCAACACCCCCCCCCCCCCCCCCCCCCAAAAACAAAAAAAAAAGGAAGAATAGCAAGCATTATGGTAGCTGCAGTGATCGCTAGGAAGGCGAACAACAGCTAACGCCACCGTCTTATGATCATTTAAAATGATATCATTTTTTCCTTGTACAAATCATTTCCAATTTGATAATGCCGGGATGATATATGAAAAGTAGATTCTTTGCTTTTGTTTTCCATGACATTTCAAAGGTACAATCCATTATTTAGGATGTAATGATCACAAAACAGAGACTATCATCATACAACATAACAACATATAATGAGTATATCATTCAACCCATAAGTAATCCACCAATTCAAATGCTATGGAAAACCAAACTAGACTTATGTTAAACACAACAAAGCAATTTCATCTTTTGACAGTCCATATGTACTCTCTTTTAAGAGAGTGCATGTACCAAACAAAACCATCGGTGATTCCAAAGTTTAAAAAAAAAAAAACATAGCTTTAAAAACCATCATTTGTAGGCCAAAAAACTCAGATTGTCACCTTTGGATTTTGAACTTTTAAGAGATAGAGAAGTAGCAACTAGCTGATTCAATTACCAATCAAAAAAATAAACTAGCTGATTCAATTATATGCCAGACACCAGGGCTAACCCGCTGCTACCTCCAAATCCAGTTTTCATTTTATCAATTTTTGTTGCTTGAAATAAATACTGCGTAAGTTCTCCATCATTAGTTATTTCTATTTCATTCTTTCTTATTTTATGCATCTGTTTCATTATTTTCAAGGATATTAAATGCAAGATGACACATATTTCAAATGCACCCCATAGCTAACCTTTTAAAGAACCATCAAATCTGTGTAATATTGTTCCTGGATCAACTGTATGATAAGTCAGCTTTTTTCAACCAAGTAAAAGCAAATAAGTTTCTAATTCAAGTTTTAAGGTAAACATGGCCACTAAAACTGATGCTTGGTTCAACTCCCAGGGTACATGGACATTGGCTATTCTTATATGTCAGCGATAACTTCATTCTGAGATGCTTTTGCAATATCCTCACTGGTGCAAATTTCCATGGTTTATATTACAGGTGTTAGGGTGCTCTATAGTAGCTGGTTAATGTAGCTTGAAGTACAAAATTAAATTGAAGAAGTAAAAAGGAAGAGTTGACCTAAAATTAAAAAGAATAAAAACGGAGAGAAATTACAGAAAGCCTCCATGTCTGAAGTAGGTTTGAAGCCTCCCTTATGCAAATCATTTCTGCATGAGCAGTGGAGTCACGCAACTCTTCAACTCTGAAATACATATGCTAACAAGTTATGCCAAGCGAAGTAAGCATCGACCTGCATCAATCCAACAAACAAAAAGGCATAAGCCAGTGAAACTTACAGGTTGCATCCACGAGCAATTATTTTTCCACGTTGTACCAGCACAGCCCCAACAGGCACCTCCCAGTTATCGGCAGCCTTTTTGGCTTCCAATAAGGCTTCCCTCATAAAAATTTCATCAAATTTTCGCTGCTCAATGTCAATTTTATATGCTTCCTCCAATTCATCAAATCTATCTTTCAGAACTTGATTATTCCGTTGAAGTTTCCGTCGTTTCAATTCCCCATCCTTCCCCTCAGTCCTTGGTACTTCCGACAAATGGGTACTAATTGGCTGCTCCATCGGCACCATTAAGCCACTACCAGATACATCAGTTTTACCAGCCTCGGAAATTTCTTCTATAACAGAAGACTTTATGCATCTGGCAGGAGATGGAAATGATGATCCTGCTATTGAAGTGCCAGTAGAGTTACCTTGAAAATTCTTTCCATCGTCCTTTGAGCCTACAGTTTCCTCACCAGAAGCCAAAGAAATGTTTTTGGATGCTGAGCCACTTTCTAAGATACCTGAAGAGGAGAGCGTATCCACTCCTACATACCTTATTTTGTCATTTGAGCTTATTGAGCTGGACCCCTGTCCTTGACTGTGGGCAGGGATTTTTCCCACCTGTTGCTGATCAGCAGATGTGGGTTCTTGTGGGGTGCTTCTCTTTTCCTTCTTCACATTCTCATCATAGTTTTCATCTGGCTCATGACCAGAAAACCATACCTCACTGCTAGCTGAATGATTTGATGAACTCTTTCCACCTGACTTCACAGCTGCATTATGGGTTTCAGTTCGTGAAGACCACCGCAATCGAACTATATCCCCAATGATATTCCACAAGGACCTGCCGGTTCTCTTGACAATTGCATTCCCAGTGGTAGTAGTGCCCTCTGATACTGTCTTGGGAGGTTCCTCTTTTTGATCGGTTGTCTTGGGAGGTTCCTGAATAGAAGGGTCTGTCACATCCCACATTTCATCTGCAGGCCCTTTTGTTCCAGAACCCCGAGATGAACGCCTAGACTCATGCTCCATTGTCTGAGAGTCTCCAGAACCGAATTGACTCTTTTCACCTTTGGACACCAACATTCTTTCAGCAGTTTTCTTCTCCTTTTGGAATTCAGAAATTGAGACTTCATTCCTTGCCTTCTCAATAAACTCACCAACAAAATGTGTGGAGGATTTCTGTAATCGATCAGCTGAACCCAGAGCATCTTCATGGGAAATGAAGTTTAAAGGCATCCCATAAGTTTCATCCCCTCTAGTTCCATCATGTTTTTCTTGCTGCAAAGCTGGAGAACTCACTTGTAAATGTGTATGTGAGGCACTGTTGCCACTTTCTAAATATTTACTAGAACTCTCTTGGGTTGCAATCCCACTAGCTGATTTAACATGCAGTGGACCTCGTTCTGCCAATTGAGGTGGGGCAGCCATCACTATTTCCTGTGAGCTTATCTTAACTCTCTCATCTGCACCAATTTGTTGCATGGTAGGTTGGGGTTTCAGATGCAAAGATGCTTGGGAACTAGAAGCCTCTTTTAGCATGCCCTCACTGATACTCAATGCTTTAGTGGGTAGTTCAGATTCTTTTCTTGATTCAACTTGCAGGACTCTTTCATCAATTAGCTTATATCTTTCTCGGGTTTCCTCAACCGATTTCAACACTGATGTAGAATATATTTCCTGACTACTCATTCTCTTTTCAGAAGCCCTTTGAGCGTTAGCAACTGTTTCAGCATCACTAGAATGAACCGTTGATATATTGGTAACATCATGGGATTCTCTCCCAGATTCCATTTGACCAATAGCTTTTTGATCTGTTTGGAAGTGTTGCTCATTGGCTTCTGGACATGAAATAAAAATCAAGTTTGAATTTTCTTCCTGCTTCTTCAGTCTAGTGTCAGATTGCTTATGTGAAGACGATACGTTTTCAATATCAACAGCATGAGTATCTGATATTTCAATCAATTGCTGGGGTTTCCTTCTTGAGGCCCATTGAGCTGCTTGGTGGTGTTGCTCTTGTGTATCCCAAACAGAACTCAGAACCACAGATGAATTGTCCTCCCGGTTCTTTGCTCTAGTTTCAGACAGCCTCTGTGAACTGGAGATCCGCCTAATATTGATTTCTTCAATTTCTGATGCTTTAGCAACCTGTTCGGACTTCCTGCTATATTCGTCTTGTCTAATATGGCCAGCTGTTTTATGATGCTCATCTCTTCTTTCCCGAACCAAACTCCCTGTCCCGCTTAAGTTTTCTTCCTTACCCTTGAATTGCTTTCGGGAGCTGGAAGTCATTTCAATATCACTGCCATGGATCTCTGGCATCTCTGTAAATTGTTTATACTTCACTCTTGATTTGGACTCTCCAGCAACTCGTTGACCTGTTTGACTATATCGCTGTCTTGTTCCCTCATCAATATTCACAGCCAAAGTTGACTTCTCTTCTCTATCATCATATTGCTTATGATACCCAGACACCTTTCCGTAATCACTTTCACAGACCTCTATCAATCTCGAGTGCTTTTGTGATGATTCCTTCCTAGACTTTGTTTGTTCAATAGATTCTTCATTCAGCTTCTTCTCGGACTTCTTTCTCCAATCAGACTCAAAATCACTTGATGTTGTATGCCCTACTGCAGTATTTTCCTGTTTCAACACAACCCGATGTCCCTCCGAAGCATCCCCATTAGATGTGACTTCCCCTCTGTCTTTTGGATCCCTCTTATACCCACTTGATGATCCTCCCATAGATCCCTCACGCTTAACCTGAACTTCATTATCACTTTCAAATTCACCAGAAGAAGAAAATGAATAATAAGATGAACAGCTAGATCCTTGTTTTCTCACCCTACTATTCTTGTCTCTCAAAATATCTCCTTTATGTTCTTTTTGTTCATCTTCGTTCTGTCTATAATCGTAATCCCTTGACTGACTTGTAATAGATTCAAATTCACACCTAGGATTAATCCCCAACAAACCAGAACCAACATTTTTCTTTTTACCCTTATTACAATTACCACCAGCATTCCCTCTCTTCTCCACTTGCAGCCTCCTAGATGACCTATCATTTCTCTCTCCAACATCAGAATACTGGACCATCTCTTCAGTCAACAAGCTAAGCATCGCTTCAGCATCATCCACAACAGAGGAACGGTGCCTTTCGCTTCTTTCCTCTGCAACCATACACCCAAATCTTCCCTGTCCCAATCTCCCTCTTCTACCACTAACACTCCTCTCCTTGAGAGAGCATGAATTTCCATAAGAACAGTTCTGATGGACATCGTGAACTGGAAACCGGTAACCACAGTGGTCTCCACCACGCAAGATCAACAACCTTCTAGAAGCTGACCGTTGAATTAGGGTGGATTGCTTAAGCCCATATAAAAGACTAGGGTTTATGGACACTCTATACAAAGAATTAGCACAGCAAGGACAACATGATGATTGTGATGGTGATGGTGATAGTGATAGTGGGTATCTTTCGAATCTATCATTCAAGAGGTAAGAACAGTCATTGAATGAAAAAGAAAGAGACCCTTTGTACCTGAGTGATATAGTTGAACTAACGCAAGTGTTGTGCATATCTATAACTTTTAGAGAGAGAGAGAAGAGAGACGATCTTACCTTGATAGAAGAAATGGGCTTTGGAGGGTTTGTCGGATTGGTGAAGCTGAACCAGAGGTGAAGTCCATGTGGGTCTGTGTAGATCAGATTGCCTTCAGTGATTGATTGAGCTTTTCTGGTTATTGGAAATGGACCCAGGTGAGTCGACTCTTATTTGAGTTGACTCGCTAACCTTTCTTTTTTTTCCAGGTAAATTAAAATTACCTTTTTTTCCGGGTAAATTACCATTACCTCTTGTGAACTAAAGCCAAATTATACACAATTCTCTCATTTCCATTCTTTTCTTTTCTTTTTTTTTTTTAAGAAATTACACCAACATTTAAAGAGTAAGTTAGAATTACATTCTGTTTGAATTAAAGGATTTGAAAAAAAAATGAGAAAAAATGAAAAAAAAATAAAGTATTTCGGTTTAAAATTAGAGAATAAATAAAAAAAAGGACCGGAAGAAGAAGAATGAATTTCTTGATTCTTATTTTAACCTTAAAATTATAAATAAATAAGAAAAGATACATCTATTTTATAGCATAATAGTAAAAAAAATATATAATTTTTTTTCCTTCTTTCATAATAAATTTTAATACACATCTATTAATTTAAAAAAAAAAAAAAGGTTATTGAGTCCCCAAAAAAATTTATTTGAAAAACAATTAAAAGAAATTGAATCTCAATTTTAAGATGAAACACCTCAATTAATTTATAAATAATTAACACATAATCTTAGAATTAATGATGTGCCTTGTGAATGCCTCATGCCTTGAAATACATGCCTAAAAAAATGGAAAGAGCAAACTTGTACACTCACAAGAGCATTAGATGAATATTTGTTTTAGTTGAGCCGTTTTTTTAATTTCTCAAACAGAACCAACAGAAAGCTTAAGAATTAAGTTCGAAATTTTATTTTCTTTCATTCCCTCAATTTCTAGGCCACCAAACAGAGGGTGAAATTGAATTCTGATTGGGTTTTGATATTTTCATGATGGGTTGGGCTTGATTGACCCCATGGACACCCTAGTATCCAATGAAAAAGAGAATTGTATTCATCCCGGACAAGGCGAAACTAGAAAGAAAAAAAAAATTGAAAGAAAAAAAAAATTTGGGGAGGACTAAAAAATTTTAATAAAAAAATCTTGAGTTTGGTTAAAATTTTAGAATGAAAATAAAAAAATAATAATGAGATTCTAAAAAGATTTAGTGCAAAGATTTTGGGTTAAGCCAAAATCTTGGTGTGATAAATGAGAGAATTGATAAGATTTAATGGGTAAAGATTAGGTTATGCCAAAATTTTAAGGTGACTAACTTGAAAAGAGTCAAAATTTTATATGTATGAATTTTTTTTCTAGAATTTGAGGTGGGCTATGGCCCAGATCAGCCTATTAATACTTCTGCCCTTGCACTTGGATCCAATGAATGCTAAACAAATCAATAAAATTTACATATTTTGCTAATGTATCAAGTATCCATTAATTCGGATACATTTTTCAGCTCGTTTAATGAAGATGTTGTTGAGTGGATGTCCATGAATTCACCTGAATTCTGGATGACCCGTTTGTAACTTGAGATAACCTGAAAAATAGGGCAATAAATTTTTGACCTGCTTTTGTTTTTGAATTCGTTTTATTTCTTACGTTGTAATTCACTTATATAAGGATATTATTTTTAGGGTTTTGATTTAGGAGATGATAGTCCATTATTAGAGAAAAAAAAGTTTTGGATTTTGAGAGTTTTTTTTTTCTTATAATCTCTTTGATACATAATAGGATTAATTATCGTTGTATGTAAATATAAACATCTTACCGTCTCACTTAATTTTATGTCTTCTCTGTATGTTTTATTTATTTAAAATTAATTTATTATTTATTTGATTATATCCGCACGATGAATACACAGTCATGACGTTTCCTCAACCATGTCTTCACATCATCTCCCCAGCCGCCACAATGAAAACAAAAACCTTCCAGGTCTTCCTTGGGTCTATCTCCCTCCCAACCATTTTTTCCTTGACATTTCTAGAAATGTAGGGCCTGGTGGATGGGACAAGCCATAA
This sequence comes from Nyssa sinensis, assembly GCA_008638375.1. Lineage (NCBI taxonomy): Eukaryota > Viridiplantae > Streptophyta > Magnoliopsida > Cornales > Nyssaceae > Nyssa > Nyssa sinensis. The sequence continues at coordinate 25,421,417 of CM018042.1, forward strand.
AGTTCACCCTCATCTTGTATTTTCCATGATTTATCTCACAGTGCAAGCAATCTCATGGTTGCTTGTGGTTGGAGGTAGATACTTATATACTAGGAGGTAGGGTGTTATAAAAAATCGAGAATAGTTGAATCGAATTAGACTAATTCGAACTGAATCCAAATTAAATTTGTTAGATTGGGTCGATTGTAAACATGATTTGGGTTGAATCAGTTTTAGAACTGTAATATTCGAATTAGTTTCAGTTTAAAGTTTGGTTAGATCAACCCAATCCAAGAATCGAACTCTAAATAAAAAATATTTTTAAAAAAATTATATATAGAATGTGATTTACAAGTATTATGTTTATATATATATATATATATATTATATTATACATTTATAGCACTAATACAAATTATATATATAATTAATCAAGATATATAATATTTCATAATTTAATTGTTGTGTGTAGATTCACGAACAAAGTCCTTATCTCATTGTCAGCAAACAATTAATTACGTTATTTTATACTTTATATTTCATAATGAAATACATAACACACACACACACACACAGAGACATATATATATATATATATTATATAAACTTCATGTATCACACACTTAACTAATTTAATTTATTATTATATAAATAAATTGCTATATATATAACATATATAACCTGTTGCATATAAAATATATATAATATTTATATAACTTATATCCATACATACATATACATATATACATATAACCTACTGTATATATAATATGTATATAACATATATACACACACGTAATCGGAACCAGGGTTTTAGAGAAACAAATAGTAGATTTGATATTTTGGATAGAACTGGAACTGACCCGACCCAAATCGAATATTTTCGGGTTGAGTCGATTCGGTTTTATCATTGTTGCAAGTTCGGTTTCGATTCTTATTTTTTAGAACCGTTCAAGATCAGGTCGGATTCTGGTTCTTTTGTAAGCCCAACTCATGTGCACCCTTACTAGGAAGCTTCAAACGCCTGGTGCACAAGTTAGATTCTTTTAGGTTATGTGGTTTGGTATTTAAAGTATGGGGTTCACTAGTTGAAGTCTTCGGTAGTCAAGTATTATCTCGTATCTTTAATTTCTTATAAGAGAGGTTATGATTTCAAATCTTTTCAAAATAAAAATGTGTGGTATCATATTAATTTTTCAGTCATGAATTAGACTTGTTGGTGGCATGATTGATTCTCTAATGACGGACTGAACTTATTTGTAAATTAAATACACTTGTAAATAAATATTTCTTCCGCTAACAAAAAAAACAAAAAGATAATGTTGTATACCTTGATAATTCTAGAATAAGAGAAATTCTTTCATTACATTTTATTTGGATACGTGGAGTCCTTGTCTTAACTATCTCAAATTCTAACTGTCTATTAAGTACCTCGAGTTAATCATGTGCACCCACTAGTGTTCAAATTAACATAATTCAATCATTAAAAGATATTTACAGTATTGATACAATCATTAAAAGATATTTACAGTATTGATACAATCATTAAAAGATATTTACAGTATTGATACCATGCTTAAGAATCCTTAATTATATGGTCTACTTTGAGATTCTCACACCATTCAGCTCTTTTAGATTTGTCTTTACTTTCTCCCTTCCAAATTTTCTTAAGAATTCTCAATGGTGTACATATTATCATTTTTTCTCCTTGCATTCACTATCCATACAATCACAATAATATATATATATATATATATATATATAGAGAGAGAGAGAGAGAGAGAGAGAGAGAGAGAGTTCCTTTTATCATTGACATGCTGAATGCTTTTCAGCTCATAATTCATCAAATTTATCATGGCCTGTGTAAATAATGTTTGAATAATATTTCCCCCAAATGCATCAAATGCCTTTGGCAGAATTTTCAAATCATTCAAATATTGTCTTGTGAAGCAAGCAAGATATGGAACCAGGGTAATGTATATCTGTTTAATAAAGTCCCATTATATGTTTCTGTGTAAAAACCTTACACCAAACAAGAAAATGACCAGCAGCAGAAATTTGAATAAGTTGATTACATAAGCTCAAACTTTTTCTTTTTCTTTTTCATGTTAGAGGGTGTGCTTGGCATCATTTCAGTGGTGGATTTAGAAATTGTGACTAGAGGGGACAAAAATGTATACATCATAAATTTAAGAGATTTTTTTATGAAAATTCTACAAATTTTGGGAGTTCAGTTCCTAATTTATAATTAAAAAAAAGACAAAATTACCCTACAAAAGTTGATTTTCTCAAAATTCTGGGGCCGTCTCTGGTTCCGTTGCATGATGGGAGGTCATGTGTAAGATTACATACATATTACTCTTCCCCAATCTCGTGCATGGGACTGTCCTTTATTGCAATTATAATGTATCAAGGCATAATTTGTTTCCATTATTTTTCAGCGTGTTTGGATAAGTTGGAGGGAGAGGAAATGAGAGAAGAGCATTAGTTATAAGGAAGAGGAGACGAGAGGGTAATCTTTATTTTATATTTGAATAACTAATGAAGAAAGAGGAGAGGAGAGGGTAGTATAATTTTTTCTATCTTGTTTGGAAATGATAGAAGAGAGAAAAGAAAAGAAAGGGTTTGATATTAATTTACTATGATATCCTATGACAAATATGTCTATTTTATTTTTAACTCTATAATTTTAAAAGTATTATTATAAAATATTTATTAAAAGACTCTCCTCTCCCTCGATTTCCATCCACTTTTGAATTAGACGTAAAATGAGTTATATAAGTTTTAGACCTCCGCCTCTCTTCTTCTCTTTCCTTCCAACTCCTTACACCCAAACTGGCGATTTGTGTTTCAGTTTGAGGGCGAGTGTAGATTAGATCAAGTCTAGCATTTGTCAAGTGACTGTCAATATGCTTGTGTTTGGGCAGCTAAAAAGACAAAGCAGAACAATTAAGAGGTTCATTAAAGATAGGGGAGTTGCTCTTGCCTCCTCCTCCCAGTTTTCAGCATCTGCTTAATAATGTAAAAGAAAACTCCCCGCAGATACAGAAAAACTATGCAAAACAATGTTAGATGCTCTGATGGCCTGAAATGCACAGGGCCAAGGATGCAAGAAATGAAAGTACTGTAATGCATGGGAAGAAAATGCAGTTGATGAAGTTCCTCTTGTCTTTATGAAATAATGATAAAAACTACTCTTTCCTATGTGTGTATATTTGGTTTAGCTTAATGGATTCCAAAATAGGTGTTTTCAAGCATAAAATAAACTTTGTGATGAATTTGTTGTTTGGTTCAACTTATTAACCTCACTTTTCAAAAATTGCAATAAGTTCAAAACCGGTGTTTTGGTTAAGTTATTGTGAGGGACTCTTTCAAATCGTACTTTTTCACCGCACATCCAAACAAGTCATATCTTTCTTTATTGTACAAGTTGATGTGTGTAATCTAGGTTTGATGTGAACACCATGCATTCATGTGGGTGCTACTAGGTCATGCATCATTGGTGTTCAATATACCAATTCCTCGCCCAAAAAAAAAAGAGAAAAAAGATGTGCTAAAGTTGCATTTCTAGAATCTAGAATTTATTCATCTAAAGAATGTGCCTGAGGTTCCAAGATTGATCATACAAGAACTTTTGCATAGTGATAAACATATTTACAATCACTTTGCTATTTGCCAAGTTGAGTGGGCATGGAGAAATGCTTAAAATTCAAAGATTTGGAAGATGGTTTTGCCACAATGGTAAAGTTATTCCATTATAATTTTACCATTATGATCTTGAGGTTTTGATTCAAGTCGCATAGAAATAACATCATTGTTAGCATAGGCAACACTACATAGATCTAATATGGCCTCTTTATATCTTATAATGACAAGTCGTACAAAAAGAATCTCATTGTTAACACATATAAGGCTGCATACATCTGATCCGGCCTCTTCATATCTTATAATGACAAGTTACACAAAAACAATCTCATTGTTAGAATAGGTAAAATTGTGTATGTCTAATCATCTTCATATCTTACAATAATAGGAATCTGATAAATTAGAATGGTCAATTTAAAAAAATTCAAGGCTTTTCTTCCTTAAACCATTCCAATTTTTAGTATTAAAAAAAATATATATATATATATGGCGCAAGTTTAGAAACAAAAAAATTGAACAACTTTCAAATACTTTAGTAACCTTCATCCATAGAATAAAGAGAAAAATATGATAAATTAGTGGTTTGTTAGTATTTGGCAGTTAGAACTTAGATCTACATGAATAGGTGGTCAAAGCAAAAAAAAAGAAAAGAGGATTAAGTAACTTCATTAATCACAAATTAATAACTGGAATAATGAGGAGATTTTATATTAAAACCAGCTTTTTTATAATTGCTTGGACTCTTTTAACTAATTAGAAGTTGTATTGAGCAAGCAAATGTGATTTTGGTGAATAAGAAATGTTGATTACGCCATTGGTGCCGTGGAGGATGAATAGTGAGTCGATATATAGGCAGTCGTATTCATATGGCGCACATCATTTGATGCCGTTAGGTTACTATAGTCTAAGTTGATTGCAACTATGTTGCCAACAAATCCCTTGTCCCCTCTCTCTCTGTCTCTGTCTCTCTCTCTCTCTCTCTCTCTCTCTCTATATATATATATATATATATATATATATTTGTATATACATATGTGACAACATTTTATGTTAGCCACGTTAAACTACTGGAGATATCATTGTTTGGGTTAGAATAGATCACCTTTGTCTATTTCTTTAGTGAATATATATTATATCCAAACCAGTTGTTTTTGTACACCTGTATATAACTTCTTGTATAAATTACTTAAAAAAAACATGTTGCGTATATAATATATTAACCTGTTATATATAAAATATATATTTATATCTATATAACCTGATGTAGAAATTACTTCTAAAAACCTTGTTGTATATATAACCTGTTATATATTAAATATATATAATATTTATATAACACATACATACATGCATGCATGCACGCATACATATACATATACATATATATATATAACCTGATGTATAAATTACCTTAAAAAAACCTATTGTATATATAATCTGTTATATATTAAATATATATAATATTTATATAACATATATACATACATACATACATATATATATAACATATGGTGTATATAATATGTATATAACATATATACATACATGTAATTGGAACCAAGCTTTTAGAGAAACAAATAGTAGATTTGGTGTTTCGGGTAGAACCGGAACTAACCCGACCCAAACCGAATATTTTTGGGTTAGGTCGGTTCGATTCTATTATTGTTGCGGTTCAATTCTGATTCTTATTTTTTAGAATCGTTCAAGATCGGGTCGGTTTCGGTTCTTTTGTAACCCAACCCGATCCATGTGCACCCTACTAGGAGACTTCAATCACCTGGTGCACAAGTTATGTTTTGACACCCTAACAGGTTATAGTCTCTTTTATGAGATTCTTTTAGGTTATATTATGTGCTTCAGTAGTTAAAGTATGGAATTCACTAGTCGAAGTCTTTAGTAGTCTAGGATCATCTTGTATCTTTAATTTCTTATAAGAGATGTTACATTTTCAAATCTCCTCAAAATGAGAGTGTGTAGTATTATGTTAATGTTTTAGTCATGAATTAGACTTGTTGATGGCATGATTGATTCTCCAATAATGCACTGGACTTGTTTGTAAATTAAACACACTTGTAAATAAATATTTCTTCCGCTGGCAAAAAAACAAAAGCTAATGTTGTATACCTTGATAATTCTAGAATAAGAGAAATTGTTTTATTACATTTTATTTGGATACGTGGAGTCCTTGTCTTAACTATCGCTCAAACCTTAACAGTCTATTAAGTACCTCGAGTTAATCATGTGCACCCATTAGTGTTCAAATTAACATAATTCAATCATTAAGAGATATTTATAGTATTGATACCATGCTTAAGAATCCTTAATTATATGGTCTACTATGAGATTCTCACACCATTCTGCTCTTTTAGATTGTCTTTACATTCTCCCTTCCACATTTTCTTAAGAATTCTCAATGGTGTACATATTATCATTTTTTTCTCCTAGTATTCACTATCCATTCAATCACAATAATATATATATATATATATATAGAGAGAGAGAGAGAGAGAGAGAGAGAGAGAGAGAGAGAGAGAGAGAGAGTTCCTTTTATCATTGACATGCTGAATGTTTTTGAGCTCAAAATTTATCATTGCCTGTGTAAATGTAAGTTTGAATAATATTTCCCCCTAATTCATCAAATGCCTTTGGCAGAATTCTCAAATCATTCAAATATAGTCTTGTGAAGCAAGCAAGATATGGAACCAGGGTAATGTATTTCTGTTTAATAAAGTCCCATTATAAGTTTCTGTGTAAAAACCTTACACCAAACATGAAAATGACCAGCAGCAGAAATTTGAATAAGCTGATACATAAGCTCAAACTTTTTCTTTTTCTTTTTCATGTTAGAGGGTGTGCTTTGGCATCATTTCAATGGCAGATTTAGAAATTGTGACTAGAGGGGACGAAAATGTATTCATCATATATTTAAGAGATTTATTTATGAAAATTCTACAAATTTTGGGAGTTCAGTTTCTAATTTATAAAAAAAATGACAAAATTACCCTACAAAAGTCGATTTTTTCAAAATTCTAGGGCCGCCTCTAGTTCCGTTGCAAGATGGGAGGTCACGTGTAAGACTACATACGTATTACTCCTCTCTAATCTCATGCATGGGACTGTCTTTTATTGCAATTTTTATAATGTATCAAACATAATTTGTTTCCATTATTTTTCAGTGCGTTTGGATAAGTTGGAGGGAAAGAAAAGAAGAGAAGAGCATTAGTTATGAGGAAGAAGAGAGAAGAGGATAATCTTTATTTTATATTTGAATAACTAATGAAGATAGTAGAGAGGACAGAGTAGTGTAATCTTTTTATTTTGTTTGGAAATGATAGGGGAGAGAAAAGAAAGAAAAATGTTTGATATTAATTTACTATTATATCCTAGGACAAATATGTCTATTTTAGTTTTAACTTTATAATTTTAAGAGTATTATTGGTATTATAAAATCTTTATTAAAAAGTTCTCTCCTCTCCCTCCATTTCCATCCACTTCTGGATTAGACGTAAAATGAGTTATAAGTTTTATAACTCCGCCTCTCTCCTTTCCTTTCCTTCCAACTCTTTGCACCCAAACTGGCGATTTGTGTTTTAGTTTGAGGGCAAGTGTAGATTAGATCAAGTCTAGCATTTGTCAAGAGACTGTCAATATGCTTGTGTTTGGGCAGCTAAAAAGACAAAGCAGAATAATTAAGAGGTTCATTAAAGGTATGGGAGTTGCTCTTGGCTCCCGCAGATAAAGAAAAACTATGCAAAACAATGTTAGATGCACTGATAGCCTGAAATGCACAGGGACAAGGATAGCAAGAAAGGAAAAGTACTGTAATGCATGGGAAGCAAATGCAGTTCATCATGAAGTTCTTCTTATCTTTATGAAATAACGATAAAAACTACTCTTTCCTATGTGTGTGTGTTTGGTTTAGTTTAATGAATTCCAAAATAAGTGTTTTCAAGCATAAAATAAACTTCGTGATAAATTTGTTGTTTGGTTTAACTTATTAATCTCACTTTTCAAAAATTGCAAGAAGTTCAAAACAGGTGTTTTGGTTAAGTTGTTGTAAGTTGTTGTAAGTTGTTGTGAGAAACTCTTTTAAATCGTACTTCTTCGCCGCTCATTCAAACAAGTCATATCTTTTTTTATTGTACAAGTTGATGTGTGCGCTCTGGGTTTGATGTAAACACCATGCATTCATGTGAGTGCTACTGGTCATGCATCATTGGTGTTCAATATACCAATTCCTCACCAAAAAAAAAAAGAGAAAAACGATGTGCTAAAGTTGCATTTCTAGAATCTAGAATTTATTCATCTAAAGAATGTGCCTGAGGTTCCAAGATTGATCATACAATAACTTATGCATAGTGATAAACATATTATTTACAATCACTTTGCAATTTGCCAAGTTGAGTGGGCATGGAGAAATGCTTAAAATTCAAGATTTGGAAGATGGGTTTTGCCATAATGGTAAAGTTATTTCATTATAATTTTACCATTAGGACCTTGAGGTTTTGATTCAAGTTGCATAGAAATAACGTCATTGTTAGCATAGATAACGCTGCATATATCAAATATGGCCTTTTTATATCTTATAATGACAAGTCAGGCAAAAAGAATCTCATTTTTAACATATATAAGACTGCATATCAATGTTTTCAGACCCAGCCCGTTCATCGAACCGGAAAAAATGTCCTGGTTACAGGTTATCGGTTCAACCGTCGGGTCAATCGGAATCAAACCATGATGTCATAATTATGTAATTAATAAATTTAATAATACATATTATTGATATTTTAAATTTAAAAAATTATACAAAAAATCAAAAATTACTAAAAATTATATAAAAAAAATTTACAAAATATGAATTTTCTTAATATGTAAAACTTCAAGAAAAAAATGAAAAAAGTATAGTAGACATACCTTATTACAATATTGACAGTTGAAACTTCATCGTCACTCTTCCATAATTGCAAGGATCATAACAAAAATCATTTTAACATTAATCTAAGCATAATCTAATAATTTAGTCTTCAATTACATAGAAAAAAAAGATACAAACACAAATTGTGTGGGTAACATGATTAGCAATTTTTTTCTTCTCTATTTCCTATTATTAATTCCCTCTCTAATAATTTGGTAAAGGGAAGCCAAAAAAAAAAAGATACAACAATTAGTACAAAGCCCTACGATATCTCCACAAGCTTCCCCATAATTTCAAAGCAAGCATCCAATATCAGTTTTAAGAACATATGTTCTTTCTCTAATACTGTTTTAAGAACAAAATTCATAAAAATAGCATAGCTATGTAGCTCAAATTCACAAGTTAAATGCACACCAGTAAGAGAAATGAGAAGAAAACATTAATTGTAAATAGAAGATCATTCCATAAATTCCTCTGTCACACAGTCATATAGATTAGAAAGAGAGAGGAGAAAAAAAAAATAAAAAATAAAGTAAGAGCACTCACAAGTCACAACACAATTTGACACAATGTGAAAAAGGGTTTCTTCTGCTTTCTGATTTATAAGCTGTGTAGATGAACAAAGTAAGAAAAATCAAAAGAGAAATGAACAAACATATGGTGAAACAATGCCAAGCAAGAATTACCCATTTACAAAAGCGACAGCCCAAATGGAGATACCAATATTCTGATGAATCCTTTAAAATCTGTATGATCCATATTTCTAATTTGTATCCAATTGACGCTGACTAAAGAATCTCATTTCAATATACCCTCTTCCTCTAGTATAAACAATGGTAGATGATGAAAATTCATAATGCAATTCTCTTCAAAATCTGTCATCGTTCTTTAACAGCTGCCGTCTCTTGATTACCAAGAACGCCACCACACAAACCTGCAATATTGTCCTGATTCCCACAAAATTAATCCAATTTTCTTCCCCCAATTGAGCTTTGGCTCCGAGGTTGGACTCATACTCGCAAGGGGGGATTGGTTGGGAGAATCGTTTGGCCCTTCATAGTTGGAAGGAGGACTTCCGCCTGAACCATTCTTTGACGGCGGAGGTGGAGGTGGAGGCGGAGGATGGAGAGGTGGAGGCGGAGGCACAGCAGATATCGTGAAGTGAGAAGTGAGAGGGAGAATTGTTTTTTCCCTAATTAATGTCTTTTATATATAAGCCAAGAACCGATGTGAACTAGTGACCAGTACCGAGTCACCCGGTTCAACGGTCGAACCATCTGGTTTTATCGATTTTATATTTTAGAATGATTTTGAACTTAAAACAGATTTATAGGTTAAACCGAACCGTTTTGTGGACCGGTCGACGGTTCAACTGGTTGAACCGGTTGGTCCAGTCCAAGTTCTAAAACATTGCTGCATACATCTGATCCAGCCTCTTCATATCCTAAAATGACAAGTCGCACAAAAATAACTTCATTGTTAGCACAAGGTTGTGTGTATCTAATCATTTTCATATCTTACATTAATAAAAATCTAATACATTAGAACGGTCAATTTTAAAAAATTTAAGGTTTTTTTTTCTTAAACCATTCCAATTTTTAGTATTAAAAGAAAATATACATGGTGCGAATCTAGAAATAAAAAAATTGAACACCTTTCAAATACTTTAGTAAACTTCATCAATAGAATAAAGAGAAAAATATGATAAATTAGTGGTTTGTTAGTATTTGGCAGTTAGAACTTAGATCTACATGAATAGGTGGTCAAAGCAAAAAAAAAGAAAAAAGGATTAAGTTACCTAATTAATCACAAATTAATAACTGGAATGATGAGGAGATTTTATACTAAAACCAGCTTCATTATAATTGCTTGGACTCTTGTAATTAATTAGAAGTTGTATTGAGCAAGCAAATGTGATTTTGGTGAATAAGAAATGTTGATTACGCCATTGGTGCCGTGGAGGATGAATAGTGAGTCGATATATAGGCAGTCATATTCATATGGCGCACATCATTTGATGCGTTTAGGTTACTATAGTCTAAGTTGATTGCAACTATATTGCCAACAAATCCCTTGTCCCCTCTCTCTCTGTCTCTGTCTCTCTCTCTCTCTCTCTCTCTCTCTCTCTCTCTCTCTCTCTCTCTCTCTCTATATATATATATATATATTTGTATATACATATGTGACAACATTTTATGTTAGCCACGTTAAACTACTGCAGATATCATCGTTTAGGTTAGAATAGTTCACCTTTGTCTATTTCTTTAGTGAATATATATTATATCCAAACCAGTTGTTTTTGTACACCTCTCTCTCTCTCTCTCTCTCTCTCTCACTCACACACACACACACACACAAACACACATTTAATTAGTGGAGTTAGTTGTTTGGGTTAGAATAGTTCACCTTTGTCTATTTCTTTAGTGAATATATATTATATCCAAACCAGTTGTTTTTGTACACCTCTCTCTCTCTCTCTCTCCCACTCACACACACACACACACACACACACACTGACCTGAGTTGGTAAGTTCAAAACTTTTCTTATACTAATACATTTGTTCTTGAAGGAGTTCTGGTAGCTTCTCCAGTACACTTGTCATTTCTTCTCCTATATTCAAAATATAGTATTTAAAAGTGTATGTCATAGTAGCATAGCTTTCTCAAATTTTTATTTTATCAAAGTTACTTACAAATATATTCAGATTTTTAATAGATTAATATTCAAATGAATTGTTTGAATGTTTTTAATTTAGTGGCTAAAACATTTTAAAGATAAAAAGTGTTCATAGTTAAAAATATTAGTTTAAAATAATGATTATTTTGTCAAAAAATAATATTTAATATAATATTCTTGAGTTTTTTCGTAATTTTATTTTGAATTGTAAAAAAAAAAATTTGAATTCCCTAAGTGTATGGTCATAAAAATACACATAACACTCAAATATTCATAACTACATATTTTTACGAACTCCTTAAAAACTAAAAAATTGGACAAAATTTAAACTTTAAATTTCAAATAAAATTGGCAAAAATTTAAATTATTTATTTTAAGAATTAGAGAGAATTTAAATTTAAACTAAAATTTGAGGGAAATATTAAAAAATAAATAAAAACTGAAACAAAATAAATAATATTTAAAAAAAAAATAATAATTTAAAAAGGTCTCTTGGAGATGCTATAATCTTTTAGACAATGAGTAACTCTCCAAAGTGTCACATAGGTCAATATAATACAATTTTGAGGAAAAAATTTGAAAAGACTTTTAAAAATGCTCTAACATTATAGTTCTGTAACACTGTTAAATTTTAACTGTATCGTGACTTAAATAAGTTTTATGAATAATGATGTTATTAGAGCAGTTGTATAAATTTATTAGGAAATTTTTTCCAACATTTAATGACTTGAGGTTGTACAATTTATTGTAGTTCACGTGCAATTCTTGCTTCTTCTTTTTCACGTTGTGATTAAACACAATAGAAAATCACGTTTGTCAAAACGTTTAAAATGTAATCAATGACGATCTGCTTTTATTTGATGCAAAATCACTTTAAATATGGTGACAGACCATTTTGTTAAACAAATGTCAGCAATGACAACACATTGTTAACTAAACAAATACTGACTATATATATATATATATAGATATATAAAATTTCTGCTCGTCTTTAATAAGGTGACCCAGGTGGGTAAGTGTTGATTTCCCCCCACAAATCTTTTTTCTTATCAATTGGCCATTAGCTTTTAAAATGCACATGTGGGACTTTTCTCTAATAAATCATGTTTATCATGTGATTACTTTGATTTTTATTAATGTCAGCAGTGATAAAAAAAAAAAAAAAAAAACAGACCATTATTTAGTATTAGCACCATCAACATTGGATATTCTCAAGGTTAGGAATACACCTAAAAATAACAATTATATTGGGATTAAGAGACATGGACATTCAAGTCACGTGTAATTCTTAATTTTGATCTAGTACTGAGCAAAGCATGTCAAGTGACAGACTTTAGGATTAGTTCGATCAGATATATCTATTTATTTTTGAATTGTTTCTTTGGTACATTAGAGTTTAACATTATAGAATGATAAAGCTTAGAATAAGTTAGATAAAACTGTTAGTTCGATAATATCTACTAGTCTGAACTTTTCTCAGAATCCAACAACGAAATTACCATTTCATACTTATTTCATTCAAATCACGATCCCGAGATTAGTTTGATCCTTTCAAAAAGAGCAACTATGCATCTATAAAAGATGTGAAGTATGCTTTAAAACTCTAAATTCTGCTCTCTTTAAAAATTCTTGGCAAATTCAATAACTTTTTTCTCCATTCTTTAACTTGATTATTGGAGTGGTCACTGTCGAAACCTTTAGATGATCTTTGTCACTGTTGGTTTTATAGAGGTCCACCAACACCAACATAATCCCGGCTATTGATATGATCGAAGGAGTTTTTCACCACAATAATTAAATTAGGTATAAATATAAATGGTGATCGTTAAAAGGTTATATACATCTTACCCCTCTAAATCTTATAATAATAGTTCAAGTGGTGGACGAGTTGATTTGAATAATGTATTATAAATTGGAGGTTTTAAGTTTAATTCACTATGCTTACGAATCATAAAATTTTTAAATTATCTCGAAAACATAAAGTGAATTAGTTCGGCAAAACTTGAGATACCACTTTCTTTGAAATTTTTTTTTTTTATAATAATAAAAATTTCATGCATTAACCTGTCGTTTAAAACTTGGACCATAATTTGGAATCCGAATTTTAGGACTTTACATGTGTAAAGTGAGTTAAGAGGGGGCTCTTTACTGTCTTTTTCAAGATCCCTGGTGGTTTCATTAGTTTGGGACATAGTGTTTGGTTGTGGGGTTATACTAACCCAAACGAGTGGTGGAATTACAAGAATGGAAAGCAAGTTTAAACACTTGGCGTCGTCGGTGTGTTCTAGATTAAACAGATATTTCACACCAAACACGTTGTTCACAATGTCAAACCAACTAAATCATAACCAACTTAATGAAATATCCAAATCAATTTCAGTAGAAACCAACACTCTTTTCCACTAATTGAGTTGTGATATCATTCATTCAGATAAACAAGCCTTAAAATATAATTTATCCAAACACAATATACTAACTTTTGATTATTATTAGCTTATGCTATTTTCGTGTTTGTATTTATAAAAATTGTCTTAAACAAAGGCGTAACAAGGAGTACACTACGTCGGGCTCTGACTCTTCTAAAATTTTGAAGAAAAAAAATTTACATTTAACCTTTTTAAACGTAACTCACCCTAATTTTTTTGGCTTAACGTTAATTTAACCATAAACTTTCAAAGACTTGAAACCATATTTTGAGAAAATCTTCCGTCAAGTTTGAAAATGAAAATTTTCCTTCTAAAATTTCTCCAAAAAAATTCTAACCCTTCCTCAGTTTTTTTTCCTAGTTCTGTCCTTGATTTAAAAAAAAAAAAACGTGTTTTACCATATATGTGAAAGAACTTTTAAAACGATTTTAATGTTGATTTTATTTTTCCCAACTTGTAAAAGTTTATTTACAATAAATAATGTTTTTTTCAAAAGCACTTTTGTGTGTATTGAAAAGTATTTTCAAAGAATCACTTACATATAGGTGTTATCTAATTTAGACGATACAATTTTTAATGATTGGATCCTACTTTTATTTAAATTAGAGGATTTTGGTGTCATCCAAACATTGGACAAAAAAAATATCTTCATTATTAATATAAAGTATGTTTGAATTTATTTTCTTTTGTTTTGTTTTTTGAAAAAAGGCAAATGATTAGTTGCTTACATAATCCATATCCAATCACTAATGGTCCAAGGTGGGGGCTGGATTACAACTTGCAAGTGAATGGGATATTCTAAGAATATCAATTTCCTGAGATGAGTATACCCTTTTGTCCCTTTCGATCTTTAGGCTTTAGGATATATTCTTTTGCCCTTCCATTTTGTAATGAGACAGTTGCAGTGATGCCAAAGTATGTGGGTCATTTTGCTATTTATATATTCTTGTAAAAGAAGAGCCATTTTATGTGGGGAAATTTTAATATAATATATGTGTAAAAATTTAAAATATATACTCAACTTAATAAATTTTAATATAATTTAAATTTAATATAATATATAATTTTTAAAATAATATATAAAATATCAATATGTATTTTAATTCCTAGCAGATCCATTTAAATAAAAGAAATTAGATTATTGAATCAAATTTTTTGTACTATATCCGTATAAACATAATAAATATAGATATAAATTAAAATTCAATCTATTGACGACTATAATTCAGTGAGTCTTCCAGAATTAAATGTCAATTGTTTTCTTTCTCCGAATAAAAATTTTGATCGATAATTTGTTTTTCTTGTCAACTTATTTGTTGTATTTTTATCCCTCCAAATAGGTGATTTGATTTGAAATTTGTTTTTCATGCACGGATTTTGACGGTTTGAATTGTTTAGTCTTCAATTAAATTAACTTCACTAAATAGTTTATAATATGCAAATCATCCTTTAGCCAAGTTAATTAATAATCTTTAAAACTTAGGCCAATGAACTGGGCTGTGACCACTTTTCCAAAACTTTCAATTGAGCCTCAATTTGGTATAGGCTGTATTTTAGATTGAGAAATTTGGAATCCATAAAAAATAAAAATGAAAAATTGGTGAGAAAAGAAATGAAAAGAAAGGAGAAAAAATAGAGAAGGGGGGAGTCTAATGTATGAGGCAAAGTTCAAGGTTTTGCTAAGGAATTTCCAAAGTATGGTTTGGTGTGTCCAGTCTCTTGGAGTAATATTTTTATAGACTTAATCGATTTCTCATAAAACAAGGAAAAAAATACAATTCAATTAAAAATTCAACTCTAAAATAGAAACTTGTTCAAATTAGATATTTGAGAAACATTTTAACACAAATAAATATCTTAAAATTATATATATATATATATATATAAATAATATACTTGTATATAACTAAAGATTAACTAGGTTAGAAATTTACTAAAACTTCGACAAATATGATACTCTAAAAATAAAGATATTGATTTTATAATTATTATAGGATTTTTAGTTTTCTAAATTTCAGTTTATCTCAAATTAGTTGTTTTTATTGTTTTTGATTAAAAATACGAGTCTCTATTCTCTTCGGATTATGATAAGAATAGGTGTTATGATTTTTTAGTTAAAATAGTAATATTCTACATCAATAAATATGATGTAATAGATTTTTATTATGAATTTTTTTATTAATATTAATATAATTTTAAAATTTAAAGATTTTATTCTCTTTTTGAGTTGATTGTCTTAGTTGATTGTTTTTTTATTGTGGACATTCACATTAAGTCATATCTATCATTTCACATTTTCATTCTGCGTTGAATTCGCTTGTGAAATACATAATTCAGATTTAATTACATTAGAAAAATTAATATTTCAAACAAAATGAGAACCAACAACTCATTACTTTGACTCATTTATAATCGTACTTTTATTAAATTTAGATATTATTTAATTTCAGGACTCATGCTAGAAAAAAAAAGGACCATCAATAACACTACATTAAGAATGGAAATGAGGAAAGCCAAACTTGTCAATCTTATGTAAGGTAAACCTTTGATTTCATAGAAAAGAAAATTCATTAATTATGGAGAAAAAAGAAAAACTAACCTGTAAGCTTAAGTAGGTAATTAGCTGCCCACTTACGTGAATTGGCTTGAAAATTGTGACGGAGACTTTAAAGCAATTGACTAATTTGCCTCAAAAGAGATAAGCTTATACGCCAGCACATCGTTTTCGCCAACCTCAAACAAATCAGACCCTTCTCATTCCTCAACCATGCATAGGATTCAATGTATGAAAAACTATATAATTTATGTCTTATTCTTTTTTTTTTTGGGCCCTAAATTTTGACTTGGGAAATCGAATAAAAACATTCAAATTAGACAGTGTTGGTTGAGGTTTTGATAGAGAAGAAAGCATAAGACAAATGAATATACTCTGTATGTTGATATTCGTCGTATTACAATGAGATGACTTGCTCTATATATAGTAATTATAAAAAAGGAAAAATGACAAAAAGAATAAAAAATACATGCGTAACAAACTTTACAGAAAATCTTAACAGAATATTATCTTTATTTGCTTCTGGAAGTATCTTGCAGCTGCACGTTTTGTTGATTACTAGGATGATTTGTGGCAGCTTGCATAGATGAGGTGGCTTGCATGGTTTGCTGTTGTGATAACTGTGTAGCCTGATTTAATACAGAGTATTATAATTTTAATCTGTCATTTATATAATTATCTGAGTGTGATGTGATTTTTTTATTTTCATTAAAAATAAAAATTAAATAAAATAAAAATATATATGTATATTATATATATATATATATGATAGAGTATAATTAAACTAAGTATCTAAATAAAGAGTAAATTTTTTTAATCTAGTTTAGAGTGATTGGAGTTGAGTAATGTTTTAATTTTGTTTTGAATTTATTTTACAGCATGTGCAATGCACGTGTAATGGAACCGGTGGGTGTGTGTGTGTGTATATATATATATATTACGTATGTATTTATGTCATATAATTACAATATGATTTTCGTTGTAATGTACAAATTGATTTGTGTCTATATATAGAACACACGAGTGACGCCATTGATGACCGAGTTATGAAGAGGTGACGGGTGATAAATGGTGTTGTTTTGCTTTGAAAAACTGACACCAGCATTTGAACAACTCTTGCTGGTTTGGTTTGACCCCTCTTTCTTCCACTGCTTCTTACACCAATTAATTATTGAAGGCTTTTTTATTTCATTCACATTAGTTGAGATCTTGACACGTCCCTCAAATGATTAATTATCCACGACGGTTAATATTCAGAATCTCAGACATGCTAAGGCCACATCCCCTCATTTTCACGTCATCATCCCATTGGTTTCCAAGCCACACCCAATAGGATGCCTCAAGAAGAAGAAAGAAAAATGCTATCCTCACAAGTGCACATCCCACACTTATAATTTGATTGATTCATTTATTATACGTGTATATATAATTATATTTGCAATTCAAACAAACATTTTTCATAAAAAAAAAAATTAAGAGTATGTTTGGAAAAGGCTAAAACTAATTATGTAAAATACACATAAATTGATTTTAATTTTTTTGCTATTTGGTAAGTATCTTTGATAGTATTTATTATTTGATAAATATCTTTTAACAGTATATTAATTCATATCTGATCTAAAAAATACTTAAGAATTAATCATAATTATAATAGAAATGACTTAATTTTTTTAAAAGTCAAATGACTTAATGAGAATAGTTATGACCTAATATAATTTGAAAATTTTTCAAACAACTCCTAATGTTATCTTACAATATTATTCAATAACCCTAGTACCATCACATGACAACATACTTTTTTAATAACACTCTTTCATATGTATTATATTCTATTAAAAAAAAGATGCGTTATATCACATATAACAAAACATTATTATAAAGGTACATTGTCATATCATTGTATTAATCTCATGTTGAATATTTTTTGTATTTCGTATTATTTTTATGTTGTTCTAATACTATATATTTATAATTAAAGAGTCGCATCTTTTACAATTTATAATTTTTTCAAATCTTAATAAAACTGCAACAGCCATGAACGAAATCCTATTATAAGATGAACAACATAAATCTTTATGTTCTTGTGTATGCATATGATTTTAGATTCGTTTTGTTGTTTGTTTTCGTGTCTCACTAATCCTGATAAAGTAATTTTATTCCTAACATTCCATCCAAGAATTTTATACTCAATAGATCTCGTGTGTAAGTGTAAGAATAATTGATAGATAATTTTAACATTACTTTAATAAGAAAAATTAGTGCCAGTTGTGAAGATTAAACTTTTATATCATACTATCTTATATACCAATTAAATTGTAAATATCTTATCTTCCCAATTGATTAAAGCGTTTTCTTGCCTTAATATTTAATTATCTTACTTCTAAAATAAAATAAAAAAATAAAAAGGGTCATTAGTCACATAATAGAAAATGAAAATAAAAATAATAGGTAAAGATAGTTATGTATTGTTTTTGCTTGCATAAAATACTTTCACACGATGGAATAGAAAACGTTCGAATTATTTAAACTCATGATAAATCAAAACTTTATATTATTTTAGATAAAGTGATTATTCACATAGTTAAATTTACGCTCTTACGAGTTCAAATACTTTGAGTTTTAAATATTTTTAAATAAATATAATAAAATGAATAATTAAAAGAAAATAACTTTTAATATGACATAATAAATCAAAGTGATAAATTAATTAAACATATGAAATAATGATTTTTTTCCCATGTATTTTATAAAAAAATTACAAGTTAAAATTTTATACAAAGAATAGGTGATTTACATTACATTTATAAAGAGAGAAAAATCCAAAATTGTGTTGAAAAACATAACAAAATAGGCATCTTGTGTTTTCTTTTTCGAAACCTACTTTACAGTATTTTTGCTTTTATTTTTGGAAAATCCGATTACAAAAAAGTAGTTGAATTTAATCAGCAATCTATGATACCGTGATGATGCGAGTTCATTAGACGTGATAGGGTAATGAGCCCAACCCATTCCTTTTTTATTGTTTTCAAATTTCTTTTCTATATTTATATATATATATATATATATATATATATCACTTTGAGAGGCCAGTCATTTTTTCTTCACATTATATATATATATATATATAATAGGCTTAAATTTTATAATTACTTTCTCGGTTTTCATCTAAGAATTCTTAATTCTAAAATAAAAGTTCCAATCCAAAAAATTAATGGGTAAAATACTATTAACTTTTCAAATTATCCTTTTTTTTACAAGTAAAAGAAAATTAATTTTGTAAAATTATATTTTCCTTTCAAATATAAAAGCATTAAATTCATCTTCAAATTAATTTTTTTAAAAGAGACTTTTAAGTAAACAAAAATTTATTAAAAGTGTCTCACGTGCAGATTTAAACATTCATATCAGATTCACGTAATAACACTCAAATTTAAATATAATATAAAAGGGTTGTATGGAAAATGCTAAAATCGATATCGTAGAATACAGATAAATTAGTTTTACATTTTTTTTATTTGATGAGTAATTTTTAATTATATATTAGTTCATTTTTTGTCTTAAAAAATATTTAAAATTTAAACAAAATCAAATTAGAAAGAAATTAATTTTCTTAAAAACTAAATAACTTAATAAAGTGATTCTGACTTGATTTAATTTAGAGAAATATCAAACAATCCTGACATATTTCTACTAAATTTATTTTCTTTAAATGAGAAGAGTGAGTATTCTTTTGTGTGTGTGTGTGTGGGGTTTTTTTCTTTTTTTTGGGCTTGTATTAAATATAATCAGTTAATAAGTCTCACTGACTCCCCTAAAAAGACAACTGTCTATTTTTTCCCATTTTTGTGTATGAATAAATAAAACATTTTTTAATATACGTTATATATATATATATATTCCGTATATATATATATAAATAAAATAAAATAAAAATTTTGTCTGTTTTCTGGGAAGCTTCATAACACAGAGATCAGGGAAAAAAAAATTGCAATACAGAGAAGACCAGCCCGAGAAGCCAACGCACGCCATTATTGAGCATGCTTGGAATTTTCCCGCGAAAATGGATGTTCTGTGAGTCGTAGCTGAAACAAACCCATTAATCTTCTTCACTTTCTAGCTTCTTTTTTAGAAGTTTTGTCCTGGGAAAATTCCAATTTTCACGCTGTTTTCTTCATTTAAATATTCAGAATTATTGTGTTGTTGGGGTCGTTTTCGTGTTTAGTCGTTGAAAATTGAATACTTCTTTGAGCCAATGCGCGTGTAACGTATACAACAAATGTGAAGTCAAACATGAGAGAGAGAGATCCAAGTCTACTTTTGAAACTTCTGGGTAGATAGAAAAAACAAATACCTGAATATTTCTTCATATATCTGCCGCATTCCATATAGGTCTCAAATATATACGAATTTGATCTATTGTTAGTTTCATGACTTGGGGGATAGTTGATTTAGCGGTCTTTGTTTCTGGGTAATTTTCTTTTGTACCAAGAGTGTAATCTGCTGCTGAGATTTATAGATTTTACAAGCTTGATTTGAATCTGTGTTTTCCTTCTCTTTTTCTGGGTAGTTCTTGTTGGTTGGTCTCTCTCTGTGGCTTGTATTTGTTCAAGTATAATTGGTGAACTTTATCTTCTACATCTTTCTTTTTTGAAATTTAGTTCACTGAGTTTCTGATTATATGTCTATAATTTTCTGGGTTTTTGTGCTTTTGGTTTGAAACCTTTTCTGGGGTTCTGTTCTTTGAAATTATTTATTAGTAGTGGGTGTTAAAGTTTCTGAATTTTTTTGGGTCGTTTGTGATTCTGGGTATTTTTTTTATGGTGGCTTTCCTTGAAGAAGTTTCATTTATTGTCGAGAATTTGCGATTGGGAAGAGCAAACTTTGTCCTTGTTACTGGGTTTGTTTGGATTTTGGAATTGGAGTTGGTTAGTTTGAGGTGATACTAATTGCAGAGAGAATGAAAACTGGCAGAAGAAGGAAGCTGCATTTTAGCAAGATCTACTCATTCAGAAGAGGGAAAGCAACTCTCAAGGATGAGCATTCACAGATTGGGGGACCGGGATTTTCAAGGGTGGTTTATTGCAATGAACCGGATTGCCCTGACGTAGGAATTCGAAATTATGCAAGCAATTATGTGAGGACTACAAAGTATACAGCTGCATCTTTCTTGCCTAAGTCCTTGTTTGAGCAGTTCAGGAGGGTGGCCAATTTTTTCTTCCTTGTCACCGGCATCTTGGCCTTCACGGCACTAGCTCCTTATTCTGCTGGCAGTGCTATTGTCCCTCTAATTGTGGTGATTGGGGCAACCATGGTAAAAGAGGGTATTGAAGATTGGCGCCGAAAGCTGCAGGTACTAATTTATATTAGTTTGATGGATAAATCTAGTTCTTAGTTCTTTAAATACAACATAGATTCTATATTTTTAGAGAACTTTCTACTTTTTTGGGCTTATCTATTGGGAATTATGAACAGTGATGTTTCAATTGATTATAAGATCCCAAACTGTCGTTGTGAGGTTTCATAGGATGGTCAATGAAATGTTTTATCATCTAGGATAAAACTTTACAAGCTTCTTAGAATAATATTTGGCACCATATATTTATCCTACAGTACATTTGAGGGGCAATTTTTTCTTTAGATCACACTGCAGAATGATATTTGTAATGAGCATAATGTGAACTTTAAAGTCATCTGTTTATATGCTTGGCATCCAATCAGACCAAAGATACGAGTTTGTTTTATCTGGACAAGGTGTAATTTGAAGAAAAATTAGTTCTGCATCATGTGAGTTGTACAGGATGTTAATATTCTACCTTTGAAAAAATTAGGCTTACTACAAATATCCAAACTCCAAATGTTAAAAAAAAAAAAAAAGGCAATGCATAGTACAATTTGCAAATAGAGTTCCCATTATACTCAGAACTGTTCTTTCTGGATCTGCACAATTTCATATGTGATACTATACCATATTTGTTTGTTTGCAATGAGAAATATATTATGGACATTTTGCTAAAATGACAGTAATTTATATACCATAATTGTGCATGGAAATTTTCAGGATATTGAGGTGAACAATAGAAAGGTTAAAGTACATCGTGGTAATGGAGTTTTTGACTATACTGAATGGAAGCTTCTTAAAGTGGGAGATATAGTGAAGGTGGAGAAGGATGAATTCTTTCCAGCAGACCTTCTCTTGCTTTCATCTGGTTATGAAGATGCAAGCTGCTATGTTGAGACCATGAACCTTGATGGGGAGACAAATTTGAAACTAAAACAAGGATTGGAAGCAACTTCGTTCTTACAGGAGGACTCTAACTTCGGGGATTTTAAGGCCCTTGCTCAATGCGAAGATCCAAATGCAAATCTGTACTCTTTTGTTGGGAGTATAGAATTTGAACAGCAACTGCATCCTCTTTCTCCTCAACAACTTCTTCTTAGAGACTCTAAACTCAGGAATACTGACTACATATACGGGGCTGTAATCTTCACTGGTCATGACACAAAGGTTATTCAAAACTCTACTGCTCCCCCTTCAAAGAGAAGCAAAGTTGAGAAGAAAATGGATAAAATTGTCTACTTATTATTTTGCATCTTATTTACAATGGCTTTTGTTGGATCGATTTACTTTGGCATTGAAACCAGAAATGACCTAGACAGTGGCATTATGAAAAGATGGTACCTAAGACCAGATAGTTCTACAATTTTCTTTGATCCCAAAAGAGCCGCAGTTGCCGCAATTTATCACTTCTTGACGGCAGTGATGTTGTATAGTTACTTGATCCCAATCTCCTTGTATGTGTCGATAGAAATTGTCAAAGTTCTTCAGAGCATCTTTATCAATCAAGATGTTCACATGTACTATGAGGAAGCTGACAAACCAGCACACGCCCGCACCTCGAATTTAACAGAGGAACTTGGCCAGATTGACACAATTCTTTCTGATAAGACAGGAACATTAACTTGCAATTCGATGGAGTTCATCAAGTGCTCTGTGGCTGGGACAGCTTACGGAAGTGGCGTTACAGAAGTTGAGAAGGCTATGGCTAAAAGAACAGGATCTCCATTGGCTCATGAAATGGTAAATGGTGGGGAGCATGGCAAGGATTCTGCTGGTACAAAGTCGCTCATTAAAGGCTACAACTTTACAGATGAAAGGATCATGAACGGGAATTGGCTTAATGAGCCCCACGCATATGTCATACAGAAATTTCTTCGTTTATTGGCAATCTGTCACACAGCCATACCTGAGGTGGATGAAGATACGGGGAAGGTCTCATATGAAGCTGAGTCACCAGATGAGGCAGCTTTTGTGATTGCAGCAAGAGAACTTGGCTTTGAATTCTACAAAAGGACTCAAACAAGTGTCTCATTGCATGAGTTGGATCCCATGTCTGGCAAGAAGGTTGAAAGGTTAGTACCTCTTATTGTATCCACAGGCAAAGTTTCTTATAGTGTTTATTTTCTGAAAAGTTTCTATATTACACTCTTTGCCTGCCACTTGCACGCATACTGAATCATCTGGACAGACTGGTTTACAGGCCCCCTTTTTGGGCAACATCTAAGAAGACACATCAGTCTGGTGCATAGCATATCCATTTATTGAATTCTTTTACATGATTAACAC
Organism: Nyssa sinensis; assembly: GCA_008638375.1. NCBI lineage: Eukaryota > Viridiplantae > Streptophyta > Magnoliopsida > Cornales > Nyssaceae > Nyssa > Nyssa sinensis. The sequence goes on from CM018042.1 coordinate 25,445,237, forward strand.
GAAAACAATGAAAAGTGAACAAGAACTCTACTTCCTTGTTTTTTTTCTGCAAATACTTCTAATTTTCTTGCTTTTATGGTCTTTGTTTGACAAAGATTTAGCCTTTCTCTTCAAACCAGTGAATGAATTGAAGGTGCTGTTAAAGTAGTTGCATATTTCTTACCCTATTATCACTTCCATTTCAAAGTTCCAGTTAACACAAAAATTTGAAAGGGGCCCTATTAGATGTTATTCTTGATTGATGATATGATGATATGATTGATGAGTATTGTGCATTACATGGTGAAGATGATGCATTACACACTTGCATTTATCACACATAAATATATATCTTTGCATCTGTGTGTGTGTGTTCATGTGTTACATTGATTTTGCTCTCTCTATTCAAGTTAGTAAACAAATTATGTTAAATAGAATTTATAATAGAATTTATAATTAATTCTTCTGTTTTTGCAGGTTGTATAAGCTTTTGAATGTTATAGAATTTAATAGCTCAAGAAAGAGGATGTCTGTGATAGTAAGAAATGAGGAGGGAAAGCTATTATTACTCTGTAAAGGTGCTGACAGGTTTGTAATTTTCCAGCATCAATTACCCTGGAACGTCATTTTCACGATGAACTCTTTGTCTACTCACCATGGATTTTTTCCACTTATCTCAAAAATATTTTTTTCCATGCAGTGTCATGTTTGAAAGGCTTGCCAAAAATGGAAGGGAGTTTGAAGAAGAAACCAGGGATCATGTGAACGAATATGCTGATGCAGGCTTAAGAACCTTGATACTTGCTTATCGTGAACTCAATGAGGAAGAATACAAAGAGTTTAATGACCAATCCACACAGGCCAAAAACTCAGTCAGTGCAGATCGGGATACAATGATTGATGAAGTGGCAGAGAAGATTGAGAAGGATTTGATTCTTCTTGGTGCAACAGCTGTTGAGGACAAACTCCAAAATGGGGTGGGTTGAAAAATTTTAGGCAGAAGAGTGTTCATCAGAATGAACCTCTTCAAAAGCCATAAATGTGATTTGGAATTGATTTTTCTTCTTTTGTGCCTGGTAGGTTCCTGAGTGCATTGACAAGCTCGCTCAAGCAGGAATAAAAATATGGGTTTTGACTGGAGATAAGATGGAAACTGCCATCAATATTGGGTATGATACTTCGTATGACTTTTATTATTTACTTTTGTGAGGTGTTGTTCACCCTCTTAACTTATCAAAAAAAAAAAATTGGCTTACTCTCTAAGCATTTCTGACTCAAAAGTTAAATTTTGCAGTTTCGCTTGTAGTTTGCTTAGACAAGGAATGAAGCAGATAATAATAAACTTGGAGACACCAGAAATTATAGCGCTGGAGAAAGCGGGAGAAAAGGATGCAATAACCAAGGTATATCTACATTCTGTTTAGTGTATTGATTAGCAGTTTAAGAAAATTGACTTGTAAGGATGATATTAATAGTTCATTAAGATAAATAGTAAAAAAATTTCCGATTACATGTATGAAGGCCATATGATATTCTTAAAGATGAATTGATGATGGCATGACTATAATTCCCCTGTAGCATATAATGTTAATGATTGAATTGTTCAACTAAGCTAAGTTTCATCGAGTCTTATGATATGTTTAAGAATGACTTAAATGTTAGCTATTATAGGATATATGATATATATTTTTTATTTTTATTCCTATCCGTGACATTGGTGTAACATAAAATTGAGCTTGTCTGCCATGACTTCAAATTCCATGAACCAAATATCTAATGAGCATTATGGTCCTTGTTTCAGACATATCAACTTGTTTTCTGGAAATGCTGATGTACCAATAATTGTAAAATAGTCGTGTAACATGATACCACACGCTGTGAATTTTCCTTTTAGGCTTTGAAGGAAAGTGTCCATCGCCAGATAACTGAAGGGAACACTCAGCTTACTGCATCAAGTGGAAGCTCTGAGGCATTTGCCGTGATAATTGATGGGAAATCACTTCAATATGCTCTAGAGGATGACATGAAGAAAATGTTTTTGGAACTTGCAGTAGGCTGTGCATCTGTTATTTGCTGCCGTTCATCACCAAAACAGAAGGCACTGGTGAGTGTTCAGTCCCCCCCCCCCCCCCCCCCCCAAAAAAAAAAAACCAAAAAAAAACTTAAAAAAAGAAGAATAGGATATTGTTCGATGTTTATTCCTAATGTTTATCTTTTTCTTTTCTGAAGCTTTGTTAAGGAAAGTTAGTTCAAAAAAGTGCTACCTGAAAACTGCAGGTTACCAGACTTGTTAAAGAGGGAACTGGTAAGACCACATTAGCAATAGGTGATGGGGCCAATGATGTGGGAATGCTTCAAGAAGCTGATATCGGGGTTGGAATCAGCGGTGTTGAAGGAATGCAGGTGCTCAACCAATAGCAAAATATGTTTATTGTCTGAATTGTAAACATTCTTATTGTTGCCTTTGTTTTACCTTATTTCTGCTGAACTCTGATTTTTACAAATATCAGGCGGTCATGTCAAGTGATATTGCAATTGCTCAGTTCCGATTTTTGGAGCGCTTGCTTCTGGTGCATGGACACTGGTGTTACAAAAGGATCTCATCAATGGTAATGACTTAGATATCTGAATTTATACATAACTCAAAGTTATATCTTTTTCCCCCCCTTTCTATGCATGTTTCAATCCTTGTTGAGACCAAAATAAAATCTCCCCCCCCCCCCCCTCCAAAAAAAAAAAAAGAAGAAAATCTAAAGGAGTAAAGTATCTATAATTTCAAAAATCTCATCAAGTTTTACTTTCATATACAAGTCAATTGATGTATTTCGTTCTTCTGTTGGCAGATATGCTACTTCTTCTATAAGAATATCACATTCGGTTTCACTTTATTCTTATACGAGGCAAATGCATCATTCTCTGGGCAACCTGCATACAATGATTGGTTTTTGTCCCTTTATAATGTCTTCTTCACATCACTTCCTGCGATTGCTCTGGGTGTTTTTGATCAGGATGTATCAGCCCGGTTTTGTCTCAAGGTATGTCATTTATCAAATATAACATTTGGTCCAAATGTAATTGTGGCAATTCATGATGTTTATTAATGGTAGTATCTCTGGATTGTTCTGTTATAAAGGAATGTGAAAAAATTACAGCCATCATTTAAAGCAAGTACCCAAGTGTTGACCACTACTGGTTTTTTGGCTGCTGGGTTGCTATTTGATGGGAAATTTGTAAAACTAGTTGCTGCTGTTAAAATAATAAATGCTTCTATAATTTTCTTCCGGTTATTTTTTTTTTTGAAAAAATGATGATAAAATACTGCTTCAGCTGAACATGGAGTTTGAAAAGCCGTTACTAGAGTCAAATCATGAAAGATGATTTGGCCGCACAGCCATGGAGAATTTCTGACAAGCTTTTGTTGAGTTTAGTTGAGTTGTAATATAATATCACAGAAAATAAACAAATGCAAACCCTTGACTTGAGCTTTAAATTTTTCAATGATAAATAGTTAGGCTTTTCCTGTAAATGTCACTTCTTTTGTAGATTTTTTGGGTTCTCTTAGCCATATGTAATCTTTTGGGGTTTTTGCCCTTGTAGCCTTTCTTGGGCTCATATATATAACATACATGTCTTACTTATCAAAAAAAAAAATAAAGCTTAAGTTGTTAGAGAATGAGCCGACAATGTATATCAAGCTAAAACCTCCCTCACTTGTGACCCTTTCTTGCATGTGAAGAATAGAGAGTATATGGACATATATGAGCACACTAGTAGAACAGAGTGTGAATCCTGCCGTTTTAGGACGAGAGAGTGAACCCTGACGTAATAGGATGAGTAAGTGCACTGTTGTTGGGGGGGGGGGGGGTGAGACTTGAACCCAAGTGCTCTCCGAACCAGAGCTTTATATCATGTTAAATCACCAGTTGTTTCAAAAACTTAAGTTTTAAGTTGTTATAGAATGAGCTGACAGCGTATATCAAGCTAACATCCCTAAACTGCTTTCATCTATTTATTTTGATTTCAATTAAAAAATTACTTGATATTTATTGAGACTCGTAGTGAATACTTATGGTTTTTTATCATTCTTTGTTCTATTTCATGTGGCAGTTCCCTTTACTGTACCAAGAGGGTGTGCAGAATGTCCTCTTCAGCTGGCGCCGGATAATTGGCTGGATGTTCAATGGTGTTTGCCAAGCTATCATTATCTTCTTCTTTTGCACAAAAGCAGTAGAGCCCCAGGCCTTCAATAATGATGGAAAAGTTGCTGGTTTGGAAATCTATGGGGCAACAATGTATACATGTGTTGTTTGGGCCGTGAATTGCCCAGATGGCCCTTGCAATTAGTTACTTCACCTTAATCCAACATCTCTTCATCTGGGGTGGCATTGTTCTATGGTATCTTTTCCTCTTGGCATATGGAGCCATGCCTACCAGTATTTCCACCACTGCCTACAAAGTTTTTGTTGAATCCCTTGCCCCATCGCCCTCTTTCTGGCTCGTCACGCTCTTTGTGGTGATCTCAGCCCTTATCCCTTACTTCTTATATTTAGCAATTCGTATGCGGTTCTTTCCTATGTACCATAACATGATACAGTGGCTAAGGCATGAGGGCCGATGCAACTGATCCTGAATACTGCAATATGGTGCGGCAGAGATCAATAAGGCCCACAACTGTGGGTTTTACAGCACGTTCAATGGCAAGAAATAATTGCTTAGAAGACAGTATTTATAGATAATATTGGCAGATGCATTCTTTGATGCTTGGCTGTCAAAGAGTGTTGACTTCGGATATCTCCTGAAAAATTAAATTCTGCCCATTTTATATGACAAAATAGAAGATGGCGCTGCTTCGACTCAATTAGAAGGTAAGCTCGAGAGATTTTAGCTTCGTGTGGTATATGTACAGAAGTATTAATTCAGCTGTACCATAGTTTGGATGGGCAGAAAAAAGCCCTGAAAGCTTGTAAATTTTGACTACTTGGCCATTCTGGGCTACTTATCTATTCTTTCATCATGTATCTGGTACAATTTTTTCTGTTTACATTGTACAGAAGAGACATTAATTGTAATTATGAATAGCGTTTCTTCTTTTTGATTAGAAAGAGTATAAAGTTATCTCTTGAATTCTAAACTCTTTTTTTAAGTGTGTATTATTTTCTTAAATCTAATGTATTCAGTTCTTTCTGGTGACAATAATACAATATGTATTGTCTGGTTATTTATATTTTGGTACATAATTTTGTTCCTTTTGTCCAGAAGAACAGGTTAGTAGGGTCCTGCTAGTGGAGAGCAGAGACATGATAGGTTTCTACCAGCACCCTGAAGAATATGAATTAACTAACTGGGCATATTATGTGAGAGATAGTGATTCATATTTTTGTAATATGTAAAACTAGTATATAGACCTTATGTGTAGAGTGGAACACATAATGCCTATGCAGGTTAAACCTATGTTACCAAGGACGAATAATAGGTTGCTTGAGAAATTTTTAATGTATCGAATTAAGGTTAGGATTTTAACTGTGAGGTAGTATAAATACATTATAATTCTATTTTCTGAATAGTGAAGAACACGACGACTTTCGTAGATGTAGGCACATTGTTAAATCAAGGTAATTTTTTCTGTGTCATTCTCTCTCTCTTTCTCTCCTAACTCTTGTTACATATATCGTTAATTCACAACATATTATAAAATAGATATGATTGTATAGAGTATAATTTGTTATATGGTTAAGTTGACAAGGGTTGTTGAATTAAAACATGCAACTCATGTGGCTTGACTGGCCTATGCTAACAGGCCATCCAGCAAGGAGAATTCTTTGCATGAAAAGCAAAAGTTAGATAGCAGAGTCTAATAAATTTATAGATTTTAGGCATTTTAATGTCCTGAAGATGGTAGCCAGACTTCTGCATCAAAGCTAAGCTTCAACTTGCTTTCCTCTTCATTGATGTCAAGCCTAAAGCAAAAATAAATATCCAGAAAAGCTATCTATTCCAGACTCTTTGGAACCTTCCCTGTCTGAAAGGGATAAGCTGGTTTTTAAACCTAGAGCTGATGAAATAGTTTCCTTTTGAGGCCTTCAACATTTGTAAGAGGTTAAGGTTATGCTGGATCTGAGTGGTGAAAATGGATCAACAAACTGTTATGCAATACATGGATTCCCATTTCATTCTTTTTCCATTGGAAGTGAAATTCTATTTCATTCTCTATGACATGAGCTGGTTGGTACAAGTTCAATCAAAAATAGCAACCCAAAGATCCCTTCAGTTGACAAAGATATTGAATTTGAAATTTTTTTTTCTTGGAAGGGGGCAAAATTGGAATACACATTCTTTTTTTGGCCAACAATAATAATTGAATGTCTAATCCATTATTCTCTTAAAAATGTCATGTCACTACTTAAATAATTGTAATACATCCCGAACAAAAAAAAAAAAAAAATGGTATCTTTTTAACTTTCGAAATTTAAAATTAATTAAATATGTGACTGTTGTAATAGGACTGGAAATGTCTGAAAGAGATATTATAGAATTCTTGAATTTATTAATTAATTTGAAAACATCTTTCACTTTATTTTGTCATAATTATTAGTCTTGAAATCTTAAAAGATACTGTCAAAAGTCTTATCATTTCGTTTATAGTTCAGTGTTATCTGTATTACAGACGTAATAATCATAAAACCTTGAAAAGATGGTGTAATAAGATGTTTTTAATTCTTTCTTTAATGAAAGAATTTTCCACCTCAAGTCAAAAAATTAAATTAAAAAAACCAAGAGAGAGAGAGAGAGTTCTTTCATGGCAAATTTTGGTTTAGTCTCTTCTTTTCTTTTTCCTTTTTAAAATCTTCTTTATCCAATAACTGGCCAACACAATGGGGCATCCCTCCAGTCCCCCTCCCGTAAACTTATTATGATAAAGATCGAACTTGGATCTATACAGAAATTTTGTCAACTATGCTAGCTAGAATCTTCAATGTTTTAACTTGTGGGACCAGCCTATGCAGCTGGCTTGATGATGCCCTGATGGAAAGGCCCTTTAGACAGGCCAATCTATACAGAATTTTTTATTTATTTTTATAACCTGGAACTCATCATACCGACTGCAATTTTTTATCACGAGAACGAATTGTTAAACATGATATTCCTTCATGACTATTTCGAATAAACTTCGTTTGTGAAGAAGACTATTGAATCAGTAACTTTATACTTTCAAACAATTATTTCTTTAGTTTTTCCAACCCAATTAACTCTTAGAATTGGTTACACAAATGTTATTCCTAGGGGTATTAATTTTTAACACAATACGACAACACGACTCGAACACGATACGAAGTTAATAGGTTTGGGTTTAGCATAAGTGAGTTTAGGTCAACGGGTTGACATGTATAACACGATTAATAAACAGGTCGGGTTTGAATTTTACTAGTGTCAACCCTGTTTAACACAACTTAACACGTTTAATTATAAAATATATTATGAGTTAAGGTAATTTATCTCACATCAAATATTTATCAAGGTTTTGAGATTTTTTATTTATAAAAGAGGTTTCTAATTTGATTTGGCTCATATCCAAAGTTATTAAACTTGAAAATTATCTATACATATTAAAAGATAAATAAATTTTTTTATTTAAAAAATAAAAAAAATTAAAATAAACCTGTTAAGTGTGTCAATACGTGTAACCTGTTTAATAAATAGGTTGGATTTGGGTTTTGAAACTTGACACGATTAGTTAATAGTGTCGGGTTTGGGTTCACACATATTTTCGAATATGTATGTTTTGACACGACCCGAACACGATACAATAACACGAATTGACACTCCTAGTTATTCAACTCGCATCAATCTTTCTTTTTCTAGAGAAGAAAGAAAGTTGACATATCAAGGGTAAATCAAAGACATTGTGAGGAAAAAATCAAGTGACCATGATTAGATGGATTGATTAGGAAGCTGAGTGTATTAGTAGTGGAATTGGCAATCAGAACCTTTTCATGGTCGTGTCTGAGAGCCAGTAATCAATGTAATTCTTTGATTAAATCATATAAAATTGTCTACTAAACCTCTGTCATAGTTTATCTTAAATATACATTAAAGTTGTGATTGTCAAAGGCAAATGAAAATGGAAAAAAGAGAAAAAAAAAAAGATTGGATTAGTTCATCATTTTTACCCAAAAAATACATTTGTGTTACATCCTCAAATAATTAATTAAAGATGTTTGAAAATTAATTAAAACATAAAAAACCCAATTGGTTAAATTTTAAACAATTGTTTGAGAAGAACAAATAGACATAAAAATCATGACAATAGAGACAATGAACAAATTCCAAGTGCTGTGTACAACAAAATGGATTGTTTTAAACATTTTTTTAATCTGTTTAAAGTATGAAAAATGGGTTGTTTTAAACTATAGTTAAAATTATAAAAGACTAGTCCAGTATACGATATTAGTGTTACTATTGAAAAGAATTACATGTATGCCAGTCTTACTGAAAAAAAAAAAAAACCTTATTTTCATAATTTTTAAAAACAACTTCACTGTAGCATCAAAACACACCCTCAAACATAAGAAAAATAATGTCATATTCAAATCACAATACCAAGCCCACAATAGAAACAGATTGATAAAGTACAAGTGGAGTTTACAAATGTTACTCCCAATGAGAGTTTAGTTCTGACAATTTTTTTTTTTTTTTTTTTTGGGGGTTACACAAATTTTTGTACAGCTGTCATTGTCCTTCAATCATGTACATTGATGCCCTATATGACCTCACAAACACATGAATAAAAATAAAAATGAAGGAAAGAAAAAGTCAATGAGATCAAGTCAAACCACCCATAATCACCCCCTAATCATCCATAATCACCCCCCTAATCATCCATAATCACCTTAATGGTGAGATGATGATGATGATGATAATGGTATTATGAATGTTCATGACATGGTGCCTAAATTAAATTAACATAAACATGAGAAATCATCCGGTTAATCCGCCGGCCATCACAGCAGCATGTGTGACGGATCCACTGAATAGCTTCGTCGTAAACATACCGGACAAGACTAACTAGGCGACGGTAAGGCCAAGGAAATCAACAGCAGATTTTCCCATAATTGATGCAAATTCATTGAAGCTGATGACACCATCTCCATCGGCGTCAGCCTCTCTCATCATCTCCGATAGCTCACGATACGTCAACGGCTGACCCATCTTGGCCATCTGCCCGGCTAGCTCCGCTGCCGTTATGTAGCCATTGCCGTCTCGATCAAATGATTGGAAAACCTCCAAGAGTCGCTCCTGGTTGACCAAAACCTCCTTGCTCATGTCAGGCAATATGGCATCCACCAATTCATCGAATTCAATTGAGCCGTTTCCATTAGAGTCCATGTTAGCTAATAGAGCATGGAGTTGGTCACCGGTGGGTTTGAGCCCCAGAGAGCGGAGGAGCGCCGCCAGCTCGAGGTGGGTTAGGCTGCCATCAGCGTTCATGTCGAAGCGCGCGAAGATGTCTTTGAGCTGTTTAAGCTGATCTTCTTCAAGCTTGGTCATGGGGATGGAGGAGGAGGAGGAGGAGGAGGAGGAAGAAGAAAAGGAGGAAAAGGATTCAAACGGTGTTTGTGTTTTTTTTTGGGCCCAGAATGGTTTGTTAATGATGTGGGGCTGTGCTGTTTTGTTTTGAAAAATCAAAACAAGAAAGCGTGTTGCGAGAATGATTTTTAACGCGTCTAATGGACAAAAGTGATTTGTGAAACAGTGAAAGTGTTTTTTTTTTTTTTTTTGATTCTCTAAAGTTTAGGGTTATGTCTGTGGGTAGGATAAGCCATTATGGCTGTCCATGTGACCTATTTGTAAGAAACTGTTGTGAGTTTTAATTTGAGGACTGCTTTTAAAATTAGTAAATTGTTTTTTTTTTTGACCTATTCATGGCAGATGACCGAAAGCAATGGGTTGGCTTTGGATTGTTCTGATAACTTTCTTGACTGTCCAAACAATGTAAAGGAATTGACGGTTGTGATTGAATGATTAGAGCAGGTGGAAGAGAAACTATGGAAGGTAAAGTAAAACAATTTGAGAGTCTATTTGTTACTTTCTGTATCATATTATCTACCCCTTTGAATGGGCAAACTGACAATGAACATGGTGTCCCTACCAGGATGCAAACATAATTGCACCCACCCTCCCTTTAAAATATTGAGTACTCCTACTATTCCCAATGGTAATATCAATAGTCATATGTGCAAGAAAGAGTATACATATGTTGACACAGATCTCACTTTCGGAGATTGCTCCCTCCCTCTCTGTGGTGGGGGCACAGCGGTTCACGAGATGCAGGCTTATTGACTACTAGGCCAATTGTAGCACTCATTTTCTTTTTGAGTAAAATACATTGACTTCTTTGTAAATTTTTGACAATTATACTTATTTTTCTTAAAATTTATGAAATTATATTGATCTCTATTTTTATTAACAAATACCAAATATCTCTTCCAGTCAAGTTTTTTTTTCAAAATGACAAAACTATTCCTCTCTATTTTTTTATATTTTTTAATTTTAACCATTTTTTAACTTTTTTTTAAAGAGATTTTTACTTTATACAAAAATAAATTTAAGATAAATAACTTATTTTTATTTTATATAAAAATAAATTAAGGTTTTAATTAATATTATAAAAAAAAAAACATGAAAGAGCAATTTTGTCATTTTGAAGAAAAAATTCACTAATATTTGTAATTATTCAGTTGGTACTTGTGCGTCTTTGGTGTTTCATGGCGGTTGAACCCAATAAATAAGTCAGATTTAGTTGTTCATGAACTTGTCTTTGTAGCATGGTTGGAGGATTCCCCATTTTGGTTGTATCTCCCCATTAGACGTTGATTTGTTTGAATTTTCAAATTGTATGTTCTTCTCAAGCAATAATATTTTTTTTTTCCGTTGATAAAAATAAAATAAAATTAGAAAGTCAGTAATTTACTCTTCATATTATGTTTGGGTCTCAGGGCATAACGATGGGCTACATAATGGACTTGTCTTTCAGTTGTGTTGGGTATGCAGTTGAGTTTTGGTTGTTTTGTTTGGCTCAAATTCTCATTTTTTGTGTGTGTGTGTGTGTGTGTGAGAGAGAGAGAGAGAGAGAGCACCCTTCAAGTCTGGAATATGATGTTTGCTGGTGCAGTCTGGAGATTTTGGAAATGGACAAGAACAAGTTCACATTGAATATTCAGTTCAATCTTCGCTCTAATCAAGCGGAAATTATATGTAGAGGAGGAGGTTTACTTCCGTAGTTACATTACAAAATTCTTCTGAACGGATTTAGAGCATCGCCATTTCAAAACACTCTATTCTTCATGAATCATGACTTCAGATTATTGCACTTCTTGAATTGCAATTTTTATCCTCTCACCAGAGTTTGAGTGGCGCTCCCCAAAACATATTCTTGATATAGGATGCACATTCAAAAGGTCAGTTCGTTTTTGGTGTTTTACCCTAAAGTTTGATATAAAAATATATATATATGTGTGTGTGTGTGTGTGTGTACACATTCCTGACCGGTCTTATGTGCTGAATGGCTTATATGTAAGAGTGCATTCTCCATCAAGTAACAGAAGTTACAGTTGGTTTCACCATGTGCTGCAAAAGACATGAAGGAGGGCATCATCAATTCTGATTAAACTTTCATTGCCTGAGCTACTGGAACCTATGACATCATAGAAGTGACTAACCTAATCAACACAAGATATCAGTAGCTGAATGAAACAGTTTAAAAGTTCTAAAATCAATACTCAGTTGCTGTGTCATATTTCTGTTCTAGTTTACTTTCTTTTCATTTTTTTTGGGGGGTCTTAGTTGAGAGTATCAGTGGTGGATGGTTCGAGAGTGAAAGTTACACGTAGGATAGAACAAAGAGATTTTGAGGTGATGCGTCTAGGAAAAAGGTGAAGCAATTCAGATGGAAGAATCCATGGAAATACTTCTCTCAGTTATTTTCCCACGACCTTTAGTTTCTCATATTATTAATCTTAGATTGTCTTCTCTTTCAGTCTTGAACTAACTTATGAAGTGGAATTTAGCTCTACTTAGGTTTGGGCTGGAATAACTATGAACTTCACAATGAATCTTGGGTCAAACTAGTTTAGGCCGAGACTATGAGTTCATCTCACCATAAAGAATCCAACTGTTTCAATAACCTTGTTTTTATCATTGACTTAACTTACAAATTAACCTTTAGTTTGACATGGTCGAGGCCGAGATAATGAGTTTACCTCATTCCAAAGGATCTAACTCCCATAATAATTCTTACATCATCATCATCAGCTCGGCCATCAGTTTGAGCCGATCCAAGAACATCTTGAATTCGTTGTGGCCGAGTCCCGAGTGTCTTCTTTATAGATAGTTGTACCCACATTTGTTGAGTTAAAAATTTAATTATTGTTATAATACTTATCATTTATTTCAAAGTGGTCAGGTTATTAGGCAGTTACAGCAAGTAGAAGCGGCTCTTCTGTGTTCAATACTGCTCATGAATCCAGCATTCCTGTTACGGTTTTCAATTCACCTTCTTTTCTTCTTTGCAATATTTATTCTTTTATGGTATTTACATGGATCAAGTGTTCGACAACATGTTTCTGGTCAAAAGAGAATGTTAGTTTCAAGTTTGAGATTCATTCTTAGGATTTGCATAGGTTTTACATGTATTTTAACTCAGTGTCATTCCTTTCCACGAGAAATAAGAGTCACTACTACTGAACAAGTAATTAAAGAACAGAGATGAATATTATTGACATGGCTGAAGAAGAAGATGAAAACTGAATGGAAGCTTTACTGACAACAACAAATATATTGATGACAACAAAAAACTTCTATCCGTTTACTTACAGGAATAAAATGTTGAAGTAAAGAAAACATGCAATTGATATGCATTAGGCTATCATGGAACCCTACCTACAAAATCTAATCAAGGGTTTAAATACATCTGATGCAATCGGGTCTGAGACACAGACAAATCAGTACCTCTCAGCTGAGTTGCCTTTGCTTATACATCAACAGCAATTCCGCATGCTTTGGCAAACCCTCGGATTCAAAAAAAGTGTTCATCTCTCCCAATATGTACCGTGCCATCTTAACTATTCAAGCTAATTTGACTAAAAAAATCTGTACTATAATTTTGACTACCAAATGCCATCCTCTGAAATAGTCTGATTTCTGCAGATTGTTCTGCAGAGTTAAATATTTCACTTTCACCCAGTCTCATTCCATTGGTTAGATCTGAGGCAGCCATACTGTCAAAAGCTCTCACAACCTGAGAAGCATAAGCATGTTAAGAATAAGAAATCCCATCACATCCATATCCTAGGAATACAAAAATTAGTACCTGTCCCAATCGTGGTCTCTTTGCAGCTGAATGTCGCACACAAGCTGCAGCTGCCTCAACCATTCGAAACATTTCAGCATTGACATAATTTTTTTCAAGCCTTGGATCTGTCAACCCTTCAAATTCCTCAGCCTCAAGAGCATAACTAAGCAATGGTCGAGCCTGAAAGGAATTGAGTTTTTAGTAAGGAAAAGCAGATCTGAAAATTTATTGGCATTTTGATTAAGTGCATAGGAATAGGTATTCTATCCTCACATCTTTCAAGTATATCAGAAAAAACATGGCAGCATAAGAGCATATTTGACAAGAGATCTCTATGTGCTTCAAGCCTGAAGACAAAATTGGTTTACTGTTGCTAGTATCACTTGGTTTTTCAAGTGTAAACCATCATTTACATGAAACCCAAATTTTTAAAAAATTAACCTCATTAACAATGGATGATGTCGATAAGTTTCATGTGCCAACATAGCAAGGTCACAAATCTGCAGCTTTTTTGAGGATGAGTAATTGTTGGTATGGCCAGCATTACGCTACATGCTTCCAGTTGTACATCTGACATTATTAGGTAATCTGAGGATATATTAAAGTTTAAATACACTGAATATTAATAAGAATGAGAAGTTAAAATTTTAAGTTCTATAATACCTTCACCATTGGTAATGATAACAAGAGATACAAAAAATTAATATAAGAACTTTTCAATCAAGCATTGACACTAAGCTTCCCCCTAAATGCTAAACCAATTTGACATATTTTAGTGTCATAAATAATAAAAACTGGTTACTGTCATGGAATATTGTCCTATGACATGAATTGATAGTGGTCTAATACAAATGTCTTTAGGTTTTGCAGGGACAATTGCCGACTCCTTCAGCTCAACTGCTGTCATATATTGGATAGATCTTGACACTCCAATTGGTATAAGAGGAATTACTGTACTATTCTCAAATTCTAAAACTAAAAAAAAAAAAGAAAGCACATGGAAGAGATACAGAGAATGGGAAATTATGTTGCCTAGATTTATATTTAGAAAGGGCCGTCTAATGAAAAGGCAAGCTTCTCCACTCCTTACTAGAGCAGAACTTCTATCTTAACTGTACTTCACCACAAAGATCTGGACTAGGTGCAGAATTGAGGATGTGCATACCCTTGGGTCTTTCAAAGTCAGTATATTGCAGAAATTAGGGTTGAGTTCTGCAGACCAAAATCCATGGGAGGGGTAGGGCCCCAAGAATCAAGATCCTATTAATCAAGCTAGATCAAACACAGCTAGTGAATTATTTCAAATAAAAATGGACTAATTTCCCAAATCAGTTTGGGAGGGTAGAAACATGGATAGGGCCCTGAAAGGACATATAATTAGCCAGGAAAAATTCCAGTGCAGCTTCAAGACATCTTAAAGCGAAGGGAGGGCATGTCTAATGGCTTTGTAAAGGGGGCTTAATTATGGTTTCTCAAAAGTGGAGCTGCCAACAAGTAACATACATACAGCATTTCCATATATTATTGGGTCTTCAGCATATCCTTTTGGGAGAGGTTACAGAACCAACTGTTTTGGGAGTCCAAGGGCAACAAACGAGGTGGCCCATCATAAAGCAAAAATTCCCTTAATTCATTTCATAATTAATGCAGGCAAATATTTGGTCTATTGGTCCCCTTATTTTATTAATAAAATTTTCTGTTTATCTATCTATTCGTCCATGTTGTGTGTGTATTCATGTTCAAGAAAATTTCACAGCTTTTATACAATTGGACAATATTGTTAAATCATTTAAGCTGTTCAATATGTCTTAAAAGGCATTACCCAGTGTTAGTTCCACTAATGCTGGGCGATGGAAGGGGTAAACTAGATACAAACCTAATCTTTACCATTATTTGCACAAAGTGGTTGCACTTGGTCTTGAAATGGCAGTTCCACAAGCTTGACAGCCCAAACTTTTACCACTGCAATAAGAATGCCCCCCTCTCCTCCCTTTTTGATAAGAAATAAGCAATGACCCCTTTAATTACTGTTTTTGTGTAAAAATGTAATAAGGTTGTCTCTTTCTAGAGAAGAAGAATTAAGCGAAGGAGTTATTAGTACCTGTTTATCCAAAACTTTTAAGAAATTTCTCCTTATCAGTGGATGACCTTGCATATGCACTTCTTCATTATAAACAATTTTCTACCCAATAGACCAAATTTTTTGAGAACTCAACCTTTTCTTGAGCCAGTTTGTGATTAAATGAAAATAAATTTGCAAACCCTACAGGTTCCCAAATCAGACGTGTGGTAGAGCAAAAGAGACCTTGGGTTGCTTAGAACAAAACATCATCTTGTATTGCAACTCCCTGCAACTAGAGTTCTGACAGAAGGTGTGCAACATTTTTGTGATACTTTGGTACCAACCGTAACCGAGAATCACAAAGTAAGGGAAAAAAATGCTAACAGCATTTTTCTGGAATCAAGCTCACGCTTCAGGACACTACATATAGACTATAGTTAACAGATCAGTTGTTCATGCATGCCTAAATATAAGAGTATCAATTTCAAAGTTTGGGTTCAGGTTATGTGGAGCAGTTAAAGGAAGGTTACAGCTAGGTTCACATACATGAAACTTACCCATTCAACTAGACTCTCTTCTCCCAAGGGTTGAGATGCATCCACGGGTTTACGTCCAGTAATCAGCTCCAGAAGCACAACTCCAAATGAGAATACATCAGATTTCTCAGTCAATTTGCCACTTGACGCATATTCTGGAGCCATGTATCTGAAAGTCAACCAATAGATACCTTTAGAAGCATGGTAAACATATGTGGGAGTATGTAAGAAATATAATTCACAGTGGGGGGCTTAAAATCCCAAAATGGGTATCCAGATGAATCATGGACAATGCCTACCCAAAGGTTCCCATAACACGAGTGGTTATATGTGTATCTGCATCCATAGCTAATTTAGCAAGACCAAAATCAGAAACCTGTAAAGGTGAAAACCAGGAACTATGAAACCATATTCTACAAGATGAGGGTTAGAAAATGAAGTTTGTGAAAATTAAGCATACCCGAGCTTCAAAGTTGTTATCTAAAAGAATATTTGATGACTTAATATCTCTGTGAATAATCCTAGGATGGCCTGTCAAACAAATAAAAATGAATGATCTAATTATGAAAGGAAGAAAGATCTTCAACAAAAACACACATTAAATGTTTACCAGTGGCAGAATAATGCAATCATTGAGAAAGTGTCACATGGCTATCAGGATTTATTAAATAGTTTAAGACAGGGTTCGCTTTGATCAACATAACAGAACGACCAATAATCATAGGCCTATGGGAAAATAATTTTCATAGATGAGAGGCAACTGTTTTCTTTTTTTGCCCTTTTTCAGTTTTTCAGTTAAGATGAGAGGATAATGTTCAAGATGAAATTTCAAAACTTTATCCTCACAGGCTAGCTCATGACATTTAGACTCCGTTTGGTTAATGGATTTAGTGAGGGAAAAGGAAAATGAAAGGAAAGGTGATTTCCCTCGTATTTTCATTCATCTTAAATAAATTTATAAATATTCAAAAACAACCAAAAATTAGGAAAAAAGAAAGTGAAATAACATGTAAAAATACAGTTTTTTCCTTATTTTGTGTCAGATTTTGCTTTTCTTTCCCCTTTTTTATGGTAACCAAATGAGGAAAAATGTTTTTCTTTGCATTGTTCTTTCATTTACTTTGCTAAATTCACAAACCAAATAAAGCCTTGAAAAAACAAAATAGCAATTACAGACAACCTGCCATTTTTCTTCAACAAAGCAAATTGATATAAAATTTGAAATAATAATGAGAACATCTTCTAATTTTCATTTCCTCTTATTTTATGTGCTGGGTTTTAATTGAGAGAGTATATAAGTAATGTCTCCCCACAATCAACACCAAGTTTTGTAATACTTTAATGTGTGACAGAATGGTAACATGTAGTCAACCTAACAAACCATTCTATATGAAGTCATCATTCACATAGATAGTATTGGAAAAACTAGAACAGATATGTCTCACAGGAAGAATAAGATTAAAAGAATAGTACCTTACTAGCCTTACATCTCTTTTTTAAAGGTTTTTTTTTGTTTGTTTGTTTTGTTTCGGTTTTGGACTTACTTTTGAAAGTTGTGTCCGGGTCAGCAATAAATACTCATCAAAACCAAGAAAAGGAGAATATAGATAATTACAATCTTCATGGAGATAAGCTATTCCACGAGCAGCACCAGCAGCAATCTTTACACGTGTGGCCCAATCCATAACCGGCCTATCTCCACCTACATAATCCAAGGAGCAACCCCTAATATTAGTCATCCATTATCACAAAGCAATCCTTCAAAACCTAAAAAAAAAAAAAAATATTACCGTGAAGATGGAAGTAAAGGGTATTATTAGGGACATAGTCATAGATAAGCAGCCTTCGGTTCTCGGAAATGCAGTAACCCACAAGTGAAACCAAATGGCGATGGTGTATGCGACTAATAATCTCAACTTCAGCTTTAAATTCTCGCTCCCCCTGCCCCCCACCAATCTTTAGCTGCTTTACTGCTACCTCTCTCCCATCCGGTAGGCATCCTTTGTAGACACAACCAAATCCACCTTCACCTAAAAGATTTTGTGCTGAAAACCCATTTGTGGCCTCAACTAGTTCTTGATAAGTAAACCATGGCCTTGAATTGCCTAATCCACCCGACTCTCTCGGCGTATACACAAAATCACTGCCAGAACCACTTCCCATATGAGGTGCTGAAATCTGTGTCTTTAATAAGGCTGAATCTGGACATAAATTATAAGCCTTCTTACATTTCATTTCAAAGGCCTCAATTACACGCACATTCAATATACATTGTTTCCAAGCATGCTGAAGAACATGGATCAAAATACTGATCTTATTAGCTTAGTCAATAAATTCAGACCTACTCTAGTTTTTGAATTCCATGCATATGGTCTCTTGGTTCATGAACTGGCCAACTACAACCCTAACCCAAACGTGGGGACGATCTGTCTAAGAAGAAAGACTAAAAAGAAAAAAAGCAACAACAACTATTCAAAACTGAACAATTGTTGTCTCATTAGTTGTAAAACAAATATACCAAGCAAAAAAGACACACACACACCCCCCTCCCCCAACACCCAAAAAAATGCATGTAAAAAAAAAGGAACAGTAAAAGGATACATGCCGAAGGAACAATATACCAGGTTTTAAAGAATTACCTGATTTTGGAGAAGAGCCCAGTGAGGTTGGCATAACATAGCCGCCACCAAGTCCAGAAACCTTTTTCTTTTGCTGCCTCATGAACCAGGCAGCCACTCCAATGAGACTAAGCAGTATGAAACCTAATACCAAACCAATAGCCACTGCACCTCCAGTACCAAGGCCACCATTACCAGTAGAATTTGAATTTCCTGGTGCATTAGCACTAGAATTGTTGGTAGTTGGATTACCTGATGGCGAGATTGGGATTTGGGAAGGTGGGGGAGAAGGGGATGGTGGGGACATAAGTGAGGGAGGAGGTGGTGACAGGCGTGTAATGGATGGTGGTGGTGATAATCTTGGAGGAGAATTTGAAGACGGTGGAGAAGCTGGTGGGGAAACAGATGGAGGAGAAAGCTGAGGAGGTGAGGGCGAATTAGTGGGTGGCATTGATGCTGGAGGAGGCGGCAAATTTTTAGGTGTATTTGATGCTGGTGATGGAGGTGAACTTTGAGGTGGTACTGATGCTGGTGGTGGGGGTGGGGGTGAATTTTCGGGCGGCTTTGATGATGGTAGAGGTGGAGAATTCTGTGGAGGTTGTGATGATGGAGGCGGAGGTGACCTCTCTGGTGGTCTTGGTGGTGGAGGTGAACTCGCAGGTGGATTAGATGATGGTGGCAGAGGTGAACTGGCAGCTGGTGGAGGTGGAGGTGAACTAGCTGGGGGATTAGATGATGGAGGTGGAACATTGACCGGAGGAGGTGGAGAATTGGATGCCGGTGGAACATTGACTGGACGAGATGGAGAATTGGATGGAGGTGGAACATTGACTGGAGGAGGTGGAGAATTGGATGGAGGTGGAACATTGGCTAGAGGAGGTGGAGAATTGGATGGAGGTGGAACATTGACTGGAGGAGGTGAAGCAGATTGAGGAGGAGATGATGTTGTAGGCGGCATTGGTGACGTACTCCCAACAGGAGGGGGTGGTGAAATAACTGGAGGTTGTGGTAGTGGGGATGATGGTGAGGCTGGAGGAGGAGATGTTGCATTAGTGGGAGGAGGGGATTGAGGTGGTGGGGAAGGAGTAGAAGGTGTTGCATCAGGTGGATTTGCATTGGGCTGTGAAGATGGAGTGGTTGTAGAAGGGAC
Source organism: Nyssa sinensis (assembly GCA_008638375.1). Taxonomy (NCBI): domain Eukaryota; kingdom Viridiplantae; phylum Streptophyta; class Magnoliopsida; order Cornales; family Nyssaceae; genus Nyssa; species Nyssa sinensis. The sequence goes on from CM018042.1 coordinate 25,464,930, forward strand.
TGGTGGAGGGGAGAAAGGCAGAGGTGGTGGAGGGGAGGAAGCCGGTGGGACAGCAGAGGGTGAAGAATTCGGAGATGGCAACGGGGTATCCATCTGATCAGTGTTGAAATGTAATCAAAGCTAAAGAATTGCAATATAACGTCACAAAAATCTCCAATCCTCCATGAAAATATCACAAGATTCCCATGGTTACCGTGCAAAAAAGACAAATTCACAATGACTATTTTTAGGTGAATCAAAATCTGAGTCTAGACTATCGTTAATTGATTTCCCAATTACTACAAATACTTACCACCTCAAATCTGAATTCCATCGAACGCCCCACCCCAACTGAATATACAGAGCACTCTCCAATGTCAATTTAACAAACTGCCATATATGCTGAAGCCAAAATTTTCAAGCTTCATGAAGTTAACAGCATACACACGGCTCCTGCCCTAGTGCAGAAGCCAGTGATAAATTTCGATTCCTTAAGGCAAAACCAAATCGCCCATATATAAAACCGAACTTCACCAACCGACAAGCCAATTCGTCGAACACTCAACGGAAATCACAAAACCTCTTTTCAGATCAAACCCCAGATCACCAAACACAATTTGAGCAAAACCCAGATCACTAATCACGTTTTGAGAAAACCCATTAATCCAGATCGCTGAACAGTTACGAAAGAAGCAAGATCATCAAGCACGTTTTGAGCAGAAACCCAGATTTCCAAATCGTAAAAATTATCAGAAAAATCTCAACTTTGTTCCAGTTCACACCAAAATTCACATATCACTAACATTCCAAATGCAAAATGCAACACACACAACCCATTAAAATGGACATAGAAGATAACCAAATGCGAAAATCCCAGAAACCTTTACCTTTCTCCCTCTAGAGTCGGCAATTTTTCATACGTTCCAGAGTAGCTTCTCCAGCCTCGGTAGCTCAAAACTCGGAGACTGGCCTCTCAAATCCAAAGCAAAGTGATAGCGACCTCAAGAATAAACTTTTTTCCCTTCCATTTGAACAAATTCCATGAAAAAAAAAAAAAGCACAGATTGTTGATCTCTTATCATGATATCATTATCATCATGACCATACACACGAAGTTGAATTGGTCGCTTGCATTTAACGTCAAATCAATATATACTAATCTGATATATAATAAAGAAACGCCAACACAAGTACGCAACGTAGAGTTTATGAAGCTTGACACCGCTCAAAACCGAAACCAATACCAGAACAAACTGTTTCAGCATTACCAGTGCTTTGTTTTGTGGATTTTCAAAGCCTTTGTGGTTGAATTTTCCATCTCACCCTTCGTTTTCTCTCCATGAAATTTTCAATTCTTTCACCTAAGCCATAGTCAAGACGTATCTAGTTTTCACATGTAATAACTTCATTAATCATGATTAATTTTCATATTTGGTCTGATCTTGTCAGAATATTTAATGTTATTTAAAAAATAATTAAAAATAAATGTCAATAAAAAAAACTAAAATGTCAATAAAAAAGAAATTACATATAAAATTTTATTTTATTTTTTGAGAAAAATCAGTTAAGCATAAGAAAAACTTATTGATAAATAAAAGTAGATAAAAAAATTTAATAATTTTTAATTTTTAATAATTAATAATTAATAAATTTTTAATCTCTCGTATCTATTAATTATAAAAGAGTTACATACGTAAATTTAACTTGCTTGATACTACAGCAATTTTATTGATTTTTACTTGCTATTTTGTAATTTAAAAAGTAATACAAATACTTTTATCTGTGAGAAAAAAATATACTCCAATTAATATATAAAATATCATTAATGATTTTTTATTTTAAAATAATATAAATATCTATATAAAAAAATGTAAAAAATATTACTTTTACCCTATATATAAAAAAAAAAAATTGTTTTACGATTTACTCTCGAACAATATAAAGCATAGTCACACTAACATAAGTATCCAATATTCATTGTGCTTGTAGATGACGATTATGCATAAGTGACGTCCTTACAATACTTGCAAAATTTCGATCTTTGCAATATAATTTATGTGTATAATTTGTGTGTGTGTGAATTAGAAGCATCTACATTACAAAAAGTAAAATTTTACAAGTGACGATAGTAAAACTCATATGCATAAAATAGATGAAACGTGTTGTGTTAAAAAATAAATATTTAATTATATAGATTAATTAAGAAAATAGATAATTAAAACAACTATTCTTTTATTGTATGGAAATATATATTGTCTAACAAAAATTAGAGTGAAATAATTTGAGGATGTTTAGGAGCAAGGGCTGTCAAATTTTAACATGACATGACAACACGACTCAAACACGAAATTAACGAGTTTGAGTTTAACATAAATGAGTTTGAGTCATAAACGGGTTGACACGTATAACACGATTAATAAACAGGTCGTGTTTGAATTTTACTTGTGTTAACCCATTTAACACGACTTCACACATTTAATTATAAAATATATAATGAATTAAGGTTATTCGTCTTACATTAAATATTTATCAAGATTTTGAGATTTTTTATTTATAAAAGAAGTTTCTACTTTGATTTAGTCCATATTTAAAGTTACTAAATTTGAAAATTATTATATATATATATATATTAAAAGATAGATAAATTTTTTATTTAAAAAATAAAAAAATTAAAATAAACAGGTTAAGTGTGTTGACTTGTTTAATAAATAGTTTGAGTTTGAGTTTTGAAACTTGACTACGATTAGTTAATAGTATCGGGTTAAGATTCATACATATTTTTAAATATGTATGTCTTGACACCAATCAAATACGTCACGATAACACGAATTGACACTCCTATTAGAGTCAAATTGATACAATCGTACAAGCGGAACAAAGGTCAACTCAAGGACCCCACCATATAGACGCGACACTTGCATTATTTGACCATTAGTGCCTTTGCCACGTGCCGAACGCAGTGCATTCCCTATCATAATACGGCGCACGCGTTCACACTAGATGGCTGCATTATGACTGTAATTTGTCGGTCCATTTGGACTTTTCCTTTGGACTGTAGTTTGTTTTCTTGATTCTATATTTTAATTCAGGAATTTTATAATAAACAGAAATTTATTCCTCAATAAATTCAATGACGAACTCTGATATCAAAAGAATATATATACATTCATACATAAATATACATATCTTCCATATTTTAATTATTGGGGGTAGCTGTAGGCTGATATAATAATCTGGTTTGTAAAACGTTTAGTTTACTATAATGGGTATTAAATGTTAGTCTATTGACTTATTTAAAACTTAATTAAGTTGTCAAAAGAGTATAATTGTAATATTATATATTTTAATACTTATTTTTACGTGTGAGTAGCTGAATCAATAAATATATAATTTATATTATTAAAATAACGATAAAATCTGAATACATAATCTTTTATCCATTATGATATTATGTTAAGTTATCAATTTATTTAAAAGTTTAAGTTGTTAAAAAAAGTAACTTTAACATTATATCATAACACGTCCTCACGTGTGAGATGATTGAATCAATACATGTACAATTCATATTATCAAGGTGGCCGTAAAATTTAAATACATAATTTTTTTTTGTTTGTTTTAATATCATGAAAAACAAATAATTTTTTTACCAAATACTTTTTTTTTTTAAGTCTTGTATCTCTTTCAAAGGTCACCCATCTTGTTTAGTACTCAACCATAGACATGGCCAACTATATATATATATATATATATGTGTGTGTGTGTGTGTGTGTAATTTTGTTTTTATAATGTATACATATGGGCCTATATATAAATAATTTTTTTACTATTGTGCAAATTTGTTTTTGGATAAAAAAACAATAACAGGTAGAGGTTTCACATGCATACAATAAGGTGGGAGATGGGTCCTAGCAAGTGAGGATGAGAAAAACAAAAGAGTAGTAGTGGTGGAGCCAGATTCCAAATATTGTCAGATTTTGCATGGCAAATTGGCAACCCGTGAAATTCAACTATCTATCATTTTTTTTTTCAGAAAAAAGTTAGGCTCTTTGTAGGGTAGGTTACCCTTAAAAATAATAATAACAGTACGGTCAATCCTCACGAGTCATTTGTGGTGTAATTTTTCATTTTCTTTTATGGGTCTAACAATCACACATTGTTCTATTAGGAATACACCTCATCATTGTTGTACTTTTTCAAAAATAAATAATTACTAGTTTAGTTTTAATAATTTGTCTAGAACATGACAAAGGATTATTAAAAAGGTTGAATGATAATTATTTTGATAATAAAATTAAAAAAAGAAATATTAATTAAAAAAAAATTAAATATAAATTTTAAAAAAAGTTATCTTTTGATCATATTTATAAGTTATTGATATTTATAAATCATATTAAATTTTAATTTCTTATTATAAAATCAATAATTTATAAAAGATGATAACTAATTCAAAATTCTTTCTGTTAGTGTTCTAGAACTTACCGATCGGTAAAAACTTATGCGAACCCGATTCTTATACACCAAACTATTTCAACATGTGTCATGCAATAAGATTTTTGGTCAAATTATGGCATCAATTTACATTTTCATTTTTTCTTTTGAGTTTTCCTTAATTTGTAAATTTCTCTCCTTGTTATTTTCTTTTCTTTGACTTTTTTCACTTTGCTTTTCTTTTTTATTATTTTAATTAAAAATCAGATGCGTTCTTTTCAAAGAAAAAAGAAAATAAATAGGAGATAAAGAAAGAGAATATGGTAGAGGAGAAGGTCATTTCCGAAGGTGGTGTCGGTGGAGTTAAAAAGTTGGTGACAGCCATGGGAACTGTTAAGACAAAGTCTACGCCACATTCTTCGAGTAAACATAGCACAATCTTAGGGGCCCAAATCCCATTTTCCTCCCTGTTAAAAATAAAATTTTAAAAAATTATATTAAAAGGAGTGTTCTTACTGTATGTCCTTAGCTGCTTGATTGATATTCAAATACACAAAAAAACCAAGATTCGAAAAACTAAACTAACCCGAGTTTCAACGATTTTGATTAATTTAGATTCGAGATAAATTAGGTTGGTTTGAATTGAATATTTAAGAATCGGATATTTTTAGATTAATTTGAATTACTCAAACCAATCTGAGAATCATTTTAAAGATGAAATAACTTAATTTTCATTCGATCCTATGCACTCTAAACTCCCCGCTCTCTCTCGATTTCCAGTCATCTGTCTCTCTTGATCTATTTAGGTTAGGGTTACTGGTTTCAGCTGCAGTGCGAAGTCCCAACTTATCAATATTACATTCTCATTGTGTTTTTTTATTCTTCTTTTTTATTATTTAAAATTAAATGCAAGATCATTCTATCTTAGGTAAGAAAGAGACATGTAATGATATTTTGGACTTTTTATTCTGCTACGTAAGAAAGAGACCTGTATAGTATTTTGGACTTCTTCTTTTATGCTATGTTTGAGGTAATTTGTATACCTTTAATTTTATTTATTTTTATCATATTTAATGACAATTTTTTTTCTAGATCATTATTTTGATTGCCGGATTCAAAAACAAAAAATCGACCCAACCCAAAAATATTCATATTGAGTCCAAAAATGTTCAATCCTAATTCCAATTCTCTCTTCTTAAAATTGTTTAAAGGCGGGTCAGGTCGATTTCAATTTTACAATAATGCGATCCGACCTTTGTGCACTCCTAATTAGTACGTGCACATCTCATGAACTTGTGATACATGGACGTATAATGCACAGATTAATCACGTTGTAAAGTTTTGACTTTCACGACTGATCCTAACATTTCTCTATCAAAATTTAATTCTCAATTGTTATGCTATCATTTTACTGATTATATAGTAATGTGTTAATATTATAACTTGTCATGTATCTAACATACATGACTATGATGTGTTTTTTAATTGGTCATGTGAGTTATGACAAATTTTTACGTTAATTATTAATTACTTAACGTAACTTTTCTCTGTTATTTAATTTTAGTACTGATTTTATAATAATGTTTTGAAGTTCAATACAAACAAAGTTATTTTTAAAAAATTTAAAATAAAATAAACACAAGTGTGTCGGATAAATAGATTCAAGTATCATCTTTATATTATTTGTGATGTATTAAATATATCAGTCACATCATTTAATATATTCGAGAGTAAAAAATTAATAGAAAAATATGAACTCTTTGGAATTTAGTTTAATTGGGTCAAGTTTAAAACCCACGCAAACATAATCAAATGATGAGAAATTTCAAATAATTCATTTTTAATGTATTGTTTAAAATATTGATACATGTTCGGTAAAAGAGAAATCAAATTTCTAAATTATATACCATTTGATTCGTATTTTTTTAACGTATAAATTTTCAAATGAAATGCAATATACGATTCTTGATTTAAATTTGGTATAATAATTTAGTGAGAGAAAATCATAAAAATAATTTTTTATTAACATAAAAAATAGGAAAAGATGAAGATATTTAAGAGAAAATTTTAAAATTTACATGTCGTTTCTTATTTATTTATTTTCCTTATTTCTAATTATTTTTTTAAAAAAGTATTCGTTAATTTAATTTAAGAAGGAAAGAAAATATAAGGAATCATTTTTTTTTCCTTTTCTCATTTGTTTCTGTCAATAAAACAAACCAAACAGCCCAAAAGACTAGTTTCTGTATGATCCATGAACAAACTAAGACTTTAAACTTGGCAATAAAGTGTTGTATAGCTCTCCTAGTTTGCTCAAACTAAAAGCCTCTCTCTCTCTCTCTCTCTCTCTCTCTCTCTCTCTCTCACACACACACACACACACACACACACACACACAAAACAAGAAAGAAACAAAAAGAAAAGTAAAAAAGGGAAAAAGGTGATTATATAGTGTTCTTTTTCTTTATTGAT